>CM060939.1:265103475-267603475 GCA_030765085.1 Allium cepa
ATAATCTAAAATAAAAACAACAATTGTAAAAGAATGAAATTATATAAGAAAATGAATTATAAAGTATGGAATTTAAATTAAATTGATTTACAATAGTGAAATAATCTTCTATATAAGAAATGAAACTAAATATGTTATAAATAAAAATGGATTTAACTAAGATTTTGAAATTTTGAAACCCATTTATTTTGAAAGTTACTTTCAAAGTAAAGATGTTATATTGTTATAAATCTAAATAAAATAAATAAATTTGGAATGATCTTATATAAGTAAAGTGAAATAGAGAAATTATATAAGTAAAAGTTTTGTGAATATGATTTGTAAATAAATTTCTTTTGAAAGAATATAAAGCGTTGAATTCACTACTGTTACTGGAAAATAATAAAGGTGATGACTACAGCATCATCAGTATCATTTTCGAGTTTCTATGTGATGGATGTGCTACCAATACTAAATTGAAATTGAAATTGAAATTGAAATTGAAGTTTTGTTTTTATAAACGAATTTGATTTTATAATCCAAGTTGAAATTGATAAATATAAGTGAAATGAATTTGGATATATAATGTGAAATAAAATTTTAGCCTTAGTAAAGTTGAAATAAATTTTAAGTTAGTATAGTAAGATATATGATTTGAAATTTAACTAAAGGAAAGTTAAATAAATTGGACTAGATCAGATGAGTTATTGAAATGGAAAATTAAACTTAAGTGGTAAGTGATTACATAACATGAATTTGGAAGTTTGAATAATAAGTTGTATAACTTTTAAAAATGATAAAAGGTAAGTAAAACAATTGTTAAAATGGCTATACAGTTTTGTTAAGCAAAACAAAATCTGAATTCGAATTGTGATATGAAATTTGACTTAAGTAAAGTTAAACAAAATAGAATTTGAATTAAATTATTAGTGAACTTAAGTTGTATAGTGAAAGTAAATGTAAATGAAGATGAAATGAAGCATAACTTAAGTGATGTTAATGAAGTTGATTTTGGTATCGAAGTAAATTAATAAAGTGATGAATATGAACTTGAGTTATATAAAGAAATTCAACTTTAGCTGTAAAATGAATTAGCATTAAAAAAGTTGTTGTTAAGAAGTTGTGAATTAATAATAATATTGAAAGTGTTGTATTAAAATGTGATTATAGTGAATACTAGAATTCAATCTAAAATGAATGTTAAACTAATTGGAATTAAAAGTGTTAAACCTAATTGAATGTAAATTAAATAAATTTTGTTATGACTGGATATACATTGATTGTTAGATGAATGTTAGTTGATTGAATAGAAAATTTTATATGAAGTTGAATCAATGAAATTGAAAGCTAAATAATTGAATTCAAATTGGTGATTAGTGAATTTAAATGAAATTGAATTTAATTGAATTGGAAGTAAACTAACTTGAATATAAATTAGTGAATGTAAACTAATTGAATACGAATGAATGAATGTTAATAAAAAAAATCAAATGTTGATGAATCAAATGTGATTTTAAATTCAAATTTTTTTTTAATGAAAATTAATGAGAAGTGAACGAATATTGATTTGTTTATCGATTGATTGGAAGGATATTGATTTGTTGGATGTTAGTTGGATGATAGTTGTTTGATGGATGGATTTGTTGCTTTTGTTGCATTTGCTATATTGGCATATATAGTTGTTGCATTGGTATATGTTGTACATTGATATTACTTTCACATATACATGTTTCTCATTTGTTTGTTGAGTGTTTAGTAGGTGCCTATGTCACTTGCTTCGCATTTGGAGCTCACTTTCGTGTTATATTAGCCGTATATGCTCGCTAATAATATATAAGGTACATATCGTATTTTTATACCTTTTCCCTATGGGATGCCTCATCCTCGAAGATGAGATGTATATTTGTGATATATATATATATATATATATGTTGTGATCCTACTACGATCGAACAACACAAAGGAGAAGCTGACGAATTTTTTTGAAAATTGAAGGCGTTAGAAATTTATTGGGAAAATTGGAAAATTTGTGATAACTATAATTTTGATATTGAGTTAAAAGTTAAAATGTTTAAATGATTTGGTTTCAAATTTGAACTAATTGTTTTGAAAAGTTAATGGATTTTGTGACTTTTTCTTACTTGGTAATTTCGAGGATGAAATTCTTTTAAATAGGGGAGAACGTAACGACCTAGGATTTCAGTCATTTGAAATTCATATATTTAATTGATATTAAATATTCACAAGTTAATTTTATAAGCTGAATAATTATATTTCGAACATATATATTTAATTGGATAATTAAATCGTTGATTTAATATTTGAAATTGTAGAAATAATTGGAAATCGGGTTTAATGTGAATAAAAATGATTTATAAAGTTGTATTAAATTCTATTTGAATTAGAATGATGTTAGAGGTCTTTTAAAATTGATTTAAAAGTTAATTTTTGAAAATTGAATATTTTAATATTTAATTACGTGCAAAAATAGCCATTTTTCAAACAGTCTCAGATTTTGACAAAAGCAGTTTCATTGGATCCATAATGTTATATTATTGAAAAATTTCATATTTCGCGTCAATCGGATTTACGGTTTGTCCGGGCAAGCTAAAACGCGTAGAAATTTGTTTAAGTGAATTTTAAATTTAAATAGATGATTCGAAAAGCTATCTTCCAAATACGATTGAATTGGCTCTCAATATATATTTCACTGCGTTCGAAATAGGGGTAAAACATTATAAATGCCAGATGGCACGTGTCGTTCGAGTTCAAATGGCGTGCGTTCAAATGGCGTGCGTTCAAGCACGTTTTTTGAAGCAACCTTGCGACCGGACCTACCTTGCTCGTGGCCATGGGTGAGGATCAGGTAGGCGCATGCCTCGACGGCCTTTGATCGTGTTCTCGATGCTCGAGATGGTCGCGGCAATGGATAAAAATGAACGAGCTATGGGTTTAAATGTTTGACCTTGAACGATGGAGGAAGAAAGAATGATCATCCTCTTCCAGATATATATTTACACACTATAACGTCGTGTATCTGATTATTGTGGTTTGTATGCTTCGAGGGCCCTCGGTAAAGGTCAGTAACAACCGGAGGATGACATATTCAGTACCATCTAGTTATAGAGGTGGGTCGGTCTTATGTTGGTAGAGCGCATATGTTCTGTGCCTCGGGACATCCATCTAGAGGTGTACCCATCGAAGGGTAGTCCCTTCACCTAGTCATTTGTATGGAAATCCAAACTCCACTACATGCTTGCCATTTTGATTGTATTACCCAATTGGGCTATATGCTGGAATTTATTCAATGTAACAATTTCGGATATGATTAATATTGTTTGTATACTAGACACTAGTATAATATCAGATGATTTAATTTGAGATGTTTTTGTTATCGTAAGGTAAAAACATGTCCATGTTTATATATGGACTTGCCTTATGAGATACTTTTGTTTTTGATAAAGGAAAAGTTGGTACTTTAATAAATTTAGTTGAGTGTATTTCACACGCTGGTTTACCAGATTGATCCGTGCATTCTTCCCTTACAATGCTCGGGTCAGACTGAGTATATTACAGGTTTAGATTTGGTGCTTTTGGAACTTTAGCGGGAGAGCTGGAGATCTTCATTTATGTGTATGCGTATCGTTTTTATTATTGATTATCTGCTGCATTGCTTTGTTCTTTATATTATCGGCAATTGTAAGGACAAGTTATTATAACTGTTCAAGATGATAATTGGTGATTGATTGTTGAACTTTGATTTATGTATATATATATACAGTTTTTGTTTTGTAAAGATAATTGATAGGATATTATATATTTTCCACTGCGATGTGAGATTCTGTATTGTTCTGTTGGTTCTATCTTCTCTCTTTCTTCTCTTCTCTTCTTCTCTCTTCTTTTCTTTCTCATGACTTTCCATTAGATTATGCCTTCTGGTTTAAACATATGTTGTTTATTGTCGATTCAAAGGGTATAGATTTGCCGGGTCATCACAAATAATAATAGTCATTTTAATAAATTGATTTTTATAATATCTTCATTTTGTTTTAATTAGATCTCAGATCCTATTAGCTAAAAATAACCATTTCAAAGAATATGTTAATAAGGTTAGTAATAGTATTAAGATTTTTAAACATAATAATAATATTTTTAAAATTAATAATTATTAACATTTTTTCAAATTGAATGATGTTTTTATTGATTATTATAATAATGTTCTTTTGAATAAAGGAGCATAAGATTAATTATTAAAATGCTTTACTTTTGGAATTCAACTTTTTATTTTATTAATTTTTTGTATATCTTTAGTGTTGGTTAAGATGATACATTATGAGTTTGGATTCCCTTTAAGTTTGCTTTTTATTTTATTACTTTTCCGTCTTATAATTTAAGATATAGCATTACTTCTTTTACTTCATCAATACATACATATCATTTATATACATATGTATGTATTACCCTTATATTTATATTTAGTTCCATATACAGATACAGGTTAAGGCCAGAAATGGTGCTAGACTACTATTTGCAGGTTCTCAGGATTGTTGCTGAAAGGATTTTAGCGAGTCGTTCATTCTGGATTTCTTCGGCTGCTTTAAATATGGCGCTCTTCATTCAGGATCATACGCATTTATAGTGAGGCCGTTCTTTCCAGTACTTCGACAAAGTGGCTTCCTTCACTCTGGATTACTCCCATTTGCAGTGAGGTGTTCATTCTGGATTTTCGGTGCTTACATCGAGGCTTTTTCTCTCACAGCTGGAGTTGTCTTCGGATTTCATTCACTTTGAGTTGCTTCTTGGTTTTTGAGTACTTCTAACATATCATTGCGGGCGGTGGCCTTGTCCGAACTCGATAATGAGGTACAATAGGCGGTGGCCTTGGCAAAGCTCATTCTAGTTGTACCTGAGTCCTATGCATTGTTTTTGGAAATATGATTAGCTACCTACTAGGCATGTTGGCAGCACCTTTGTTTTCTGTGATACACACATATGTGTGCTCTCCTTTACTTTAGAGGATCACACATTTATTTCAAATACATTTAACAATATTAATATAATTAATACTTTAAAATGATATTAATACGATTGATAATCTTTAAACCAAGATATTTTCGAAACACAGTTTCGGATTTTAAAATCGTTTTTCATCTCAAAACCAATTCTGACTTAAATGGCAATTTATTTATTTTTGAAATAATAATTTAAGTCTAATAGCCACTCAACACTTAACCAATATCGATATTGATTTTCTATCAATACCGAGTTTTATTTTCAAGCATATAACGATGTTATAACCACAGTATCCATAATCATATTCATTATTTAATAATCCATATAAAAAAAATATTATTGAAACAATTCAATAATAGCGAGGAATCCCGTTGGATCCCTCCAACCTATTTCCCCCTGCATCACAAGCATTATATACTCGTAAAATATAAATCAACCGATTCGAGGCGGGATTCGTACACAAAGGGTCATCCACTTTTACATAGGAACGTAATAAGGTCTCATCCGCTCTAATAGGTGGGAATATATCCAATCTAACTAGTAAATATAGTAATTCATCTAAGCAATCATTCAACAATATTTATCAACTATATATCATACTTTTTAACCAAAAAGGTAAGTCTAACTCACCGAAATTTTCTATTGTCGCCAAGATGTTCCGATTTGGAACTAGAAACAAAGGACGTCCCATTTTAGCTTAAATTTCAACAGTCTCTAAATCCATCCAAACTAGTTCCATTGCGAAGCTTTCATCGTTACGAGCGCAATGAAAAAATCTATGCCTCGATTCGGCCTTATATGAGAGAGTTATGTAATTTTTAGTTGAATTATTTTGATTAAATAATTTAATATATTTTATTACAACAGATTTCAACAATACCCTTATTTCCTTTTCTTTCCCAAATCCACTGAATCATCCCCAGCATGTGCACGCATGCAACTGTTGAAATATTAAACTTGATTTGTTAATTTCTAGAAGTTTCTTATTATTAAAGTTTCTAGAATCTTCTTGTATTTAATAGAATTTGGAGAGAGCTCTAGAATTGTATATTAGTTGCTAGAAATAAGAATTATATAAAAGTTATGTTTCTAGAGTTGTCTAAGGAGAAAGTTCTAGAGTTGTCAAATGAGTCATGTTTCTAGAATATTCTATATCTAGAATGTTCTATTGAGTCATATAAATAGAGGAGCTCTCCCCTCATTTTGTAATCAAGCAATCAATAAAGCAAGAAATAAATCATCAATAAAGAAAAGTTTTCTACAACAAAATAAAATAAAAACTCCTCTTTCTTATATTCTTTCCATCTTTCTCCAAAATATTCAACAAACTGGTATCGGAGTGAGGATTTTTTAAAGATAGAGATGGCGAATAATGGCGTTCCCCTACAAGTTCTAATGCTTACCAATAACAATTATGATAATTGGAGTTTAAGGATGATGACTCTCCTTGGAGCACACGATGTGTGGGAGATAGTTGAAAATGGTTATACTGAATATGAGATGAAGATGGTTTATCTCAAATTTAAAGAAATGGTTTGAGAAAATCAAGGACAAGGGACAAGAAGGCTCTTTATCTAATTTACCAAGCATTGGATGGTGATACCTTTGAAAAAATTTCTGGATCAAAGTCGGCCAAAGAAGCATAGGAGAAGCTTCGAACGTCTTACAAGGGAGCTGATCAAGTCAAAAAGGTACGTCTTCAAACTTTAGGAGGAGAGTTTGAAACTTTGCATATGAAAGAAGGTAAACTTGTTTCTGATTACTTCTCAAGAGTTCTAGTGGTTAGTAATAATCTTAAAAGAAATGGTGAGAAGTTAGATGATGTAAGAATATAACCAAAACATAAAGCATAATAATTTTTACAGTATACATAAAGTGAATAACCTCCATCCAAAAATTCTCTCAATGTGACCATTTGTAGTACATCCGCTGCCACCAATTTCTGCTAACAAAATAAGAACAGTACGATAATATGACTTGAACAAAATTTGGATCAGCAAAACAAAAGCCCTAATCTTTCCTAGTTTCAAAAATAAGTTAAAGTTGAAGTTATTACCAAATTTGAAATCAAAATTTTGGTTGCAATCGATGGTCGAAATATATCAAAAGCCCTAATCTTCCCTTGTCTTCGTCAAATCGGTGAAAAATAATCAAATGGAGGTAGTGGTAGAACGATGGAGATAGTGGCAAAAGGTGGTGGCAGAACGACTGAGGTGGCGGTCGAAACGGCGTAGGCGGTGGAAGAATTACTTTTAACTATTTACAAAATTACCAGATTTTGTAATGGTAATAACCGTGACAAACGTTTGTAATGGAAATATCTGTTATAAATTTGTAACGGTTATTACTATGACAAATTGAAAGCATAAAAGTGTTACAAAATAGGCTATTTGGTGTAGTGGATGATAGCGAAGTTCTTGCGAAGAGAGGAGTTTTGGTGGTGGTCTTGGGGCGCGACGTGGATGGTCGGAGGAGATATGGAGATGGAGTACACGGTGTTGCTGTTGAATATTTTGGAGAAAGAGGGAGAGAATATAAGAAAGAGGAGTATTTATTTTGTTATAGAAAACTTTTCTTTATTGATGATTTATTTCTTGCTTTATTGATTGTTTGATTACAAAATGAGGGGAGAGCTCCTCTATTTATATGACTCAATAGAACATTCTAGATATAGAATATTCTAGAAACATGACTCATTTGACAACTCTAGAACTTTCTCCTTAGACAACTCTAGAAACATAACTTTATATAATTCTTATTTGTAGCAACTAATATACAATTCTAGAGCTCTCTCCAAATTCTATTAAATACAAGAACATTCTTGAAACTTTAATAATAAGAAACTTCTAGAAATTAACAAATCAAGTTTAATATTTCAACACCCCCTTTTAAACTTGATTTGTGACTCTAAGCAGTACTTGTAATCTTTGTATTTCACGTGCTTCGGTAGGAATAGAGATATCATCCAAACTTTCTTCATTGCATCGACCTTCTTGCCAAACGTTGAGATCTTCAATGCAAGTTCACAGATTCTTACTTTATCTCTTTCATATCGTCCTTCTTCGTCACAATAGGATTTTCCATAAACTAAGCGTTCCAACATCCGCCTTATTTCAGCACCATAAATTTTGCATGAGTCATATATTCTACTTTTTAATTCTTTCATAACTTTGCACTTACGGTTTTTGATCAATCCAATTTCTATGTATGCTTTCCAAATTTCACTTTCGTCTGTCATTTCTGAAAACATTACTTCAAAATTTGGTTTGTTCAAAATTATATAAGCTTTGCTCACTTTCTTATTTTCATGATGAAAATAATCGCTTTTCACTTTGGCTTCATTCTCCTTTTCCATATCTTTAGATTCTTGCTCGTACATTAAATTTCCTCTATGCTTTTGAATTTTATCTCCTTGATTCAAACCTTCTTCATTGTCATCTCCTTTACTCTCATACTTTTCATCATCGGTGTCATCTTCGCTTTCTTTATTTTCTTCATCTTTTTCTTTTTCATCATTTACACGTTTCCCTTCTTCTTCCAATTTATCATTCTCTAACTTCTCAAATTCCAATAATTTTTCAACATCTTTTTCATTGTCACTATTCTTTGTTTTCTCGTTTTCATGAATCAGATTGTTTTCTTTTGTTATTTTTGCATCATTCTTTCCATATACTTCTTTCAATAAATTCAACGATTCTTTTGTGGAATCTTCTCCAAGTATGTGATCATAAGCTACTTCATCAACGTTCTCACTGAACACAACATGAGAACGATGGTCATTCCATCGTAATTTCGCAAATGCTTTCTTGTCAATTTGCGACACGTTCTCCAAATCATTCGACCACTCATAATCATTCTCGATAGTCTTCGATAATCCTTTGCAGATTAACTCTTCTTTCTTTTCCTCATAAGCCAGCAGCAAAGTACCGTCTTTTTGGCTTTTTTCTTCAACGTAATTTGTCTTCTCTTCAACTTTATTATGCTTTGAAGCTCTACGTTCAGAAGCATAATGTCCAAATTTCTTATAATTGTAGCATTTAACATGTGACTTTTCATGCCTTGAATTTTCTCTCCCACTACCTCTTGTTGAGTTTTCTCCTCTTTTATTGTTGTTGCTGTTGTTGTTTTCATAGTTGGGCCTCCAACCTCGTCCATGTCCATATGCACGACCTCTTCCTCTTTCTTGGCCACCATCCCATCTATGTTGGCTTCGATTACTTTCTTTCTTTTTTGAATCAATCCGTTTCTTAAGGATTTGCTCCACGGTCTCTTCCTTCTTCATTTTCTTTTCTTCATAAGCTTACAATGAGCCTAAAAGTTCTTTTATTGACATGGTCTCCAAGTTTTTTGTTTCCTCAATGATAGAGACAATATGTTCGAACTTTGGATATAATGATCTAAGAATCTTCTCCATAATTCTTACATCATCTAACTTCTCACCATTTCTTTTAAGATTATTACTACCCACTAGAACTCTTGAGAAGTAATCAGAAACAAGTTCACCTTCTTTCATATGCAAATTTTCAACCTCTCCTCCTAAAGTTTGAAGACGTACCTTTTGACTTGATCAGCTCCCTTGTAAGACGCTCGAAGCTTCTCCTATGCTTCTTTGGCCGACTTTGATCCAGAAATTTTTTCAAAGGTATAATCATCCAATGCTTGGTAAATTAGATAAAGAGCCTTCTTGTCCCTTGTCCTTGATTTTCTCAAACCATTTCTTTAAATTTGAGATAAACCATCTTCATTCTCATATTCAGTATAACCATTTTCAACTATCTCCCACACATCGTGTGCTCCAAGGAGAGCCATCATCCTTAAACTCCAATTATCATAATTGTTATTGGTAAGCATTGGAACTTGTAGGGGAACGCCATTATTCGCCATCTCTATCTTTAAAAAATCCTCACTCCGATACCACTTTGTTGAATATTTTGGAGAAAGAGGGAAAGAATATAAGAAAGAGGAGTTTTTATTTTATTTTGTTGTAGAAATTTTTTCTTTATTGATGATTTATTTCTTGCTTTATTGATTGCTTAATTACAAAATGAGGGGAGAGCTTCTCTATTTATATGACTCAATAGAACATTCTAGATATAGAATATTCTAGAAACATGACTCATTTGACAACTCTAGAACTTTCTCCTTAGACAACTCTAGAAACATAACTTTTATATAATTCTTATTTCTAGCAACTAATATACAATTCCAGAGCTCTCTCCAAATTCTATTAAATACAAGAAGATTCTATAAACTTTAATAATAAGAAACTTTTAGAAATCAACAAATCAAGTTTAATATTTCAACTGTTGCATGCATGCACATGCCGGGGATGATTCAGTGGATTTGGGAAAGAAAAGGAAATAAGGGTATTGTTGAAATCTGTTGTAATAAAATATATTAAATTATTTAATCAAAATAATTCAACTAAAAATTACATAACTCTCTCATATGAGGCCGAATCGAGGCATAGATTTTTTCATTGCGCTCGTAACGATGAAAGCTTCGCAATGGAACTAGTTTGGATGGATTTAGAGACTGTTGAAATTTAAGCTAAAATGGGACGTCCTTTGTTTTTAGTTCCAAACCGGAACATCTTGGCGACAATAAAAAATTTCGGTGAGTTAGACTTACCTTTTTGGTTAACAAGTATGATATATAGTTGATAAATATTGTTGAATGATTGTTTAGATGAATTTCTATATTTACTAGTTAGATTGGATATATTCTCACCTATTAGAGCGGATGAGACCTTATTACGTTCCTATGTAAAAGTGGATGACCCTTTGTGTACGAATCCCGCCTCGAATCGGTTGATTTATATTTTACGAGTATATAATGCTTGTGATGCAGGGGGAAATAGGTTGGAGGGATCCAACGGGATTCCTCGCTATTATTGAATTGTTTCAATAATATTTCTTTTATATGGATTATTAAATAATGAATATGATTATGGATATTGTGGTTATAACATCGTTATATGTTTGAAAATAAAACTCGGTATTGATAGAAAATCAATATCGATATTGGTTAAGTGTTGAGTGGCTATTAGACTTAAATTAGTATTTTAAAAATATATAAATTTCCATTTAAGTCAGAATTGGTTTTGAGACGAAAAACGATTTTAAAATCCGAAATTATGTTTCGAAAATATCTTGTTTTAAAGATTATCAATCGTATTAATATCATTTTAAAGTATTAATTATATTAATATTGTTAAATGTATTTGAAATAAATGTGTGATCCTCTAAAGTAAAGGAGAGCACACATGTGTGTGTATCACAGAAAACAAAGGTGCTGCCAACATGCCTAGTAGGTAGCTAATCAAATTTCCAAAAACAATGCATAGGACTCAGGTACAACTAGAATGAGCTTTGCCAAGGCCACCACCTATTATACCTCATTATCGAGTTCCTACAAGGCCACCGCCCGCAATGAGGTGTTAGAAGTACTCAAAAACCAAGAAGCAACTCAAAGTGAATGAAATCCGAAGACAACTCCAGCTGTGAGAGAAAAAGCCTCGATGTAAGCACTGAAAATCCAGAATGAACACCTCATTGCAAATGGGAGTAATCCAGAGTGATGGAAGCCACTTTGTCGAAGTACTGGAAAGAACGGCCTCACTATAAATGCATATGATCCTGAATGAAGAGCGCCATATTTAAAGCAGCCGAAGAAATCCAGAATGAACGACTCGCTAAAATCCTTTCAGCAACAATCTTGAGAACCTGCAAATAGTAGTCTAACACCATTTCTGGCCTTAACCTGTATCTGTATGTGGAACTAAATATAAATATAAGGGTAATACATACATATGTATATAAATGATATGTATGTACTGATGAAGTAAAAGAAGTAATGCTATATCTAAAATTATAAGATGAAAAAGTAATAAAATAAAAAGCAAACTTAAAGGGAATCCAAACTCATAATGTATCATCTTAACCAACACTAAAGATATTCAAAAAATTAATAAAATAAAAAGTTGAATTCCAAAAAATAAAGCATTTTAATAATTAATCTTATGCTCCTTTATTCAAAAGAACATTATTATAATAATCAATAAAAACATCATTCAATTTGAAAAAATGTTAATAATTATTAATTTTAAAAATATTATTATTATGTTTAAAAATCTTAATACTATTACTAACCTTATTAACATATTCTTTGAAATGATTATATTTAGCTAATAGGATCTGAGATCTAATTAAAACAAAATGAAGATATTATAAAAATCAATTTATTAAAATGACTATTATTATTTGTGATGACCCGGCAAATCCATACCCTTTGAATCGACAATAAACAACATATGTTTAAACCAAAAGGCATAATCTAATGGAAAGTCATGAGAAAGAAAAGAAGAGAGAAGAAGAGAAGAGAAGAAAGAGAGAAGATAGAACCAACAGAATAATACAGAATCCCACATCGCAGTGGAAAACATATAATATCCTATCAATTATCTTTACAAAACAAAAACTGTATATATATACATAAATCAAAGTTCAACAATCAATCACCAATTATCATCTTGAACAATTATAATAACTTATCCTTACAATTGCCGATAATATAAAGAACAAAGCAATGCAGCAGATAATCAATAATAAAAACGATACGCATACACATAAATGAAGATCTCCACCTCTCCCGCTAAAGCTCCAAAAGCACCAAATCTAAACCTGTAATATACTCAGTCTGACCCGAGCATTGTAAGGGAAGAATGCACGGATCAATCTGGTAAACCAGCGTGTGAAATACACTCAACTAAATTTATTAAAGTACCAAACTTTTCCTTTATCAAAAACAAAAGTATCTCATAAGGCAAGTCCATATATAAACATGGACATGTTTTTATCTTACGATAACAAAAACATCTCAAATCAAATCATCTGATATTATACTAGTGTCTAGTATACAAACAATATTAATCATATCCGAAATTGTTACATTGAATAAATTCCAGCATATAGCCCAATTGGGTAATACAATCAAAATGGCAAGCATGTAGTGGAGTTTGGATTTCCATACAAATGACTAGGTGAAGGGACTACCCTTCGATGGGTACACCTCTAGATGGATGTTCCGAAGCACAGAACATATGCGCTCTACCCACATAAGACCGACCCACCTCTATAATTAGATGGTACTGAATATGTCATCCTCCGGTTGTTACTGACCTTTACCGAGGGCCCTCGAAGCTTACAAATCCACGGATCAATTATTATGCTTTATGTTTTGGTTGAAAGCAAGAGGAGCCGCTGTAATGCTGAGACTAGCAACAACATCAACTCTCCTCTGCCTAATCATGAGCAAAGATTAGGAAACTCGTATTACATCAGTAAACTTAACAATCGGATGTACCACTCATCTGTTTGGAAAAAAGGAGAGAGCAGCCACCAATATGATGATAATTGCATCAAATCTGCTAGTCCAGATCTTAATAAGGCTCTGTTTACCTCAGTTCCCTTAGATCTGAAGCTTGGTGACAATTGCAACTTCAAAGAGACCAACCATATGGAAGCTACGACTAAAACAGCTTGTCAAAGCCATTTTAGCCTAGATCCAAGTCTCTCCAGGCTTCGAGACAAAAATATCAAGGAGTGGAGACCCCCCTATGCTCTAGCGATGGCCATATCGTGTTTTTCGACCGTGTTTCTGCAGAGTTTTCTCTGTTTTGGCTGCTCCGCCATTTTTTTTCTTCCTCGCTTTGTGTTTTAGTTTTGGAGGCGCTGTTATGTGAGTTAGGGTTTGGGTTGTGATGGTTTTATGCGGTTTCGGGTTTGTATGTTTTGTTTTCGGGTATTGGTATACCCCTTTATTTCCTTTGTATCATTCTGGGCTTGGCCCATTTCCATTTTCAAAAAAAAAAAGTTCTTTCCATGTGACTTGCACCTCTGCATGGTTTTGCCTTTGAATTGCAGCAGTTCTTGTGCAATTCCACCAATTTATTTTTGTATCATTTCAACATATCAATTTCGTGTACTTATTCCTCTGTCGCTTTAGTTTTCCTCTGTTTATGCCATTAGACCAGTAATTTATATTAACATAGGCCTAGCATTTAAAAATATTAGCATGACGTTGAACACCTATGGTTCCTTCATATGCTATAGCTTAATCCCACTAGAATATGTGCAAATCAAATATCATTGTTTACCTTTGTGTTATTTTTATGTATGGTACCTACAGTAGCATGTTTCAATTCCAAAATTTCTCTATATGTTTATATTTACATTGTGATTGGTAGCTACTTTTGAATATATTTAATACTTGTTATATTTTAACTTCTAGAAATGAAGTAGTCACTTCTTAATCCTATCAGATGTCAGTAGAGTTTTAGCCTATTGTGTGTTGTCCTAAACTACAAATGTTACTCTATTTTTTCTATTCTAGACTCTATTTTGATTTTCATTTGTCTGGCATAGGAATTATAATGAGTTGGAAAAAGAAAAAAGTTTAAAAACTTGTATATAAAAAAAGAGAAACTTCTTTTAATATTTTGAATACAGTTTTAATATTACCACCATTTAGCTTTCTTTGTTACATTTAGTTTGCCTTCTTTAGCTAAAACTAATATCTGATCACAAGAAACTAAAAACCAAATGCACGATAGCTCTTTGTTTAAGTTTTCCTTTTGTTGACTTAGGTTGATTCATTCAATGGCAAAGGACAAAATAATATAAATAGTATTTACATGAATACAAAAGCTAGAGTTGTATGTACTGCACATAGAAATTTTCTTTCAACTTGAGGAATGGAAGAACCATATATCATAAAAATATGAATAAAATATTATCATATCGTGTTAAATAGATTGCTAGACATCGGTACTTGAATAAAAATAAGCTTTTTTTACAGGGTGGAAGTGAAGTTATCAAATGCAAGCTGTTTGATTGGATGGGAAGTGAAGAATAAACGAGAGAGCACCCTAGTTGGTAAATGCTCTAAGCATATGATGCAACTTTACCTCCTTTATTCATATGCAGAGTAGGGCCGTAGTTACAAGGATAATAATAGGTACAACAACATTGATTAAATCACGTGATAGGAAAATTGGTACACTGTCTGGACCACCGAATGCTAATTCCTCGACAGGCCGTTATAGGTAAAAATATATTAATCTATGTAACATAAAATAAGCGTATTAGATTCAAAATATTTGCTACTGACTGGATAGTATTGTTTCACTGAACGATGATGTGATTAGCAATGAAGTGTATATTATATATAAGAAGTAAGAAGAGAACCAAATTTGTTTTTATAAATACGATGAGACATTCAAATAAATCCATAGCTTAAAAAATATGGATATACATTAAATAAAACATATTTTATTATCAAATTAATCATTTACTAAAAAAAATCCGACATATAGAATTAATTAACTCGCTGAAAGGATTAAAAAAATATAACATAACATGTGAAATTTGTTAGCCACATGCATTATCAAATTGAACAATGTGTCAACTTAAACAATGTGTCATAATAAAAGTATTGATACCTTATTTGCTTCTAGCTACAATTGTTAGTGCAGCACAATATTACGCTTCTATGTTTGCAAAGAGAGACAAGACAAGAACTTAAGTTAACAGACAGATTATTATCGATTATAGGTGATAATATAATGAAAATGTATTAAGGCTACAGCTATTAGGGCAGTTTCAGTTATGATGACATGGTAGAAACTAGAAAGCCAAAACTTCTTGAATGAAGTGTCCTATGAGATGTTTCGCATTCACTGTTTCTGTGGTTTGGTAAATATATTCAACAAGTTTGGTACGACATTTTGAGCATGATTACTGCATCTTTGATCAAAAATTCGACATTTAAGAAAAATCTATAAGTAGGCTACTAAGGGACAAGTGCTAATGTAGAATGACAAGAATAGATTGCATTATGGTGAATAACTACTACTCAATATTTTATTTTATTCACAAATGAGACTTGCGTTCACTGTTGCTCATTGTAGTATTATCATGCATGAAAAAACCATAGTTTTTTGAACTATTTATTTTATTTTATTTTATTGAGACATCACATATATCACTTAATTTGTTGACAATGTGCAGACTAAATAACTCATGAATTTCATAATTATTTTAAAATCTGAGTGCATAATATAATCTCAAATGTTTTGAATACAACAAGTGTTTTTACAACGTGCATGTGCATAAGAACTGGTATTTCAAACATGAAAAATGCTAGTTTTTCCTACTTTCAATTAGAAAATGAATGCACATGAATTTGTTTATAAACGTGCATGAATTTGTTTTGGATCACTGAATCAAGTCGGGTCGTGGTTATAAAATTGAATTGGCTTAGTCTGGGCAACCGGCTTTACAGCTTGATATATTATCCGTAGAAAATGGATTGGATAATACTAATCTGAATTCCAATAAGTATAAACCCTGTTTGACTCTAGGGTTGATTGACTGTCCATGGGCCTGATTAACACATAGGCCCTGATCATGTCCACTGCTAACCGGCAGATAATGGATCGGATCAGGTCGACTACTGACCCAACCTACTTGTGAGGCCTAATCTATAAATACCTCAATAAATTTCCTTAATCAGGCTATCAGGATACCTTTTCTTTAGTTCTTTCTTGCCGCTACTAGATATATCATTTTTAACATAGAGTATTATTTAGTCTCATGATACATATAGATATCAGAAAATAGAGATAAATAAATCCAAGCGCACAACATAATATTCATGAAGGGAAGGTCCTTACTCTAGCTTTCATTCTTACTTAATTGCGTGTTCTATCTATATTACATATCAAAAAAGATTAAGTCCTCAAGTCAATGTTTTCTCAAATCTAGTAGAACATATATGTTGTGTGTGATGCATGCATAAATTAATCAAGAGATGAATTATATGAAAGCTCATGCTTTAAACTATTTACTAGAAATATATGCACTTTAAGTTTCTCTTTTCAGAAAGCAGTAGTCAACTGATCATGCTTTTTTCTGTAAAAATACAGTGTTATATTACTGAGTGAATTATAGAGTTATACAGCAATTACATGGTTCAAAACTGATCATCCTCAGTACAATATATGCTACAGAAACTTAGAACTTACTACAAGTTTTTTATTAATGCTCACAATATAGGCACTATTCTGATAAGGTATATCATTAAAGGTATGTCCTTAAATTCTTGTACTTCATAGTGGCATACTGCATATTTGACCACACCTTGCAAATATGAAATGAGTATACTGCTAATAAGTACCACTAGAATAGTCATTTTATACTTGTAAGCAACGTGTGAGTTTCATGAAATCTGTATTCTCACAAAGTACTTAATAACATGTTATAGTAACACATAATTATTCAGACTGGATTTCTTCTAGTTTGCAGGAACAAACTAAAAATGTATACGTCATGAAACTAACTTTGAGTGATTCATAACATAATTAACTTTATTTCGTTCGAAAATTTGCTTTGTGCGATCTGTTCAATGTTCCTAGTTTATATGTTGCTCTGTTAATTTAATTACTAATATTCTTCCAATAGGTAAGGGTAAAGTATTCAAGAACTTAAGTGCATCATGGAGATTTTTCCCAAAAAAGAGGTAATTTATTTTTTTAAACCCATAGAAATCCATATTCGTCTTCCAATTTCATCATATGAAAATAAAAATATACTAAACATGCATTGAGCTACATATATGTTAGTATAGTTATCAACACATTGAGAAGTTATACTTAGATAGATTCTATAAGACTACACCCAACATGCATCCTTCTGTAAGATGCAATATTAGCTGACTCAATATTTCATGCATATTTGAAGTGATTTTAGTTGAACTTTTACCATTTCTTACTAATTTCAAATGTTTTTTTATTTTCTTTTATTTAAAGTGGATTTTGATTTGATTTTAAGTATAGTAAGCATATTTAAAACCAAGATCAAATTCAATTTAACACCTATGAAACAGAAAATTACTGGCAACACTACATTTTGCCAAAAAATAGTTTTGGAAAGAAAAAATGTTGAATGCAAGTATGTATAGTATTGTGTCCCAATCCCAATGCAAGCAGTTGAGCATTGCACATGCTTAGTTTTAAAACTGAGCAGCGGTGCTGGCGCTCAGTTTTAAAATTGCATATTGCTCATGCTCAGTTTTAAAAATGAGCATGATGCTCAGTTTTAAAATTTAATTGAACACTCTTTTACATAATGCAGAGAGTTGAGTCAATGTACAATTCAGATACTACGAAGTTCAACTTTTTGCACACATTTGTTCTTGTAGAAGTAGAAAGTAGAATAGCCAAACCTTCCTCAAGCTGTACAACTGCACTTCTTTGGTTAACACGGTACTTAAATTCTTACTCTTCTCCTTCTTCTTTTTATTTATTTGTTGTTGTAGTTGAATATTGAGTATGTTACACTTAAATTTTGATTCAGTACTTGGGTTTTATTTCAGGTTGATGGATTTCATAATTGAATTGTTTAAAAATTTGATAGAACAACCAGATTGGACATTGAATCGAGCAATTAACGATTCATATAGCAAGACTTTGAAGAAATGGCATGGATGGCTAGCTAGTTCTAGTTTTGCAGTAAATATTTTCCTGATCTATTTTATTTTCTTAAGTGGAGAAGTTAAACAAGTATTGAAACGTTGATACATGTTTCAACATTTTAGATTGCCCAAAATTTTCTTCTTGATAGACAGAAGTTTCTGAATGTAATCGGAGGTGGGTCGACCAATGTAAATGAAGAGATCAAAAGCTTCTGTGCTAATTTGCAGCCAATTTTGCGAGCAAACCACAGATTTATGGTATAATTTTCTTTAATGTAGAATGACTGCATAAAAAATAAATCATTTCTCACTTTGTCAGTCAATATATAAACAAGAACACTAAGTATTGATTTTCATGCTTTGCTACTTGTTGATCTTAACATAATGACTGTGTTGCTCTTCAACATAATGATACATGGGTTTTCATGCTTTGCTACATGTGATGGCATAAATTTTTCAATATATACTAATACTTGCATGGACATGAATACTTTTACTAAAATCTTGATTGATTGATTTTTATTTATTTTATTCTTGTTTTTGTAGTCTGGAGTTGGAATAGATTGCATGAGAGTTTCTTGATAAAAGATACCACTGCTGTTAATGCTTTGTATCGCCAAAGTCTGCAGGAAGTATAGAAATGGACATCAGAATACTTGAGCTCTATCAAGAAAACAACGTTGCATATGTCATCATTCTGCACGTTGCACAGTTTTTGTTGTATTTTTTTCCTTCTAGCAGCGTCCTAGCAGGCAAGTAACTTTTGTATTACTATTATTTGATAATATTTTAAACATGTAATGCAAATGGCACATGCTACGGATGGCTATGTTGTACTTTGATGTATACTTCTTTGGACATTGTGTGCATGTTTCTGAAATCATGTAGATGATTTCGTACATTTGATGTTTTTTTACTGATTAGATGATATGTTAGTTTTGAAATTTAGTCTTGTGTTTGCTATTGTTGTAAATTCGTATAGATATAGTTGAATGAAATACTATTAGATGTTGAATAAGATATGGTTCAGTTATACCAAATTTGTAACACTTATAAGTTTTAGTTATCACGATTATAAGTGTTAGAAAATAACCTTTTGTAATGGTTATAACCGTGATATAATTTGCATTTGTCACGGTTATAAGTGTTAGAGTTTCCTTTTTGGTAATGATTATAAATGTTAGAAACTATTGTTCTGTCACTGTTATAAGTGTGATAGTATCTAAATTTTCCACGGTTATAAGCGTTAGTAATAACCATTTTATCACGATTATAACCGTGAGTAAATACTGTTCTGTAACGGTTATAAGTTTGATAATATCTAAATTTATAATGGTTATAAGCGTGAGAAATTACTATTTTTATCACGGTTATAACCGTGAGCAAAAGTGTGACTGAATTTGGCCACGGTACCTATTTTCACAGTTATAACCGTAACAAAGTAGTTTTGTCACGCTTATAACCGTGAGGAAATTGCCTTTCTGTTGTTGTGATCCCAACTTCACACCGCCTGAACTACTACTGCAAAATGCGACTTCTAGGACACAGTACCCTGTAGCATGAAGACGCGATGACCAAGGAAGCACCGCACTTCACCATATTCTGACCAAAGCTTCAACTCCATGCCATGGATCCAACGCAACCAACCCCGACTATTCTCATTGCCTAAATCACCATGGAAGTCTAACCCTATTCTAAACCCAAACTGTCAACTTCCTCAAAATGTTGCTTCACCACCAATGGCTAGCTATACGCGAAGCTCCTTCAACTACAAGATAATAGAACCAAGTTCTAAATTTTTTTTGTGAATTTTCCTCTACTTGATTTCGATTTTTAAAGTTATTTTTTCTGGTAGAGCTTAAATACTAGAGGAGGGATGGGAGATAACATAGAGGAGGATATGGGCTTGTGTACGGGGTAGGTGTGGTCTGGAATGTGCAGAGATGAGGGTATGGGCTTATGTAGTCAAATACATACATACATACATACATATTATTCAAATTTAAAATATAAAGCCATTTAATTTCGACTCGCAATCGAGACGTGTCGCCTGGCATTCTATACGTTATAAACACAATGGAACTTGTTTCGAGACCTAAGTCGATCGTATGCAGAAGATAACATTAAACCCAATTATTATATTAAATTTTCAATATTAAATTCTACACGTTTCGAACTCGCACCACCAACATCTGATCGCTATGAAATTTGACGGCATATTATAATTCATCATTATGGATCCAATAAAATTGGTTTCGTCAAAATCTGAGGCAGTGCCCCAGAACGCTATTTTTGTATGTTAATTAAAACGAGTTATTTCCAAAATCAGTTAAATTACTTTTAAATTCAATTTAAGAGTTTTATTATCTTCATTCTTATTAATAGAAATTAAATAAGCTATCAAATCATTTTTATCCAGCTGAAAACCCAAGATTTAATTATTTAAATGATTTTCAATTATTAAATTCAACAATTAAATTATCCAATAATCGCTATATTCAAAATTCGAGTTAAATCTATAAAATTAACTTTTCAATATTTAAAATTAATTAAATGTTCCAATTCAATGAATAAAATTTTAGATCCTTACAATTGTTATAACCTATTTGATTGCAGGATTCTGATTTACAAGAGATATGCTTTTTAAAGAGATAATAGTGAGGGAAACCCGTTCTGCTAAGATGCATGGTCTCATTTAACCTCAGTATATCGAGATGTAGTAATATTATTCAAACCATGCTTTATGTCTGACTTGAATTTTATGTTTTCCCATTAAACTCCTAGGTGCTCAAAATTTAATTTGAGCTGATTGAGAGTTAAGGTTTTTTATGTTTAGTAGGTTGGATGAATAAGCTACTGAAGACATACAGGAGGCAAAATTATCTATGTAGGAGCCATTTCATTTTATTTCCGTTGTTATGTACTTTAATATGTCTATCTAGTACTCTGATCATCCGAAGTGGCATCTTTATATGTCATTCTTTGCATACTTTTTAATAATTATATTTGATCAAAATCTGGAATTCATTTCGAAATTATGTAATTGAATATGAAATATAGATTTGAAATGCAATCAAAAAATTATTTTTTAAATCTATGATTTTATTTCACATTCATGTGCTTCTAATATTATGGATACTATTAACATTATCGTATTTGTCATCGATAGTTAAACACCATTGATGACTGCAGCATATGCAATAATTGGCTTTGGGCCTCAAGATAGAGGATGTTACAACTTGGTATTAAAGCATAGGTTTATGAAAAATTTAAAAGAAATTTCAAATCTAAAATGATATTGAAAACGTAATCCTAAGGAATTAGAGAAATGACTTGGGTATGGAGTAACATTACAGTAATGTACTTGTACTTGCTGTATATATGTGCTTTATCTCTCTTCTGCATCTTTCTTAGGCTATTCTTTTATATCTTACAAAGACTCGAATGCTAGTTTTAAGGGCGTAATATATGGATGCTAGGAATGTAAGAGTTAACATTAGTGAAGGAAGTACCACAACCAATGGGAATACATGACCTAATACTAGAAGAAATCCAAGTCGGGCACAAGCTGTTAATGTGGGTGCTAGAGTACTGCAAGCTGATATGCGAGTTATGTATATGTTCTTTATTAATATGATGGAGGCTGCAGTTGTTATGGGTTTAGTTGGAGGAAATGGGAAAGGACGAAATCAGGGAGCTCCGGTGGTCAATGTCTATACACTACTAAGAAGAGATTATACCAGGCTTAGAGGAAAACTATTTATCGAGACTAAGGGCGCAATTGTAGTGGAGAATTGGTTAATTCATTGTGAAAGGATATTTGATGACCTAAGTCTTAATGATGAGCAGAAGAGGAGACGTTCTTCTAGAAAGTTGCAAGGAGCATCACAGTACCGGTGGAACAATGTTAATGTGGGAGTTAATAAATAAACCAAGACTTTGACTGAATTTAGAAGGAGGTTTGAGGAAAGATTCATGTCATAGATTTCTAAGTTAACTCTACTTAAGAAATTTATGGAGTTGGAGCAGGGAGACATGACAATGTTTGAGTATGCAACCAGATTGGAGGAGCTCTCAATATACGTATATGCTATGTTTGATACAGTTATTAAAATGAATGAGAAGTTCATCCACGAACTGAAATCTGAACTGGCTAAAGAGACTTTGCCACATATCAGGGATCCATGTGATGTAGTTGTTGAGATGGCTCAGAGGCAGAAGGAGTTGACTGCTTTTCATTATGGTAACAGAGTAGGGGAAGCTCAAAGTGGGCGCAACCAGAAGAGGAAGTTTCCCATAAGAAAGGCATTGAGAAAGGCAGAGCAGCCAAGCAAAAGTAGGACGAAGTAATTTTCTATAAGTGCGACAAAAAGGGATATTATTCTGATAAGTTTCGGACAGGCAAAGAGAAGAAAGCTGATGATAAGAAAGAGGTAGGATGCTTTAAGTATAATCAGATTGGACATTATAAGAACCAATGCAAGGAACCAGCCAAGGATGGAAAAGGTAAGATGTTTGCATTAGAACCAATTACCCTAAGACCAACAGCTGAGAAAAGGGAAAAGCTATGTTGGGAGGTACGCTTTTGGTTCACAGTGTATCGATTTGAATACTATTTGATACCGGTGCATTACATTCTTTTATATCTCATTGTTTTGTATACTAGCTCAACTTAGAACCCTTATATCTAATTACTTCCTTAAGGGTTGCAAATTCGATAAAAGGATATGCAACACTTGGGACGAATTGTGACCGGTTAGAGTTTGAGTTATTAGGTCATACGTTTGCTTGTAGTTTGCATGTATTTTTTTTTGTAGAGTTCATAATTGTTATGGGTATGGATTGGTTAAGTAAGAATGAAGCTAGGATGTTTTTCCATGATAGTAAAATATCACATAGACATCCCAGTTGTAGTGATCAGATTCTATACTCCATAGAAAACCCTAGTTTTGGGGTAAATGCTTTGTTGGGTGTTATGGAGGAAGAAGACGAGTTAAACCGAGTTTTCGTAGTTAGAGAATTCACAAACGTCTTTGAGCCCATAGTAGGACTACCACTAAAATGAGCTATTGAGTTTTGGATAGATTTAGAGGAGCAAACTAGTGAGTACAAGGCCAAGCAGAATGAAACCTACCGAGATGAAGAAGCTAAAGGTGCAGTTGGTTGATTTAGAAAGTAAGAACTTTATTAGACCAAGTAGTTCGCCCTGGGGGCAACCATGGTGTTTGTAAAGAAACCAAATAGATCGTTAAGGTCATATATCGATTATCGTAAGTTGAATGAGGAGGCCACAAATAAACGATATCTATTATGAAGAATTGACGATTTGTTTGACCGGCCGAGTGGAGCTAGAATATTTTCCCAGCTAGAATTTGGAAACTGGGTTCCATCAACTTAGAGTAGCAGAGGATAATATTCCATTGATGGCTTTTAGGACAAGATATGGATTTTATGAATGGTTAGTAATGCCGTTTAGACTAACAAATGCGCTAGCATTTTTCGTGGACTTGATGAATAGTATCTTTCGGGGGCATCTGGATAGATACGTGTTAGTGTTCAAAGATGACATTTTGATATATTCTAAAGATGAAAGAGAGCATGAAGGTCATCTTCAAGTGGTGGTTGAGACGTTGAGGCTGCATGAACCGAAAGCAAGATTTTTGAAATGTCATTTCGAGAAGAAGTAAAATTTCTTAGTCATGTAGTCTTAGAGAAGGGGTTGTCTGTAGATCTGGCTAAGATTTAGACCGTGAATAATTAGAAGAGACCCGAGGCAGTGACTAAGATAAAGAGTTTTCATGGATTAGCTAGTTATTTTTGAAGATTCGTTAAGGATTTTTCATGCATAGCGGCAAATATGACTAAGTTAACGCGAAAAAATGTGAAGTTTGTCCGGACTGATAGGTGGGAGGGGGCATTCTAGAAATTGAAACACTTATTGTCTAATGCACCTATATTAGTTATCCCAAAGGGGACAAGATTTAGTGGCGTACATGGATGTATGTGGAACATGATTAGGAGTTGTATTAGTGCAAAGGGGTAAATTAATTGCCTATGCATCACTATGACTTAGATTGCATGAAATTAGATATCCAAATCATGATTTGGAATTAGCTGCAGTAATTTTCGCATTGAAGTTGTAAAGACATTACCTTTTGGGTGAGAGATTTAAGTTGTGTACAGATCATAAGTCACTGAAGTATTTATTCTCCTAGATGGTGTTGAATATGAGACAGCAGAGGTGGTTAGAATTTTAGCCACTTATGACTTTGATATTGAGTACGCATTAGAAAAAGGGAATAAGTTGAAGATGCACTTAGCAAAAACATCAAAATGCAAGTTTGGCAATGACAGCTGGGTGGAAAGATTTGGATGCCTTGACTAAGAATAGAATACAAAGGAGATCTAAAGCTAGTTATAGTAAGGAAACTGCTACATGACATGTTTAGAAGTTTGACCAGTGGTTTTTAAAAAGATTGCTTCTAAGCAAGGAGAGGATACATTATTAAATGTACAGATCAGAAAACTAAGGACTAGAATGGAGAGTGATAACTTGAAAGATTTAGTCTTGGCCAGAATGGGTGATTAAGCAAGAAAGGAAGACTGTGTGTTCCGAATGTAGGAGATAATAAGAAGGAAGTTATTAGAAAATACCATCGTTCAAAGTTCACATTCATTCATAAGGATATATGTTGTTCATGACGACTCGAGATTTCTAGATATTTGAAACTGAAATATTTAACTGATTTTAAATATTTGAACGATAGTTTAACTTGAATTTCAAATATTTGTTGGATATTGTAAATATTGAATTAATAACTAGAAATTGGGAAAATAGTTGAATTAAAGTTCCAGGCTTGTTAAAAATAATTTGATAGCTTGTAAAATTTATATTAATGAAATTGAAGATAAGGAAAGCCTTAAAATTGAATTTAAAAATATTTTGCTCGGTTTTAAAAGCATATCGTTTAAATTGATATTTAAAAATAGCCTTCCGAGGCATAGTCTCGGAATTCGACGAAAGTAGTTCCATTAGATCCGTAATAGTGATTATTATCGGATTTCAATTTTCATAGTATTTGGAGTGATCGTTTGGCCGTACGATAGATGAACGCGCTATAATTTATATCGAAATTCAATATATACTAACTGGTCCAAAAAGCTATCTTCTTCATACCATCAAGTTAGGCCTCGAAACCTTTTCCATCGTGTTCAGAATAGGGGTATAAACTTATGAACGCCTTGCAGCACATCAAGATATGAAGTCATATTTTGAGTGGTGATTACGGGACGATTTAAATTTATAATTTAAAAAAAAAAATTGACTGGTCAAAAATATTTCAGCATCATTGTAACCCTTCCTTCCACTTGCCTTCCGCTTTCTCTAATTTCTTACCAGATGTCACTCTTCTTCAAAAATAAAAATAAATAAAAAGTTGATAAACCAAATTCAGAAAACAAAACAAGGGACAAACATGCAAGCAAAGCCAGAAGTAAATAAAAGAAATAAATCATTTCTTCCCTTTTTCTTTATCGAAGTAAAATTTTCAGGAAAAAAAAGAACGAAATCGATTTTTTTTCGAACTATAAATATAGAAGGGGCGATCAAATCGAACCACGCTGGGATTTGAATTGTGAGAGCGAGTGGATCTTTGGGGGTCGCGCGTTGGCAGCACTATCGTGGGCAAGGATGGGAAGCTAGTGGCGGCGGTGGATTTGGGGCATTTCGGAAGTGGCTCCATCGAGCGAGGTAAGGGAACAGTGGAGCCGAAGTCGAGTTCGTTGAGTGTTCGTCACGAGGGCATGGTGGCGAGCAGCAACATGGAAGCAGGTGACGACTTGGGAGGAGGAGCAGCACTCATGAGGCTTGGCTATGGAGGCCGGGATCGATGGAGGTGTCGCCGTGCATTGTCAATTGTGGATTCACGTGTCGGTCGTATGCGTGTATTTGGGAAAGCAGGTATGGGTTTCTTCCTGTGTTTTGTTAATTTAATTTGAATTATTTTTAATTTAAAAGGAAATGAATTTATATAGAATAAGGTTGCTATGATAAACATGTGTAAAACTGAAAGAAATGATATAGGAGTTTTAGACATTGAAGCATCTATATAAAGTTAGTTTAAAATTAAATTATTAGATAAATCAAATTTTAGTTTAAATTAGATAAATAAATGGTAATTTATTGTCTAATTTATTTATAATAATAATAAACTGTAAATGGTTATACAAGATTGAGAAAGTCGTGGAATCAAATCGAGAATGAAGTGGAATGCAAATTTAAGGGGTAAAGGTGAGTTTATCCCACTCATTTGGAATACCCATTAAATCTGAATGGTTAAATTTAAATGATTTGTTGAATGATTGAATTGTCTGTATGTGGCATATTATATAGCAATATATTCTATACTGAAGTGATTGATTTCCCGCATTATATAGCTGATGAGACCCTATGCGCCTCGCATAATAGCAGATGACCCCATATACCATGATATCCCACCTTGAAGTGGTATTGGTATTTTTATATTGTGCTAACATCTGTGGATGCAGGTAAACAAGTTGGAGGGATCCAACTGGATTCCTTAAAATATTTAGATTGTTTTACTTTTCTGTGATATGATTTATTTGATAATCTGAGGTAGATTATATTAGTGATTGAAAATATTGAATGCTATGGTTTGATTGAATATATTTGGGTATACTGAGTTATCAAAGTTAAAGATTGAATTTTTAAAGGAAAATAAAATAGGGAATCTTTAAGTAAAATAATCATAGAGAATTTGGATAAATTAAAGAATGAATTGGAAAAGGATAAAAGTTGATTTTTAAATTCTATTAAATAAATTCCAAGTGTGGGAAAGGAGATTTTTGGATAAATAGGAATAAATGAATTCTTAAACTTAAGTGATAATATTTAAAGGAATAAAAGATTTATTTTTAATTCAGAATTTAATGGTTTAGGAAGGAATATAAGAATTTTGAAATAAATATGAAATTGGTATTTTCAGTTCAAATAAGATTTTAAATCATAATAAAGAAGTTAAATCTGAAATTAATGGGTTTTGAAATAAAATTGAGTAAGTAAAGGAATTTATTTTAAAATGGATTAAAATCTGAAAATCGATTTGGAAATTGATCTAGAGTGTGAAATTGTGTTTTAAAAGAAGATGAGACTATGAAATTTATAATCTGGGTTTATAAAGTGAAATAAGAAATCAGTGGATTGGAAGTATAAACTCACGATGGAAATTTATAAAGGAATGGGTAATCTATTTTAAAAATAAATAGTGGTTTATTTTTAAAAAGCGTGAAAGAAACGTGTATTACCTTGAAAAGTCAAGTACGTTTTCAAAGCAGATTTTTAAGTATAAGTTAAAGTTTTAAAGTTGTTAAAAGGAATGTTTTTAAGAAATTATTATTTAAGTTGTTAAAATTTTAAGGCTAAATATTTAGTACATTTTTTATTATAGTAACTATTTTAAAAGGTTAATTGGTATTATGATTTGAAAAGATAATTATTAATATTTATATTTTATAAAGTAGTTTTATTTTTAAAGGTGGTTTGGCAAAAAAATTATTTAAAAAATTAGTACATAATTTCATAAATTTTATTTTAAATTAGTTTTGTTTAAGTTTTGCGTGGAAATTATTATAAGATTTCATAACTAGTATTTTAAATAGTTTATTTTCAATGTTTTAAAGTATATATATATATATATATATTTTGAATAAAGTGATTTAAATTATTTTAAAATCTAAGTGTTAAGACTTGGTGAATTTCAGTGGAAATAAACAATTTTGGAAATTTATTCCGTGAGAGAAAATTGATTTGAAACTGTTTTCAAAAGATTGAAGTGTAGAAGATATCTTGCAAAGATATTTTGAAAAGTAAATAATGTGGAAAATTATTAAGGATGATGGTTGTTTGTGGATGTTATATGATAGTTAAATAACCGACTATCTATATTGGCCAATACGCTGATCATTTCGAAGAGTCCGGGATCGGGATTATATTCCCAAAAACCAGTTCGATTCGGTTTGAACGTTTCATGTGGAAGACAAGAGCTGGAAATCGAATATGGAGCAGTGAAGTGCAAGGGCTAATCGCTATTAATCCTGAGGGTGATTCCAAAATGGATGTAGTAGGAGTAGTGCCTTCAGTTCTGTTCGAACCCAAAACGGACTTGTATGGACGAATGCTTTCAGAACATCGTCAGAAGGACGAGGAGCATTCTAGGTGAATGTGTTCATAAAAAGGTAACGCATAGCCTCGAGCCTCATCATTCGGGAATGGCTAAAACAGGGGAGGTGCATACAAGGCTAAGTGACTAGCAACCGATTAGGGTAAGGTCACCCCTGTCTAGATGTCCATTTATTTCGACTGTCTGGGCGTTTACCGATCCCAACCACGGGGTGAACTTATTCGAACTATCCAGTCAGGGGTAGCTGCGGTCTTGTGATGTAGGGGATCAAGGTGGATACTTGGTACGGTGATCTAGGCCACGTACTGTGACGGGCGGTACCCTGGTAGCCCTATCATTGATGGAAATCCATTCTCCCTACGTGCCTTTTTGGTTTTGTTTGTATACCTATTAGTTGGAATTTAACAATGTAATAATTTCGGCTATTTGAATAAGTATTTGTACATAGACACTACTATAATATCTGAGGATTTTATATGAAATGTTTTGGTTATCGTAAGGTAAAAACTGTTGGGGATGCAGATTAAGGATCTTAAGGCAGAAATAACACTAGAGGGGGGGGGGGTGAATAGTGTTTTAAAGAATATATGAACTATATGACTAAATTAAAACTTTCAACACAAATCTAAATAGAATTCTAACACAGAATGATCACAGAACATATAACAAATGCAAATAGTAAAGTAAAGCAAGTAAAAGGAAAGAACACACCGGATTTTATACTAGTTCGGAATCCTCCTACATCTAGTCCTGTACCAAGGCAATATCCTTGTACAGATTTTTATAAGCCAATATCCAAATTACAACCCTCAATTTTTAAGGCCTTGAGGAACCCTCCTATCTCCGAGTCTGGGGTAAACTCTCTTGATTTACGGGACACAAGATCACCCTAATACTTCTTAATAACAATCCTTTTGAATGGATAGACTCTATGGACTTTTTGAATACAAATTAATCTTATAACTCTGAATAGCACTTTGATCTTTTAGTAGAATGATGGAGAATCAAATAGAGAGAGTATCTAAATGATTTCCTATTGAGAATTTGGCAGAATGATGGCACGATCTTTAAAATATGAAGTTTTATGGATATGGAATGGTGGAGAAGAAAGAGTGAAGAAAATAAGAAAGTACTTGTTAAAAAAATTCGTTTTGGAAGCCTTTATATAGATGCACAACAGTCATAACCATTGGCGAAAGGTTTTCGAATGAATGGACACTTCTTTTGAAAATTGAATTTTGAATCCAACTGTCACCATGTCGACATGGGGTATCCCCATATGTCGACATCCCTTAGTTCAAAATTGTAGAGATGTTGTTTTGTAAAAGCATTTGAATTTAAAACAAATTGAAATTTCTCCGAAGCAAAATAAAGTGTTTAAGCAATATTTTGAGATAGAGAATGAATATAAAACTTTATTTTAAATATATATATATATAATTGATATAGAAAGTCAATTATATAAGTAATATTTAAAATCAGAATAAGTTTTGATGTTTTAAAAATAGAAGTTTTTAAAATCAGAATGGAGGAATATTTCAAGGCTAAAACAAAGTTTGTAAACATTTTTGAAAACATGATTTTGAAAGCTAAAATATTTTGAAAACAGATTTAAAAACATTTTGAAAAAACTATTCAAACTGAAATTGCAAGAACCTTCCTATAGAGCTCCTCCATAGGACTCGAGAACTTGTACAAAGTAGTTTAAATGATTTTGATTTTCGTGGGTTTGTAAGCCACTTGTCATAGGTTTGTAAGCTACTTGTCGTGGGTTTGTAAGCCACTGGTTTCGATAGAAATTGGGTTCCATCCCAAAAGAAAATTAGAAGAAAGATGAGAGTGCTATTATGAAGTTTTAACAAAATACTAGACACTTAACTTGAGATCTTGAAATCTTGATTCTCTAGAGTCTTGAATCTTGAATCTCTAATCTTCATCTTGATGCTTGAGTCTTTATACTGATCAGTCTTCAATAGTACATGCATATACTTCCTATATACATACATACATACATACATACATACATACATACATACATATATATGAAAATGTTAGTATATATTTTATAAAGTAAAGTATAATAACTATATAAGGTTGTTGTCATCAAAACATCATCAACTCAGTTCCTAACAAAAACCCGGCATGTTTACTTGTGGCATGATATTAAGAGATACCTTTGATTTCAAATGATTTTAAAAACTTTAATAATCCAATTAAGTGTGTTTTCTCACGCTGGTTTTCCAGACTGACTCGGTTGTTATTTAACTGTAAAGCTCGGGTCAGACCGAATGTTACAGAATACAGATTCTGGACGGACTGCTGTGGAGCTCAAAAGACGAGCTGGATGACGAGGCGTATTTCCGTAGAATCATATTTCCGCTGTGCATTGTAAGCTGTATATTCAGCTTTGGAAGGACAAGATATTATAACTGCCCTGAATTGTGATGTTGATTGTATTGACTCTGACGATGTAATATGTAAAACGGATATAATTATTTTGTTTAAAAGATTAGTCGTTTATCTATAATATTTGTTCGGCTATGTTTGTGAGATTCTGATATTGTTTCTATTTCTTCTGTACCTCCTTCTTATTTAACCATAATGATTCAGTTTTTGGCATTCGATTGTTCGACATTTGATACAGTGGAAGTATTGATGTCGATTTTCGGGCGTTGAAAAATCGGGTCGTTACATTGTGGTATAAGAGTTGAAGGTTAAGCAAGAACCTTGTCTCTGGTGGGGATAACTCTAGAATGAGTTTGAGTGCATTAATAAATATGAGCGCGTACTTCTGAGTGAATATAAAAATTGTTTTTATTTTGTGTTGACTTATCGATTGAGTGTTTATGGATTCTAATCGATATGTGGGACGCCATGTCATCGATAGGGGTTTCTAAACTCTTAAACAAGGTAAACCGACACACTATTATTTTAAAATAGGATGAATGAAATAATTATTCCCAAATTATTTTTTTATATAAAAGAAATAATTTTTGTAAGTTATTATAGTATATGGTTGCCTGGTTGTTAGGAAGTGATAATATTAAATTATTATCATTGTTATGGAAAAACTGAATAAGAAATTGAAATCATAACTAAAAGCTAAGAAATAAATTCATATACGAATGGGATTTGTGAATGTGATTTATATTTTGAAATAGAATTCCAGAGAAATATATGAAAATAAATTGGAAGGATTTGAAATCTGAAAATTTGGCAAATTTAAAATCCTTTGAATTTGAAAATGGTTTTCAAAGGTTTTAAAGAAATAATAATGGTATTATTTCGAAAATATTTTTGAATTGGATTTGAAATCTGGTAAGATTTGGAATTTAAAAATATTTGGAGAAGGTTTTTGGAAAGAATAAAAGCACCGTACTCACTTCGATCGTTGGAAAATAACTTCGGTGATGACTACTACATTATCATTGTTCATTTTCGAGTTTCCAAGAGAGGAATTGCTACCTAAATGTTTTAAAATTTAGGATGTTTGCAAAACAGAGTTTGGTTTTAAAATTCAAAGAAATAAATTGGTATACCGAGGAATTCTGGATATAATTGATTTCGAAAATGAATTTGAAATGTTGAGTATTTAAAGGATTCTGAAATCTTATTTAAAATGTTTATGGAATAATCAATAAGATTGGAAACTTAAAAAAAATTGGAATTTATTTAGAATAAAATTTAACTTAAGTTAAATTAAAATAAGAATGAAACAAAAAGAGCTAGTAAAGTAAATAAAAGTAAGTGTGAAAACTAAATAAGCTGAAAGGTAAGCTAATTAATTGAAGTAAATCTAGTTACGTAAAAGTGAGCTTTGAGGAAAATGATTATTGGAAATAGTTTATTAAGATTGTAAACAAAGGAAATTACATTTGTAAGTAAAATGGAAACTGAATATTGGAATCAATTTGAATTATGTTAAGTAAAGCGAAATTGAAAATATAGTTTGAGTGGATTAAAAGAACAAAGTTCTTAAAATTAAATTTTTTTATTGGAAATTGAAATAAATTGGAAGGTGAAAGGTAATTGATAGAATTCAATATTTAAGAATGGGAATTTAGTCAAGTTGAACTATATAAAATAAAGGATTGAAAATAAAATTTGTAAGTGAACTAATTAATTCAAATAGGGAAGCAAATGAATTGAAATTGAATATTGGGATAATTTTTAATTTAAAAATAGCGTAGGGTAAAGTAAAGTTGTAGAATTTATTCGAAGTGAACTAAAATAATTAAAGTTTGGAAATAAATCCATTAAGATTTAAAAATAAATTAGTAAGTGGAATTAATTAAAGAAATGACTAACAAAATATGGTTTGAGATGAGACTAATTAAATTTAATATTTGAAATTGGAAGGTAAATTGAGTTCAAATGAAATTGTAAAGGCAAAATGAGTAGAAATGGATATAAACTTCAATAGTGAAGTAAAAATAAATATAAGAAGTATGTAAATTATTTATACTGGACTTAAGAAATGAATAATGAAATTCACAAGTAAATTTGATATAAGAAAGATACTAGGTTAAAATTTGAAATGAAGATCTAATAGAGGCATGTGGAAAAATAAATTGTGAATAAGTGATGGAGTCAAAGTAATTGTGAATGAAAAAAAATTGTTATGAGTAATAATCAATTAAGGTAATATATAGGATGTACGTATATTATTTGATTTTCATAGTGATTTGATCTTGATTCTAGCACAAAATTTCGAGATAGTTGTACCGATCTGAGTTGGGATTTTTCACTCGATTTTCGACGATGAATCCTGGATATGGATTTTTGATCGACTCTAGAAATTCTCTATCGTAGTTTGTGGCTATGCAAGGAGAATAACAGTTTCTAATCAAGAAACCAAATCTAAGTCCGCACTAGAGAGACGGGTGGACGATACTGGTTCGAAAGTGAAATTGTGTGATCGAGCGAGCAATCGAATTTGAATTGCGTATGAATGATATAGGTACATCGTACGGGTTTGAATGAAATAAATATTGAAACTATTATAAAGAAGTGTATAAAATGATTTTGAATGCGGTGATTGGAAATTATTGCTTAATTGTATACAGGTGTTTAAAAAGGTAAAAGGAAATTTGGATTTTTGATTTCAGAAGATAAATGAAATTGCTCGATAAGAAGGTATGTATTTAAATTTCTGTATGAAATTTGATGGTTTTCTGGTCTAGCCACTTGGCGTTTTTGATTTCTTTTGAATCTGGGGGCCCATGGAGGAATTTTGTAGTTGTATCGAGCTAGCCCCGCAAAGGAGACACGAGAAATTTTTTTCGAAAATTTAGGAGTTAGAAAAGAAATTGAGAAATTTTTTTAGTTTCAAATTTGGTTTTAAATTTAAATTTGAATGTTCAGGTAAGTGATATTGGTTGGAACATATGGAAGAAGTTTGGAAAGTTTATGAGGGTGATAATGTCTTTATGAAAAAGATGGTTCTGGGTATTGTTAGAAACTGCTTGGTTTTGGGGAGTTGTTTAAAACTAGTTGTTTGGGAAAAATAGTAAACGGGTATTGGACCATTCCTCTCAACTAGTAATTTCGGGGACGAAATTCTTTTAAGAGGGAAGGAATATGACGACCCGGGATTTCTGGATATTTGAAATTGAAATATTTAATTGATTTTAAATAATTGAACAATAGTTTAACTCTAATTTCAAATATTTATTGGATATTATAAATATTGAATTAATAACTGGAAATTGAGAAAATTGTTGAATCAGGAGTTTCAGGCTTGTTAAAAATAATTTGAAAGCTTGTAAAATTTATATTAATCATACTGAAGATAAGAAAAGCCTTAAATTTGAATTTAAAAGTATTTTGCTCAGTTTTAAAAATATATCATTTAAATTGATATTTAAAAATAGCCTTCCAAGGCACAGTCTCAGAATTCTACGAAAGTTGCTCCATTGGATCCATAATAGTGTATTATCATCGGATTTCAATTTTCGTTGTATTTGGAGTGATCTTTTGGCCGTACCATAGATAAACATGCTAAAATTTATATCGAAATTCAATATATAATAATTGGTCCAAAAAGCTATCTTCTTCATACGATCGAGTTAGGCCTCGAACCTTTTCCATTGTGTTAAGAATAGGAGTATAACCTTATGAACGCCTTGCGACACGCCTCGATAGGAAGTCAAATTTTGAGTGGCGATTTCGGGATGATTTAAATTTAAAACTTAAAAAATAATAATTTGACTGGTTAAAAATATTTCAGCATTGTTGTAACCCTTCGTTCCACATGCCCCCTGCTTTCTCTAGTTTCTTACCAGATGTCACTCTTCTCCAAAAATAAAAATAAATAAAAAGTTGATAAACCAAATTCAGAAGAAAAAAAGGGCGAATATGCAAGCAAAGCCAGAAGTAAATTAGAGAAATAAATCGTTTCTTCCTTCTTTTTTTATCAAAGGAAAATTCTGAGGAAAAAAAGAACGAACTTGATTTTTCATTCGAACTATAAATATAGGTAGGGTGATTAAATCGAATCACACTGGGATTTGAATCATGAGAGCGAGTGGATCTTTAGGGGTCGTGCGTGGTAGCACTATCATGGGCAAGGATGGGAAGCTAGCGGCGACGGCGGACTTGGGGCGTTTCGGTGGTGGTTCCATCGAGCGAGTCAAAGGAACAGTGGAGCCAAAGTCGAGTTTGTTTAGCGTTCATCTCGAGGGCATGGTGGCGGGCAGCAACATGGAAGCAGGTGGCGACTTAGGAGGAGGAGCATCACTTGTGAGGCTCGGCGATGAAGGCCGGCATCGGTGGAGGTGTCGCCATGCATTGTCAATTGTGGATTCGCATGCCGGTCGTGTGCGTGTATTTGGGAAGCAGGTATGTGTTTCTTCCTATGTATTGTTAATTTAATTTGAATTTGTGTTTTAAATTTAAAAAGAAATGAATTTATATAGAATAAGGTTGTTGTGATAAACTTGTGTAAAACAGAAAGAAATGATATAGGAGTTTTAGACATTGAAGCATCTGTATGAAGTTAGTTTAAAATTAAATCATTAGATAAATCAAATTTTAGTTTAAATTAGATAAATCAAATTTTAGTTTAAATTAGATAAATAAATGGTAATTTATTGTTTGATTTATGCAGAATATTAATAAACTGTAAATGGCTATACAAGGTTGAGAAAATCGTGGAATCAAATAGAGAATGAAGTGGATTGATTTAAGGGGAAAATGTGAGCTAATCTCACTCATTTGGAATACCCGTTAAATTTAAATAGTTAAATTTTTAATGGTTTCTTGAATGATTGAATTATCTGGATGTGGTATATTATATATTAGTATATATAATATACATTGAAGTGATTGATTTCCCACATTATATAGCGGATGAGACCCTGTGCGCCCCGCATAATAGCGGATGACCCTATATACCGCGATATCCCACATTGACGTGGATTGGTATTTTTATATTGTGCTAACATCTATGGATGCAAGGAAATAGGTTGTAGGGAACCAACTGGATTCCTCAAAATATTAGATTGTTTTAATATTCTTTGATATGATTTATTTGATAGTCTGAGGTATGTTATGGTGATTGAAAATATTGAATGCTATAGTTTGATTGAATATATTTTGGTATACTGAGTTATCAAAGATAAAGATTTAATTTTTAAAGGAAAATAAAATAGGGAATTTTTAAGTAAAATAATCATAAAGAATTTGGATAAATTAAAAAATGAACTAGAAAAGGATGAAAGTTTATTTTTAAATTCTAATAAATAAATTCCAGATGTGGGGATGGGGATTTTTGAATAAATAGGAATAAATAAATTCTTAAACTTAAGTGATGATATTTAAAGGAATAAAAGATTTATTTTTAAATTCAGAATTTAAATGGTTTAGGAAGGATTGAAAGAATTTTAAAATAAATATGAAATTGGTATTTTCAGTTTAAATAAGATTTTAAATCATAAAGAAGAAGTTAAATCCAAAATTAATGGGTTTTGAAATAAAATTGAGTAAGTAAAGGAATTTATTTTAATATGGAGTAAAATTTGAAAATCGATTTGGAAATTGATTTAGAGTTTGAAATTGTGTTTCAAAAAAAAGATGAGACTATGGAATTTGTAAACTGGGTTATAAAGTGAAATAAGTAACCAGTGGATATTTGAAAGTATAAATTCACGATGGAAATTTATAAAGGAATGGGTAATTTGTTTTAAAAATAAATAGTGGTTTATTTTTAAAAGGTGTGAAGGAAACGTGTATTCCCTGAAAAGTCAAGTACGTTTTCAAAACAGATTTTTAAGTATAAGTTAAAAGTTTTAAAGTTGCTTAAAGGAATGTTTTTAAGAAATTATTATTTAAGTTATTAAAATGTTAAAGGTAAATATTTATTAAATTTGTTGTGGTAGTAATTATTTTAAAAGGTTAATTGGTATTATGATTTGAAAAGATAATTATTAATATTTATATTTTATAAAGTAGCTTTATTTATAAAGGTGGTTTGGCTAAAAAAAAGTATTTGAAAAATTAGTATAGAATTTCATAGCTTTTATTTTAAATTGGTTTTGGTTTAAGTTTTGCATGGAAGTTATAAGATTTCATAACTAGTATTTTAAATAAGTGTTTTAAATAGTTTATTTTTCAATGTTTTAAAGTGTGTGTGTATATATATATATATAAAGTGATTTAAATTATTTTCAAGTCTAAGTGTTAAGACTTGGTGAATTTCAGTGGAAATAAACAATTTTGGGAATTTATTCCATGAGAGAAAAGTGATCTGAAACTTTTTTCAAAAGATTGAAGTGTAGAAGATATCTTGTGAAGATATTTTGAAAAATAAATAATGTGGAAAATTATGATGGTTGTTTGTGGATGTTATATGATAGTTAAATAACCGACTAACTATATTGGCCAATGCGCTGATCGTTTCGAAGAGTCCAGGATCAGGATTAAATTCTCGAAAACCACTTCGATCCGGTTTGAACGTTCCGTAAGGAAGAAAAGAGCTAGAAATCAAAGATGGAGCAGTGAAGTGCAAGGGCTAATCGCTACTAATCCTGAGGGTGATTCCGAAATGGATGTAGTAGGAGTGGTGCCTTCGGTTCCGTTCGAACCCGGAACGGACTTGTATGGATGAATGCTTTCAAAACATCATCAGGACAATGTTGATCATTCTAAGTGAATATGTGCATAAAAAGGTAACGCATAGCCTCGAGCCTCATCAACCGAGAATGGCTAAAACAGGGGAGGTGCACACAAGGCTATGTGGCTAGCAACCAATTTGGGTAAGGTCACCCCTGTCTAGATGTCCCTTTATTTCGGTTGTATGGGAGGTTGTTGATCCCAACCGTAGGGTGAAATTATTCGGACTATCCAGTAAGGGGTAGCTCTGGTCTTGTAATGCAAGGGATCAGGGTGGATCCTCGGTACGGTGATCTAGACTACGTACTGTGATGGACGGTACCCTAGTAGCCCTGCCATTGATAAAAATCCATTCTCTCTACGTGCCTTTACAGTTTTGTTTGTATACCTATTAGCTGGAATTTAATAATGTAACAATTTCGGCTATTTGAATAAGTATTTGTATATAGACACTACTATAATATCAAAGGATTTTATAAGAAATGTTTTGGTTATCATAAGATAAAAATCCGGCATGTTTATTTGTGGCGTGGTCTTACGAGATACCCTTGATTTCAAATGATTTTAAAAACTTTAATAATCCGGTTGAGTGTGTTTTCTCACGCTGATTTTTCAAACTGACTTGGGTGTTATTTAACTATAATGCTTGGGTCAGACCGAGTACTACAGAATACCGATTCTGGATGGACTGCCGTGGAGCTCAAGAGACGAGCTGGTTGACGAGGCTTATTTCTGTATGCATATTTCCGCTGTGCAGTGTAAGTTGTATATTCAGCTTTGGAAGGACGAGATATTATAACCGTCCTGAATTGTGATGTTTATTGTATTGTACTCTGATGACGTAATATATAAAACATATATAATTCTTTTATTTAAAAGATTAGTCATTTATCTATTCTATATTGTTCCGCTGCGTTTGTGAGATTCTGATATTTCTTCTACCTCCTTCTTCTTTATCCTTAATGATTTAATTTTTCGGCATTCGATTGTTCGGCATTTGATACAGTGGAAGTATTGATGTCGATTTTCGGACGTTGAAAAATCGGGTCGTTACATTGTGATATCAGAGCTGAAGGTTAAGCAAGAACCTTGGCTCTGGTGGGGAATACTCTAGAATGAGTTTGAGTGTATTAATAGATATGAGTGCATATTTGTTAGTGGATGTAAAAATTGTTTTTATATTGTGTTGACTTATCGGTTAAGTGTTTATGGATTCTGGTCGATATGTGGGATGCCATGTCATCGATAGGGTTTCTAAAGTCTTAAATAAGGTAAACCGACACAATATTGTTTTAAAATAGGGTAAATGAATAATTCTACCCAAATTATTTTTGTGTTTAAAAGAAATAATTTTTTTAAAATTATTATAATGTATGGTTGCATGGTTGTTAGGAAGTGATAATATTAAATATTATCATTGTTGTGAAAAAATGAATAAGAAATTGAAATCATAACTAAAGCTTTGAAATAAATTCATACACAAACGGGATTTGTAAATGTGATTTATAATTTGAAATAGAATTCCAGAGAAATATTTGAAAATAAGTTGAAAGGATTTGAAATTTGAAAATTTGGGAAATTTAAAATCCTTTGAATTTGAAAATGGTTTTCAAAGGTTTTAGAGAAATAATAGTGGTATAATTTCAAAAATATTTTTGAATTGGATTTGAAATCTAGTGAGATTTGGAATTTAAAGATATTTGGAGAAGGTTTTTGGAAAGAACAAAAGCTCTGAACTCACTTCAGTCGCTGGAAAATAAGTTCGGTGGTGACTGCAGCATCATCGATGTTCATTTTCGAAGTTTCAAGGGAGGAATTTCTACCTAAATGTTTTAAAATTTGGGGCGTTTGCAAAACTGATTTTGGTTTTGAAATTGAAAGAAATAAATTGGTATACCAAGGAATTTTGGATATACTTGATTCGAAAATGAATTTGAAATGTTGAGTAATTATTTAAAGGAATCAGAAATCTTATTTAAAATATTTATGGAATTATAAATAATATTGGAAACTTATAAAAATTTGGAATTTGCTTAGAATAAAATGTAAATTAAGTTAAATTATAATAAGAATGAAATAAAATGAGCTAGTAATGTAAATAAAAGTAAGTGTGAAAACTAAATAAGCTGAAAGGTAAGCTAATTAATTGAAGTAATCTAGTTAAGTAAAAGTGAGCTTTGAGGAAAATGATTATTGGAAATAGTTTATTAAGATTGTAAACAAATGTAGAGAAACAAAGGAAATTACATTTGTAAGTAAAATGGGAACTGAATATTGTTTTGAATTATGTTAAGTAAAGCGGAATTGAAAATATAGTTTGAGTGGATTAAAAGAACAAAATTTTAAAATTATTTTTTTTATTAGAAATTGAAATAAATTAGTAGATGAAAGGTAGTTGATAGAATTCAATATTTAGAACGGGAATTTAGTCAAGTTAAACTAAATAAAACTAAGGATTGAAATTACAATTTGTAAGTGAACTAATTAATTCAAATAGGTAAGCAAATGAATTGAAATTTAATATTGAAATAATGTTTAATTTAAAAATTGTGTAGGGTAAAGTAAAGTTGTAGAAGTTATTCTAAGTGAACTAAAATAATTAAAGTTTGGAAATAAATCCACTGAGATTTAAAAATAAATTAGTAAGTGGAATTAATTAAAGAAATGACTAATAAATATGGTTTAAGATGAGATGAATTAAATTTAATATTTGAAATTGGAAGGAAAGTTAAATTCAAATGAAATTGTAAAGGCAAAATGAATAGAAATGGATATAAACTTCAGCAGTGAAGTAAAAATAAATATAAGAAGTATATAAAATATTTATATTGGACTTAAGAAATGAATAATGAAATTCTCAAGTGAATTTGGTATGGGAAAGATACTATGTTAAAATTTGAAATGAAGATTTAATGGAGGCATGTGGAAAAATAAATTGTGAATAAGTGATGGAATCAAAGTAATTATGAATGAAAAGAAAATTGTTATGACTAATAATCAATTGAGATAACATGTAGGATGTACGTATATTATTTGATTCCCATAGTGATTTGATCCAGATTCAAGCACTGATTTTCGAGATAGTTGTATCGATCCGACTTGGGATTTTTCGCTCGATTTTCGACGGCGAACCCTGGATATAGATTTTTAATCGATTCTAGAAATTCTCTATCATAGTTTGTGGCTATGTTAGGAGAATGACTGTTGCTGATCAAGAAACCAGATCTAAGTCCGCACTAGAGGGACGGGTGGACGATACTGGTTCGAAAGTGAAATTGTGTGATCGAGTGAGCAATCGAATTTGAATTGCGAACGAATGATATAGGTTCATCGTATAGGATTGAATGAAATAAATATTGAAACTATTATAAAGAAGTGTATAAAATGATTTTGAATGCGATGATTGGACATTATTGCTTAATTGTATACAGGTGTTTAAAAAGGTAAAAGGAAATTTGGATTTTTGATTTTAGAAGATAAATGAAATTGCTCCACAAAAAGGTATGTATTTTAATTTCTGTATGAAATTTGATGGTTTTCTGGTCTAGCCACTTGGCTTTTTTGTTTTCTTTTGAATCTGGGGGCCCGTGGAGGCATTTTGTAGTTGTACCGAGCTAGCCGGGCAAAGGAAACGCAAGAGAAATTTTTCAAAATTTTTGAGAGTTAGAAAAAAAAATTGAGAAATTTTGATAGTTTCAAATTTGGTTTTAAATTTAAACATGAATGGTCGGGTAAGTGATATTGGTTGGAACCTATTGAAGAAGTTTGGAAAGTTAGCGAGGGTGATAATGTCTTTATTAAAAAGATGGTTTTGGGTATTGTTAAAAACTGTTTGGTTTTGGTGAGTTGTTTAAAACTAGTTGTTTGGCAAAATAGTTAATGGATATTGGACCATTCCTCTCAACTAGTAATTTCGGGGACGAAATTCTTCTAAGGGGAGGAACGTGATGACTAGGGATTTCTAGATATTTGAAATTGAAATATTTAATTGATTTTAAATATTTAAACGATAGTTTAACTTTAATTTCAAATATTTATTGGAAATTGTAAATATTGAATTAATAACTGGAAATTGGGAAAATTATTAAATCGGGAGTTCCAGGCTTGTTAAAAATAATTTGAAAGCTTGTAAAATTTATATTAATGATACTAAAGATAAGAAAGGCCTTAAATTTAAAAGTATTTTTCTCAGTTTTAAAAATACATCTTTTAAATTGATATTTAAAAATTGCCTTTCTAGACACATTCTCGGAATTCGACGAAAGCAGTTCCATTGAATTCGTAATAGTGTATTATTACTAGATTTCAATTTTCGTAGTATTTGGAGTGATTATTTGGCCATACGATAGATAAACGCGCTAATTTTTTTATCGAAATTCAATATATAATAACTAGTCCAAAAAGCGATCTTCTCCATACGATCGAGTTAGGCATCGAAACATTTTCAATCGCGTTCGGAATAGGGGTATAACCTTATGAATGCCTGGCGACATGCCTTCATAGGAAGTCAAATTTAGAGTGGTGATTTCAGGGCGATTTAAATTTAAAATTAAAAAAAAAACAATTTGACTGGTCAAAAATATTTCAGCATCGTTGTAACCCTTCCTTCCACGTGCCTTCTGCTTTCTCTAATTTCTTACCAGATGTCACTCTTCTCTAAAAATAAAAATAAATAAAAAGTTGATAAACCAAATTCAAAAAACAAAACAAGGGGCAAACATGCAAGCAAAGCTAGAAGTAAATTAGAGAAATAAATCGTTTCTTCCCTCTTTTTGTATCAAAGGAAAATTCTCAAAAAAAAAGAGAAAAGAACGAGATCGATTTCTCGTTCGAACTATAAATATAGGAGGGGCGATCGAATCGAATCACACTGGGATTTGAATCGTGAGAGCGAGTGGATCTTTGGGGATCGCATGTGGCAGCACTAACATGGCCGAGGATGAGAAGCTAGCGGTGGTGGCGGACTTGGGGCGTTTCGGTGGTGGCTCCATCGAGCGAGGTAAGGGAACAATGGAGCCGAAGTTGAGTTTGTTGAGTGTTCATCTTGAAGGCGTGGTGGTAGGCAGCAACATGGAAGCAGGTGGGTACTTGGGAGGAGGAGCAACACTTTTGAGGCTCGACGAACAAGGCCGGGATCGATGGAGGTGTCGCCGTGCATTGTCGATTGCGAATTCGCGTGCCGATCGTGTGCGTGTATTTGGGGAAGAAGGTATGGGTTTCTTCCTGTGTTTTGTTAATTTAATTTGAATTTGTATTTTAAATTTAAAAGGAAATTAATTTATATAGAATAAGGTTGCTATGAAAAACTTGTGTAAAACAGAAAGAAATGATACAGGAGTTTTAGACATTGAAGCATCTATATAAAGTTAGTTTAAAATTAAATTATTAGATAAATCAAATTTTAGTTTAAATTTGATAAATAAATGGTAATTTATTGTCTGATTTATTTATAATATTAAGAAACTGTAAATGGTTATACAAGGTTGAGATAATCGTGGAATCAAAAAAAGAATGAAGCGGACTGCAAATTCAAGGGGGCAAGGGTGAGTTAATCTCACTCATTTGGAATACCCGTTAAATTTAAATGTTTTGTTGAATGATTGAATTGTTTGGATGTGGTATACTATATAGTAGTATATATTAGAGTGATTGATTTCCCACATTATATAGCGGATGAGACCCTATGCACCCCGCATAATAGCGGATGATCCCATATACCGCGATATCCCACCTTGAAGTGGGATTTGTATTTTTATATTGTGCTAACATCTATGGATGCAGGGAAACAGGTTTGAGGGATCCAACTTGACTCCTTAAAATATTTAGATTGTTTTAATATTCTGTGATATGATTTATTTGATAATCTAAGGTTATATTGGTGATTGAAAATATTGAATACTATGGTTTGATTGAATATATTTGGGTATACTGAGTTATCAAAGATAAAGATTGAATTTTTAAAGGAAAATAAAATAGGGAATTTTTAAGTAAAATAATCATAAAGAATTTGGATAAATTAAAGAATGAATTAGAAAAGGGTAAAAGTTTATTTTTAAATTCTGATAAATAAATTCCAAGTGTGGGAAAGGATATTTTTTGAATAAATAGGAATAAATGAATTCTTAAACACAAGTGATGATATTTAGAGGAATAAAAGATTTATTTTTAAATTTAGAATTTAAATGGTTTAGGAAGGAATATAAGAACTTTGAAATAAATATGAAATTGGTATTTTTAGTTTAGATAAGATTTTAAATCATAATAAAGAAGTTAAATTTGAAATTAATGAGTTTTGAAATAAAATTGAGTAAGTAAAGGAATTTATTTTAAATTGGAGTAAAATCTGAAAATCATTTGGAAATTGATTTCGAGTTTGAAATTGTGTTTTAAAAGAAGATGAGACTATGGAATTTATATTCTGGTTTTATAAAGTGAAATAAGAAATCAGTGGATATTTGGAAATATAAATTCACGATGGAAATTTATAAAGGTACGGGTAATTTGTTTTAAATATAAATAGTGGTTTATTTTTAAAAAGAGTGAAGGAAACGTGTATTTCCCTGAAAAGTCAAGTTTGTTTTCAAAGCAAATTTTTAAGTATAAGTTAAAAGTTTTAAAGTTGTTTAAAAGAATGTTTTTAAGAAATTATTATTTGAGTTGTTAAAATTTTAAAGGTAAACATTTATTAAATTTTTTATAGTAGTAATTATTTTAAAAGGATAATTTGTATTATGATTTGAAAAGATAATTATTAATATTTATATTTTATAAAGTAGTTTTATTTTCAAAGGTGGTTTGGCTAAAAAAATTATTTGAAAAATTAGTATCGAATTTCATACCGTTTATTTTAGATTAGTTTTGGTTTAATTTTTGCATGGAAATTATTATAAGATTTAATAACTAGTATTTTAAATAAGTGTTTTAAACACTTTATTTTCAATTTTTTAAAGTATATATATACATATAATTTTTAAATAAAGTGGTTAAAATTATTTTTAAATTTAAGTGTTAAGACTTGGTGAATTTCAATGGAAACAATTTTGGAAATTTATTTCATGAGAGAAAAGTGATTTGAAACTGTTTTCAAAAGGTTGAAGTGTAGAAGATATCTTGCGAAGTTATTTTGAAAAATAAATAATTTGAAAAATTATTAAGGCTGATGGTTGTTTGTGGATGCTATATGGTAGTTAAATAACCGACTATCTATATTGGCTAATGCGCTGATCGTTTCGAAGAGTCCAGGATCGGGATTAAATTCCTAAAAACCACTTCGATCCGGTTTGAACATTTCATGAGGAAGACAAGAGCTAGAAATCAAAGATGGAGCAGTGAAATGCAAGGGCTAATTGCTACTAATACTGAGGGTGATTCTGAAATGAATGTAGTAGGAGTAGTGCCTTCAGTTCCGTTTGAACCCGGAACGGAAACGTATGGACGAATGCTTTCATAACATTGTCAGGAGGACGATGAGCATCCTAAGTGAATGTGTGCATAAAAAGATGCATAGCCTCGATCCTCATCAACTGGGAATGGCTAAAACATGGAAGGTGCACACAAGGCTAAGTGGCTAGCAACCAATCAGGGTAAGGTCATCCCTGTCTAAATTTCCCTTTATTTCGGCTGTGTGGACGGTTGCTGATCACAACCATGGGTTGAACTTATTCGGACTATCCAGTAAGGGGGAGCTCTAGTCTTGTGATGCAAGGGATCAGGGTGGTTCATCGGTACGGTGATCTAGACCACGCACTGTGACGGACGGTACCCCATTAGCCCTGCCATTGATGGAAATCCATTCTCCGTACGTGCCTTTATGGTTTTTTTGTTTACCTACTAGCTGGAATTTAATAATGTAATAATTTCGGCTGTTTGAATAAGTATTTGTGTATAGACACTACTATAATTTCAGAGGATTTTATAAGAAATGTTTTAGTTATCGTAAGGTAAAAACCTGGCATGTTTATTTGTGGCGTGGTCTTACAAGATACCTTTGATTTCGAATTATTTTAAAAACTTTAATAATCCAATTGAGTGTGTTTTCTCACGCTGGGTTTCCAGACTGACTCGGGTGTTGTTCAACTAATGCTCGGGTCAGACCGAGTATTATAGAATACAGATTCTGGATGGACTACTATGGAGCTTAGGAGACGAGCTGGACGACGAGGCGTATTTCTATAGATTCATATTTCCGCTATACAATGCAAGCTATATATTCAGCTTTGGAAGGACAAGATATTATAACTGTCCTGAATTGCGATGTTGATTGTATTGTACTATGATGATGTAATATATAAAACAGATATAATTCTTTTGTTTTAAAAGATTATTCGTTTTATCTATTATATATTGTTCCGCTGCGTTTGTGAGATTCTATATTGTTTCTATTTCTTCTTCCTCCTCCTTCTTCTTTAACCCTAATGATTCAATTTTCCGGCATTCGATTGTTCGGCATTTGATACAGTGAAAGTATTGTGTCGATTTTCGGGTGTCGATAAATCGGGTCTTTACAATGTATCAGGACATGAAAAGAAGTTTCTTCCAGGAAGGTATGAAAAGTGATGTAGGCTTATGAGTGCAGTAGTGTTTGAACTGTTGACAAGTAAAAGCTGGACATTAGAAACCAAGTGAGTTACTTCAGCCTTTGGGATGTTCTAGTTTGGAAATGGGATTCTATCTCAATGGATTTTACAGATGGGTTGCAAAGGTCAAAACGAGAAAATGAAAGTGTATGGTTCATAGTGAACATGTTGACCAAGAGTGCCCATTTCGTTCCATTTAAGTCAAATAGGACGGAACCTGTTTTGACTAAATTATTCATAAGGAATATAGTTAGACTGGATGGAATTCCTAGTAGTGTATTAAGTGATAGAGATTCCTTGTTCACTAGCGAGTTCTGGAAAAGTCTATAGAAGGCTTTAGGTACCAAGCTCAAGATGAGTACTGCTTACCATCCATAAACAGATGGACATATGGAAAGAGTGAACAAAGTCTTTAAGGATTTGTTAAGGGCTTATGTGCTAGATTTTGGAGGATCATGGGAAGAACACCTACACTTAGTCGAGTTTTTATATAACAACGGTTGTCGGACTAGTATAAGGATGTCACCATTTTAAGCTTTGTATCAAAGGCCATGCAAATCTCCCATTTGTTGGTTAGTGTCGAGGATAAATTAGTCCTTGGTCCAAATTTGGTTAAAGAAGCTGTAGAAAAGATTGAGTTAATTCGAGCTGGAATGAAGGAAGCTTGGTCTAGGCAGAAAAGTTATGCTCATAGAAGACGGAAGGACTTAAACTTCTTAGTTGGAGATCATATTTTCGTCGAGGTATCACCGATGGAGGGGTTATCCGATTTGAAAAATCAGGTAAACTGGCATTGAGATTCATTGAACCATTTCCTATTATAGAAAGAATTGGGGAACTCACATATAGAGTAGAGTTACCAAATAGTTTGGCAGGAGCCCACAATGCTTTCTATGTTTCTCATCTAAGGAAGTGTGTTTGAGATCCAGAAACTACTATAGCTCCAACTGTTTTAGATTATTTAGTAGTGGAATTGGATATGACTATAGTTCGAAAACCAATTCGTATAATCACGAGAAATGAGAAGAGGTTAAGAAACAAGGCAGTGAAATTAGTCAATGTCCAGTAGAGTGATGATAAGAGGGACTGCACTTGGGAAACTGAAAGCAGGATTAGAGATACTTATCCTGACTTGTTTCATGGTATGTTTTACCTTTATGTTCGATCGTTGTGAGTAACTTATGATGATTTCGAGGACAAAATTCTTTAAGGAGGGGAGTTTGTAATGGCCCTAATTTTGACTAACATATTTTAAGCATTGAATTAGATAAATTAAGTGAAATAATGTAGATGGTTAAGGGATTGAGATGTGTAAATTAATAAGGGGACCATGCCTTAGTAATTATATGAAAAAGAGAATTAAAATCATGTAAGTAGAAGGCGTATGATAAGGGCAAAATAATAACAGGCTTCATTCTTATACCCTAAATCCATCTTGCCTCCATTTCTCATTCATTTCAACAATTATAAATAAAGTAAACCCTAATAACTTCGCTAGCCACCGTTAAGAGAAATCAAAGGTAGAAAATATAGGAATCAAGTGGAAAGCTTGAAGGAATTAAGCAAAGAGCAAATCTCAACCTTCTTAACACCAAGCTAAGGTGAATAATGATCTTACATCTCATTTTTATTGATTTCGGTTTTTTGTTAGATCCGAATTGATTTTGCAAATAATATGCTATGAGATAATTGTTTAAATGGATATACATACTTGTTGATGGTTTATGTTGCTTCACATATATTTTATGATAAGTTTAGATTTGAAAACCTATTTAATGACATCCAAATGACTTGTTTTTTTGATATATGGTCGAAAACAATATTTATAAAATGGATTTCAAGTTCCGTAATTTTATAATTAATTACGACAAGTATTGTTTTTGAGTCTGAAATTAAAAATGTTAGAAACATATTGGAAGTGAATTATATTAATTTTTGGTAGATTGTCCTAAGTATTTTACTATAACAATAAAATTATTTACGCTAAGGGACTTGAATGTTTTATATGTTTTTACAAGGAGAAGGGCTTATTTATTAAACTTTTTTAATTAATAATTCCAATTTCGGCAGCACTTTCAGAAGAATTTTTTTTATAAAGAAATGGAAACTATATATTTTGACAAATAGGGCAGGTTATGTGACTAGAAGTTACTTTTAAAGGCTAAAAATAAGTTTTGCTTGGATTTACTACTTCACCACTTCCATCGGTTGGGTTTTGACACCATACCTCCACCAAAGCCATTCGAAACCAATGACATGGTATCAAATAAATGATACGTAGTGAATTGGAGAAAGGTATAGTGCTGAAACCTTACTTTCGAAGGGGTAGAAGCTACTCTAATTAACTTAGAAATATTTTTATTTATAAATGATGCTTTCGAAGGGGTTAGAGTTAGCTTTCAACTTAATAAATGGCTTTGTTTATATAAAAGAGCTTGAGATTGAATTGTCGCCTTCATATTATAAAAGAAGATTTCGAGAGGATAAAACCCGTGCCGCTGCATTCTTACCTTTCAAACTAGTTAAGGCCTCCTTTCTTTATAGCCTTATAACAATGGTTTCGAAAGGTTTCTTTCGTCTTTGTGCTTTGAAGCTGCATTCTCAATGCTTTCGAAAGGGTCTTATAGTTGTTTTTAAATGGTTTTAGAGGCAATGGTTTCGTAAGGGGGTTTCGAAACTATCCTCTTTCTTTTACCTGAGATAAATGTTTTCAAAAGTACTATTCTTGCCCAAGTTCTTCATGACGCATAGTATTATGTTAAACCCAATTATTTTGAAAGGAATAACTATTAAATGTTTTGAGTCAATGTTTCCACGATTCTTTACTTGAACCCGATGCTTTCGAAAGGTATGTATAATATGTGTTTCGAATGAGAGGTCCCCAATGTTTTCAAAAAATTTACTTTGAGTATTTGAATAGAGGGTTTTCAATGCTTTCAAAAGACAGGTTCAAATGGCTTTAACAGAGGATGTCTAAGCTTTTAATAAAGCTTTCGAAAGGGTTGTTCTTAATGATTTTGAAAGGTGACGTTTAAAAAGATTTCGAAGGTTTTTTAGCAAAGCTAGTGAGGTTGACTGGGCCTCTACCATATTTTTTTGCAACAAACAATAAAATAAACTTGAATCAAAACAAGCTTTGACTCAAGGAAAAAAAAACAAATAACAACACAGAGGGAAAACCCAAAAAACAGAATAAACATAAAATAAAAGAGGAATCAAGCCCAGTCAAGAGCATATCCAATAGGAATCTTTGATGATCTCTTAAATTGCATATGTGTTCTAGTTTCTATCTCATTCCAAAGGCACACCTGAGACTTTCTTTTATCTTCAAACAAGATTGCATTCCTTTCCTTCCATATTACATTAAGATAAATCTTAGTGCACGGAGCTATCATTCTCGATTTATCAGTCTTCCATCTTGTAGCTTTGAACACAATGTTCCATTTGATTGCAAATACTATATTAGGAGAGTCTACCTGCTTTATGCATTAGTATCATCCAGAGCGAGAAAAGATTTGGGCATTCAAAATATAAATGAGCAACGGTCTCTTCATGCACAAGATAGAATTCACAAACTCTATTATAAGGTAGTCCATAACCATTTAGGACATCTTTAGTCAACATAGCTGAGCTGATCACCTTCCATATCATTAAGTTTTTCTCTAAGGTACGAGTCATCTGTTCAAATATATTGCCATAACATTTAAAGGTAGGAAGATGGGTACTACTGGTGAGATGCAGATACATCATGTCAATGGAGCCAGGCTTGTCATTCCAAGAAGTTTGCAGGGAGGCCAGTTCATTGTAGTTTTTGCTCTGGACGCTGTCTCATACAATCCTAATTGCCTTATTTCTATATAAGGAAAGTGAAAAAAACCATCAGTTACATATTCATTTTCCTTCGCGTGGATAGGGATTCTAGTTTGTTCAATTTTCTGATGGGTTAACACTTGAGATAGGATAATCCCCTTACGTATCTAAGGCTCACGCCAAAAACTAATAGTGTTATTGCCATTAAAGTGATTTTGTATAAGAAGCAAAAACAAAGTTTTGAACCCCAATAGTTTCCTCCAAGAACAACTACATAATTGAGGAATTTCCATAATCTAATAGTCCTTCCTCCTAATGCTATAACGCCAAACCCAGTGGACCCATAAACTGTCATTTTTACTCAACAAGTCATTAAGGAGATTTCTTAAGGCTGCTATGTTCCATAATTTAATGATAATAATACCTGATCCTCCCTTGTTTAGAGGAGCTTCAAAACTGGAAAATGAACATGGTAGGAGTTTCCTTGTGTGAATAGTACCTGTCCAAAAAAAATATTAGCATGGCAGACCTGACCAGTCTCAGCAGTTTACTAGGGAGAATCATAGTGTGAGCTTAATACACTATTATAGAGAAGTTGACAGACTTTATAAGTACCCACCTACCACTTTGTGAAAGTTGAAAACTGGTCCAGCAGTTTAAGGAAGTAGATTTTTTTTATATAGGGGCAAGCAGTTAGTAAGAGTGATTCTTTTAGTAATCAAAGGGAGACCCAAGCATTTCATGTCACCATCCATACTCTTGAAACCGATGGCGTGATACAATCCAGAAGCAAGAATGTTAGAAGCACCAGTGAGCAGCATGCTTGATTTGTGTGGTTGAGTTTTAGGCCAATCATTTTGTAAAAGATTTCTAAGGTTTCAACAACGGCACTCAAAGAGGAGTGGTCAGATTTGGTGAACAAAAGCACATCATCAGCAACCATAATTGAGGATATTTGCAAGTGACTACATTTGGGGTGGTATTTAACTTGCTTATTAGAGAAACTCAATGTTAATAGGTTAGTGAATACTTTCATGACCATTAAGAAGAGGTAAGAAGATAAAGGGCCACCCTGTCGAATACCTTGTTTACTCTTAAAAAAGCCCACTGATATTCCATTTATAATAGCTGAGAATGTTGGGGGTAGAAATGCAAGTGTATACCCAAGCAACATAAACCTTTGGGAACCCATCTAAGCCATGACTCTTAACAATAGAAGGCCATTGGACACTATCATAAGCTTTAGAGATGTCAAATTTGAGAATTGCAGCCGAGGTGGAATTAGATCTACCATACCCTTTTAATGATTCTTGATCAAGAAAAATATTATCTAATATACTTCGGCCAGGCAAAAAAGCTGCTTGGTTGGCAGAGATAAGCTTAGGCAAGACAGTTGCAAGTCTAGATGCAAGAATCTTTGAAATGCATTTGTAAACAACATTGCAGCAGGATATTGGTCTAAATGAGGAAACAGCTGTTGGAGAGAGGTTCTTAGGAATTAGAGCTATGTCTGTAGAATTTACCTCACTAAGTAGTTTGCGCTTATCAAGAAAATTATGAACTGCTTTGAAGAAGTCAGTCCCTATAACATTCCAAGTGGAAATGTAGAAGGAGACATTTAGCCTATCAGGCCTACCAGTAGAAAGCTGGTTCATAGGGAATAAATTTCTTTTTGTCTCTTCATTAATCACTTTGCATGTGACGGTAGAGGCTTCAGATTGGTTTATAAAAGGAAGAATGAGAGTAGAGATAAGGTCCAACTGAGGAGAGAAGTCAATGGAGTTACAAAAAAGATCAATAAAATGCTCCACAAAGGCCTTGTCAAAACAATCAGGAGAAGAATGAAGGATACCTTCATCATTAGTTATACTGTGTATATGGTGCCTAGCTTGTTTGACTCTGATTGCTACAGGAAAAAGGCAATATTTCTGTCACCTTCATCATTCCACTTCTCATGTAGTTGCTTTCTTTTCATGCTTGCTTCAATTTCCAATGCACTGTTTAATTCATGGTATAACCTAGTCTCTTCTTGGGCTACTTCTTCATTATTAGGATGTCCTATTATGTTGTATTGGGCTTTTTAGGGTTGATCCTGGAGTTTAGATGATATTAGATATCCAAAACCAAAAATGCTTGAAGCCCACTATCTTAATGCTGCTGTAATATCTTTGAGTTTCCTATAAAAATTGTACATAGGGTTACCATAATGCATATTAATACAAGCTTGCAAAACAATATTATGAAAATGAGGATGTTTGATCCACGCATTGTGAAACTTGAAGCTTCTCTTTTCTTTCAATTTGTTGGGCCCTATGACGATGATTAAAGGAGAATGGTCAGATAAAATTGGTTGTTGAAGGAAAACAGAAAGGGAAGGCCATTGAGAAAGAGAAGTGAGGTTACAAAAGACATGATCTATGTTAGACCACTCCTACTTCAATTGTTTCTTGAGAATCTTTCACCAGATCTGGAAATATGAAGGAGATCGGAGTCGGTGGTGGCAATGTTTAAAGGAGCAATGTCCTTGGGAAGAAGAGGAAGACCACCTTGTTTATCATCATTGACGCAGCGGATTAACAGAAAATTAATATCACGATGAAAGTAGCAATCGGTGGATTGAGAAATACTGAAATGCCCAAATTCGTTGATCCGAAGATACCGAATTCTAGCTATCTCTGACTCGTTGATACGAAGATACCGGGAAAGAGATCTACGATTCTTCAACGTTGATCTTGCGCACAAGATTCCGTGAATCGGCTTCATGAAACGAAGGTTCGAGCGCACTCGAATGACGTAAGTGGAGATAGGAGATTTCACTCGACTACCAATTAGAAGAAAGCACAAAGCAATCAAATGGAATTTTATTCAATTTTCAACAACCAATTACAATGACATTACATCCCTATTTATAGGGTTTATGACTTTACACAAAAGACTTAAGAAAATTACAATACAAACAGTACACGACTTAACAAAATGAAGCGACTCAAATAATACGAGGAAAAAAGTAATAGAACGACTTAACGACATAGGTCGTTCACGACTCATAGATCAGCAGGCTTTGGCTACGATTCATCTTTTATCTCGGCAACGACTTATGCTCTGTCTCGGCAACGACTCATCAAATATCTTTGCGACTTAAATTAAAGAAATCATTAGCGACTCAATACCTATCTTGTTCGTGACTTACTGATGGATCGATAAGAGATTTTCGCGCCTTAGCAAACTCGCGACTTAAGAAGCAGAACGCGACATTGATATGGAGGAGGCGGAGTATAGGGGTTGCGGAGGATAGGGGAAAGTCGTTCGTGATTTACTGGAAGCATGACTCGCGCGCGCGGCATATGGAATTCGTGTTTTTAGGGATGCCGATGTGATAATATGTCGGCTGCGACTCATTGGTGGAGATATGTCGTGGGTCGGTGAGGAGTTGGGTCGGAGGGGATTAGGTCGTGGGTTGGTGAGGAGTTGGATCGGAGGGGAAAGTGGAGTTGGGTCGTGGAGGGGATGAATCGGCAACGTCGTTCGCGAGTTATTGGAGGTGTCGCGCCTTAAGATGGAGGCCGAGACAACATCAATGAGTCGGTCGCGACTTAAGGTGGATGGCGAGACATCGATGAGTTGCCGCGACTTAGGGTGAGTGCTTCATCAATCATGGTCTAAACAACAGTTGTAATCTCCCATCACTAGTCATGGGTTGGAGGATTGTCTGTGAGGAGTAAAAGAAGTGAGGAAGTTGCTACTAGAAACAAAAGAATTATCAGCATAAACAATGGTTAGATAAAAGGATATAATAGGTTGCACAAAGTGGACATCGAAATGAATGTATTGCCGGGTGGATAGGACTGTGGTTAGAGTTACCATAGATGGGTCATAAAGAAATAATATTCTGCCATAGGGTGTAGATTCTGAATTGTGATGCATAGACCAATTAGGATTGATGTAACTAGCAGCCTTGGTTAATAGAGAAGAATTAACTTTGGCTTCAAGCAGAGCAAGCATACATAGATCATGAAGCCGAATTAAAAAATTTGCTTGATCGAGCTTTAAACTATTATGTGCTACACGTATATTCCATGCTGCTATTTTTTTATTCATTGATAAGACTATTGAAAGGGAGGTTTAATGCTTTCTGCTCTTAGAAGTAAGAGATCGAGTGAGTCTTCTTGTACTTTTGGGGCTTGGATCAGAAGTTTAGGAAATGGAGGATGTTTTGGTTTTTTTGGTTTTGTTTGATTTATCTGAATTGAATAAATTAGGTTATGGTTCATGAATTTGCATTTCAGGGTGTTTTGGGAAACCCACCTAGGGATATTGATAGAGAAAGCAAAGTAATAGGGTATAACTGTGATATCAGTGGATGCTGACATCGTCGTGAGATTATCATTTTCTTTTCCATGCAAGGAAATAATTAGGTGAGTGATTTGTGTTTCCAATTTAGAGCACCATACAATCTCGACTTCAGGTGTCTACAACTCAAGAGAAATGAGAGTCGAACTTAACAATTGGGGTTGCTTCATGGTGGTGCACATAACCTCTTCTGGTGCACCAGAAATGTGCTTGTGCATGTGCACAACAGAAACTACTGGTGCACTGCTATTTTTTCTTTGTCTACTGCTTTTATTATTAACAGCAGTAATGTTTTCACCAAGTAATGCATAACTGTCATCTTCCATTGCCAATATTTCATCTAACAGATTTCCAATTACAGTATCACAAGCATCAGAATCAACTTCATCTTCCAAAACACTGAATTTGTTACTTGCCAAGTCTATCCCCTCTGGTAGCAGCATGTCATCAGATAAAACTGCCCCATTACTTTTAATTTTTATTGTTTTGTCTTCCAACATTACACTTATTTTCACATTTTCCTCAACATCGTAAATATTACCACTCCCCTTCTCTAGTATTTTAGCATTCTTTTTTACTTCCCTTATTATTATTGACCTTCTGCCAGACTTGCTTTCTACCACCCAAAGTCACAGCGGCATTCTCCTAAGCATTCAAACATCCCGATACTTCATCTTCACGCGTATAGTTTTCCACAACTTCCTTAGTTTCTTTCACACATGAAAATGTAAATGAATTATTTAGAGAGAGAATGAGAATGATTCAATCATTAACAGAATAGTTCGTATTACAGGTATTTATATACATGTGTACGAACAGACCAATAAGGAATCAATACAAGATGAAATGCTGTAACAACATGATAACAGTATAACATCTTTAACACTCTTGCTCAATTCAAGCTCTCTCTCCCTCTGCCTTCTTCTTCTTTATTTCTTCTACATTTAATTCCTCTCTCAACTTTAAAAAACGAGTTGATGATAAAGACTTGGTTACAATGTCTGCTTTCTGATACAGTGATGGAATGTGATTAATGCAAATATCTCCTTTAGCAACTTGTTCTCTCACAAAGTAAAGATCCAATTCTATATGCTTGGTCCTTGAATGAAGAATGGGATTTGCTGTCAGAAGCACTAACTAGAATTGTCACACCACACTGTTGCTGGTCCAGTCATACGACCAAGAACTTCAGAAAGTAAGGATTTGAGCCACATAATCTCTGAAACAACAGATGCAACACTACGATATTCTGCTTCAGTGGACGATCTTGACACTGTCGTTTGCTTCTTTGAACACCACGACACAATATTCTTTCCAAGATACACACAATAGCCACTGACAGATCTCCTATCATCCCTGTCTGCTGCCCAATTAGCATCGGCAAATGCACTTACATTCATATTTTCAGGTGAGTAAAGTTTCAATCCATAGCTCATAGTTCCCGCCAGGTATCTGAGAATTTTCTTCACTGTTTTCCAGTGTTCACTCATTGGATTTTGCATAAATTGGCAAATTTTATTTACACTGAATGATATCTCTCGTCATGTAATGGTGATGTATTGCAAAGCTCCAGCTATACTCCTATAATGATGAGGATCATCTATGGGATCTCTAGAATTTTTGGTCAGTTGCAGGTTTGTAGTCATAGGTGTAATAGATGCTTTTGCTTTGTCCATTCCTGCTCTCTTTAATACATTCTGGATATAATTGGTTTGATTGAGATGAAATCCGCCATCTTCAGTTCTCCTTACTTCAATTCCCAAGAAGAAGTTAAGATCACCCAGCTCCTTCAGCTTGAATTGTTCATTGAGACAATATGTGAGCTGCCTTATCTAAGTTACATCATTCCCTGTCACAATGAAGTCATCTACGTAGACAAGAATGTACATAATGTTGGTGTTGTTCTTTCTGATGAATAATGAACTGTCCGACTTTGTTGAACTGAACCCAAGTGTCATCAATGTGCTTTTAAGTTTCTCAAACCAAACTCTAGGCGCTTTCTTTAACCCATATAATGCTTTATTCAATTTGCATACCATTTGATGTTTACTTGTATCTTCAAAACCTTTGGGTTGCTCCATGTACACTTCTTCCTCTAGCTCCCCATTTAAGAAGGCATTATGTACATCCAATTGCTTGACTGGCCATTTGTTGTATAGAGCAATGGTAAATATTACTCTAATTGTAGTAGGTTTAACCACAGGTAAGAATGTCTCCCCAAAGTCGAAACCTAGTTGTTGTGTATATCCTTTCGCTACGAGTCTAGCTTTGTGCTTGTCTATGGTCCCATCAGCATTGTACTTTAGCTTATATGTCCATCGACATCCTATTGTGTTTTTATTCGTTGGTAGGGTTACCAGTTTCCATGTGTCATTGTTTATCAATGCCTTATGTTTCTCTTCCATAGCTACTCTCCATTTAACATGTTTCACTGCTTGTTCGTAGTTTACAGGTTCCTCCTGTGTGCCTTGAATTGTGTATACTTTCGGTTTGAAAATAGCACTTTTCCCCCTTGTCATCATATGATGTCCTTGTTGTTGTGCTTCACTTCTGATTGAAGTTTCCTCTTGAGCTTGATTGGTACTTCTGGCTGAATTGTCTCCTTGTGGTGATGATTGATGGGTGTCGTTAATGTCTCTACTTTCTTCCTCTTCAGTGTTTTGATTACAGTGCCTCTCATTATTAAATAGTGTATTTCTTGATTCTGATTGATCATGGACATCACTTTCTTTCTCTCTTGCTTCTGATACATGGTGTAACTCGTCTCTTATTTTATATAGTGGAATGGATGGTATTGATTTCTGCGCATTTGTCACTTTTCTTGTACATTTCACCTTGTTGTCAGTAAATGGAAAGATCTTCTCATTAAACATTACATGCCTTGACATTATGATCTTCCCTTCTTGTGTTAAGCACTTGTAGCCCTTCTGATTTGCCGCATAACCAATGAACGTACAAGAACTGGACCTGAAATCAAGTTTGTGTTTGTTGTATGGTCTTAGCAATGGGAAGCATAAACAACCAAATACTTTTAGTCTCTGATAGTCTGGTTTTGTGCCATGTAATACTTCATGTGGACTGATATCCTTTAGAGTTTTGGTAGGAAGATAGTTGATTAAGCATACTGCAGTGGAGAAGGCTTCAGGCCAGAATTTCAATGGTAAGGATCCTTGTGCCATAAGTGTTAATCCCATCTCTACTATATGCCGATGTTCCTCTCTACAATTCCATTTTGCTGAGAAGTATGTGGACATGTGTATATATGAACTATTCCTCTTTCATCGAAAAAACTCTTGAGTGGCTTGAATTCTAATCCCCCATCTGTTTGAAACACTTTGAGCTTCCTCTCCAGTTTGAAGATTGAATTTGCAGAGGCCGTTATGCAATTCTCCTTGCAGCAGAACTTCCCCATTCAATTTATCCTTGATAAGACATACATTTGGGTGAAATTCAAAGAATACTTGGTTATCATATGCAAATTGAGACACTAATCAAGTTCTTTTTGATTTGGGGAACTCTTAACAGATTCCTTAATAATAATGTTCTGTTTCTGTTTCTAGACATAAAATGTGTATAACCAACATGTGATATACTAAGAGGTGTACCATTTCCCATAAGAATGGAGTGTTTACCTCTGTATGCTGCACTTCCAAGATTTAAATTCTGAAGGTTGTTGGTAACGTGATGTGTAGCTCCAGAGTCTGGGAACCATTTGTATGTCAGTGTCCTCTGTCAAAGTGTTTTGCCCATCGGTCTGGTGGTTTGAGTTCTTTTCATTGACTCTGACAGCACCTTGTACTTGACTCAAATTAACATTGTATGGAGCAGATCTGGGTATCCCTTAATTGGGAGAGGCTTGTTGATTGCTACAATAGTTTGATTCAAATCTGAAATAGCAACGAACTGCTGTATGACCAAATCTGCCACATATTTGACATTTTGGACGATTGTCAAAAAATCTTCCTCTTCCTCTTCCTCTATTTGTTGCTCTTCCTCTTTCAAATGATGGACCTCCCCTGCTGCGTTGTGTTTCTTGATGATTGCTTTGTGGAGATTCAGATCTGAGATTGGTTTGTGTATTTTTATTCTTTATGTTGCTCGCAAAATTAATAGAGAATTCTGATGATGTGATGTTCTTCTGCTCCAGCCTTCCTTCATGTGCAAGGAGCACTGAGCTCACATATTGTACTGAAGGAGTTGTTTCTTTTGAGGTTATCACTGCAACAACTGCTTCAAATTCGTCACTCAAACCATTTAAAATATTCATGATATGCTCCATTTCATTTACTTTGTGTCCAGAGGACTCCAATAGATCACATAGATTTTTGATCTTGCTTAGGTATTCTCTGATGCTCATGTTATCCTTCCTGATATTCTGTAGTTGTCTCTTGTAGCTCATTATTCTTGCGCTTGCTTGTGAATTGAAATTTTGATGAATAGCACTCCACACTTCTAAAGATGTTTTACAACCAATCGCTGATGATAAGGGACTGGGATTGATTGACGACAAGATCCACGCACAAAGTAGACTATCTTGCCTGGAATGTATCACAAATTCATTATTCGGAATTAACTGCCCTCCTTGACCAGTTGTAAATTATTATGGTTTGATTGTTGCTGGATCTATGAACTTCTGAAGACCATATCCCTTGATCGCCATCTCGATTTGAAATTTCCATAAGAGGAAATTGTTTTCATCTAGGGTTACGGTGATTAGTTGAGTCTGTGGGTTGATAATTGCTTTTAGCGATTTCTCGAATGTCTTTGATACCTGATCTGCTGCAGTGTTTTCAATGTTGGTTGATCCTCCTCTTGAACTTGCCTCATCATCTTGTGCCATTGATTCAAGTTAGATCAGAAGAGGATCTGAGTTTCGTTAAGTGAAGAAAGAGGTAGGATTGAATTTAAGATATGATGAATTTAAATGATTGAATCTGGATCTGAATCTAGAAAGCCGTGAGGCGATTCTGCTCTGATACCATGAAAATGTAAATGAATTATTTAGAGAGAGAATGAGAATGATTCAATCATTAACAGAATAGTTCGAATTACAGGTATTTATATACATGTGTACGAACAGACCAATACGGAATCAATACAAGATGAAATGCTGTAGCAACATGATAGCAGTATAACATCTTTAACAAAACATGACACCAAAGTATTACCAAACTCCTTACATGACATACCTAAATCTGGCTTTCGTAGATAGCTCGCTTATATTTTTTCTCTTGTTACCATCTAACAGTTTGATAGGGAACCTATCTAGTAGTTCATGCTCTGGGCTGACCTCCACCATACACTTTGCATAAGATATTTTATCTAATCTCTCCGTCGATTCATTTATAAAAAGAAACTTACCAATCCACGAAGCTAGCTAATTTATTCCAATGTGAGGCCACACATATAGTGGAATATTACTTTATTTGATCTAGACTGGAACAGATTTGATCCTACCACAGTTATTACCAACATTTTCATCCCAAGGCTTAATTATAAATATTTTGTTACACATAATGACGGGATCAGACTCAATAATTTTCTTTCGATCTTCATCATTGTTCAGCTTGAACAAGAAGTAGAAGCCATCAGATTTAACTGAAATCGAACCTTTAATTTTTCATCTCTTTTTTAAGTTAAAAATGACAATGGAATAAGCTAAAGGTTTATCCAAAAAAACCTCAAAAGGTACTCCTTCCAAATGTCATTACCTGCATGAATGACTTCCATAGGAGTTACCAGGGCAGCTCCTTTAAAGACAAGAGGAACATCATGGGGGAGAACCGACCGACATTTTTTGGTTTAGATTAGAAAAGGGAGTTCCATGCCGAAGTAGAGGGAGCTGAAGATAAAGGAGAAGGGGCAGAAGAAGCTGTAGAGACGACTAGGGAAGGGGGAACGGGGGAGAGACGCAAGGAGGAACAGTAGAAAGGAGAGTCAGCGAAGAGTGGGGAGGATTCAGGAGAGGGAGGCATGATTGAGCAGGAGGAAGTGCCAATGGGAGTTGGCGAGGTGAACGGGAAGAATGAGATAAGAACGGTGGGAGGAGAAAAATTCAAAGAAGGGATGGTGGCTTCAGGGCCTAAAATCTTTTGAGTTAAAAAGGGTTTTTAACTTACTTTGGGATAGATAATCACATTGATAAGGTTTCATCAACATTGTTTTAAGCAAAGTATATATCATGGCATAAGTATGTTGAGTAAAGCGAAGAATACGATTTCCTAGTTTTATAAAGGTATGATTTCGAAGGTAAATAATTTGTAAAGACTATTTACATGGAAATGAAATTTTAACAGGATAGTTAACCCTAAGAAAGAAAATGACATATGAATAGGGTAGTTAACCCCAAGTTTATTGTGATATCCCGGAATTTTAGACAATATCAATTTAATAATCTTTATATAAAATTAAATTGATATTGACAATATTGATTAATAAAATATGTTTTGGTTTAATAATCAAGTTTGAATAATATTTAATTTGTGATTTTATCTTTTAAAATGCTAAAATAAATGTTTAAATTATAATGTGTATATATTTGTATATATATTATAGTTTAACTTTGTTTGGAATTTAATTTACATGATAATAAATAAATGAAGTTTGTTTTTAAATTCTAATAAATATTGAGTAATTAGGAAATTTTGTTTTAATTAATATTAAGCTTTTAAAATCTATTTAAAATTAATAACTATATGGTTTGATAATAAATGTAATTGTTTAAAATTTGTCTTAATTTAATTTTTGTTTTAAATTTAAGTAAAAATTGATTTTTATTTCTTTTTAAAATATTATTTGATTAAATATGATTTGAGCATATTTTATATAAGTTTAAAATATAAGATAGCATATGTTTAAATTCATTTAAATATAAAAGTGATTTATAATTTCTTTATAAATCATATAAAATTTGTAAATTGTTATTTTAAACCTTATTAATAAATATTCTATTTTTCTTAAATATAAAGAAGGATTAAAATAAGGAAAATGGAATCTTCATTTTTAATTTGATTTTTTTATTTAGATTTCAAAGGTTTAATTGATTTGAAGTTTTATTTTGAAACTCAAATTAATTGATTCTTTAAAACATTTGTGTAAATTTTTAATTTATTAATTGTTTTATTTACATTAACTTTTAATAAGAAATTCATTTATATTTACATAAACATAAAACAAATTAAGAAAACCCTTTATACACATTTAAATATATATAACTTAATTTAATTAAAACTAGTGTAATCAAATTAGCAATCTAAGCAACATGTGTTAGTTGTAAATCAAGAAATGTGACAAGTGTCATTTGATCATCTCTTTATTTTAATTAAAACATTTTCAGCCTTAACCATTTTTATTATTCTTTCATTCATCCTCTTTTCTAAATCTAAGAAAACACTTCATTCAAAAATCTGAAACCCCTCAAAAACATATTTGCAAATTCATTTCAAAGGAAATTCTAACATCTGAAACTCCTCATTCAAAAAATAAGATCAATCTTCTCAAATCAAAACCTGCAATTCATCTCTGGAAATTTCTGTAAATCAAAAGCTTTAAGGTGTCTGCATTTTACAACCTGAAGATTTCTCTGCATTTCATCTCTGGAATGACCTGCATGCATGTAGATTGGGATAAGAAACAACAGCCCTTCATTTCCACTTGCATAACACTGCTGCATTTAAAAGACAGCATTTAAAAGTTTTACTAAATCTAAAGTGCTATGTTCTTCTGAATATCAGGTGAGTAACATTTTTGTTAAAATAATTTAAGTAACATGGTTGCATGATTGACTTCTATAATGAATATGACTTGTGATGAGTAAGTTTGTCTATATATATCTATGAATTATTTGTAGATATGTGGATGATATTGTATGCATGTCTGCTAGTATATTTCACCCCCTCTGTTTCTTGCTAAACTCAGTTTTTTTAAATTTAAATCCCCTATCTGATGATCTAAGCATTGTTAAGAATTGTGATACAAATAAAAATTGTTTGTGTAATCATAAGCTTGAGTTTAAAATTTTAATTAAGTTAAAACAGATATAATTTTCTCTGGAAACCCAATATGATCAGGAAAGTATGAATTTATTTAAAACTTAAAATCCTTGATTAATTAAATTAAGATTGTTATCTGGAAACTTAAGTGAAAACATGATTTTTAAGTCATAAAACAGAATTTTTAGTTAAAGATTTTGGGGGTAGTTCACTTCTTTCTGGAAGAGAGGAATTTGAGAAATTTAGATAAATTAGGGATTTGGGAGGATCGGGGTAGTTACTGGAGGAAGTAGGGCTTATGGTGAGGCCGAGGAAATTGTCAGGTGGTGATCAAGATGACCGTGTTGGCGGCGGTGATCAAATTAAATTTGTAACCCTAGTTCTTAACAGGGTGAAGAGAATCGATCACCATTGTTTGTAGAGGTGAACGAGTTCAGCATAGCTTTGGGAAATGATAGTTTGGGGGTTGGTGATTGTAAGCTGGAGGTGTTGATATTCTGGCGGTCGGAGGAGGGAGGATTCGTCGTTGACAGGTTTAGGATTTGGGAGATATGCTGGTTGCCAGGTTGAAGTGTACAGGTTGTGCTTTTATACTCAATTTTGAATTCGAGATTTTCCTGATGATTGGGTGATCAAGCTGGACTTTGGAGTTGATTGTGGAGTAGGGTTGATCATCGTGGATGATCGGAATCATCCACAGGCATTGTGCATGTGCACAATAGCCAACAGAGGGTTGTTGTTCTGGAATGGGATGAAGATGGTGCTCGGGGGATACTCGGGTCATCTCTGTTTTTTCTCGAAGTTTTGTGTGAAATGACTCGAAGTGAAATTGTTTTGACTCGGGTACATTTTGTTTTCAGGTTGTTCCTGAAACCTAATCTGTTTCAGGTTTTGTTTGGATTTTAAAACCAAATTTAAAAATTGAAAGCAAGTTTAATATAAACTTAAAGTAAGATTTAAACTATGAATTCAAGTAAATTTGAATTCCAGATTTTAATAAATTTGCAGAATAGAATAAAGTATTTAAATAAAATTTGAAACCTGCACAGTTTTGATATTGAGTGATTTTTAAATCTGAAAGTAAGTTTTTTTTAAAACGAGATTTAAATTCTAAGTTAAATCTGAATTTGAAATCCTGGATTCAAATTTGAATTCGAATCTGAAGTTTCAAAAAGAAATTAGATTGATAAATTCAAACGTTAATTTAGTTTGAATATTTTAAGTATGTTTAAAATGTGTTTTATAAAATCTGTAATGAAATTTAAAACAGGGTTTAATTTTTAATCTTTGAATTTAAACCTGAAAACATGATTTGGACCTTGGTTGTAATATTAATAAAATTTGAAATTATAAGTTCAATATTATTTGAATTATTTAAAGTATTTTAAACTTGTTAAATTTGAATATGGGATAAGTTAAACTATTCTTTTAAAAATACTTTAAAGATAAGTGATTCTTAAAAATGAAAATTTAAGAGTTTTTAAATATTTAAAATCTTGTTTAAATTTGATTTCATTTTAATTTTAATTTAAAATGGAATTTAGAAAATTTTAAAGCAATTTGTTTCTAAGTTACTTTAATAATGATAATTAAACATTAATGAGATTGATGATAATCATTAAGTTGATTTGAACTTAATGATTTATTAATTAATCAAGGTAATTGAGATTTTAATTAATTAATTTAATCAATTTATAATTTAGATCAGTTAAATAAATAATTAAGGATTTATTTAATTAATTAAAAGATTTAAGTAAGTTAATTAAATTGGATTAAAGTGTGATTTAGAAATTAATTTAAATAAGATTTAATTTAATTTAATTAATGAATTGAATCATTAATCAAGAAATTAATAATTGTTTAAGTTTTAATTTTCACTTGATTAATATAATAAGTAGGAATTAATTAATGAATTTTATAAATAAATTAAGAATTAATATTGATTAATTCAATTAATTACTTTGGAAAAGTAATTAAAGGTTTGTTATGAGTTAATGAAGGTCATTAACTTAATATTATTTTATAATTAATTAATGTAATTAATTTTAATTATTAATTTTATTAATTAATTTAAGATAATCATTTGAGAATTATTTAAGTATAATTACTTAGTGAAAGTAATTGAGGAAATTAATTACTAGTTATAATTAATTAAGTTTATTTTGATTAATTAAGTTTAATTAATTAAGTTAATCATTGATTTGATTGGAGAAGTAACTACAAATGGAAAATTACTTAGTGAAGAAAATAAATTACTGGATGTAATTTAATGGAGGAGTTTTGGAATTAATTACTTGTGTAATTAATATGTAATTAGTATATTGAATAATCATTTAAGTAAGTAATTAATAATTAATTACTTGGTGTAATTAATTTAGGTTTTGATAATTAATTTAATGAGGTTATTTAAAATAATTGGAGATCATTAATTTATATAATTAATGATATAATTAAGGATTGATTAATTAAGAACAATTAATCAATAAAGAATTAATTAATGTAATTAATTAAGGATTAATGTAATTAATTATGATTAATTAATTGATGAAGTAATTACAAGTTAATTACAGGGATTGGTTTGGAATAATTAAATTATGAAATAAATTAGAGGTTAATTACTTGAATGTAATTAAAGCATAGTTAATTAAGATGATTAATTAGGGTAACTTGTTAAGAATAATTAATTGATATTTAAGCAAGATTTATATGGATAAGTAATTAATTTAATTTATTTTAAATTAATTAAGGAAGAAGTAATTAATTTAATTCATTTTAAATTAATTATAGATTGGATTGGTAAGTCTTTTCTTATGAATAATGATTGATATTTATTACCCTGAATGGTTGAGATCTCAGTTATGACATAAATGTTGTTGTGTGATTTGGATGTTATGGTTGCATTGAGTTGATAATATGATTTATCTGTTTGAGTTGATAATGTAGGTTATCTGATGTTATGATAATATTGATTATCTATTATGATGTTGAGAATTATCTATCTGTGTGTATATAGATAATATTGAATTGAATTTGTTTTAAACCTTTTAAACAACTTGGCCCTAAAAGAAACACTTTGGTTTTCGATGAGACCGGGATCAGGTTTCCATATTTGGGATCCGAAAACCACATCGATTCCAAATAACGTTAGGTCGTTAATCCAAGTGGAGCAAGTGAAGACTCGAGGTGTAAGGGCTATACGTTAGTATAACTCTGTGGGTGATTCCGTAATGAGTTGACGGAATAGTGCTTATAGATTCGAGAGGGTAGATTAGAGTGCAAGGGTTGTCGTCGTTAACTCTGAGGGTGATTCCAAAATGAGTGTAACGAGATAATGCCTTCGGTTTCGTTCGAACCTGGAACGAACTTGTATGGATTGAATGCTTTCACAACATCGTCAGGTGGACGATGAGCATTCTAAGTGTTATGTCTATAAAGGTAATCGTAGCTAAGCCTCATCAACCGGGAATGGCTAAAACAGGGGAGGTGCAGCAAGGCTTCGTGGGTAGCTCCCACTGGAGAGCGAGATTGATCCATGTCTAGAGGTCCCTTTATATTCGGCTGTGTGGGCAGTTGGTTGCAAACAACTGCGGGGTTGTCTTGTTCGAAACTGTTCAGTAAGGAACGGTTCCGGCCTTTTGTTGCAGGGGAGTGGGAGTACTCCTCGGTACGGTGATCTAGGCCACGTACCGTGACAGGCGGTACCCCAGTAGCCCTGCCATTGTATGGAATCCAAAATCCAATAAGTGCCAACGGTTTTGATTGTATTACCCACTTTTGTGGCTAATAGCTGGAATTTAATAATGTAACAATTTCGGCTATTTTCTTATTTACTTGAAAACCCTAGACACTATTATAATATCATCGGATTTCCTATCAAATGTTTTGGTTAGCGTAAGGTAAAAACTTTTCCATATTTATGTGTGGGAAGTCTTACGTGATACCTTTTCTTTCAAAAAGTTTTTAAAGTTAAGAAACCTTAACCTGTTACTCACACCAGACCCATGTCTGACCCGGAGTTTATTTTGTTTTTCATAAACTCTTGGGTACTCAAATTTTTACGAGTAGCCAAGGGAATTCAGGCAAGGATTCAGGTTAGCTTTGACGAATAATGGAGGAGCAATGGAGCAGGAGGCTTCTGCATTAGATATAGTTCCGCTGTGTTTTCTCTATGTTGTGTTTGTATTGAGTTGTAAATACTGGACAGGTGTTTATAACTGTCTAGTATATGTGATGTGTATGCTGTGTATCTCTGATTGGTATTGTATATTATGTAAATACTTATGTTATTAATATAATTTATTCGTCCCGCTGTTGAGATTCTTGTGTTGTTTCTTCTTTCTCTTCTTTCTTTTCTTCTTTTATCCCTTTCTTTCTTAATTCATGATGCGATTTTCTGGGGTAGAAAGTCGGGTCGTGACAGTTGGTATCAGAGCGTTAGGTTGAGTGAATACCTAGGCTCTGTAGTGGTGCCTATCCTGAGAGAGCGTATTTGTAATTTTAATATATATATATATATATATATATATATATATATTTCTACCTATCTGTTGGGTTACCCGTTCAGGTTTTCCAATGTGGGTTATAAAGGTAGATTGGGGTAGTGGTGTGTATAACACGACTGCGATTGGTTGGAGTTTGTATGTTTGGTTGGAAGTGTATCTGTCGAGACTATAGACCTAATACCATCTCGAGTGAGTTTGTAGTGGTGTAAGACTTCATTGATCTCTGAAGGTAACCTGTTAAGGTTCGGAGATTCATCTTTGAAGTTGGATGAGTAGAGTTTGGATCTGTTGGCTGAGCAGAAGTGAGTGATAGTATCTTGATATCTCAAGGAATAGTAGCTGCGTGATGAGATGCAGTGACTATGGATGTTTCTGAAGATGATTTCTTTGGAACAAATTTAAGGAAGTAGGTCTGCTTCGGTGTTGTGGCTGAGTTCAGCAGGGTGTTTTTGTGTCATTTGAAATCTGAGTTTCTCGAAGAGCTTTGAATTGGGAATTCTTTGGCATTAGTGTCAGCAGTGCAGCTTGGAGTGTTTTGTGTGTCGGCATAATTTTCTGGCTTAGCAAGTTTTCTGGAGATGAAATTCAGAAGCAGTAGAGTAGAATCCATTTCTTGGATGGATTGGCAAGACCAACATAAGCTGTTCTAAATGGGTAAAGAGAGAACAGTTTTCTTTGGATTTTAGTTTGAGTTGATCGCAAAAGCGACTTGCGATAATTGAGTGATCTCTTGGATTGTTGAAGATTTTTCTGAATATTTTCAGAGAAGTCAAGAGTTTGTCTTCATCTAGAGATTCAGTGGTACCGGTGGTTCAACTAGTTGAAGGTTGGTTTTTTAGATGGAGTTTGTTGAAGCAACTCAGGATTTGGGGAACTTCTGAGTTTTCTCTTGGTTATCTGAGATCTTTTTGGTTTTGCTGTCTAGTTGTGCTTGTGCTCTTCATCAGCATTCTTTTCTACTCCAGATCAGAGTTGTGCGGCGGAAGCAGTTTAGGAGTGAATCTGCTTTTCTTTTCCGGACAGGAGAAGTTTGTTTCCTTCTGATGGTTGTGAGTAGAGTTGTTTCTGATCTTGGTTGATCGTGGAGGATCATTCTGGTGGATTGGGTTTGGTCTAGATTGTTTCTTGAGGCATCAGCAAGGATTGAGCTGATCAGGTAGGATGTAGGCAGCCCGAGATCGTCCGAAGAGTTATGTGGATCTGAAGTCTGGTTTTGGATAAGTTTCTCAGTTTTAGGCGCTATAAATTTTGGTAAGGTTGGGTAAGCTAGCTCTGAGATGTTTTGGATTTCTTCTGTGTTCTGTTTTGGATAAGTGTTTGATTATCTGGATTGAATTGCCAGTTTGGACAACTGGAATTCGTTGTGTTTCATGTATCTCTAAGGAAGTACGTGTATATCTATTTCTGGTTTTGGAATCAGCTGTTCTAGGTGATTTTGGTTGTTGAGTCAGACTTATCTATAGTCTGATGTCTTGTTCAGTTATAGATATAGATGAGTAGGAGTTCTGTAGCTTAGTAATGTTGATTGTTTGGGTTTTATAGAGCGAGTAACCCGGTGTTTACTGGGGAAACTCGAGGAAACTCTATCCAGAATTTTATCTGGATAGTTAATTTTGTTTGATTGGACGAATTGATTGCTATGGATGTTAGCATATGTTTGATATGCTTGGTTTTAAATTTTAAAATCTTAAATAGGTTATTAAATTAACTTTGTTTTAAATTTCGGGGACGAAATTCTTTTAAGGGGGAAGGAATGTGATATCCCGAAATTTTAGACAATATCAATTTAATAATCTTTATATAAAATTAAATTGATATTGACAATATTGATTAATAAAATATGTTTTGGTTTAATAATCAAGTTTGAATAATATTTAATTTGTGATTTTATCTTTTAAAATGCTAAAATAAATGTTTAAATTATAATGTGTATATATTTGTATATATATTGTAGTTTAACTTTGTTTGGAATTCAATTTACATAATAATAAATAAATGAAGTTTGTTTTTAAATTCTAATAAATATTGAGTAATTAGGAAATTTTGTTTTAATTAATATTAAGCTTTTAAAATTATTTAAAATTAATAACTATATGGTTTGATAATAAATGTAATTGTTTAAAATTTGTCTTAATTTAATTCTTGTTTTAAATTTAAGTAAAAATTGATTTTTATTTCTTTTTAAAATATTATTTGATTAAATATGATTTGAGTATATTTTATATAAGTTTAAAATATAAGATAGCATATGATTTAAATTCATTTAAATATAAATGTGATTTATAATTTCTTTATAAATCATATAAAATTTGTAAATTGTTATTTTAAACCTTATTAATAAATATTCTATTTTTCTTAAATATAAAGAAGGATTAAAATAAGGAAAATGGAATCTTCATTTTTAATTTGATTTTTTATTTAGATTTCAAAGGTTTAATTGATTTGAAGTTTTATTTTGAAACTCAAATTAATTGATTCTTTAAAACATTTGTGTAAATTTTTAATTTATTAATTGTTTTATTTACATTTACTTTTAATGAGAAATTCATTTATATTTACATAAACATAAAAAAAATTAAGAAAACCCTTTATACACATTTAAATATATATAACTTAATTTAATAAAAACTAGTGTAATATCATTAGCAATCTAAGCAACATGTGTTAGTTGTAAATCAAAAAATGTGACAAGTGTCATTTGATCTTCTCTTTATTTTAATTAAAACATTTTCAGCCTTAACCCTTTTTATTATTCTTTCATTCATCCTCTTTTCTAAATCTAAGAAAACACTTCATTTAAAAATCTGAAACCCCTCAAAAACATATTTGCAAATTCATTTCAAAGGAAATTATAACATCTGAAACTCCTCATTCAAAAAATAAGATCAATCTCCTCAAATCAAAACCTGCAATTCATCTCTGGAAATTTCTGTAAATCAAAAGCTTTAAGGTGTCTGCATTTTACAACCTGAAGATTTCTCTGCATTTCATCTCTGGAATGACCTGCATGCATGTAGATTGGGATAAGAAACAGCAGCCCTTCATTTCCACTTGCATAACACTGCTGCATTTAAAAGACAGGATTTAAAAGTTTTACTAAATCTAAAGCGCTCTGTTCTTCTGAATATCAGGTGAGTAATATTTTTGTTAAAATAATTTAAGTAACATGGTTGCATGATTGACTTCTATAATGAATATGACTTGTGATGAGTAAGTTTGTCTATATATATCTATGAATTATCTGTAGATATGTGGATGATATTGTGTGGATGTCTGCTAGTATATTTCACCCCCTCTGTTTCTTGCTAAACTCAGTTTTTTTTTATAATTTAAATCCCCTATCTGATGATCTAAGCATTGTTAAGAATTGTGATACAAACAAAAATTGTTTGTGTAATCATAAGCTTGAGTTTAAAATTTTAATTAAGTTAAAACAGATATAATTTTCTCTGGAAACCCAATATGATCAGGAAAATATGAATTTGTTTAAAACTTAAAATCCTTGATTAATTAAATTAAGATTGTGATCTGGAAAATTAAGTGAAAACATGATTTTTAAATCATAAAACAGAATTTTTAGTTAAAGATTTTGGGGGTAGTTCACTTCTTTCTGGAAGAGAGGAATTTGAGAAATTTAGATAAATTAGGGATTTGGGAGGATCGGGGTAGTTACTGGAGGAAGTAGGGCTTATGGTGAGGTCGAGGAAATTGTCAGGTGGTGATCAAGATGACCGTGTTGGCGGCGGTGATCAAATTAAATTTGTAACCCTAGTTTTTAACAGGGTGAAGAGAATCGATCACCATTGTTTGTAGAGGTGAATGAGTTTAGCATAGCTTTGGGAAATGATAGTTTGGGGGTTGGTGATTGTAAGTTGGAGGTGTTGATATTCTGGCGGTCGGAGGAGGGAGGATTCGTCGTTGACAGGTTTAGGATTTGGGAGATATGCTGGTTGCCAGGTTGAAGTGTACAGGTTGTGCTTTTATACTCAATTTTGAATTCGAGATTTTCCTGATGATTGGGTGATCAAGCTGGACTTTGGAGTTGATTGTGGAGTAGGGTTGATCATCGTGGATGATCAGAATCATCCATAGGCATTGTGCATGTGCACAATAGCCAACAGAGGGTTGTTGTTCTGGAATGGGATGAAGATGGTGCTCGGGGGATACTCGGGTCATCTCTGTTTTTGCTTGAAGTTTTGTGTGAAATGACTCGAAGTGAAATTGTTTTGACTCGGGTACATTTTGTATTCAGGTTGTTCCTGAAACCTGATCTGTTTCAGGTTTTGTTTGGATTTTAAAACCAAACTTAAAAATAGTAAAGCAAGTTTAATATAAACTTAAAGTAAGATTTAAACTATGAATTCAAGTAAATTTGAATTCCAGATTTTAATAAATTTGCAGAATAGAATAAAGTATTTAAATAAAATTTGAAACCTGCACAGTTTTGATATTGAGTGATTTTTAAATTTGAAAGTAAGTTTTTTTTAAAACAAGATTTAAATTCTAAGTTAAATCTGAATTTGAAATCCTAGATTCAAATTTGAATTTGAATCTGAAGTTTCAAAAAGAAATTAGATTGATAAATTCAAATGTTAATTAGTTTGAATATTTTAAGTATGTTTAAAATGTGTTTTATAAAATCTGTAATGAAATTTCAAACAGGGTTTAATTTTTAATCTTTGAATTTAAACCTGAAAACATGATTTGGACCTTGGTTGTAATATTAATAAAATTTGAAATTATAAGTTCAATATTATTTGAATTATTTAAATTATTTTAAACTTGTTAAATTTGAATATAGGATAAGTTAAACTATTCTTTTAAAAATACTTTAAAGATAAGTGATTCTTAAAAATGAAAATTTAAGAGTTTTTAAATATTTAAAATCTTGTTTAAATTTGATTTCATTTTAATTTTAATTTGAAATGGAATTTAGAAAATTTTAAAGCAATTTGTTTCTAAGTTACTTTAATAATGATAATTAAACATTAATGAGATTTTGATGATAAGCATTAAGTTGATTTGAACTTAATGATTTATTAATTAATCAAGGTAACTAAGATTTTAATTAATTAATTTAATCAATTTATAATTTAGATTAATTAAATAAATAATTAAGGATTTATTTAATTAATTAAAAGATTTAAGTAAGTTAATTAAATTGGATTAAAGTGTGATTTAGAAATTAATTTAAATAAGATTTAATTTAATTTAATTAATGAATTGAACCATTAATCAAGAAATTAATAATTGTTTAAGTTTTAATTTTCACTTGATTAATTTAATAATTAGGAATTAATTAATGAGTTTTATAAATAAATTAAGAATTAATATTGATTAATTCAATTAATTACTTTGGAAAAGTAATTAAAGGTTTGTTATGAGTTAATGAAGGTCATTAACTTAATATTATTTTATAATTAATTAATGTAATTAATTTTAATAATTAATTTTATTAATTAATTTAAGATAATCATTTGAGAATTATTTAAGTATAATTACTTAGTGAAAGTAATTGAGGAAATTAATTACTAATTATAATTAATTAAGTTTATTTTGATTAATTAAGTTAATTAATTAAGTTTAATTAATTTAAATTAATCATTGATTTGATTTGAGAAGTAACTACAAATGGAAAATTACTTAGTGAAGAAAATAAATTACTGGATGTAATTTAATGGAGGAGTTTTTGAATTAATTACTTGTGTAATTAATATGTATACTTGGTGTAATTAATTTAGGTTTTGATAATTAATTTAATGAGGTTATTTAAAATAATTGGAGATCATTAATTTATATAATTAATGATATAATTAAGGATTGATTAATTAAGAACAATTAATCAATAAAGAATTAATTAATGTAATTAATTAAGGATTAATGTAATTAATTATGATTAATTAATTGATGAAGTAATTACAAGTTAATTACAGGGATTGGTTTGGAATAATTAAATTATGAAATTAATTAGAGGTTAATTACTTGAATGTAATTAAAGGATAGTTAATCAAGATGATTAATTAGGGTAACTTGTTAAGAATAATTAATTGATATTTAAGCAAGATTTATATGGATAAGTAATTAATTTAATTTATTTTAAATTAATTAAGGAAGAAGTAATTAATTTAATTCATTTTAAATTAATTATAGATTGGATTGATAAGTCTTTGCTTATGAATAATGATTGATATTTATTACCCTGAATGGTTGAGATCTCAGTTATGAGATAAATGTTGTTGTGTGATTTGGATGTTATGGTTGCATTGAGTTGATAATATGATTTATCTGTTTGAGTTGATAATGTAGATTATCTGATGTTATGATAATATTGATTATCTATTATGATGTTGAGAATTACCTATCTGTGTGCATATAGATAATATTGAATTGAATTTGTTTTAAACCTTTAAAACAACTTGTCCCTAAAAGACACGCTTTGGTTTTCGATAAGACCGGGATCGGCTTTCCATATTGGGGATCCGAAAACCACATCGATTCCAAATAACGTTAGGTCGTTAATCCAAGTGGGGCAAGTGAAGACTCGAGGTGTAAGGGCTATACGTCAGTATAACTCTATGGGTGATTCCGTAATGAGTTGACGGAATAGTGCTTATAGATTCGAGAGGGTGGATTAGAGTGCAAGGGTTATCGTCGTTAACTCTGAGGGTGATTCCAAAATGAGTGTAACGAGATAATGCCTTCGGTTTCGTTCGAACCCGGAACGAACTTGTATGGATTGAATGCTTTCAGAACATCGTCAGGTGGACGATGAGCATTCTAAGTGTTATGTCCTATAAAGGTAATCGTAGCCTCAAGCCTCATCAACCGGGAATGGCTAAAACAGGGGAGGTGTAGCAAGGCTTCGTGGGTAGCTCCCATTGGAGAGCGAGATTGATCCCTGTCTAGAGGTCCCTTTATATTCGGCTGTGTGGGTAGTTGGTTGCAAACAACTGCGGGGTTGTCTTGTTCGGAACTGTTCAGTAAGGAACGGTTCCGGCCTTGTGTTGCAGGGGAGTGGGATTACTCCTCGGTATGGTGATCTAGGCCACGTACCGTGACGGGCGGTACCCCAGTAGCCCTGCCATTGTATGGAATCCAAAATCCAATAAGTGCCAACGGTTTTGATTGTATTACCCACTTTTGTGGCTAATAGCTGGAATTTAATAATGTAACAATTTCGGCTATTTTCTTATTTACTTGAAAACCCTAGACACTATTATAATATCATCGGATTTCCTATCAAATGTTTTGGTTAGCGTAAGGTAAAAACTTTTCCATGTTTATGTGTGGGAAGTCTTACATGACACCTTTTCTTTCAAAAAGTTTCTAAAGTTAAGCAACCTTAACCTGTTACTCACACCAGACCCATGTCTGACCCGGAGTTTATTTTGTTTTTCATAAACTCTTGGGTACTCAAATTTTTATGAGTAGCCAAGGGAATTCAGGTTAGGATTTAGGTTAGCTTTGACGAATAATGGAGGAGCAATGGAGCAGGAGGCTTCTGCGTTAGATATAGTTCCGCTGTGTTTTCTCTGTGTTGTGTTTGCATTGAGTTGTAAATACTAGACAGGTGTTTATAACTGTCTAGTATTTGTGATGTGTATGCTGTGTATCTCTGATTGGTATTGTATATTATGTAAATACTTATGTTATTAATATAATTTATTCGTTCCGCTGTTGAGATTCTTGTGTTGTTTCTTCTTTCTCTTCTTTCTTTTCTTCTTCTATCGCTTTCTTTCTTAATTCATGATGCGATTTTCTGGAGCAGAAAGTCGGGTCGTGACATTTATGACTCAGATATTAGAAGATGAGATGAGACTGATGTGGGGTTATGCCATGTAATTTAGCTATTAGGCCCTAGCAAAAACAAGTCCAAAATTCTATTGTTTAGGTCTTGCCATAGATGGGATTAAATTGAGGTCACACATAGAAGGCAATATACAAAGTAAATATAGGTTGTCGATGAGACCATAAAACCATTAGATTCAGTTGATCCTAGAAAAAGGAGGTTAAAGGCAGTCGCGAGTATTGTGTCTAACAGAAGTTGGATTCTTGATTATGTTTGGAAGACCCGAGTCAGGTAAGTGTTAATAGTTTGCCAAATAAAACTAAAGTGTGGACAGATGGTCCAATGATTTCCTAATTTTTATGCATATATGTGTTTGCTATTACTGTTATAATAAGTTTGATTGCAGGATTCTGATTTGCAAAAGATATTCCTTTTAAAAGGATATTAGTGAGGAAAAACCCATTTCGCTAAGAGGCATGGTCTCACTTAATATTAGTAAATCGAGATGTAATAATATTATTCACACTGGGCTTTATGTCTGACTAGAAGTTCCCTTAAACTTTTGGGTGCTCAAAATTTAATTTGAGTAGATTGAGAGTAAAGGTTTTTCAGGTTTAGTAGATAGGACGAATAATCTTTCGAAGACGTGTAGGAGTCAAAGTTAGCTATATAGGGGCTATTTATTTTTATTTCCGTTGTGATGTTTTTGTGACTGATAGAATATTTAATACTTTAATCAACTAATGGGACATCTTCATATGTCACTCTTAGCGTAATTTGTAATAATTATATTTGATAAAATCTTGGGATTCATTTTAGGGTTATGTAACTGACATTATATAGATTTAAATGTAATCGAAAAATTTGTTTTTGAAATGTATGATTTTATTTCCTATTCATGTGCTTTTGTTATTATGGATACCATTAACACTACCATATTTTGTCATCGAAAGTTAAATATTATATGTGACGCCCCAACTCTATACCCACGCTAGTCAAGGACACTACGGGGTAATGCCGTCAACTAGCACGGAGAATAAGGCTGTTGAGGAGCGACCATCCATGCAATTGCTTTGTGCGAGCACCGCTATGTCGGATAGTATAACATGCATTTGATTTCGAGAGGAAGTCCGACACACCGATACAAACTCAAAGCTACTACACAGTGGCTATAATATCTTCGGAAACAATTATAGAAATAAGCATAACACAAATCAGTCACAGATAATTCATATCACAAAGGCGGAAGAAGATATGAATATATAACTAACACATGGAAGTGTATATAAGAGCAGTAGTCAAAAGATCCACAATAATACAAAAGAATAGCAACACGTGCTATACAAAAGAATACAACTATGAGTCCATATCTCAAGTGTATACAACAAAATAAACTACTAATCTAAGTAGTTAGCCAAAAGTCAGAGAAATCAATCCCAAGTGAGAAGTCAAGCTGAAGCATCTGTAACATCTCGGTCTGACCCGAGTATTATTTAATAAGAAAATAATAAACGGATTAGTCTAACTATAAATATCAGATGAAACGATATAGAATAAGAGATATGACTAAACAGATAATAATCACAATGCCAAGCTGTGATATATATAAGTAATTGAAAATCAATAAGAGATTAATCAATATCACAAAATCTACACAAGAATCAAAGAAATGTCATACTCCTTATTTCGTTCACCAAACCATAAATATTGACTATTATATCAATGTCAATCACAAAAGTCAATGACTCACAAATTCACCAATGCATAAATATTGATAAAACCTATCAATGGAAATCACGAAAATTGGTGAAACACAAATTCTAGAAATCATCTCAAGAAATCCAGAAATCACAAAAAGGGGGAAGGCCGATAGGGAGCATAAAGCTCACCAACACGTGTATCACAAACGGAACGCTAATTCCATGGTTGCCAACCATCACAAATTGAGCCGAAGCTCCACAAACGGCCCGAAGACCATGGGTTGCTACCCCACCAATTTTAGTCGAAACTCCACAAAACGGCGTTTAGTCTCCCTCGCAGACAAACAGACATCGCACATTGCTAGTCTAAATCACAAAGATGATCATCAGGATCAACGAGAAGTGTCGATTACACTAAGCTAGTAAATATATAAATTTAGCTTCATGTCCCATAACCACTAGCTTAACTTAAATATTTACGAACAAACTGTAGATCTCCACTAGAAAATTGTCACAGGAGATTCAATCGAACAAGTCCAAGAATTAACCAACGAGGTAAACGCAAGCATTTCATACCACTTGTTTTACTAAGCCGTCTAATTATATTTCTCATACGAGTGAGGTAAAGGTTTGTGTATACTAGTAGATTGGAAAACGGTTTTATAAACGAGTTTGATATTGAAAATATAGTTGAAATCGTTTTGATGAAAGATTTTTGATATTTACTACTAGTATTGAAACCTTTATATTTTTAAAGTGACAAATCACAAAAATGATTGTAGAACAATCAATCACCAAAATTCACATTCGAAGACGTGAACAAAATCCAAAGAAATCGATACCAAATCCATTAAAATGGATATCAAAGTCGATAGAAAGTGATAACCACTATTCGGATCCATAAAAATCGATTAAAATAGTGAATCCACTCAAAAACATAAGCAAATAGGCACTATGCACAATTCCAGGCATCTGAAGGTCCAATCCAGGCGTCTGAAAACTAATCAGACGTTTGGTTTAGAATCCAAACGTCTGGATTTGTTCTCTGGGAATAATCCAGAGAACATCCAGACGTCTGAAACTTCAAGTCAGACGTCTGAGACCTATCCGGACGTCTGATCCTAAATTTCAGATGTCTGGAATTAGTCTCTGCCTTTTTTAATATTCTGCGTGGTTATATTTTTTCTCTCCAGGTCCAAACCAGACGTCTGGACTTGGTCACCAGACGTCTGGTCACCTGGTCTGGGAAACAATTTGCCTAGGCCAAAGTGGCCAAAACGTATCGGGAGCGATCGGACGAGCAACGACGACTAAGGATTTATGCCTAGCGACAACCCAGCCTTAACGGCTCCTCAATACACCCCGAATATCATTGTCCAAATATTCATAATAGGATTTTCATAAACTTGGACCAAAACACCCAAATTAGGAAAATTCACCAAATCAATTCAAATCAAAAGAAAATGAATATGCACAAATGTTAGGAATTCATACCTAACCACAAAGATAGATATAGAAAAAGATGTGAGATAAAAATCTCACCTTTGAACCCAAACGCTTGAAGAAGAAGCTTGGAAGCAAAGGAGAATCAACCACTCTACAAATCCAACTCAAGAAGCTTGATTCTAAGCTTTAAAAAAAGAACATTCCCAAAGTCAGGTTTAGGAATTTCTGAAATTGATAAGAGAATGAGTTGGAGAAGAAGAAGAGAAGCTTACCAATGGGTTCTTCTATTAGTTTGGAGCTAGAGCTTGATTTGCAAAAGGAAACTAGGGTTTGGAGTTTTAATTTCCCATCTCTCCCACTATTGATGCTTTAGAACTGAAAAGAGGAGAAAGTGAGAGTGAATGGGGAGGAGTGGTTCAGATTTGAGTATAAGTTAAACATAGGGCTGAACCCAAACCCAAACCCAAAGTGAAAAAGTAGCAAAACTTGACTAACTTCAAACATATCGAAGCTTATACTCAAAAAGGTCGCAGACGGCATTTTAAACTCAATGGGAGTGGTCCCGAGTTCTAATTCGACCGTATGCAAAAAGTAGCTTTTCGGACTAAATTCCGAGTATCGATAAAATATTTAAATAAAATATTTAAATGTAAAAATCGATAAATATGCGGGTTGTTATAGACTCCCCTCCTTAAAGAAATTGCGTCCTCGCAATATTTAAGAAGAAGATATATAGTAACAACAGTAAAAGCATATTAACACAAAAGAATTTTGAAGTAAGAAGTTCACCTCAAAGAGCATGAGAAAGTAAGTCAGGATGCGTTCGCTCGGTGAACTCTCTAGATTCCCAAGAACAATCCTTAGGATTTGAAGATCATTGAACTTTCACAAGCGGAACATCCTTATTTCGAAGTCGTTTGACTTCCGAAGCAATAATACGAACAGGATGCTGCTCATAAGTTAAATTAGGTGAAACTTCAATTTCTTCCACAACACCAGCCTCAAGAATAGAATTGGAATCTCGAAGGCACTTCCATAATTGAGAAATGTTAAACACGTCATGAATAGCAGAAAACTGAGCCGGTAATAAAAGGCGATAAGCCATGGAACCAATACGTTCAATGATAGGAAATGGCCCAATATATCGAGGCGCCAATTTTCCCGATCGGCTGAAACGTACAACACCTTTCATGGGTGAAACACGAACGAACACAAGATCTCCCACAGAAAATTCTAATCTCCTTCTTCGATTATCGGCATAGGATTTTTGTCTACTCTGGGCTTCTTTCATCCTATGACGAATAAGATCAATCTTTTCTATGGAATCATGAATAAAATCTGGACCTAAAACCAGCTTCTCACCGGCCTCAAGCCAACAAGAAGGAGATCGGCATGGGCTTCCATGGAGTGCCTCGAAAGGTGCCATACCAATACTAGATTGGAAGCTATTATTATAGAAAAATTCAACAAGAGGAATATGATCCTCCCAACTTCCACCAAAATCAAGAACACATGCACGAAGAAGATCTTCAAGAGTTTGATTCACGCGCTCAGTTTGTCCATCGGACTGCGGGTGATAAGCGGTGCTAAAATTAAGCTTCGTTCCTAAAGCTTTTTAAAGACTCTTCCAAAATCCACTAGTAAACAATGGATCACGATCACTAACAATAGAAGTAGGAACTCCATGCAATTTAACAATTTCTTTTACAAAGAGTTTGGCCAAAAGAGGAACGGTTCGGTTAGACCGAACGGGAATTAAATGGGCGGATTTAGTAAGTCTATCCACTATCACCCATAAGCTATCATGACCCGAACGAGAACGGGGAAGGCCATCGGTAAAATCCATGGAAATCTGATCCCACTTCCAAATTGGAGTTTCTAAAAGTTGCAATATCAGATTTCATTCCGTCCCAATAATAAAGCAGCTTCATATCCGCGTACATTTTACTACTACCGGGATGAATGGTAAATTTAGAACGATGTGAATCTTCTAAAATATCTTTGTGAAGATCACCAATATTTGGCACGATAAGTCTACCAAATTTTCGAATGCCGCCACGAGAATCGATATCAAAGTCTTTCAAACTTTCAATATCAACCTTATCCTTAATATTTTGGCCAAGAAGAGCCAATTCAGGATCTAGCTCTTGAGCTTCAAGAATGCGGTCTAAAAGAGAAGGATGAGCCTCAAGGCTACACAAAACAAGTGATGAGCATAAATCGGAAACACGGTCTCGAATTTCGCAAGTGGATAAAATCTCGAGATCGTTCCATTCGGATATCATCATAGAAACAACCGCTTGTTGTTTACGGCTAAGAGCATCGGCGACACGATTACCCTTACCGGGGGTATAATGAATATCAAGATCATAAGGAGCAAGGAATTCGAGCCAACGCTATTGATGCAAATTAAGTTCCTTTTGAGAGAATAAATACTTCAAGGACTTATGATCGGTATAAAAAACAAATTTCTCTCCTAAAAGATAATGACGCCAAATACAAAGAGAAAAAACAATAGCCGAGAGTTCTAAATCATGTGTGGCATATCTAGTCTCCGCTGGCTTCAATTGCCTAGAAGCATAAGCAATAACACGTTCCCTTTACATAAGAACGGCACCCAAACCAATGCGACTAGCATCGGTATAAACAACGAAACCTTGATTCCCCTCGGGAATAACAAGAATAGGAGCATCATAAAGAAGTTCCTTTAGTTTCTGAAAAGAAGTTTCACATTTGTCCGACCAAATGTATTTAACACCTTTCTTCGTTAAACTAGTGAGAGGCACGCCAATCTTAGAAAAGTCTTTGATAAAACATCGGTAATAACCCGCCAATCCAAGAAAACTACGAATCTCCGTCACACTCTCCGGTCTCTTCCAATCTTGAATCGCTTCAATCTTTGAAGGATCCACGGAAATTCCAGATTCGGAAATAATATGACCGAGAAACTTCACACGAGATTTCCAAAAGTGGCATTTAGAAAACTTTGCTTTTAAATGATTACTCCTAAGAGTTTCCAATACAATCCGAAGATGCTTCTCATGTTCCTCCTCGGTCTTTGAATACACAAGAATATCATCAATAAAGATGAGAACAAACCGGTCGAGGAAGTCTTTGAAAACTCTATTCATAAGGTCAATGAAATAAGCCGGAGCATTCGTTAGACCAAACGACATAACAAGCCATTCATAAGATCCATAACGAGTACGGAACGATGTCAAAGGAATGCTATCCTCTGCAATACGAAGCTGATGAAATCCAGTAGCTAAGTCTAATTGTGAAAAGACTTTAGCACCACTAAGTTGATCAAATAGATCATCAATTCAAGGTAAAGGATATTTATTTTTGATAGTAAGATCATTAAGCTTGCGGTAGTCAATGCAAAGCCTAAGCGTACTGTCGGATTTATTCACAAAAATAGCCGAAGCTCCCCAAAGCGAGGAACTAGAGCGAATAAATTGCTTCATCTCCAATTCGGATAATTGTTTACGCATCTCTTCATTTTCTTTATTGGACATACGATAAGGAGGACGAGTAATAGGTTGAGCTCCAGGGATAAGATTAATTCTGAACTCAATTGCTCGCTTAGGTGGTAATCCTAAAACGGGGTCAAATATGTCGGAAAATTCACGAACAACGTGAACATAAGAAATAATATCTCCTCATCATCATTATCGTCATCATGAGGATTTAAAGAATATAAAGATGCAACCAAGCTGGAATTCGAATCTTTAAGATTAATAGAAATCTGCTTAACGGATTGAGGATGTCGAAGATGAATAGTCCGCTCAGGACATAGGATATGAGCTTCATAACGGTTAAGCCAATCCATTCCCAAAATCATTCCAAAGCCTAAATAATGCATGCCATGCAAATTGGCTCAGAAAGGAAAATCACACAAAATAATCTCCACATCTTTACAAAGCAAACTAAGAGTTGCGGATCCACCAACCGGATTCGCAATTCTCAAAGAAGTCATTAAAGCAACAACACTTAAAGAAAAAGTATCAACAAGTTCTTTTGATATAAAAGAATGGGACGCACCCATATCAAAAAGAACTCGAATAGGATGATCACGAAATAAAATAATACCACCAAGAATGGAATGAGAAATACCTTGGCCATGAGATGTGTTGCCAGGGGCTTGAGCAACATTAAGCTTTCCCTCCTTCCTGGCCTGAAGCTTGGGGCATGAAGATATAACATGACCGAGAACTTTGCAGTAACGAAAAGAGAGAGACTTTGGGCACTTGTTCGCATAATGGTCCTTCGAACCACAGTTATAGCATTCCCCATGACCAAATGAAGAGGTCTTTGCCACTGGGGTTGCTTGCTTCCCTTTCTTATTGGGATAAGGGCCTTTGAATTTACTGGGCCTTTTCTTGTTGTTGAAGTTTGGTTTGGAACCCACCACTTCAACATCATTTTCCCTATCCACCTCTTCAAGACGAAGAGCGATATCAATGAGTTGATCGAAAGGAACTTCTAATTTTAGAAGTAATGGCTTCTTGAGATTTTTGTTTAAGCCATAGATGAATCTTTGATTCTTCTTCAATGGGGTGTTGATGTATTCAACCCCATATTTGGAGAGAGATTCAAAAGACGTGACATAATCTGCCACGGAAGATTCACCTTGAACAAGGTCAATAAAACGGAGAGCCAAAGTCACCTTCTCAGCTTCTGGTACGAATTTTAATTCGAAGCGTTCCCGGAATTGCTCCCAGGTGAGATCCGCTTCATTAATCTCAGAAATAAGAAGTTCGTACCAGTCCAATGCTCTTTCTTGGAGCATACTAGAAGCCACCTGAACTCAGTGAAGATCAATGAGGTTCATGCGAGAAAAGATTTGATCGCATGTTCTTAACCAAGCCTGGACTTCAATAATAGTTTCAGAACCTTTAAATGGCTTCCCGCCCAGGTTGGTGTAATCATTGCACAAACGTGCAAACCCAGATTTAGGGTGAGTAGGCTCCGGATTAGAACCAGCTGCTTGAGCATTCGTGACAAGGTCAAGAAGTTGTTGGGTAGTCATAAAAACTCCATCTTGGGGTGGAGCACTAGATGTCCAGCTCTGCGACGACCAGGTCTAACCATTTCTCTTCTTTAAGAAAGAAAGAAGAAGAAAAAGTTATTCTCAAGATAAATATCAAGCAAATCTTGATAGATAAAACAAGGAATCATAAAGAAAATAGCATGAATCGGTACGAAGACTCGAATTAAATCCTAAAGCACGACTCCTAAGAAAGACTTAGGACGATGATCCTTGTTAAATATTCCATATTGTTCCGAAGTTTGGCTCTGATACCAAGCTGTGACGCCCCACCTCTATACCCACGCTAGTCAAGGACACTATGGGGTAATGCCGTCAACTAGCACGGAGAATAAGTCTGTTGAGGAGCGACCATCCGTGCAATTGCTTTGTGCGAGCACCGCTATGTCGGATAGTATAACATGCACTTGATTTCGAGAGGAAATCCGACACACCGATACAAACTCAAAGCTACTACACAGTGGCTATAATATCTTCGGAAACAATTATAGAAATAAACATAACATAAATCAGTCACAGATAATTCATATCACAAAGGCGGAAGAAGATATGAATGTATAACTAACACGTGGAAGTGTATATAAGAGTAGTGGTCAAAAGATCCACAATAATACAAAAGAATAGCAACACGTGCTATACAAAAGAATACAACTATGAGTCCATATCTCAAGTGTATACAACAAAATAAACTACTAATCTAAGTAGTTAGCTAAAAGTCAGAGAAATCAATCCCAAGTGAGAAGTCAAGCTGAAGCACCTGTAACATCTCGGTCTGACCCGAGTATTATTTAATAAGAAAATAATAAACGGATCAGTCTAACTATAAATATCAGATGAAACGATATAGAATAAGAGATATGACTAAACACATAATAATCACAATGCCAAGCTGTGATATATATAAGTAATTGAAAATCATCAAGAGATTAATCAATATCACAAAATCTACACAAGAATCAAAGAAATGTCATACTCCTTATTTCGTTCACCAAACCATAAATATTGACTATTATATCAATGTCAATCACAAAAGTCAATGACACACAAATTCACCAATGCACAAATATTGATAAAACTTATCAATGGAAATCACGAAAATTGGTGAAACACAAATTCTAGAAATCATCTCAAGAAATCCAGAAATCACAAAAAGGGGAAAGGCCTATCACAAACGGGAGCATAAAGCTCACCAACACGTGTATCACAAACGGAACGCTAATTCCATGGTTGCTAACCATCACAAATTGAGCCGAAGCTCCACAAATGGCCCGAAGACCATGGGTTGCTGCCCCACCAATTTGAGTCGAAACTCCACAAAACAGCGTTTAGTCTCCCTCGCAGACAAAGAGACATCGCACATTGCTAGTCTAAATCACAAAGATGATCTTCATGATCAACGAGAAGTGTCAATTACACTAAGCTAGTAAATATATAAATTTAGCTTCATGTCCCATAACCACTAGCTTAACTTAAATATTTACGAACAAACTGTAGATCTCCACTAGAAAATTGTCACAATAGATTCAATCGAACAAGTCCAAGAATTAACCAACGAGGTAAACGCAAGCGTTTCATACCACTTGTTTTACTAAGCCGTTTAATTAGATTTCTCATACGAGTGAGGTAAAGGTTTGTGTATACTAGTAGATTGGAAAACGGTTTTATAAACGAGTTTGATATTGAAAATATAGTTGAAATCGTTTTGATGAAAGAGTTTTGATATTTACTACTAGTATTGAAACCTTTATATTTTTAAAGTGACAAATCACAAAAATGATTGTTGAACAATCAATCATCAAAATTCACATTCGAAGACGTGAATAAAATCCAAAGAAATCGATACCAAATCCATCAAAATGGATATTTCCATAAATCCATAAAAAGAAGTCATCAAAGTCGATAGAAAGTGATAACCACTATTCGGATCCACAAAAGTCGATTAAAATAGTGAATCCACTCAAAAACATAAGCAAATAGGCACTATGCACAATTCCAGGCGTTCGAAGGTCCAATCCAGAAGTCTGAAAACTAATCAAACGTTTGGTTTAGAATCCAGACGTCTGGATTTGTTCTCTGGGAATAATCCAGAGAACACCCAGACGTCTGAAACTTCAAGTCAGACGTCTGAGACCTATCCGGACGTCTGATCCTAAATTTCAGACGTCTGGAATTAGTCTCTGCCTTTTTTTTATATTCTGCGTGGTTATATTTTTTATCTCCAGGTCCAAACCAGACGTCTGGACTTGGTCACCAAACGTCTGGTCACCTGGTCTGGGCAACAATTTGCCTAGGCCAAAGTGGCCAAAACATATCGGGAGCGATCGGACGAGCAACGACGACTAAGGATTTATGCCTAGCGACAACCCAGCCTTAACGGCTCTTCAGTACACCCCGAGTATCATTGTCCAAATATTCATAATAGGATTTTCACAAACTTGGACCAAAACACCCAAATTAGAAAAATTCACCAAATCAATTCAAATCAAAAGCAAATGAATATGCACAAATGTTAGGAATTCATACCTAACCACAAAGATAGATATAAAAAAAGATGTGAGATAAAAATCTCACCTTTGAACCCAAACGATTGAAGAAGAAGCTTGGAAGCAAAGGAGAATCAACCACTCTACAAATCCAACTCAAGAAGCTTGATTCTAAGCTTTAAAAGAAGAACATTCCCAAAGTTAGGTTTAGGAATTTCTGAAATTGATAAGAGAATGAGTTGGAGAAGAAGAAGAGAAGTTTACCAATGGGTTCTTCTATTAGTTTGGAGCTAGAGCTTGATTTGCAAAAGAAAACTAGGGTTTTGGAGTTTTAATTTCCCATCTCTCCCACCATTGATGCTTTAGAACTGAAAAGAGGAGAAAGTGAGAGTGAATGGGGAGGAGTGGTTCAGATTTGAGTATAAGTTAAACATAGGGTTGAACCCAAACCCAAACCCAAAGTGAAAAAGTAGCAAAACTTGACCAACTCCAAACATATCGAAGCTTATACTCAAAAAGGTCGCAAACGGCATTTTAAACTCAATGGGAGTGGTCCCGAGTTCTAATTCGACCGTATGCAAAAAGTAGCTTTTCGGACTAAATTCCGAGTATCGATAAAATATTTAAATAAAATATTTAAATATAAAAATCGATAAATATGCGGGTTGTTACATTATATATGATAATAGTATCTGTACCACTTAGCTTTGAGTTTCAACATAGGGGATGTTACATTCGGTGAAAAGGATGCTCGACTAGAAGTTAAATGGTGGAGCGGTGGTCTTCGATTCAGCGGTCGGACCGTTGTTGGAACGATGAAGAATATTTTATTTTTAGTTCAAGCAGGGACGATGCAAAATGAAGTGAGGAAGACGGGTGTGGAGAAGTAGAAGTATCTATATAAGAGAATGGGACGATCCTTTATAACCCAGTAGAAAGATTGATTGTTTCCTTAAGACAATTTTATGATCTATATGTTACGATCGTTTTAAAACAATCGATATAAAATGATCTAATCGTTTGCTTAAGTAGTGAATGATCAGATGCGATCATTTTAAAAAAACTTGACAATGACCTTTGGACGTGCAATCGTGACTAGTGTGAGGTATAAACACATATACGTGCTAGTATTCATTCCAAAAATTCAGTTACTGAAATCGATGGAAATTGAGCCCTCACCTGAAATCAATTGAAGAAAGGTTTAAATTCGATTGCTAGAGCCTAATAATACCTGGAGATGATACTAGATAATCATCAACAAACCATAAAATAGTATATATACTGTTGGAGATCAACCAATATTCATGAAAAATAGAAAGAGATGTGACTCTTCTAAAAAAGCGACTCAATGAGAGGATGAAGGCTTTTTAGTAAATTAAATGAAATATTTTCCAAAGGCTTAAGTATGCAACGATTCAAAGCATGTCATGTTCAAACAAGACGTACTTTGGGGGCAAGTGTAATTTGTCCTTTTGACCCGGCTATATGTACACCGATCAGACGGGATCGACTCAGTTGTCATCGAAATCGATGCATCGGGATAGCAATAACAAAATCCAGAGATCAGATAAATATAATGACATGAAGCAGTAGCAATGCAGAAGCACTCACTACTCTCTGAAAATGGATTAGGCATGATCTATATGCAACATTATGGGTTGTACTGTATCGATTCCACAGTTCAATGAAATTATGATCGACCAATATCTCTAAATCTACAATTCCATTAGACAGTAGACTTTGTGAACATTAATATACCGAAGAGAGGACCACCTAGAAATGAACGAGCCACTCAGAACGATTGGTATACATCGTTCACGAATGATCGTATCGTTTCAGCTTGAATGACTCAACTCAATGAAGATTAATCAATATCTCACTAACGGCAAGTCAAACTGAGATCAAACTTTGGGAACGTGGATTAATGGAATGGAGGAGCTTGTAGGAACAATCGCATCCTTATTAGAGCAATCAAGAACGACCGGTTTTGCAACTACGATCATTCTTGTGGGCCCCCACGTATCGGGAGAGTCTTCTACCAAATTTCCAGCAAGATATTTCATCATCTTCCACTATAAATACATGCTTATTTGTTCGTTGATGGGATCTTTACGCTGCTTGTAGCTCTGGGCTCTGTTGCAATTAATTGCAATTATCAATAATTCATTGCAGTCAATTTTGTAAGTGATCAATAATGTTTACACTTCAAAGTGGCCATAGACACACCACGCCGAGCCACTATAAATCCTTATTTTTCTGTTAATGCTTAGTTCTTATTACTTATTTACTTATCCCCTTAATTTAATTTTGATTATTCTTCGTTTATTTCTCTACTATTCTATTCTTGAGTATTTTGCCCACTTTTGATGCAAATGGTGTCTTTTCCGATCTTGGAAAAAATAAAGAAATTTGCATATCGAGTAGAGCTAGCAGATAAGTTGTAGGAGTCCATGACGTATTTCACATTTCACATTCGAGTAAACGTCTTTGTAAGGCGACCACCGTGGTAAAGCCTAATCAGCTAGTAGAGATCGCGACAGTGGCAATAACACCCCATGTCACCGCGTCTGTAATAGAGCATAGAAGTAGGAATCTCTGCAACAAAAAAACTAGGCTAGTTTGAGTACAAATGCGTTGATAATCCAAAGGAAAGCAATTGAAAACTGAAGAGAAGATGAGGACTTCTCACCTTGAGCTTTTCTCCGATGAACTCTTTCTCTCCAAAATCAGGTTTTGGTTGCATCATGGCTGCTAGATTGGAGGCTAATGGATGGCTGCTCCACTTTTTACTGTCATTCTTGCGCTCATATAGAAATTTTATGCATATTTAGGATGCTTGCATACAAGCTTATATTTTATGATCTTGCACTCATGCTAAGATTGAGCTCACATATAGTATGTCTACATTCATAATCCTATTGCACTTTTGGTTGAACAGATGGTTGTGTAGATAACTTGGTGGTATAACATAGATGGTTAGAGCATATTACAAAGTCTGTCCCTTAGGGATTTTGAGGACGAAATCCTTTTAAATGGAGGAGAATGTAACACCCTATAAAATATTAATAAGAAATTAATTAATTAATAATAAGGTTAAAAATGGAAATTTTTTAAAATTTGAAATTTGGCCATGGAAGCTGACATTTGCATTTGGGGTGATTTTCTGGCCATTCTCCATATATAAAGTTTTGAAATTGGAGCTCAAACAGAAAAGTTATTGTTATTTGAAGTTTTCGAATTTAAAATAATTCAAATGGAATTCAAATTTAAATTTGTAACTAATATTGAAAGTTTTAAATTTAAAATTCAATGTTGATTAGAAATAGGGTTAGAGAAACATTAAAATTAATTAAGGAATTAAATAAAATGGTAAACAAAACAATTAATATGCCACCAAATACAAGCTACCGGTCGACTACATAGGGAAGGTGTAATAACCCAAAATTTATGCACAAGTAATAATGGTAATTTATTTAATTAAATTAGAATTTGAAATTTTTGATTGATATATCGGTTTTGAAATTATTTAATGAAATGAATAAAATTATGAAAATGTAATACTTAAATTTAAATAAGTTGAAAATGCAAAAATAATGTTTTATAAAGGAGATGTAGTTGAAATAAAAATGTTAATTTGAGAAAGAAGCAATTTTAAAGTATTGTTTGTTTTATTTAAATTAAATAGAAATTAATTGGGTATAGAAAAGGAAAATAAAAACTGTTTGGCCAAGCCCCATTATATTTTTCCAAACTTCTCTCCTCTCCTCTAAATCTTCTTCCTAAAGCCTTAAAACACTAAAAAATCCTTTTTATTTTAAAATTGAAAACGAATTCAATAAATTACCTAAATTCCTCAAATTCAAACATGTGTATCTACATATTTATATGCATCTATGATGTAAATCTAGTGTATTGTGGTGTTGGTGTGTTACTTTTGTTCATGAAGGAAGAAGGAGAAAACGCAACTTTGAGGTGAGTTCCTCACTGGTAAATTCTATGTGCAATCCTATGTTTCGCACAAGTAAGTATGAATTGTATCGATGTTTGAATATATTTTAGTATGTATTTTGAATTGGTGGTGTCAACAGCAGCAGTGGGGACGAAAATTGGTTTGGGGTTGCCGTGAGTGCCAGCTTTGCTGTGGCCGTTCATGAATGTGTATGTGCATCTTTATATATATGTGTGGTGTCGTGTGAGTGTAATATGCATGTGTTACTATGTTTAAAGGGGAGGCTGCTGTGTATGCGAAGATGAGTGAGTGTTTGAGAATGTGCAGATGTATGTTTGTGTGTGTTATTTGTGTTGCACGTTGTGACTTCTTAGCTGAAGAATCAGTAGGCGTACATTATTTTGTGCGAATATTCTATTGTGTGCGTGACTGCGTAAGTGGATTTGACCTAGGTGTGTACGTGTGTGTGTGTCCTGTTGATTTTCCATAGTGTGTAAACTGTTGCGTGGGTGCATAGAGGAGTGGCCGCGCTATGTTTTATGTTTCTCAAGCAATCTAGGGAGAGTGCCTATGTTTGTATTCTTTCCCATGCATGTGTGCCTGGCTGCTATTCCTTTCCATATGTGTGTCTGGTTGCCATAACTTATGGGTACCAATTTTTGCATCGTTTTGGCCCCTCCATGTTTTGCATATGTTTAATTGTTAAATGTCTGTGTTTTTTTACTCCATGTCGTACTGCTATATATATTGAGGGTACTAGACTAGCATTACAGTGTATTTCCTCACTTTTAGCCGTAGTGACTAGATTATTTTCTTTTACTATTGCAAACTGCTGTGGCTTTGTATTTTACGTTAATTCACAATGTTTCCACCACTTGCATATGTGAATGTACGCAATTATATAAAGGGGAAAACTTAAGTAACCTATTATTGAACTATATATACATAACTATATTTGAAATAAACTAAATTTTTTTTTTTGAAAGCATGGTAAACGGGCCCGGCCCAAACAAACACAAACGAGATATCCAGAAACATCCCGATATCACACTACAACACAGCAAACCCTAACCCTACGCGAACACAACACAGCCGCCACATAACACAAAACAATGGCGGAAAGGAAAGGAAGAGGAAATGCAAAAACGAAGACTCTGTCTTCAACTTCCATCTTACTTCACACCACTTGTTTCCCCTCTCTTCCAATACGACAGCCCCTCATTAAGCTGACACCTCATGCCCTCTTTCTCCTCACTAGAAAAATCGATCTTCGTAATATAGTTAACATCGTAGTAATCTTCAGATCTAAGGTCAGAGAGACTTAGATCTGCAGATCTACTCCTCTGATAAGTGGCGCGGGCCCAAAATGAAGTTTTATCTCTGACACCGTCACCAGATCTGCTACGATCAACAGATTTATGAAAGAAGCTATTATGATTAGCAACTTCACTATGCTGGAAGTTCGGGTAGGCGAGAAAAAGCTCCAGATGCTTGCTCCCTGCTTCATAATCCCAGTTTTCAGCTATACTGGCAACTTTGGTGTGATCTTTCACTTTATACTTCAATTTATTCAGCAGTATACCACTGTCAGTATCAATTAAACGCCATATCTGCTCTTTACTACTGATTGTTTTATTATGATAGCGAGCATTCCTCTCTTTCCATATATGATAGACAGTCGTAGTTATAAGAATGTGAGCTAAATCTCTCTTCATTGATTTTGCTTTAAAATTGATATTGATATAGTTGATAGCTTGCTTGAGATCCAATTGCCCATTAATACGAATGCCCAGCTTAGCTTGAATATGCTTCCATAAGAAAAATGAATAGCTGCAATCAAAAAACAGATGATGAGAAGACTCATTCTCTAGATTGCATAAGGAACATTGTGAACTAGTGGTACTGGACCATTTATTGATTCTGTCCCAAGTTGGCAGTCTATTATGTAATGCAAAAAAGGTACAGAATGCCATCTTGGGACTGTTCACCTTGTTCCAAATACAATCGTACCACTCTACTTTATTCTCTTTATGCCTGATAAAATTCCAAGTATGTTTAAATGAAAACTTCCCTTTATTGCTAGCTTTCCAAGTCCAGTAATCACTTTCTGCATTTACATCAATATGAAGTTTACATATTTCCTCTTTATGAGGGTTAGTAATAGGATGAAGATGAGTATGCCAGTGATTATTTAAAATTATAGAGGAAACTGTTAAGTTTGGTTCTCCAAAAATGACTAAATTGTTCCATCCAATTTTATTAACAAAATAGTTATTTTTGAACCAAGGGTCAAACCACAAGTTAGTTTCTTTACCATCCTTAAAATTTCTATCCAACATAGATCTACCAATATCTCTACATTTTAAAATATGCTTCCAAGTATTAGACTGATTATTTTTTGGAAGTAAGTTCCAAAAATTACCCTTATTAACATATTTATTCTGCATCCATCTAGCCCAAAGGGAATCAGCACTTAAAAATCTCCAAAATAGTTTAAGATGACAGGTAGAGCTAAGATCCTTCAGGTTTCTAATACCAAACCCTCCTTCTTCTTTTGGCTTGCACACTTTCTCCCAACTAATTTTATGATATTTACCCCTCCATAAGAAATCAGCACATTTTTTCTCAATTTTTTTGATTGAAGTTGAAGGGAAATGAAATGTTTGTAACCAGTAAAGAATAATAGCATATATAACAGTTTTGATTAACTCTAGTCTACCAGCAATAGAGAGAAGCTTACATGACCAGACCTCCATTCTTTCTTGAATATTATCTAGTAAACCAGAACAGTCAGAGTCTTTAAGTTGGTTAACCGATAAAGGAAGCCCTAAATATTTTACAGGGAGATTACCCTCAGTGATTTTTAACACATTGAGAAAATCCATTTTGTATCTGCTGCTTTTACTAAAATAGGCTTTACTTTTAGTTTTGTTGAGCTGTAACCCAGCATTTTTATTAAGCCTGGCAAAAATATTCTTAACAGATTCTGCATTCTCCTTATTAGCTTTAACAAAAATCATTAAATCATCAACATATATGAGATGACTTATGTATGGTTGAATTCTGTTAATATGTTTAATATTCCCCTTAATAGTTTCAATATCCATTAAAATCGAAAAATACTCCATAACCAAGGTGAAAAGATAGGGTGACAGAGGGTCACCTTGTCTAATACCTCTATTACTACTAATAAAACCTTCAGGTTTACCTTGAATAAGAATGGAAAAGGTAGGAGTATTAATACACTCTAAAATCAGATCACAAAACTTAATAGGAAACCCCATACATCTCATAATATGCCAAATGAAGTGTCTGTTGACTTTATCATATGCTTTCTGCAAATCAATTTTTAAACACACATTATCACCATTTTTGTTATTGAAATTTCTCACCATCTCATGTGCAAGCATAGAATTTTCAGAAATTAATCTGCCAGGAACAAAGGCACTCTGGTTTTCAGAAACTAGAAAAGGCAGAAAAATCTTTATTCTATTACTAAGCACAGTAGATATGATTTTATAAATGAAATTGCAACAGGATATGGGTCTAAAATCATTAATGTTAGTTGGGTTTTTCTTCTTGGGAATAAGAGTTATAAAAGTATGATTAGTACTTTTCAGAATTTTACCTTTACTCATAAATTCATTTACAGTTTCATGAATTTGATGTTTTAAATTGTTCCATTGATTTTTATAAAACTTAGCATTAAACCCATCGGGACCAGGGCTTTTATTATCACTAGCATTAAAAATAATATATTTAATTTCCTCAAGAGATATAGGAGCAAGTAAAATATCAGCTGCTTCTTTTTTAAGAATATTTTTACAAATAATATGAAGAAAATCTTTTTCCTGATTTTCAGAGAAGTATAAATCCTTGTAGTACTCAATAGCTTCTTTAGATATTTTCTCATGCTCATTAGAAAAATTGCCTCTTCTATCAATGATGTTCCCTATATTATTAATATGTTTTCTACTATTCATTTTAGCATAGAAAATTTTTGTACAATCATCCCCTAAAGTTAACCAATCCACCTTGGCCTTTTGCCTAGCATTAATAGCATTCTTATGAAGTTCAATAGATAAATTTTCCTGATTCTGAAAGAAATTTTTTGTAATCTCCTTATCTTGTGGATTATTATCAGCTAGATTTTGTAAATATTTTCCATCTTTTCTTAATTTGTTTATACTATTACTCTTCAAATGATTATTCTTATCCCAATTCTTAATATTATGTTTAATATTTTTCAACAGCATACTAAATTGGAATTGCTTTGTACCACTACTAGAAAAATTAAGACTATTATTCATCAAGGAAATATAACTATCTTCTAAAACCCAACTGTTTTTAAACCTAAAAGGAGGAACTTTATTATTTGTGCTCCCACTGGGAGACAGATTAACAAATAGAGGAGTATGATCACCGGAATTTTGTTCCAGAGTGGAACAGATAAAATTTGGAAAGATGTTAGCCAATTCAACATTGATTAAAATCCTATCTAATTTACAATGAATGTTCTTGGCTAAACCAGATTTCCAAGTATACTTATTGCCACTAATAATAGGCTCAATAAGACCAGTGTCCATAAGGAAATTACTTAACCTGTCAATCTTGTTTTGTGGGATTTTATTTCCACCACTTTTTTCAGAAACACGAAAAACAGTGTTAAAATCACCCAAAACAATCCAAGGAAGATTATATTTTTGATTAAACTTTTTTAAATTACACCACAAGTCATTTCTTTCAACTTCAAAATTGCTTCCATACACACTAGTAATTTGAATATTAAAACCTCCTATGTTTTTAAACTGACTGTCTATAAATTGTTTATCAGTATTCGTATTAATATTAGTCCAGATATTAGTATCCCACATAAGAATAATTCTGCCCTTACATTTACAATCATTATTGCTAACTGATTTCCAGTTGCTATTCATCTTAAGACAAAAATTCTCATAACTCTCAGTACTTAACTTATTTTCTAATAAAGCAATAATAGTAGGCTTATAAACACTTATCATATGTAACACATCAGATTGTTTAGCAGGGGAATTCATACCCCTAACATTCCAAGCAAATATAGACATATATATATATATATAATAAAAGGAAATTTAAATTGTACCTGACACGGTGGTACTTCTACCTTTTCTCTTGTTATCTGCTTTCTTAGCTTTTAATCTTGTAGACATCTCATCCCATTCTGGGTTGAGTGATATGTATTTTTGTTTGAAAGCTTTCTTCTCTTTATTGCCCTGTAGCTTGCCTGTAGCCTTTGTCTTTGGAATGTGTAGACTAGATATATCAAATTGGTCAGCAGCTTCATCCATATCTAATTCATTTTCTTCCATTTGAACTTGTTCAGGAACCTTAATCAGAGAGATGTCAAATGTAGCTGTGCGAGGAAATGCAGAGACACTGGACTCTGCTATTGCAGCCTGCTTAGGAGGAGAGACCTTCTTGCGAGGCAATGTTGAGTCGATGCCTTCCCTGTCCTCAACTATTGCAGCAACCCCTGAAGGAGATTCCTCTTGCGACCGAATAATCCCGTTTTTTCTATTATTTATATGCAATAATTCATCTGTAACAGTATCGATCTCTGTAATTAAACATGGCTCTGAAAAAGGAGGGGTTTCAGAGCTAAAGACCTCTTTATTGGTAGTCCCCTCTATTGCATTTTGCTGACTCGTTTTGTCAGATTCTTTAAATTGATGAGCTACCATAGCTGTGATCTGATCTTCTTGGTCAGTGAGCATCTCGATATTATTTTCTTGATCGGAAATGATACATTCTTGATTGATTCGATCAGGTTCTTTCTGATTTCTTGCCAAGTTCTCTTTTTTATTGAGATTCGGCTCTTGATTTTCGTCTGTGTTGTCTTCTTGCATAATATCTCTTGTTTGAGAGTTTGTTTTGGGTATCCACGTCTGTTTTGAGTTGCACTGCTCTCTAGTGTGACCGACACATTTACAGAGATTACATTTTGGAGGAACCCATTCATATTCCACTTTCTGTATGATTTTTTCTCCATTATATAGAGTTAGATTGATCTCATCTGGTAGTTCATCATTTGCAGAGACTTCCACGAGAAGGCGAGCATAATTCAATCTTGCCTTCAAGGTAGTAGCTGCATCCATTTTAATGGGTTTCCCTATGATGCTAGCCATGACACTGAAAGCTTCTTTGTCCCATAACTTTAGATTAACACATGGTAACCTTACCCAGATGGGCATAGATGTTAACAGATCTCTGTCCATTTTCAAAGAATCAGACCACTTTCTCACTTTGATGAGTTTTCCATTATAAAGATATGGTCCATTCTTCAGAACTGAAGAGCAATCTTGAGGATCTTTGAATTTTATTAGAAAGAATCCATTCTCTCTAGTAAATATTTGAAAATCTCCAATCGGATTCCATACTCTTTGTATGTAAGATTTAAAGAACATATAGTATGGTTTGGTACCTACTACATACACAAGAACTGAGTTGTTCCATGTTTCGGTTGCTCTTTTACATATCTCCTCTTTTACCAGACCATACTTCATGTTGTTGATCTTGATTGGTGCAATATGCTCAAGATTACAATCTTCATCATCAGGTTCTTGTGGCTGATCAGCAACAATATCAGCCCAGGATTTTCGGCCTTGATCTTTATTCAGTGAGATGGCTATCGGTTTTTTTTGAATTGGCAACATTTGGACTCTCTTTTCGTTATTGGTGGTCGTTTTCTGATCATCACGGCCTCTTCTATTATTTCTATGAAAAACCGGTAGCAACTCCTGCGATTTCTTGGCCTCTTTCCTCTTTTGTTGCTTAGATTGGACCAACTTGAATCCATCTTCATCTATGATGTTGCCCCCTGATGGTTCTCTGATGTGAGAAACCTCAGGTGGTCTGATTTGGTAGGAGTGAGAGAATTTTGGAGAAGAATGGTGAGGGAATTGATTTTCCCCCATGGCTTAAGAGGAAACCCTAGATCAGCTGATAAAATAAATGAGTGGAAAAAAATTGAAATAAACTAAATTAATTATACATGAACTCAATAATATATATATATATATATATATATATATATAGACACACACATATACATACTTATTAGTTACAGTTCATATATAAGTGTGTAATATTAGTTTAATGAACTAACAAAGACAATTTACTTGTATTGCTTAGAAGGTCACTAATCGTAATTTTATTGAAGGGAGAAATTAATATATATGTGTGTATACATATATTATTTGAGTTTCGAAAATGTATATATTTGATCATGAATAAATTATATTAATTTGATTGTTTTGTATTTACTTAAAATAGTATTTTATCATAATAAATTATGAAAGAATACTCACATGATATATTTGGCCCTATATACTATTTTGAATATATAAAATGATTTTTTTAATTGTATTGATGCCATCCTTATTTTTTGATCATGATTCAATTCTAGATCAACGAAAATCCTTTTACACCGAAGAATCCAATCTTTCGCCTCGATGGAATTCTCCTTGCCCAATAATGGTTTTCCTCCTAAGCTAGCATAGTCTCGACTTAATGTGGCATAGTTGTTACATGCATCCACATTTGGTGCATCAGTTCCAGAGTTGCTTCTAGTCAGTCCAACCGCTACTTTGGCTTGTGTTCTATTAATAAAGAATTAATACATCGCCCCTATATCAAGTGGTCCAACACCAACATCGACATTAGAATTAGCATTTGCATTAGTGTTGGTAGTTCAGTTAGCATTCCTAGTATTAGGCCGAACATTTCCATTTGTTATGGTGCTTCCGCGTCCCAAGTGTAGTCATGCACTTCTAGTATTCATTTCTTGCAATATGCATATAAGCCTTCGTAAGATACAAAAGAATGGTCTAAGGAAAATGGAAGAGTATAAATAGATATACGTTATGTATATATATACATATATATATACATATATAAATATAAATATATACATATATATATATTAGGGATGACAATTGGGTTGGTTTTGGGTATAAACTCGGTAGACCCACCCTTGTTTTGACCAGTCAAGACCCGCCCTATTGGGTCAATAGGGTGAGTAGAACCATGACCCGTTCCTAAGGGGTCCTGGTCTAGATCGGTCGGGTCGGGGCTTGGCTGACTTGCCCCAATCCGACCCGCACTACTTAGTATCATAAAATCATTTTATTGCTATAACAATGATTTCCCGATCCTTTTATACGTAAGCGGTTATAACATGGATATTCTAATGTTCCATTCAATAAGTTATATGATTTTTATGGTATTAAGTTGCATCACTGATAATTATATAATAGCATAGGCATGTTTTTCTTGAACTATTATCATATACCTCATTCTTATTACCTTACTTATCATTGTAAACACATTGATATCTTTATTTATCGTATCATTTTGTACCAACACCTTTCACAAATAATATAAATATATGTACATTAATCATAATTTTGAATGGATATGTAAAGCCTTACCGGGTGTTGGGGAGGGGTTACCCTGACCCGCATCGGGTCTATGTGGCAGATCTGAGGCACAAAATATCTATCATAACTCACCCCATTGTCATTCCTAATTTATATATATGTATGCATATATATATACATATATATATACACACTGGGTAATTTGAAAAAAATGGTGGACAATGCTTCTGGTACAGAAATGGTTACCCCAGATCCCCCCAAAACAACCCAATCCACCATCTAATTTTGCAAACCGTTCATCAACTACATAGACTAAGTCCTAGGTGGGGGCGATTAAGGGGACAACTTCCCTAGAAGTGGAATCGAACAACATTAATTTGGATTTTATCCAATCTTTATAGGTAAATGGCAACATAAATGCTTCATACCTCGGAGAAATAATAAAATAGCATATGAAAAATGGAAGAATTCACTAGTGTTTTTGTACTAGGAAAATGTCCCTTGTACAAGCAGTTTTTAGAGTACATGCATAAATATTGAAATCCTATAAGTAATTTTAATGCGTAATACAAACCTAGTGGTTTTATTGTGACTAGATTTGAAACGAAGAAGGATAGTATTCATATTATCAAATCCGGGCCTTATATTATAATTTGAAAATAATTATTATCAAGCAATGAGTTCTAGGTATGAAATTCATAAGGTATTACTTTTATACGATTCCTATATGGATTAAATTACTCAATACAAAATTTAGAGTTATGGAATAGAGATTCCATAAGTAGAATTACATCTATGCTTGGCAAGCCTATTTGAGTGGATTCAAATACAACGAAGGAAACCGTTTGAGCTATGCTAGAATCTCATTGGAAGTTGGTGTCAACTTCTCATATCTCCATTCAGTATGCGGTTTTAATGATGGGGAACTTAGCATAGAAGTTTCATATGAGTATAAACCTAATCCATGTGTAAATTACAAAGTGTTTGGGCATAATACTAGAAACTATTCTATTACTGGTCATAAATATTGGCAATATGGAAAGCATCTATCAAAAATATTCAACGGATAGATCAAAAGAAATCAAACACAAGTAACGTACAATATACTTTTTGGGATTCCACTACTACACATACCTAGAAACAACAAGATGAAATAAAGACGCTAAGAACTACTAAGGCAACTAAAAATATAGTAGGAAAGGAAATTAGACTATAATTGATAAAGATAAAAATAGAGTGAATTCACCTAATAGATTAGAGACGAATGTTCATACAAATGTGCCAATTCCTTAACAAAGACGATCTATGAATAATTGAAAGGAGCCTGCACAACAACACAGTGAGATCACATTGCCCAATCCTTTTGATTGCCTGTAGATTGATGGCATTCCTTTATCTTCCACTGTTATTTTCGGAGAACGGTTCAAAGCCGGTTAAGCACTCCCCACTAGTAGCTGCACATGAAATTCCCGAACAAGATAGAGTGATTATTGAATATATAAATAAAAGATCTAGTTCAGAAAATACTGCTATGCAGTAGATGACTAGTTTATGGAAAATGTAGAAGTACATATACAATAAGTTCCACATTCATCAGTAAACATAGATTTCTCAACTATGATAAATGCCAGTCTTGCATATGTCCATAAATGTAGTAAGAAAATTCCAAAATCAGCTACTACTCCTCTTAAAAGATGAACAAGGGGCTCTGCGAATATCACATGAATTTTATAGATTGCATCATAAAGGGTATGAATGCAAATAATTATGCATTCAAGCTCCCTATCCCCCACAAACTCTTTTTTATGGGTTTGATGGGAGCGTATCTATACCATAATCGATTTAAATCTTGAGGTATTAAATTTGATCTACACTAGGTCTTATGTGAGCAAGGAAACATAATCCACTTACATCTTTATCAATGGAAACCGGTCCTCGACTAACTGAGGCACATGACTATCTTCTTCTACATCGACCTTCCTACCATGAAAACTGGTGCCAAGATCCAGATTAGATGGAATCTTTACCAGCAAGTCGCTACACTATTTTGAACAGAAAGTTATGTTTCCCTAGTTTGACATCCTAAAAGGATGCACAACGACCAAGCATTCTCTTTTACGAGCATCGGATGAAAGACACATACTTGGTGCCACAACAGAATTCATTCTTCAATCTAAGATAAAAATGGCGACAATTTTCAGTTTAGATTCTAAATTTTAGGTCGTATATTATTGTGCTGGACTTGTTAGATTCTATGGATATGGCGATGTGTTTATATGAGTAATGCATTCATGTATTGGCATTATGTATAATGCATGTACTATATTTGTTAGTTATTAATAATTGAACACATTTTCATATTTATATATAATAATAATAACAATAATAATAATAAAATAACAACAACAACAACAAGTGCTTTACTATAATGCTATCTTATTCTCCTATCTTTATTCTTTCTAATTCACTTGGGTTATGTTTTTCAAAATGCAATTAAGTTTTATGTAAACCTAGGCTCTGATGTCAAGCGGTAACATACGACATTGATGTTGCAGTACATTGATGTTGCAGTAATTCTTAACATTAATCCCTAGTGAAAAAATTAAAATAGTTATTTTATCATTAACATCAAGACACAAGAATTTAAATATTTTAGACAAAACAATTATTCATTCATTTGTGAATTCGTTACATTCAATTAAATAACCCTACGATTTCATCATCCAAACAAAATATAATACATACAAATATAGTTCCAAAAGCAACATATGAAGATGCCCCGTGAGATTATTACATTATTAAATACTAGACGGTTACAACACCCGACATTACATACATTAGAAAGCCACTTACACTGCACAACAGAGTTATGGGTCACTATGAACGTAATTAATTTTCTTAGGCTAAACAAAAACCTATCGGGCTAATCTAGGCCAAAAATATAACCGGATAATCCAAAATCTCTTATCTAACATGAGGAAATAACCTATGCTTTTGACCAGTTGAAGAAAAGCATTGGAGAGCGTCTCTGCTATGAGTTCCTTTCTATGTGTTACTCCAAAATTTTGGCTTCATTTGGCAAAGCCCTAAGCATTAGAATCACGAACTCAACCAACCAGGGGATTAATAGTTGGAGGATAGGATGCGACCCTACCTTATTATCCACCCAAAAATGTGGTTTCAAAAGATCAATTTGTCATCTCTTTTGGTTAGTCCAAGGCATACTAACATTATGTAATCTTCCTAATCTTCTGGATGCAATTCTACTTACTTTGGAGTCTAAGTCAAACCATACCCAATATCGGAACAACCATAATTGATCATCAGCTCCGAATCCCTAATGTTATACATATTTGTGACAGCATATAACATATAAATGAGCATGTCAACAATTTTTTATAAGCAATAATAACTGATCAAGATAGTAAATTGAACAATTAAAACATCATCATCCATCACAAATATGTGTTCATTTGATAGCCATTTCATACCATAAAATTACTTGTCAGAAAGTAATGCTTTACTTCGCACGTAATCTTTAAAAATAGGATAAATCTATGTTATTTCCTTTAAAACTTTAGTAAAACACTTAAAAAAACCATATTTTGTGCAAATAAAACATAGCCTAATATAGAGTTAAGAACCATCAAGTGTCATTGGTTAAGCTACCTTATTTTTCAAAGACTTGTATTATCGCACATTGATAATATGTGCTATCGCACTAAATTTTTAACAATCGATTGTCAACAATATGAGCTATCACATGTCAAATAAATCAAATCCACCACATATTGGCAAATAAATTTATCGCACATCAACAAAAATAAAGCTATAGTAAGTTGAAAATAAGTAGCTAATGTAAGTTGAAAACACATAGCCATTGTAAGTTGTTAAAACATCGCTATTGCAAGTTGATAAAACCAATAGCTATCGCAAGTTGACAAAACATACAGCTATTGCAAGTTGATTAAAACATGGCATTACAACAAAAATACCTTTTCGCAACTGTCAAAAACAGTTGTAATAGGTCTATTACAACGGACGACCGCCAGTCTTAATATCCGTAGTTGTAATAGAGTTGAATATTTTTACAACTGTTGCCGGTAGTTGCACGAGCAGTTGTAAAAAAGCTTTTTACAACTGCTTTTGAAAGTTGTAGTTAAGTCTGTCGTAACTGTTGCATTGACAGTTTTAATAGGTCTCTTTTGCAACTGCTAATAGCAGTTGCAACAATAACTTTTGCAACTGCTTTTGGCAGTTGTGATAGATTCACTTACAACTGCTATTAACAGTTGCAATAAATCTTTTTACAACTGCTACCAACAATTGCAATTCATCTTCCGACAACTGTCATTAACCATAAATTTCACAACATTATAATTAAAACCGATATTTCACTAATAATAACTACAATCGTTAAAATTACTTGAAACAACATGAACCATTCACATTTAATAAAAGCTAAAACAATTCAATTTTACACCATTTTTGAATTCATAATTTTACTATAAAATATAACTAAATCCATAACATACGTCAATATAAATATAGATACGTACTAATTAAAAGAGATAAATTCCCCATGCTAAGCAATAATTTTCTCAACCGCTTGTCCAATAGTACAGATGTATGAAGTAGGCCTATATGGAATAGCTTAAGAATCCAGTTGAGTGCAATCTAGTAGAGTGCTTAAGAATCCAGTTGAGTCCAATAGTCTAATAATCCAGGTTCGACCCTCAAAACTCCACCTTTTCCATTCATTGATGGTTGACAAGCCTGAAAATAATAATAAGGATATAGATTTGAGTGGTTGTATCATTGCAATGCAATTGCATTATAACATCAGGTTGGGTTTATGATCGGGTTTAGAAGTCGCCTAAATGCTTGAACTTAAAGTTCTGTAAAAATACAAGTTTTGAGTAATAATGCAAATGTCCTTTGCAGCTATATTACAAGCGTCTGTTTATTTTAGATCTGCTTTTGTGCTTACTGATCATGTTGTATGTTGTTGTCCTCCTTCTTGTATCTCACATTTCAGCGTTTTCCATTTTGGTTCAAGTCGCATCGTTATCCAACATATGTAGTACAAATTTCATTGCTAAACAATGAACATTACCGAGTGGGTGTGCCCATCGTGTAGCCAATCTGGGACACTCTTTGCATCATTTACAACTTATCTGGTCCACCTTAGGCTTTTAACTTTTTGTTGCATAGGTCATTTTCTTACAGTGGAGATCAAGTGATACATACTTGGTGCATGTGGATTTGCTCGAACAACCACTCAAATCTATATCATCGTCGTCATATTCATCCTGTGAAAACAAGTAGACAAGTTAATAACATGCAATATTTTAACTTTTATAATTAATGATGGTAAGCATAAATAAACCTACCTCATATGGGTCATCATCAGTTTGATCTGTTATAATTCGTAAACCTATTAAACCCAACTCCTTTTCACTTAAGTATAAAACTAGGACGTATAAAACAATTGGATGAACTGATCTGAATTCTCCGATCTAAATAAGCTGAAGGAGGTTAAGATGATACGCCTGCTAGCTAGAAAAGAGTTTAACTTAAAATGCACTTACTTGAAATGCTTACTGCACTGAAGCATTGAGAGTAATAGGAAGAACTGATCTGAAGCAGACGAGATGAAAAACTGAAGTAGGCAAAGTTAAAACACATGCTAACCAAAAACTGTTTGACATAAACTACAATGACCTGTTGCAGTTAAGGATGCAATTGTGGTAGTGACAGAATAATAATGGCAAATGGTGAGTGGTACTGGTATAACGAGGCATGGTGGCAGTAGCAACATGGCAGTATAGGAAGAGCGACAAGCCTGTTGCGAATGGTATATCGATGCAACTGAAAGCTGTTTTGATTTAGCAAAAGAAGAGGAAAGTGCTTCAAGTACATAGGGGATGAATTATGGTTCGATGATTTTAAATAGGTAAGGTTTTGAAAAGAAAAAAATAAGTTTATGGCAGATAGGTAGTGTAGAGAAATTGGAATTATCATGCACCTCTCATTTTTCTCTTCCATCGGACCCTCTAAATCCATGACGATCGTTAGATTATGCAAGGCTCACTTCCAGGACTTGTAGCTATCCAAATTCCTTTGGTGGTTTGACTCCTGAAATGTAGAGTTGGTTATTGTACATATGAATAAAAGCTGAAAATGAGACATTTAACTATATTGTGAAAATTTTAAAATGCTATATTCCCTTAAACTCGTTTACTTCTCTGAAATTGGTATTGAAAAGATGGGTTAGCAAGGTGCTTTTTCCTGCTCGAAAACAGAGCAAGCAAAGAAAACAATAAAATATGCTCCTTACACTGCTTTGTAAATGGGTATGATCTTGATGAAATACAAACCTGAATTCCTCATTTAGTTGTCTAGAAACTACGTTTATTTTGATATGTTATGCTCTCTTACATCTTGAACATATGTCACTATTTCACTTTGTCCTCAAATACAAATATGTCACCTTACTGCACTACTAACAATATAAAGAATAAATCATCAGTGGAAATAATATTAGTTGGGTGAAAACCAGTATTTTCCATTCTGCTGAAATCTAACACAAGTCACCAGAGCAGAAGCCTTGAACCCAAAGTAATGGCTTTCCTTTGTTGTTTACTGCTTCAAGGACTTAGTCAAAACATTCACAAAAACATACAACATTATTTTCATGTCTGTTATAATTCGTAAATCAAGTTACCTTGTTGTTGATTAAAGTAGTATCTTGAACTGGAGCTTTCCTTTTCACTAGCTTCAGCTGTACGCGTGAAAAAATAACTATTAATCGTAGTGCTAATAACAAAAAGATTATAAAAAGCAATAACAAAATAACTTACTGAAGTAGTGGAAAAGGAAATTACTGAAGTAGAATTAGAAAGGAGAGAATGAGCAGAATCGGGATTGTTGAGAAGCCTGACTTATTCAAGCTTTCTTTTGTTATGTTCTACTTTCTTCCTGTAAACTTCAGTAAGATCACCCCTTAGCACGCAATTCACCAAGCCTACACAAATCTGGATTATGACCACTTGAACTGCCTCACCTCCATCGTAAATAAGCCTTCAAAACCCGACCTTTAACTACGACACCCAAACCCTCAAGACGCGAACTCAACCCGAAACCACCTCCCTGCCAATCCGCGACCTCCTTTGGTAATCAAATCAAAATTGATAATTAACCCTTAGCAACCAACCACCAACCCAAAGCTAATAGACCACTAAGAGATATCAATACGACCGGGATTGGATTAGCGACCCATCTTCTCACATCCATTGGTACTCATCAACTCGAAAGATTTTGGATGGTGTCGAATTAGGGTTTCTGTCGATGAAGGGTAGGGAGTTTAATGGGATGCGTTGACAAAGTAGTTGAAGTTTGCATAGGTTCAAATTGGATTCGGATTTGGATCTACAATTAGGGATTTAGTTTGCGTTTGGATTTGGGATTGAGGAGCTGTAGGGCAAAGAAAGGCTAAAATTTGGGAGGGACAGGAGAAAATTACATTTGGAGCCAAAATTTTAGGCATGGAGCCAAAACTTTAGGTTGGATGGGTAAAGAAAACCTGCGATGCTTTGTATGATACAAAACTGCACTGCAGTTTAGAATAAATTTTGTTTTTAATTTTTATGAATATTTTTAATTTTTTTATAGAAATTTTCAAAGATTTTTAAATATTGCTTATTAATATTGGTGGTAAAATATTATATACTCCTCAAAGATTTTTAAAACCTATGAGAAAACAACTTCTATTGTGGTAAATTAACATTTTCAAGTTTACGAAAAAAGCATGAAAAAATAATGTTTTCAACTTTTATTGTAGAAAACAGCTTCTATTGTAGTAAATTAATTATTACTTCTTCATTATAACAGAATATATTTAATAATTATTAAATTTAATTAATAAATATTAGTTATAATTTACTAATTATTAATAATTCCATATGATAAATTACTATTATTATTATTATTATTATTATTATTATTATTATTTAACTATTGATTATTTACTAATTGTTAATAATTCTATATGATAAATTATTATTATCATTATTATTTATTATTTAACTAATATTTAATTATTATTATTACTTACTATTAATTATTATTGTTATTTAACATTGATTTTTAACTTTTATTATTACTATTTAATTTTTATTTAGTTAATTATTCTTTTTACAAAAAAATAATATTAATAATTAGTTACTATTATTCGATAGTAATTATTATTTATAAATTATTAATTAAATAGATAGTATATAATTATTAGTTATAATTACTTCATATTTCAAATTAGTTATTTTTATTTAATAGTATTTATTGTTTATTATTAATTTTCTTATTAATTATTAATTATTATTATTGATTATTATATTTTTGATATCAACTATTAATATTATTTTTTATTTCTTAATAATTAATTATTAGTGTTAAATATTAATTATCAAAAATTTATTCTAATTTACTAAATATTAAGTGTTATATTAATTATTCATTATATTTAATATTAATTATTAATACCAAATATTTCATATTTCAAATTAATTATTATAATTTAATAGTAGTCAATATTTATTATTGATTATTGATTATTATATTTTAAATATCAATTATAAAATATTAATGATTAATATTAATTTTTATTTCTTAATTATTAATGTTAGTTATTAATTATTCATAATTAATTCTAATTTATTAATTATTGTTTATTTAATAATTATTAATTATATTGAATGTTAATTACTTCGTACTTTAAATTAATTATTATAATTATTATATAATAGTAATTATTATTTATTATTAATTTTCTAATCGATTATTAATTATTAAGTATTAATATTCAATTATAATACTAAATAATTATTACAACCGGTAAACAAAAAGTTGTAATAGACACCTATTACAACTAAAAGAAGAGTTGTTAAAAGTATGCATCTATTACAACTAGCAAAAAATGTTGTAATAGGCTTCTATTACAATTGACAAAAAAGAAGAGTTGTAAAAAATAGGCATCTATTATAACTAGCAAAAAAAATGTTGTAACAAGGATCTATTACAACTGACAAAAATGAAGAGTTGTTAAAAATAGACATCTATTACAACTGGTAAAAAGAAAGGTTGTAATAAATATCTATTACAACTGGCAAAATAGAAGAGTTGTTGAAAGTAAGTTTATTACAACTTTCTAAAAAAAGTGTTCTAAAAAAAACCTCTATTACAACTGACAAATCGTTACAGTTGTAAAAATATAGTTGTAATAGGGTCTTTTTGTTGTAGTGTGGCTGTCACAATTTAACAAAATGATAGCAATTGCAAGTTGCTATAATATATAGCTATCACAAGTTGATCAAAACATAGTTATTACAATTTGATAAAATGATGGTAATCGCAAGTAGTAATGATATTTTTGTAAATATCTACAAAACTAATTATTTCTTATAAAAGCAAGAACTTTTTACGGAACTAATTACTTTATCAGATTCTCATTGGTTAAATAAATTACATTAGAAATTTGAAGCAAAACAAAAGGAGATTTTTCTCTTGTTTTAAGAATATTAATTTTCTATTAATTATGCCATTAATAATCTTTTTGCAACTAAAATCCTCTCGCATAAAATAATTTCTTTTATTTTGAAATTACTCGAGAAAAATCCCCAAATATCCAAGTTTCCCTCTATTTCAACGTATAACTCTTTGAAACAAAATAATTCATTTTCTCATTTTAAGTAATTAAAATTTGAAATTACCTATTTTTTAGCTTAGAAAATTTATATTAAATCCGTAATAATTTAGAAAATAATGAAATTTGAAACCCGCCTTCAAATTATTATGCCGAACATCATGTCAAAAATTTAAAGAATTTGGAGATTAAAAACATAGTTTTTACACCAAAATTCCTTAAGGAAATTTCACGAAAATATCCAATGGTAGCCGTAATACATCCAAACGATTATCTATACCATATGCTTGATAAATATCAACAAATCAATAGGGTTTCTCTAAAATCCAAAATTAAACAACATATAATAAAGAGATAGATTGATTTTATGTGAAGATGCTTACTTATATTTTTTCCTTGAAGCTTTCCTCTTCTCTTCTTCAATGAACTTTAAAGGAGTTTATGTTGTTTTATTTTATTTTATTTTCTTGGGTTTATGAATAGTGGTTGAAAATATATGAGAGGGAAAGAGTAAAAATTAGGGAAAATAAATCATATGCTATCTTTATTTCCTTATTTCCACCTATACAATTAAGCCTAGTTTATTTTTTCCCTATAAACGGCCAATTCTTCATTTAAAATTTGAAATTCAAATTATATGTAATATTTGCTATTATTCATAATTTTTTTATATTTATATTCTTCCATATTATTCATTTAATTATTTCTAGCTAAATATATGAAATAATATGCAATCAAAATTAGTGATGTTATAATTTCTTTCTTAAAATAACATAAATTGACTTCTAATGATTCACAACAAATTGTATAATGTTACTTAGTTTAGTGTCATTTTCTTTAAGTGGTTAAAAAGACAACGGTCATATAAAGCTTTGAAAATCCTCTTTAACTTTATGTTACTCAACATTTCCAAACATTAACATATACGACGTGTTTTTTCACTTGTGATATACTCAATTTAACTTATATATATATATATATATCATATTTTTCAAATCATATTAACATCATTTAATCGCTTTAACATTTAAAAGGGGAAAATGTTACAAAACTTGTTATAAAACCACTTTGACTTCACGTTCAGTTAACCCTTCATCCCATGACATATTCGACCTGGTTCTTATGCAACATACTTCATTTTACACCCATGAAGATGTACTAAAAATTTCAAGTCAAGGTAATTTCATTTAACCAGTTTAGCATGTATAATATTGTTAATTCCTCTTCCTAAATACATGAGTTTTGAAAAAATTTAAACTTTTTTGAAAGGTTACTTCTAACTCCATGGATATAACATACGCATTAGTGTTCATATTCAGTAATACTGCATTAATACATATGTATACGGTAACGCCTTGTAAAATCAACTACAAATAAATAAATTTGATATAATTTATTTAAATAAGATATAACAAAAATTTAATGTTTTTTCAAAGTTGAAATTTGATGATGGAAGTTACAACTATGCATTTGTGGCGAAATTCTAATCAACTTCCACATATAGTATGTTGAAAATAGAGTTGAAATGGAAAAGTTATGGACATTTGAAGTTTTTAGGTTTAAAGTGATTAAATTCAAATTCATATAATAAAATAATTCTTAAATTGAAATTTTAAAGTTAAAGGTAATTTGACTTGAAGGTTATGCAAACCTTAAAATTAATATCAACATTAAATTGCATTAAGTAATAAAATAAATTAAAGAACAACGTTATAAAATCTTCCCAAAATAGCATGTACCAATCGATCATTTCCCTTTGGGCCGGTCGACCACTATCGGTTGACCGGTGGGAAGCAGCGGTCGATTGGTTACGAACGATGGCGGCTAGGGTTTTCGCGTAGTGAATGTACCCGATTATATAATGTTAAACCAGTTTAAATCTGATAGATTTGGTGCATTTCAACTAGTATAAATAAGAGCCTAGCCCCCTCACTTTTATTCACAAAATATTTTAAGACTCTAGCGAAGCTCTGTCAATTTATCTCTTTATCGATTTAGAAAAACTTCATAAGGGTTTCAGGTGAGAAATATTATATAATTATTTTTTTCTATTAATTTTTCTAACCTATTCTTCTTTAATTTTTTGAATATAATGTATATATACAAATCCTTTGTTGTATGCATATATATAAAAGAAGAGATCTAGTAAAGGTTGTTAAAGGTGTGTCAAATCCAAAGGAGGAAAACTAAGGATATACTGTGAGTGAAAATCATAGCCTTTCTATTTTAATAGTTGATTAGTTTTTAATTTTGAATATGCCTTGGGGAGTTTTGGTTTATGAAAACATCATATTATAAACCCCCAAAACTCCTCCAATGCAAAATGTCTATTCTAGGTTGAAATCTCAATTGTTTATGTCAAAATAATGGAAATTGTGTAGATTTGCAGTTTTTATAATTTTACTTTCTATTCAAATTCTTATTTTTTTGTTTTGAATTTGATTAAAGTTTTGATTTAGGAATAGCGTGTAAGGTGCAGATTTTATTCATAGTTGGCAATGCTTATTTTCATGTGTAAATAGAAATTTTCTTGTTTATTTTTACGTGAAAAAATATATGCATTGTTTTGAGAAAGGGCCGCTTCAATTGGAAATATGCAATGTCAATTAGGTACTTGCTATTGAAGAGTATCCTTGGGATAGGTAATAAATGACGCGAACCTACCTTAAATAAGATAATAAATGGTCGAAGTCCGAATAATTTCCATCAGAAGGTATTAAGTGACTTGAGTACTATCTTTTACATTGATAGGACATTATGGATGACAGATATGGGTTATTGGGTTGATAGCAAGTTAGCTTTGGGCTTATATTTGGAAAGGCTTCTTATTTATGTTTAAGAAAAGCCACTGGGCTTATATTTGAAAAGACTTATGATGCAAGTATAATACTTAAGATATATTCCTATTTAAATTATACTACCCAAGTACTAATATTGTAAGGCACGAGATTTTTATTCATAAGAAATATGTTCTAATTTCCTCCTCGTTACAATATAAGTTAAGAAGGACGATGCTGAAGGCGAAGGGGTTGATGAGATTTGAGTTAGCAGTCTATTTATTTACTTGTTATTTTCCGTAGTTTCCGAGTACCCATGAAATAAAAGTGATACTATAATTTTTGAATATTCTACCACAGGTATTCAATGGTAATTATGGATATTTTATATGGTTTACAGTGACATTTTGAAGTTTAAACAAAATGGGTACTATTATTATTATTATTATAATATTTTATCTTTATGCCATTAGATTCTGAATGCGTAGAAATAGCTTTGTAACCAATATCCAGCTTTGAGATGGGTCTAAGTTTCGAAAGGCCTTCTTTGGGTTAGATTTTTTTCCATTTCAGGGAGGGTTGTTACACATATATCTAAGGAGACATGGACATGTTTAACGATAATGGCATTATTAAATTACTCACTTTACGTGTTGTAGCTACTTGCTATTTTTGGCCTATATTTAGAGCAATAAACATTCATAAATCCAAAAAACCAAAAGCATCAAGGTCGTTACACTAAACACAACTTTTAGTAACTCACAACTTAATGGATCGAAAATATAACATAGATATACATTTGTAAAACATCATAAATCTGTTGTTGTGTTTATACACTAACCCACATTGTTAAACCATCACTATAAGTAACGTTTTCTGAACCACTATCTTTAAGTGGTACACATGTCAAGGCCACACCATTAACATAAACTGATAGCATAGAGGGAGGAGGTCGGACATCAAGTCTAGTGAAAGAAAAGCATTACCAAGTAAATATTGCTAATATGATTTCAAAACATCGTATGAAGGCTAAAACTATTATAAACATACCTTAACCTGTCTCAATTGTATCCACAAAATTAGTCCATCATAATAAATATATTATCAAGATAACTATCTATATTCATTCATTCAGCTATAAACATATATGAGTTAGTTAAACATAGACTAACCCATGCACACACATATGTCTTAGCTAAACAAAGACTAACAGTTTAAAACACATATGAGTTAGTTAAATAGAGGCTAACCTAAAAACACGTATGTATTAGTCAAATAGAGACCAACACATAAACAAATAAGAATCAGTCAAACAAAGACTAATCCCAAAACACATAATAGTTAGGTAAACATAATCTAGCCCATAAACATGTAATTTAATAAAATTAATCATAATATAAGAATCGCTCCAAAACACACTTTTGTGCGTATATGAAGCTGATGTGTGGTTTGCTTGGTTTCGGAGCTATGTGTAAAATCATGCTGGAATGATTAAATAAACTTAATTATTTATCTTTTAAAAACATTAAATAAAAAACCATGATAGAAAAATACATCCATTAATATGTGTTATGACATTTTGATGAATATTTGGTTCTTATGATAATTTGATGTGAATTTTTTTGCTTATCCATTCAAATTATTAAACTGTTGAATGATGATTGTTAACGATGTTAGAGTACAACACATTCTCGGAAAGGTTATACGCAAATGGGGATGTGTTGCGCTCATATATCAACGTATAAGGATAATTGGGCTGTGATAATAAGGACTATGGGATACGCATCCTCTCTGCACTAAAAGACAGAATAACACTGTAGTTCAACTTCAAAACCAGGCTAATAAAGAAGTGTGCCACCATTAGAACATGTGCATCGTCATTAGAATGGGCCAACAAAGAAAGATGCTGCCATCGGGACATAACAAACATGAACATAAAAAAGGAAGGACTATAAAGGAAGTTATCTACAACTAATGAATGCAATGGCTCAAATACATTCTTAAAAGCTTATGCATTGCTAACTATTTCAAGTACAAACCTACATGCGATCATAGAGGGCACTACACATCTAAAAGGAATCTAAAGCATGCCAAGGGCTATTCACAAGGGTACCCAAACGTTATTCCACTATAGATCTACTGTTAAGAAAACGTAAAAAAGATAAGCATCCGATCCTAATAGCTTTCACATCCCCCTACCATGAGCGGTTCAGGGCAAATGTAGACCCTTATGAAAGTTCCACGGGTTAATCTAAGCGACCCAAATGGCTTCAATCATCTTAGCACATAATCGTGCAGAAGAAGCACACCAAGCAGCATAACTCATGCTACAAAAAAGGGTGAGTGCAGAGAAGAAATGCATAACCTATTTTAATGCAAGTTTCTTGCTTCAATTTCAAACGTTCTCTCCAATGCCCAGAATTTAACCGCTTAAATTATAATTACCCATCAAACATATGCCAATAATCTACATGCATCAGATTGACAATGTGGGGAATGACATATGACATGATCCAAAGGCAAAAACTAAACGGTGGAAGAAGAATTACGGTGATCCACATGCATATTTATGCTATAAATAGAAAAACACTGTAGCAAGAAAGGGATATTTTGCCCCATTTATGATTTTAAGGCCAATAAAGTAAAAGCATCGTACACTCTTGTAAGGAACTGTTTCTTTGACTCGAAAATCAACACTAATACATCCTCGGTATTCATGTGTTGTAAATCCAAATGCCAAAGAGGCTGATTCTCAAGGATAACAATGAAAATAAAGACAAAACAGAATCTCGCATATGTTATTTCAATATAAATTTTATAGCGGAAACTGAAATACATTTATCAAAGTTAAAAATATGGATAGTTGTAAATTCCTATCCTTACAAATGTGGAATACTATAATATAAGAATGTGGTGGAATTAGATAAAAATCTTCAGTGAAATTTTCAGACTCCATGCTTTGAGCTCCCTCCATCTTTCTTCTGAACTAAACCTGACTACTAAGCTGCTTGGAAAAATTATGGCACCCAAAGTTTAAGGAAAAGGGAAAATAAACTCTGCGCCAGTCATGGGACTGTGTGAGAACTCAAAATACGTGCTTTGAAAACAAAAAGGTATCCCATAAGACCATGTCGCACATAAACACGAAACATGTTTTTACCTTATGATAACCAAAACATTCTTACGCAAAAATACTTGATATTATTTCTAATGACATATCTTTGAAAACGTTTTCAGGTAAAATTATCAATCTTAGCCGAAATTGTTTCCATTATTAAATTCTAGCATATTAGGCTCTACAAACAAAACGGAAAGCACTTACTGGAGAATGTATTTTCATAGAAATGACCAGGTGAAGGTACTACCTTCCGATAGTACATCTCTAGGAAAATCTATCGAGACTCAACTGATGGTCCTCAACCAAAACTAGACCAGCCTACCACTTCCTAAATAGTACTGAATATATCGTTACCCCAGTCGTTACCGACCTATGCGAGGTCGCTCGTAGCATACATCCATATAAATTTAAACCCAAATGTCATAATGGGTAGAAATATATTTAAAAGCGGATGATCATACCCTAATGGTTGCGAACCACATATCCTTGCCGCATCTACCATGTTTCAGTCATTTCTGCGTATGAGGCTTAAGGCAACGGTTACCTTTAATATAGCACATCATCTTCCTTCAAATGCCACGTTGCCATTCCATCGATACATATTGACTTCCATAAACATACATCCTTCGAGCTCATACGTCTCAAAGAAGGGTGATAAACTAATAAAAGTTGCTTCTCCACCACTTAATGGATGTATGTTTATAAAAGTCAACGATGAAATCTCAAGAATGCAGTGTTAGACATCCATCCATACAAGTTCGTTCTGGGACTGAATAAAACCGAAGGCTCTCTCTTACCACATCCTATCGAGAATTAATCCTAGGATTAATTATGAGAAGTCCTTGCAACCCAAAAGAGTTTCAAAAATGAAGGGATCACTACTACTTTAGTATTTGGGAGCAACCAAAATTATCAACAAGCCGCCCTTTTATCTCGAAAATCTTTGGTCTTCATCCTTCATTCTCTCTATCAGGCTTTAATTTTTCAAACGCGTACATTGGTTCATATTGGTTTTTGGATAGGAATTACCCCAGATCCGATCTCTTATCCTTTAATCCAATTATTGATAAAAAGAGGTTTTGTGAATAGGTAATCATTCTTGAATTGATTAAGTTCTTTTATTAGAAATCTCTTTCGGAGATATATATTTCCAAAACATTCTTTTCGGTATGTGGAAACATTAAACCTCTCTCATCAAATAATCTGATTACATAAAACCCTTTTTAAACTCAAAATCATTTCATTTTTCACTTAGGAAAACATTTCCAAATTATTTATTTTAAATCTTCACAAAGATTTCTTAGTTGAAAACTCAAAACTTCAATTGAGTTAAAATCATGTTATCTAGAATGTTAATCCCTAAAACCAGTGAATATTAAGTAAGCAGAATCTATAGAAATCATTTAATTCTACTCAATATCAATCCTCAAATTCAACAAATACTATGGGCGGAATAACAGTGAAATCACCTTTTAAATTTCACGAATAATACGAGTTCCCTCTTTGGCCTTTAACACCGAGTACAAAAAGATTATCTCCATAAAATCCAAGTTATTTAAATCTCAAAAATATTAACCTTTGTTCTTTGGAAAATTTCAATCCGAGTAAATCAAATTTACTATCCCATCCGTTGGGCCAATCCTGACAGCCACGGAGAGAAGGAAACTAGTTTTCCGAACTTAAGCCTAAACACTATCTCTTTGACACCCATAAGGCGGTTAAGTAATTTGATTGACTCTAAATCATTAAAACATTTAATAATTCTATTAAACCTTCAAATTATCTTTAAACACTTTATTAATCATTTAGAAACATTTATAAAATAGTTGGAAAGAATTGTTAAGTTTAGAACTAAAATTTAAAAGTTATAGAGAAGCGCTGCAAAAAAGTGTTTTTGAAAGTTCTTTTTAAGTTATATTGATCAAAACGACTTTTTATTATTTGAAAATTCATTTTATTAATCAAAATGCTTTTAAAGCATATTAAATAATTTATAGGATCTATTCCAAATTTTAAAACATTTTAAACATCATTTTCAAAGAAATCTAGTTTTGGATTCCGAACTTCAAAACCGTGATTTTTCAGATAGCTTGTAATACTCTTATTTTAAAATCTACTTATCGAAATCTCGATTTTCTTTCTTATTTAGAAAATTATGGATATAATTATTTGGAAAATTCTTCTCTCGTAGAATTTCGAGCTATATTCCAATTTTTACACTTGTTTGACTATTATGGCGCAAAATCGTGAACTGTCGTTATGCAACGCTCTTATTGTTGACTAAGTTTTCTATTCCCATTCAAACTTCATAAAAACACTTTTCAATGTTAATAAAACATCTCAAACTCATTTAAAAACCTTTTTAAAGAGGTTTGACATTCCATACACACCATTTCATTAATTCAAGGAAAGTGATTTCCTTTGTCCTTATCGACGTATTCAGTGACTTACATATATTTTCAACATTCATATGGAACCTTTCAAACTTGATGACCAAAGCATATTAAATATTCATTTGCAACCATCATGCCATCATCCAAAACATTTTTTAATAGTTTAGGAGTTCTCACTATAACCCAAACTGATGCTTCCTACCAACATTCACATAAATCGATGCTTCATTAAACATCTCCATAACAACCAAATCTCACGACCATGGCCCTCAATCCTACCTTTGCTCTCAACCCAACCTCCTTTCCCTTGCTATTCATTCTTTCCTTGACTTAGGCTCAATACTAGTGTTCAGAAGAGATTAGGGAAGATTTGGTTAACCTTTGAAAAAGTTAGAGAGTAATCAGTGGATTAGTGCTTAAGCACTTCCACTATTTTTAACCATTTTACTTTTTCTCTAGTTTTGAGAAAGAAGAGAAACTTACATGGAAGCTATTCAAGAGCATTTAGAAATCTCAAGATGAAGAAGAAGAAGTGTGTGTGGAAATGAGAAGGTATTCATGGGTATTTATAATATTTTCATTAGGTAAAGCCTTCCTACATCCACCTCCCTCCACATCTTGCACGAATCACCCTCCATGTGCCATACACGTTCTTCCTCCTACTCTCCCATGTCCCCATCACTTCCGTCATTTAAGGTATGCATATGTTGACTTTTTTTATGCTTAACAAGTAAGGAAACTTAAAATATCTTATATATTTTTATATTATATTTGTATACTTAAATATATCTATATATGTTATGTGCATGTCATGATATGTATGTGTATGATGTATATAAGCACATGACATAAAAACTCATTGACCCAAAAAACTTTCGTTTGATAAACCGTTGAAATTCGAGGAACAGATTATCGGTCACATTTTCACTTATTTATTAGTGTACATATGTTTGTAAAAAAATTCAAAAATAAATTTCTTTATCATTTTAAACTAATTAAAATGATCATATTTGAATTATAAAACCATATAATTTGATATTTATAATTATCTACAGTAATGTGTTATTGATTTTTCCTTATATTTTCAAATTAAATATATACCTTTATAAAACTATTATAAACGATTCATTATTACTTTATATCTATTCAAAATGAATTATCATCATTTAAAATTATTATTTGGATAATTAAATAATTATTAAATCGTTAAATCTTAATTTAACTTAAATTAAATCTATATTTAAATACTTTGCCACTTATCGATATAAAAGCCGAGGAAAATATTTTTGTAAATACTTATTTAAAATAAGATTACTATTACTTATTATCACTTGACATGATATCATCTGTATTATAGTCCTTTTGTTTAGAAATAAATTCAATTTATTAACGTGATAAATTGGCGGGTCGTTACATCTCTGCCATTAAAATTTATACCCAGAAATATAAAAAAGAAAGTGACATTTCTCCATGTATGTAGGATTCCTTAACATCCAAACCATGTAAATTCTTTGTCTTTTACTTTTCTGCACTTTTGTTTATTTTCACCTAGATTTCAGTGTTAGATTTTGTTCCATTTGTGATTGAATTAAGTATTAGTTTGACTTGACAATTTAGCAAATAGTTAGAGTGCAATTTTATAATTGTTTAAGCTTATAACAGTGCGTTTCTACCTAATATCAAATTTAGTATCACTTAAACTTGTTAGTTCTAAACCAAACAAAGTAATTAGCACAAAATTTACTTCACGTTCATTTTGGGCGTTCTGAGATGAAAAATCCTCAACAATATTTTGAGCTAGAAGGAAGGCTCAAACCTCCATTCCTGGTTTTCTACTTCTAGTAAACTTTTACTTATATTCTCATCCATAAACCATGAATTCTACTGATTACACCACCCCTTCTCCTAAAGAACATTTACACTTGGTTTCGAAAAATTTGAAAATTTTACTCATAACTTCGAAAGCCTAAACTAAAACGAAATCTTCGAATGAAGTCCTCATATACCCTCTCTTAGCGGCATTCTGAATGTTCACAAACCAAATGAGCCAACACATGGAAGTTCTTGTAACGACCCGGAATTTTGGGTAATATAAATTTAATAATCTATATAAATAATTTAACTAGTTTGATAATTTTTCTTTATAATTTTAATTTAAACTGATAAATTTATTCTTTTTATGGTTAATAAATTTTTAATCTGGTAATTGTGATCAATATCTTCTAACAAAGAATTTGTTTTCCAAAGCTGATTTTTTTTATTCTATTTATAATATATATATATATATATATATATATATTTGATATTGTAACAACCCGGGATTTGCATTACCAATTAATAAATAAAAGTTAGGATTTTTATTTATTCTTAATGAAGCATAAAAGGATTTGGAATAACAAAATTTATTTGAAAAAGGCTATTTTAATTAAATGGGAAATATGGGATTTTAAAATGAGGATAAAATGTTATTTTGGAGAGTTAAATATTTTAGGAGAGAATTTAAAACGGGTTTGGGTAAGAAAAATGAGTTCATAAACATACATGAACACTTAGAATTTTTTGGAAACATTGTAAATAACACTCTTCTTATTGGGTTACAAAACTTAACCTAATAACCCACCCTAAACCTCCCCTATATATTATCTCAAACTCTCATAACCTCCTTCATTCAACCCTAATCAAAACCCTAATCATTTCCTAAAGCTTTCTTAACAAAAATGGCCTCCATCTTCACCTCCTTCAAGTTTTAGCTTATGCAAGTCACTCTATGCAAATGTAATGCAAATACCCACCTCAAATCCAACTTTTATAACTTTCTTATTTCTGAAATTAGTTTATTAACACATGTTTTATGTGTTTTTATGATCTTATAGCCTCCTAATCATCGTTTGCTAACGTGGGTTGATGCTAGAATGTTCATTGTTGCTTTCTAGAGAGGTATATTGCTAAAAACCTCTTTTAATATGTGTTTTATCCTCTTTTGACTTCAATAATCATTTAGTAACACATGTTTTATCATGTAACATGTGTATCATAGGTCTTTGATCATTTTGCTTTCAATTTGGGGTTGCACATAAGATGTTTGTGAATTTGCTTAATAAGGTAATGCTAAGCTTTGGCCCTTTGTTGCCTTTAATTTAGTGTATTAATCATTATATGCTAGTTAATGATTGTTGTTAGTGAAATTTGATGCCAAAAACTTGAAAAAAACACCCCAAACCATCAAAAAACTGCAAAACATTCTGGCTGGAATTGTGCAGGCTGAAAACAGATCAAAAAAGGGCTCTGGGTGCACAAGGACAGGCCTGGGTTGCACCCAGGCCCCAGCCCGGGTGCAGCCCGGGCGCGCACAGGCCCCCAGCCCGCCCGAGCTTGGGGCGGGCCACAGACCCCAGCCCGCAAGGGGCTGGGGTGGGCCCTTTCCCCCCAGCCCGCAAGGGCTGCGGCGGGCCCTAGTCCCCAGCCCACAGCGGGCTGGAGCGGGCCCAAGTCCCCAGCCCACAGCGGGCTGGGGCGGGCCCAGGTCCCCCAGCCCCCGCGGGCTGGGGGCGGGCTCCAAGTACCCACAGCCCAAGCGGGCTGGGGGCCCAAGGAAATTTTTTTTTATTTTATTTAAAACATGTTTCTGTTTTTTTCAGTTTTGGACTGCAACTTTGTGTCATTGCCACGGTCTCATCCGTGGTCGAAACCCAACGTTTTTGGACTCGTTGGAAAGCTGGACTTCCGAACTCCATCTCCAGAAAGTTTGATTAGTATCCGAGTTCATTTGACTTTTCGAAATTGCTGTCGAAGAGGGACTCGAATCTCAGCCTGAAACAGTGTATTCACTGTTTCCGGGTCCGATTTTGGAGCGTCGCTGTGACTTCGTTTCAAGTCGGAATCGAGTAATTCTTTTTGCATTCTGAAGTAGGAATGTCGGACTACGTTTCTACCAGTTTTCATGCCATTAGGATTCAGTTTGCTGGTCCTAATAATTTTCCGAACTTGGGTTCGCGTCAGTTTTAGACTTTTTCCAACACTTGGAATATTTTCAGTGATTTTCTGGTTTTATCGATTTCTTTGAGATTTGTCTCTGGATTTCGTACACGGGTTTTTATGAACTATTTTAAAAGGATTTTTCACACCAAAATGGCTTTCAAAATTATTATATAATATTATTTTAATTATTAAATTAATTACTCCATAATAGGAGAGTTTTCAAAAGCCGTTTTAAAGTGATTTCAAAATCAATTAAAATCTGTTTCGCACCATTATTTTCTATAATAAAAATCTCACACTCACTTTTTAGCACGTCGAGCGAAGTGGAAAGGTGCTTAAACGGTTAGGAAATCTCCGGCCTATGGAACCGTGTGTATTTTCTTTCCGGTTAATCCCCGACCAATTCGGTTGATCGTTTTGACCTTTGGGTCTAGTTTACTGATGATACGAGGTGGACTTTTTATTGTTTGGAGTGTGAGCATGCTATTGGTTAGTAAACCGTTTAGTGTGAACGTGGGGTATGGGACTCATTGTTAACACTTTACGGGTTCCTCTCCAAAAAGTTTATGACACACTAGCCTTTGGGCGGCCAGTACTGGACCTCTGGGTCACCACGCCTCTGAGCAACCGTCTCTGGACACCTGCTCTATGGAGCAGTTTATTTTTCGGCGTGCGCCTCTGGGCCTTTATCCTTCTGGGAAGGATCTCGCCGTCTCGCGCGTTCCGCATCTGTGCGAGTGATCGATCACAACTCTACATTACTTGGCAACGACTCTGGTCGGTGCACGTGCAATATTTGTATTATATGATGATTTTATATCCATTCGAGTATCGCCATTCGGTGTTGGTTCTATGGAACCATACGATGTAAGTGCGATTACCTTGTGGATTCACAGTGTCTCTGGACACTGCTTTTCAGTGTTTGATTTCATCGACTTTTCAGTATATCCCTATTGCTCTTTGGAGCATCGATCTTTGCTTGGGCATTGATTACTGACTCTGGTCACTCTTGGGATTATTGCCTATGGGCAACTTTATATAGCTTTGGTTACGCTCATGATATGAGACGATTTTATTTATTAAACACTTTGGTGTTTGTATTCTCTTTGGAGATTTTTACTGTTTATTGATGATTAGGGATCGTCATTATATTCATGTAGTCCATATTACTCTTCTCTTTGGAGAAGTACTGTTTTATTTATGTACTGCATTATTATATATACCTCATTTATTACTGATTGTTTAGCTAGCCTGACCCGAGTGTTTTCGCTCGGGTCAGACCGAGTTGTTTCAGGTTAGGTCTCTGGACTTAGCTTTCTGTGCTTCCGCTTGGACATTATCTGCTATGCTGATATATAGCTCTTTTATTTGTCCACTATTCAGCTACTCTGTTATTTCAGACTCTTATGTACATATTTTTGACTCACATGTGTGAGCGGTGGCTTTGTACCCACCTTTTGATACTTTGATCTGTATTGAGGATATATTGTACCTATGTTCTGTGACTGTTATGTGACTGTTCTGTGATGATGATGTTATCATTTAGTATTATGTTTGTTCTGAACTTATTTTCCTTAGCCATTGTAGTTTCGTTATAAATATATATTGGATATGTCGAACCACTTGAGAAAAGAAAACCACCTATTCGACGTATTCAGTAGTTAGTTATAGCTTGATTACACATGGTCGCTTCCATTATACTCTATTCTCCGTTCTAGTAGACGGTATTACTCCATAATACTCTTTACTAGAGTGGGTCTCGGAGTGGGGCGTTACATCTTGGTATCAGAGCTAAGGTTCAGAATTAAGCATAACAAATACAGAACAGACACGTAGTACAATACGTTATAATACGATCCAAATTGAACATAACCACCTTTAGATAGATAAGTTAGGAATAGTTGCAGGAATCTGTTATATTCCATAATCTTCCTTAATGAATTATCTATCTTTGAATCGTGCTTAACTAAATCTTCAGCTCAGCCTCTAGGTACGCATCCTTCCGTTCTCGAAGGTTTTATTTTATTTCATGGTAGATCTTGTAGAGTTCTCGTTGATGCGGGTGCTTCTCACTCATTCGTATCAAAGGAACTTGTTGATATTATATCTTTGGATGTTACTTGTCTGCCCATCGGCGGATCCACGACCCTTAGCTTGCTTTGTGAGAATATAGATATTGATCTTTGTGGATTTTCTTTCCGTGCGAATCTGCACGTTATGGAGTATTTGGGATTTGATATGATTCTTGGCATGGATTGGCTCGTTCAGCACTACGCCAAAATCATTTGTTCGAAGCGGATATTATTTCTTCGTCATCCTGACTTGTCCGCTCCGTTAGCTATTGCTCTTCAGGATGTTGGGATTTCTGATATTACTTTATTTTCTCTTGATCACGAGATGAGGATTTGGACATATCTTGTATTCCTGTTGTTCGGGATTTCCCTAATATATTCGAGCCATTATCAGGCCTGCCGCCAAAGCGGGCCATTGAATTCCGCATCGATCTCATTCCAGACTCCCACCCAGTTGGGCGTCCTCCCACGAGGATGTCTACTAAAGAGAATAAGGAACTCAGGAAGTAGTTAGTGGAGCTTGAGGCGAAGCAGTTCATTCGGTCCAGTTCTTCGCCATGGGGTGCTGCTGTGGTCTTCGTTAAGAAGCTCAATGGCTCTCTTAGGCTTTGTAATGACTATCGCAAGCTTAATGAGTTGACCATCAGAAATCGTTATCCATTACCACGGATAGACGATATGTTTGATCAGTTGAGCGGTGCGAAGGCCTTTTCACAGCTCGACCTTGCCACCGGATTTCATCAGCTCCGAGTTGCGGAAGATAGCATTCCTCTTACCGCTTTCCGCACTCGTTATGGTTCTTTTGAGTGGTTGGTCATGCCGTTCGGCTTGACGAACGCACCGGCTTTCTTCGTCGATCTTATGAATCGAGTATTCCGGGAATACATCGATAGATTCGTTCTGGTTTTCATCGACGATATTCTTATTTACTCTAGATCCGAGGCAGAGCATGCTCATCATTTGCGAATCGTCTTGGATACTCTTCGTCAGCATCAGTTTAAGGCCAAGCTCTCCAAGTGCCATTTTTGGGAGAGCAAGGTCAAGTTCTTGGGCCATATTGTATCATCTGAGGGTGTTTCTGTTGATCCTGCCAAGATCGAAGCTATTCAGAATTGGAAGCAGACCGAGAACGTTCATGATATTCGCAGTTTCCTTGGTCTGGCGGGTTATTACCGTCGGTTTGTCAAGGATTTCTCTCGAGTTGCACTTCCCCTTACGACGCTGACTCGTAAGGGTGTTCGCTTTATTTGGTCTGATAAGTGTGAAGCTTCTTTTCAGCGATTGAAGGAACTTCTCACTCATGCTCCTATTCTTATGGTTCCTGAGAGTAACCAGGATCTGGTTGTTTACACTGATGCTTGAGGTAGCGGGCTCGGTGCTGTGCTTATGCAGAAGGATCGGGTAGTTGCTTATGCTTCCAGGCAACTACGTCCGAATGAGGTTCGCTATCCTACTCATGATCTTGAGTTAGCAGCTATCGTCTTTGCCTTGAAGACGTGGTGTCACTTTCTATTAGGCGAACGCTTCACTCTTTACACCGATCAAAAGTCGCTGAAGTATCTATTCAGTCAGAGGGATCTCAATATGAGGCAGCAGCGATGGCTTGAGTTTCTCGCCTCATATGATTTAGATATTCAGTATACCCCCGGCAAGGGTAATCGTGTTGCAGATGCGCTCAGTCGCAAGCACTCGGCGGTAGTTTCTATGATGATTGCCGAGTGGGATGTTCTTGAGACTCTATCTTTATGTGATATTAGAAATCGAGCTCCATCTTCTGATGCTCCTGTCTTATTATTTAGCTTGGAAGCTCGTCCTATCTTATTGGATCGCATTGCCCATGCTCAGCGGCAGGATCCAGACTTATTGCATCTTATTCATCTTCTCGAGTCGGGATCCAGTGATGAGACATTGCTGGATTATTCTCTTGATTTTCACCGGTGTCTTCGTAGGAAGAACCGTATTGTTGTACCATCTGATTTATCACTTAGGCGTGACATTCTGTACAAGTGCCATCGCACTAAGTACACTATACATCCCGGTTCATGTAAGATGTATGACGATATGTGCCGGCTATATTATTGGGAGGGTTTGAAGAGAGATGTGGCAAGTTATGTGAGTGGTTGCATGACTTGTCAACAGATCAAAGCCGAGCATCAGTGTCCGTCTGGTCTTCTTCAGCCTCTAGAGATTCCATTATGGAAATGGGATCAGATATCCATGGATTTCATTGACGGTCTGCCTCGATCGAGGTCAGGCCATACTTCTATCTGGGTTATTGTTGATCGCTTGACCAAATCGGCTCATTTCATTCCGATTAAGTCCACTAGACTGCACCTCAGTTAGCCAAGCTCTATGTGAAGGAAGTCATTCGACTTCACGGTATTCCTACCTCTATCGTGTGTGATCGAGACACCATTTTCACTAGTCACTTCTAGAAGTGCCTACAGTCAGCTTTGGGCACCAAGCTGAATCTTTCTACTGCTTATCACCCTCAGACCGACGGTCAGACTGAGAGGGTGAATCGTGTTTTGGAGGATATTTTGCGCTGTTGTATTCTGGATTTCGGAGGTAGTTGGGAGGATCACTTACCGCTCATAGAGTTCTCCTACAACAACAGCTTTCAGTCTAGTATCGGCATGGCACCTTTCGAGGCTCTCTACGGAAGGCCATGTCGCTCTCCTGCTTGTTGGTTAGAATCTGGCGAGAAGCTTATTCTTGGTCCAGATTCAGTTCGGGAATCTTCTGAAAAGATTGTTCTTATCCGTCAGAGAATGAAAGAGGCACAGGACCGCCAGAAATCCTACGCGGACAACCGTAGGAAGCCTCTTGAGTTCTCCATTGGTGATCATGTCTTTATTCGGATTTCTCCCATGAAGGGGGTTGTGCGTTTCAGCTCTCAGGGAAGTTGACTCCTCGCTATGTTGGACCATTTCCTATTACGGAACGCATCGGCCCCGTTGCTTATCGTATGGCTCTACCTGCTCATTTTTTAGGAATGCATGACGTGTTTCATGTTTCTCAGCTTCGCAAGTGTGTTCGCAATCCTGATTCTATCATTGAGCTACAGGTCGTGCCTGATTTAGAGATCTTACCCGATTTATCTTTGGAGCAGCAACCTCTTCGTGTGCTTGATTCGGATATCAGACGTCTTCGAAACAAAGAGGTTCCGCTTGTGAAGATTCAATGGTCGTCTAATCCTAAGGACTGCACTTGGGAGACCAGAGAATCTATCGAGCGCTCTTATCCTGGATTTCTTCCATCTTCTTCTGCGGGTAAGAATTCTCTATTTTATCTCTATCAGTTCTTTTGTGGATTTGACGTTATAGACAACATCCATCTTGAGGAATTGCGGGGACGCAATTTTCTTAAGGGGGGGAGTCTGTAACAACCCAGGATTTGCATTACCAATTAATAAATAAAAGTTAGGATTTTTATTTATTCTTAATGAAGCATAAAAGGATTTGGAATAACAAAATTTATTTGAAAAAGGCTATTTTAATTAAATGGGAAATATGGGATTTTAAAATGAGGATAAAATGTTATTTTGGAGAGTTAAATATTTTAGGAGAGAATTTAAAACGGGTTTGGGTAAGAAAAATGAGTTCATAAACATACATGAACACTTAGAATTTTTTTGGAAACATTGTAAATAACACTCTAAATATTGGGTTACAAAACTTAACCCAATAACCCACCCTAAACCTCCCCTATATATTATCTCAAACTCTCATAACCTCCTTCATTCAACCCTAATCAAAACCCTAATCATTTCCTAAAGCTTTCTTAACAAAAATGGCCTCCATCTTCATCTCCTTCAAGTTTTAGCTTATGCAAGTCACTCTATGCAAAGGTAATGCAAATATCCACCTCAAATCCAACTTTTATAACTTTCTAATTTCTGAAATTAGTTTCTTAACACATGTTTTATGCGTTTTTACGATCTTATAGCCTCCTAATCATCTTTTGCTAGTTTGGGTTGATGCTAGAATGTTCATTGTTGCTTTCGAGAGAGGTATATTGCTAAAAACCTCTTCTAATATGTGTTTTATCCTCTTTTGACTTCAATAATCATTTAGTAACACATGATTTATCATGTAACATGTGTATCATAGGTCTTTGATCATTTTGCTTTCAATTTGGGGTTGCACATAAGGTGTTTGTGAATTTGCTTAATAAGGTAATGCTAAGCTTTGGCCCTTTGTTGCCTTTAATTTAGTGTATTAATCATTATATGCTAGTTAATGATTGTTGTTAGTGAAATTTGATGCCAAAAACTTGAAAAAAACACCCCAAACCATCAAAAAACTACAAAACATTCTGGCTGGAATTGTGCAGGCAGAAAACAGGCCAAAACAGAGCAAAAAAGGGCTCTGGGTGCACCAGGACAGGCCTGGGTTGCACCCAGGCCCCAGCCCGGGCGCAGCCCGGGTGCGCACAGGCCCCCAGCCCGCCCGAGCTGGGGGCGGGCCACAGACCCCAGCCCGCAAGGGGCTGGGGCGGCCCCTTTCCCACCAGCCCACAAGGGCTGGGGAGGGCCCTAGTCCCCAGCCCATAGCGGGCTGGGGCAGCCCCTTTTCCCCATCCCGCAGCGGGCTGGGGCGGCCCACATTCCCTAGCCCGCAAGGGGCAGGGGCGGGCCCAGGTCCCCCAGCCCGCAGCGGGCTGGGGCGGGCCCAGGTCCCCCAGCCCCCGCGTGCTGGGGGCGGGCCCCAAGTATCCCCAGCCCAAGCGGGCTGAGGGCCCAAGAATTTTTTTTTTTTTAAAGCATGTTTCTGTTTTTTTCAGTTTTGGACTGCAACTTTGTGTCATTGCCACGGTCGCATCCATGGTCGAAACCCAACGTTTTTGGACTCGTTGGAAAGCTGGAATTCCGAACTCCATCTCTAGAAAGTTTGATTTGTATCCGAGTTCATTTGGCTTTTCGAAATTGCTGTCGAAGAGGGACTCGAATCTCAGCCTAAAACAGTGTATTCACTGTTTCCGGGTCCGACTTTGGAACGCCGCCGCGACTTCGTTTCAAGTCGGAATCGAGTAATTCTTTTTGCGTTCTGAAGTAGGAATGTCGGACTACGTTAATACCAATTTTCATGCCATTATGATTCATTTTACTGGTCCGAATAATTCTCCGAACTTGGGTTCGCGTCAGTTTTAGACTAGTTTTCCAACACTTGAAATATTTTCTTTGATTTTCTGGTTTTATCGATTTCTTTGAGAATTGTCACTGGATTTCGTACACGGGTTTTTATGAACTATTTTAAAAGGATTTTTCACTCCAAAATGGCTTTCAAAATTATTATATAATATTATTTTAATTATTAAATTTATTACTCCATAATAGGAGAGTTTTCAAAAGCCGTTTTAAAGTGATTTCAAAATCAATTAAAATCTGTTTCGCACCATTATTTTCTATAATAAAAATCTCACACTCACTTTTTAGCACGTCAAGCAAAGTGGAAAGGTGCTTAAACGGTTAGGAAATCTCCGGCCTATGGAATCGTGTGTATTTTCTTTCCAGTTAATCCCCGAACTATTCGGTTGATCGTTTTGACCTTTGGGTCTAGTTTACCGATGATACGAGGTGGACTTTTTATTGTTTGGAGTGTGAGCATGCTATTGGTTAGTAAATCGTTTAGTGCGAACGTGGGGTATGAGACTCATTGTTAACACTTTACGGGTTCCTCTCCAAAAAGTTTGTGACACATTAGCCTTTGGGCGGCCAGTATTGGACCTCTGGGTCACCACGCCTCTAGGCAACCTTCTCTGGACACCTGCTCTACGGAGCAGTTTATTTTTCGGCGTGCGCCTCTGGGCCTTTATCCTTCTGGGAAGGATCTCACCGTCTCGCGCGTTCCGCATCTGTGCGAGTGATCGATCACAACTCTACAGTACTTGGCAACAACGACTCTGGTCGGTGCACGTGCAATATTTGTATTATCTGATGATTTTATATCCATTCGAGTATCGCCATTCGGTGTTGGTTCTATGGAACCATACGATGTAAGTGCGATTACCTTGTGGATTCACGGTGTCTCTGGACACTGCTTTTTAGTGTTTGATTTCATTGACTTTTCAGTATATCCCTATTGCTCTTTGGAGCATCGATCTTTGCTTGGGCATTGATTACTGACTCTGGTCACTCTTGGGATTATTGCCTATGGGCAACTTTATATAGCTTTGGCTACGCTGATGATATGAGGCGATTTTATTTATTAAACACTTTGGCGTTTGTATTCTCTTTGGAGATTTTTACTGTTTATTGATGATTAGGGATCGTCATTATATTCATGTAGTCCATATTACTCTTCTCTTTGGCGAAGTACTATTTTATTTATGTACTGCATTATTATATATATCTCAGTTATTACTGTTTGTTTAGCTAGCCTGACCTGAGTGTTTTCGCTCGGGTCAGACCGAGTCGTTTCAGGTTAGGTCTCTGGACTTAGCTTTCTGTGCTTCCGCTTGGACATTATCTGCTACGCTAATAGATAGCTCTTTTATTTGTCCACTATTCAGCTACTCTGTTATTTCAGACTCTTATGTACATATTTTTGACTCACATGTGTGAGCGGTGGCTTTGTACCCACCTTTTGATACTTGAATCTGTATTGACGATATATTGTACCTATGTTCTGTGACTGTTATGTGACTGTTCTGTGATGATGATGTTATCATTTAGTGCTATATTTGTTCTGAACCTATTTTCCTTAGCCATTGTAGTTTCGTTATTAATATCTATTGGATATGTCGAACCACTTGAGAAAAGAAAACCACTTATTCGACGTATTCAGTAGTTAGTTATAGCTTGATTACACATGGTCGCTTCCATTATACTCTATTCACCGTTCTAGTAGACGGTATTACTCCGTAATACTCTTTACTAGAGTGGGTCTCGGTGTGGGGCGTTACATCTTGGTATCAGAGCTAAGGTTCAGAATTAAGCATAACAAACACAGAACAGACACGTAGTGCAATACGTTATAATACGATCCAAATTGAACATCACCACCTTTAGATACATAACTTAGGAATAGTTGTAGGAATCTGTTATATTCCGTAATCTTCCTTAATGAATTATCTATCTTTGAATCGTGCTTAACTAAATCTTCAGCTCAGCCTCGAGGTACGCATCCTTCCGTTCTCGAAGTTTTTATTTTATTTCATGGTAGATCTTGTAGAGTTCTCGTTGATACGGTGCTTCTCACTCATTCGTATCAAAGGAACTTGTTGATATTATATCTTTGGATGTTACTTGTCTGGTTTCTTCACTAAGGATTGTGAATCCCATCGGCGGATCCACGACCATTAGCTTGCTTTGTGAGAATATAGATATTGATCTTTGTGGATTTTCTTTCCATGCGAATCTGCACGTTATGGAGTATTTGGGATTTGATATGATTCTTGGCATGGATTGGCTCTTTCAGCACGACACCAAAATCATTTGTTCGGAGCGGATATTATTTCTTCGTCATCCTGACTTGTCCGCTCCGTTAGCTATTGCTCTTCAGGATGTCGGTATTTCTGATATTACTTTATTTTCTCTTGATTCACGAGATGAGGATTTGGACATATCTCGTATTCCTGTTGTTCGGGTTTTCTCCGATATATTCGAGCCAGTATCAGGCTTGCCGCCAAAGCGGGCCATTGAATTCCGCATCGATCTCATTCCAGGCTCCCACCCAGTTGGCGTCCTCCCACGAGGATGTCTACTAAAAAGAATAAGGAACTCAGGTAGCAGTTAGTGGAGCTGGAGGCGAAGCAGTTCATTCGGTCCAGGTCTTCGCCATGGGGTGCTGCTGTGGTCTTCGTTAATAAGCCCGATGGCTCTCTTAGGCTTTGCATTGACTATCGCAAGCTTAAGGAGTTGACCATCAGAAATCGTTATCCATTACCACGAATAGACGATATGTTTGATCAGTTGAGCGGTGCGAAGGTCTTTTCAGAGCTCGACCTTGCCACCGGATTTCATCAGCTCCGAGTTGCGGAAGATAGCATTCCTCTTACCGCTTTCCGCACTCGTTATGGTTCTTTTGAGTGGTTGGTCATGCCGTTTGGCTTGACGAACGCACCGGGTTTCTTCGTCGATCTTATGAATCGAGTATTCCGGGAATACATCGATAGATTCGTTCTGGTTTTCATCGACGATATTCTTATTTACTCTAGATCCGAGGCAGAGCATGCTCATCATTTGCGGATCGTCTTGGATACTCTTCGTCAACATCAGCTTAAGGCCAAGCTCTCCAAGTGCCATTTTTGGGAGAGCAAGGTCAAGTTCTTGGGCCATATTGTATCACCTGAGGGTGTTTCTGTCGATCCTGTCAAGATCGAAGCTATTCAGAATTGGAAGCAGCCCGAGAACGTTCATGATATTCGCAGTTTCCTTGGTCTGGCGGGTTATTACCGTCGGTTTGTCAAGGATTTCTCTCGAGTTGCACTTCCCCTTACGACGCTGACTCGTAAGGGTGTTCGCTTTATTTGGTCTGATAAGTGTGAAGCTTCTTTTCAGCGATTGAAGGAACTTCTCACTCATGCTCCTATTCTTATGGTTCCTGAGAGTAACCAGGATCTGGTTGTTTACATCGATGCTTGTGGTAGCGGGCTCAGTGCTGTGCTTATGCAGAAGGATCGGGTAGTTGCTTATGCTTCCAGGCAACTACGTCCGAATGAGGTTCGCTATCCTACTCATGATCTTGAGTTAGCAGCTATCATCTTTGCCTTGAAGACGTGGCGTCACTTTCTATTAGGCGAACGCTTCACTCTTTACACCGATCGCAAGTCGTTGAAGTATCTATTCAGTCAGAGGGATCTCAATATGAGGCAGCAGCGATGGCTTGAGTTTCTCGCCTCATATGATTTAGATATTCAGTATACCCCCGGCAAGGATAATCGTGTTGTAGATGCGCTCAGTCGTAAGCACTCGGCGGTAGTTTCTATGATGATTGCCGAGTGGGATGTTCTTGAGACTCTATCTTTATGTGATATTAGAGATCGAGCTCCATCTTCTGATGCTCCTGTCTTATTATTTAGCTTGGAAGCTCATCCTATCTTATTGGATCGCATTGCCCATGCCCAGCGGCAGGATCCAGACTTATTGCATCTTATTCATCTTCTCGATTCGGGATCCAGTGATGAGACATTGCTGGATTATTCTCTTGATTTTCATCGGTGTCTTCGTAGGAAGAACCGTATTGTTGTACCATCTGATTTATCACTTAGGCGTGACATTCTGGACAAGTGCCATCGCACTAAGTACACTATACATCCCGGTTCGAGTAAGATGTATGCCGATATGTGCTGGCTATATTATTGGGAGGGTTTGAAGAGAGATGTGGCAAGTTATGTGAGTTTTTGCATGACTTGTCAACAGATCAAAGCGGAGCATCAGCATCCGTCTGGTCTTCTTCAGCCTCTAGAGATTCCATTATGGAAATGGGATCAGATATCCATGGATTTCATTGACGGTCTGCCTCGATCGAGGTCAGGCCATACTTCTATCTGGGTTATTGTTGATCGCTTGACCAAATCGGCTCATTTCATTCCGATTAAGTCCACTCGGACTGCACCTCAGTTACCCAAGCTCTATGTGAAGGAATTCATTCGATTTCATGGTATTCCTACCTCTATCGTGTGTGATCTAGACATCATTTTCACTAGTCACTTCTGGAAGTGCCTACAGTCAGCTTTGGGCACCAAGCTGAATCTCTCTACTGCTTATCACCCTCAGACCGACGGTCAGACTGAGAGGGTGAATCGTGTTTTGGAGGATCTTTTGCGCTGTTGTATTCTGGATTTCAGAGGTAGTTGGGAGGATCACTTACCGCTCGTAGAGTTCTCCTACAACAACAGCTTTCAGTCTAGTATCGGCATGCCACCTTTCGAGGCTCTCTACGGAAGGCCATGTCGCTCTCCTGCTTGTTGGTTAGAATCTGGCGAGAAGCTTATTCTTGGTCCAGATTCAGTTCGGGAATCTTCTGAAAAGATTGTTCTTATCCATCAGAGAATGAAAAAGGCACAGGACCGCTAGAAATCCTACGCGGACAACCGTAGGAAGCCTCTTGAGTTCTCCATTGGTGATCATGTCTTTATTCGGATTTCTCCCATGAAGGGGGTTGTGCGTTTCAACTCTACAGGGAAGTTGGCTCCTCGCTATGTTGGATCATTTCCTATTACGGAACGCATCGGCCCCGTTGCTTATCGTGTGGCTCTACCTGCTCATTTTTTCGGAATGCATGACGTGTTCCATGTTTCTCATCTTTGCAAGTGTGTTCGCGATCCTGATTCTATCATTGAGCTGCAGGTCGTGCCTGATTTAGAGATCTTACCCGATTTATCTTTGGAGCAGCAACCTCTTCGTGTGCTTGATTCGGAGATCAGACGTCTTCGAAACAAAGAGGTTCCGCTTGTGAAGATTCAATGGTCGTCTGATCCTAAGGACTGCACTTGGGAGACCAGAGAATCTATCGAGCGCTCTTATCCTAGCTTTCTCCCATCTTCTTCTGCGGGTAAGAATTCTCTATTTTATCTCTATCACTTCTTTTGTGGATTTGACGTTATAGACAACATCCATCTTGAGGAATTGTGGGGACGCAATTTTCTTAAGGGGGGAGTCTGTAACCACCCAGGATTTGCATTACCAATTAATAAATAAAAGTTAGGATTTTTATTTATTCTTAATGAAGCATAAAAGGATTTGGAATAACAAAATTTATTTGAAAAAGGCTATTTTAATTAAATGGGAAATATGGGATTTTAAAATTAGGATAAAATGTTATTTTGGAGAGTTAAATATTTTAGGAGAGAATTTAAAACGGGTTTGGGTAAGAAAAATGAGTTCATAAACATACATGAACACTTAGAATTTTTTTGGAAATATTGTAAATAACACTCTTCTTATTGGGTTACAAAACTTAACCCAATAACCCACCCTAAACCTCCCCTATATATTATCTCAAACTCTCATAACCTCCTTCATTCAACCCTAATCAAAACCCTAATCATTTCCTAAAGCTTTCTGAACAAAAATGGCCTCCATCTTCATCTTCTTCAAGTTTTAGCTTATGCAAGTCACTCTATGCAAAGGTAATGCAAATACCCACCTCAAATCCAACTTTTATAACTTTCTAATTTCTGAAATTAGTTTGTTGACACATGTTTTATGTGTTTTTATGATCTTATAGCCTCCTAATCATCTTTTGCTAACTTGGATTGATGCTAGAATGTTCATTGTTGCTTTCTAGAGAGATATATTGCTAAAAACCTCTTCTAATATGTGTTTTATCCACTTTTGACTTCAATAATCATTTAGTAACACATGTTTTATCATGTAACATGTGTATCATAGGTCTTTGATCATTTTGCTTTCAATTTGGGGTTGCACATAAGGTGTTTGTGAATTTGCTTAATAAGGTAATGCTAAGCTTTGTCCCTTTGTTGCCTTTAATTAAGTGTATTAATCATTATATGCTAGTTAATGATTGTTGTTAGTGAAATTTCATGCCAAAAACTTGAAAAAAACACCCCAAACCATCAAAAAACTGCAAAACATTCTGGCTGGAATTGTGCAGGCTGAAAACAGACCAAAAAAAGGGCTCTGGGTGCACCAGGACAGGCCTGGGTTGCACCCAGGCCCCAGCCCGGGCGCGCACAGGCCCCCATCCCGCCCGAGCTGGGGGCGGGCCACAGACCCCAGCCCGCAAGGGGCTGGGGCGGCCCCTTTCCCCCCAGCCCGCAAGGGCTGGGGCGGGCCCTAGTCCCCAGCCCACAGCGGGCTGGGGCGGCCCCTTTCCCCAGCCCGCATCGGGCTAGGGCGGCCCAAGTCCCCAGAGGGCTGGGGCGGCCCACATTCCCCAGCCCGCAAGGGGCTGGGGCGGGCCCAGGTCCCCCAGCCCGCAGCGGGCTGGGTCGGGCCCAGGTCCCACAGCCCGCAGCGGGCTGGGGGCGGGCCCCAAGTACCCCCAGCCCAAGTGGGCTGGGGGCCGAAGAATTTTTTTTTTTAAAGCATGTTTCTGTTTTTTTAGTTTTGGACTGCAATTTTGTGCCATTTCCACGGTCACATCCGTGGTCGAAACCCAACGTTTTTGGACTCGTTGGAAAGCTGGAATTCCGAACTCCATCTCTAGAAAGTTTGATTAGCATCCGAGTTCATTTGACTTTTCAAAATTGCTGTCGAAGAGGGACTCGAATCTCAGCCTGAAACAGTGTATTCACTGTTTCCGGGTCCGACTTTGGAGCGTTGCTGCGACTTCGTTTCAAGTCGTAATCAAGTAATTCTTTTTGCGTTCTGAAGTAGGAATGTCGGACTACGTTTCTACCAATTTTCATGCCATTCGGATTCATCATGCTGGTTCGAATAATTTTCCGAACTTGGGTTCGCGTCAGTTTTAGACTATTTTTCCAACACTTGGAATATTTTCAGTGATTTTCTGGTTTTATCGATTTCTTTGAGATTTGTCTCTGGATTTCATACATGGGTTTTTATGAACTATTTTAAAAGGATTTTTCACTCCAAAATGGCTTTCAAAATTATTATATAATATTATTTTAATTATTAAATTAATTACTCCATAATAGGAGAGTTTTCAAAAGCCGTTTTAAAGTGATTTCAAAATCAATTAAAATCTGTTTCGCACCATTATTTTCCATAATAAAAATCTCACACTCACTTTTTAGCACGTCGAGCGAAGTGGAAAGGTGCTTAAACGGTTAGGAAATCTCCGGCCTATGGAACCGTGTGTATTTTCTTTCCGGTTAATCCCCGACCTATTCGGTTGATCGTTTTGACCTTTGGGTCTAGTTTACCGATGATACAAGGTGGACTTTTTATTGTTTGGAGTGTGAGCATGCTATTGGTTAGTAAACCGTTTAGTGCGAACGTGGGGTATGTGACTCATTGTTAACACTTTACGGGTTCCTCTCCAAAAAGTTTGTGACACATTAGCCTTTGGGCGGCCAGTACTGGACCTCTGGGTCACCACGCCTCTAAGCAACCATCTCTGGACACCTGCTCTACGGAGCAGTTTATTTTTCGGCGTGCGCCTCTGGGCCTTTATCCTTCTGGGAAGGATCTCACCGTCTCGCGCGTTCCGCATCTGTGGGAGTGATCGATCACAACTCTAAAGTACTTGGCAACAACGACTCTGGTCGGTGCACGTGCAATATTTGTATTATCTGATGATTTTATATCCATTCGAGTATCGCCATTCGGTGTTGGTTCTATGGAACCATACGATGTAAGTGCGATTACCTTGTGGATTCACGGTGTCTCTGGACACTGCTTTTCAGTGTTTGATTTCATTGACTTTTCAATATATCCCTATTGCTCTTTGGAGCATCGATCTTTGCTTGGGCATTGATTACTGACTCTGGTCACTCTTGGGATTATTGCCTATGGGCAACTTTATATAGCTTTGGCTACGCTGATGATATGAGGCGATTTTATTTATTAAACACTTTGGCGTTTGTATTCTCTTTGGAGATTTTTACTGTTTATTGATGATTAGGGATCGTCATTATATTCATGTAGTCCATATTACTCTTCTCTTTGGAGAAGTACTATTTTATTTATGTACTGCATTATTATATATATCTCAGTTATTACTGATTGTTTAGCTAGCCTGACCCGAGTGTTTTCGCTCGGGTCAGACCGAGTTGTTTCAGGTTAGGTCTCTGGACTTAGCTTTCTGTGCTTCCGCTTGGACATTATCTGCTATGCTGATAGATAGCTCTTTTATTTGTCCACTATTCAGCTACTCTGTTATTTCAGACTCTTATGTACATATTTTTGACTCACATGTGTGAGCGGTGGCTTTGTACCCACCTTTTGATACTTGGATCTGTATTGACGATATATTGTACCTATGTTCTGTGACTGTTATGTGACTGTTCTGTGATGATGATGTTATCATTTAGTATTATGTTTGTTCTGAACCTATTTTCCTTAGCCATTGTAGTGTCGTTATAAATATCTATTGGATATGTCGAACCACTTGAGAAAATAAAACCACCTATTCGACGTATTTAGTAGTTAGTTATAGCTTGATTACACATGGTCGCTTCCATTATACTCTATTCTCCGTTCTAGTAAACGGTATTACTCCGTAATACTCTTTACTAGAGTGGGTCTCGGAGTGGGGCGTTACAGATATATATATTGTGAATAGGACTATCTTTTGTTTAAATAAAACATTGAATTTTCAAATTGTAATATATATGTATGTATATATTATAATTTGAGTTGTTTTGAAATTTAATCTAATCAATTGATAATTTATAATGTATGAATATTGTAGATTGAAGCTTTGTTTTAGAATCAATGTTTTCAAAAGTTAATTTAAAGATTACTTCATTTGTTTTAAAATATAAGATTGTTATTTATTTTAAATATGATAGTTAAAAGGGATTTAAACAAGCTTTGTTTTAAAATGCTCAAATTTAAAATGGTTAAATGATAAATATAAATTTTTTAGATTTTAAATTATATGTATAAGAATTATTTGCATTTTTATTAGTGTTAGAATATTTCTTTTAAAGGTAAACTAATATTTATTTATAAAGTAAATTTGATAAATAAGTTATATTCACATTTAAATTAAGTAAAAATTTATTTAAAAATTGTTTAAGACATGTGTAAACATGTTAACCTCTTAAAACACATGTAAACCTATTAAGTCAATTAGATGACAAATGTAAACTCTTGAAGACAAGTGTCAACTTATAATTTTTATTTTTACTAAATATTTTTAAGAAAAAAAATTAGTTTTCTTTCAAAAACACTTTTTCTTTGTTTACATTTCTTTCTAAATTCTAATGGAAACTGGAAAAAATTCATTTTTAAAAATCTAAAATCAAAATCTGTAATGTAAGAATTCAAATCAAACCTGCAAATGCAATTGATCTTCAACCTCAACCTGCAAACTTCAGAGCTGCAACTTCAACATACAAAAGGAAATCTGAATTTAATCAAACCTGCAATATCAACTTCACTCTGCAATTAAAGTTCTATTTCAAACTTGCAAATTTTCAACCTGCATTTCTAAGAAGTATTCTTCAACATGCAAATGAAGATCTGTTTCAACAATTTTTAATCATCAACAAATTGAAAGGGCATGCATTCAAGTTCTTCAGATTTTATAAGCAAGGCCTAAAAAAATCAAAATCTGCTCTGCCTATGAACATGTGAGTAAATTTTATTTTAAAGACAGTTTTAAAATCTGAAGTCATATTGATATCAGTGATAAATATTGCAGTAACATAGATTTAATATGTTTATATGTTCGATAATGTGAATGCATGTTTATTTAAAGTTGGTTTTGTGAAATTATTAGTATATCCGCTTCTCTGTTATATACTCCAGGCTTCTGTGTTTTTTTTAAAAAGAATTCTTAACTCCAAATTAAACTTATACTTATCTTGGATTTTTGAATTAAAGATGTTTGTGTAGTATAATATCAAGTATGAGATAAATTCTGGAATTTTAATTTAGCAAATAAATGTTTAAATTTGAAATAACAGCGAAACATTTATATATGTTAAAAATCAACTTATTTAATTTTGGATTTGGATTACATGATTGTAATCATGGTAGAAAATAATGAATTTAGGAGTTAATATCAAAAATTTTAGTTGACAAATTGACTAGAAATTTGGTTTTGTTCGAAAAGGAGGGTTTTGGCAATTGCCGATTATCTATACATTAATTTGGTGTAAACTTGGATCGAAGCTTGCTTGTATGTAGAGGATGTTGGGAAAAATTCTTTTGGATTTTTCCAATGACCAATTTGCTTGGAATCGAACGATTTAGGGTTTTGGTTAGTATTTTCGAACACTGGGCCGTCGAGACGTTTCCATCATGTGTGTTGGACCGGGAGTGTTCGCACATGGGGGAAAATGGAGCTCGAGTCGTGGGGGTGCTGTCGTGGGAACGACGGGGCTCCTTGGTGTTGGGTTGGCCGACAGCGATGGAATTTTTGGATGATGGTTACTGCAGTTGTTCGAGTGTGATGCTCGAATTCAATTTGATCATGTTTTGTTTGATCTGGGTTTAGATTTTGGTTCGCTCGTGCTCGTGTGGTTGTAGAGGATGGCCGCGGCGCTCGCCAGAGAATGATGACGGTGGGACATATGCACGCATGTATGCTTTGTGCACGAGGTTGTTTTTAGGTGAAGTTGATGGGGGAAGATGAGTTTAACCTGAAGGAATTATCGCGTTATGCTCGTGTGCGACCCGAAGAAGGATGGGGTTGAGTTGGCTTCGGGGTAGGCACGAGGGTTTCCTGGGTTGATACTCGAGCTTGAGTGATGTTGCCCTGTTGAGTTATGTAATGATATATGATAGAAATTTTAACTTCAGTTTGAACGGGTGAAATCAAGCATTAAGTATAAACAGATTTATAAAAAGAAAAACAAATTTATAAAGGTAAAACTTGTTCTTTGAACAAAACGTAAATTAAATTTATATTTTAAATTTAAATCAATTTAAGATGTTTGGTTGAAAGTAATTATCTAAATTAAATTTTAAAATTCAAATTTAAAAAGTGTCGTGATTTTAATTATTAAATCAAATTTTTAATTTAAATATTTAAGTAATGTTTTAATAACAAAATTTTCAATTTATATTGAAATAAATAAGTTTAACTTGATAATTTAAAGTGTTTTAAATTTGTAAATGATTTATAAATGCTTTATCTCCAAGTAAGGTTACTATTATGATTTTGAAAACCAAGTTTAATAATTTGCCTTTGAATTAATAAGATTTAAATTATTCAAATAATTTATTTATGGAAATAAATAAGGTTAAATTATTTGGATAATTAACTTAAGAAAACTTAATTTAATATGATTTGTAATAAGTAAGATTTCATTAAGATTAATGATTTTCTTAATTAATTGAAGATTTAAAAATATAAGAAGATTAGTTAATTAATTAATTATTTAATTAATTTTAAATAATTAGTTAATTGTTTATTTAATTTTAGTATCACTTAATTATGGATTAATTAAGTGTGATTACTTAATGAAGTAATCAATGGTTAACGTTTGAATATAATTAAGAACAGAAGTAATTGATGGTAATTACTCGTAGGAGTAATTAGTTGAAGTGATTATTGGGTAATCACTTGTTGTTATCAATTAAGGAATTGATTAATATAATTGTTTGAAGGTAATTAATTATGAAGTAATTAATTAATTAAAGAATTAAGGATTGGTTAATGATGGAATTAATTATTTGTTAAGTAATTAATTAAGAGAGTGATCAAGATTTATTAATGAAGCAATTAGAGATAATTACTTGTTAAAGTAATTAAGAGTTAATTAATTAATTATTTTAGTTAATTAATTGATGTGATTAATTAATTAATGAAGGTGATTTATTTAAGATTAATTACCAATGGTAATTAATTAAAAATGTAATTAATTAATAAAGTAATTAATTAAGGATTAATTGTTAATTGATTAATAATTACTTAATGAAGTAACTAAAGATTAATTCGATTAATTAATCAAGGGTTAATATAGATTAATTAAGTAGATAATTAATTAAGGTAAGTAATTACAAATTGTTGATTACTGATTATGATTAATGAGTTGATTAACTACAAGTTAATTATTTTATTAAAGTAAATTATTAGTTAATGGGAATCATTAATTAATATAATTAATGAATTAACCAAGGTTGATTAATATATGTAATTAATTAAAGTGTGACTAATTAATTATAATTAATTAAGGTTTAATATAATTAATTATAGTTAATTAATAAATGGAAACAAATGTATGATCATTAATTATTGTAATTAATGATAGTAATTAAAGGTTAATTACTGAATATGGTTAAGGATAATTACTTGAATGTAATTAAAGTATAATTAATCAAGGAAGATTAATTAAGAAAGATCATTAGAGATGATCAATTTATTTATTTAGAATAAATTATTGAAGAAGGATTTAGGTAATCCTAATTGATTAAGAGTTAATCAATTCTGGTTTGGATGATTTGTTAATATTGGTTGATTGATTGATATTGGATGAGTAATATTGGGTGATTGATATTGGTTGATACTGGATGTTTTTGATATCTATGATATGTGATATGCTACTGTGTGAGATGAATGTTTGATGTGAATTATCTACTGTGATAATGTAATTCATCTATCTGTTTATATATCATCCTGAATATGAGTTTAAAATGTTTAAACCCTTAAGAACAACTTGGACATTAAAATGGCGTTAGGTTTCGGTGAGACCGGGATCGGTTTTCCATACTTGGGATCCGAAAATCACATCGATTCCAGTTAAACGTTAGGTCGTGAATCCAAGTGGAGCAAGTGAAGACTCGAGGTGTAAGGACTATACGTCAATATAACTCTATGGGTGTTTCCGTAATGAGTTTACGGAATAGTGCTTATAGATTCGAGATGGTGATTTAGAGTGCAAGGGCTATGGTCGTTGACTATGAGGGTGATTCCAATAATGAGTGCAATGAGATAGTGCCTTCGGTTTCGTTCAAACCCGGAACGAACTTGTATGGATTGAATGCTTTCAGAACATCGTCAGGTGGACGATGAGCATTCTAAGATAGATGTGTTCTATAAAGGTAATCGCAGCCTCAAGCCTCATCAACCAGGAATGGCTAAAACAAGGGAGGTGCAACAAGGCTTCATGGGTAGCTCCCACTGGAGAGCGAGATTTACCCCTGTCTAGAGGTCCCTTTCTATTTCGGCTTAGTGTGTGGTTGGTTGCGCCAACTATGGGGTGGTCTTGTTCGGGACATGGTTCCGGCCTTGTGTTGCAGGGGAGCGGGCGTACTCCTCGATACGTTGATCTAGGCCACATACTGTGACGGAAGGTACCCCAGTAGCCCTGCCATTGATGGAAACCCATTCTTCCTACGAGACCCTACGGTTTTGATTGTATTACCCACTTTTGTGGCTAGTAGCTGGAATTTAATGAATGTAACAATTTCGGCTATTTCTTATTTACTTGAAAACCCTAAACACTATTATAATATCACTGTATTTCCTATCAAATATTTTGGTTAGCGTAAGGTAAAAACTTTTCCATTTTTATGTATGTAAAGTCTTACGTGATACCTTTTCTTTTCAAAGGTTTTTCTAAAGTTAAGCAATTTTAACCCGTTTACTCACACCAGACCCCTGTTTGACCCGCGTGCTTATTTTCTGTTTTATTAAACTCTTGGGTGCTCATATTATGTATGAGTAGTCAAGGGATTCAGGTTTGCTTGACGAATTCTGTAGGAGATATGGAGCAGGAGGCTTCCACGTGTAGTTATATTATGGTTCCGCTATGTTTGTTTGGTATCTGTGTCTGTTGTGTCTGTATCTGTTGTACTTGAGTTGTATAGTTAGACAGATGTTTATAACTGTCTAATATGTATTGTTACAAGGTTGTGTACTCTGATGTATTATGACACTATGTAATATTTTATGTGATATTATATTTCATTCATTCCGCTGTGAGTTCTCTGATGTTGTTATGTTTCTTCTTTCTCTTTCTTTTCTTCTTCTATCCCTTTCTTTCTTCATTGATGATGCGATTTCCTGGTGATAGGAAGTCGGGTCGTTTCTACACAAAAATTGGCTCAACATGTTACTTGCAGACAATCCTCACCTCCACAGTCGACAGCTCACTACCATCCTTTACATATTGCATTCGCTATTCAACAAGGTAACAATGATGACACTCCAGAGATGGGAATGACGACATTCGCCCAAAATCTAATACCAAGCTAAAAAGAATGATCTAGGTCATTCCAAAAATCAAATCTAAATCATCTAATATCAACCCTCTTTGATTATAGAAAAAAATCAATCTACTCTCGTAGATAATGATACCATTATACAAGGATACCTTATCCCAGTTAGACCCCGGGAAAGTTGAAGTTCACCAGCTAAAAGTGAAGTGGAGCAGTTGGTTATACTCTGCAAATAAAGTACTAGGGAGAAAATTATGGAAGAAGGATCTTCCCCATTCGGTGAAACAATCATTGAAACAAACTTCCTTGAAAACTTCAATGCCCCCTCGATTGACAAGTTTAATTGGCTACAAACCTTGATGATCATCTTTGCATGTTTGAATTTTACATGGACATGTAGAAAGTAAGAAGGATGGCTAGTTTTTGTACCAAATTGGGCATAACACTCTCAGATGTATTTTAAGAGATAAAATGAATAATTTAAATGAAAAAACAGGAAGATCTAACAAACACACCAATTAATAAACCAGTAAACGCACAGAAACACATAGATTTAGAGCGGTTCGGCATATGGTCTACGTCCACTATGAAATGTGGCTTTTATTAAATTTTTCTTGTAGATTACAACGAGTTACAACAATAGAATTTTATCACAACAGTGATTTCGCATAGTTTGGATGTAGAAGAGCCAAAAGTCCTTTTTCAGTAGGTCCTGGGCGGCTATTTATAGGCGTAGGCTGCAAATATCCCAATCAGATCTCGAAAGACCCCTTCTCTCACGTGGGTGGGCCAGGTGATCGATCCTGGACCGTTTGAAGTCGATTTGTGATCAATCGAACACAATTTGTATCGATTAGGATTTAGTCCAATCGAGTCGAGATTGATCATGAACACTCCTGAAGATGCATGCAAGCTCCTGTGAAATTTTGACGGCATTTGGACTTGTAGATTTTGAGTTGTGATCGATGTAAGTTTGGATTTCCAAAACCGTACTGCCTTTGTATCGATACTATTCGCATCGATTGATTCGTATCAATGATTCTACACGTGATGTTAGTTGATGTGGCGCTAAACTTTAGGATCGATCCACTTTTTATGCCGAGCGAACGAGTCTTTCACTTGACCGTGCTTTCTTCATATCGATCTTGTGTATTTCCCTTCGTATCACTTCTGTTGCACTCCACTTCGTATCGATGTCTTGTGCTCCATTTCGTATCAATGCCCGACGCTCCTCTTCATATCGATCATTAAGTATTTGATTTTTCTATCAATGGGAGATGTTGATTTCGTATCGATCTATGGCTGATCGATACGAAGCATGCTTGAAACTGGATCGATACGAAATGAACTACCGCCACTGCTGATGGATGCGAAATGGGTGGTTGTGAATGGATACAAAGTGGGGTCAATTCCGATGGATACAAAGGAAGCCGCTGTTGATGGATTCGATGAAACCGATGCAAATAGGATTGACCGATGGATACCAACAAGTTTATTTTCTTAGCTTGCATTGATCATATATAGAGCATATGAACTCGGATTGACTTGAAATTTCGAACGTTGGCTTCCATGACATTGCTTGTCATATCATATCAATTGTTGCTTGATTCAAACTCGGACAACATTTACCATTATCCATAGCGAACCTGTTTATAACCATTTTTCAGAATAAACTGTCTTTTATTTTCAGTTAATTTCTTAGCGTCACAGCCTTGCCAAAAGGTGGGATAACATTTGCCCCCAAAGTACATCTTGTGAAGACATGACGTGCTTTGAAAAGCCGTAATCTTCATTCTGAAAAGTTCTATTTGACTTGGAGAACGGTTGCTGTCTTTTCTCGAAAGATATAACCTTTGATTGACCTTCAATAACATAAATAATGAATTATTGACTGCCAATGGTTGTACCGTCCACTGTTGTAACTGATTATTAAATGATAGAAAACTGTTGTTTGTTATTGTAATTGTCATCAGGTGAGCATTCACTTCCTGTGAATTTTAAAAATCGAATGTTAGTCCATCATACATGTATGTGTGTTAGTCTGACTCTGACTAACGTTTGCATGTCCACGAGTCGTTGTCGGTTTTCTTTTGTCAAATTCCGTATTGATTCTCTCCTGAATCGATGTGTAATTCAAGTTATAACAAAGCCTTATGGTTGTTTTGGTGCATTCCTTTGTATCGATCCTCTGTTGGATTGATCCGAGGAGTTGAAAATTTGCTTACGTATCGATGGCGATCGATACGAATTCATTAGCTATTTTGAATATTTTTGCATCGATGGGCGTGAATTCTCATGGTCTTTGAATGGATGGATATAGAATCATCATCTCGCATCGATGGAGTTGAAGATCGATCACCGATGGATATGAATAACTACACTTTGGATCATTCTGGATTGATGGATACTAATAAGCTTCCTCGTATCGATGGTAGTCATGCGGTTCTAGCGCAACCCCGTTGTTCTTTTCGTATCAGTGCTAGATGGATACGAAACAGCTGGATATGAAAATCTGCTTTCGTATTAATGGAGGTAATCGGTTATCTCGGTATACCAATGGGATACGAAGCGTTTCTTTTCCTTAGGTACAAACTGATATAAAAGCTTTTGGGACTTAGAAAAATTTCACTTGCTTTAATTTTCTTTTACATTCGTATCGATAGAAGAAACGAGAATTGGAAATTGCCTCTGCCCCGAAATCAATATAACAGTTCAGTCACTCAAATGCATATTTTGATTTAGGTTAATAATGAATAAATCCACGTAAAAAATGACGAGACTTGAGTTTCAATGCTATTTCACTCATATTCGCGGCCGAGTTCGGTGATGTTGATACCGGAGTTGTACCGAAGTAAGGATGAGAAAGAAGTAATGTCGTTCAAGCAGCTTGAGGAAGGAGGGTAGATGAATATGAAGGCAGTGCTCGTGTTGTTCAAGGAAAGGTGATCCGTGTCGATCTAAGAATAATTGGAGTTCGTATTGATCGACAATGGTGGAGATTCATATCAAAAAAGGGGGGAGTAACTTCGTATCGATAGGAGATGGTGGGAATTCGCATCGATCCGGAGTGATCGATATGAAAAGCTAGCTGTATGATTGATACGAAGCAGCGGCCCTGTTGATCGATACGAAGATGAAAAACTTCCTGATTGATACGAATCGAAATTTTGTGAGATCAATGTGAACTCCCTGTCTCCCCGATTGATACGAATGGAGCCTCTGCTGATCGATCCAAGTCTTGAACTTGATGGATACGAAAATTTTGAATAAATGAACACTTAACTCCGTCGAGCTTTAGCCTTGCATAATTGAACCTAACCATTTCACTGCACATTCGACTGCCTTTCAAAGCTCGTCGATGGAACTGTAGCTTGACTAAATTTAAAAAATAATAATTCGGATCGGTCTCTAAAGTCTGGATGGCACGGTCGTGACGGTCAGCGATGATGGTCACTCCCATTGGATTTCGAAGTCTTGTCGTTTGAATATTTTTCTTTAAATGTGTAGAATCTTTTAAGTATTATGTAACATTGCACTGCACTGTACAATACATTCATGCACTTCACATTGGAGAACATACGGGCTTATTTTCATCTAATGATGGTTTTTGATGAGTTGATTAGTTATGGAATCTACAAGTTTACATCAGCAGGAGCTTCACATTTCGTCTTCTCCGATAATAGAGATGCCGGCCATTGCAGCCGAAGTAATAGGTCTAGCTCTAGACGAGCTGCCAAGAGCAACTTTTACTGTGAATCCTCAAGATTGTATGCCATCTAATATTTTCGAAGATATATTAGGGAGAATATGCTTAAGATACGGTTTACCATTATACGACGTTCTCCTACCCGGCCCGAATAACAGGCCACACGCTCCCCCAGAAGGATTCACATCCTTTAATCGCCATTCGGGCACAGCGAGAACACTTCCTCCATTTAACCAGTATATTCGAGAAGTTCTAGCTTTCTTTAGAATTGCTCCATCGCAATTATATCCAAATGGATATGCAAAGTTGAACAGTCTTTCATCGTTTTCATGGAATATCTCTTTCGACCCCCGACTCCGGAAGAAGTCAGATACTTGTTTATTTTCAAGATTCGGGGAGATAATCCTTCATTCACGTTTCTAGAGGCAGTTAGGAATTTCCAAGTGGTGATGGGATCTTGGACCAGGCTTTGTTACTTTAAGACGGAGTGGTTTTACGTTCGATGCCCTCCAGGGTTCGCCAGTCGATGGTTATTCAAACGTAAGTGATGTAATTTCTGTAGTAGCTAATGAGGTAGTCATAATCGACATTGACTAATATCTTCTTTACTTTACAGTCGTAATTCCACGATCCAAATATGCACACTTTAAAAAATAGGACAGATTCTCCAAGAAGTGCCCGGTGAGATGAGGGAAATTGATTCAATGCTAACAGACAAAAATTTGAAAGCCGTTAGGCTAATTGATCAGGATCAGAGCGTTAGACTCGAAGGGACGATCGTGATAGTTTCGGCAAAATAGGCTAAGCGTAGGGCACCCAGGATTATAATAGCTGAGGAAGGCAATGGATAAAATACACATATTGACGACGAACCCGTAGCCGGGCCGCCCAACAGTTTTCAGGGTCTAGAGGGAAGGAGGAAAGGCAAGGCAGTAGCACATAAGTGTCATTAATCTTTGAGATAGAAATCTACGATTGTGTCCCTGCTAGCCTCCGGTGTTATAATTTCGGAGGCTCCTCCCTCGCAAATGGAAAACCCTTTTGAATGGCTTGCCGACATTCCAATTCTGAACTATGTGTCACTCTAACACGATAACGGATTGGAAGGGCTTCAAAGTGCCTTAGATTTAAGCGAGTCACTTCCTACAAGTGTGGCTGACATATCCGGTTGGTCGGTGACTTAACACATGCAACATACACTTCACAGCACTACACGATTTCCAATCATAAGTTATTCATTTTTAGATATTACCGATTCTTCTTTTCTTTCTATTTTACAGATACAATGACTAGGCGAGAATCTATGTTAGGAAGCCTTCGCTTTGCATGCCAGTCGTCCAGTTCATAATATGAGTCTTGTAGGAGGAAAGGTGATAGAGACCGTGATCGCGGTTATTCTAGTCAAGAACGTTATGAGAGGAAGAGGGATAGAGATAAAGAATACAAACATCGATCCCGATCAAGTTCTCCACCTCCTCGAGCTCTAACACAACCCTCTGGTCATGGAACACAACCACTAGAGCTTCCACGTCAAAAAATGTCTTCTCAAGCTCCCAGGCTAGATTCATAATGCCATAGAACCAAGACCGAAACTACCACTGCCATTGAATAAGCCATTACAGAGCCCATTGGGGAAGGAGCGATCAAAATTTCCTATTGAAAAAAGATTTCCCGAACATGACTTTGACGGCTTCATCTTCCCTCCATACTTAAAGAAAATTTCAGCTGAGGCTGAACAAACTATGCATGACTACGGACATGATGTCTACAGCCAATATAGGGAGTGGGTGAAAACTGCGGATAAAGCATCAGCGGTGGAATTTAAGCAAATAAAAAAAAAATTGCGAAGTTAGAAACCGACCTCGCTCAAAAGGACCATATAATACAAGTGCTCAGTAATGAAGCCGAATCTTTCCGAAAGTCGAAAATAGAGGCTATCAAGAAAGCCGACGAGACATATCAGTCCATGGAAAGGATGCGACAGACACATTTTGCTTTGGCCGAGGAAATGGGCCACCGAAACACCATTGTCGCAGTTGAAAGAGATGCTGCACTGAAGGACCTTAACGAGCTTAAAGCCAAATTTTCTGAAGTCGTCAAAGAGAAAGATGACGCAAATAAAGCTGCTTAGGAGGCATGCGAGCAAACTATGGTGATTCAGGATGAGAGGGATGCGGTAGTACTTAAAATTTGGGTGGCTGAGTTCAGGGTTGCAGATGAAGTTAAGATGGCAGAGACCAGATTAAAGATTGATATTGAAGGCCTTCCAATCACATACAATGCTAATGTTCTGAAGCATAGAAATCTAGCCTGGCTCGATAATTATCCAACACGCATGTATAATGCTTGGGGCTGATTAGTAGAGGATGAAAATGCAGAGCGACAAGCGGAATCAATCGATGAGTTCGAGCTTGAGAACCGGGTGTTGAATGAAGATGAAAGGAAAATTCTCCACGATATCATGATCACATATGAAAAGAAGAAACTTAGCGCTGGGAAGCTGTAAGAGGTTCTGGTGTTGAGCACCATGATGTAGGTTCTGAAACTCTTGCGCCAACTCAGCCTGAATTTACATCCGTGGTTGATTTTCCACGGTATCTCCAGTTCGCGAGCACGTCTCTGAAGTTGCTCTGCAACCTGTGAGCCAAACCGAGGAAGGTATTCTAAAAATTCCTGTGCTCACCCAAAGTTGGAAGTGTTGATTGAATTAATCGCTAACTCTTTTTATTTGTCTCTATTCAGTGATAGGAGCTTCATCTTCCATGCCACCGCCACCTAAGAGTTACATCACGAGCAGAAAGCCATCATAGCGGAAATGTCTGTGACAACGGCTACGGCATCTACGGATGGGGTACAAGGGAGTACACTTACTTTTGATGAACAAATGATGGAGGAACTTCTCGGTCATCACACAGTGACCCCTTTGCTAATCTGTCATTTGTCATAAGTGGAAGAAAACCTATGACTAGCTCCTCATGCCCAAGTGCTAATGTTCCTTGAAAGGCTCAGATAATTCACGAACAGGAGATAATAGCCGAAATTATTGCCGAGATGGAAGCAGTTGCGCGGGCTAGTAGCTTTGGAGGTAGAATGGCGGACCTGGTCCAGCCCCTTTGCGGATGATCTCCTCAGGAGAAACGGTCGTTGATACAAGTGTGCCTCCTCCACCTGCTAACACTGATCCTATCCCTCCGACACCTCCTTCAGGAAGCATTCCTATCCATGTGAGTTTGGAGGAGGAACTTAACATAATGCCTCCGACTGTAGATTAACCGCTAAAAGTCAAGGGGTCGAAGAGGAAGCCAAGCGGCGAATCCAGTGGCTATACGTCGAAGAGGAAGCAGAGAAAAAAGAAAGAATATACATGTCTTTTCGATTCATTTTTGGTAGATAGATAGGAATTACTTTTGTTTTCTTTTTATAGGCTGTGTATAGCTGCGGGTTCCGTCCCTGCTAGTAGGATTTTTGGTATAGCTTTCTACTTATCCTTTCTCTTCCAAAAAATATTTGAAATAAAATTTCGTTTTTTCTCTAGCTCAGTTTATGTTCACCCGTTAAAATGCTTCTACGCTTGAAGTTTCATTCAATACACTTATGGGAGTTTTAGTCTTTAAATCGGACCCGGGTTTATTTTCTAAGTTCCGAAGTCACGGTTCCGGGTCGCGATCGAGCGATAAGTCAAATTCTGATATTGCATGTCTCAATTAGTTGCTGGCATTAAGTTCTGCCCCAGTTACGAGGATAAGTTGAAAAGATCAATTAACAATCGTTGATTGCCTTTAATACATCGAGCTTAATTTCGTTAAAGCAGAATTGAAACAAGATGAGCTCAGGTGGTCAAAACACACTTTCTTGCCTATTGGAGATCGTATCCATAATCTAGGGATTGCACTTGTAGATCGGTGGTCCCTCCTACCCGCACAAGGTTTTGAGATACGTCCGCAATCCGAGGACTTAGATTATTTTATAGGCGATCAACCACAACCGTTTGATATTCAAAACTTCGTCGGCATTCTAGGGACTTAGATTGATTCATGGGTGGTCAATCATACCCGGTTTGCGTTTATACTCCAATCCGCACTCTAGGGATTTAGAGCTAGTCATTGTTTGTACTCCAGTTCACACTATGGGAATCTAGAGTTAATTAACTTTTATACTCTGATTCGCACTCTATGAATCTAGAGTTAGTTGACGGGTGTACACCCGCTTGGTATTTATGTTTATACTCCGGATCGCATTCCGAGAGTCTGGAGTTGGCCGATAGATGGTCAATCACATCTGTTTAGGCTTTTGGATTTCGTTCGCACTTCGAGAACGACGAGTCTATCAGGATCGTAGATGGTCGGTTCACATCCACCCTTAGTTAACAAGCGAGGTCGTTAGATGGACGGATACATCCTCCTCGAACATGGTTAAATACAAGCGAAGTCGTTAGGTGGATAAATTCACCCTCTTCGAAACTACATTTATAGGTTTATACTCCAGTTTGCACTCTGTAAATCTGAAGTTAGTTAGAGGATTGTCGTGTGTCAATCCTCTTTTGGCTTTGGTGTCATGACTTGTCCTTGAGCTCGGGTTTAACTTAGTGGGTGATTGGTCATATCAAAGTCACTCCATGTTTGAATAAATCCCACCATATGGTGGAACTTAGCTCTCTGTACTAGTGATGGTCGTATGAGCATTTCAAAAAATCATGGCTCTAGCTCGAAGAGATTGCATTTTATTGCTGAAATAAGGAAATACGGCAAAGTTAGTTGCCTTGTTACAAATTCAAACTTTGAAATGCATAAACAAATTGCAAATGAAAAATAGACTGAATAAATAAACGAAGCCTGTTATGTGTAGTAGCGGCATACACTTTCCCTGTTCTAGGCCTTTGGCAGAATGAGACTGTCAGTGGTCGATAATTTGAATGTTCCATCTCCGATTTCGTCCAATGACATATGGCCCTTCCTATGTTGGTTTCATATGTGAAGGAACCGGGTAAATCCTGTTAAGGACGAGATTGCTGGGTTCGAAGGTTCAGGGTTAGACCTTGGCACTATATAACCGGGCAACTCGACTACGGTACGCGGCTGCCCTTAAATTAGCCTTTTCACGTTTCTCATCTAATAAATCCAGAGATTCGGCAAGTAATATAGCATTCGTTTTTGGATCATAATAAGACACACGATGAGAAGGTACTTCCATCTAGACTGGAATAAGGGCTTTTGTACCGTAAGAAAGCGAGAATGGAGTGTGGCCGGTCGCAGATTTGTGGGTTGTCCGATAAGCCCATAAAGCCATAGGAAGTTCATCGACCCATTTACCCTGGTCTTTTCGAGTCGTTTATTCAGAATAGACTTTATAACTTTATTAACAGCTTCAACCTATCCATTCACTAGAGAGTGTACAATTGTGGAGAACTTCTTTTGGACGTGAAACCATTGACAGAAATTCTTAAATTCAACATTGTCGATTGGGCTCCGTCGTCTGTGACGATGGTTTTTGGGAGACCAAATCGATAGATAGTGTTGCGCACTACAAAGTTGATCGCTTTCTTTGTCGTGATTGTAGCAAGGGGTTCAACTTCTGGCCACTTGGTAAAGTAATCAACTGCGATGATGGCGTACTTCGCACCACCTTTGGCTAGAGGTAGAAAACCAATAATGTCGATGCCCCATACTACAAACGGCCATGGACTGACCATCTGAGTTATTTCAAAAGGTGGGGATCTAGGAATACGAGCATGCTTTTGACATCTATCACATTTTCTGGCATAGTCTGATGCATCGTGCTTTACAATCGGCCAATAGTATCCATATTGAAGCACATTCTTACCAAGAGCATGCCTCCAGGTGTGATCGTCGCATTCTCCTTCATGCACGTCATGCAATAATCATTTGATTTCATCGTAAGTAATACACCGGGGTAAAGAAACATAGTATCCTCTTCTATACATGACTCTATTCTGGATAGTGAACCGCAAAGCTTTTCGAAGAACTTGTCACTTTTCACTCCTGTGCTCCAGCACGGTCCCATGCTCGAGATAGTTTCTGAACGGATTCATCCATGACTTCTTATGAGGAATGACCTCAACTACCCAATTTGTTTCCATCTGATCGATGCTCGGGGAAGATAATATTTCCATGGAAACATTTCCCATTTGCTGTGCTTCACCTGTACTGGATAACTTTGCTAACGAATCAGCTTTCCGATTGCGCTCTCGGGATATGTAATAAATGGCATGATAATCAAACTGTTTCAATATCTTCTGGATCCGAGCTAGGTAAGTGGCCAGCCTTTGGTCTTTAGTCTGTTACTCTCCCCGAACCTAGCACACAACCAACTGCGAATCACAATAAATCTCTAGAGCAATAATTCTTAAATCTCTGACAAGTCTTGGTCCAACAAGTAAGGCTTCATATTCGGCTTCATTATTGGTCGTACGAAAATTGAATTTTAATGCATAACATACAGATCGGCCTTCAGGAGTATCTAGTACAACTCCGGTGCCTAAGCAACGGTCGTTTGATGCACCATCGGTATGGAGCTTTCAGATATACCGAGAGATTCATTGGTTTTGGGCAAGTCCTTCGGGATAGTGAATTCAGCGATGAAGTCTGCTAGCACTTGTCCTTGGAGAGCTCCCCTTGGAGTGTAAGTAATGTCAAACTGATTTAGCTCGATATTCCACTTAAGTAACCTACCAGACATCTCAGGCCGTGTAGGTCCTGTCGTAACGGCTGGTCGATGTAAATGGTGATAGGATGAGCCTGGAAATACGGATGGAGCTTCCTTGAGGAAATGATAAGACAATAAGCCAACTTCCCTAGCTTTGGATAATTTCTCTCTGCTCTCGTTAGTCGTTTACTAATATAATAGACCGAAAGTTGTATCCGGCCTTCCTCCCAAATTAGGGCAGCACTGATTGCGTTCTCTGACACCGCAAAGTAAATGTATAATCTCTCATGGTCAATGGGCTTCGACAGAATAGGTGGTGCGAAGAGGTGTTGAATCATTGTTCGGAATGCACCCTCATATTCCGTAATCCTTTCAAAGTTTTGCTTCCTTTTTCTGATCAGGTCGAAGAAGGGAATGCATTTGTTAGTGGATTTTGAAATGAAACTGCTCAGTGCTGCTACTTTCCCATTTAGATCGGTCTTCCCATTGACTGTTTTAGAGCAGTTTTCTTATATTTAATGGTATTGCTGGTCAGTAAATACACGTTTTCCAACGATGTATTTAAAGGAGTATAGCTATCAAACATAGGAGCCCTACGTCGTGGCCCACGATTCTGATCCCATTTCCTATTTTGATGTCCATTGCCTTTCTGTTGATTCTATTTATTCTGCATGTTCAGTTGTACCCTTCTAGAGCTCTCCTCAATTTGTTTAACAACAACATTGTTCTAGATTCCTTCCACACTGGGTCTTGCGTCATCCTTCTTCCTAGACTCTTCTGCATCCTCCCTTCTCAAGAACTTGGTTGCCTTAGAATAGAAATGGTCCAACGACGCAAGAGGTTTTTCAGCCAACCAGTCGTCGAATTCAAAATCTGGATCGATCCCTTTAGTTAATGCCATCAAAATTGAGTTATCATTGGGATTACTAATCTTAGCGCATGCAGCATGAAATATCTTCAAACAATGTCCGAATGTCCATCCAGGAGCTTGAGTGAAACTAGACAAGGTATTTAAATCCTTCGGCCTTGTGACATGCATGCAGAACTACTTAACAAACTTTGTTGCCAACTGGTCAAAACACGAGACAGATCGAGGTGGTAAACGGGTAAACCACATAGTTGTTATGCTCTCTAGAGAGATCAAGAAATTTTGATATTTAACTGCGTCATCGGCTCATGCAGCATTCATCAACCATTCGTACTTTAAGATATGCTGATTAGGATCAGAGCTTCCTTCATAAATAGGTAGAGTTGGCATCTTGAACTGCCGAGGTGGCTCTGCATCGAATATATCATCAGTGAAAGGGGTATGACTCTAGGAGATTTCCCAATCGTCATTGGTGAGATCCTGACTTTCATGGATCATCTGACGGATCATCGTCGGTATATCCGACATTTGGACGTTCTAGGCCTGCTAGGCTAAGGTGTGGTCGGGTTCCACAATGCAAGGATGGGCAGGTCGCGGTCGACGGTCCTTGTCTCACCTCCTTGGTTCTAGGTTCTCGGGGACATGCGATAGGAGTGTATTCATGTTGGCAATGGTTTGGATTTGTCCTGTTTCAAGCATCGACTCCCAAATCAATGGCAGCGAAGGTAGCACGATCGTCAGTAGTATGATAAGGAACAATATCTCCTCGGGAGGAGGGTCCAATCTGATGGCTAGTTGACGGACCAATGCTTAGTTGCCCAAGATTCAAGGTGCGCTGCTATCCAGTAGCTTCTATATAGCTTTCGGCTAGCCATGGGCTGGTGGATCTATGGCGGTATTCAGAAGAGGCTAAACTCTCGGTGGATGAATGGAAGCCTGATCCCTTTTGGATCTCCTTCGTCTTTGACGATTCAGTTGATTGGTCAATTTCGCATTGGAACGGAGTTGCTGAGTAAGCTATTGGCAGCTTTGCGTCAGCTCTTGTATTAGCAATTGAAATTCTTCCCTAGTGATAGGGCCTTACGGATCTGATAGTTCGGGATCATTCTAATCGATCGGAGGTAGTTGTACGGGGTTCTGTCTGTCCCGTCCTTGTAGATCTGCAGCCATTGAAGTAGTCCTAGTTTTAACCATGATGGATAGCGAAGCTCTTTCGTAGACTTGATGCAACTTTGAATAGGATGGAAGAACTTTAAGCTTGAAATCTAGATCTTCTTCCTAGATTAACACAATCCAATATCGATAGTAGATCCAACGAGCAGGAGAAAAACTGGGTTTTCTCAGTGAAAGCGCCATAGTTTGTACCAAAATTGGACGCAACACTCTTCAAATATGTTTGAAGAGATAAAATGAAGAATTTAAATGGAAAAGGAGGATGATATAGCAAACACACCAATTAATAAATAAGTAAACACACTGAAACATGCAGATTTAGAGTGGTTCGGCATATGGCCTACGTCCACTATGAAACGGTTGACTTTTATTAACTTTTGCTTGCTGATTATAATGAGTTACAATAGAATTTGAGCACAACGGTGATTTTGGCAGACTCTGGACATAGAAGAGCCTAAAGTCCTTTTCAGTAGGTCTGAGGCTGCTATTTTGCTATTTATAGGTGTATGCTGCAAATATCCCACTTAGATCTAGGAAGACCCCTTCTCTCACGTGGATGGGCCCACCCGATCGATCCCTGATCATCTAGAGTCGATCCATGATCGATATGAACATAATTCATATCGATCGGGTTATAGTCCAATCGAGTTGGGATCGATCATGAACATTCCTGAAGATGCACGCATGCTCCTATGAAAATTTGGTGGCATTTGGACTTGTAAATTTTGAGTTATGATCGATGCAAGTTTGGATTTGCAAAACACTACTGCCTTCATATCGATACTGTTTGTATAGACTGTTTCGTATCGATGGTTCTGCATGTGATGTTAGTTGACATGGAGCTAACCTTTAGGATCGATCCAATTTTTAGGCCGAGAGACCGAATCTTCTACTTGACCATGCTTTCTTCGTATCAATCTTGTGTATTTCACTTCGTATCACTTCTATTTCACTCCATTTCATATCGAAGTCCTGTGCTCCACTCCGTATCGATGCCCTATGCTTCACTTCGTATCGATCGTCGAGTATTTGGTTTTGTATTGATGGGAGGTGTTGATTTCGTATCGATCTGTGGCCGATCGATACGAAGCATGCTTGAAACTGGATCGATGCGAAATGGACTACTATGCCACTACTGATGGATATGAAATGGGTGGTTGTGAACAGGTACAAAGTGGGTCAATTCCGATGGATATGAAGGAAGTCGCTGTTGATGGATTTGAACGAAACCGATGTGAATAGGCTTGATTGATGGATATTAACAAGTTAATTTTCTTGGCTTGCATCGATCAATCTTGAGCATATGAAACATGGATTTACTTGAAATTTGGAATGTCGACTTTCGTGACTTCGCTTGTCATGTCATATCAATTGTAGCTTGATTCGGACGTAGGAAAAATTTACCAGTATCCATAGCGAACCTATGTATAACCGTTTTCCTGGATGAACCGTCTTTGATTTCCAGTTAATTTTTTGGTGCCGCGGCCTTTCTAAAAGGCGGGATAACAGCTAGGTTAAGCTTTTCTTAGTTTACCTAAATGGTGTTGCTTCCTAGTGTGTTAGGAGGTTTGGACTAGGGGAAGTTCGATTCTAGCGAAAATTATCGTCTATTTTTTAAGGCATTTCAACTTAGAGAGAGAAGCCTCTCTAAATGTTAATACGATGTCATGTTTTAAGCAGGGTAAGAACGACGACCTTTGCTACTTTATAAATTGTTTTGAATCTAAGGATCTTAGGATATGAGTAAGTGATGCACAATCATTACTGATTGTAGCTCATGCGAGAATCAGGTGAGGCAATGCTATGTGATGAACGTATATTTTTGCATTTTAAACCATTTGTTTCATATATTTTTATTTTTTTAAATGGTATTATACGAGTATTTTATTATGATTTTGCAGATTATAGATTCCAAAGTGCAATGTTGAAATGAATCGGTTGTGCCATCCATTGGTTCAAATGACATGTAGCAGAGAGTGCAGTATTTTGAGCACCGAATAAATAAAGCAAAAGCGCACATCATTTCAAAAGTGCCAACTCACCATCATACTTAGTTCAAACACGGTCATGTTTGGTAAAAAAATAAGGCAAATTCAAGGAATAGCTAACTTATGTAATTGGGCTTCATTTAATATTAAAGCATGGTCAAGATTTCAAGTAAGGTGGGACCATTGAAAGGAGCAGCTCACGTTTTCTTTCGATCCCAGATTTCAAAGCTCAAGCATATATTAATTTCAAAGCAAGGTGCCGTGAATACCTATTCAAGCAATAGCCACGTGGCCACGTTATTTTCTTCCACTAATTGAAGCTTCAAAAAAAATCTAAGTGAGAACAGACCAGTACATATATTTCGGCAGAGCAAGTGATGTGGACCCGTTCTTTTGTGAATAGCTGGACTGACATTACAAGGTTGAAAGTATATAAATAGAGTGCAGACAGTAACACAGAATACATCTCCTACCCCATCATTCTTCTTCTAGTTTAGTTTTAATTTTAGCAGTATTTTTATTTTCGAACAGAATGTGTAGGATTGCTAATTAGATTTAGCAATTTATTTATTCTTGTCTTGGTTATTTTCCGCACTCTTTCCAGTTAGTTAATATATTCTGTTCATTTTATTTCAGTTGTTTTCTCAATTATTTTCTTTTAAGCACTTTTATTTTTGTGACGACCCAGAATTTTGGACATTTGAAATCGAAACATTTAATTAATTTTAAATGTTTAAATGATAGTTTAACTTGAATTTCAAATATCAGAATGAATTTGGCAATTTAATTATTGAATCTAATTATAGAAATTTGGGTAAAATTGTAAATCTTTAATTTTGAGCCTGTTAAAAATAATTTAATGGCTTAGAAAATTTATGTTGACAATACTGAAGATAATAAAAGCTTCGGAATTGAATTTGGAAATGTTTTATTTAGTTTTGGAAATTTATCGTTTAAATCGATATTTAAAAATAGCCGTTCGAGGCACAGTCTCGGAATTCGACGAAACCCATTCCATTGGATCCGTAATATTGTATTATTATAGGATTTCAATTTTTGTAGTATTTGGAGATGTCGTTTGGCCGTACGATAAGCAAAAACGTTGAAATTTAAATCGAAAATTCAATGTTTTAACAGTTTCAAAAGGCTATCTTCCCCATACGATCGAATTTGGCCTCGAAACCTTTTCCATTGCGTTCGAAATAGGGCTATAATATTATAAATGCCTAGCGGCACGTCTCGATCGGAGTTCGAAATTGTAAGTTGTATTTTGGAGACGATTTGAATTTAAAATTGAATTTATGTATATATCTCTATTTATATTTTATTGACAAAGTCAACACTTGTTTATTTCTTCAAATACGCGTCATTTTTTTTACACGCGTATTCAAAATAAACAATAAAAACAAACGAAAACCAGGTTCTCGTTTCAATTATAAAAAAATCAAAAAAATGGCTTAATAAAAATACTCTCCTCATTCAAACTAAAATCCCTTTCCTTCCAATTTAAAACGCAGAACGAACGAAACAAAAAAACGAAACTATGTCTTCTTCATCCTGACAAAATCTCGATTTTTACCTCGCCTCTTCTTCAATCCAAATCATACCCGAAGACAAACAAAGGGGTCCTCGTGAATTCACAGTGGCCTGAGGCGGCGTTTTGTTGGGTTTCGAATCGTCGTGGATGCGATTGTGGGGATAGCTGAGTAATTTGGGGATTTGGGAACGCGAGCCACCATGCATGCAAGAAGGCCGGGGTCGAGGCGATGGAGTAGGCTTTCGTGAATTAGGGTTTCGGCGTGGCGGACTTAGGCGATTCGCGATGGCTACGGGCGCTCGGCAATTGGTTGCGTTGGCGTCGACAGTGGAGGCTGGAGCTCGTTCGATCAGGGTGGGTTCGAGCTTGTATGTGAGAGGTATCACTTTATTTTAATTTAGTTAAATAAATGAATGTGTTAAATAAAGTAAAATAATTACAGTAAAGAAAATTGTTATTTCGTTATTTACAGGAAAATGTATAAATCTGTTTTAATTTTTTTTAAAACAGTAAGATAAAAAATTATTTTATAGAATTTTAAAATGTTCAAAGTTAATATAAGTAAGGTATTGTTTTATTATTAAACACATATATATATATATATTCCAGTATTTAATTTTTACAGTAAGGAAATTTTGTTTCGTCATTTACAGAAAGATGTATATATACATGTATAGACAAAGAAAAAATCAATAGATGTATATATGTGTTATAACATATGACTTTAAAATAGAAAATAATTACAGTAGCTGAAGGAAAATAAAACGTGCGGTGGTTAATTTATTTTATTAATCAATTCAGTCATTTTAACTAATAAAAATAATTTATTAAAAAGGAATTTGTTTAAAATTAAAAGTATTAGCTTAAAGTCAAAATTGTTAGTTAATTAAATTTATTAAAGGGAAATGGGTTTAAGAAATTTAATTTTTAGTTTAAATTAATTAAATGTATTAAATGAAAATTTATTATTCGATTTATTTCGAATATTAACCAATTGTATAAATTATTTATACAAGGTCAAAAGACATGAAAACGAGTCAAGATGGATTGGAAATGGATTGCATGCATTGTTAAAGGTGAGATCTTCTCACTCAAAATTTTAATTGAAAATTCCAGTTATTGATTGGTTATGCAATTGTGATAGTTAAATTAAAATTGATTAATTGTGTGTTTGGATGATTTATTTACTATTAGTTATATTAGTTTAGACCCTATTCCCTGCATAATAGCGGTGGTTATTATATTAAACCCATATACCACGATATTCCACCTCGAAGTGGAATTGGTATTATATATGTATTTGGAGTTGTTGATTTCCTGCATTATATAGCAGACGAGACCATATTCCGCCGCATAATAGCGGATAATATTTTATAAATCCCATATACCGCGATATTCCACCTTGAAGTGGAATGGTATTTAATTCTGTGCTAACGTCTGTGGATGCAGGGAAACAGGTTGGAGGGATCCAACTGGATTCCTCAAATATTTACTTTGTTTCGTATGTTGTGTTATAATTAATTTTAATCTATGTATGATTATTTATGACTGAAACCGTTGAAGGCTGTAATTTAGCCGTATATATTTTTGGTATCGTAGGATATCGGAAATAAATAAAAAACTTTTTTTGATTTTGAAATTTGGGTAGAAAATTTATAATAAATTCACTCAAAGGAATCGGGTGTATTTTAAAAGAAGGAAATTTAAATAGATAAAGTTTTATCCTTGGAAACTTATTGAATAAATTCCAAAAATATGGGAAATATTTTTAATAAAGGAATTTCGAGAAATGTTGTTAAATAGTTGAAGAATTTATTTAAGTTACAGATTCTAAATATTTGAAAGAGATAAAAGAATTTATTCCAAAAGGAAATAAATTTAGATATTTAATTTGGAATTTAATTTAGAGTTGAAATATATTTTAGAAATCGATTCGGGAATAAATTTGGAGTTAGAATAAATCTTAGGAATCGATTAGGAAATTTGGCCTGGTGTGTTGGAAATAATTTCGGGAAATCAATTTGAAATTGATTTGTTATTGGAAAATTAATTTGGGGAATCAAATTGGAATTTGATTTTTATATTTGAAATAAACTGGAAATCAATTTGGGATTTGATTGGGTTTGACGATGATATTTGGGAATCGACTTAAAATTCGTATATCAGTTGATATTTGGAAATGTAAATTCACAATGGGAATTTATAAAAGAAAGGGAAATTGTTTAAAAATAAATACTGGTTTATTTTTAAGGTGTGCAAAGGAATTTACAAATTTGGGATGTAAATTAAAATAAATCAAGAAGATTTATTAATTTATTGGAGTGGACCATTTTATATTGGGAATTCTTCCCTGGAAAGCTGAGTATATTTTTAAAATAGCTTTTGAACAAACTTTAAAAGTTTTAGATTTGGTTCTAAAATTATACTGTTGGAGAAATTAGTTTTTGGAAATTGTTTAAAGTAAAAATTTATTTAATTAATTATACAAGGAGTATTTAAAAGATTAAATTGATTTTTGATTTAGAAAATAGGTATTTAAATATTTATACTCTATCTACTAATTTTATGTTAAAATTAGTTTTTGGACTTGAATTTTTCTATGAGATATTAGTATAATACTTTTGATAACTAATATTTAAGCAAATATTCTAAAAATAGTTTATTTTAAATGTTTCCAAGTATATTTTGAATAAGTGTTTTATATTATTTTAAGATATTTGAAATCGGCAGATTTTCAGTGGAAATGAATAAATATTGGAAAATGTTTTCCACGTACGGAAGAAAATTGATTTGGAATTTATTTTCAAAGGATTGAAGTGCGAAATTTTATCTTGCGAAGGTATATTGAAAATAATAATAATTGGGGAAAGATTATTTGAAATCCAGCGGCTGATGTGAATGATGATTGATAGTCAAATAACCGACTATCAATATTGGCCTTAATCGGCATTTGAATTTCGATGCGACCGGAAGTCGAATTCCAAATGGATATTCAAAACCCACATCGAACCGTTGAGATTGTGATGGATCTTTATTTAAAAGAACGAAGTGGAATTTGTTGTGATTTGTTAGAATCTGAATGAACACTTATTTTTAAAATGAGCACTCGTTATTCGGATTAGCCGGGAAAGCACCTTGTGTCATAAAACCCATTCCGAATAACGATACGACAAAGTGGGATTGCATTTGAAGATGGTATTGAAGACCGGTTATTTTCGAAAGCGAAAGGATACCTGTCGAATGTCTCTGCACCGGGTTGCTCCGGTATAGAGATTTTATCACCCTTTGTGATGGGGATTACAGACGTGATTAGTAAATATCCGAATTTGCAAGGGCTTCTTTGGAAGTGCCTTCGGTTCCGTTCGATCCTGGAACGGACTTGTATGGATGTGTGTCTGACATTATATTTTGAGATGTAAAGCTGATTTCTATCAAATACATTTCTGTTGGTGGCGGAGAATTTATTCTCTTACCTTAACACCCTTCTCTAAGACGTACGAGCTCAAAGGTTATGTAGTTGATGGTTACTAGTGATACATTCCCAATTTGGTAATGTGTCATACGAAGTGCTGCTGATCATTTGTTGATCGAAGCATGGCTTTTGTGAAAAGCATAGCTTTGTGGACGAGACTTCGTCGAACCCCACACCCCGGAATGATCAAACCAGGAAGGATGCGGCAAGGTTATAGGGGGTAGCGCCCCTTAGGGTATGTACATTTCCTTCTGGATAGAAGTGGTATCATTGTATGGAGCCCAGATACTTAACTTATGTGAATGTCGTAAATATATATTACTTTGTGATTGTTGTAATTGAGGATCCTCGGATAAAGGTTGTTTACAACCGGGGGATGGCATACTCGTGTAGTAGTTACCTATTTTTGCAGAGGTAACCCGGCTTTTTGTTGGCAGAGATCCGGGTAGGTTCTCGGAGCGTCCATCCAGAGGCGTACCCATGTGGCAATAGGAAGTTCCTTAGCCTGACCATTTGTTGAAAATTCAATTACCAATACGCGACTTGTACGGTTTTAGTTGTAGAACCCGCCATCTAATATGGTAGCTATAGTAGGCATACTATAATGGTACGTATGCTGGCTAAGATTAATATATACTTTTAAAATGTTTTCTACACTTTGCACTAATGATAATATTAAAAAGATTTTGCGTATTAAGCTGTTTGACTATTATAAGGAGAAATCTTCCCTAAGTGTGCGTTTGCATTGTGTATGTGGCAGGAGGCCTTATGGTAGTTTCATTTTCCTAAAAGCATTGCGGATTTCTTTTAAATTCCTTCGTTTTTCTTTTGTAAAAGAATAACTGTTTTAAGATCTCACACCAGTCCCATGACTGACCTGGAGTTTATTGTTCCCTTTCTAAACTCTGGGTGCCCATAATTTTCCACACGGGCAGCCTAGAGTTAGGTTATCAGGTCATTCTAGAATTTAGGAGTTGCTGTGGAGCTCAAGAGACGAGCTGGATGGCAAAGCATACTTCTATATACTATTATATTTCCTGCTGTTTGTTGTTGTAAACTCTAATAATGTGATGTATAAACTGATATTGTCATTCTATTTTAAAAATATTTAGTTATCTATTATATATTGTTCCGTTGCGAAATGTGAGATTCTGTTATTGTTTCTGTTTTTCTTCTATCGCCTTCTTCTTTAACCCTAATGGTTCGGTTTCCGACATTCCACTGTGTGACATTTGACACAGTGGATGTACAAATGCCGACTTTCGGGCATCGTAAAAATCGGGTCGTTACAATTTGGTATCAGAGTATTTGGTTAAGCGACAACCTTGGCTATGTGATGTGCACGTAAATGTGCATATTTTTACCACCATATTTATTCTCTTTAAATTAAATAAATGATCATATTGGGTATTTTAACTTGTTTTAACCAAAATCCGTATTAATTCCAAATTGTCACATATCCATCTTCATATAGGGGCAAAACGGTCATTTGTGTGCATAAATTTATTTGAGAAAAATTAATTAGAAATTTATGCATATTTTTGTAGGAATTTGGTCTCAAATAAGAGTGGTTCATGAAGACACATGCATGCATAACATTAATATAAAGGAATGAAGATGGAAATTTCAAAGTGAAGATCATGGTGGACCCTACCTACCCACCTACCTTAATGTACAAATTAAAGGCTAATGCACATGCTTATGGAGTTAATGGTTTCATGTACACTTAATGGGGGATTAAGACATGTTAATGATTACTTGGCCTCCACACTTCCTAAAGGGCATTTTGGGCACTCCCCAAAAAGTGAATTAAGGTTTTAAAACTTATATATATACCCCTTATGTTTCATGTAATCTCTCCTCTCTTCTCTTGGTCTCTCTTAGGCCTCCTTCTCTTTAGTTTAGTTTAGATAAAAAATAAAATGAAAGCTCCTCTTTCTCTTTTCATGGCTACTTAGCCATTTTTATTTTATGTAATCTTTTTATTTTATGCAATTTAATACATGCTCTTTCCTTTTAATGTTCATTTACTTTCATGTTGTAGTGTAGATCTCTTCTCTTTTATGCAAGTAGAATAATTTTTCCTTTCATTTTGCTCTCTTTTTCCTCTTATTTTTATTCAATGTTGCTTGGTATATTTGTTCATATGATGACAAATATGAGAGGCTAAACCCCTTCAATTTAGGGGTAATGAAGCTCTCTAATTAATGTAGCTTCAACATTTTGTCAATTCATGCTCTCTTTTTGTTGTTAATGAGAATGATTGAAGTGGTTTAATTTGTTGTCTTTGCTTTGAATTTGATAGTCTATATTGTTGACACCAAATAGGCTATGCTTAAAAAATCACCAACACAAATGCCTCTTCATAAATATATGATTATGGCATAAGAAAGTGATTTGAAATTAAAATTTGATGGTCTATGTTTCTAATCAATAGTTAATAGGCCATACTTAAAATAGATTTCATTTTTATTTTCTTTGTCAAGTTTCATGAAAGTTTGTAAGTGTTCTAAGGGGTGTGCTATAGTTTGATGGCTTACGTTGGCTAATCAATAGCTCAAATATGCCATACTTATGATAAACACATCAATTAAAACACTAATTGTCGGATCGATCTCAACCTAGAGGGGGGGTGAATAGGGTGATAGTGTAAGTTATAAAAATTAATCGCGGAAGCTTATCAATTAATTTAAATTCAGATCACAGAATAGCAGCACAGATATAGCAGAATATAAATAACAGAACAGAACAACACAGAATTTACCCAGCTTCGGCAAAACCCTGCCTACGTGCTACCCCCAAGGTTTCTACTAGAAATTAGATAGTCCCTCGCTTACACACGTAAACTTGCTATACCCGCTATTTACTAATCTAACTCTATGCTCAAAACCCTGCCACAACTCAACTACCGAGTTGCGAATTATCAAGCTACGCCATGTAGCTTGTCCCCTAGTCACACGACTAGAAATTAAAACGGTTTAAAATATAAAAACAAATTTAAACAGTAAATTAAAAACCCTAAAACTTAAACCCTAAAATAAGAAGCCCTTTTATAAACAAGGCCGGTCCACTTTTTTCTTTAGCCCATTTGACTTTTAGTTGCTCTGTTCCTTTTTCCTGTTGCTTGTGAAATTATGGCCGATCCTCTTTCGTTCCTCTTTACGAATTAGGGCTTCTGCAAATTTTCTTTTGCTCCTTGAGATTCAAACTAGGGTCGTGCAAATTGAAGTCGCCACTTGATATGATTCGATAGTAGGCTTTGATGCTCTTCGATTTGTTCACGGCTCTTCAATTTGGATCGAGTTTATTCTGTGTTTTCGGTATGTACTTTTCCCTTTTTCTTTGCTGGTTTTGCCTTTCTCGAACTCGATACCCTTGCCGATGATGTGAATTTGATTTATATAGGATTTGTAAATCCTATTCTTGCGTTCGTATAAAATCATTTGAATTTGTCAAATTCTTTTGATCGGCCGTTTGATTATGCTTGAACGATTGATGATCGAACTGACTTTGTCAACTTCGTATCTTTTGCGTTCCTTGGTTGACACGGTTTTGAATTTATTTTCGTGATAACTACCGCTTTGATTTCTGGCATTTTTACATTGTTGACTTGTTCAACATTGAATTTATCTCGAACTTGCATTCTTCTTGCGTCTTGAATTTGTTTCTGATTTCGTGTATACCACTGCACAACTCTGCATATTTACTGTGACGTTTGTTTTGATCAGTTTCATTGTTCATGTCATGTTGTTCATTTACATGCTTTGTACTTCATTTGAGGTTGTAGCTTTGCATTGCTGTAACGACCCGTATTTTACGTGTCGATATATCGTAGAATTCTAGGTCGTTAGTGTTGATAAGTCGTCCTTAACCTAAGTCATAGGGGAAGATAACTTGTATGTTGTTTGAGTCGCGAGGAAATTAGATTGGAAAGTTAACTCGAGTTAGTGTTGGAGCGAGTTAATGGGTTAGTGGTCTTCGCGAGTTACGAGTTAATGAGTTAGATAGCGACTTAGGGGATGGACGAGTTAGTGGGGTTGACGACCTAAGGGGTTAGGTCGTTTGGATGTTAGGTCGTTGAGGAGTGGTGAACGACCTAATGTGTTAACGAGTTAGTAGATATGACCGGGTTAAGGCTTTGACCGACCTAAGCAAGTTAGCGACTTATAGGGTTTTGCCGAGTTATAGAAGTTAACTTGTGTAGAGGCTTAGGTCGTGGTGATGTTTAGGTCGAGGGAAGCGACTTATAGGATTAGCGACCTATAGGATGGGAGCGACCTAAGGCAGATATCCGACCTATAGATATGAGCGACTTAGGGTTAACGACCTAGCAGTTAGACGAGTTAATGGGTTAGAGGTAGTTAACGGCCTAAGGAATTTAACCTACATAAAGTATTTGACCGACCTAAGAGGATTAACGACCTAAGTTTGCTGTGTATAGATAGGTCGTAAGCGACCTAAGATAGGGGGTGTGTTAGGTCGTGTGGATTTGATAGGTCGTAACTCAGTTAGGTCGTGAGCAACCTAAGTGAGTCGTTGAGTTTTTAGATCGTGTGATAAGCCTCGTCCCAGTTAGGTCGTAGGTCGTTGGGTTCGATGAGTCGAAGGTCGTTGGGAATGGTAGGTCGGCAATAGTTAGGTCGCTGGGTAGTTATGTGGTGCAGTTAGGTCGATTAGACGACCTAAGGTAGGTTGCATAGATTGTTAGGTCGCGCGCTTATGTTTTAGGTAGCGTGCATACTGTGGGTCTTAGGCCGTAGTATAGTTAGGTCGAGACTTTTTAGGTCGGCAACGACCTAATAGCGAGCCTACGAGTTAAGATCTGGGCGACCTAAGGAGAATTCAGCCTATAAATAGAGGGCTTTGGCTCACTTTTTGGCACCGGATTTCGAAGCAACGAAGTGCTGCCATTTTGAGAGCTCGACTACAACATTTCTTCATTTCCTTTTCTCCATTCCAATCTAGTTCTAACATCCATCCAAGATCGAAGATCGAAGAGCCAAAGTTGAAGATCTTCATCCGACGAAGCTAGATTTCACCATTTCAAGCGAGATTTCACCAAATCGAGCTTGAATCCTTGCTGTCCAGATCTGAAATTGATAGTTTTTGAAGTGTTTGGGTGATTTGGTGAGTGGTGGTTATCTCTCACGCGGACCCAAAGGAGTATATTGGATTGGTGGTTTGTTGGAGTGTTGTAGATAGTGATTTCATACATTTTCCTTAGGTCCAAGTGTAGATCCATTACTTATGAAGATGTTTACTTATGCAAGTTCATTCATCAAGTTGTAGAGACAAAACCCATGATTTATATTCATTAGATCTATGCTAGAAACCCATGATTCATGTATGTTATATCTATGCTCATTTATTTATGAAATTTCCATTGTAGTTATAAATGCCTACTTAGACCATATTCGATTACTTGATTGCTTAAGCTAATGATTGATTTGATTGATTGTTATGTATGTTAGTTGATTGATAGTTAGATCTAGACAAGATGGTCGAAGATGATTCAAAAGCTAAGTGGAAAGGCTCTTGAATAGTGAAAGCTGCTTGTGGCATATGAAGCGGAAGTTGAAGCTCATATGTATGGATTAGATGATGTTGAGATGGACTTTACCATAATGCGAGGAGGTAAAGCATGGTATTGAGATGGACTTTGCCATGATGCGAGGAGGCAAAGCATGATGATGAAATGGGACGGGTCATGATGACGTTCCAAGTATGGGCTGCGACGACGTGCGAAGCTATGTTGATAACTCGGTGATGCGATCCGGGTTGATGATAATGGTTAGCTTGAGAGGCGATTGAGCTAGTATGGAAATAGTCGTCGAGGAGGATGACTAGGAGGCTGAGATCTCATCGTTGTTGAAGGTTCTAGCATGCTCAAAGCAAGAGTACGTTGGAACGGGCTGCGACGACGTTCCAAGCACGGGCTGCGACGACGTGCTAGTACTCTGGGTAGTTGCGAAAATTCCTAGGCACGGGCTGCGACGACGTGCGGAGTTATGTCTAGAACCGGGGTTACCATTAGCCCTTGACAGGTGGTCATTCAACTAACGGTGAAATCAAGGCAATGATAACAGTGATAGCCGGAGTCATGGATGTTTGGACGTTTGGTTGTATCATCATTCGGTCTCAAGAGCGGTGTTTTCCAGGTGCTTATCTGATCTTGGTTTAGGCCTTGGGGGTTTGTATTTGGAAAACATCGACCTTGACTCGAATGATTATTGCTTTACTTTAATTGTCTGCCATGTTATGCTTGCTTCTCCTTAGTGTGTCTGGGGGCTATCACTGTAGAAAGAGGTGGAGTGGGATGGTTTGGTTCCTATTCCTTTTATCCCTTATGCTCTTTTGGTATGTTTGATAGTTGATTTACTGCTCACTAAGACTTTGTCTGACTCAAGGTTTTATGTCTCCTCTTATTACCTTGGGCTGTTCATCCATGTTGGGATGGGCAGACTAGGTGACAGGTGGCAGGTGCTGATCTTAGTGGCTCACGCTGATGATGACGAAGACGGGCAGGAGGCTTTACATATTATTTTAATATTCTATGTACTGGATATTCCGCTGATTGTTGATTACTCTGAGTGCTATGTAGTGAGGCTTCTTGTATTCATGATTCAGACCATGTATAAAGCTATTATGATTAGATGATGATATTCTGTTCTATGGGAGCTTCACTATATTATATTTCTCTATTGTATTTTATCCATGCGCTGTGAGTTTTATGATAGAGTCTGCGATGTTCATTTTACCCTTGACGGTCACTCATGGCTGCCTGGCACACTTTCAGCGCACCATTCCCTTGTTTCCGTGCAGGAGTCATGAGCGGTCGTCACATTTGGTATCAGAGCTTTGGTTAATCGATTTTAGCCAACGCTCGCTGACGTAACTACGTAAGAGAGACGTAATTGTATTTTGATGGATAATTACTATATATAATATAGTAGTTTAGATGGATTTGAACTCCTTATGTAGTTGTTCCTCAAGGTGTTCTAATCAGTCCTTTTTGTAGATACTATGGATGAGTCGAAGAGGGAGACCAGCTGCCAAGGAAGGCCGTGCCGCCGAAGGAGTTGCTAATTATGGAGCTATGTTTGAAGCTATAATGACTTCTATCATGAGAAGGATACAAGCTCCAGGGCCATCAGTAGATGTTGGAGTTCAAGTTCAAGCTCCAAGACCAGTGGATTTTGCTAAGCTTTGTAAGGACTATACTTCTCTTGGAGGAAAAGTTTTCTTGGGAACGGAATCAACTATTGAAGTGCAGAGATGGATTGATGCTTGTAGGAGGATCTTTGGTGATTTGGGAATCGAGGATGCAACTAGGAGGAAGCTTGCATCAAGGCAACTTCAAGGGAGAGCTTCAGATTGGTGGAATTCTATCACCATTGATACTCCGGAGGATGAGATTACTTGGGAGCAATTCCAAGTCAGATTTGAAGCTAAGTTCATCTCTACGGCTCAGAAATCTGTCTTGTTTAAGAAGTTTGTGGAACTCAAGCAAGGTGGGAGATCGGTTCTTGAGTACGTTGCTGAGTTTGAGGCCTTGTCCAAGTATGCTCGGTCGTATATTGAATCTTCTTATCAGAAGAATGAGAAGTTTGTGACAGGCTTGGACAGTTATCTTGGAAGGCAGTTGGTGGATCATCTGGACGATCCGTTTGAGAAGCTTGTGGAGAAAGCCCTCAGGCATGAGTGTTTGTTTCCTAGGGAAAGTTCTGTTGTCGCTGTAACCAAGGAAGGATCTAAGCCACAGCAGAGTGGAAACAAGAAGAGGAAGCAGTAGCAACAGAAGGGTAAGGATGGCCAGAAGAAGCCAAGGGGCGAAGTGACTTGCTACAATTGCCAGCAGAAGGGTCATCTCTCCAAGGATTGTAGGAATCCAAAGGCGCCGGCGAAATGCCACAACTGTGACAAGCCAGGGCATTTCAGGAAAGATTGTCCAGAACCAAGAAAGGACAGGCAGATTGTGCAAGCTTATGCTTTGGGAGCTATGCCGTCGTCTTCAAAAGCTCCTACTGCTGAAGAGAAGGGGAAGAGTGTGGTGGTTCAAGGTACTCTTTCTATTTGTGGTGTTCCAGTTAGAGTGTTGTTTGATACTGGAGCGTCGCATTCTTTTGTTTGTGATGATCTTGTAGGCCGGTTAGGTTTGGAACCGGATATTGTTGATAGGCCATTGGTTGTGACTAATCCAGTTGGGGGTTCGTCATGTTTGTGTATGATATGCCGTGGTCTAGTTGTGTCGAGTCATGATTGCTCGTTTGTTTGTGATTGTTTTGTTCTGAACTTTGCGGGGTTTGGAATTATTTTGGATATGGACTGGCTTAGGAAGTATGCGGCAAGGATTGATTGTGAGAGGCTGGAGGTGACAGTCGGGAATGTGGAAGGGCGAAAGGTTGTGATACGATGCAAGCATGAGGAAGGCGTCTTCATGAGCTTCATGTATTCGCTGGTTGTTCCACGGGATGGACTGTCATCGGTGCCTATTGTGAATGGATTTGAGGATGTCTTTGACGAAGTCAAAGGATTACCGCCGCATAGGGAGATTGAGTTTCGTATCGATCTAGTTGAGGGAGCCAGACCTGTTGTGATGCCTCTTAGGCGGATGGCGCCTAGGGAGCAACAAGAGTTGAAGGTGCAAGTTGATGACCTTTTACGGAAAGGATTCATTCGGCGTAGCGTGTCCGAATGGGGTGCACCAGTTGTGTTTGCAACCAAAGCGGATGGATCGTTGAGGTTGTGTGTCGATTATCGTGAGCTGAATAAGGTGACTAAGAAGAACAAGTATCCATTGCCGAGAATAGATGACTTGTTTGATCAGCTTCACGAGTCGAAGGTGTTTTCTCAGATGGATTTGGCAACGGGATTTCACCAGTTAAGAGTGGCTAAGGATAGTGTGCCGAAGACTGCTTTCAGGACACCATCCGGTTTTTATGAGTGGCTGGTAATGCCATTTGGATTGACTAACGCACCAGCATATTTTGTGGATCTTATGAATAGAGTGTTCAGAGATCGGTTGAATAAGTTCGTGCTTGTGTTCGTGGATGATATTCTGATTTACTCCAGAACTGAGGAAGAGCACAAGACGCACTTGCGTATTGTTTTGGAAATCTTACGGAAGCATCAGCTGAAGGCTAAGTTTTCGAAGTGTCACTTCTGGAAAAGTGAAGTGAGATTCTTAGGCCATGTTATCTCTGGAAGTGGAATAGCGGTTGATCCCGCTAAGGTGGCAGCGATCCAGGATTGGGTTAGACCTAAGAATGCATCTGATGTGAGAAGTTTTCTTGGATTAGCTGGGTATTATCGACGGTTTATCAAAGACTTTTCCAAGATAGCCGCACCGTTAACAGGATTGACGAAGAAGAACCAAGTGTTCAGATGGGATGATAAGTGTGAGCAAGCTTTCGTAATCCTAAAAGAGCGACTAATAAGTGCTCCTGTTTTGACTATTCCAAGTGGGAATGATGAGATGGTGGTTTACACCGATGCATGTGGTACTGGACTTGGAGCAGTGCTGATGCAGAAGGATAAAGTTGTTGCGTATGCTAGTCGACAACTGAAGCCGCATGAAAGGAATTATCCGACACATGATTTGGAGTTAGCGACGATTGTATTTGCTTTGAAGATGTGGAGACATTATCTTTTGGGAGTTCGATTCGAGTTGTTTACGGATCATAAGTCGTTGAAGTATCTGTTTTCCCAAAAGGATTTGAATCTTCGGCAGCAACGATGGCTAGAGTTTTTAGCTTCATATGATTTTGGTATAGCTTATACTCCGGGAAAAGGTAACCCAGTAGCAGATGCGTTGAGTCGAAGACATGTCGGATTGGGAGCCATGTTTTCGGAATGGAAGAGTCTCGAGTATTTGGCTGGATTTGATTTCAGGCCCAGATGTGAATTGGAACCTGAGATGTTGGCAAACTTATCGATAAGGCCTACTCTTGTGGAAAGGATTGGCGAGAGCCAAAAGCGAGACGATAAGCTTGTCAAGATTATCCGTGATTTGGAATCTGGATTGGACCCAGAGAAGGATAAAAGGTTCGAAGTCGATCGAGATGGTTGGCTTCGTAAGCAAGGACGACTAGTTGTTCCCGATATCGACGAATTGAGAGATGAAGTTCTGAGGGAAAGTCATCACTCGAAGTTGACGATTCATCCAGGTGGAAATAAGATGTATCGGGACACGAAGAGAACCTACTACTGGAAAGGTATGAAGAAGGATGTTGGAAATTTTATTTCCAAATGTATGAACTGCCAGTTGGTGAAAGCTGAGCAGAAGAAGCCCAGTGGATTACTTCAGCCATTAGAGGTTCCTACATGGAAGTGGGAGCAAGTGTCGATGGATTTTATCGATGGCCTACCTAGAACCAAGGCGGGAAATGAAGGGATTTGGGTCATCGTAGATCGTTTGACCAAGAGTGCAAGATTCATTCCTGTTCGATCAACTAGGACTGCATCGAAATTGGCTGAATTGTATGTTAAGTGGATAGTTCGATTCCATGGTGTTCCGAAGAATATAGTGAGCGATCGAGATCCATTGTTTACTAGTGGATTTTGGAAGAGCTTCCAGGAAGTTTTGGGAACTAAGTTGTGTTTGAGTACAGCTTACCACCCTCAAACAGATGGTCAGACTGAGAGAGTCAACCGAATTTTGGAAGATCTCCTTAGAGCATGTGTTTTGGATTTCGGAGGATCATGGGAAGATCATCTTCATTTAGTGGAATTTGCGTATAATGACAGTTATCAGTCGAGTATTGGTATGGCACCATATGAGGCATTGTATGGAAGACCGTGTAACTCTCCGACATGTTGGTTGGAAACTGGAGAAAAGCTGATACTTGGGCCAGAGATGATTCGACAGACTTCGGATTGTATAGAAATCATTCGGCAACGAATGAAGGCAGCCCAAGATCGTCAGAAAAGTTATGCCGATAATCGTCGTAAGGATTTGGAATTCGACGTGGGTGATATGGTTTTTGTGAAGATTTCTCCATTGAAGAATGTTATTAGATTCGGGAAGAAAGGAAAATTGACTCCGAGATTTGTTGGACCATTCCCGATTATCGAGCGAATTGGAAAGCTCGCTTATAGATTGGAGTTACCGGAGAAGATGGCGGGTGTGCACAATGTTTTTCATGTATCTTATCTACGGAAGTATGTGCATGACTCGAATACGGTGGTTTCTGCTGATAGCTGTGAAGACTTGGAGGTTGATCCAGTGGTTACGAGACCTCGTAAGCCGCTTCGTGTTGTAGAAACCGACACGAAACAACTTAGGAGGAAAACGATTACGTTGCTCAAGATACAATGGAGTGATGATGTTAACGACTGTACGTGGGAGGAGGAAGAGAGGATGAAGGCAGCTCATCCCGAACTCTTCGAGGTATGGCCCTAAGGTGTCGTGACATCTCATGAATTTGTACCTTGTTCTAACCTTAGAATTCTGCATGCTAGGCTAGAATTGGATGCATGGTTTGTTGATTGCTATGGATGGTAGGCATGCGGAATAGTTTTGATTGCTGTTGTTTGCTTGGAATTTCGGGGGCGAAATTCCTAAGGGGGAGAGAGTGTAACGACCCGTATTTTACGTGTCGATATATCGTAGAATTCTAGGTCGTTAGTGTTGATAAGTCGTCCTTAACCTAAGTCGAGGGGAAGATAACTTGTATGTTGTTTGAGTCGCGAGGAAATTAGATTGGAAAGTTAACTCGAGTTAGTGTTGGAGCGAGTTAACGGGTTAGTGGTCTTCGCGAGTTACGAGTTAATGAGTTAGATAGCGACTTAGGGGATGGACGCGTTAGTGGGGTTGACGACCTAAGGGGTTAGGTCGTTTGGATGTTAGGTCGTTGAGGAGTGGTGAACGACCTAATGTGTTAACGAGTTAGTAGATATGACCGGGTTAAGGCTTTGACCGACCTAAGCAAGTTAGCGACTTATAGGGTTTTGCCGAGTTATAGAAGTTAACTTGTGTAGAGGCTTAGGTCATGGTGATGTTTAGGTCGAGGGAAGCGACTTATAGGATTAGCGACCTATAGGATGGGAGCGACCTAAGGCAGATATCCGACCTATAGATATGAGCGACTTAGGGTTAACGACCTAGCAGTTAGACGAGTTAATGGGTTAGAGGTAGTTAACGGCCTAAGGAATTTAACCTACATAAGTATTTGACCGACCTAAGAGGATTAACGACCTAAGTTTGCTGTGTATAGATAGGTCGTAAGCGACCTAAGATAGGGGGTGTGTTAGGTCGTGTGGATTTGATAGGTCGTAACTCAGTTAGGTCGTGAGCAACCTAAGTGAGTCGTTGAGTTTTTAGATCGTGTGATAAGCCTCGTCCCAGTTAGGTCGTAGGTCGTTGGGTTCGATGAGTCGAAGGTCGTTGGGAATGGTAGGTCGGCAATAGTTAGGTCGCTGGGTAGTTATGTGGTGCAGTTAGGTCGATTAGACGACCTAAGGTAGGTTGCATAGATTGTTAGGTCGCGCGCTTATGTTTTAGGTAGCGTGCATACTGTGGGTCTTAGGCCGTATTATAGTTAGGTCGAGACTTTTTAGGTCGGCAACGACCTAATAGCGAGCCTACGAGTTAAGATCTGGGCGACCTAAGGAGAATTCAGCCTATAAATAGAGGGCTATGGCTCACTTTTTGGCACCGGATTTCGAAGCAACGAAGTGCTGCCATTTTGAGAGCTCGACTACAACATTTCTTCATTTCCTTTTCTCCATTCCAATCTAGTTCTAACATCCATCCAAGATCGAAGATCGAAGAGCCAAAGTTGAAGATCTTCATCCGACGAACCTAGATTTCACCATTTCAAGCGAGATTTCACCAAATCGAGCTTGAATCCTTGCTGTCCAGATCTGAAATTGATAGTTTTTGAAGTGTTTGGGTGATTTGGTGAGTGGTGGTTATCTCTCACGCGGACCCAAAGGAGTATATTGGATTGGTGGTTTGTTGGAGTGTTGTAGATAGTGATTTCATACATTTTCCTTAGATCCAAGTGTAGATCCATTACTTATGAAGATGTTTACTTATGCAAGTTCATTCATCAAGTTGTAGAGACAAAACCCATGATTTATATTTATTAGATCTATGCTAGAAACCCATGATTCATGTATGTTATATCTATGCTCATTTATTTACGAAATTTCCATTGTAGTTATAAATGCCTACTTAGACCATATTCGATTACTTGATTGCTTAAGCTAATGATTGATTTGATTGATTGCTATGTATGTTAGTTGATTGATAGTTAGATCTAGACAAGATGGTCGAAGATGATTCAAAAGCTAAGTGGAAAGGCTCTTGAATAGTGAAAGCTGCTTGTGGCATATGAAGCGGATGTTGAAGCTCATATGTATGGATTAGATGATGTTGAGATGGACTTTACCATAATGCGAGGAGGTAAAGCATGGTATTGAGATGGACTTTGCCATGATGCGAGGAGGCAAAGCATGATGATGAAATGGGACGGGTCATGATGACGTTCCAAGCACGGGCTGCGACGACGTGCGAAGCTATGCTGATAACTCGGTGATGCGATCTGGGTTGATGATAATGGTTAGCTTGAGAGGCGATTGAGCTAGTATGGAAATAGTCGTCGAGGAGGATGACTAGGAGGCTGAGATCTCATCGTTGTTGAAGGTTCTAGCATGCTCAAAGCAAGAGTACGTTGGAACGGGCTGCGACGACGTTCCAAGCACGGGCTGCGACGACGTGCTAGTACTCTGGGTAGTTGCGAAAATTCCTAGGCACGGGCTGCGATGACGTGCGGAGTTATGTCTAGAACTGGGGTTACCATTAGCCCTTGACAGGTGGTCATTCAACTAACGGTGAAATCAAGGCAATGATAACAGTGATAGCCGGAGTCATGGATGTTTGGACGTTTGGTTGTATCATCATTCGGTCTCAAGAGCGGTGTTTTCCGGGTGCTTATCTGATCTTGGTTTAGGCCTTGGGGGTTTGTATTTGGAAAACATCGACCTTGACTCGAATGATTATTGCTTTACTTTAATTGTCTGCCATGTTATGCTTGCTTCTCCTTAGTGTGTCTGGGGGCTATCACTGTAGAAAGAGGTGGAGTGGGATGGTTTGGTTCCTATTCCTTTTATCCCTTATGCTCTTTTGGTATGTTTGATAGTTGATTTACTGCTCACTAAGACTTTGTCTGACTCAAGGTTTTATGTCTCCTCTTATTACCTTGGGCTGTTCATCCATGTTGGGATGGGCAGACTAGGTGACAGGTGGCAGGTGCTGATCTTAGTGGCTCACGCTGATGATGACGAAGACGAGCAGGAGGCTTTACATATTATTTTAATATTCTATGTACTGGATATTCCGCTGATTGTTGATTACTCTGAGTGCTATGTAGTGAGGCTTCTTGTATTCATGATTCAGACCATGTATAAAGCTATTATGATTAGATGATGATATTCTGTTCTATGGGAGCTTCACTATATTATATTTCTCTATTGTATTTTATCCATGCGCTGTGAGTTTTATGATAGAGTCTGCGATGTTCATTTTACCCTTGACGGCCACTCATGGCTGCCTGGCACACTTTCAGCGCACCATTCCCTTGTTTCCGTGCGGGAGTCATGGGCGGTCGTCACAATTGCTGAACTTGGTCTCTGTTGCATGCTTGCTGTTGCATGCTTGTTTGTATGTTGCACTTGTTACCTTCACTGTGTTGCACATGCTATATTGTATTGTTTCTCTGACTTTGCTGTAAACATTCATGTTTGTTTGCCACTGAATTTTGATGTTTTTGCCATTCACTTGTGTACCATATGGAGCTTGTATAATTTGAGTTGTAGCTTGATGGTTTTGTGGTTATAACTGGACATTTGAGTTTGTTGCATTTGTGCATAGTTGCATCACTGGTATATGCATATTTGTTCACCTGCAGTTGCACATTGCTGCTTGTAGCACTTGTGTACTTGGTCGAGTTCATTTGCATTCTGCAGTTTTGTTCCATATATGTATATTCATTCATTGGTTGGGACTTGCAGCATTGTTATTATGTTGGCATTTGTGGTCGTCTGCACCTCTGGCATGCAGCTTGAATTGAGTTGAGTCGAGTTGTTGACTGTATCACCATATATCAGTTATACTTGTTTTCAATTGGCTGTTGCAGTCCTGTCCACTCATGTACATGCTTCACTGCAGCCTTCTTTGCATTGTACATTTTACTGTCTTTATTGTGGCATACTTTGATAGTGCCATTTTGGTCTGGTTCCATATTTGTAGTTTTGACCATGTTGATGTTCTGTTCATTGCTTTTGGAATTTGCACTTATATACATGTGTTCATTTGTCTGCACTTGATCATTGCTTTGGGTTTCACTGCCTTCTGTCCATGTTGGTTCGAATTGCACTTGTCACTGCTGCAGTCGCTATGCAGTTGCTATGCTTTCGGTCATGTTGCCTTGTGTTGAATCCAGTTTCAAAACTCGGGTTTGACCTTGTGCTCGTGTCGTAATTTTTATGTTATTGCACGTGAGTTGAACCCGGTTTTTCATTTGGGTTTGACTTGTGCTCACCTGTCCCTGTAAATCGATCAAGTGTATATATCGGTGTGCACGGCCTTGTGGCATATACAGTAATACACTGTGTATGTCACAAGTTGTTCGTGTATGATGAATTCAAATTTAAATTATGACGAACAACCTAAATAACTGAGGCAAATCATATTTTCAAAAATTATCTTTTATTTTTGAATTGCAAAAATATTTCTTTTTCAATTTTACTGCGTTAGTAAATATTCTTGCAGATTGCTCAGATGCTGGATTCAAACTGGAATGAAGTTGAAGATAAATACGAGTGTGAGTGATATGTAGTGAGGTGATGATATGTAAAATAGTGATGTAATTGAATTTGTATCAAAGTTGTACAGTGAATAGTGAGAGCTTGAATTTGTATACTATTCAAAATTGTAATAAATATTTGTTTGAAAAAAATATTCGTTTGAATTCAAATTCCGTGTTATTTATTTTATTCAGCAAATATTTATTTAATCTGTGAAAAATAAAATAGTATATTATCAAATACATTTAAACGAATGTATATATGTTTATTATCATCAAACAAAAATCATATAAGCGCATATTCAACAATCTCCCCCTTTTGATGATAACAAACATATATTTAAGATTTTGAATATGTTAAATGTATTTGATCATTGATATGCTCTAATTGCTCCCCCTATTTAAATGCTTCCTCACTACACAAAACTCCCCCTACATATATGCATACAAATAAAATATGCAAATGAGTCTAGATGCAAAATAGAAAATTATTTGACCTTTGCTTGATTTTATTTGACAAAATCTTAACTTTTCTCTCCCCCTTTTGTTATCAGCAAAAGAATAATAGTGTTAGAGAAAATAGAGATAAAGTAATCAATATCAATCCAACATTAAAACTCAATTGAATATAAATATTAAATTTCAATAAAAAATCAAACAAAAATCATAAATATTTTGTTAGGCGAATATTCCACTTTTAGAATGATGGAAATGATGTCATTATATAAAACCATACATTTGTGTCTATTTGTGGTATATTTATACCAGGAATTTGAATAACTACTAACCATGCATAACCGTTAGGACTTTTAAATGAGATTAGTAGTATTCCAATTTTATTTAAAAAAAAATGAATTCAAGTATCTTCTAACCACGCATAACCGTGAGGACTTTTAAATGGGATTAGAATCAACTTGTTTATTTTAAAAAAATCAACTTTTGATATGCTTTCCATACATGCGTAACCGTGAGGACTTTTAAATGAGCATGGAAGCATATAACAAATTCCAAGTAATTCACCCATGCATAATCGTGAGGACTTTTAAATGAGAGTGAATACTTTGGTATTTATTTATTATTATTATTAATATTTATTTTTTTTTAATTTTTTTTAAAAAAATGTGAAAATGAAAAACGAACGATTCCTGTTTAAAGTACAACATATTGACAAACTATATAGAATTTTGATGAGTGATGGTCGTTAGAAATGTAATAGATATAGAAATGGTCATGGAATTTTTGCCAACAAACAGTTTTATAACTCTTGTTTAAATTTCTAAAGAAATTTATTAATTATACCGTCTCGAGTCGTAATATTTGATCAATATTAACAATCATCACTTTTTCAATCACTATTTTTCTTTTCGATAATTATTTGGGAGTCAGATTAGTCATAATAGTCATTTAAAATCAAATTCAAAAATAATTATGAAATTAATTTTTCAAAAGTGACTAATCTGAAAATATGGTCAAAATTGATTTTCTCCAGGGGGTTTTTAAAAGAAAATTTTCTGCTATTTGAAAATTATTTGAAATGAAGAATATGCAGATATTTTCTTTGAAAAACAATGCAGTTATTAAATGTCTCAACAAAAATCACGTTTCACTAGTAATTTTTCTATCAACTAGATTACCAAAGTAATCTGCATCTGAATTTCTCTTTCACTCAAAATTATCATCAATTGAATTTTATAGACCAAAACATGAGGCGTGCACCAAAAATTTCAAACTGAATAACTACTAACCATGCATAACCGTTAGGACTTTTAAATGAGATTAGTAGTATTCCAATTTTATTTAAAAAAAATGAATTCAAGTATCTTCTAACCACGCATAACCGTGAGGACTTTTAAATGGGATTAGAATCAACTTGTTTATTTTAAAAAAATCAACTTTTGATATGCTTTCCATACATGCGTAACCGTGAGGACTTTTAAATGAGCATGGAAGCATATAACAAATTCCAAGTAATTCACCCATGCATAATCGTGAGGACTTTTAAATGAGAGTGAATACTTTGGTATTTATTTATTATTATTATTAATATTTATTTTTTTTAATTTTTTTAAAAAAATGTGAAAATGAAAAACGAACGATTCCTGTTTAAAGTACCACATATTGACAAACTATATAGAATTTTGATGAGTGATGGTCGTTAGAAATGTGATAGATATAGAAATGGTCATGGAATTTTTGCCAACAAACAGTTTTATAACTCTTGTTTAAATTTCTAAAGAAATTTATTAATTATACCGTCTCGAGTCGTAATATTTGATCAATATTAACAATCATCACTTTTTCAATCACTATTTTTCTTTTCGATAATTATTTGGGAGTCAGATTAGTCATAATAGTCATTTAAAATCAAATTCAAAAATAATTATGAAATTAATTTTTCAAAAGTGACTAATCTGAAAATATGGTCAAAATTGATTTTCTCCAGGGGGTTTTTAAAAGAAAATTTTCTGCTATTTGAAAATTATTTGAAATGAAGAATATGTAGATATTTTCTTTGAAAAACAATGCAGTTATTAAATGTCTCAACAAAAATCACGTTTCACTAGTAATTTTTCTATCAACTAGATTACCAGAGTAATCTGCATCTGAATTTCTCTTTCACTCAAAATTATCATCAATTGAATTTTATAGACCAAAACATGAGGTGTGCACCAAAAATTTCAAACTTAATTTTAACGGCATTTTAAATAACATTCTCTTGAATTTGAAATGAAGCCGTGTAAATACTCAAAAACCGTGAATATAGAGTTAGCCGAATTATAACCAAATGTATTATTATCCAACAAAACACTATTTTTAATCCAAACTGATATGTATGAAGTAATTCAAAGAATCTAGAGATTTTTATAGTGTTTTTGGCATAAGAATATAATTGGCCAACTATTTTGAATAAGTCAGAATAAAAATCATCATCTTTTCATCAATCTCAATATTGGCTGATTTTAATTCAGAATATGGTGCAGATTATCACATTTAATATATCGTTTAAAACATACCATTACCTGTTTTACCTTTACGATATTTTTCGTCGTTGTCCATTGTGATTTTGTCACCTTTATACTAGGCTAAGGAACTTTGTTTTGTCGCCCGTTGTGTTTCTGGAACAGCCAAAAATCCAGAGAACACAATTGTGGTTCCTTAGTCTGCCACCACACCTACACGATGAAAGATTTATGTGACCTATTTGTTTTTATAGGTCCATGGTTGTTAGTGGCAGAATAATTATAATAATAATTTTGTGAAGACCCAAAACTATTAATAATTGTTCCCTTCGGCACCCAAATTTGTTTAACTTTGAGAGATTTTATATTTGTGCCTTTTGGAACCCAAATCGGTATAGTTTTCACATGTTTGGGTCTATACCAACAATTACTGTGATCGTGTCCAAATTTTCTACAAATTGTGCACATAGAATTTTCTCGATTAATCTCATTTCTAACATTTTTAGAATGACTATATCCAAGTCCTTGTCTAACCGTATTAACAGTTTGCTTTCCTAGTAGCATGTTCAACGATTTTTCACTTTTGAAAAATTTATCTAAAGTCGTTGACATATGTTGGACTTGTGTTTTGAGAGATTCATTTTCATTTAACAATTGAGTGCACTTTTTGATAGAATTCTCTCTCCTTGTATTTTCACTTTCTTTTAAAATCAGAATTTCATTTTCAAGTGATTTTATATTGATTTTTGATTTTCTAATTTCTTCTTCGAATGTTGGACACTTATCACACTTAGGGATCCTACTTTGATAGGTTTTAACTAATTGGTCAAGTTGTTTATTTAAATCTATCAAAGTATCTTTTTGTGATTCAAGTTTGGCATATTTCTCCCTAAGTCGTTCAAAACAGCCATTTACTTCGTGGAAATAAATGAGTAATTCAGAGTGAGTAAGTTTTGATACCTCGTTTGGCTCGTCATCGTCGCTATTGGTTATATTCCCATGAAGGCACATATCTGCTTTCTCACTCTCACTGCTATTGCTTTTATTCCACGTGGCTGTAAAATACCGTTTTGATTTCTTTTCAAAATCGCGTTGAAATCGGGGATAATTGGGCTTGATATCACCGGGTTTGTTGCAGATGATCCCATGTTCTTTCGAGTTATCCAGTGCTTTGATTATTCTGCTTTTTAATTTTTTCTTTAGAGCTGGATTTCCGTATTTGCGGTTCCACCTTTTGAATTTCTTCATTATTAATGCCAGCTCGGCTGCTCCATCATCATCATCCTCATCACAACTGCTATTTACCAATCCTGTTAAGCACATTTCTTTAACTGAGTTAGTTGTGGAGGACTTCTCATTGCTGTTGACTTTTGCACCATATATTGCATCGAAAGTATTCCAGATTTCCTGTGCATTTTCACAATGATAAATGAAATTAAAATTATCTTGATTAATATGAGAATATAATATATGCATAGCAAGAGCATTAATCGAGATAATTTTCTTATCTGTTATGTCACACCTATTTTCAATAATATCCCAACATTTAATATTAACAGATTTTAAATAAAATTCCATTTTCAATTTCCAATTCAAAAAATCTGTTCCATTGAAAATAGAAGGAATAATATTGGAGCGACCCTCAACAAAAGTATTAATAAAAGAAGCCATTTCAAAAATTCAAAATTTTAAAACAAAAACCAATTTTTAAAACACGAATTAAAACAAAAATTGATTTTTGTAAAAAAAAATTAAAACAAAAACGGCTTTTGTTCCTAGCTCTGATACCACTTGTAGGATCGATTTCACCCTAGAGGGGGGTGAATAGGGTGATAGTTTAAATTATAAAAATTAATCGCGGAAGCTTATCAATTAATTTAAATTCAGATCACAGAATAGCAGCACAGATATAGCAGAATATAAATAACAGAACAAAACAACACAGAATTTACCCAGCTTCGGCAAAACCCTGCCTACGTGCTGCCCCCAAGGTTTCTACTAGAAATTAGATTGTCCCTCACTTACACACGTAAACTTGCTATACCCTCTATTGACTAATCTAACTCTACGCTCAAAACCCTGCCACAACTCAACTACCGAGTTGCGAATTCTCAAGCTACGCCACGTAGCTTGTCCCCTAGTCACACGTCTAGAAATTAAAACGGTTTAAAATATAAAAACAAATTTGAACAGTAAATTAAAAACCCTAAAACTTAAACCCTAAAATAAGAAGCCCTTTTATAAACAAGGCCGGTCCACTTTTTTCTTTAGCCCATTTGACTTTTAGTTGCTCCGTTCCTTTTTCCTGTTGCTTGTGAAATTATGGCCGATCCTCTTTCGTTCCTCTTTGCGAATTAGGGCTTCTGTAAATTTGCTTTTGCTCCTTGCGATTCAAACTAGGGTTGTGCAAATTGAAGTCGCCACTTGATATGATTCGATAGTAGGCTTTGATGCTCTTCGATTTGTTCACGGCTCTTCAATTTGGATCGAGTTTGTTCTGTGTTTTCGGTATGTACTTTTCCCTTTTTCTTTGCTGGTTTTGCCTTGCTCGAACTCGATACCCTTGCCGATGATGTGAATTTGATTTATATAGGATTTGTAAATCCTATTCTTGCGTTCGTATAAAATCATTTGAATTTGTCAAATTCTTTTGATCGGCCGTTTGATTATGCTTGAACGATTGATGATCGAACTGACTTTGTCAACTTCGTATCTTTTGTGTTCCTTAGTTGACACGGTTTTGAATTTATTTTCGTGATAACCACCGCTTTGATTTCTGGCATTTTTACATTGTTGACTTGTTCAACATTGAATTTATCTCGAACTTGCATTCTTCTTGCGTCTTGAATTTGTTTCTGATTTCGTGTATACCACTGCACAACTATGCATATTTACTGTGACGTTTGTTTTGATCAGTTTCATTGTTCATGTCATGTTGTTCATGTGCATGCTTTGTACTTCATTTGAGGTTGTAGCTTTGCATTGCTGAACTTGGTCTCTGTTGCATGCTTGCTGTTGCATGCTTGTTTGTATGTTGCACTTGTTACCTTCACTGTGTTGCACATGCTATATTGTATTGTTTCTCTGACTTTGCTGTAAACATTCATGTTTGGTTGCCACTGAATTTTGATGTTTTTGCCATTCACTTGTGTACCATATGGAGCTTGTATAATTTGAGTTGTAGCTTGATGGTTTTGTGGTTATAACTGGACATTTGAGTTTGTTGCATTTGTGCATAGTTGCATCACTGGTATATGCATATTTGTTCACCTGCAGTTGCACATTGCTGCTTGTAGCACTTGTGTACTTGGTCGAGTTCATTTGCATTCTGCAGTTTTGTTCCATATATGTATGTTCATTCATTGGTTGGGACTTGTAGCATTGTTATTATGTTGGCATTTGTGGTCGTCTGTGCCTCTGGCATGCAGCTTGAATTGAGTTGAGTCGAGTTGTTGACTGTATCACCATATATCAGTTATACTTGTTTTCAATTGGCTGTTGCAGTCCTGTCCACTCATGTACATGCTTCACTGCAGCCTTCTTTGCATTGTACATTTTACTGTCTTTATTGTGGCATACTTTGATAGTGCCATTTTGGTCTGGTTCCATATTTGTAGTTTTGACCATGTTGATGTTCTGTTCATTGCATTTTGGAATTTGCACTTATATACATGTGTTCATTTGTCTGCACTTGATCATTGCTTTGAGTTTCACTGCCTTCTGTCCATGTTGGTTCGAATTGCACTTGTCACTGCTGCAGTCGCTATGCAGTCGCTATGCCTTCGGTCTTGTTGCCTTGTGTTGAATCCAGTTTCAAAACTCGGGTTTGACCTTGTGCTCGTGTCGTAATTTTTATGTTATTGCACGTGAGTTGAACCCGGTTTTTCATTTGGGTTTGACCTGTGCTCACCTGTCCCTGTAAATCAATCAAGTGTATATATCGGTGTGCACGGCCTTGTGGCATATACAGTAATACACTGTGTATGTCACAAATTGTTCGTGTATGATGAATTCAAATTTAAATTATGACGAACAACCTAAATAACTGAGGCAAATCATATTTTCAAAAATTATCTTTTATTTTTGAATTGCAAAAATATTTCTTTTTCAATTTTACTGCGTTAGTAAATATTTTTGCAGATTGCTCAGATGCTGGATTCAAACTGGAATGAAGTTGAAGATAAATACGAGTGTGAGTGATATGTAGTGAGGTGATGATATGTAAAATAGTGATGTAATTGAATTTGTATCAAAGTTGTATAGTGAATAGTGAGAGCTTGAATTTGTATACTATTCAAAATTGTAATAAATATTTGTTTGAATAAAATATTCGTTTGAATTCAAATTCCGTGTTATTTATTTTATTCAGCAAATATTTATTTAATCTGTGAAAAATAAAATAGTATATTATCAAATACATTTAAACGAATGTATATATGTTTATTATCATCAAACAAAAATCATATAAGCGCATATTCAACACTAATGACCATAAAAGAGAGATCATGATTTCATGTGTTGAAGAACATGATCTAGAGAGTGGATTTATTCTCTAAATTGTCATTTAACTCTCGTATTTGTATTTCTTTTCTTTTAGTTAGTTAGTTAATTCTCTAGCTAAACTTTCATCGACTTTGGTTTAATTTGATTGAATAGAATTTTAAAATCATCAATTCCCTGTGGATCGACCCGTATTCGCCACGTGCTACATTCGTACACCGTGCGCTTGCGGTTACTTTTAATTTAAATTCATTCGATGGTTTTCTAAACTGATAAAAATTCCGTCGAAGAACAAGTTTTTTGGCGCCGTTGCCAGGGAATTGTTTTGATTTTAATTCTCTATTCTTCGAATTAGTTTTCTTTGATTTTTGTGAGTTGTTATTTTGTGTGTGTTTGCATTTCTTTTTATAAAAAAGAAAAAAGAAAAAAAATTGTGTGTTTTGTGATTTTTGGTGACATTGTTTTGTGTGCTTGTTTTCTATTTTATTTTCCATTTGAATTTCATATCATACTTGAAAAAAAAAGAACATTGCATTCATCTTCAATCTTATTCCATTTCCTTTTCTTTTCCATTTACAATTTACAATTAAAAAGAAAAAAAACAACAACAATGTTACATTGCATTTTTCTTCACTGTTTGCATTTTCTGTTCTTTGTTCACATTCACTGTCAACACTGCATCCACTTCACATATTCACCAGTGCTGCCATCAATACAATAGTACACTTCCTCCACCATCTACTTGCCTTCCCTCTACTTCTAACAGCAGCAGCTCCCCTGTACACATCAACTTGCAAAACAACCACAGTTAACCTCCTGCCTTGTGCATTACTGTCAGCGATTCACCACCAATCTTCCCTCCCCATAATCTCACAACAACAATCACTTCCTCCTCTACAAAACAACACATCCTCTTCCATCCCGACTTCCTCTACAAAATTGCCACTCCATCCAGTTTTGCCACATACCCAGTCACCCCACCCCTGATCATCATTGTACAACCATCCTAACCCAAACACACCACCACACATCGTTGCTGCATTTCAACAATACTTACATCACTTCTTTCACTTTGCCTACACATCCCCAACAACCATCAACCCCTACCATCAACGTCGCTTCAATCAACCCAATTTAACCATCTTGCAACTACTACTTGCTTCCACTCACCATTACCTCCAAGCAACCACCATCCAAACCATCTACCAGCAAGTGCAAACATTTCCCACCACTACCTCTACGCACCACTGACAAATTCCCTGTTACAACTTCCTTCACATCCAAACCACTTACAAGTGAAATACAACTACATGCATCTGAACATACAAGCCCCTTCTCCAGCAACTGCCCCGTCTACTTCACCCCTACAAAACAAGTTGTTGCTCCTCTTCCCAACAACCTTCATCACCCATTTTCCCCACTGCCTTCCACTTCTTTCGACTATATACATACCCATCACCATCCACAGTTATTTCCTTCACTGTTCTCCAACTTGATTACACAGTCACAACCAAAAAAAAACTGACCTTCATAATAACTAGCAAGTTCATCTCCATTTCTGCCAAGATTTCAGCCATCACTCCCTGCTCCATTTTCTTTCCACTGACCTTTGGTCATCCCTACACCCATACGGCACTTCACATCTCCACGCAGCCAAGCTCGAACTCCACTGCCCATCCACATCCACGATTACATCCCCTCGATCAATCGCCTACTCCAATCACCGAACTTCCCAAACTCGCAAGACTTTACCCAAAGTCGCCGCAACCAGTAAACCCACATCACAATCCCAAGTCGACGAACAGTTTGAGCACCACCGCAACTTCGTCATAATCGAACACTGCGACTTTCAACACACAAAATCAACATCCAAATTCACCTCCAACCAGAGACCACTGCCTTGACTTGCGACTCCTGACCGCCTCCTCTTCAAATTACAACACCGATAAACCATTATCCGTCAACAACAGACTGCACGCAACCCCCTGAATCGACCATCAATTTACAAACCGCCGAAAACAAAAGTGCAGCGCCACCTTTAATCCAATACTAACCTTAAATTCGCGACCTCCCATCACCTTGCCTGAATAAAATCACCAACTACCCACAAATATGCCGCAATTCAATTGGGTTTGGAATTAAATTCGAGGGAGGAAAATTTCATTTGGAATTTGATTGGGAATTCGGATAGCATTATTCGTGAATTTGTAAAATTGGGCGTGAATATTTGAGTGCGAATTTAATTAGCTAGTGAATTTTGTGAAGACAATGTTTGGGTTTTGGGATGTGTAAAATTGGGCAGTGTAGAGTTCTTTTAATTTGGGTTTAATTTTTTAAAATTTTCTTCCATTTTCAAAAAGCCAAAAAAGGTGTTTCAATTGTATAAATTTGTTTTAACTATAATTTTTTTTGTTTTCTCTTGTTTGTTGTTGTTCTCATTTGTTTTGTTTTGATCTGTTTGGTTTTAGTTTTTCTTTCATCATAAAAAACTGTATATATTTCTTGTTTTTAATTTTCCAGGTTCTAGGAAACAAAAGGAAGAACGATTGCAAAAAAAACGCTTGCTTGCTAAATAAAATTTTGCTGCTCTTAACCATTATCTATTGTTTTTATTTGTCTTGCATTTGTTGTTTGCATGCATATATAAAAAAACTCCATTCGTAGTTGCATTGTTAATACACGTTTAATTTCTGCTTTGCATTTCATCCTAGAATTTGGAATAGTATTAACTATTAGACATCGACAACACTTAATTGTATATCGACAATTTGTCTTCTTTGAACAATTTAATTTTTTGGTGTCTAGGCTACGACAGAGTAATAACCATTTATAAATATTACGGTGATTCGTTAATATTATAGTGGTTGTTCGTCTGAAGGTACTTAAACCTTCGGCTGCATTGCTATGGTGATTCGTGGTGCACCGATAACCCCTGTCCGTTACCTGGCTGAGAACTATCTTGTTGATTTAAGACATTTTGTGATTATACAATTTTGGGTTAACTTATAATTAATCATTTGTAATTAACCCTTGCATTCATTTAGTTGCATTAGTTCATGCATATTTAAAAAAAACAAAAAACAAAAATTCAAAATTAAAAAAATTGTAAATATTCCTTTTCCTTTGAAATTTTTAATCCTTTTTCTTTAAAATTTCAAAAATCCAAAAAAAAAATTGAAAAACCTAAAAACAAAAAAAAAATCAATTTTCCATTTTGAAAAATAAATTTGTAAATATTTTTCCTTTATAAAAAAAACCAAAAACATTCTTGAAAATGTATGAATTTCCGTATTCACATGAATTCTACGATAGTTGTGAAAATCAATATAACCCATACAATTTCACACCAAATTCTTATGGATATTTCAACAACAACTATTGTTTAAACAATTCAAATTTTGAACCGCAAAAGTTTCAGAATGATGAACAACCATCGAATCTCGAAAATAGCATTTCATCTCTACTTGAAATCTCTACACAACAAAATCAAATGATAAATTATTTGTGTAATTCGTATTTCTGCGATAACTCGAGTCAAAGTTTTCAAGGAATTCAAAATTTGAATTCAATTCAAAATTCAAACAATTTCGAGTATAACCCATGCCAATTCAATTTTGAACTCCAAAATGAATTTCAAAATCAAAACGAAAATGTGATCCACTTTTCAAATAATTTTGGCAATGGGAATAATCTCGACTGCGATGTGATTGAAAACTTTTGTTCTAAACAAATCCAAATCGAATATTCTCAAGTTAATAACTACAAATTGGATTTTGTTGAGCAAATGAACGAAGTTTACGACGATCACACGAATTCGTAGTTTGAAATATATATGAAACAACTTGAAAAACAAAATCAAATTCCAACACGTGATGAGTCAAATAATATCCATCTTTTACCCAAATCGATGATTTTCAAATAACAACTTTCGAAATTGAAAACGAAAATCTTAACGAAGTTGTTGAAAACATGGTAATTGAGTTGGATTTTAATTCTTTTGAGGGTGTGGAACCAAATTCAAAATTAGATCTTCCTTTTCTCGATTCTGAAAATTTGAATACGACAACTTTGGATTTCGAAATGGATACATGCGATGAAGCTGTTGATAATCCAACGAAGGAAGATGAATTTAACGAACGCGAATTTTATGGACTTTCCGAAAATGTATCATTAAATTCTAGTATGGAAGATTTCGATCACCATTTTGACTTTAAAATCGATAATTTGAAGGAAGTTTCCAATGAGAAACTTGAATTTCAATTTGGTGAAAATAAATGTGAATTTCAACTAATCGTTATATCTACCCCAAAAATCATCGAAAATAAAACAACTCGTAAGATTTTTAATCAAACAACATTCGTTTTTCCAAATCCACATTCGACTTCAAAATCTTTTATAGTTTGGTTTTTCGAGCTTAAGCTGTGTCTCGCATACTTGACGAGACAAATGAATCGGTCTTTGGAAGACCGTTTCATTTACTTTTTGACTGTATACTTTCTCATCTCTTGTAAATAATAATCTTTTATGTAAATATAGGATTTTTATTTTATTTTTTCTCCTTCCACTTGGGTTGACTGTGGGGACACAGTCAAAACCAAGTGCGGGGGAGACTCATCTTGTTCTTGATTTTTTAGGATTAATATTTTTTCATTTTCTTCTAAAAACTCAAAAAAAAAAAACCAAAAACAAAAGATTTTTTTTACCTTTTTTGATTTATTTTTATAGAAACATAGGATAAATATATGGTTTTGGTTTATTAAATTGAAATTATTGAACATTTATTTGTCTTAACAAAAATAAAAATGAAGTTTGATTATGAATAACAATGGTTTAACTAGTATATAGGAAGATTCATATGTGTTAATTATGAAATACGTCCTAATTGAAAATTTTTGTTTTAAAAGTAGTGAATTTAAAGTAAAGGATATAACATTCTTTTTGTTTTCTTAGTTAAATGGTGCTAAGATGATTTTGCAAAACTCTCACTCTCTCTCTTAAAAAAAATATAAAAAAATAAAAAAAATAATAACATCCAAAGTATTCACTCTCATTTAAAAGTCCTCACGGTTATGCATGGGTGAATTACTTGGAATCTTTGATTATGTGCTTTCATACTCATTTAAAAGTCCTCACGGTTATGCATGTATGGAACACATGTAAAAAAAGAATAGACTTAATAAAAACTACCTACGGTCGATAGGTGTATGCACGAAAGTGTGTGCACTCGCCATGCTCTGTACTCCCCTCACATAAGCCCAAAAGGCAGTGCATGGGTGGTATATCTGGCCTCAGTTTACCTGAGCTAGGTGTGTAATTTTTCATGCAAATAATGAGAGAGAAAGCAATTGAAATCCTAGCACTATTTTTACTTAGTTGATTTGATTTGTTATTGAAAAGAAATGAAAATACCACTTTGATAAACTTTGATAATCAACTAAGAATCCTTTTCATAATTACACTTTGTTATCAACCGAAATAACGAGTTAAACTACAGTATATTTATGATAGCTTCGTCTTTATTGGAAACTTTGACGAGTGAATGACTTAAATTTCAAGTTAATGACCGAAACCTATATTTAACTTCTTCGTGTCAATTTAAAAAAAAATCCTTCATTTGTAGATATTTTCAAAAAATTGCATTCATCTCTTTGTAAATAGATCTTGAATTTTGTAAATATTTTCATCCTGCATTTGGATTTTGTGGGTAGTATCCGCTGAAAACCCTCACGAGACAACACTCATCCTACTGAGGACACCCAGAGGTTTAACGGCTTGTTGCATACGCTCAATGCAATCGTGCTTCCTACGAAAACGTATTTATGTTATTTTTCTTTTATTCGAGGACGAATAAAAAGATAAGTTTGGGGGTATTTGATATGCACGTAAATGTGCATATTTTTACCACCATATTTATTCTCTTTAAATTAAATAAATGATCATATTGGGTATTTTAACTTGTTTTAACCAAAATCCATTTTAATTCCAAATTGTCACATATCCATCTTCGTATAGGGGCGAAACGGTCATTTGTGTGCATATATTTATTTGAGAAAAATTAATTAGAAATTTATACATATTTTTGTAGGAATGTGGTCTCAAATAAGAGTGGTTCATGAAGATATATGCATGCATAACATTAATATAAAGGAATGAAGATGGAAATAATTCAAAGTGAAGATCATGGAGGACCCCACCTACCCACCTACATTAATGTACAAATTAAAGGCTAATGCACATGCTTATGGAGTTAACGGTTTCATGTACACTTAATGGGGGATTAAGACATGTTAATGATTACTTGGCCTCCACACTTCCTAAGGGGCATTTTGGGCACTCCCCAAAAAGTGAATTAGGGTTTTAAAACTTGTATATATACCCCTTATGTTTCATGTAATCTCTCCTCTCTTCTCTTGGTCTCTCTTAGGCCTCCTTCTCTTTAGTTTAGTTTAGATAAAAAATAAAATGAAAGCTCCTCTTTCTCTTTTCATGGCTACTTAGCCATTTTTATTTTATGTAATCTTTTTTATTTTATGCAATTTAATACATGCTCTTTCCTTTTAATGTTCATTTACTTTCATGTTGTAGTGTAGATCTCTTCTCTTTTATGCAAGTAGAATAATTTTTCCTTTCATTTTGCTCTCTTTTTCCTCTTCTTTTTATTCAATGTTGCTTGCTACATTTGTTCATACGATGACAAATATGAGAGGCTAAACCCCTTCGATTTAGGGGTAATGAAGCTCTCTAATTAATGTAGCTTCAACATTTTGTCAATTCATGCTCTCTTTTTGTGCTTAATGAGAATGATTGAAGTGGTTTAATTTATTGTCTTTGCTTTGAATTTGATAGTCTATATTGTTCACACCAAATAAGCTATGCTTAAACAATCACTAACACAAATGCCTCTTCATGAATATATGATTATGGCATAAGAAAGTGATTTGAAATTAAAATTTGATGGTCTATGTTTCTAATCAATAGTTAATAGGCCATACTTAAAACAGATTTCATTTTCATTTTCTTTTTCAAGTTTCATGAAAGTTAGTAAGTGTTCTAAGGGGTGTGCTATAGTTTGATGGCTTACGTTGGCTAATCAACAGCTCAAATATGCCATACTTATGATAAACACATCAATTAAAACACTAATGACCATAAAAGAGAGTCATGATTTCATGTGTTTAACTACATGATCTAGAGAGTGGATTTATTCTCTAAATTGTCATTTAACTCTCATATTTGCATTTCTTTTCTTTTAGTTAGTTAGTTAATTCTCTAGCTAAACTTTTATCGACTTTGGTTTAATTTGATTGAATAGAATTTTAAAATCATCAATTCCCTATGGATCGAACCGTATTCTCCACGTGCTACATTCGAACACCGTGCGCTTGCGGTTATTTTTAATTTAAATTTGTTCGACGGTTTTCTAAACTGATAGAAATTCCGTCGACGAACACTCTGTTGGGTGTTACTCATTAGAGATAGAGTCAGCAGTACTCTAGAATGAGTTTGAGTGTAATAATAGATATGAGCGCGTATTTGTTAGTGAATATAAAATTGTTCTATATTGTGTTGACTTATTGGTTGATTTTTTATAGATTCTGGTCGGTGTAGTTTGGCCAACTGTTTCGATAGGGGTTTTTAAACTTTTAAACAAGATAAACCGACACAGTATTGTTTTAAAATAGGGTAAATGAAATAATTTTACCCAAAACTATTTTCGTATATAAAAGAAATAAATTTTCCATGAATTATTATAATATATGGTTGCTTGGTTGTTAGAAAGCGATAATATTAGATTATTATCATCGTTGTATGAGAAATTTAAATCAAAACCAAAAGCTAAGAAAATAAAAATACAAATGAGATTTGTAAATGTAAATTTTAAATGTAATTTATAATTTGGAATAAAATTCATTAATGGAATGAAATTGGTAATGTGAATGTATAAATGGGTTTTATAAATTGAAAATTTCCTGATTATTGATAAAATAAATCCGAGATGAATTGAGAAAGGAAAGTTGAAATTTAAATGGATAAGTGAGTAAAACTAATTTAATTAAATTAGTAGATGGAAGGGATTTGATAAATGAAAATAAAATCAAGGATTTAAATTGGGAAGTGTTACAAGGAAAAATAAATTTAATTTTGAATTGAAATAACTTAAGCAAATATTGGATCAAATGGAGCTAAAATGTTAATAAAGTAATTAAAATTAGTTAGTGAAACTAATTAGGAGAATGATAAATTTAATATGGTTTAAAATGAATTGAATTTAATATTTATGAATAAAAGGTAAAATGAATTCATATGGAATTTGGAATCCAGTTTAAATATAAGTGGTTATAAACCAAAGTGGTGAATTGGAAACAAATATAAGAAGTATATAGAATAATTATCTTGAACTTAAGAAATAAATGGTTTAAGAAAAATTTAGAGTTTGGAAATATTCTAAATTATTAAATGGAGGATAAACTGGAAATTGTGAAATGATTTTAATTAAAATGAATGTGAATATGGAATGCAAAATGAATTGAATAGAATCAATTGGAAATGAAATAAAAAAAGAGTAAATTGAGTTTGTATCAATTTAAATTAATTATAAACTAGATTGGATATTCTATTAAGTGAACATCGTCGAAATTTGCATAGAAATGGTTGTTGTTGACGCAAATGAGTATGTATAAAATTCTAAGAGTTAATAAAGGCAAATCAAATTGATTTTTGAATCAATTGAAACAGATATGAGTTCATTTCGCTTAAAAATAAATTGAATGAAAGAAAATGATTTTTAAATCACTTGAATTGAATAAAAATGGTATGTGAATTGATTATAAGCAATTAAATTTGTATCGGAACCATATAAATTGCTTATGGGAACTATTTTGAATGTATTGCTTGTGAAAACTATGTGCTCACTATTGGAAATAAGTGAAGTGTGAATAAATTTCTTATATATGTCACTTATGTGTTTAAATTGAGTAAATACAGGTACAAGAGGACCGTTTGGCTGGATTTGGTCGTGCTAAAATGCTAATAATAAATGGCTTTGTTTAAAAATGCTAAATAACGTACGCCTACGCAATAAAAATAGAAAATATGAACTGTTTTTGCTTTTCCGACTGGGTGGGTCGATGTATATATATTTATATCTTTTGTCAAATTGCAAAAGCTCCTTCGTACAAAGGAGACTCTGCCAAAAAATTTCATTTTGGGAGTTAGAAAATTTTTGAAAAAAATTGTTAGCGACAAATGATTTCAAATTGGAAATTGAAGCAAATTAGTGAATGAAACTGAATTAAAATAATGATATGAATAGTTATAATTGAAAGATAAAATTCAATATTCATAGTAGAAGATAAATTGAATTCAATTAGAATTATAGTGTAAATTGAATTAAAATAAAATTGAAAATGCAAGATTTAAATGCAAATGGATATGTAACTTCAATAGTGAAGTAAAAATGGTACAAGAAGCATATATATTGAAAATTTTGTAATGAAAGGTGCAAAATGATATTTGAACATTGTAATTGGATATTATGGATATGAGGATATACAGGTGTATTAAAGGAAATGGAACTGGGATTTTGATTTTAAAGATAAAATTGAATTGCTCGACAAAAAGGTATGTATTTCAATTTCAGTATGAAATTTGGGGATTTTCTTGTCCAGCCGCTTGGCCTTTTGTTTTCTTTTGAGATTTGAGGGCCTGTGGTGCCATTTTGTAGTCGTACCGAGCTAGCCGCGTAAAGGAGACGCTGGCGATTTTTTTTGAAAATTTAGGGTGTTAGAAAATTTTTGAGAAAATTTTAAAAGTTTGAAATTTGAATTCAAATCTAAATTTGAATTGGGAAGTAAACAATATTGTTTGGAACTTATAACTGAAATTGGAAAGTTAGTTGAAAAGAATCTTTAATTAAAAGATTTGGGTTGATAAATTGATAAAACTGCTTGGATTGGAAAATATTACACGGGTTAAGGATCATTCTTTTTAACTAGAAATTTCGGGACGAAATTCTTTTAAGGGGGAAGGATGTGACGACCCAGAATTTTGGATATTTGAAATTGAGATATTTAATTAATTTTAAATGTTTGAATGATAGTTTAACTTGAATTTCAAATATCAGAATGAATTTGGCAATTTAATTATTGAATCTAATTATAGAAATTTGGGTAAAATTGTAAATCTTCAATTTTGAGCCTGTTAAAAGTAATTTAATGGCTTAGAAAATTTATGTTGATAATACTGAAGTTAATAGAAGCTTCAGAATTGAATTTGGAAATTTTTTATTTAGTTTTGGAATTTTATCGTTTAAATCGATATTTAAAAATAGCCGTCCGAGGCATAGTCTCAGAATTCGACGAAACCAGTCCCATTGGATCTGTAATATTGTGTTATTATCGGATTTCAATTTTCGTAGTATCCGGAGATGTCGTTTGGCCGTACGATAAGCAAACGCGTTGAAATTTAAATCGAAAATTCGATGTTTTAACAGTTTCAAAAAGCTGTCTTCCCCATACAATCGAATTTTGCCTCCGAACCTTTTCCATTGCGTTTGGAATAGGGCTATAATATTATAAACGCCTAGCGGCACGTCTCGATCGGAGTTCGAAATTGAAAGTTGTATTTTCGATACGATTTGAATTTAAAATTGAATTTATGTATGTATCTCTATTTATACTTTATTGACAAAGTCAACACGTGGTTATTTCTTCAAACACGCGTCAATTTTTTTACACGCTTGTTCAAAATAAATGATAAAAACAAAACGAAAACTAGGTTCTCGTTTCAACTGTAAAAAAATTCAAAAAAATGGCCGAATAAAAATACTCTCCTCGTTCAAACTAAAATCCCTTTCCTTCCAATTTAAAACACAGAACGAACGAAACAAAAAAATCGAAACTCTGTCTTCTTCATCCTGATGAAATCTCGATTTTTACCTCGCCTCTTCTTCAATCCAAATCGTAGCCGAAGACAAACAAAGGGGTCCTTGCGAATTCGCGGTGGCCTGAGGCGGCGTCTTGGTGGTTTTCGAATCGTCGTGGATGCGATTGTGGGGATAGCTGAGTAATTTGGGGATTTGGGCAAGCGAGCCACCGCAAGAAGGTCGAGGTCGAGGCGATGGAGTAGGGTTTTGTGAATTAGGTTTTCGGCACGGCGGACTTAGGCTATTCACGATGGCTACGGGCGCTCGGCAATTGGTTGCGTGGCATCGACAGTGGAGGCTGGAGCTCGTTCGGTCAGGGTGGGTTCGAGCTTGTATGTAAAAGGTATCATTTTATTTTATTTTAGTTAAATAAATGAATATGTTAAATAAAGTAAAATAATTACAGTAAAGAAAATTGTTATTTCATTATTTACAGGAAAATGTATAAATCTGTTTTAATTTTTTTTTTAAACAGTAAGATAAAATTTTTATTTTATAGAATTTTAAAATGTTCAAAGTTAATATAAGTAAGGTATTGTTTTATTATTAAATATATATATATATATATATATATTCCAGTATTTAATTTTTGCAGTAAGGAAATTTTGTTCCGTCATTTACAGAAAGATGTATATATACATGTATAGATAAAGAAAATTAAATAAATGTATATATGTGTTATAACATATGACTTTAAAACAGAAAATAATTACAGTATCTGAAGGAAAATAAAACGTGTGGTGGTTAATTTATTTTATTAATCTATTCAGTCATTTTAACTACTAAAAATAATTTATTAAAAAGGAATTTGTTTAAAATTAAAAGTATTAGCTTAAAGTCAAAATTGTTAGTTAATTAAATTTATTAAAGGGAAATGGGTTTAAGAAATTTATTTTTTTAGTTTAAATTAATTAAATGTATTAAATGAAAATTTATTATTCGATTTATTTCAAATATTAATCAATTGTATAAATTATTTATACAAGGTCAAAAGACATGAAAACGAGTCGAGATGGATTGGAAATGGATCGCATGCATTGTTAAAGGTGAGATCTTCTCACTCAATTTTTTTATTGAAAATTCCATTTATTGATTGGTTGTAGAATTGTGATAGTTAAATTAAAATTGATTGATTGTGCGTTTGGATGATTTATTTATTATTAGTTATATTAGTTTAGACCTTATGCGCCGCATAATAGCGGAGGTTATTATATTAAACTCATATACCGCGATATTCCACCTCGAAGTGGAATTGGTATTATATATGTATTTGGAGTTGTTGATTTCCCGAATTATATAGCGGATGAGACCCTATTGCGCCTCATAATAGCGGATAATATTTTATAAATCCCATATACCGCGATATTCCACCTCGAAGTGGAATGGGTATTTAATTGTGTGCTGACGTCTATGGATGCAGGGAAACAGGTTGGAGGGATCCAACTGGATTTCTCAAATATTTAATTTGTTCCGTGTGTTGTGTTATAATTAATTTTAATCTGTGTATGATTATTTGTGATTGAAACCGTTGAAGGCTGTAATTTAGCCTATATATTTTTGGTATCGTAGGATACCAGAAATAAATAAAAAACTTTTTTTGATCTTGAAATTTGGGTAGAAAATTTATAATAAACTCACTCAAAGGAATCGGGTGAATTTTAAAAGTAGGAAATTTAAATAAATAAAGTTTTATCCTTGGAAATTTATTGAATAAATTCCAAAAATATGGGAAATATTTTTAATAAAGGAATTTCGAGAAATGTTGTTAAATAGTTGAAGAATTTATTTAAGATACAGATTTTAAATATTTGAAAGAGATAAATGAATTTATTTCTAAAGGAAATAAGCTTATAAATTAAATTTGTAATTTAATTTAGAGTTGAAATTTATTTTAGAAATCGATTCAGGTATAAATTTGGAGTTAGAATAAATCTTAGGAATTGATTAGGAAATTTGGTTTGGTGTGTTGGAAATAATTTTGGAAAATCAATATGAAATTGATTTGTTATTGGAAAATTAATTTGGGGAATCGAATTGGAATTTGATTTTTGTATTTGAAATAAACTGGAAATCAATTTGGGATTTGATTGGGTTTGACGATGATATTTGCGAATCGATTTAAAATTCATATATCAATCGATATTTGGAAATGTAAATTCACAATGGGAATTTATAAAAGAAAGGAAAATTGTTTAAAAATAAATATTGGTTTATTTTTAAGGTGTGGAAAGGAATTTACAAATTTGGGATGTAAATTAAAATAAATCAAGAAGATTTATTAATTTATTGGAATGGATCATTTTATATTAGGAAAAGAATTCTTCCCTGGAAAGCCGAGTATATTTTTAAAATAGCTTTTGAATAAAATTAAAAAGTTTTAGATTTGGTTCTAAAATAATATTGTTGGAGAAATTAGTTTTTAGAAATCTTTTTGAAATAATATTTATACTCTATCTACTAATTTTATGTTAAAATTAGTTTTTGACTTGAATTTTTGTATGAGATATTATATAATATCTTTCATAACTAATATTTTAGCAAATATTCTAAAGATAGTTTATTTTAAATGTTTCCAAGTACATTTTGAATAAGTATTTTATATTATTTTAAGATATTTGTAATCGGCAGATTTTCAGTGGAAATGAATAAATATTGGAAAATGTTTTCCGCGTAACGAAGAAAATTGATTTGGAATTTATTTTCAAAGGATTGAAGTGTGAAATTTTATCTTGCGAAGATATATTGAAAATAATAATAATTGGGGAAAGATTATTTGAAATCCAGTGATAGTTGTGAATGATGATTGATACTTAAATAACTGACTATCAATATTGGCCTTAATCGGCATTTGAATTTCGATGCGACCGGGAGTCGAATTCCAAATGGATATTCGAAACCTACATCGAACCTTTGAGATTGTGATGGATCTTTATTTAAAAGATTGAAGTGGAATTTGTTGTGATTTGTTAGAATCTGAATGAACACTTATTTTTAAAATGAGCGCTCGTTATTCTTATTAGCCGGGAGAGGACCTTGTGTCATAAAACCCATTCCGAATAACGATACGACGAAATGGGATTGCAATTGAAGATGGTGTTGAAGACCGGATATTTTCGAAAGTGAAAGGATACCTGTCGAATGTCTCTGCACCGGGTACTCCGGTATAGAGATTTTATCACCCTTTGTGATGGGGATTCCGGATGTGATTAGTAAATATCCGGATTTGCAAGGGCTTCTTTGGAAGTGCCTTCGGTTCCGTTCGATCCCAGAATGGACTTGTATGGATGTGTATCTGACGTTACACTTTGAGATGTAAAGCTGATTTCTATCAAATACATTTCTGTTGGTGGCGGAGAATTTATTCTCTTAGCTTAACACCCTTCTCTGAGACGTACGAGCTCATAGGTTATGTAGTTTATGGTTACTAGTGATACATTCCCAATTTGGTAATGTGGCATACGAAGTGTTGTTGATCATTTGTTGATCGAAGCATGATTTTTGTGAAAAGCGTAGCTTTATGGACGAGACTTCGTCGAACCTCACACCCCGGAATGGTCGAAACAGGAAGGATGCGGCAAGGTTATAGGGGGTAGCGCCCCTTAGGGTATGTACATTTCCTTATGGATAGAAGTGGTATCATGGTATGGAGCCCAGATACTTAACTTATGTGAATGTCGCAAATATATATATATATATATATATATATATATATATATATATTACTTTGTAATTGTTGTTACTGTGGATCCTCGGATAAAGGTTGTTTACAACCGGAGGATAGCATATTCGTGTAGTAGTTACCTTTTTTTGCAGAGGTAACCCGGCCTTGTGTTGGTAGAGATTCGGTTAGCTTCTCGGGGTGTCCATCCTGAGGCGTACCCATGTGGCAATAGGAAGTTCCTTAGCCTGACCATTTGTTGGAAATCCAATTACCAATACGCGACTTGTACGGTTTTAGTTGTAGAACCTGCCATCTAATATGGTAGCCATAGTAGGCATGCTATAATGGTACGTATGCTGGCTAAGATTAATATTATACTTTTGAAATGTTTTCTGCACTATGCACTAATGTTAATATTAAAAAGATTTTGCGTATTAAGCATGTTTTACTATCATAAGGAGAAATCTTTCCCAATTGTGCGTTTGCATTGTGTGTGTGGCGGAAGGTCTTATGGTAGTTTCGTTTTACTAAAAGCATTACGGATTTATTTTAAATTCCTTCGTTTTTCTTTTGTAAAAGAATAACTGTTTTATGATCTCATACCAGTCTCATGACTGACCTGGAGTTTATTGTTCCCTTTCTAAACTCTGGGTGTCCATAATTTTCCACACGGGCAGCCTAGAGTTAGGTTATCAGGTCATTCTGGAATTCAGAAGTTGCTGTGGAGCTCAAGAGACGAGCTGGATGGCGAAGCGTACTTCTGTATACTATTATCATTCCTACTGTTTGTTGTTGTAAACTCTGATAATGTGATGTATAAACTGATATAGTGATTCTGTTTTAAAAATATTTAGTTATCTATTATATATTGTTCCGCTACGAAATGTTAAATTCTGTTATTGTTTCTGTTTTTCTTCTATTGTCTCTTCTTTACCCCTAACGGTTCGGTTTCCCGGCATTCGACTATGCGACATTTGATATAGTGGACGTATAAATGTCGACTTTCGGGCGTCGTAAAAATCGGGTCGTTACTATTTTCTACTCTGATTTCTACAATTTTATATTTTAATTGCAATTTTGATTAGATTCGAAATCAATTTGGAGTATATTATTGTTTTTATTTCCTGTTCAAGATCCACCATCGAACTTGTTTAACACGCCTAAGATTTACATATGGATTTCAAATATTTTAAAACACAATTCCCTGTGTCCGACCTGCATACTAAACGTCTGTGCGCTTGCGGAATTAATTAAAATTTGTGCTTTTCTAATCAATAAAATAGCCGCAACAAGTTTTTGGCGCCTTTGCCGGGAATTGCTATTTTGAAAATTTTGTTTTTTCGTTTTTTAAGTCTATTCGTCTTAATTTATTTATTTTGCATTAGTTTTAAAAAAATTATTTTTTTCGGTTTTCAGTTTCTTTCATCAAAGTAATTTTACTTAAAAAAATTCGTTTTTTCTTTTCATTCGCTGCATATTTTCGTTGTTTCAATTCTTTTCGTTCATTGTTTCATTTATTGCATTTTCAATTTTATTGCATTTTCAATTTTATTTTACAATTTTTGCTTCATTTTTACAAATTTTCGCTTAACATACAAAACTGTGATTCGCTATGTAGAGTCCCTGTTCAAACCATTTCACTGCCTTACTGTTTTTGCCTCTACAACAACAGAATACTATTTCACTTCCTCACCATCCCCTCCTTTGCCGAACTGCAGCCGCAACACTCCTCGAATCGACTTCCAGTAGCCTCCTCAACCTCGTGAACTACGTAACTCCATCACGAAACAATCGCCTGATCCTAAACTCGATTCATGAACATCACCATCCCAATTCCCCGAATTATCAAACGCCTATAAGCAATCGTCCCCCCAAAACCAATAGCGTGAACCCCTCGACTACGAGCCAGGACCATTGCAACTCAAGTTCAAACAACACTACATCACTACACTGACCACATACTACCACAGTCATCAACGTCGAAATCAAGCATTCAACCGCGACCGAAAATCATTGCCTAAACCACGTCCCGAAACCCGAGACCTACCACCTGATTCAAATATCATCTTCATCGACAGCTGCCTGGTCACTAACATCCCATACTCAAACTCAAATCCGATCTCGTCCTCCATAAATCCAAATCTCGAACCCCTCTATGATTCACTGTACCGCCATGATTCGTACCACCGCATCCACTGCCAAAACACCATCACACTCATCGTTGAACCAAAACTACAACATCCATATCAATACATATCACCTACAATCGGCCTCCGATTCCTACCCAAATCCAGTCGTCTCTTCATCCCCTAATCGAACGCCGCTCCAATTGTCTTCGATTTCACCCCTGAATTGGCAATCTCATTTCATCACTAGAGTCACATTCTAAAAATTTTCCTCTTTCCCAAAACTGTATTGGACTTTAATTTTTTATTTACGAAGACTGGGAAGATGGTTTCTAGGGCGTTCGATTCTTAGGGTAACCTTAAGTTGGGCCAGGCCGAATTGCCTAAAAAAAGATTGTATATATATTATTTTTATTTCAGCTTGCCAAAGCAGAATTTCAAAAGGAGAAGAACCGCTACCAAAAATAAATTGCATATTTTCAAGTTTCACATTGGCTTAGTTTCAATTTCAATTGCTTTTCACGCTGCATTCATCACAGGTAGCTCAACTAAGTAAATTTCAGCCATTCAACAATAGGGATCTAGGGATCGAGCAATTACAGACGGTGGAGTTTGAATCACTAGCACTACTCAGTTGCACTGGACGGACTGTGATAGCCCTCTGTAAGTAATTTTCTACTCTATAGGTGCCCAACTAAAAACGGTTTAAATTTACTTTTGTCTATTCACCTTGATTTGTTTATGCGAGTTTGGGCAAGAAATAATTTTAACCGTTTAAAAAGCCAAAATATCTCATTAAACAAGGCAACAGAAATTTCAAATCAAATAAATATGAGTAATCACGGTTCACGACACAGTTCACATCACAGTTCACCAAAATCGTCACCTAAATCACATGTTGGAAATAATGAATTTCATGAGAAGCGGCCATTATCTCTTAGACACCGATGCTATCCAATTAGGACTATTCAACCTTCGGTTATTTCATTTTCACCTGTCGAAGGAAATAATTTTGAGCTAAAACATTCTTTTGTCCAAGGGGTACCAAAATTCACTGGGTTTGAAAATGCATATGAATTTCGTAGTGAATTTGAGTTATATGCTTCTACAACTAAAATGTAACAACTTTCTAATGAATCCATCAAGCTAAGGCCTATTCCATTTGCACTTCTAGAAAGTGAAAAAAGATGGCTCAATTCTCTTCCTAAAAATTCAACTAAAAATTGGGACGATTTCGTTACTATATTTTTAAAGAAATTTTTTCCTTTCCACAAAACTCTTAAAATTCGAACTGAAATCAACCAATTCTCTTAGAATGAAGGAGAAACTTTTTAAAAATATTTTGAAAGGTTTAATCAATTGTTATATAGTTGCCCACATCATGCAATCCCTAAACACATTTTGTGCCAAATTGTTTATGAAGGGCTTAACTATTAAACAAGATCCCAACTCGAATCAATGTGCGGAGGAGAATTCATGGCAAAAACAGATGAGGAAGCTTGGGAATTTTTAGAAAAGTATTCGAAAAAGGGTATGCAATGGGAAACAATTCGTGTTCCAATTTGTACTCCAAACAAAGGAGTACATGCCATTGACCTATCACATCTTCCTATAGATACCCAAACTCCTCAAGAAGGAGAAGGACTACCCCATTACTACACATAAACCAAATCAATGCTACAGCTCAAAATAGTCCTTATTCATCCACATACAATCCTAACTGGAAGAACCACCCAAATTTTTCATGGTCAAATCCTAACAATGTGGCTAATCCATCACATATGTATCCGATGATACCAAATCTGAAATATCAAGCCCCAACCTCTAATGCTCAAAATTCTCAACCAACTCCTTAAACAAAACCTTCGAATCAACCATACAGGCATCCTAATTTCAATCCGTCAACCCAACCTTCTCAGCCTTCATAAGAAATTGCTCGATTGAAAAAACAACTCACTAAACAAAATGAACAAATCACTAACCAAGATGCGAGATTTCAGAAAATCACTAAACAAAATGAACAAATGTTGATAATGATGAAGGATCTCTTGAAAATAAATGAGAAAGGTAAATTGCCTAGTCAAACCGAAGTGAATCAAAAGTATAACTCTCGAGGAGTAAATCTTTGTGAGGATGAAAATGTAAATCCAGTTAATGCTGTCACCACATTAAGGTCTGGAAAGAAGGTGGACAACAATGTCGGCAACCCCGACGTTCTTCTTAAGTCTTCCCTTGTTCAAAATTTGAAACTCAGCCAACACCCTCTATTGTCAATCCAAACAACTCTAATTCTTCATCTAAGGTCGGCAATCCCGACCACTCTTTGCTTTTTGATATTGGCAACCCCAACATTCCAACGCCCTTATCTTCACCCTCTAATATCACACCTTCTTCTTCGAATGAAAAAACTACCGAACGAGTCTATAAACCCATAGCTCCATTTCCTCATAGACTCAAAAAAAAGAAGAAGCCCACTAATTTTGACCAAATTCTTGAAATCTTCAAACAAGTTTGAGTCAATATTCCACTTCTTGATACCATCGAGCAAATTCCTCAATATGCCAAATATCTGAAAGAGCTATGTACTCAAAAACGTGCCACTAACATTCCTCAGACTGCATTTCTAATTGCAAACATTAGCTCTGTTCTTTCAAATCCCTCCCCAATCGAGTATAAGGACCCCGATTGTCCTACAATCTGCAGTAAAATAGGTAACACTCACATTAGTCATGCCTTACTCGATCTTGGAGCGAGTGTGAATCTTTTGCCTTATACTGTGTACTGTCAACTTGGACTAGGGGAATTAAAACCTACAAACATCACAATTCAACTAGCTGATCGATGTGTCAAAAAACCATTGGGCACAATTGAAGATGTTTTGATACAAATCGAGCAGTTCTATTTCCCATTCGATTTCATAGTCCTAGAGACCGCACCTGTCTCAAATCCTAATGGTCAGATTCCCTTGATATTAGGTCGTCCATTTTAGCAACATCGAATGCTATCATAAATTGTAGGAATGGTCAACTACGACTTTCCTTTGGGCACCTAACCATTAAACTAAATATATTCAATCTTAACAGATAACCAAGGGATCTTGAAGCAGAAGAAGTTGATATGATCCAAACAATGGTAGAAAATGATTTTAGTGATATTATGGAGTCTCTTAACATGTGCCTAGATCATTTTAATTCCAATTTAAAAGAAGATGAATACATTTATGAATTAAATAATATGCTCTTCTCTTCTTATAATTCACTAGAATTCAATCAGTTGATGTCTACTGGAGCCTCAAAAGAAGTACGCCCTAAAATAGACCTCAAACCTCTTCCAAACGATCTTAAATACGCATACTTAGATTCTTCAGAAAATTTCCCTATAATCTTGGCATCCAATCTCATTGAGGACCAAGCAGAACAACTTTTGAGAATTTTAAGGGAAAATAAAGACGCAATAGGATGGGTAATCGCTGACATTAAGGGAATTAGTCCATCAGTAACTGAACATCGAATACGTTTAGTCGACAAGGCTAAACCCACTCGCGAAGCTCAAAGGCGATTAAACCCTAATATGAGAGAAGTGGTGAAGGAAGAAATTATCAAATGTTTAGACAATAACATTATCTACCCTATCTCTGATAGTACTTGGGTAAGTCCGGTACAAGTTGTACCCAAGAAGTCTGGAATCACTGTGACCAAAAATGAGAATAACGAACTTGTTTCGACAAAAGTCAAAACAAAATGGCGTGTTTGCATCAACTATCGAAAACTAAATGCACCAACAAGAAAAGATCATTTTCTCCTCCCTTTCATTGATCAAATGCTCGAACGCTTAGCCGGTCATGAATATAATTGTTTTCTTGATGGTTACTCCGGCTACAATCAAATTCCCTTTGCGCTAGAGGACCAACACAAAACGATGTTCACATGTTCCTTCGGAACTTTCGCTTATCGTCGCATGTCCTTCGGTCTTTGTAATGCTCCCGCTACCTTTCGGAGATGTATGATGAGTATATTTTCTGATATGATGGAGTATTTCTTAGAAATATTCATTGACGATTTTTAAATCTATGGGTCATCTTTTGATCAATGCCTCCTTCATTTAGAATGTGTCTTAAAGCGATGTAAGGAGAAATCTCTTGTTTTTAATTGGGAAAAATGTCATTTTATGGTTAAGCGAGGGATAGTCTTAGGTCATGTTGTCTTTAGAAATGGCCTAGAAATTGACAAATCTAAAGTAATCTTATTGTTGTCCTTCCTCCTCCAAGGTCCGTAAAGGACATTCGCTCATTTCTCGGCCATGTAGGATTTTATAGGAGGTTCATTAAAGATTTTCCAAAAATTTCAAAACCTCTTTCGAATATTCTAGCTAAAGACCTTAAATTTGAATTTTCCAATGAATGTAAAACATTTTTTGAAATCCTCAAATCGATCTTGACCACTGCACCTATCATCCAACCTCCAAATTGGACTTTGCCTTTTGAATTAATGTGTGACGCTTCTGATTATGCCATTGGAGCCATATTAGGTCAACGAATCGATAAACTTCCTCGAGTCATCTATTATGCTAGCAAAACTCTTAAAGAAGCTCAATTGAATTACTCAACCACAGAAAAAGAGTTTTTAGCATTTATCTTTGCCCTCGATAAGTTTAGATCATATCTCGTAGGTTCTAAGGTCATAGTTTACACCGATTATGCCGCCTTGCGCTATATACTCACGAAAAAGAATGCCAAACCCCGCTTAATCCATTGGATTCTCCTTCTTCAAGAGTTTGACCTACAAAAAAGGGTTTTGAAAATGTCGTAGCCAATTATCTTTCTCATATTGTTCATGAAAACTTCGATAACTCTCAAATCAACGATCATTTTCCCGATGAACAAATTCTTTCCCTCTCCAGTGCACCATGGTACACGGACATCGTAAATTATCTTATCACAAATGAAACACCTTCCCATTGGTCAAAACAAGATAAACAAAAATTTCTCTCCAATGTTCGAAACTTTTACTGGGACGATCCTTATCTCTTCAAATAATGCACCGATCAAATCATACGTAGATGTGTCCCCGAACATGAATTCCATTGCATCCTCTCTTTTTCACATAATCAAGCATGTGAGGACATTTTGGAGCAAAGAAAATTGCTGCCAAGGTGTTACAGTGCGGTTTTTATTGGCCTTCTCTTTTTCATGATGCCTACGAATTTTGCTCCAAATGCGCTAGATGTCAACAAACAGGTCGTATTTCCAAACGTAATATGATGCCCCTAAACCCAATCCTTGTCATCGAAATTTTTGATGTTTGGGGCATCGATTTCGTGAGTCCTTTTCCTAATTCGTTAGGAAATCTCTACATCCTACTTGCAGTAGAATACGTGTCTAAATGGGTTGAGGCCATTCCCTCCAGAACGAATGACAATAAAGTTGTTGTCAAATTTTTGAAAGAAAACATATTTTCCCGTTTTGGCAGACCTCGAGCCATTATAAGTGATAACGGTTCTCATTTTTTTAATCGTGCTTTTGAATCTCTTCTTAAGAAATGCTCTATCACTCATAAACTATCTACTCCATATCATCCACAGACTAACGGTCAAGTCGAGATTTCCAATAGACAAATTAAATAAATTCTTGAAAAGACGGTTATTTATAAATTCTTGACTAACGGTCAAGTCGAGCATTGCGCACTTTGGGCAATCAAATACCTTTATTTTGACATAGAAAAAGCCGGATCGTATCGTAAATTACAATTGTCAGAATTAGAAGAACTAATAAATGAAGTGTATGAAATGCAAAGATTTATAAAGAGAAAGCTAAATTTTATCATGATCAATCCATACTTCGTAAGACATTCGAAGTAGGTCAGAAAGTCTCTTATATAATTCTAAACTTCATTCATTTCCGGGAAAATGAGATCTCGATGGACCGGTCCATTTATTGTGAAAACAGTATACCCTTATGGTGCAGTTGAAATTGAAAATCCTAGGGACAGTTCCATTTCAAAGGTCAATGGACAAAGCTTGAAGCCATTTCTAGAGTTTGAACAACAAGAGGACGACGACTTCGTGGATCTCTACAAACCTAGCAATTCGGCATGAACCATCACTATCTTGTACATATCAGGTTGTATTTTTTATTTTGCATTTTCATTCTATTCGACAGTTGGGACACTGTCTCATTCTAGTGTAGGGGGATGCATATCTCATACTGTTTGTTCATATTTCACAGTGTGGCATCATTTAAAAAAAAATCATTTCATTATTTGTTTTCAAATTTCTTTTCATTTTTCAAGTTTCATCTCATTTACCATTTTTTAAAAATTTTGATTTATTTTTAATTAGTTAAGACAAAGTAAGTAAATAGTTGAAGTCAATTGATGAAATTTTTTGTGAATCACTAATTTAAAATCTAAAATATAATGAAAAGTTGAATTACAAGCGATAATAGTGAGGTTAGTATATAGGGGGATTAGTAGGTGATGGTTATGAAATCCTTTCTAAACTGTAGTCTTTGTTTAGAAAATGGAAGATTTAAAGTACATGCGCTGACATTTCAAATCATTAAAGTTAAGTCGTGCTAAGTTGATTTGTATAACTCTCTTTAGTTAACTTCAAAAAAAAAACTAATAAGAAACACCTAGAATCAATAGGTGTGCACACTCATGAAAGTGTGTGTACTCGCCACGCTCTGTACTCTTCTCACGTAAGCCCGCAAGGCAGTGCATGGATGCTATATCTAGCCTCAGCATTCTGAATTAGGTGTATAAAGAAATTAAATAAATAATCATCTAAGGATTACCGACCTTTTCTGACATAGTCAGCGTCGGTTTGCCCAATCTACCAAGCTCTGTCCCAACTCTCACGTAAGCCCGCAAGGCAGTGCATGAGTGGTATACCTTGGTCCAAAAGTTAGGTGCATAAAAAAATAATAAATAAAAAAATTAGGAAAGAGAGACTAAGCTTTGAAACCCAAACACTTCTTGACTTATTGATTTGGCTTGTTATACAAATGGAAATGAAAAATACCATTTCGAAAAAAAAAATGTGATTAACAGTGAAGAATTTTTTTTATGGTCGCACTATGCTATCGACTGAAACAACTGGCCAAACTAGAATCTAATGTATGAAAACTTGAGTTATATTGAAATCTGTGATTAGTGAGGAACCAAAAATTTGAAGAAGTTGACTAAAAATGATATACATTATTTTGTTGCAACTATTCTGAAGTTAATCGAGTCTCCATTTGTTTAAAATTTTGCATTCATGTAGTACATTAGAATCATCACATACTGCATTTGGATTTTGTGGGTAGTATCCGCTAAAAACCCTCACGAGACACCACTCGTCCTACTAGGGACACCTAGAGGTTTAACAGCTTGTTGCATACGCTCAATGCAATCGTGTTTCCTATGATAAAGGATCTAGTTAGTTTTTATTTTCTTGTTTATTCGAGGACGAATAAAGTTCAAGTGTGGGGTTATTTAATGAATGTATACTTCTGCATTTAAAACCATTTGTTTCATATATTTTTATTTTTTAAGTGTTATTATACGAGTATTTTATTATGGTTTTGCACGTTATAGATTCAGAAGTGCAACGTTGAAATTAATCGGTTGTGCCATCAATTGGTTCAAATGACATGCAGCAAAGAGTGCAACATTTTGAGCACCGAATAAATCAAAGTAAAAGCGCACATCATTTCAAAAATGCCAACTCACCATCATACTTAGTTCAAACATGGTCACATTTGGTAATAAAATGGGACAAATTCAAGGAGCAGCTAACGTAAGTAATTAGGCTTCGTTTAAGATTAAAGCATGGCCAAGATTTCAAGTAAGGTGGGACCATTGGAAGGAGCAGCTCACGTTTTCTTTCGATCCTATATTTCAAAGCTCAAGCATATATTAATTTCAAAGCAAGGTGATGTGAATACCTATTCAGGCAATGGCCATGTGGCCACATTATTTTCTTCCACTAATTGAAGCTTCAAAAAAAATCTAAGTGAGAACAGATTAGTACGTATATTTCGGCAGAGCAAGTCGTGTGGACCCGTTCTTTTGTGAATAGCTGGACTGACACTACAAGGCAGAAAGTCTATATATAGAGTGCAGACAGCAACATAGAATACATCTCCTATCTCATCATTCTTCTTCTAGTTTAGTTTTAATTTCAGTAGTGTTTTTATTTTCAAACAGAATACATAGGATTGTTAATTAGATATAGCAATTTATTTATTCTTGTTCTTAGTTATTTTCCGCACTCTTCCCAGTTATTTAATAAATTCTATTCATTTTATTTTAGTTGTTTTCTCTATTATTTTCTTTTAAGCACTTTTATTTTCTACTCTGATTTCTACAATTTTATATTTTAATTGCAATTTTGATTAGATTCGAAATCAATTTGGAGTCTATTATTGTTTTTATTTCCTGTTCAAGATCCATCATCGAATTTGTTTAACACGCCTAAGATTTAAATATGGATTTCAAATATTTTAAAACACAATTCCCTGTGTTTGACCTGCATACTACACGCCTGTGCGCTTGTAGAATTAATTAAAATTTGTGTTTTCTAATCAATAGAATAATCGCAACACCGTGTGGGATAAAAATAGAAAAAAAATCATGTCACAGCATAAAGGTTTTCTATGAAAGAGTAACTAGGTACATTAGAATGCACGAAGCTGGATCTGCGGTAAAATGTTAAAAAGCTTATGCCCTCAGCTGTGACAAGAAATAAGGGGTAGATGGACATTACCCACCTATGAAGCGTCAAATGGAATTAAACCTCGCTATAAAAGCTCCCCTCACTCACATCCATGGACAGTCATATGAGATGACTAGGTTCGAACTTGCATACAACTTGCCAAATTAAGGGGAAGAAACCAAAACAAATCCAAGGTAGGGCAAATAGTGCTTTCACCGAGCGAATGGTCATTATACCAATAACTTCCGACATTCAAAGAATGAAATTGGGAGGCTCATCGAGAAATTTTACCTAGGAAGCTTTCAGAAGACAAAAGGTGAAGATGAAATAGAAAACCTAACCCCAAACCTGAAAGAGAATCAAGCTGGAAGCCCCTCTAATCTTATAGCCTCGATTCATAGAGGACCATACCGCACTGGCATAAACAGGAGGCGCAAGAGAAATATGTATAAGAAGCCAAAATCTAGCAAAAGTCATTTCTATTTGTCAAGTAGAAGCCTTCGTGTGATAAATATTCATAGTAACTGATGCCACATGAGTTGTGTTCCCATACCATGATCTCATATTGTCACAGTGAAGATATCAAATTATACTACGAAGAAAGTTTTTTTTGACTCGAGGAGCTCAGTCAATGTCAATTTTCAAGTCTGTATAAGATCAAATGAAATTGCCATCATCAAAGATCCTGAAGCTCATTCTTAAACCGATCTATGGTGTCAATAATACTGCCACTGTCCTATTGGGATCACTACGTTTACTTATTATGGCTAGAACCGTCCCCAATGCACAAATCATTTTATGCGAGCTTCTTAATCATCGATCAGCCCTTCTCATACAATGCTTTCTTAGGAAGAACTTCTCTGATTGACTTGGGGGTAATCATTTCTCAGGAAGTCCTACTTATGAAATTCAACACTCAAGCTAGGATAGGGTCAATAATTTTTAGCTAGGGAAATATGCAATGTAACTCTTAACTCTAGCAACAAAATTGTTCTAAACTATGCCGCCATCTTTTCTGATATATGCAATAATAATAAAAAATAAGAAAATAAATAAGTTCAAAGAATTGTATCTAGTAAAACCAATACCGAGGAAGGCCATCCTGTGAACTCAACATCCACAAAGAAATAGAAAAGGACATATATGCATATGATCGACATTGACGAATACAACTCGATCTATGAAGAATACTTCTTCGAAGAAGCCTAGAAACAAGCATTTTCAATCAATTCATAGCCAAAAGAGGAAGCAGAAAGCACGATGGACCCGAGATTAGGGATAACGAAGAAATAATTAGAGTCAACAAATGACCTCGAAGATCCATAAATAGATTTAAAGGATCCTACAAAGGTTTTGAAAGTAGGGAACAATCTCAGTGCAGAGGGCCGAATTGTGGTAATCGAATTCTTAAAGGGAGAAAATATATTTTCCTAGATTCCTTCAAATATAATAAGAATAGACCCAGCCATCATATGTCATGCACTTAACATCGAACTTGATGCCCATCAAGTCAAACAAAAGTGCAAAACCTAAGATCAAGAAAGATATAATGCTTCACATGAAGAAGTTAAAAATTCAAGGAAATGGATTCATCAAGTAGGCATATTATCCAAAATGGATCGCCAATTTAGTACTCGTAAAGAAACCTAGTGGAAGATGAAGAACATACATCGATTATGACAACCTGAATAGAGCCCGCCCGAAAGACAGCTTTCCCTTACCAAGTATCGATCGACTAGTAGATGCAACCAATGGACATGAACTACTCCCGTTCATGGATGCATATTCAGGATACAATCAGCAGGTAGTTTGAACCAAACCAAGAGCATACCAACTTTTTAACAAACAATGGATTGTATTGTATTACTACAAAGTCATGAAGTTTAGACTCAAATTTTTTGTAGAAACCTATCGAAGGCCGTTCAATATGACATTTTCAGATCAGATCAGAAAGAATGTTGAGATATATGTGGATGATATGATGGATAAATAAAAGGTAGCATTGATTCACATTGAAGTCGTTAAGAAAATTTTGAAGTCCTCGGGTAGTACAATATAAACCTGAATCCTCTAAAATGTGCCTTCACTAATCAAACAAGGAAGTTCCTGGGGTACATAATAAGTGCACATGGCATAGAAGCAAATACCAAGACGACTAAAGCCACACAAAAATTGGGGATCCTAGAAAAACCAATGGATCTGACGAGCCTAAATGGAAAAGTGGCAGCACTGAGCGTATTCATATCAAAAGCGACACACAAATGCATCTCGTTCGTCGACCAGGTACAAAAAGGGAGAAATTTTGAATGGATGGAGAAATGCAAAGTTTCATTTCAAAACCTAAATGATCTTCTGGTTAGCACTCCTATACTATCTAAACTGATAATCATTATGGACTTGTATATATGCTTAGTTGTAACCAATAAAGCTATTAGTGTTATAATAACATGGGAAGACGAAGGGACCTAGAGGCCCATCTACTTCACGAGCAAGCGGCTATCAAGAACAAAGGTGAACTATTCAGTCATTGAAAAGCTAGTTTACAACCTGCTCCTTACAACAAGGAAGCTATGACCCTTTTCCAAGCACATCCCATTAAAGTCCTCACAGAAATACCTCTGAGGCGGATAATGCACAAGCCAGATACATCAAGCTGCTTATTGAAATGGGCAACGGAGCTCGGCCAACTTGACATAACTTACTATCCTCAAAAGGCATTCAAAGGTCAAGCACTGGCAGAATTCATCAAAATATGCTCCTTACTAGCCGAACTTCAACCTGAGGAAGAAGCCTTAACCCCTCAGTTTTGGCAACTATTTGTAGACGGAGCATCAAGTGAACATAGGGAATGAATTGGGTATATACTGATCACTCTAGATAAGCAGAAGTTGTATGGAGCAGTATAGCTTTGTTTCAATGCAACCAACAATGATGTGAAATACGAAGCTCTCCTTGTAAGCCAATGAATGGCCCAGGTAATAGGTTACCCATGTTAAAATTCATAGCGATTCTTAATTAGTTGTGAACCAAGTGCTAGGAAATTATCAAGTTAAGGAACCAGCCTTGGCCAAATATGTAGAATTTTCTAAGAAATTTCTAGAGCAATTCGAATAGTTTAGCATTGAACGAATTCCACATTTAAAAAACTTGTCTGCCGACTCATTAGCCAAACTTGCAAGCACCTATATGGAAAATTAAACGAAGATAGTAATAATAGGGCATCAGTTAGAGCTAAGCACAAAAGAATAAAATCACATACTGGTCTTAACCTGGGCCTATCAAGCAATAGTTCATGGGGCTCAAGATCTTAAAACGGTGGAAAATCGAGAAATGTCCCAATTTGAACCCATGCTTCAACAAATTAAGGAGAACAACTGGATGACTCCCATTAAACTATTCCTAATAAATGGGATCCTACTCCATAACAAAAATAAAACTAGAAAAATTAGATACTAGGCTCTGTACTACTCCTTCTTTCATGGTATATTGACGCAGCGTGGGAAGCGAATTTGACGATGTGAATCGAATCCGTCCAGCATCTCACACGATTAGCGGAAATAATCGGTGAATCAACGAAGAATCGATGGATTTAAGAATACCGAAAGGCCCAAATCCGTTGATCACGAAGATACCGGATTTTAGCAATCTTCGACATATTGATCACGCACGATACCGTGAGAAAAGATCTACAATTCTTTGAGCATTGATCAAGCGCACTTGATTCCACGGATTGGCTTCAACGTCGTTGATTCGAGCGCACTCGAATGCCGAAGTGGAGATAGGAGTTTACACTCGACTACCAATTTAAAAATGGAGGCACAAAGAACAAACCAAATTTTATTCAAATTTTCAACAACCTTTTACAAATGACACGACTCGCCTATTTATAGGCTTACAACATCACAACACCACACAAAGTACAACACATTACAAACAGTACGAATGGTTACAACATAATACGACTTGACATAAGAAATCACAAACAAACGGCTTAAACAACAAAGTATGTGTCCTAAATGAAACACAACGACCTATCAATCAATGACATTTGCTCGCGACCTGCTGCATTTTCTTGGTTTGCAATTTAGGACACAGCGCGACCTATTGGAGGCAGTACGCGACTTAAAAAACTTCACACGCGACTTAAAATTGCGCGAGCTAAATACACTGCAACGACATAAGTTGCGCGAGCTAAATACACGAGGATTAGGTCGCTGGAGGTAGCGACTTAGGGAGGAGGCACGCGACTTGGAGTTCGCGACTTACTGTGGAGGTGGAATAGGTCGTTCGCGATCTGACTTTGAGTCGCGACGTATGTTTTTGCGACCTAAGGATGCAGGAAACTCGCGACTTAGGGCTGCTGCGTCTCGCCTGCGACTTAGGGTTAGGTCGCGAATTGATGGAGCTTTGCGACTTAGGGTTAGGTCGTGAATTGATGGAGCTTCGCGACTTAGGGTTAGGTCGTGGATTTCGGTGATGGGGTAGGTCGCGGCATGTGGTGATGGAATGGGTCGCGGCATACGGCGAAGGTCGTGGTTGGTGGTGACGCGATTCGGGGTAAGTGCTTCATCATCCTCCCCTTGTTGGAAGGAATTCGTCATCGAATTCATGCTCTCGTCATCTTCGACAAACTCCTCCCCATAATACGGCATTAAGTGTTTGACATTGAAAACATCAGAAGTATGAACCTCTTTTGGAAACCTTAACCGATACTCATTATCATTGATCTTCTTCAAAATTTCTACTGGACCAATCTTTCGTGCCTTCAACTTGTTGTAAGTTCCAACCGGAAAACGATCTTTCGTCAATACTTCGTAAACAAAATCACCCACTTTGAAGTCCACATTCCTTCGTTTCTTATCCGCCATTTGTTTATACTTCTCATTTGTCTTCTCTAATCGTTCCTGAACGATTCTATGGCATTCTGTCAACCCATCAACAAAATCAGCAGCCCGCTTAACTGTCCCCTTCGGTTGTGGTACTATTGTCAAATCCAACGGTCCCTTTGGAATGGCTGAATATACAACTTGAAACGGACTGAATCCAGTACTACGATTGACTGCATGATTATGTGCAAACTCCGCTTGACATAACTTCATATCCCAGCTCTTCAAGTTATCTTTCACGAGACATCTCAGTAAAATTCCCAACGATCGGTTAACCACCTCCGTTTGTCCATCAATTTGCGGATGGTAAGCGCTACTAAAATTTAGCTTCGTTCTGACCATCTTCCATAAACTCAACCAAAAATGGCTTAAAAATCTAGTATCTCGATCAGAAACAATAGATTTTGGTAAACCATGAAATCGATACACCTCTTTAAAGAATAATTGAGCTACTCGCACTGCATCTGCTGTCTTCTTACAGGCTATAAAATGTGCCATCTTCGAAAATCTGTCCACCACAACAAATATAGAATCATTCCCCCTTTGAGTTCTAGGCAAACCCAACACAAAATTCATACTAATATCAACCCGTGGTTTAGTAGGCACAGGTAAAGGCATATATAATCCCGCATTCGTAGCTGTTCCCTTCGAAACTTGACAGATATGACATCTCTCCACAAATCTCTCTACCTCTTTTCTCATTGACGGCCAAAAATAAGATTGAGAAATCAACTGCAATGTTCGATCTCTGCTTACATGACCTTCTTCATGCAACTCTTTGATAATCTTCATTCTCAAGCTGCAGTCTGGTATGCATAATCGATTTCCTTTGAACAAGAATACATCAACCAAAACAAATTCATTTGTATCCCCATCCTTAACTTTCTCAACAAATTTTGCAAAGTAAGGATCCTCTTCAAACAATTCTGGCAATAATTCGAATCCTGTCACTTCAATCTTCAACGTTGTCAACAAATGATTTCTCCTACTCAAAGCATCCGCTACACGATTCGTTACCCCTGATTTGTGTTTTACAATGAAAGTAAATTGTTGTAGATATGCTATCCATGGAGCATGTCTCGTTGAAATCTTGTCCTGTCCTTATAGATGTTTCAATGCCTCATGATCAGTGTAAAGAACAAATTCCTTCTGAAACAAGTAATGTCGCCAGTGGTTCACGGCTTGAACAATCGCGTAAAACTCTACATCATAAGTGCTATATCTCAATTTGGCTCCCGATAATTTTTCACTGAAATAAGCAACCGGTCTTCCATTCTGGCTTAATACTCCACCAATTCCAACCTTCGAAGCATCAGTAAGCAATTCAAACAACAACTGAAAATTCGGCAGTACCAGAATTGGTGCTGTCGTCAAAAGTGTCTTGACCTTCTCAAAAGCAACCCCTGCTTCCTCTGACCATACAAACTTCTTTCCTTTCATGCAATCAGTTACAGGTGCCATCACACTGCTAAAATATGGAATGAATCTTCGATAGAAAGATACCAATCCATGAAAACTCCTCACTTCAGTAATTGTCTTTGGCTGTGGCCAACTCCTGACAGCTTCCACTTTATTTCCATCCACTTGAATACCTTCCTTCGACAGAACATACCCCAAAAACAAAACAATGCCCATCATAAATACGCACTTCTTTGCTGCTGCATAGAACTGCTCTTGTCATAAAATCAACAATACTTCTCGCAAATGCTGGATGTGCTCTTCCGTACTCCCACTATAAATCAAAATATCATCAAAGTAAACAACCACGAACTTCCTAACAAATGGTCTGAAAATCTGGTTCATCACTCTCATAAAAGTACTAGGGGCGTTTGATAAACCAAATGGCATAACCAACCGTTCGTATAAACCTTCCCTGGTTTTGAAAGCAGTCTTCCACTCATCACCCGGTCTAATACGAATTTGATGGTATCCACTCTTCAAGTCAATCTAGGAAAACACAACTGCTCCACTCAACTGATCAATCAAATCGTCAAACCTTGGCATAGGAAACCTGTATCTCACAATGATCTTATTTAAAGCCCGACTGTCTGTACACTTCCTCCACGTCCCATCCTTCTTCGGTACCAATAAGGCTGGCACAGCACATGGACTCAAACTCTCCTGAACACGCCCTTGTTCTAACAACTCCTCCACCTGTCTTCTTAGTTCTTCATGCTCTTTAGGACTCATCCTGTAATGTGGCCTGTGAGGTAAAATTGACCCTGGCACAAGATCAATCTGATGTTGAATATCCCTCAAAGGCGGTAGCTCCTTTGGTAACTCTTCTGGAAACACATCACTGAATTCTCCAATATCGGCTTTACTTCCTCTGGAACTTCAACGGATTCAGTAGATTCATGTCCAATCAACAAAAACACCTCTGGACTCTCCTCTACTTCTTCAACAAATTCCTTTAAAGTCAAAAATGTTTTAAGCTCCTCAATCTCTTCTGACTTGCTCTCTCCCTACTGTCTCTTCTTTGGAACTAAAATAATCTTAACGCCTTCAAACATAAAACTGTAGCTATTGGTTCGACCATCATGTTGCACTGCTCGATCATACTGCCACGGTCTTCCCAAAAGCAAATGGCAAACATCCATCTCAACTACATCACACCAAATCTCGTCTTTATATTTCTTTCCAATAGAAAATGGAACTCGAACTCGCCTGTCCACCTTCACCTCTCCTCCTTTTCTCAGCCACGCTAACTTGTAAGGATTTGGATGTTTTTCCGTTATCAACTTCAATTTTCTCACAGCTTCTGTAGAAAGTATATTGTCACAACTCCCTGCGTCAATTACAAGCTTACAAACTTTCTCCAATATAGTGCATGTTGACTGAAAGATGTTACTCCTCAACCAACTAGCCTCATCCTCTTGTTTCGGTGTTAAATAAGACCTTCTCATCATTAGATTACACCCTTAATCTCCTGACGCGACTTGGAGTTTGCGACTTACTGTGGAGTTGTAATAGGTCATTCGCGATCTAACGTTGAGTCGCGACGTACGTTTTTGCGACCTAAAGATGCGGGAAACTCACGACTTAGGGCTGTTGCGTCTCTCCTGCGACTTAGGGTTAGGTCGCGAATTGATGGAGCTTTGCGACTTAGGGTTAGGTCGCGAATTGATGGAGCTTCGCGACTTAGGGTTAGGTCGTGGATTTCGGTGATGGTGTAGCTCGCGACATGTGGTGATGGAATAGGTTGCGGCATACGGCGAAGGTCGTGGTTGGTGGTGACGCGATTCGGGGTAAGTGCTTCATCACATATTATGCAAGAGAGGGTACTCAACCCCATATATTAGGTGCATTTCCAAAGAAGAGGGGGACAAATCATGAGGAAGTACATGAAGACTAGTGCGGGGATCATACAAGAGGGGCCACATTAGCAAAGAAAGTATTGAGGCATGGTTATTACCAGCCATAACGCTTTCAAATGTGAAGGAATTTGTAAGAAGATGCGATAGATGTTAAAAATTCGCAAGTATCCCCAAATAGCCATTCCACGAGCTCATCCCACTCACATGCCCTTGGTCGTTCGACGTTTGAGGCTCAGATTTGATAGGTCCACTTCTTATGTCAAAAGGAGGGGCGAAGTATGCCATAGTGACAATATACTACTTCACAGAGTGGGTAGAGGTGGAACCTTGAAACACGATCACTGCAAAGAAGATAGTCACTTTTATGGTAAGAAAAGTAATCACTAAATTCGTAATCCCCTATAAGATAATTTCCAACAACGCACCCGGTTTGAAAATAAAGAAATTATAGGCTTTGTAAGAAGAATGGCATAATTAAAAGTTTTTCCTTTGTCGCACATCCACAAGCGAATGGGTTTAAAGCCAAAAAAACCACTAAGAAGCTACTGACAAAAAGATAGTACAAAGCTAAGGGAAAGTGGGTGAAAGAGCTATCTCTGGTATTATTGGCATACCGAACCTCAACTAGCTCCCTAATGGGCCATACCCCTTTTTCACAAACCTATGGATACAAAGGCATGCTCTTAGTCAATGCAAAAGTCCCATCACATAGAAGAATATCATACATAGTGGAAAAGAACAAAAGGCTGAAGGAAGTTGCCTTTGATCTTGTAACGACCTTGTATTTCGAACTATTTGCATCCGCACACGTCGGACTTGAATTGCTAAAAACAACAGATTGTTAATTTATATTTGGAAAAAACTTAGAATGTACAGTAAATAAAGCAATCACAGAATCACAAACACAGAGTAATATAAAAATAAGCAGCGGAATAGATAAATAATAGTTCATGAAGCTACTATAAAACATCAGAGTCTAAAACAAAATACAACATAATCTCGAATACAAATGAATCTCTAATACATAAGCAAATGACGATTCTAAACATAAAAGACTGAAATAAATTGAAATAACTGAAAGCTAAATAGCTAGATGGATCTCCAAGAGAAGTTCCAAACTCCAAAGGTGAGTCTCAAATGATGTGACACTCAGTCTGACCCGAGCATAAAGCAAAATATAAAACACTCGAGTCACGATTAACATACTTATACAAGTAAATTAACTCAACTGAAATACAAGTAACTTAAAGTATGTTTGGGATTTCCATCCTCTATGGATCCGTGGAACTATCTACTATGTAGTAATATACGCTATTATAATATGTCTACCACTAAAGTATTAAAATAGCGTTAAGGCGTTACCCATATCCCCCTTAACACATTTTATATATTCCCGTAGTCTATAAAGTACCTTAATTCCTCCATAAACTGGAGGGCTATCAGAGGGCACTCCATCGGTATGGTACAAACAAAACTCACAGATGGCGCGATAAGGTATGTGACAAGGCACGCGAGGCAATGCCAGGGTAAAATATCGTTCGCACTCCCGAACTGGTGGTAATGCATAGCAACTACTATCGCCCACCTCGAGACACAATCCCAAATCAAAGATGCACCCAATAAAATCACAAAGTAATAGAATGATATCGAACAAATGTGCCCGATAGGGGGAATGACCCCACTTGGCCCGATATTGCTCATGTTTTTAGGCATATTAAGTTGACTCATGGAAGTCAGGGCTGCACTAAAATCTCATATAGAATCATCATCAAACCATCATACTTCGATCTGGAATCTCCAATATGTACATAGTTGTTAAAGTGGTTTTCGGTATTGGCAGAGAGTATGACAATATCTGATCCCAGCCTCTTTCACAACCAAACACTTGTTTCACACCGTGGTCATTTCATTTCAAATAGTTCATACTTCATATCAAAATATCATATACATTTCAAAACCATATCAATTTGATATCATTATTCACTTTATATAATATTCATTTTCAGAATCGTTACACTTTTAAAATCATAACACTTTAAAAATCATAACACTTTTGAAATCATTGCACTTTTGAAATCATAACACTTCCGTAATCATAACAGTTCCAACTTAATAGTTTAGATAATGAAATAGTATATGTATTAAAATAGTTTATATACTAAAATAATTTATATATTAAAATAGTTTATAGGTTAAAACAATATATATATTAAAAAAATACTTTATATAATAAGATTAGTTTCCTCCAGTTTCACAAATCGGTTCAAATCAACTTAAATTCCAAAAATCAATTTAATCAATCCCAATTCAACAATTTCAATTAAAAATCTTAACAATTCAAATTCTCAATAAACCATTTCGATTTATATCGATTCAAATCCGGGTTTTGATCTATCACTCCAATTCGAATAAGATTCAAAGTTTAAATATTCAAAGGTATACAATATAGGTTTCATTTATATTTCATCATTCAATTTTAATTTTATTCAAATTGGAAATATTCACTTAACAATTCTAATAACAATTAAATAAAATCTCAATTTATAATTTAAATCAATACTAAATATTCAATCTCAGTTTTTATTTAAAGTTGAGAATATTCATTTAATCACTTTTCATGAAATCAAGTTATAAATCATACCTCTCAAATCTCAAAACTAATAAGTTCAATTAAATTTTTATTTAAATTCAATTATTAACCAATTACATTTAAATTAATATTAACTATTCAGTCTCAATTTTTATTTAAAGTTGAGAATATTCATTTAGTCACTTTTCATCAATCAAGTTATAAATCATACCCCTCAAATCTCAAAACCAATAAGTTTAATTAAATTTTTATTTAAATTCATTTATTAACTAATTAAATTTCAAGTCAATTTTACTTTATTTTTTTCCAACCTCTATTATTAAAGTTATATAAAAAATCTAATTTTAAAAATAAATATAAATTTAAATTGATACTTAAACATGTTATAAACCAATTAAATTTAAATTTTATTAAATTAAATCTTATTACTAAATGTATTTTGTATTAAATCTTATTTTATAAATATTTTAATAATAAAATTATAAGGAAAAGTCTTAAGAATTATATTTTCAGAACTAACTTATAAATTTAAAATTTCCAAAACATATACTTTTAAAAATATAAATTAAAATAAATTCTTTATATTATAATTTCAAAATCAATATTTGATCAATCCATATATTTCCTTCCAAACTTTGGTAACCATTTTTTTTCTTCAAAATAGACCAATGGTGTCCGTATATAATTTTCTGTCCTATGGTTAAGTGATACAGATATTTGTCATTTCAATCCACAATAATTTAATATTTACGGGTGTATATCATTTCAACCGGCAATCCCAAAATATAATTTAAATGAAAATCGGTTGGGTTGATCATTTCAGTCCATAACAATTTTCTCATAATCTATTATATCATTTGGGTATGTATCATTTCAACCCATAGAGAATTCTAAATTAATAGAGAACTTGCAGAGTGAGAACAAAATATGATAATAATAATAATAATAATAATATCAACAATAGGTACATATCATCGGTAACAAATTTAAAAATTATATATATATATATATATATATATATATATATATATATATATATATATATATATATATATAACTGACTGTGGTGTCATATGTCATAGGTAAACAATTGCAGATAATGACATATCATATTTAATAGTTAAATAACTTAACAATTCCAATTTAACAGCACATTTTAGTTGTCATTTCCTGTAAATTTACTCTACTAAATATAAGAATGTTAAACGTGAGTGATTTTCCACTTTTCGAGGCTAGAGAAACAACAGGAATGGGATGCAACGGACATGGATACGCATATGGATACAAATACGACACATGGAATAGTGACAAAGCTAGAAACTCCTGCTGCGATCAATTCCGGACAGCTTCGAGACATAATTAAAGCACAATGAACTGGATTCGATGGGAACAAAATATAATTAATTTTTTTAAATCTAAAGTTTGCTCACATATTTAAAATAAACCTTTATTTATTATTTAAAAATCAATATTCAAAAACACATACCAAAATATAATCTATATATACATATGTTAAAATCACTATTTAATTTAAAAACATGTCTCCTTTAAAAAAGTATTTTAAGTAGAGGCCAAGATTCTCGGCAAAAAACCAATACAGCGCGTATATATATTAAAATAGACTTATATTCACAGAGAAGAGAATTGCAAGCTAAAACAATACATACATAATATATAAATATTTTATAGCACAGGACAAAAGCATATAACTTTACAACATATATAATTATATATGCAACTTACTTATAAACAATATATGAAATCAGGCTGTGAACAATTGTATGCTGAATAAATATATTTGATGTACCAAATATATGCATGCGCATGCATGCTTGTGTCGATTGGTGGCACGAAGAGAAGTGGTGAATGGAGGAGCTGCTGTCTCAGGCGGCTGCTGTACTGGCGGCGTAGGTGGGAGAGGGAGAGGCTTTTGGAGGGAAAAAGGGTGGTTGTGGCACACATGAGAAGGGATGGTGTTCGGATCTGCTGCAGTGCATGGTTCATGGTGGAAAGGACGGAGACAATGCAAGGCGTGGCAGGCATTGGATGAAGTAGGTGGTTCGAGGGCTTAAACGGGTAGACAGTGTCGGTTATGGTGGAGAGAGAGAATTAAGCAGGGTCAGATGGGTGAAACAAGGTGGCTGAAGGTGTGTCAGGGGTGGTTGTCAGTGCTAAGGAGAAGTCGATGGCGGAAAAGTTGAAGCAGGTTTAGAGGGCTACCGCTGGATGGACGTGGAAGGCTGCGACGGTTGCGGTATGGTTGAAGAGAGGGTAGGTCGGATGGAAGCACATTGACTACTCCTGCTTTAGAGGGTGGCGGTTCATGTAGATAAGTGGAATATGCGTACATTTAGACGAAGGCTATCGGGGAGCTGCTACAAAGGGCTAGGTCGTAGCGGGAGGGAGGAAGAACAGTGGGTCAAGGCTCAGCCAACAACATGGTGGATGGATTGAGCGAAGATCGGAGCAGGATTTGGCGAGCAGAGGGACATGCGGATTTGGGTTTGAAGGTGGGTTGCCATTGTCGAGGTGTAGGTGGAGGACTGTCAGTGGAAGCTCGGCCTGGGTGAAGGGTGAAGAAGATGAACACGTGCATGTAGATTCTCATGCTATCATAAATGTTCCACGTCTATTTGTTTGTTTGTTTATGAAGAAGAGAACAAATCAAAAGATGAGAGAAGAAGACATGTTCGAGAAGGAGATAAACAGGCTTCTCATCAAATATGTATGCTAGCTTTAGGTAAAAATAAGATGTCATTTTATTTTATTTTATTATTTTATTTTTTAAAGCATAGAGTCAACTGATGGTTTGAAGATGGAAGGGAACAAACGTGTGGTGGTGGTCAACGAAAAAGGAATGAGCAGGGATGAACAGCCTTGTCAAAAAATATATATACAAACCCGTTTCATTTTTTTATTTTTTATGGTAAGCATAGAACTGTACAGAGAAAAAGGAATGGTAAGGAACCGAAATCAAATATAAAACGCAAGGGAATAGAAAAAGTTGGAAGTTGGATTTTCTGAAAATAATAATCATTAATTGCTATTCGTTTTACATAGGAAATGAATGAATAGACACCGCAAGCAAAAAGCTCAAAAACGGATATCGATACGGCTATTCGTTATGCCAATTTCGCCGTTGACTAAAAATCACCGAAATGCATGAATGAATAGACTGCGGAGATCAGCGCGACGAGACGAACAGAACAGTACACAGATATCAGCGATACGACCATTCTATCAAAAGTTTATATTCGCTGCTAAACTGGTGCTAATTCGACGTATATAAGATAAACGGAGCTATACTAGTCCAAATTTGACGAAGCGAAATATGACGTCTCACTTAGAAAATATTTTACTTTTTTATTATATATAAAATATTTAGATTTTGAAAATACTCTATTTTCATCCACTTAACTGATTTAAATTTAAATAAAATTACTTAACAAAATAAACTTTCATATTTTCTAATGAAAATTTACAATTTGCTATGTTTAAACAGTCATATTCCAAATATTGAAGTTTCATTTCAAAATTTAATTATTTAAACTTCATGAAAATTCAATTAATTATGTTATAAAACCATTTAAATTTACGGGTTGTTACACTCTTCCCCACTTAAAATTTTTCGTCCTTGAAAAGGAATGAGATAGGAGAATAGAAACAACAAAAAAGAAAGATAGATTCAAAACATAAACTACAACAGTTAATTTAAAAATCATATAAATTTCATTTGTTTTAAATTGATGAATATAAAGCAATTTTGGTTTCATTCCATTTTATTAAATCAATAAATATTCATTGTATTCCATTTTGTTGATTTCAATACAATGTATTTTCATTCAGTTGATTTGGATTCAATTTATTACATTTTGTTACAAAAATTTTCTTTCAAAACAAAATTTATTTTATTTAGCTCATTTATTTATTCCATTTGATTTCACATAAGTTAATTCCTTATATAATTCATTTTCAACTATTATTTATAATTTACCATTTATTTACAAAGATATGAATTCTTTTATTATGTGTTTAGTTTCTTAAGCTTACATTTATTTACTCATTCTCTATTTATTGTTTAATTTGTTTCAATTTACATTTCTTATAACATAAATTAAATGTATAACATTCATTATAACCACACAATTCTTATTTACAAATTCCCTCATCAGAATTTATTTTCGCACATTTTATTTCTTACATTTTACATTGTATACTGTTCAACTACATATTCTTATTACATTTTAAAATTTTGAATATTTCAGGTAAGTTTTATTAATATTTCATATGTAATTGAGCATTGTACTAATTTACTTATTGTTTGTAATATTTTTATTAAGCAAAAATTAATTTGAACAATTATTGCCTATGTTTTCTCTCATATAACCTTCAATTGCAAATTCATCTTAACATTTCAACTTTTTAAATAAATTCAGGTAAGTTATACATGTTTTTAAAACGCAATTGAATATTACACAAATAAATTTTATCCTAGTTCAACCGTTTCAAGTTAATTTAAATTCCAATTTAAGTTTTAAACACTTCAAATATTTTTTTTTGATTTATTTCAATAATTGAAAACCCTAACTTAACACAATATTTAAGAATTAAATTTCCGGTTTCACTTCCTACCATTTTCAAATAAATATACACATATACCTATATATTTTATAAATAAAATCATACTCAAGAAATTCCAATCAAATCCATCTTCGAAACAAAAATGCGACAAAGCTACTAAGCGGTCTCTCCACGTTGAGACTTGAAAATGAATGTCGAGGTGTTGCAGTCATCACTAAAATTATTTTCCAACGACAAAAGAGGAGAGTACCGACTCATTTCTTTTATGGAAATAACTTCCAATTAAAATACTTTCTAATAATATATATTTTTTCAAAATTTTGGACCCAATTTAGAAAAGTGCCAGAAATTAAATTCTCAAATCCCTATTTAAATTCATTTCATTTGGAAATGGGATTTATAAACCTACAACAATAGTTAATGGTTTAGGAAATGTTGATAAAGCAATAAATGATAATACATTATTATAATTTCTAACAATCAATTCATTTAACCATCAAATTTCAGAAAATTATACCTCTATATATAACATATAATCATACTAAATTATTTCATTTTCGAAAACAATATTGTGTCAGTTTGCTCTGTTCAAGTTTTGGAATTCCTGTCGATAGCATTGGCCAAAAGAATCGACCAAAACCCCAACTCAAACATAACAATTCAAACAACACATATAAAATATTTTATATCAATTACAAATACACTCCCTTATATGATGATTAAAAATGGATTTCAAACAAGGATAGAGATTAAAATTAGGCGAACCCTAATCAAAGAGAATAAGAACCAAGAAGATAGGTTCGAAAGAAAGAAAGATAATTAAATTACAAAAGAGAAAGATGGATAGGCTTATATAAATCGCGGCGACCTTAACTGGGTCAACAGAGACTTAGAAAAGGCTAGAATATCATCAAAGAGAATGGGGACAAACGGTTGAGAACATCACTGATGCAGCTCAGACCAGGGTCGAAGAGTTGCAAGTTATCGGCATGAGTCGTTCACGACCTAGTGGGAGTTTAAGTCGTTCACGACTTAACAGATCAGTACGACCTAAGGAAGAAGGGTTAGGTCAGAAACGACCTAGTGGAGGAGTTTTAGATCGGTCACAGCCTAACAGGCTATGTGAAGAGGAGTTACGACCTAATGTTGCTTTAAGTCGCTCTGAAGATATTGAACGACCTAACGAGTTGCTCAGCCAGTATGCCGCACCTTATGGCACTAAGTCGCGTGAATCTTTAGGTCGTGAGGTTTTCTTAAGTCGCCTCCAGATAAGTCGCCGATGAAGATAGGTCGCAGAAGCTAAAGCAATGTTGTGAGTGTTAGGTCGCTTGATGTAACCTTGTTCTTTTAAGTTGTTTGTATTTGTGTTTTGTTGTATTTTAGGTCGTAAGTCGTGTTATCTGGATTATACTGTATTGAATTTGGGTTTTTGAGTCGTGTGTCTGTTAGGTCGGCAACGACCTAGTATAAGTCGCGTACGACCTATGATAGGTCGCAGGTATGAGTTAAGTCGCGTACGACCTATGATAGGTCGGAGGTACTGTTGTAGTGAAGTATTTGAGTCGTGGATTGTTAGGGCGGTGCCGGCCTAAGTTGAGTCGTGAGTCGGTAACGACTTAAGGTCGGGGTGGTGAAATGCTATAAATAAGCGTGTGTTGTAATTTGAAAGGGGTTGATTTTGTTGAATAGAATTCTTGTTTGATTGCTGTGTGCTTTCATCCTAAATTGGTAGTTGAGTGTAATCTCCTATCTCCACTTTCGGTTATTCGAGTGCGCTCGAATCAACGATTGTTGAAGCCGATTCGCGGAATCAAGTGCGCTTGATCAACGCTTGAAGAATTGAAGATCTTCTTTCACGGTATCGTGCGCGATCAACGTGACGAGGATAGCTAGAATTCGGTATCTTCGGATCAACGAATTTGGGCCTTGCATTATTTTCAATCCACCGATTTGCTACTTTCATCGATCCATATCGTTTTGTTAATTATCCGCTGCGTCAGTTTGGTATCGGAGCTTGACTTAGCCAATCATAGCTAAGACGAGTCTTGGAGCCGAGGAGTTTGAAGTTTGGTGTTCATCGTGTTCATTTTGAAGTTGCAACAAGTTAGAATTTTCCGATCCATATTCTTTTGGATCAAACTGTGGAAGTTGTTTGAATTTGAGTTGTGAAGTTCAATCATGCCACCATGGAGAGCTAATCGTCATCAAAATGTTGAAGCGTTGTATAGAAGAGAAGAAGCCGAGCAAATGGAATAACGGATTAATGAGAAATTTAATGAAGGCATTGGAAAATTAGAGAAGTTGATGAATGATTTGAATCAAAATCAAAGGAGGAGATCACCAATTTCGAACCATGGAGGAAACCGAGTTTCACCATCGGTTACGGAAGCGAGAAGGGTATCACCGCAATCTTTTAGAGAAAGAAGAGAAATTTCAATTTCGTCAAGAAGAGATCACCATGACTATGGACATGAAGAAAGGAGAACTCCACGAGAGTTTGAAAATGAGCCATATAGAGATGAAGAGAGATATAGTAGAAGATACATGCGTGATCGAAGGGATGTGGATAGTCGAGATCGATATAGACGTACATTTGATTATGATGAAGAGGGTGATAGAGCTAGCATTCATTATCGTGATCGAGACCAAGTCCGAAATTCATATCGAGATGTAGACGATGATCGTCGATGGGAATCGGGTATGAAGATGGAAATTCCAGAATTCAAGGGTGGAATGGTAGCAGAAGAATTTCTTGATTGGTTGTTGATGCAGCAAGGCATATGGGAATTCAAAAGTTAAACCATATTAGGTCGTACACGAGCTTAAGACATGCATGCTTGATGAGTCGGTCACGAGTTAATGTGGAGGAAGTTTTGGAGTTGGGTAACTCGGAGATTTTAAGTCGTTACCGACTCAAGGGACATAGGTCACGACCTAAGGGGAAGACTTCAAGTCGTTTGCGACTTATCAAAGCAAAGGGGAACGAGTTAGAGAAGACACGGCTTAGACAAACTGTGAGTCGTTCGGTGATGGGGAAAGTTGAGTCGTCCACGACTCAACAAAGAGGAATTGAGTCGCCTACGACTCAACTGGAGGACAAAAGGAACACACGGGAAGAGTTACGAGTTAATGAAGGAAATGTGAGTCGTTCGCGACTTAACAAAGCTCGGTTCCGACCTAACAACACTCTCATGAGTCGTCTACGACTCATCATAAAGCAAGGGAAAGCACCATCTGGGGAAAGCCTTGAGTCGGAGGAAATGGGCACGACCTAACTAAGTCGTTCGAAGGGACATGCCGCCACGGACTTGAGTCGTATGGGTACTGAGGCGGTCAGTTGATGAGTCGTTAGTAGTGATGAGTCGTGAGTCGTATTATCTTGAGTCGTTTGCTTTTTTAAGTCGAGTCAACCGTGTATATATATGAGTCGTATATCCTTGAGTTGCTGTGTACTGTGTTGAGATGAGTCGGCTGTGTTTGAGTCGTGTTGTAATGAGTCGTTTATGTAATATGTTGAGTCGCTGTGCACTATGGTATGTTGTGTCGTGTCACATGTTGAGTCGGTCACGACTCATGGGTTGTAACTCCTATAAATACGCGTGTGTTGTACATTTTTTGGGTTGTTGATTTTGAATAAAATTTCTCTTTTGTTAGCTTTGTGCTTTCATACCAATTGGTAGTTGAGTGTAATCTCCTATCTCCACTTACGTCATTCGAGTGCGCTCGAATCCACGTTTGTTGAAGCCGATTCACGGAATCTAGTGCGCTAGATCAACGTGCGAAGAATCGTAGATCTTTGAACACGGTATAGTGCGCTATCAACGTGTTTGAGATAGCTAGAGTTCGGTATCTTTGGATCAACGAACTTGGGCATTTTGGTATCTTCAACTCACCGATTGCTACATTTCATCGATTGAAGTTTTGTTTGATTAATCCGCTGCGTCATTATTGGTATCAGAGCCATACTTAGCCAATCATAGCTAAGTTTGATTCTTGGAGCCAAGTTTTTGAAGTTTTTGAAGTTTTTGAAGTTTGAAGAAGTTCATCGTGTTCATATTGAAGTTGCATCAAGTTTGGAGAGTTTGATCCATTTCATTTTGGATCGAGGAGTTGGATTTTGTTTGGATTTTGAATTGGTGATTTGCGCGCCAAAGTTTTGAAGGTTTTGGAGTGAGCCGAGGCAAGTCTTGACCGAGCCAAGCAAAGTTGTGAAGAGTCAAGGCCGAGACAAGCATTGCCGAGACAGTTGAGCCTAGATTGCCTTATCGTGTGAAATTTTGAAGTATTGTGTTCAATTTGTTGAAGTTTGTGAAAATTTTAACCATGCCACCAAGGAGAGCTAATCGTCATCAAAACGTTGAAGCTTTGTATCGTAAAGAAGAAGCCGAGCTTATGGAACAACGTATTAATGAAAAATTTGATGAAGGCATTGGTAAATTGGAGAGATTGATGACTGATTTGAATCAAAGGAGGAGATCACCAAACTCGAACCATGGAGGAATCCGAGTTTCGCCATTGGTTACGGAAGCGAGGAGGGTATCACCACATTCTTGTAGAGATAGAAGAGAAACATCAATTTCATCACGAAGAGATCATCATGACTATGCACATGAAGAAAGAAGAAGTCATCGAGAATTTGACCATGAAGTATATAGAGATGAAGAGAGACATAGTCAAAGAAGCATGCATGAGAGAAGGGATGATGTTAGTCGAGATCGATGTAGGCGTACCTTTGATTTTGTTGAAGAGGGTGATAGAGCAAGTATTCCTTATAGAGATCGAGACCAAATTCGAAATTCTTACCGTGATGTGGAGGATGATCGTCGTTGGGAGTCGGGTATGAAAATGGAAATTCCAGAATTTAAAGGCGGAATGGTTGCTGAGGAGTTTTTAGATTGGTTGTCTAATGTGGAGGAAATCTTTGATTTCAAGGAGGTGCCGGAGAATAGAAGGGTGAAGTTAGTTGCTACAAGGCTGAGGGGAAGAGCATTGGCATGGTGGCAGCAAACTAAACTTACTCGAGAACGAATGGGGAAGTCAAAGATAGAATCTTGGGAGAAGATGAAAAAGTTGATGAGATCTACTTTCTTACCTTACAACTACCAGTCACTTATGTACCAAAGGTTGCAGAATCTGAGGCAGGGGACAAAGTCTGTTAGTGATTATGCTGATGAATTTTACCAACTCATTGCCAGGAATGATATCATGGAAACAGAAGAACAACTAACTGCTAGATTCATTGGGGGCTTGAGAATGCAGATCCAAGATATGGTTAATATGTTTGATCCTAGATCAGTAGCAGAGGCACATCAGAAAGCGTTAGCTTGGGAGAAACAAGGAAGGCGTGGAGGTGGTGTGTTTACTAATTCCAATAATCAAGCAAGGGGTGTTGGCGGAAGTTCTAATGTTCCTAAACCTGTTACAAAGCCAGTGGTCAAGGAGGTTGAGAAGGCGAAGGCTAGTAGTGTTTTCAAATGTTATAATTGTCAGGAGTTGGGTCACAAAAGCAACGAATGTCCGAAGCCGAAGAAGAGAACCATGGTTGCAGAGGTTGAAGCAGATGATGGTGAGGAGGCAGAGTATTCAAATGTACCTTATGTTGAGGAGGAAGAAGAAGTGTCGGGTGATGAAGGTTGTAATCTTATGTTGAGGAGAAGTTGTTTGACACCAAAGCAAGAGGAGGATTGTAGTTGGCTGAGAAGCAATATTTTTCAATCGACATGTACTATTCTGGGAAAAGTCTGCAAGTTCGTTATTGATGCGGGAAGTTGTGATAATATTATTTCTACAGAAGCAGTAAGGAAATTGAACTTGAAGACCGAGAAGCATCCTAAACCATACAAGCTAGCATGGTTAAGGAAGGGAGGTGAAGTGAAAGTGTGTCGAAGAGCTTGTGTGAATTTTTCGATTGGGAAGAAGTACAAAGATGAAATCTGGTGTGATGTCGTAGATATGGATGTTTGTCACTTATTGTTGGGCAGGCCATGGCAGTTTGATAGAGCAGTTCAGCATGACGGTCGTGCCAACAGTTACAGTTTCATGTTCGAGGGTACTAAAATCACTTTGGTTCCTAAGAAGCAACAGCAGAAGGAGAACAAACTGGAGGAGATTGAAGAATTGAAAACTCTGTTGACTTTGAAGGAGTTTGTTAAAGAAGTGGAGGAAGAACCGGAAGTGTTTTTGTTGATTGGGAGAGAGAGTAGTGAAGAAGTTGAGATTCCCGAAGAAGCAAAGCCAGTTTTGGAAGAGTTTGAAGATGTCTTTCCAGAGGAGTTACCGAAGGAGTTACCACCACTTAGAGACATTCAACATCAGATTGATCTTGTTCCCGGAGCAGTGTTACCACACCGACCACATTACAGAATGAGTCCGAAGGAACATGAGGAGTTACGAAGGCAGGTGGAAGAATTACTTGAACAGGGTCGTATTCAGGAAAGTTTGAGTCCGTGTGCTGTACCTGCATTGTTAGTACCAAAGAAGGACGGAACTTGGAGAATGTGCACTGATAGTAGAGCTTTGAATAAGATCACTGTTCGTTACAGATTTCCTATGCCGAGGTTGGATGATTTGTTGGATCAGTTGAGTGGGGCAACTATATTCTCGAAAATTGATTTGAAGAGTGGTTATCATCAAATTCGTATCAGACCTGGAGACGAATGGAAGACAGCTTTCAAAACTAGAGAGGGGTTGTACGAATGGTTGGTTATGCCATTTGGTTTGTCTAATGCACCTAGTACATTCATGCGGGTGATGAATCAAATCTTTAGACCATTCATTGGAAAGTTCGTCGTGGTTTATTTCGATGATATTTTGATTTATAGCAGGAGTACGGAGGAACATGTTCTACATCTGAGAGAAGTGTTGTTTATTCTTCGTGAAGAACAATTTTATGCTGCTACAAAGAAATGTGTGTTTATGACACCTAGTGTTTTATTCCTGGGGTATGTTGTTTCAGGGAAAGGTATTCAAGTTGACCAGAGCAAAGTTGAAGCAGTCAAGAATTGGCCACAGCCAAAGACAATTACAGAAGTGAGAAGTTTTCATGGGCTAGCGTCATTCTACCGAAGGTTCATACCACACTTCAGTAGCGTGATGGCTCCAGTGACTGATTGCATGAAAGGGAAACAATTTGTGTGGTCAGAGGAAGCGGGAGTTGCCTTTGAGAAGATCAAGGAATTGTTGACGTCTGCACCAATTCTTGTTCTACCGAATTTTCAGTTGTTGTTTGAATTGCATACTGATGCTTCGAAGGTTGGTATTGGAGGAGTTCTAAGTCAGAATGGGAAGCCAGTTGCTTATTTCAGTGAGAAATTGTCAGGGGCGAAGATGAGATACAGTACATATGACGTTGAATTTTATGCTGTTATACAGGCTGTCAAGCATTGGAGGCATTATTTGTTTCAGAAGGAATTTGTTCTTTACACAGATCATGAAGCTTTGAAACATTTACAGGGACAGGATAAAATTTCAGCGAGACATGCATCATGGATTTCTTATTTACAGCAGTTTACCTTTGTCGTTAAACACAAATCAGGGGTGACGAATCGAGTAGCTGATGCTTTGAGTAGGAGGAGTCATTTACTAACGACAATGAAGGTTGAAGTGATGGGGTTTGAGATGTTGCCAGAGATGCTTGAAGAAGATCCTTACTTTGTGAAATATGTTGAAAAAGTGAAGGATGGGAGTACCGATGAATTCATGTTGGTTGATGGTTTCCTGTTTAAAGGAAATCGCTTGTGTATTCCGGATTGTAGTTTGAGGATGAAAATTGTGAAGGAATTACATGAAGAAGGGCATGTGGGCCGTGATCGTACTTTGCAGTTGATTTCACAGTCTTATTTTTGGCCATCGATGAGAAAAGAAGTTGAGAGATTTGTGGAACGATGTCATATTTGCCAAGTTTCAAAAGGAACAGCAACGAATGCGGGGTTGTATATGCCATTACCAGTATCATCTAAGCCATGGGTTGATATTAGCATGGATTTCGTTTTGGGTTTGCCGAGAACTCAAAGGGGAAACGATTCGATATTTGTTGTGGTGGACAGGTTTTCAAAGATGGCACATTTTGTTGCTTGCAAGAAGACAGCAGATGCAGTTCGAGTAGCACAGTTATTTTTCAAGGAGATTTATCGACTTCATGGATTGCCAGAATCTATTGTTTCTGATCGAGATACTCGTTTTCTGAGTCACTTTTGGCTGAGTTTGTGGAAAATGGTGGGAACGAAGTTGAATTTCAGCAGTGCTTATCATCCACAAACCGATGGGCAGACGGAAGTTGTTAACAGGTCGTTGGGTAATTTGTTGCGTTGCCTTGTCCAGGATAATTTGAGAAGTTGGGACCTGAAGCTATGCCAGGCAGAATTTGCTCACAATCATGCAGTAAATCGAAGCACAGGATTCAGTCCGTTTCAGATTGTTTATTCAAGTTTACCCAGGGGACCGTTGGATTTAGCAGTTGTACCACAGTCGAAGAGAACAGTTAAACGAGCTGTTGATTTTGTTGATGAGCTGACTGAATGTCATAAAGTCGTTCAGGAACGATTGGAGAAATCAAATGAGAAATATAAGAAGTTTGCAGATTCGAAACGACGAAATGTTGAATTTAAAGAAGGTGATTTAGTTTATGCTGTGTTAACAAAGGATCGTTTTCCAGTGGGTGCTTATAACAAGTTAAAGGCGCGGAAAATTGGTCCAGTTGAAATTTTAAAGAAAATCAATGAGAATGCGTATCGATTAAAGTTACCAGATGATGTTTATACTTCTGATGCTTTTAACATCAAACATTTAATTCCATATAATGGCAGTGAGATTGTTGAGAAAGAATTTACAAATTCGAGGTCGAATTTTTCTCAACCAGGGGAGGATGATGCAGCAAGGCATATGGGAATTCAAAAGTTAAACCATATTAGGTCGTACACGAGCTTAAGACATGCATGCTTGATGAGTCGGTCACGAGTTAATGTGGAGGAAGTTTTGGAGTTGGGTAACTCGGAGATTTTAAGTCGTTACCGACTCAAGGGACATAGGTCACGACCTAAGGGGAAGACTTCAAGTCGTTTGCGACTTATCAAAGCAAAGGGGAACGAGTTAGAGAAGACACGGCTTAGACAAACTGTGAGTCGTTCGGTGATGGGGAAAGTTGAGTCGTCCACGACTCAACAAAGAGGAATTGAGTCGCCTACGACTCAACTGGAGGACAAAAGGAACACACGGGAAGAGTTACGAGTTAATGAAGGAAATGTGAGTCGTTCGCGACTTAACAAAGCTCGGTTCCGACCTAACAACACTCTCATGAGTCGTCTACGACTCATCATAAAGCAAGGGAAAGCACCATCTGGGGAAAGCCTTGAGTCGGAGGAAATGGGCACGACCTAACTAAGTCGTTCGAAGGGACATGCCGCCACGGACTTGAGTCGTATGGGTACTGAGGCGGTCAGTTGATGAGTCGTTAGTAGTGATGAGTCGTGAGTCGTATTATCTTGAGTCGTTTGCTTTTTTAAGTCGAGTCAACCGTGTATATATATGAGTCGTATATCCTTGAGTTGCTGTGTACTGTGTTGAGATGAGTCGGCTGTGTTTGAGTCGTGTTGTAATGAGTCGTTTATGTAATATGTTGAGTCGCTGTGCACTATGGTATGTTGTGTCGTGTCACATGTTGAGTCGGTCACGACTCATGGGTTGTAACTCCTATAAATACGCGTGTGTTGTACATTTTTTGGGTTGTTGATTTTGAATAAAATTTCTCTTTTGTTAGCTTTGTGCTTTCATACCAATTGGTAGTTGAGTGTAATCTCCTATCTCCACTTACGTCATTCGAGTGCGCTCGAATCCACGTTTGTTGAAGCCGATTCACGGAATCTAGTGCGCTAGATCAACGTGCGAAGAATCGTAGATCTTTGAACACGGTATAGTGCGCTATCAACGTGTTTGAGATAGCTAGAGTTCGGTATCTTTGGATCAACGAACTTGGGCATTTTGGTATCTTCAACTCACCGATTGCTACATTTCATCGATTGAAGTTTTGTTTGATTAATCCGCTGCGTCAGTTGTCTAATGTTGAAGAGATCTTTGATTTCAAAGAGGTCCCGGAGAATCGTCGAGTGAAGTTGCTTGCTACTAGATTGAGGGGAAGAGCTTTAGCATGGTGGCAGCAAATTAAACTTACACGGGAGAGAATGGGAAAGTCGAAGATTGAATCATGGGAGAAGATGAAGAAGTTGATGAAAGCTACATTTTTACCTTATAACTATCAATCACTCATGTACCAGAGGTTGCAAAATCTAAGGCAAGGGACGAAGACTGTTAATGATTATGCTGATGAATTTTATCAACTGATTGCTCGAAATGATATTATGGAGACGGAAGAACAGCTGACTGCTAGATTTGTTGGAGGGTTGAGGATACAGATCCAGGACATGGTGAATATGTTTGATCCAAGGTCTGTAGCAGAAGCACATCAGAAAGCGTTGGCTTGGGAGAAGCAGGGAAGGCGTGGAGGTGGTGTGTTTACTAATTCCAACAATCAAGTAAAGGGTGTTAGTGGAAGTTCCAATGTTTCGATAGCTGTCAGTAAACCAGTTGTGAATGAAGTTGCGAAGACGAAGGTTAACAACAGTTTCAAGTGTTACAATTGCCAGGAAGTGGGTCACAAGGGTAATGAATGTCCAAAGCCGAAGAACGAACTATGATTGCTGAAGTTGAAGGTGAGGATGTTGGTGAAGGTTATCCTAGTCCAGTTGAGGAGGAAGAACAGGATATTGCGTCAGGAGATGAAGGATGTAATCTGATGATGAGGAGATCTTGTTTAATACCGAAGCAGGAAGAAGAAGCTAGTTGGTTGAGGAGTAACATCTTTCAGTCAACATGCACTATTCTGGGAAAGGTTTGTGAATTTGTGATTGACGCGGGAAGTTGTGACAATATTATTTCTACTGAAGCTGTGAGAAAGCTAAAGTTGAAGACGGAGAAACATCCAAATCCTTACAAGTTAGCGTGGTTAAGAAAAGGAGGAGAAGTGAAGGTGGACAGGCGAGTGCGAGTTCCATTTTCTATTGGGAAGAAATATAAAGATGAAATTTGGTGTGATGTAGTTGAGATGGATGTTTGTCACTTACTTTTGGGAAAACCGTGGCAGTATGATCGAGCGGTGCAACATGACGGTCGGACCAATAGCTACAGTTTTATGTTTGAAGGTGTTAAGATTATTTTAGTTCCAAAGAAGAGACAACAGGAAGAGAGTAAATCTGAAGAGATTGAGGAGCTGAAGACTTTATTGACTTTGAAGGAATTTATTGAAGAAGTAGAAGAGAGTGCAGAGGTATTTTTTTTGATTGGACATGAAGCCACTGAATCTGTAGAAGTTCCAGAGGAAGTAAAGCCGGTATTGGAAGAATTTAGAGATGTGTTTCCTGAAGAATTACCAATGGAGTTACCACCGTTACGGGATATTCAACATCAGATTGATCTTGTGCCAGGGGCAGTATTACCACACAGGCCACATTATAGGACGAGTCCTACGGAGCATGAGGAACTGAGAAGGCAGGTGGAGGAGCTGTTAGAACAGGGGCGTGTTCAGGAGAGCTTGAGTCCTTGTGCAGTGCTAGCTTTATTGGTGCCAAAGAAGGATGGTTCGTAGAGAATGTGTACGGACAGTCGAGCTCTAAATAAGATCACTGTGAGGTACAGATTCCCAATGCCGAGGTTGGATGACTTGCTTGATCAGTTGAGTGGAGCAACTATCTTTTCGAAGATAGATTTGAAAAGAGGATATCATCAAATTCGAATTAGACCAGGAGACGAATGGAAGACAACATTCAAGACGAGAGAAGGGTTGTATGAATGGCTGGTTGTGCCGTTTGGTCTTTCGAATGCACCAAGTACATTCATGAGGGTGATGAACCAAATTTTTAGACCTTTTATCGGGAAATTTGTGGTGGTGTATTTCGATGATATTCTGATATATAGTGGGAGTCCAGAGGAACACTTGCATCATTTGAAAGAAGTGTTGATGGTCCTACAACAAGAACAGTTCTATGCCGCAACAAAGAAGTGTGTGTTTATGACGAGGAGTATTTTATTTTTGGGATATGTTGTGTCAGGAGAAGGTATCCAGGTGGACCAAAATAAAGTTGAAGCAGTCAGGAATTGGCCACAACCGAGGACTATCACTGAAGTTAGAAGTTTTCATGGATTGGCATCATTCTACCGAAGGTTCATTCCACACTTCAGTAGCGTGATGGCACCAGTTACTGATTGCATGAAAGGAAAGAAGTTTGAGTGGTCAGAGGAAGCAGGAGTTGCTTTTGAGAAAATCAAGACACTATTGACGACAGCACCAATTCTAATTTTACCGGATTTTTAGTTATTGTTTGAATTACATACTGATGCATCGAAGGTTGGGGTTGGTGGAGTTTTGAGTCAGAAAGGAAGACCGGTTGCTTATTTCAGTGAGAAGTTATCTGGAGCTAAGTTGAGATATAGCACTTATGATGTTGAATTTTATGCAATTGTTCAAGCTGTGAAGCACTGGAGACATTATCTATTTCAGAAAGAGTTTGTTCTTTATACTGATCATGAGGCTTTGAAGCATTTGCAAGGGCAGGACAAAATTTCAGCTAGGCACGCTTCATGGGTCGCGTATCTACAATAGTTTACTTCTGTCGTGAAGCACAAATCAGGGATAACGAATCATGTGGCTGATGCTTCGAGTAGGAGGAGTCAATTATTAACGACAATGAAAGTTGAAGTGACAGGTTTTGAATTATTTCCATAGTTAATTAAAGAAGATCCTTACTTTACGAAGTTCGTTGAGAAAGTCAAGGATGGGAGTACTGATGAATTTGTGTTGATAGATGGATTGTTATTCAAAGGGAATCAATTATGTGTACCAGATTGCAGCTTGAGAATGAAAATTGTGAAAGAGTTGCACGAAGAAGGACATGTGGGTAGAGAACCAACATTGCAGTTGATTTCCCAGTCTTATTATTGGCCGTCAATGAGAAGGGAAGTTGAAAGGTTTGTGCGTAGATGTCATATTTGTCAGGTTTCGAAAGGGACAGCTACAAATGCGGGATTGTATATACCATTACCTGTTCCTACAAAACCATGGGTAGACATTAGCATGGATTTCGTGTTGGGTTTGCCGAGAAATCAAAGGGGGAATGACTCTATATATGTTGTGGTGGATCGTTTCTCGAAGATGGTACATTTTATTGCGTGTAAGAAGACGGCGGATGCTGTCCATGTCGCACAGTTGTTCTTTAAAGAGATATATAGACTTCATGGTTTACTTGAATCTATTGTTTCGGATAGAGATACTCGTTTTCTGAGCCATTTTTGGTTGAGTTTGTGGAAGATGGTCGAAACGAAGCTGAATTTTAGTAGCGCTTACCATCCGCAAACAGATGGACAAACGGAGGTTGTGAACAGATCGTTGGGAAATTTATTGAGATGTTTGGTGAAAGATAATCTGAAAAGTTGGGATGTGAAGTTATGTCAAGCAGAGTTTGCTCATAATCATGCGGTGAATCGTAGTACAGGTTTACAAGCAAACTGCAGATTTGAAGCGACGAAATGTTGAATTTAACGAGGGTGATTTGGTGTATGCTGTGTTAACGAAGGAGCGTTTTCCAGTAGGCGCTTATAATAAGTTGAAAGCCAGAAAAATTGGTCCTGTAGAAGTTGTGAAACGGATTCATGAAAATGCTTATAAGTTGAAGCTGCCGGAGGATGTGTACACTTCTGGCGTGTTCAATGTTAAGCATCTCGTACCATATTATGGAAATGAAAAATCTGATGTGGAAGAACTTACAAATTCGAGGACGAATTTTTTCTCAACCAGGGGAGGATGATGCAGCTCAGACCAGGGTCGAAGAGTTGCAAGTTATCGGCATGAGTCGTTCACGACCTAGTGGGAGTTTAAGTCGTTCACGACTTAACAGATCAGTACGACCTAAGGAAGAAGGGTTAGGTCAGAAATGACCTAGTGGAGGAGTTTTAGATCGGTCACAGCCTAACAGGCTATGTGAAGAGGAGTTACGACCTAACGTTGCTTTAAGTCGCTCTGAAGATATTGAACGACCTAACGAGTTGCTCAGCCAGTATGCCGCACCTTATGGCGCTAAGTCGTGTGAATCTTTAGGTCGCGAGGTTTTCTTAAGTCGCCTCCAGATAAGTCGCTGATGAAGATAGGTCGCAGAAGCTAAAGCAATGTTGTGAGTGTTAGGTCGCTTGATGTAATCTTGTTCTTTTAAGTCGTTTGTATTTGTGTTTTGTTGTATTTTAGGTCGTAAGTCGTGTTATCTGGATTATACTGTATTGAATTTGGGTTTTTGAGTCGTGTGTCTGTTAGGTCGGCAACGACCTAGTATAAATCGCATACGACCTATGATAGGTCGGAGGTATGAGTTAAGTCGCGTACGACCTATGATAGGTCGGAGGTACTGTTGCAGTGAAGTATTTGAGTCGTGGATTGTTAGGGCGGTGCCGGCCTAAGTTGAGTCGTGAGTCGGTAACGACTTAAGGTCGGGGTGGTGAAATGCTATAAATAAGCGTGTGTTGTAATTTGAAAGGGGTTGATTTTTGTTGAATAGAATTCTTGTTTGATTGTTGTGTGCTTTCATCCTAAATTGGTAGTTGAGTGTAATCTCCTATCTCCACTTTCGGTTATTCGAGTGCGCTCGAATCAACGATTGTTGAAGCCGATTCGTGGAATCAAGTGCGCTTGATCAACGCTTGAAGAATTGAAGATCTTCTTTCACGGTATCGTGCGCGATCAACGTGACGAGGATAGCTAGAATTCGGTATTTTTGGATCAACGAATTTGGGCCTTGCAGTATTTTCAATCCACCGATTTGCTACTTTCATCGATCCATATCGTTTTGTTAATTATCCGCTGCGTCAATCATGAAAAGCGTGATTTACAAGATCAACAAAGAAGGCAAGAGCATTGGTTAATCCAAGGCATGACCAACCATTTCATAGAAACCAATTGTCCGGGAGTAAGATTACAGGTCGAGCTCCCGAAATAAGATCGATGCAGAATTCAATTTTTTGCTTGGAAGGGAGAGAAGTGACTTTACCAAACATCAGGATAATCCCTGACTATCGGGTGGAGTCAAGATTACAAGTAAATTACCCGGGTCATCTACCGAAGAACAGTTCGGGCTTCACAAGAAAATAGCAGCATCAAAATCGAGGAGGTAGAAATCTCCAGTGAATCGACGCTTGTTGTCAAGGAGTTTCACCCCTTTACAATCATACCGAGGTTGGTGGGACCACCGATGGAATTAGTCATGCATAAAGTTGAAGTTGCCAGTTGAGGTGGAAGGACATGCTTAAATTTATTACGGAGATTGACAGAAATAGAGCTATGGGGTTCTCCAGTATCAAAAAGACATGAACAGGAAAGACAAGAATGGATTTCAAAATAAAGGGGAGAGTTCCAAAATTCAAAAGAAATTCCAATCAAAGAAAGTCCTAATGAAGAATTTCAAGCTCGAACGAATGTGACCTTGTAATTAAATTTACTCTATATGGTAAGTTTTGCCTAAACCAAAGCTTTGATACCACTTGTAATGACCTGGTTTTCGAACCATTCGCATCCGCACATGTCGGACTTGAATTGCTCAAAACAACAGATTGTTAATTTATATTTGGCAAAAACTTAGCATATACAGTAAATAAATTAATCACAGAACCACAGACACAGAGTAATATAACAATAAGTTGTGGAATAAATAAATAGTTGTTCATGAAGCTACTATAAAATATCAGAGTCTAAAATAAAATACAACTGAATCTCAAATACAAATGAATCTATAATACATAACCAACTAACGAGTCTGAACATAAAAGACTAAATTAAACTGAAATAACTGAAAGGTGGATAGATAGATGAATCCCCAAGCGAACTCCCAACTCCAAACGTGAGTCTCAAATGCTATGATAATCAGTCTGACCCACGCATAAGGAAAAACACAAAACACTCAATTCAGGATTAACATTCTTATACAAGTAAATTCAACTCAAGTGAAATGTCAACTGAAATACAAGTAAATTAAAGGATGTTTGGGATTTCCATCCTCTAAGGATGCGTGGAACTATTTACTATGTAATAATATATGTTATTATAATATGTCTACCAGTAAAGTAAAGTATGAAAATAGCATTAAGGCGTTACTCATATCCCCTTTAAGGCATTTTATATATTGCCATAGTCTATACAGTACCGTAATTCCTTTGTAACCTAGAGGGCTATCAGAGGGCACTCCATATGCATGGTACAAACCAAACTCGTAGAAGGCGTGATAAGGCATGTGACAAGGCACACGAGGCAATGCCCGGCTAGAAATACCGTTTGCACTTCCGAACAGATGGTAACACATAGTAGCTGCTGCCGCCCACCTCGAGACACACTCCCAAATCAAAGGCGCACCCAATCAAATCACAAAGTAATAGAAGGGTAATGAAGAAATGTGCCCGATAGGGGGAATGACCCCACTAGGCCCGGTATAGCTCCTGTTTTAGCCACATCAAGCTGATTCACGGGAGTCAGGGCTGCGCTAAAACCTCTTATAGAATCATCGCCAAAACATCCAACTTCGTTTTGGGATCTCTGCCATGCACGCAGTTGTTAAAGTGGTTTTCGGTATTGGCAGAGTGTATGACAATATCCGATATTGGTCTCTTTAACAACCAAACGCTTATTTCACACTGTGGTCAATTCATTTCAAATAGTTCATAATTCATATCAAAATATCATATTCATTTCAAAACCATATTAATTTGATATCATTATTCACCTTAATAATATTCATTTCCAGAATCATAACACTTTCAAAATTATACCACTTTCAAAATCATAACACTTTTGAAATCATAGCACTTTTGAAATCTCAACACTTCCATATTCATAACAGTTCCAACTTAACAGTTTAGATATTGAAATAGTATATGTATCAAAATAGTTATAAATTAAAATAATTTATATATTAAAATAGCTCATAGGTTAAAATAATATATATATTACAAATACTTTATATAATAAGATTAGTTTACTCCAATTTCACAAATTGATTCAAATCAACTTAAATTCCAAAATTCAATTTAATCAATCCCAATTCAACAATTTCAATTAATAAGGTTAACAACTCAAATTCTCAATGACCATTTCAATTCATATCGATTTTAAATCCAGGTTTTGAACTATCACTTCAATTCCAATAAGATTCAAAGTTTAAATATTCAAAAGTTTACCATATTGGTTTCATTTATATTTCAACATTAAATTTTAATTTTATCCAAATTGGAAATATTCACTTAATAATTTTAATAACAATAAAATAAAATCTCAATTTATAAATTTAAATCAATATGAAATATTCGGTCTTAATTTTTATTTAAAGTTGAGAATATTCATTTAACCATTTTTCATCAAATCAAGTTATAAATCATAACTCTCAAATCTCAAAACTAATAAGTTTAATTAAATTTTTGTTTAAATTCAATTATTAACCAATTAAATTTCAAGTCAATTTACTTTATTTTTTCCAACCTCTATTACTAAAGTTATATAAAAAAATCTATTTTTAAAATATTAACATAAATTTAATTAAATACTTAAACATACTATGAACAAATTAAATTAAATTTTTAATAAATTAAATCTTATTACTAAATTTATTTTGTACTAAATCTTATTTTGTAAATTTTTAAAATAATAAATTATAAGAAAAATCTTAAGAATTATATTTTCAAAACTAACATATAAATTTAAAATTTTCAAAACATATAATTTTAAAAATATAAATTAAAATAAATTCTTTATATTATAATTTAAAAATCAATATTTAATAAATCCATATATTTTCTTCCAAACTTTGGTAATCATTTTTTTTCAAAATAGAACAATGGTGTCCGTATATAATTTTCTATCATATGGTCAAGTGATACGGATATTTATCATTTCAATCTGCAATAATTTAATATTTACGAGTGTATAGCATTTCAACCCGCAATCCTATAATTTAAATTAAATGAAAATCGCTTGGGTTTATCATTTCAACCCATAACGATTTTCTCATAATCTATTATATCGTTCGGGTATGTATCATTTTAACCATAGAGAATTCTAAATTAACAGGGAACTTGCAGAGTAAGAACAAATATGATAATAATAATAATAATATCAACAATAGGAATATGTCATCGGTAACAAATTTAAATATAATATATATAACTGGTTACGGTGTCATATGTCATAGGTAAACAATTGCAGATAATGGCATATCATATTTAATAGTTAAAAAACTTAAAAATTCAAATTTTACAGCATATTTCAGTTGTCATTTCCTGTAAATTTACTTCACTAAATATAAGAATGTTAATCGTGAGTGATTGCTCCGCTTACGAGGCTAGAGAAACAACTGGAATGAGAAGCAACAGACATGGATACGCACATGAACACGGATACGACATGTGGAACAGTGACAAAGTTAGAAACTGCTGCTACGACCAAATCTTGACAGCGTCGAGACATAATTAAAGCACGATGAATTGGATTCGATGGGAATAAAATATAATTAATTTTTTTCAAATCTGAAGTTTACTCACATATTTAAAATAAACCTTTATTTATTATATTTAAAAATCAACTTTCAAAAACACATACTAAAATAGAATCTACACATACATATGTTAAAATCATTATTTAATTTAAAACATGTTTCCTTTAAAAATTCATTTTTTTTAAGTAGAGGCTAAGCTTCTCGGGAAAAATCAATATAGGCAAACTATATGTATATATATATTAAACTTGACTTATATACACAGAGAAGAGAATTGCAAGCTAAAACAATACATACATAATATATAAATATTGTATAGAACAGGACAAAAGCATATAACTTTACAATATATATAATTATATGTGCAATTTACTTATAAACAATATATGAAATCAAGTTGTGAACAATTATATAATAAACAAATATATATACTGTACCAAATATATGCATGCGCATGCAAGCTTGTGTTCGTTGGTGGCACGAAGAGAAGCGGTGAATGGGGGAGCTGCTGTCTCAGGAGGCTACTGTATTGGCGGCACGGGTTGGAGAGGGAGAGGATTTTAGAGGTAAGAATGGTGGTTGTGGCACACATGAGAGGGGATGATGTTTGGATCTGCTGCAGTGCGTGGTCCATGGCGGAAAGGACGGAGACAATGCAAGGCGTGGCAGGCATTGGATGAAGTAGGTGGTTTGGGGGATTAGGCAGGTAGACAGTTTGGGTCATGGAGGAGAGAGAGAAGCAGGGTCAGATGGGTGAACCAAGGTGGTTGTACGTGTGTCGGGGTGGTCGGTAGTGATAAGACGTCAATAGAGGACTAGTTGAAGAAGGGTTAAAGGGCTGGCGTCGAATGGACGTGGAAGGCTATGACTGTTGCGGTAGTGTCGGAGAGATGGTAGGCCGCATGGAAGCACAATGTCTGATCGTGCTTTGGAGGGGTGGCGGATCGCCTGGATAAGTGGAATGTGCGCACATTATTTTTATTTAGAGGAAGGCTGTTGGGAACTGCTGCGAAGGGCTAGGTCAGAGAGGCAGGGAGGAAGAATGGCAGGTCAAGGCTCGGCCAAGAACATAGTGGATGGATTGAGCGAAGATCAGAGTAGGTTTTGGCGAGTAGAGGGACATGCGAATCCGGGTTTGAAGGTTGGTTGCCATGGTCCTGTGTAGGTGGAGGACTGTCAATGGAAACTCGACCTAGGTGAAGGGTGAAGAAGATGAACACATTCATGTAGATTCTCATGCAATCATAAATGTGCCACTTCTATTTGTTTGTTTATTTATGAAGAAGAGAACAAATCAAAAGATGAGAGAAGAAGACATGTCTAGGAAGGAGATAAACAGGCTTCTCATCAAATATGTATGATGGCCTTAGGTTAAAATGAGATGTCACTTTTTTTTAGAGCATAGAGTCAACTGATGTTTTGAAGATGAAGGGGAACAGACGTGTGGTGGTGATAGGGGGAAAAGGAATGGGCAGGGATGAACAACCTTCTCAAAAAAATTTTATACAAACCCGTTTCATTTTTTACGATAAGCATAGAACTATATAGAGAAAAAGGAACGGGAAGGAACTAGAAACAAATATAAAAGCAAGGGAATGGAAAAAGTTGGAAGTTGGGTTTTTTGGAAATAATAATCATTGATGGCTATTCGTTTTACACAGGAAATGAATGAAAGGACACATGAAGCAATAAGCTCAAAAATAGGTACTGATACGGCTATTCATTATGCCGATTTTGCGGTTTACCCAACACCGAAATGCACGAATGAATAGACTACGGAGGTGTGCAAAACGAGACAAACAGAATGGTACACTGATATCAACGATACAACCATCCTATCAAAATTCGATATTCGCTGCAAAAGTGCTGCTAATTCACCGTAAATATGGTAAACATAGTAGAGTAGTCCAAATTTGACGAAGCGAAATATGACGTCTCACTTAGAAAATAGTTTACGTTTTTATTATATAAAAATATTTAGATTTTGAAAATATTTTATTTTCATCCAATTAACTAATTTAAAATTAAATAAAATTACACAGCAAAATAGACTTCATATTTTCTAATGAAAATTTACCATTTTCTATTTTTAAACAGCCATATTCATAGTATCAAAGTTTCATGTCAAAATTTAATTGTTTAAATTTCATGAAAAATTCAATTAAAATGTTATAAAACCATTAAAAATTATGGGTTGGTACAGATCTCATTTAGGAAAGAAGGGATGAGGTGGCAGTAATATCATCGCATATCGAAAAAGGACGGCAAAGAACTAAAATGTAAGGCTCAAGGAAAGAAACTTCTACAATAGGGATCTTTTCGTGCGAAGGGTGATGTATAACGCATAAACCCAGCAGACGGTGCTCTAGGCCCATATCGAGAAGGTTCATTAGTAGTGGTTGAAGTATTATTTAATGAAGCACATTGGTTATCAAGACCCGATGGCAACTTAGTTCTAAGAACATTTAACTTAGAGCACCTTCAGCTTTATTTTGTATGATTTATAGCGCTTATGTAACAAACATTGTAATTAATATTGTGAAAGGAGTAATAACACAATGAACTAGACAGAGGGATATTTGACTGCCTGATCCAGTATAAAAATATCTTTATGATGATCTCTTCGACATTATACAATAATTAACTTGACTAAGGGATATCAAACGCCGGAATCATTGTAAAAATCACATTACATTAATCATGCTAACATAGACATGTTGGATGTAGGGATGTTAGAGTGTCCAAACCAACTATAAAAACAAAACTACATACAACGACGCTCGACGTTTTCAGCCAATTAAAACAGGTTGTAGGGATATTGTATGGCCTGGTCCAGTATTAAACCCTTTTATGTTAATTCTATTAACATACTCACACTGGATTGAAGGATATTAGACAGCCTGAACTAATATAAAATTCCATGCACATGATTTGAAAAGGTTATAGATACATGACTAGACTTCACAATCAAACATCAATCTGCCCTCAAATAGTAGAGCAGGCCATGTTGAGCGCACGATTATGAAATTGCACCCAAACAATGTGGCAGGTTACACCAAGCATGCAGCAAAACATATGCGCTAAAAATCAAGTTCAAGAGGCATAAACTGCCAAAGAAGTTTGTAATAACCCTCCATTTCGATCCTTAGAAGTTGACACTAATACATCCATGGTATTCACATGCTGAACATCCAAGTGCCTAAAAGAAAGATCATTAGGGTAAAAGAAAGGAAAATGGAACAGAATCTCATAACATGACGAGCAATATATATATATATATATGTATGTATGTATGTATGTATGTATGTATATATATGTATGTATGTATGTATGTATATATATGTATGTATATATATATATGTATGTATATATATGTGTATGTATATGTTATGCAATAGGTCTTTATAAAAAGAAAGAGAACTCTAATATACGTACTATTATCGGAGAAAACTAATCTACGGTTGGTATGGACAATTATAACAACCTGTCATTACAATTGTTGATAAATGCAGATAAGGAGAAACAATGGCAGATAAAATAAGACAACACGTCTTAGAGGATCCAGCTCGTCTTCTGTAGCTCCAAGTGTCTAGCTAAATTTGGAAAATATGCTCAGGCCAACCCGAGCATTATACGAAAAATAATGCCTGGCTCAGTTTGAATAAACCGATGTGAGAAACACAATCAAATGGGTTTATTAATATTTTAAAAACCTTCTAAAATTAATGCTATCTCATAAGAAAACCCGCATACAAACACAAATGGATTTTTACCTTACGACGACTAAATCATTTTATAGAAATCTTGTGACATTATAATAATGTCTAGAGGGGAAGTTAAATATATAAAATAGCCAAAATGCTTGCATCTCACATTTCTAAAAGACACTAACGATCGAGTAATATGAAATATTAGCTAAACTATTTACCTATGTGGAATATAAATATAAAAGTGAAAATAATAAGTAAATGACACCAAAGATTTTATACTGGTTCGAACATCATGTTCTCCAGTCTTAGATTCCTTCTGGATTTAGTTTATACCCTTACTTAACCCAGAGGAATAGTTATTACACCGCTTGAGCAACGGTACAAGACTTTAACTGCCTAGACAACTGAATAAGATTTCAACCGCATGAGGATACTACAGTAGGACTATAACTTACAAATACTAGAAAAATATTTGACTGAGTATGCTCTTGAATAGCACTGATAAGTCAATAACATGCACTCTTCCCATAATCTTCTCCTTTGTGGTATGTCGTGTAGTTTATGAAGAAAGGAAGTAATTTTGATCATAAGAAAATTTTCTTGAATGATCATATAATCAAAAATTTAAAGCGGTTTGCAATTGAATGCTTGAGAGTTCAATAGTAAAGATAGAAAGAATTAGGAATGGAACTGATTGTAAAAACAATGAAATAATTTGCATCATACAGAGTTTAATAGTTACAATCATTTGTGAAAATAAATGGTGAAAACTCAATTCTGCAACTCTTGATTTAAAGATGTAACTCTTCGTAAAGAAGATGTACCTTTTTAGAAAACTAGCCATTATTCAAATTCAACCAGCTGAATAAAGTTTGGCTGCCATCTGAATTGACAATTTTTTAAATTAGCAAGAAAATAGTTTATTTTAGCCCATTTCAACCAGCTAAGTGTTGTCAGTCAGTTGGTTGAACATTCATAACTTAATATGTGCATGTGCACAGATTCATCCAGCCGACTTTAGTATTTTTGCCAGCTAAATTTCAATTTTTTTGAATGTTTTATAAATTTTAATAAAATATCGTGCGTATGCATGTGTACATATCACATAGGAGAGATTTTAACAAATTTATACTTCTAGACATAGACATGATGACTGATAGTACTTTGTAGCGTCAATTTGGTCTTTATTTTGATACAATTGTCTCTTTGTAAAATTGTTGTTTCCTGTAAAAGTGATTAGTATGTATAATATATACTTGTACAGTTGTCACTATCAAAACATCAAACTATAAGGTCTGAAAATTTCAATGTAGTTGAGCACAACATAGTCCATAAAGGCACGTATTATAGAATTAATTTCCATTAATGAAAAGGCTATTGGGGTTTTGCCAACCATAATATACCTCTAGATAAACGTGGGCCTTACATGGACCCTCTACAAATCAGAGTCAACCTGCCCTTTTAAAATGACAAGCCAGATTACATCATTCCCTGAGAACCAAGGCTACAAAACATTTGCACCAGCCATGTCCCTACTCTTCCCATGCGCACGCATACCAATTACAAAAATATCAATCACAGATCAAGGAATGACTGTTACTAAAGGTAGCAAACCATATAGCTTTGAAGCCTATCCTCTATTTTGGTCATTATCGGTTTGTAAGGCTTGTGATGTCACGATTATCCTTTTCCTCTCTTAGCAAATCCCACATGGAATGCTAACACTACCTTCTAGGCACAATGCAGTGCCAGCATTTGTCTATAAAAGTTGTTCTGGATAAGAACAAACTGAAGGCACTACTTCTACTACATCCATGTTGGAATCATCATCAAGATTAATAGTAAGTAGCATTGTGCTTCAAAAAACTTTGTCTTCGATCCCACTACCTTCAAGATGTCTTCAAAAACATCAAATACGTATATGGTTTTGGAGTGTTATGGTTGCAAGTCATCTTATATTAGTATACTTCTCCGCTTACTAGTCGCTCCAAAACCAATCGATATTTTTGGAAAATTCAACCTCGGTTCTTTTGTAAATAACTTGACAATACATAAGAGTATAAATCACCTCCTAACCATTTAAGCAAACGGATTTCTTTATAATTTGTCCTAGTGAACAAGACAATATTTATATGCACAGTACAACATCATCGAAGATGACTATGCCATATAATTCCATTGTTTCTCCTAGTTATTTCCAGAGTTATATTTTGGAAAAGATTTGATAGTTGGTTATTCAACTACCAAATAAACAAGCAACCAACATTAATTTAATTCCATTTGGGGTCCACTAAGATTCTATTAATTAATCTTTCATTACTTAAAGTCTTTTTCAGTTATTTGTTTCATAAAAGATGTTTTTATAAACCCCTTATATTCCTCTCAATATCAAAAAAAACATTCATATACTTAGATCAGCGAAAAAAGTATACTGAATAAACATAGGAAAATTTTCCTCTTTTCCAAATTCATAAATAAATGGGCCTAAAACAGTATCAATTAAACCATTACTTCCTCTAAACCCAAACCATTTTCCTTCAGTATTAAATATGGAAATAATATTTCTATACCACCATAATTAAGAAGATTAATTATCAAAATCAAATCTCATTCCTTTTATAAAATTATCACTTTATAAGCCCATTTTTCATATATAAATCTTTTTTAAATCTTCAAATTAATTTACAAAATTTATTTCACAAATCTCTAAAATGATTTATAAAGTTCTTTTCTATTTATAACTACTAAAAAATTCTTTTACAAAATATCATTTATACCCTTTACAAAATATCATTTTTAAATCCCTTTAAAAAATATCATTTGTAAATCTCCTTTTAAATAAATAATTTTCGATAAGTAAGATTTCTTACACAAAATAATTTATTATTTACAACATCTTTATTAGATTAATTAATCACCTTTAAACTCTACCTTGTGCCCTCATCTTGCTTCCCCTTTCTCCACCATCTCTGTCGTCTCTGCCGACTTTCGACCCTACAATCCAAACATGCACAAAGGGATAAATGCCTTGCCCATCTAGCAACGCTCACTGCCTCGATCACCTTCGGCCATTAACACTACCAACATTCGACTCACCAATGACCACCGCACCTCCAGTTGCTGCCACAGCCCACTCGGCGCTTGCCTCACTGCCCGTATTACAAAACCTGAACAAAATAATACTGCCCTTAAAACCTAGATCGAGCACGCCAGTCAACCTCCAACCATTGTTCCCCCAACTACCACCTCCAATGCCTTAGCCTTGCCTCGAGCCTCCTCCATGCATCATTATTGAACCGATCGGCCACCCAATTGTCAAAATTAAATTTATAAACGAAATCTGCTCATATCCATCTCTACGATGATTCCCTTTCAAAAAATAATCATGTGATCACACCGAAAACCACTATTTGATGATACAAATACATCTGTACCTTCCGAACTCAATTTCTTACATGCTTTCTCCATCTCTCGACTACCACTTGTTTCAGCCATTTCCTGACACAATATTCAATGAAATGTCGAGCTACCATTTTTTTAATACTAGAGTTTAACAAATACTTTTCATTTTGTTACATTTTTCTAATTTAGAGGGGATTGAGAGAAGGGGTTTTTGAATGGAAGGAGGTGCGTTGTAAAGGCCCGAAAATCCGTACTCCTTTGACCTGGCAACATTCCACAACAATCCAGCCAAGGGGAACAAACTTTCGAATCTTTATGGTTAAAGAAAAAGAAAGAGATAGAAGAAAAGAGAAGGAAGAGAGAAGAAGAAAACAGAACAGCAACAGAAACAATATCAGAATCTCACAGTCGCAGCGGAACAACATATAATAGATAAATGAATATTCATTCAAACAAAAGAACTGAATATTTTATATATTACATCATTATCAGAGTTTACCACAACAATAGACAATAGAGTCAATACATCAATGGACAGTTATATAAACTTGTCCTCATACAGAATACACAGCGGAATAATACATAGTATAAAATCATACACAAGTGGTACGTCTTGATATGCAGCTCGCCTCCTGAGCTTCATAGCACTCCTAAATCCAGAATAACCTGATAACCAAACTCTAGCCTGCCCATGTGGAAATTGGTGGGCACCCAGAGTTTAGGAAGGGAACAATAAACTCCAGGTCAGTCATGGGACTGGTGTGAGAACTTAAAACAGTTATTTATCTTTTAAACAAAGAACAGGAGAAATTTTAAAAGAAAATTCGCAATGCTTTTTGAAAATGAAACTACCATAAGGTCTCCCGCCACACACACAATGCAAACGCAGACTTGGAGGAGGTTTCTCCTTATGATAGTCAAAGATGCTTACTACGCAAAATCAAATCATTTTTGATATTATTATTAGTGCATAGTGTAGAAAACAATTTCGAAAGTAGAATATAAATCTTAGCCAGCATAGGCATTCCGCACTTATGCCTACTATAGCTACTATGTTCAATAGCAGGTTACCTCCACATTCCATAGCAGGTTATACAACTAAAACCGTACAAGGATCGTATTGTTTCTTTGGATTTCCAACAAATGGTCAGGCCAAGGAACTTCCCATTGCCACATGGAAACGCCTCTGGAATGACGTCCCGAGAACCTAACCAGATTTCTGCCAACACAAGGCCGGGTTACCCCTAACTGGGTAACTACTGGCACGAATATGTCATTCCCCGATCGTAACCGATCTATATCCGAGGATCCCCGATTTCCAACAACCACAAAGTAATAAATTTGCAGTAACCACATAGGTTAAGTATCTGGGCTCCATACCATGATACCACCTCTGTCCAGAAGGAATGACATACACTAAAGGGGCGCTACCTCCTAATAACCTTGCCGCATCTTTCCTGTTTTGACCATTTCCGGGGTGTGAGGCTCGATGAAGTCTCGTCCACAAAGCCACGCTTTATACAAAAGCTGCTCTGGGTCAACAAATGATCAAAGCAATGATCATCAAGATAGACGATCAAACAAATGATCCTATCACAAACGATCAACCAATGATCATTTCACAGCATCACTCAGTATGCCACATTACCAATTTGGGAATGTATCACTAGTGACCATCAACTATATAACCTCTGAGCTCGTACGTCTCAGAGAAGGGTGTTAAGCTAAGAGAATAAATTCTCCGCCACCAACAGAAATATATTTGATAGAAACCAGCTTTACATCTCAAATTGTAACGTCAGACATACAATCCATACAAGTCCGTTTCGGGATCGAACGGAACCAAAGGCACTTCCAAAGAATCCCTCGCAATTCGGATATTCACTAATTACGTCCGGACAACCCGTCACTAAGGGTGATAAAACCTCTATATCGGAGATCAGCCGATGCAGAGTAACTCGACGGTAATCCATCCGTTTTCATAAATATCCGGTCTTCAACACCGGTCTTCAAATGCAATTCATAACGACGTATCACATATTCAGAGTGGGTTATACGACCCCATGGTCCTTTCCCGGTTAACCCGAATAGTGAGCGCTTATTTAAAAATAAGTGTGGCATCCAATTCAAACAATCACAACAAATACCTATTTAAAGGTAAATACTGATAGTCGGTTGTTTAACTATCAATAAAGATGCGCAACATCACCAGATTCTAAATAATTTCTCAAATTATTTATTTTTCCAAAAATATCTTTACAAGATATATAATTTTCCACACTTCAAAAATAAACAACGTTTATTTTGAAACAAATTTTCCCTTTCCATTTATAAATTCCATAGTGAATTTATATTTTAAAATATCTACTGATCTACAGTTTTCAATAGATTTCAAATATTCAATTCCAATTTATCTTCAAAAGATAAATTCTTAAAAACGCTCCATTTCATATTGGAAAAACAATTCCATACTTATTTAAAAGTAAGTGATTCACAAATATTATTTATTTTCACAATTTGAAAATATTCGATATACTTAACCCATAGTTAAGTATATATTTCATTTGTTTAAGGAAAACGTTCTTTTATTCACATTTATTTGGGTCAAAACGAATGTTGCGTAAAACATCGTTACGACGACCCAAAATCACTAGTATAGGGATTCGAAATTAAATAGATATATAAATCCCAATACTATACAAAAATATTTCCTTTCGGAAATCATTTACTATAACAACAGTGTTATAGTCCATTATTTCCTTATTTTCTCGAAAACGTCTATTTCAACAATGAATGTTGAAATCTACGACTTCCTTTCCTTTTATTTCTCGAAAACGTCTATTTCAACAATGAATGTTGAAATCTACGACTTCCTTTCCTTTTATTTCTCGAAAACGTCTATTTCAACAATGAATGTTGAAATCTATGTTTTCGATACTTGATGCATTTTAAAACATCTTTAAATCGTTTTAAATTCTATTTAAAACATCCTTTTCCCAAAAGATATCCATTTTATTTTAACGATATATTCACTGTTCAAAAACATGAATATAACTCCTTTAATAAACATTTATATTCAATTGATCAAATTCAATTGATTACGAATTTATAAACAATGTTTATAAATTCTTTTCCTTTTTATAAACTTCGATTTATAAATTTCCTTTATCAATCCAATTCAAATTATATAACTCAATTTCATACCAAAGGTTCATATTATAAGTTGATTACTTATAATTCATTCATTCATTTACCAAATCGTTCTTTTTAAGCTTCACAAATTCCAAATCTTATTGCTTATAAGATTCTTTTATATTCCATGACAATTTCAACGTATAAAAAAAATTCCTTTATTTACAATTTCTATAAATATCTCATTTAAATGCCCAAAATCCATTTTATAAGTTAATGACTCATGAATCTTTTATTTTCAATATCTATTCATTTTATAACTTTCACAATTTATAAATCTATAATTTTCAATGATCCATTTCATACTTCATTTTAACACATAATAAACTCGTTTATACTTCCAATATTTTTATTTATAAATATCAATTTATAAAATCTTTTATATTCATCCTTTATAATAATTCAGAAATCCAATTTAAATAATTATATAAATCTATTTATTTTTAAAAACCACCTTTGGTTATATTTCACAAAAATCTTAAATTCTATAACTTTAAAAATTTTAATTTTAATTTAATTAAAAATGAATCAACTCATAATTTCAATAAAAACATATACTTTGGAAAAATCAATTTCAAATCCTTTATAATTCAAAATCGTTAAAAATACTTTTAAAAATGGATCCGATGATACAATAGCATCCAATAGTCAATCATGGCACAAATATCATATATCAATATGATAATCAATAATCACACAATATCTATAATCATATAAATATTTGTGAGGAATCCAGTTGGATCCCTCCGACCTGTTTCCCTGCATCCACAGATGTTAGCACAATACCAATTCCACTTCAAGGTGGAATATCGCGGTATATGGGATTTATAAAATATTATCCGCTTAATAGGCGGCGCAATAGGGTCTCATCTGCTATACAAGGCGGGAAATCAATCAACTGCAATATATACATATGCCAATATATATATATATATATATATATATATATATATATATATATATATATTGCTATATATAGATATATCCTACCATATCTAATATCACAATCAAGCAAACAATCAATCAATCAACAAATTTTAAATATAACTATTTAATTTTTTTTTAAATAACCCTTTTTTTTAGTGAGAAGTTCTTACCTTAGCTTTTGTTTGCAGTCCATTTCTTTTTCGGCTCGATTTCACCATTTATAGACCTTGTATAAACAATTATATGATTTTTGTTAATATACGAAATGAATTGAATAATTCAATTTGCATTTGATAATTTAATTTACTTGTGATTTTATATTAAAACCAATACTCTCCATTTTTAAACAAATTCCTTTTAAATAAATTTTCTTTTCTGTTCAACTAAACCCTACCTAATTATATAAATATCTAAACTAAATAAAATAAAACAATATACCTAACAGCCTTAACAAGAACCCAGGCTCCGACAACCACACATCACGCGAAGCCCCAGACCGCCGCCGTTGCCGCCCTCGCTCCTGCGCGCGACCCCATCCTCTATTGCCTCGCGAATCGCGACCCCAGATCTACCCAGAACTTCCCCACGCAAGCACCAAGTCGCGACCCCTTCCCACTCGAACGCACCGCCATCACCAGACATCGCGATGATGTCCCCTGCCCTAATCGGCAATCCATCGTGCGCACGCGAACGATTTAGGGCTTCGGCCATTAATTTTTGAAATTGTTGTAAATTTTTTTTTCTTTTGTTACTAAGACTTCGCCCATTTTTTTCTTTCTCCTGCGTTTTGATTTTGAATGTGTAAAAAGGCTTCGGTTATATTTTAAAACGGAGATGGTTGCGTGATCTTTACAGAGAGATGGGGAACAAGAGTACGTGATGGTTCAGGAAATAGGTCTGCTTAAAGAAAGTAGGGTGGCTGATGTTGACAATTTGTATATTTAAATTCAAATTGAATTTGATTCGAATTCCAATGCGTTTACTCACCGTGTGCTCACATAACAACTCGGAAAAATACAAAATTTGAAATCCGGTACTAATTCAATATTACGGACCCAATGGAACTAGTTTCGTCGAATTCCGAGACTATGCCTCGGACGGCTATTTTTTAAATTCGATTCAAACGACAAATTTTCAAAACTAAACAAACCACTTTCAAATTCGATTCTGAAGCTTCTATTGTCTTCAGTATTATCAATATGAGTTTTACAAGCCGTTGAAATATTTTTAAATCAACTTAAAATTGAAGATTCAAATTTTTATTCAACTTTCAATAGATTAAATTTTATAATTTAATCGTCAAATTCATTCTGATAATTTGAAATTCAAGTCAAACCATCATTCAAATATTTAAAATAAACTAAATATTTTCATATTAAATTGTTCAAAATTCTGGGTCGTTACAATTTTCCCCCCTTAAAAGAATTTCATCCCGAAATTACAAGTTAAGGAGAATGATCCTAAACCGTTTATTATTTTTCACAATTCAAATAGTTTTATCAACTTTCTAACACAAATCTTTTTGTTAAAGATTCATTATCATTTCAATTAGCTTTCAAACTTCAATTATAAATTTCAAAGAACATTGTTTACCTCACAATTCAAATTTAAATTCAAATTCAAATTTTAAACTTTCAAAATTTCTCAAAAATTTTCTAACACCCGAAATTTTCGAAAAATTTCGCCAGCTTCTCCTTTGCGCGGCTCGATCGGTACGACTACAAAATGGCACCACGGCCCCTCAGAATCAAAAAGAAAAGAGAAAGCCAAGTGGCTGGAGAAGAAAATCATCAAATTCATACTGAAATTCAAATACGTACCTTTTTGTCGAGCAATTCAATTTTATCTTTGAAATCAAAATCCCAATTCCTTTATAACACCTGTATAATCTGCTAGTAGTAGTATACATAATATCCAACTACAATATTCAAACCATTTTGCCAATTATATTGCAAAATTTTCAATATATACTTCTTATATCATCTTTAGCTTTACTATTGAAGTTATATATATTCAATTTCAATCAACTTTGCATTTCAATTTCATTTGGATTCAATTTACAATTTCAAATCTAATTAGATTCAATTTATCTTCTGAATATTGAATTTCATTGATTAACTTTCCTTTACAACTGCACTATTTTAAATTAGTTCCAACTACTAATTTATTATAAATTTTCAATTTGCTTTGTTCAAATTTGTTTTCAACATTCAGTTTCAATTCCAGATTTATTCTTTTGTTCATTCCTAAAATTTATTTTCAATTTTCTATTTTGGTTTATAACCACTTATACTAAACTGGATTTCAATATTCCATATGAATTTAATTCATTTATTTCCATTAGTTTCGCTTACTAATTTTAGTTTAATACTTCACTTTATTTATCAAATCCAATTTTAATTCTATTCCATTTGCTTAAAAAATCGAAGTGAATTCCAACTTTCAATTTAACTTTAGTTTAACTGCAATTGTAAATTTATTCATTCATTCACAATTTATTTTCATAATTCAATACTCAATTCCAATTCATTTTGATTCTTCCAAATTTATTTTCAACTTAATAAATTTTCTTTAAGTAATCATTTCACTTAGCCTCCTTAGACCTTTCTTCAATTTTACTTTATTCAGATTTATTCACTTATACTTACTTAATTTAACTCTATTCCATAAGTTAAATTTATCCTATCAAAATTCAAATTGTATAAGTTATCAACTTATTTATTATTCCCATAAATATTTTAAATAAGATTCCAGAGTCTTTTCAGCTTTTCTAAAACCAAATCCAAATTTTCCAAACAACCTTTATTTAAAACAATTTGGCAGCAATTCCTCTTTTGGAAACCTAAAAATGAACACCAATGATGCCGCGGTCATCATCGGAATTATTTTCCAGCGACCGAAAAGAGTTTAGAGCTTGTGATTCCTTTAAAAATTCTTTTCAAAACCTTTTAAATTCATTTTCCAGATCAAAAAGGAATTTAATTTCTAAAATTTCCAAATTCTTTCAAAAACTTTTCCAAAAACTTCTCTGGAATTCTATTTCCAATTATAAATCACATTTATATTTTTCATTCTTAAACTTCATTTGTATATGGATTTCATTTTCTTATCTCTGATGTTATGATTTCAATTCCTGTTTTGACCATTTCCGGGGTGTGAGGCTCGATGAAGTCTCGTCCACAAAGCCACGCTTTATACAAAAGCTGCTTTGGGTCAACAAATGATCAAAGCAATGATCATCAAGATAGACGATCAAACAAATGATCCTATCACAAACGATCAACCAATGATCATTTCACAGCATCACTCAGTATGCCACATTACCAATTTGGGAATTTATCACTAGTGACCATCAACTATATAACCTCTGAGCTCGTACGTCTCAGAGAAGGGTGTTAAGCTAAGAGAATAAATTCTCCGCCACCAACAGAAATATATTTGATAGAAACCAGCTTTACATCTCAAATTGTAACGTCAGACATACAATCCATACAAGTCCGTTCCGGAATCGAACGGAACTGAAGGCACTTCCAAAGAAGCCTTTGCAATCCGGATATTCACTAATCACGTCCGGACAACCCGTCACTAAGGGTGATAAAACCTCTATATCGAAGATCAGCCGATGCAGAGTAACTCGACGGTAATCCATCCGTTTTCACAAATATTCGGTCTTCAACACCGGTCTTCAAATGCAATTCATAACGACGTATCGCATATTCGGAGTGGGTTATACGACCCCATGGTCCTTTCCCGGTTAACCCGAATAGTGAGCGCTTATTTAAAAATAAGTGTGGCATCCAATTCAAACAATCACAACAAATACCTATTTAAAGGTCAATACTGATAGTCGGTTGTTTAACTATCAATAAAGATGCGCAACATCACCAGATTCTAAATAATTTCTCAAATTATTTATTTTTCCAAAAATATCTTTACAAGATATATAATTTTCCATACTTCAAAAATAAACAACGTTTATTTTGAAACAAATTTTTCCTTTCCATTTATAAATTCCATAGTGAATTTATATTTCAAAATATCTACTAATCTACATTTTTCAATAGATTTCAAATATTCAATTCCAATTTATCTTCAAAAGATAAATTCTTAAAAACGCTCCATTTCATATTGGAAAAACAATTCCATACTTATTTAAAAGTAAGTGATTCACAAATATTATTTATTTTCACAATTTGAGAATATTCGATATACTTAACCCATAGTTAAGTATATATTTCATTTGTTTAAGGAAAACGTTCTTTTATTCACATTTATTTGGGTCAAAACGAATGTTGCGTAAAACATCGTTACGACGACCCAAAATCACTAGTATAGGGATTCGAAATTAAATAGATATATAAATCCCAATACTATACAAAAATATTTCCTTTCGGAAATCATTTACTATAACAACAGTGTTATAGTCCATTATTTCCTTATTTTCTCGAAAACGTCTATTTCAACAATGAATGTTGAAATCTACGACTTCCTTTCCTTTTATTTCTCGAAAACGTCTATTTCAACAATGAATGTTGAAATCTACGACTTCCTTTCCTTTTATTTCTCGAAAACGTCTATTTCAACAATGAATGTTGAAATCTATGTTTTCGATACTTGATGCATTTTAAAACATCTTTAAATCGTTTTAAATTCTATTTAAAACATCCTTTTCCCAAAAGATATCCATTTTATTTTAACGATATATTCACTGTTCAAAAACATGAATATAACTCCTTTAATAAACATTTATATTCAATTGATCAAATTCAATTGATTACGAATTTATAAACAATGTTTATAAATTCTATTCCTTTTTATAAACTTCGATTTATAAATTTCCTTTATCAATCCAATTCAAATTATATAACTCAATTTCATACCAAAGGTTCATATTATAAGTTGATTACTTATAATTCATTCATTCATTTACCAAATCGTTCTTTTTAAGCTTCACAAATTCCAAATCTTATTGCTTATAAGATTCTTTTATATTCCATGACAATTTCAACGTATAAAAAAAAAATTCCTTTATTTACAATTTCTATAAATATCTCATTTAAATGCCCAAAATCCATTTTATAAGTTAATGACTCATGAATCTTTTATTTTCAATATCTATTCATTTTATAACTTTCACAATTTATAAATCTATAATTTTCAATGATCCATTTCATACTTCATTTTAACACATAATAAACTCGTTAATACTTCCAATATTTTTATTTATAAATATCATTTTATAAAATCTTTTATATTCATCCTTTATAATAATTCAGAAATCCAATTTAAATTATTATATAAATCTATTTATTTTTAAAAACCACCTTTGGTTATATTTCACAAAAATCTTAAATTCTATAACTTTAAAAATTAAAATTTTAATTTAATTAAAAATGAATCAACTCAAAATTTCAATAAAAACATATACTTTGGAAAAATCAATTTCAAATCCTTTATAATTCAAAATCGTTAAAAATACTTTTAAAAATGGATCCGATGATACAACAGCATCCAATAGTCAATCATGGCACAAATATCATATATCAATATGATAATCAATAATCACACAATATCTATAATCATATAAATATTTGTGAGGAATCCAGTTGGATCCCTCCGACCTGTTTCCCTGCATCCACAGATGTTAGCACAATACCAATTCCACTTCAAGGTGGAATATCGCGGTATATGGGATTTATAAAATATTATCCGCTTAATAGGCGGCGCAATAGGGTCTCATCTGCTATACAAGGCGGGAAATCAATCAACTGCAATATATACATATGCCAATATATATATATATATATTGCTATATATAGATATATCATACCATATCTAATATCACAATCAAGCAAACAATCAATCAATCAACAAATTTTAAATATAACTATTTAATTTTTTTTTAAATAACCCTTTTTTTTTTAGTGAGAAGTTCTTACCTTAGCTTTTGTTTCGCAGTCCATTTCTTTTTCGGCTCGATTTCACCATTTATAGACCTTGTATAAACAATTATATGATTTTTGTTAATATACGAAATGAATTGAATAATTCAATTTGCATTTGATAATTTAATTTACTTGTGATTTTATATTAAAACCAATACTCTCCATTTTTAAACAAATTCCTTTTAAATAAATTTGCTTTTCTGTTCAACTAAACCCTACCTAATTATATAAATATCTAAACTAAATAAAATAAAACAATATACCTAACAGCCTTAACAAGAACCCAGGCTCCGACAACCACACATCACGCGAAGCCTCAGACCGCCGCCGTTGCCGCCCTCGCTCCTGCGCGCGACCCCATCCTCCATTGCCTCGCGAATCGCGACCCCAGATCTACCCAAAACTTCCACACGCAAGCACCAAGTCGCGACCCCTTCCCACTCGAACGCGCCGCCATCACCGGACGTCGCGATGATGTCCCCTGCCCTAATCGGCAATCCATCGTGCGCACGCGAACGATTTAGGGCTTCGGCCATTAATTTTTGAAATTGTTGTAAATTTTTTTTTCTTTTGTTACTAAGACTTCGGCCATTTTTTTCTTTCTCCTATGTTTTGATTTTGAATGTGTAAAGGGGCTTCGGTTATATTTTAAAACGGAGATGGTTGCGTGATCTTTACAGAGAGATGGGGAACAAGAGTACGTGATGGTTTAGGAAATAGGTCTGCTTAAAGAAAGTAGGGTGGCTGATGTTGACAATTTGTATATTTAAATTCAAATTGAATTTGATTCGAATTCCAATGCGTTTACTCACCGTGTGCTCACATAACAACTCCGAAAAATACAAAATTTGAAATCCGGTACAAATTCAATATTACGGACCCAATGGAACTAGTTTCGTCGAATTCCGAGACTGTGCCTCGGACGGCTATTTTTTAAATTCGATTCAAACGACAAATTTTCAAAACTAAACAAACCACTTTCAAATTCGATTCTGAAGCTTCTATTGTCTTCAGTATTATCAATATGAGTTTTACAAGCCGTTGAAATATTTTTAAATCAACTTAAAATTGAAGATTCAAATTTTTATTCAACTTTCAATAGATTAAATTTTATAATTTAATCGTCAAATTCATTCTGATAATTTGAAATTCAAGTCAAACCATCATTCAAATATTTAAAATAAACTAAATATTTTCATATTAAATTGTTCAAAATTCTGGGTCGTTACAATCTTCCCCCCTTAAAAGAATTTCGTCCTGAAATTACAAGTTAAGGAGAATGATCCTAAACCGTTTATTATTTTTCACAATTCAAATAGTTTTATCAACTTTCTAACACAAATCTTTTTATTAAAGATTCATTATCATTTCAATTAGCTTTCAAACTTCAATTATAAATTTCAAAGAACATTGTTTACCTCACAATTCAAATTTAAATTCAAATTCAAATTTTAAACTTTCAAAATTTCTCAAAAATTTTCTAACACCCGAAATTTTCGAAAAATTTCGCCAGCGTCTCCTTTGCGCGGCTCGATCGGTACGACTACAAAATGGCACCACGGCCCCTCAGAATCAAAAAGAAAAGAGAAAGCCAAGTGGCTGGAGAAGAAAATCATCAAATTCATACTGAAATTCAAATACGTACCTTTTTGTCGAGCAATTCAATTTTATCTTTGAAATCAAAATCCCAATTCCTTTATAACACCTGTATAATCTGCTAGTAGTAGTATACATAATATCCAACTACAATATTCAAACCATTTTGCCAATTATATTGCAAAATTTTCAATATATACTTCTTATATCATCTTTAGCTTTACTATTGAAGTTATATATATTCAATTTCAATCAACTTTGCATTTCAATTTCATTTGGATTCAATTTACAATTTCAAATCTAATTAGATTCAATTTATCTTCTGAATATTGAATTTCATTGATTAACTTTCCTTTACAACTGCACTATTTTAAATTAGTTCCAACTACTAATTTATTATAAATTTTCAATTTGCTTTGTTCAAATTTGTTTCAACATTCAGTTTCAATTCCAGATTTATTCTTTTGTTCATTCCCAAAATTTATTTTCAATTTTCTATTTTGGTTTATAACCACTTATACTAAACTGGATTTCAATATTCCATATGAATTTAATTCATTTATTTCCATTAGTTTCGCTTACTAATTTTAGTTTAACACTTCACTTTATTTATCAAATCCAATTTTAATTCTATTCCATTTGCTTACAAAATTGAAGTGAATTCCAACTTTCAATTTAACTTTAGTTTAACTGCAATTGTAAATTTATTCATTCATTCACAATTTATTTTCATAATTCAATACTCAATTCCAATTCGTTTTGATTCATCCAAATTTATTTTCAACTTAATAAATTTTCTTTAAGTAATCATTTCACTTAGCCTCCTTAGACCTTTCTTCAATTTTACTTTATTCAGATTTATTCACTTATACTTACTTAATTTAACTCTATTCCATAAGTTAAATTTATCCTATCAAAATTCAAATTGTATAAGTTATCAATTTATAAATATCTTTTATAAATATTATCAATATGATAATCAATAGTCAATCATGGCACAAATATTATATATCAATATGATAATCAATAATCACACAATATCTATAATCATATAAATATTTGTGAGGAATCCAGTTGGATCCCTCCGACATGTTTCCCTGCATCCACAGATGCTAGCACAATACCAATTCCACTTCAAGGTGGAATATCGCGGTATATGAGATTTATAAAATATTATCCGCTTAATTGGCGGTGCAATAGGGTCTCATCCGCTATACAAGGCTTTTGTTTTGCAGTCCATTACTTTTTCGGCTCGATTTCACCATTTATAGACCTTGTATAAACAATTATATGATTTTTGTTAATATACGAAATGAATTGAATAATTCAATTTGCATTTGATTTTAATTTACTTGTGATTTTATATTAAAACCAATACTCTCCATTTTTAAACAAATTCCTTTTAAATAAATTTGCTTTTCTGTTCAACTAAACCCTACCTAATTATATAAATATCTAAACTAAATAAAATAAAACAATATACCTAACAGCCTTAACAAGAACCCAGGCTCCGACCACCACACATCTCGCGAAGCCCCAGACCGCCGCCGTTGCCGCCCTCGCTCCTGCGCGCGACCCCATCCTCCATTGCCTCGCAAATCGCGACCCCAGATCTACCCAGAACTTCCCCACGCAAGCACCAAGTCGCGACCCCTTCCCACTCGAATGCGCCGCCATCACCAGACATCGCGATGCTGTCCCCTGCCCTAATCGGCAATCCATCGTGCGCACGCGAACGATTTAGGGCTTCGGCCATTAATTTTTGAAATTGCTGTAATTTTTTTTCTTTTGTTACTAAGACTTCGGCCATTTTTTTCTTTCTCCTGCGTTTTGATTTTGAATGTGTAAAGGGGCTTCGGTTATATTTTAAAACGGAGATGGTTGCGTGATCTTCACAGAGAGATGGGGAACAAGAGTACGTGATGGTTCAGGAAATAGGTCTGCTTAAACAAAGTAGGGTGGCTGATGTTGACAATTTGTATATTTAAATTCAAATTGAATTTGATTCGAGTTCCAATGTGTTTACTCACCGTGTGCTCACATAACAACTCCGAAAAATACGAAATTTGAAATCCGGTAATAATTCAATATTACGGACCCAATGGAACTAGTTTCGTCGAATTCCGAGACTATGCCTCGGACGGCTATTTTTTAAATTCGATTCAAACGACAAAATTTCAAAACTAAACAAACCACTTTCATATTCGATTCTGAAGCTTCTATTGTCTTCAGTATTATCAATATGAGTTTTACAAGCCATTGAAATATTTTTAAATCAACTTAAAATTGAAGATTCAAATTTTTATTCAACTTTCAATAGATTAAATTTTATAATTTAAACGTCAAATTCATTCTGATAATTTGAAATTCAAGTCAAACCATCATTCAAATATTTAAAATAAACTAAATATTTTCATATTAAATTGTTCAAAATTCTGGGTCGTTACATGCGTTATTTTCATTATAACACTAAGAGGAAAATGGAAGAAGATGTATTTTTCCCATTATCTAGAAAGATGTGTTTTTCAAAAATTATGGAAGTAGAGAATATGAAATTTAGATGTATGAAGAATAACTATTAAAATGAGAAATGTATACTTATAAGATGGATAAAAAATAAAAATAGAAAAGGCTAAAAACAAAAATGCCGTTTAATAAAATTTTCAACCCTCGCATCTTACCTTAAGCCCCCAAAGTACTATCCATTGGAAAAGATGATGGAAATTAGCATGATCATGTATCTTTGTTAATTTCTATACTTAAGGAATCTTAGGATTTCAAACCCATCTTTTCATATTTTCAAATTTAAATATATTTGTATTTATAAATTCTTATTAATATTATTTTGTTCATTCCCACATTTAAAAATATATTCACTAAACTATTAAAATGTGGCATTAAGTCTATGCAAAGGTATTACAAGTTTTTATGACTTGTTGTTGATAAAAAATCAAAAATCCAAAAAAGTGTTCCGATCACATTTTCTTATTTTCATCGAACTAGCCATTTTTTCCAAACAAAATTCAAAAATGAATTTTCTATTTTTCGTTATTAATTAAAAGAGGGTTATTTGATTTCTAAAAACTATCGATTGAATATTTAAAATAACTTAAATATTCACAAATCAATTGGTAAAATTCTGGGTCCTTACAATCTCCCCCGCCCTTAAAGATTTTCGACCTTGAAATTTCATCTCAATCAAACAAAGAAAAACCAGATAACAACAAAAGTTTAACCTCTTTATTTTTCGCAACCATTTATGAAAATATTTTCATAAACCACCATGTAAGTTTAAAACTTGTATAATACCCTATTACATCCTAAGGGTATATACAATTAACTAATTCGATCCTTTTTTATTTTCGAATTTAAGTTGAGAACTAAACACTCGGTTTTGATTTCAAAAACCTTTTTGAAATGATACTATATATGTTTGCCAACATACAAATATACATATGTACACATACATGCTACATACATACATATAGACACACACATAAATATATAGGGATACACATACACATAAAAACATATATACATAAATATATACACATACATATATTATATACATACACATATACCTACATACATTCATACGTACATAAACATGCATAATATATACATATATTTTGCCCGAATAACACAAAAATGATATTAAGGAATATAGTACTACCAAATAGTATCATATATCCCTTGCCGAAAGGGTAATACTTAAGACAAGTGGTTACCATCTGAACAAATCTCTTTTCCGTTTTAAGTTATTTTCGAATCACACGAACTAGTTAACTTAAATATGGTTGTTTCATTTTCAAATTGCCTCTTTTGAAGCAATTTAATATATATTTCCATATAAATAGTTTTAACAAATTATCTATTACTAACTTGCATCAGGCTTGTTCAAATTCGAACTTACTTTCACCATACAATAATAAAAAGAATAATTTACTAATTGCACTACAACGTTCGCCTAGGAAACTATCTGATCTTCACTTGAAGATTATTCTGATCATCAAAAAACTAATCTAGACTCACCCTCGAAATATTCAAAGAAAATAGCCAATCAAAATCTCTTTCCAACATATTATACTTATAAAAACATTCAGGTAAACTATTACTACTGTTTCCAACGTATATACATTTTTCCCTTGAAAATCATGTTGTTGAGATCAACTCATGCTTTTGGGATCAAATCAAAATCTGTTTTATTAAACAATTCTATAGCAAATTTTAATGGTAGCAAGTTCCCATTTAGAAACTCATAAATGAATTCCATGATGCTGTAATCATCATCAGAATTATTTTCCAACGACAAAAGGGAATTCAGTGTTCTCTATCTCCTTTTAAAATCGCATAGAAATATTTTTATTCATAAATACTTTCAAATAATACTATTATTACATTTCCAAAAACCTAGGAAACATTTAAAAAAAATCCGGGACTCAAGTCCTCAATTTCTCTAATTACATCCTTTTTATACGACTCCTTTTATAAATCAAATTTCCAAAATCATCTTCTTATACGAAACCATTCCTCAAATAATTATTGTAACGACCCACAAATTTATCACTTTGATAAATGATATTTAATTTTGAAATATTCAAATATAAGGTTTTATAACACCAACCATAAAGATTTAAACCCTAAAACCATGATTTGAAATTTATTTTAAAATATAATTATGGAATATAGTTTCATAAACAAACACGTGCTTCACGTACAAATTTTCATCGATAAATTAATTTCCGATAGAAGTATATATTCTTTGTCTTTGAGTGCAAAAGTATGGATACGCACACTAATACATCTATTTAAACAACATTATGAAATAAAATTATTTATTTTTAGAAATAAAACGCATTTATGACATCACCAAAGATGTCATTGCTTTTATGTATTTCTCCAAAAATTCAAGGTATGCTTAAATAGTTAAATAATTGTTTAATGCACTAGTAATTCATTTTAGTTAGTTGCAAAGTGATAGAAAATCATTTATAATAGTTTTGCAAAGCAATATAATTGATTTTAAAATATAAGAAAGTTCAAAATGCTTTACCGATACGATATCACTTTTTGTAAACACTGGTTAATATCAATATACATTGTTTTATAATTAAAGTGAGATCATTTAGATTCAATTAAAATAATGAGAAATATATTTTTCAAGATTTTTTTACTAAAATATATATAGTTTAACTAAAATTGGAAATGTGATAGGTAATCGAAAACGAAATTCGTAATGGTTTAACACATAGAAGTTGTAAATAAATAAATACAATGTTGTGATACATATACATATATATGAACATATATACAAATGTATACACATATAAATTTGATTATGTTTAGGAATTAGTCGAACCAAGCAAAGAAAAAATCCAAACACGTATGCATATATATAGAAGCAACTTATGAGTAAAGAAGAGACAAAAATAAAGCACCACATCACATTAGAGGCCAATCACATGGAGGAAGAGTGGGCTTGATGGTCGGCCGAATGGTGATGGGAGGGGATGAGGTGGAATGGTAATGCAAGCATGCTTAGGTAAGGAAATAATATCATGATATTTTTGGTACAAAACTTTTTATAAATACCCACCTCCATTCTCGCTTTCCTACACATAAATTCTCATCGTCCTCTCCTTCCTCTCAAGCTATTTCAGTGTCTTCCTATCTTAAGGAAAATATGTAAAAATATATTGCAAAAAAGAAATTATATATATATATTAGCATTCCTCTTCAAAACTAAGTGCAATCACCTACTTTCCTCTTTCACAACACACATACACCACCCTCCATCAACAAAATCGAGAACTCCTCCACTTGCAAGCATAAGGTGCGGTTTCCCAAGGTCCCAGGCTCAATTCCATAAATTTTGATTCGATCGTAGAGAAGCTATAATCCGTTTTCCTAAGTTTGATATCCTATAATGGCGAGAAAATTCTATAAAACTTTATATATATATATATATATATATATATATATATATAATGATGATGATGATGTGATATATTTTCCATGGATGTTAATTATGCTTTGATCATAAGGTTTGGTGGTTTTAATATAACTGTTAAAATTATGCTACTAGCATGTTAATACATGTCGTCACAAAGAAAATAACTTTATTTTATTAAAAGAAATGGCATATAAGAGATTGTTAAACCTATTTAAATGGTTTAAAATGATTCAGAAATATTTATAAAACATTTAAAAATATTGCAAATTTTTTTGAAAGAAAATGAATTTGAGTTAAAATAGGTGCATCGCGTAATAGTATATCATGATTTCGTACCACATAAAGTTAAATTCATCCATATTGTATTCGGAGTTGGAATTGGAGCAAGAATTTTCCAAACTCATATAATCATGGTTTTCAAACAAAGAAAGAAACTTAAGATTTCATCTTGTTCGAATAAATCTACTACTGGTTTTCAGAAAATATCACGGTTTAGCAGTTTAAATCCAAAATTTGAAATTCATTTAAAATAAATATTTTTAGATATTCAAAAATAAGATGTAAATTCCATAATTACATTAAAATGGTTTAAAAGATATTTAAGCCATAAAATTGGACATTTATGAAATAAAATCGGTGTCTGGTTCAATATATCCTTAAAACACTAATCGTAGCATTTTCTGCAGCAGTTTTCTTTAACTTCTAGAAATCACGTTTTAACTCAACTATTCTACCCCAATCTTTTTAAATAAGTAATTAATTTTTTAAAGATGATTCTGAAGTATTAATATAAGGTTTAAAAGAAATTTTGTTTATAAAATTTACTTTAAGTGAATGATTCAATCTTGGCTCTAAAAGACAATGAGTGGACCTAATTTTTCTATTCGTAAAATCTAGACGTGAGATTCTTAAACTAAGGAAATGTTTAGGAGCAATGCATGCCCTGGCTCATCTAGCCTCTTTCCTGGGCAAGGGACAGATAAGGTCCAAATATTGGAAATGAGACAATTAAAAAAAGATTTAACTTTTATAATTAATTAATTACAACTTGGATTGAATAGAGATAATCCTCTTATACTTGATGTTAAAATCCAAGAAGAGAAATCATACTAATCATATGAGTTTAAAAGGTGATTCCACCTTTGATTGCCGAATAGTACAAGTTGAATATGGAAATTAGTATCAAGTGAAATTAGTGTAATTTCTATGGATGTGTTTTACTTGAATATTCACTTATTCAGAATTACTATCTAAGACAACATGGTTTTGACCTATTAAAATGATATGTGTTGGAAATAAGAAACCTTTTATTAGGATTTAAATAAATGATTTGTACTTATTTGAATTCAATGGATCCTTTTACTTAAAATTAATTATTTTGGGTTTATAGTATATGATGTCTTAAATAACATTATTTTTGAGCCATTTAAAATTATGATTTGGAAATAAGAAATCTTTGTTAATATTTAAATAAGTGATTTGGAAATATTTTCCTAAGTAAAGGATTAAATGATTTGGAATTACTCGTAGTAAAAAACTTTTGACAGAACAAAGATTTGATAAATAAGGTTTAATGATCCCATGTTTACTGAAAAGAAATGGTTTTAAAAAGACATATCTCTAATAAGATAGTTTGGATAAAAAGATACTAATCAATGTAACATTAATGACCTAACTAGTTAACATCTTTTTATCGATGATTGTTTTAGAGGAATCAGGATCGGATTAGGGCAAATTCCTATCCGAAAACCACTACAAACCAATTTACGATTTCAAAGGTGAAGTTAAAGAAAATGAAATTGAAGGCGGGCATCTTTGTCACGACCCGATTTTTCGACCCCCGAAAATCTACATCAATACGTCCACTATATTAAATGCCGAACAATCGAATGCTAGAAAAACAGACCGTAAGGGAAAGAAGAAGAAGGCAGAAGAAGAGAAAAACAAAATAATAACAGAATCTCACAATCACAGCGGAATAACATATAATATATAACAACAGATTTTTATACCAAAGAATTTATAACTGTACATTACTTACAATCATCCAAGTACAACACAATCCATAGCACACAACTGGACAATTATCATAACTCGTCCTCACACAAACTAATTATGCAGCAAACCATACATATCGGATAATACATCAAATAAGTGTGATACGTCTCGCCATCCAACTCGTCTCCAGAGTTCCACGACATCCTATACTGTATTCTATAATACTCGGTCTAACCCGAGCATTATAGTAAAATAATACCTGAGTCAGTCTGGAAAACCAACATGAGAGGACACACTCAATTGGTTTATTAAAGTTTCCAAAATCCTTTGAAATCAAAGGTATCTCGTATGACCATGCCACAATTAAACATGCCGGGTTTTTACCTTACGATAACCAAAACATTTTTATCAAATCCGTCTAATATTATAATAGTGTCCATAGAAAGTAAAATAGAATCTAGCTGAAATGCTCGCATCTCAAGTTCCAGCATAGTTGGACACGATCAAAACCGTACATGCGCTTATTGGAGATTAGATTCCATACAATGGCAGGACTACTGGGGTACCGTCCGTTACAGTACCTGGTCTAGATCAGAGTACCGAGGATCCCCCCTGATCCCCTGCAACACAAGATTGGAGCTAACCCTTACTGGATAGTCCGAATAAGATCACCCAATGGTTGAGATCAGCAACCGTCGACACAGTCGAATAAAAAGGGTTATCTAGACAGGGATGACCTTACTCTATTTGGTTGCTAGCCACTTAGCCTTGTTGCACCTCCCCTGTTTTAGCCATTCCCGGTTGATGAGGCTTAAGGCTATGCATTACCTTTTTAGCACACATTCAATTAGAATGCTCATTGTCCTCCTGACGATGTTCGGATAGCATTCATCCATACAAGTTTCCTTGGGTCTGGACAAACCGAATTACCGACTTCATCATCTTCATGGTCTTCATTCGTAAATATTCAAACCGGATCGAAGTGGTTTTCAAAAAATCAATCCCAATCCCGATCTCTTCGAAATGATCAGCGCATTGACCAATATTGATAGTCGGTTATTTAACTATCAAATAACATCCACAAACAACCATCAGGCCTTAATAATTTTCCAAATTATTTTTTTTAAAATATCTTCGCAAGATATTTTCCTACACTTCAACCCTATGAAATAGTTTTCAAATCACCTTTTCTTTCGCGAAATAAATTTCCACCCAATTGTTTTATTTCCACTGAAAATCACCAAATCTTAATACTTTAGATTTTTAAATAATTTAAATCACTTTATCCAAAAATATATTATTTGAACACTTAAAATAAAAACTACGTAAACACTTTATTTAAAATACTAGTTATGAAATCTTATAATAACTTCTCATGTAAAACTTAAGCCAAAACTAGTTTAAATTAAAAGTTATTCTATAAGGTATAAATATTAAATAAGTATCTTTTAAATCATAATACTAGTTAAACCTTTAAAATAATTTACTTAAATAAGTAACTTAATAAATATTTACTATTAAAAATTTTAAAACCGCTAAATAATAATTTATTTCTAAAACATTCTTTTAAAACCACTTTAAAACCTCTAACTTATACTTGGAATTTTTTTTTTTGAAAATATACTTGCTTCTCAGGGAAATACACTTTCCATTTAAATATATCCATCTAATCACTTATAAATCCTGCCTAATATATCAAAATTTAATTTACGTTCCCATCCCGTAAATTTTCTTTTTCACACTTTTTAAAATAAAACCACCCTTTTATTTTTAAAATAAATTACCATCTCTTTATAAATTCCCACTGTGAGTTTATACTTTCAAATTTATCCACTGATAAATATTTCACTTTATTATTTATAAACGTAGTTTATAATTTCCATACCCTCATTCTCTTTTAATTACTGTTTCAAATCACTTAATCGATTTAAAAAAATCGATTCTCTAAATTAAATTCCCCATAGAATTTATTCCTTGATTTATTCAAAGTTTATTTCAAAAAAACCATTAATTCCAGATTCACTTCTTAATTATGATTTAAAATCTTATTTAAAACTGGAAATAACAATTTCATTTTTTTTCAAAATTCTTCTTTATCTCTCCCAAACTATTTTAAACCTTGAATTTAAAAATAAATCCTTTATTTCTTTAAATAATATCACTTAAGCTTTAAAAAATTCATTTACTCCCATTTATTCAAAAATCTCCCTTCCCATAGTCGGAATTTATATATTAGAACTTAAAAATCAACTTTTATTCCTTCCCAATTTCATTCTTAAATTTATCCAAATTAGCTAAATTATTTTAGTTAATAATTTTCTTTCTAATTCCTTCAAGAATTCATTCTTTATATTTTTTTATCTCAGTATACCCAAAATATATATTCCGACAACCCATAGCATTCAATATTTCAAACCCGATAAAATCAATCAAATTAATCAATCAGTCATATCACATATTATGAAAACAAATTTCAAAAATTTAAGGAATCCAGTTGGATCCCTCCAACCTGTTTCCCTACGTCCATAGACGCTAGCATAATATAAAAATACCAATCCCACTTCAAGGGAGATATCACAGTATATAGGGTCATCCGCTATTATGTTGGTTGCGTAGGGTCTAATACACTATATAATGTGGGAATCAATCACTCTAATATATCTATATATATATATATACACACACACACACACACACACTATTATATATATAAAATATCACATCCAGTCAATTCAATCATTTAACCAATAATTTAAATTTAACTATTTAAATTTAAATGGAAATCCGAATGAGTGAGATTAACCCACCTTAGACTTCTAATTCAATCCGATTCAACCGGCTTGTTTTCTTCACGATTTTAGACCTTGTATAACATTTCACAGTTTATTAATCATTTGAATTGATCGAACAATTAATTACTACTCATTTATTTAATTTAAACTAAATTTTACTTTAAAAATTTCTTAGTAACTAAATAAATTAAACAAATTTATCTCCTGAATTTTTTTTTAAAAGAACAGTAGGCTAAAATATGTATATTTATTTTTATATTTTTTCATTTTAGAACTACATATATATATTTGTAAAATAATCTGTGTAAACCAAAGTCCAATTTTTTATATAAACTATTCAAATTAAAACGTTTTAAAATTCCTGTTTCAACCCTATATATCTTCACTAAATAAAATTAGTTTTCTATTTACTGTATATATTAAAATATGTGTATACCAATATATTTATTTTCTGGTTTTCCTATATGTATATAAATATGTGTGCGTAAAATTTGTTTCTTTTTCTGTACATATTTTAAATCTTTAAATAGTAAGTTGATGTATATGTAATATATATACATATATTTTCTTTACATATATATCTTTATCCAAAATTGTATGTATATATATACATCTTATTAATAAGTAAAAAAAAAGAAGCTATACCACACTGCCTCGCGCCCTATGCGAGCTCAACCATTGAACCCTCCAGCAAATCGCCACCATCTTCACTCGCAAGTCCTCTGCCTCCCTTAATTTTGCTAGGGCGCAAGCCATGGTTCCAATCCCCAAACTCCACGCACTCGCGAATCCCTTCCGTATGTCGTTTAATCGAACAAGTTGCCTCGTCTACTTGAGCAGATTTCGGTTTGAATTTCAATTTTTCTATTCATCTGCCATTTTTCGAACGCTTCGATTTTTTGCTTAAGAACATGATTTCGTATTTTCTTTTTACTGAGAGGAATGGAAGTAGGCGTGATTTGATTGAATTTGAATAGTAAGGGGCGACCATCTTTTTTCATTCGAGCGAACTCGATTTGAATTTTGATTTCACCCTTTTTATTTCTTTCGTTTCGACTGAATTGAATAGGAGGAGGAAAGGGACGAGATATTTTAAAAGGGAAGACAAGATGAAGTATATTTTTCTTTTAAAGAAGATGCGTGTCTTCAAGGAGAACATGTGTTTTGCCTTGCGTGATGACATTACCCTGCTACAGTGATAGGAAAGAAAGGGAAAATGGAAACAGTTGATGATAAGTTTTGACCAATCAACCCTGTTTACATATATATGTATATCTCTGTGTGTGTGTGTATTATATTTTTGAATTCAAATCTTCTCGAAACCACAACTTTGAATTTTGACATCTTATTGAGGCGTTCCGCAAGGCATTCATAATGTCATATCCCTATTTTGAACGTAATGGAAAAGGTCTCGGGCACTAATTCGATCATATGGAGAAGATAGCTTTCTGAACCTAGTCATTATATTGAATTTTCAATATTAATTTCAGCGCGTTTACCTATCATACGATAGCATCAACTCCAAACACTATGAAATTTGAATGCTATAATAATACACTACTACAGATTGAATGGAACTGGTTTCGTCGAATTTCGAGACCGTGCCTCGGAAGGCTATTTTTAAGTATCAACTTAAACGATATATTTTAAAAAACTAAACAAATCACCTTTAAGTTCAATTTTATCACTTCTATTATCTTCAGTATCATCATTACAAATTTTTAAGCCTTCACATTATTCTTAACAGGCTCAAAACTGAAGATTCAATACTTTTTTCCCAATTTCAAATTATTAAATTCAATATTTTAATTGTCAAATATATAGTGATATTTGAAATTCAAGTTAAAAATTTACTTCTAAATATTTAAAATCAATTAAATATTCCAATTTCAAATGTCCAAAATTCCGGGTTGTTACATCCCCCCTTTAAAAGAATTTCGTCCCCGAAATTGCTAGTTAAGAAGAATGATCTATAACCCGTTAACTATTTTACCAACCTAAATATTTTTAACAACCTCCCAAAAAAATCTTTTTATTAAGGACACACTATCACTCTTACTAACTTCCAAACTCAACCATAACTTCCAAACAATCTTATTATCTTAGCCAGTTCAAATTATAACTTAAAATCAAAATTTTAAATTTCAAATTTTCTTAAAATTTTTCTAACTCTCTAAATTTTTTAAAATTTTCATCAACTTCTCCTGTGCGCGGCTAGATCGGTACAACTACAAAATGCCACTATGGGCCCCAAATTTCAAAAGAAAACAAAAGCCAAGTGGCTAGATCAGAAAATCATCAAATTTCTTATGAGAAATTAAATACATACCATTTGTCGGGCAATTCAAATATATCTTCTGAAATCAAAGACACCAATTTCCTTTGCATCCAAAACACCTGTATATCCTACTTAGCAATAATATTCAATCCAGAGTTCAAAATTATTTTATTCACTTCTTTTCAATATTCTCAATATTAGCTTTGCTTAAGCCCGGACGATGTCCATATATCATCTATGCGTAATAAAAAAATCTGATTGCTCACTCAATACATAATTTCATTTCCGAACTAGTATCGTCCACTTGACTCCCTAGTGCGGACTCAGATCTGGTTCCTTAATCAAAAACCGTCATTCTCCTTGCATAGCCGTAAACTATGATAGAGAACTTCAAGAATCAATCAAAAATCCATATCCAGGGTTCGTCATCGAAAATTGAGTGAAAAATCCCAACTCGGATAGATATAACTATTTTGAAATTCTGTGCTCGAATCTGAATCAAATCGTTATGGGAATAAAATAAGATACGTACATCCTACGTACTTATCCCAATTAATTATTAGTTATATCAATTTTCTTTTTATTCACATTTACTTTGATTTTCATTCACTTATTCACAATTATTCCATTTCACAACTTTACTTAACCTTTATTCAATATTAACTTAGAATATTCTCCCAATACCAATTTTAGGAATTTACCATTAACCTTCCTTAAGCTCAATATAAATATTTTACACTTACAGATTTATTTTCACTTCACTACTTAAGCTTTCACATCTATTTTCATTTAACTTAAATTTTCAATTCCATTCTGAATTCAATTCATCTTCAATTCCTAATTTATTTTAAATCTAAACGAATTTTATTTCTAAATTTTAATTATTTTAGCCAACTTCGAACAAATTCTATAATTTCACTTTACTTAACACGATTCAAACTGAATTTCAATGCTCAGTTTCAATTCCATTTACTTACAAATTAAAATTAACTTGTACATTCATAATTTTGTTTCAACTTAGTAACCTCTATATCCAAAAACTTATTCAATCTAATTCCAAAACTCACTTTATTTTTGAACTTTAAGTTGAGTTTTTAATTCCTTCCCCATAAATACATTTCAAATTTTTTTATGAGTTCAAACTTGTCCATATACTATTCACCCATTCCTTTAAAAATTTATTTCACTTAATTAGTTTATTTTACTCATCTATTTTAACATAATTCAAATTTAAACATTATTCAAATGTTCAGTTCCAATTTCCATTTAGCTTATTTAGATTCATTCCCTTTAAGTTAAATCAGCTACATTCCATTCACTAGCCTCTTAAATTTACTACATTAAATTGGTTCACTTACCACATCATTTTGTTGTCGCCCTTGCTTTTATTTAACTCTTTTAAAGTTGAATTTCATTCTAACAAATTTTAAATTTTATAATTTCCCAAACTTAGTTATGTTCCTTAACATTTTAAATAGGATTCCAGAGTCTTTTAAACAATATCTCAACATTTCAAAATAATTTTTGAAATCAATTATATATACATAATTCATTTTCATATCAAATTGTCCTTTGAATTTCAAAACCAAACCTAGTTTTGCAAACAACTCCAATTTAAAACATTTTGGTAGCAATTCCTCCCTTGGAAACTCGAAAATGAACATCGATGATGCTGTAGTCATCACCGAAGTTATTTTCTAGCGACCGAAGTGGGTTCAGTGCTTTTATTCTTTTCAAAAACATTTCAAATATTTTTAATTCCAAATCTAACCCGATTTCATATCCCATTCAAAAATAGTTCCTAAATGATATCACTATTATTTTCCCAAACCATTGAAAATCATTTTCAAATCAAAGGAATTTAACTTCCAAAATTTTGAATTTTAAATCCTTTCAATTCATATTCAAACATTACTCTAGAATTTTTTATTTCATTTCAATTATAAATCACATTTATAATTCACATTTTATAATTCATATTTACAAACTCCGTCTTGTTATAATTTCAATTTCTTATTCAATTTCCACATCACGGTGATAATAATTTAATATTATCACTTCCTAACAACCAACCGACCATATATAAGTATAATAATTTACGAAAAATATTCCTTTTATATATAAAAATATTTAGGAAAAATTATTTCATTTACCCCATTTAAAACAATAAAGTGTAGAATTGTTCTGTACAAGTGTTTAGAGATCCCTGTCAATAGTGTTAATTACTCGAATTTACCAGAATCCATAAACTACTCAACAAAACAACCAACATAATGTAAAACAATTTTATATTCACTAACAAGTACGCACTCATATCTATTAATACACTCAAACTTATTCTAGAGTACTAAGGACTCTATTTCTAATAGTAATCCCCATTAGAGCCAAGGTTCTCGCTTAACCTTTTGCTCCGATACCAAATGTCACGACTCGATTTTTCGATGCCCGAAAATCGACATCAATATGCCAACTGTATTAAATGTCGAATAATTGAATGCTAGAAAAACGGACCGTAAGGGAAAGAAGAAAAAGGTAGAAGAAGAGAAAATAAAACAACAACAGAATCTCAAAATTACAGCGGAACAACATATAATATATAACAATAGATTTTTATACCAAAGAATCCGTAATTGTACATTACTTACAATCATTCGAGTACAACACAATCCATAGCACACAACTGGACAGTTATCATAACTCATCCTCACAGAAACTGAATATGCAGCAAACAATACAGAGCGGATAATACATCAAATATGTGTGATACATCTCGCCATCCAGCTCGTCTCATGAGCTCCACAGCATCCTATCTTGTATTCTATATTACTTGGTCTGACCCGAGCATTGTAGTAAAATGACACCCGAGTCAGTCTAGAGAAACAACTTGAGAGAACACACTCAATTAGTTTATTAAAGTTTACAAAATCCTTTGAAATCAAAGGTATCTCGTAAGACCACACCACAAATAAACATGTCGGGTTTTTACCATATGATAACCAAAACATTTTTATCCAATCCGTCTGATATTATAATAGAGTCTATAGAAAGTAAAATAGAATCTAGCTGAAATGATTGCATCTCACGTTATAGCACAGCTGGGCACAATCAAAACCATACAATCGCTTATTGGTGATTGTATTCCATACAATGGAAGGGCTATTGGGGTACCGCCCGTCACAGTACCAAGTCTAGATCAGAGTACCGAGGATCCCCACTAATCCCATACAACACAAGACCGGAGCTACCCCTTACTGGATAGTCCGAATAAGATCACCCCGCGGTTGGGATCAACAACCGTCCACACAACCGAATAAAAAGGGACATCTAGACAGGGACGACCTTACCCTAATTGGTTGCTAGCCACTTAGTCTTGCTGTACCTCTCATGTTCTAGCCATTACCGATTGATGAGGCTTGAGGCTATGCATTGTCTTTTCAGCACACATTCACTTAAAATGCTCGTCGTCCTCCTGACGATGTTCAGATATCATTAATCCACACAAGTTGCCCTGGGTTTAGACAAACCGAATTACCGTCTTCATCATCTTCCCGGTCTTTATTTGCAAACGTCAAACCGAATCGAAGTGGTTTTTGAGAAATTCATCCCGGTCCCTTCGAAACGATTGGCGCATTGGCCAATATTGATAATCGGTTATTTAACTATTAAAAAACATCCGCAAACAACCATCAGGCCATAATAATTTCCCAAATTATTTATTTCATAATATCTTCGCAAGATATTTTCCTACATTTTAACTCTTTGAAATAGTTTTCAAATCACCTTTTCTCTCGCGGAATAAATTTTCCACCCAATTGTTTTATTTCCACTAAAAATCACCAAATCTTAATACTTTATATTTTTGATCATTTAAATCACTATATCCAATAATTTATTCTTTAAACACTTAAAATAAAAACTACTTAAAACACTTTATTTAAAATACTAGTTATGAAATTTTATAATAACTTCTCGTGTAAAACTTAAGCCAAAACTAATTTTAAAATAAAAGTTATTCCGTAAGGTATAAATATTAAATAATTATCTTCTAAATCATAATACTAGTTAAACCTTTAAAATAATTACTTATATAATTAACTTAATAAATATTTGCTTTTAAAAAATTTTAAACCACTAAATAATAATTTCTTTCTAAAACATTATTTTAAAACCACTTTAAAACGTCTAACTTATACTTGGAAATCTTTCTTTGAAATATACTTGCTTTTCAGGGAAATACACTTTCCATTTAAGTATAGCCATCTAATCACTTGTAAATCCTACTCGATTTATCACAATTTAATTTACGTCCCTATCCCGTAAATTTTCTTTTTCACACTTTTAAAAATAAAACCACCCTTTTAGTTTTAAAACAAATTAGCATCTCTTTATAAATTCCCACCGTGAATTTATACTTTCAACTTTATCCACTTATAAATATTTCACTTTATTTATAAACCCAGTTTATAATTTCCATACCCTTATTCTCTTTTAATTACTGTTCCAAATCACTTAATCAATTTTTAAAAAAAATCGCTTCTCTAAATTAAATTCCCCGTAGAATTTATTCCTTGATTTATTCAAAGTTTATTTCAAAAAATCTATTAATTCTAGATTCACTTCTTAATTATGACTTAAAATCGTATTTAAAACTGAAAGTACCAATTTCATACTCTTTTTTCCAAAATTCTTCTTTATCTCTTCCAAACTATTTTAAACCTTGAATTTAAAAATAAACCCTTCATTTCTTTAAATAATATCACTTAAGTTTTAAAAAAAATCAATTATTCCCATTTATCAAGAAATCTCCTTTCCCATACTCGGAATTTATTTATTAGAATTTAAAAATCAACTTTTATTCCTTCCCAATTTCATTCTTAAATTTATCCAAATTAACTAAATTATTTTACATAAAAAATTTCTTTTTAATTCCTTCAAGAATCCATTCTTTATATTTTTGATATCTCAATATACTTAAAATATATATTCCGTCAACTCATAGCATTCAATATTTCAAATCCCGATAAAATCAATCACAGATAATCAATCAGTCATATCATAGATTATAAGACCAAATTTCAAATTTTTGAGGAATCCAGTTAGATCCCTCCAACCTACTTCCCTGCATCCACAGACGTTAGCAAAATATAAAAATACCAATCCCACTTCAAAGGGGATATCGCAGTATACTATATAATGTGGGAATCAATCACTCCAATATATATATATATATATATATATATATATATATATATAATATCACATCCAGTCAATTCAATCATTCAACCAATAATTTAAATTTAACTATTTAAATTTAATTGGAAATTCAAATGAGTGAGATAACTCACCTTAGACTTTTAATTGCAATCAGATCCAACCAGCTTGTTTTCTTCACGATTTTGGACCTTTTATAACATTTCACAATTTATTAATCATTTAAATTGTTCGAACAATTAATTATTACTTATTTATTTAATTTAGACTAATTTTTTCTTTAAAAATTTCTTAGTAGTTATAATAAATTAAACAAATTTATCTCCTGAATATTTTTCTAAAATAACAGTAGGCTAAAACATGTATATTTATTTTTATATTTCTTTCATTTTAGAACTACATATACATATTTATAAAATAATCTATATAAACCAAAGGTCCAATTTTTAATATAAACTATTCAAATCAAAACGTTTTAAAATTCCTATTTCAACCTATATATTTTTTTAAATAAAATTAATTTTCTGTTAACTGTACATATTAAAATATGTGTATACCTATATATTTATTTTTTTGTTTTCCTATATGTATACAAATATAAAATTTGTTTCTTTTTCTGTACATATTTTTAATCTTTAAACAGTAAGTTGATGTATATGTAATATATATATATATATTTTCATCCAAAACTGTATGTATATATATACACACACACACCTTATTAAAAAAGAGAAGTTATACCTTATTGCATCGCGCCCCTATGCAAGCTCACCCATCGAACCCTCTTGCAAATCGCCACCATCTCTACTCGTGAGTCCTCCACCTCCCTTAATTTTGCTAGCGCACGAGCCACGGTTCCAATCCCCAAACTCCATGCACACACAAATTCCCTTCCCATGTCGTCTAATCAAATGTGTTGCCTCGTCTTCTTGAGCCGATTTCGGTTTGAATTTCGATTTTTATATTCATCTTCCATTTTTCGAAAGCTTTGATTTTTTCTTAAGAAGATGATTTCATATTTTCTTTTTACTGAGAGGAATGGAAGTAGGCGTGATTTGATTGAATTTTAATAGGAAGGGGCAGCCATCTTTTTTCGTTCGAGCGAACTGGATTTGAATTTTGATTTCACCCCTTTTTTCCTTTCATTTCGGTTGAACTGAATTGGAGGAGGAAAGGGATGACATCTTTTAAAAAGAGAAGACGAGATGAAGTATATATTTTTTATTTTAAAGAACACGCGTGTCTTCAGGGAGAACGCATGTTTTGCCTTGTGTGAAGACATTATCCTGCTACAGTGATAGGAAAGAAAGGGAAAAAGGAAACGGCTGATGATAAGTTTTGACCAGTCAACAATGTTTATATATATGTATATATTATATTTTTGAATTCAGATCGTCCCGAAACCACAAATTAAAATTTTGACATCTTATCGAGGCGTGCCGCTAGGCCTTCATAATGTTATATCCCTATTTCGAATGTAATGGGAAAGGTCCCGGGCCCTAATTCGATCGTATGGAGATGATAGCTTTTTGAACCCAGTCATTATATTGAGTTTTCAATATTAATTTTAGCGCGTTTACCTATTTTACGATCACGTAACAACTCCAAATGCTATGAAATTTGAAATCCGATAATAATACACTATTACGGATCCAGTGAAACTAGTATCGTCGAATTCCGAGACTGTGCCTCGGAAGACTATTTTTAAATATCATTTTAAACGATATATTTTCAAAAACTGAACAAATCGCCTTTAAATTCAATTTTATCACTTCTATTCTCTTCTATATCATCCTTATAATTTTTTATAAGCCTTTAATTATTTTTAACAAGATCAAAACTAAAGATTCAATATTTTTCTCCCAATTTCAAAATATTAAATTCAATATTTTAATTGTCAAATAAATAGTGATATTTGAAATTCATGCTAAAAATTTACTTTTAAATATTTAAAAACAACTAAATATTCCAATTCAAATGTCCAAAATTTCAGGTCGTTACAATCTTCATAATGGAAGGACCTCTTGTTGATAATTTCGGAGTAGCTCTCGAGATTAATAAATTGAAATGGTTCCATCATTCTAGGATCTTCGTATGCAAGGACCACTCGCTACCAATCCTAGGAGTGAATCACAACGTGATGTGCTGGGAGAGTTCCTTCGGTTTATCCTATTCCTCGACAACTTATATGGATGGATGTTTGGCGTTGCATTTCTAAGATCATAGTGCATTGACCTCCGCAAACGTACATCTATTTGGTAGTGTAGGAGGTAACTCCCTTATGCTTAAAACCCTTTTTTGAGACGTACGAGCCCAGAGGTTGTACATTTGTTGAAATCAGTTATGTGTTATTGGAACGGGCAATGTGGCATTTTAAGTGAAAATGTTCTAAGAAAGGTGAAAGTTAACTCAAGCCTCACACCTGAGAATTGTGAAATAGGGGTTTCTTTAATGCTAAGTGGTTCACTACAATTAGGGTATAATATCACCTTTCTAGATTTATTTATTTCTACCCGTTATAACGTCGAGTTTAAGTTTTGTGTTGTATGCAATGAGACTTTGTTGTATGCAATGAGACTTCTAGGGGAGGTTAGGAACGACCGAGGTGATATCCTATACGGCGCTATCCATACCTTTTATAACCATGGTACATTCCTCTAGAAATGTATAGTATGAAATGTAGTGCCTTACCTCGCTAATCATAGTAAATCCATTCCCCAAGAAGTGCCTTCTGACTTAGTTGTAAGCCTATTAAGCTATCAAATTTAACCAATGCAACAATTTTGTCTATTTGAATAGGTTTATGTTTGCGCCAAAATTGTTCGCAATCACCCAATTACAGATGAAAGCATCAAACCACAATCACATATTACAGATAGTATGTAGTAGAATTAAGTATGAAAAACACTCCAAAAATTAAAAGGAAAGCAGAAGAATGACAAGATTTATAGTGGTATGGTGTTGTAGCCTATATCTACTTTGAAAGATTTGATGTTTATTCATGATTCTCAACTGATTTAGAAGAGTACAATCGGTAGTATCCAAGTTACAATGGACTTTTAGTAGTGTAATAGCGTAGAAAAGCCAGAAGTCCCTTTTTTGGAGGTATAGGACTGCTATTTATAGGTGTAGGCTGAAAATATCAAGCTGAAATCTCGAAATACTCCTCTTACATGGGTAGCACACCAGATTGATCTAGGCTCATTTGGGATCGATCCTTGATCGATCCCCATGCAATTCATATCGATCCAAAAGTGGTCCAATGATGATGGGATCGATCATGAACGTTCATCTGGTGGTATTCAAGCTATGTTGAAAATTTAAAGGCATTTGGAGTTATCGATCTCGGGTTATGATCGATCCAAGATTGATAATGTAGGTATGCTGGAGCATTCATATCGATAGCCTCATATCGATCCGAATTCATATCGATCAAGTGGACAACATGGCGCTATAATCCAAGAACGATCCACTTTTTATGTCGAGTTGACTTTGCCTTCTACGTATCAATCATATGTCATTCCCTTCGTATCGATGCTCGTTGTACTCTTCGCATCAATCATATGGTATGTCCATCGTCCTCCAATTGCACATCGATCTGAGTTTCACGCCTCGATCCATGTTGTAAGTTTGACCACTTGACATGCTCCTTCATATAGATCAACATGAAAGCGATTGATACCAAATAGCTTATGATTGCTTTTTGTATCAATTAAATGATCGTTGATATCATATGATCATTTGATTGATCGTTACGAATCATATAGGAATACGACCGATATGAAGCAAGCAGTTGATGTGCAAATGAACACAGATCGAACTCCACCTATTTCGTATCAATCATTTTGTTTGTAGCTTCGTACTGATACTTAGACCCTCGCTTTGTATCGATCAATTAACCGAATAATATGAAACATGTTGGAGCAGGATCGATACATAGTGGGTGAGTATAAAAACGATCGACACGAAGAGCATGGATACAAAGCGATGGGCGCAGTTTGATGGACACGAGATTGGTGGAGACTTTGGTTGTTGATCAATCCATAGCTCTGACTCATGGCAATCATCTTCTTGGCCCAAAGTAAACCCTTCATTGGCTCGAAGCAAATGCTGTAATGACTCAAAGTGGACTGTTCCTCAAACACCCGAAGTGAACACTTCTTTGACCCGTAGCAACATGTTTGAAAACCCGATGCAAACATAAAGATGACTCGGAGCAGACTCCAAGCAATTTGAAACGACTCAATCTTTGTCGAAACCATATTTTAAGCATCTTATGGTGTTTGTTCACCGACTATGCTATATTTTATCCTTGAGATCATGTTTATCATCTGTAATAGTCCAACTCCAATCATTGTGCAGTCAAGTGGGTTAAATCTGCCTGTATGTTGCCTTATCGAAAGGAGGGTTAACAGTTTATTTAAAAGATTTTCAAAGAATGTCATTAAAAATAATATCATTGGATTTTACATAGAAATGATTGGTTATTATATGTTAAAAGCCCATTCCTTTTTTATGTGTGGCGCGGTCTTATGAGATACCCTTTGTTTTTAAATACTCATATTTTAAGATTCTCGCACCAGTTCCATGACTGAATTGGAATGTATTTTCTTTTTTAAACTCTTAGCACCCTATTTTTCCATGCAGCCAAGTAGTCAGGTTTAGTTTGGAGCATTTTGAAAGAGTTCGAAGCATGGAGCAAGAAGATTTCTATGAAGAATGTAATTCATTTCCACCGCACTTATATACTATTGTATTCCACGTCTGTAGGGACGAAAATTTATAACTGTCCATGCTTATGTTAAGTTAAAATCTGATAAATGTATTTAAAATTTTCCACTATAAAGATTATATGTTGAAATAATATATATTATTCCATTCGTGTAAGATTATGTTCTATTTCTTTATTTTCTTTCCCCATAAGTATCCATCTTTTCTTTCAAATTGAGCTTGATATGTGTTTTTTATTGTCAACTTAAAATATAAATAATTATAGGTTATTACAGTGGTATCGGAGCTTAGGTTGAGCGAACACCTGAGCTTAATTGCGGCACGTCTCATTAGAAAAAGGGTTTGTAATATCCTAGGATGAGTACCTCATTGGAGATGAGGTTAGTAGTATGCTAGGATGAGTAACTCATTAGAGATAAAATAAGTGGCAACCTAGAATGAGTTGAGAGTATTATATGTAAGCGCATGTTTGTTAATGCTAAAAATGAATTAGTTTTGAAAAATTTGGGCAAATGAACTAATTTTACCTAAGATGATATTATATATATATAAAATAACTTTCTAAAATGTATAATTTCTTATAGTGTTATAGTTTGCAATTAAGGGAACAATACTATTCAGTTATTATTATTGATTAATTGATTATTTGATTTAAAAAAATACGAACTCCTAGTGAATTAAGTTTCTCGATTTCACTATATAGTATTTAGTAATAATATTGGTTTACATCTAAGATATTTATTTAAGATAAATAAATTTATGAGCCTAAAAATTGTAAAAGTAAGATGATCCTAAGAGATGAATGTATAAATCAAGTTTATAAATAAAGGAATTAAAAAGAAGAATCTTTTGATGACTAGTTCAAGTGGCTCGAAAGTAAATAAAAATGGGCAGGGGATATGTTCGAATGGTAAACACTTCTCTCAAGTATTACCCATCTGGTTAAAGGGGTATATAATACTATTGGTAGGAACAAGTTCCATGGTATCAATTTCGAGCTTCTCAATCTATAGAAAACTTTACGTTAAAAGAAAAGGTGAACCATCAATTGATAAATCGATTAGTAATTATAAACATCTTTATAAAAGTATTAAATTAAAGATAAATTGGATCACTAATTGATAAAAGAAAATGGATTTTTCGATAATTTTGGACAGTTGGAAATTTTCGAATCACACCAACCTCGGAAGTAATAAATTTTCAAAATATAAAAGATAAAAAATGTGAAATGTTTTCAGTAAAATAATTTTATAAGTATAATTTATAAATGTCTTTTTTAATTATAAAGGATTTAAAAGATGAGAATTTGAGAATTTAAATCTTGTTGATTTTTAAAATTATTCTTCAGCATTGATAAAATAATAGTAGTATTGTTTGGAAGTATTTTTGAATAAAAATATAAGAGATAAAATTTATAACATACGAATTTGAGATGGTGGTAGATTACAACAAGTTTTAAATTGGTCGAGCACTCTAACGTAAGTAAACCAATCTTAAATTTGGGATTTATATATATACGGTTAGGTTGTATTGGAGTAATATACAAATATATACGTAAGTCTTGAACTATTTATACACTTATATAATGTTGTAAGAAGAAATCCAATAATGGGTTTAGTATGAAATGAATGGTTATAAAACTTAAATGTGTTGATTAAAACAAAGTTGTGTTTATAAATGTTTATTAACTTAAGAAATGGTTTGATGATGATTCATAAATTGATAGTGATATAAAATTGATTGTAGTTTGGTATAGTTAAGAAAACTAACTGGGATAAATATTAAGTTATACATAGATCGTTTTATTTGCTTAACTGTTTGGCATAAGATTCGAGCATAATAATTTGAGGTATTTACACAAGTCCCAAAAAGGATTTATCACTCGATTTTTAACGGCGAACATTGACAGGGTTTTTGGCCGGATCCTTTCATTTTCTATCATAGTTGAGAGCTATGTATGTAAAATAGAAGTTTTTGGGCCTGATCAAAGTCCACACTAAAGATTCGAAGGATTAATACTAGTTTGGAAGTAAAGTGGTATATTTAGATTTACGATCAAATAAGAAGGTGTACACAAATAATCTGTAAATATAAGAACAAATTTATATTTGAAATTTCAAATTTTATTTTGGATAAAGTAATGCCAGTTTTTGCGTTGTAATTTCGGGGATGAAATTCTTTAAAGAAGGGGAGTCATTAACGACCTGCAAATTTATCACTTTGACAAATGATATTTAATTTTGAATTATTCAAATACAAGGTTTTACAACACCAACTATAAAGACTTGAACCATAAAATTATGATAAGAAATTTGTAATAAAATATAATTGTGGAATATAGTTTTATAAATAAAGCACGTGCTTCGCATATAAATTTTCTCCCACAAACTGGTTTTCAATAGAAAGGAGATTTTCTCAGTATTTGAGTGTACGAGTTTGGATACATACATTAATATATCTATTCAACCAAGATTATGAAATAAAATTATTTATTTTTAGACATAAAATTTATTTATGACATCAACAGAGATGTCATTTCTTATATATATTTCTCCACAAATTAGTTAAGTTTAGATAATTAATAATTGTTTGAATATGATAATAATTCATTTTAATTAGTCATAAATTAATAATAAATCATTTATAATAGTTTGAGAAGTTATATATTTGATTTGAAAATATAAAAAATTAAGATTGCTTTATCGATACGATAGCACTTTTTTTAAACACATGTTAATGCCGATATATATGGTTTGGTATTTAAAGTATGATCGTTTAAATTCCATTAAAATGATATGAAATAAATTTTCATGTTTTGTTACTAATATATACAGTTTAACTAAAAAATAGAAATGTGTTCGTGAATAGGAATTGAAATTCGTAATGGTTTAACGTATAGAAGTTATAAACAAATCAATCCAACATTGTGATATATACACATACATGAATATGTATACAAATATATACACCTATACATTTAATTATGTGTAGGAATTAGTCAAATAAAGTAAAGAAAACATCCAAATGCATATGTATATTTACAAGCAACTATGTGTCAATAAGAGATAAAAACAAAGCAGCACATCACATCACATCACAAGCCAATCACATGGAGGAGGAGTGGGCTTCATGGTCGGCCGAATGGTGATGGGAAGGAATGAGGCGGAATGGTGATGCAAGCATGCTTAGGTAAGGAAATAACATCATGATATTTTTGGTGCAAAACTTTCCTATAAATACTTACCTCCATTCCCACTTTCCGACACACAAATTCTCTTCATCCTCTCCTTCCTCTCGGGCTATTTCACTGGCTTCCTATCTTAAGAAAAATATGGTAAAAAATTATTGCAAAAAATAAAATAAAATAATATATGTGTATGTGTGTGTACATATTAGCTTTCCTCTTCAAAACCATGTGTAATCACCTCCTTTCCTCCTTCACAACACATGGCCACGACCCTTCATCACCAAAGTCAAGACTACCTCCACTTGCAAACATAGGGTGAGGTTTCATATGGTCCCAGGCTCAATTCTGAGAACTCCGATTCTATCATAGAGAAGCTATTGTCCGTTTTCCTAAGTTTGATATCCTATAAAGGTGAGAAAACTCTAAAAAAAATTATATATGCATATAATGATGATGATGTGATATGTTTTCCATGGATGTTTACTATACTTTGATCATCAAGTTATTTTTTTAATATATTTGTTTAAATTGTGTAAATAGTCATATTAATACATGTCGAATATCATAAAGAAAATCACTTTCCTTTATTAAAAGAAATGTCCTATATAAGCTTGTTAAAACACATTAAAATGGCTTAAAATGATTTAGAAGTGTTTATAAAAAATATAAACATATTTCAACAAATTTTGAGAAGAAAATGAAATTTGAGTTAAAATAGGCGTGTCGCGTAATGATGTATCGCGATTTCACACCATAGAAAGTTAAACCCATCCATATGATGTCTTCGATGTAAGAATTCCTTTGAAAGAATTTTCCATACTCTTATAATCACCGTTTTCAAAAAAAGAAAGAAAATTAAGATTTCATCTTGTAGATTTTAAGATAAACCTAAAACAGGTTTTCAGAAAATATCGTGGTTTAGTAGTTTAAAACCAAAATTTTAAATTCATTTAAAATGGATATTTTTAAAAATTTTAAAATATGAAACAAATTCCATAATTATATATAAAAAAGTTAAAGATATTTAAGTTGTACAATTGGAAATTTATGAAATAAAATTGGTGTTTGGTTCAATATAGCCTTAAAACACTATTCGCAACATTTTCTATAGCAATTTTCTATAACTTCTACAAATCTTGTTTTAACTCAACTATTCTTCCCCGATATTTTTATAAATATTTTTAAATATGTAATTAAGTGTTTTAAAGATGATTTTGAAGTATTAATATAAAGTTTAAAAGAAATTTTGTTTATAAAACTAATTTTAAAAGAATGATTTATTTTTGGCTCTAAAAGACAATGAGCAAACCTGATTTTTATTTTCGTAAAATCCAGATGTGAGGTGCTTAAACTAAGGAATTGTTCAGGAGCAACCCATCCCTGGCTCACCTGGCCGCTTTCCTAGACGAAGGATAAATAAGGTCGAAATGTCAAAAATGAGACAATTACAAAAGATTCAACTTTTATATTTAATTAATTTGCAACTTGGATTGAATAGAGATGATCTTCTTATACTTGATGTTAAATTTCAAGAAGGGAAATCATACTAATTATATGTATTTAAAAGGTGATTCCATCTTTTTTTGATGAATAGTACAAGTTGAATATGGAAATTAATATCGAGTGAAATTTGTGTAATTTCTATGGATACTCGAATATTTGCTAGTTTGGACTTACTATCTTAGATAACATGGTTTCAACCTATTAAAAATAATATGTGTTGGAAATAAGAAATGTTTTTTCAAGATTTGCATAAATGATATGGAATTATTTTAATTTCTATTAACAAAAATAGAATCTCCTATTCCTGTCACATTTTAATATTTGTACTTACCCTATCCCTCACCCAGAAATGAAGCTAGGTTAGTTGGGGCACTGATTACTTCTTGCCTTTCCTTAGTTAAAGCACACCGATTCTAGATCCATATATAGGGGATCAATCGTATCACTGGCTTTTAGTGCCACATATATTACTACTTAAGTAATCAAATCCGTACATGGAAATAGTACGTTTTGCACCTAAGATCAATCTTTGATTTTAAACTTAAAGTATCCTTTGGTTAACAATGAAGCTATTTGTAATGACCCGATTTTTCGACGACCGAAAATCGACATCAATACGACCACTGCATTAAATGCCGAGCGATCGAATGCCGGAAAATCGAACCATTAGGATTAAAGAAGAAGGAGGTAGAAGAATGAAAAAGAAAACAACATTAGAATCTCACAAACACGGCGGAACAATATATAATAGATAAATGACTAATTTTTGTACAAAAATATATCTGTTATATACATTACATCATCAGAGTACAACAAATTCAAAGCACACAATTGGACAATTATCATATTCTGTCCTCACAAAACTGACTATGCAATTAATCATACATAGCGGAATATACATCAAATACATGTTATACGTCTCATCTTTCAGCCCGTCTCCTGAACTCCATAACATCCTTTCCTATATCCTATAATACTTGGTCTGACCCGAGCATTATAGCGAAATAACACCCGAGTCAGTCTGGAATACCAGAGTGAGAAAACACACTCAATTGGATTATTAAAGTTTCGAAAATCCTTTGAAATCAAAGGTATCTCGAGACCACGTCACAAATAAAGTGGCCGGGTTTTTACCTTACGATAGCCAAAACATTTTTATCAAATCCATCTGATATTGTTATAGTGTATATAGAAAGTAAAATAGAATCTAGCTGAAATGCTTGCATCTCACATTTCAGCATAGTTGGGCACAATCAAAACCATACAGGCGCTTATTGGAGATTGGATTCCATACAATGGTAGGGCTACTGGGGTACCGCGCATCACAGTACATGGTCTAGAATACCGTACCGAGGATCCACCCTAATCCCCCGCATCACAAGACCAGAGCTACCCCTTACTGGATAGTCCGAATAAGTTCACCCGACAGTTAGGATCAGAAACCGCCCACACTATCAAAATAAAGGGACATCTACCTTAATTGGTTGCTAGCCACTTAGCCTTGTGTGCACCTCCTCTGTTTTAGCCATTCTCGGTTGATGAGGCTCGAGGCTATGCATTACCTTTTTAGCACATACTCACTTAGAATGCTCATCTTCCTCCTGACGATGTTCTGAAAGCATTCATACATACAAGTCTGTCCCGGGTCCGAACGGAAACGAAGGCACTACTCCTACTACATCCATTTTGGTATCACCCTTAGGATTAGTAGCGATTAGCCCTTACACTTCACTACTCCATCTTCGACTCCAAGCTCTTGTCTTTCTCACGAAAACGTTCAAACTAGATTGAAGTAGTTTTCGGGAAATTAATCTCGATCCCAGTCTTTTCGAAACGATCAGAGCATTGACCAATATTGGCAGTCGGTTATTTAACTATCAAATAACATCCATAACAACCATCAGATTTAAATATTTTTTCCAAATTATTTATTTCAAAATATCTTCGCAAAAATATTTATCTACACTTCATTCTTTGAAAAACAGTTTTCAAATCACTTTTCTCTCACGGAATAAATTTCAAATATTGTTTATTCCCACTGAAAATCACCAAGTCTAAATACTTTAGATTTTAAAATAATTTAAATTACTTTACCCAAAAAATATATTTTAATACACTTGAAATAAAACTATTTAAAACACTTTATATAAAATACTAACTATGAAATTTCCTAAAAATTCTCAAGTAAAACATAAGCCAATACAAATTTTAAAATAAAAATAGAAATTATGAAATTTTATTCAAGTTTTCAAATAAAAACTTTAGCTTAACTATCTTTAAAATAAAACTACTTTATAAAATATAAATATTAATAATTATCTTTTAAACTTAGAATACCAATTAATTTTTCAAAATAATTACCACTATAACTAATCTAATAAATATTTACCTTACGAATTTTAAACAACTTAATAATAATTTCTCAAAAACATTCTTTTAAAACGACTTTAAACTTATAACTTATACTTAAAAAAATCTGCTTGAAACGTACTTGGCTTTTTGGGGAAATATACTTTTCTTTCATACCTTTAAAAATAAACCACTATTTATTTTTGAAACCAATTACCCATTCCTTAATAAATTCCCAACGCGAATTTATACTTCCAAATATTCACTGATATCTTATTTCACTTTATTAACCCAGTTTATAAATTTTTATAGTCTCATCTTCCATTTAAAATCCCAGTTTCAAACAGTTAATTAATTTCCAAATTAATTCCAAAATTTAAATAAATTCCTTTACTTACTCAATTTTATTTCAAAACCCATTAATTTCAGATTTAGAATCTTTTTTAAACTGGAAATACCAATTTAATATTTATTTCAAAATTTTCTTTTATTTCTTCCTAAACCATTTAAATCATAAATTTAAAAATAAATCTTTTATTCCAAAATTAATATCACCGAAGTTTAAAAATCCATTTATTCCTATTTATTCAAAAATCTCCTTTCCCATACTTGGAATTTATTTATTAGAATTTTAAAATCAACTTTTATCCTTTTCCAATTCATTCTTTAATTTATCCAAATTCTCTATAATTATTTTACTTAAAACTCCCTATTTTATTTTCCTTTAAAAATTCAATCTTTATTTGTAATAACTTAATATACCCAAATATATTCAATCAAACCATAGCATTCAATATTTTCAATCACCAATATAATCTATCTCAGATTATCAAATAAATCATATCATAGAATATTAAAACAATCTAAATATTTTGAGGAATCCAGTTGGATCCCTCCATCCTGTTTCCTTGCATTTACAGAAGTTAGCACAATATAAAAATAACAATTCCACTTCGAGGTGGAATATCGCGGTATATGGGGTCATCTGCTATTATGCGGGCGCATAGGGTCTCATCCGCTATATAATGCGGGAAGTCAATCACTCCAATATATACTATATATACTACTATATATATACAATCACATCTAGACATTTCAAGCAATTAATAAATAATTTAAATTTAACTATTTAAATTTAAATGAAATTCCAAATGAGTGAGATTAACTCACCTTTGATTTTTAAGTCGCAATCTGATCCAAACCCGATTTGTTTTCTTCACAGTTTTTGTAACATCTGCCATTTTGTACGCTTTAAATCGATGATAAACTACACATGTCAGACTCAAACCATACAAAAGAGCGGATTGTTATTGGGGTGAATAAGAAAAGAAGAGAAAGAAATAAAACAAAACAGAATCTCACAGCAGAATAAAAAAATATAATAATCAAATAACAGTTCATGAAGCTATTTTACAAAAACATTTGATTATACTTATGCAACACAGATCAGAATTACACATACCAGAGAATAATAAATAATGCAGCGGAATTCACGATGCGGTGAAATATAATAAATAATAATATTACAAATCTTCATCTTCGTCCTCTAGAGATAAGGTCTTCAAATCCTAAAATGCTCAGGCTGACCCGAGCGAATTGAAAAAAACAAAACACTCGAGTCAGAATTAAAAGATCTTATGTAAGTTAAATCAACGGTAAAATATGAGTGGAAGGCGTTAGAGACATTTACGAGGTCTGACATCTCCGATCCACTATCCAATATGAGTGTAGTAACTTAAGAGTTGTTCGGGATTCACATCTCCTAAGGATCCGTTAAACTATCTACTATGTAGTACAGTATGCTATTATAATAGTGTCTACACTATAGTATAATATATTTTAAAAATAGCGTTAAGGCGTTACCCATATTCCCCTTAACACATTTTATAGTGCCAATAGTTTCTACAGTACCGTAGTCCCTCCTGATCGGAACGCCACTAGAGGATACTCCATAGGTACGACATAAATCAAACTCGTACAAGGCGCGCTAGGGTTGGTGACACGGCATAACTAGGCAATGCCAGGGTAGATATACCAATTACACTTCCGGGCTGATGGTAATGCATAGCAGCCACTACCACCCACCTCGAGCCACACTCCCAAAAATCAAAGGTGCACCCAATCAATCACAAAGTAATAGAATGGTATCGAAGAAGTGTGTCCAATAAGAGGAGCTACCTCATTATCCCATCAATTGCTTCTGTTTTAGCCACCTTTTGCCAACTCACGGGAGTCGGGTCCACGTATATACCTTACAAGAACGTCGCCATCATCCAACTTCATTCTGAAATCTCCATCGCATATACGGTTGTTAAAGTGATTTTCGGAATTAGCAGAGAGCATGACAATATCTGATCCCGGCCTCTTTAACAACCAAACGTTATTATAACACCGCGGACATTTCAAAATAGTTTATACTTCAAAACCAAAATATCATTGTCATTTCAAAACCATATCAATACGATATCATTTCCATTTCAAAACCAAATAAGATATCATTTCCATTTCAAATATATCCATTTTCAAAATCATAGCATTTTCAAGGTTACAACACTTTCGAAACCAAACACTAGAAAATATAACATTTTCAAAACATAATACCTTGAAATTCATATCTTCGAAACCATAACTTTCACCACTAAACAGTTTAGAAATTCAAATAGTATGTATAATAAAATATTTTTAAATTTAAAATTACTTTATAAAATAATATAATTTCCTCAACTTTAAAATGATTCAAATCAACTTGAATCCAAAATTCAATTTATATCAAATCTCAATTCATAAATTTCAACTCAATTCAGTTTTCAATAAATCTTTTCAATTTATATCGATTTCAAATACAGATTTAAACATAAAATAAACCATTTCAATTTCCATATATTTCAAAGCTTTAAATATTCCGCCATTTCAAAACTAAATTTAATAACTTCATATATACTTTAATTTAACTTCATTATTATTTAGTTTTGAAATATTTACTTCAAAAATCCAATATCTTTTAAATAAACCCCAAATTCCAAATCACTAAATGTTCCTTCAATTAATTTAACCTTGAAATATTCATTTTAAATCATCTTAAACAAAATCAAGTTATAAAAACCATGCCTTTTAAAATTTCAAATTTAATAAATTTCAAATCAAACTTATTTGAGTTTAATTCTTAAACAAATTCAATTTTGAATAAATTTCAAATTTATCTTCCAACCTTAATTTATTTAAATCGTTATAAACTCTATATTAAATATAATTTAAATACTTAACCATATTATCTTCCATAAAATCAAACTTTATTATTAAACCTATTCTATGTTAAAACAAATTTATACATAGCTTAAAATAAAGAATAAAATAACATTTATACAATATCTAAAAATCAATATTTATATAAAACCATATATTTCTTTACAAAACCATAGAAATCATTTCAAATATTTTTATATATGGACCACTGTGTCTGTATATAATTTTCTATCCTATGGTCAAGTGATACAGATATTTATCATTTCAATCTTCAATTTAATATTTTACGATTGTATATCATTTGAAACCACAATCCCGAATTAATAATAATCCATAACGAACTTGCAGTTTATAACAATATAAACTAAACATCCATTCAACCAATATCAATAATCAACATCCATCACAATCATCATGCAAAACAATCCATAAATATCAATATAGAAACTGATAATAAATAATAGATATTTAACCGGTAGTTTTATGCAATAATAAATTAAATAACAATTTAATTCAAATAAATTCAATTTAACTGAGATGATGATTGAAAATATACCAAAAAATCATAAATAAATTCCTAATCACATCATGAATTAAATTTAACAAATATAAGAATTTTTAGGAGTTATGAGTGAGTTAAAACACTCACCTTTGAATTTAAATTCAAAATAAGCCCAAAATTTGAATGGTCTCAGAATTCATCCATACAAGCATTTAAATGTCTGTAATTCTGATATGATCCCAGCAAAATAAACATCACATGAATCCGAGCTCGTATGAAAAAGTTATGAAAAATTAGAAGATTGGAAAATTTCTGATCCTGGGTCGACTTCGGGTTCAACTTCGGTCTGCCGCCTCAAATCCCCGGTCCTTGCTCCAAGTTTTTGCCAAAACGACCCGAAGCGACCCAAGTCATTTTCTTCCTGACCCAAAATTGTGTAGGGTTTTTTCCCCTAAACCCCGAAGCGCGACACGAAGTTGCCGCAGATCCGCAATTTTTTTTAATTGAAATTAATTTTTGGAATTTGGGAATTAGGTTTTGTCTACCATTGGAATGAGGAGTTGAGAAGGAGATGTACATACAGACAAATAAAAATAAGGAGTGGCTAGGGTTTATAACGGGTTATTTATTGGCAAAGCTGAAAATAGAATGAACGGACAAGATTTGATTGAAAGATAAACGACCCGAAAAGCACGTTCTCCCTCCAGAACGAAAATGGGTCAACCTATGTATCAAAATAAATGTATTTAAATATTTTAAATTCAATAGAATAGGTTTCAAGTTTTCATCATATGAAGAAGTTATGTTAATATCTTCTTATTTCAAATTGATTTCAGTTGAGTTCAGTTAAATTGATTTATAGACGTTTCGAGTCCGTACGATCAAATGATACGTCCGATCGTTACGAAACTTGAAATCCTACAACAATCTACAGATTCAATGAAATTGGTTTTGCTGAAATCCGAATCAGTGGCAAAATGGCTATTTTTCAGTCAATTAAATAAATAAATATTAAATTAAATTAAATCACTTTTCATTCAAATTTTAATATTTATAATTTTTACCATCTTGGATTACTCTAGTAATTTATAATCCTTTATAAAATATTTCTATATCGATTTAAAGTTAATTTATTAACCAATGACAATACCAAATTTCAATTTCCTTAAATTCATTAATTATCAATTGAAATTCCAACAAATCCATTTATTTGATTTTAAATCTTGTTATTCAGCCAATTATTATCTTATAGATATAATTACCTTTGGTTTATGTTTATTACATTAATATTTCCCATTTTATCCTAATTCCAATTTGCATAGTATTTAATTTCGTTGACTTACCATTAATCCATTCGTTATAGATTGAATTCCAATTGATAAATTCCAAATAAACTGATTTGATCCAATTCTAATCTTTTTATTAAGTCTATTATTACTCTATAACCTAGTTAATATTTGCTTGTCTTTCATTACATTCATACGTTCAAATTTACATCTTTCAATTATATTAAATTCATCATATATATATATATATATATATATATATATATATATATTATAATTAAAATCTCAATTAATCTATTCAACTAGGTTTCATTCCTTTATTGTATCTTATGAACAAAATATACATTCCCCTTTATTTTATTACATTCACACTTTATAATTACCTAACTCACATTATTAAACATTTACTTTCAATTAAATATAATTGATTTCCAATATTAATTTTAGCAGCCTAAATAAAAAGGCAACTTGCAATAAATATCATCATTATTTTTATATTATACTCAAGTTTATTATTTCCACTAATTATCATAATTGCTTACATACTGTTGAGTTCATTCAATTACTATAAATTATACCAATTAATTTATTTATATAACACCTACCCTTGTTTACTTATATTCCATTTTATACCCAAATGTAACATTTACAACTAGATTAATAGACCAATTAAGTAGCAACTGTTTGCAAAAAAAGGGCAAACACCTCCAAGTCGTATGATTTAGTTAATTTTAAGTTGTTCTTAGTGATTTTGGTGAGTTATGCAAATATGTAAAAAGCAGGGGCTAAACTGTAAAAGACACGCAGATTTATAGTGGTTCGGCCAGAACGTGCCTACGTCCACTTTATATGTTACTCTCCTTTTTCTATTCAGATTACAAGTACAAAGCTTTGATTACAAGTAACTGAAAGTTGTTTGAAAGTTCTATCCGTGCTTGAGCTCTCAAACTTGTCTTCCATTGTTGTACCTCTACCCCTCTATTTATAGAGTGAGGCTGAGGGTAGGAGTCCTGGATGTATATAGCTGCTGGTGGGCCTGGGCTGAAGCAATCTGGCCTGGTAAGGTTGGTCCGGTCGTGTCCTCCCTTGCTTCTGGTTCGGTAGTGAATGGCATGTGTGTTGGTCCGGTGGTGAGGGCATAGCTTGGACCAGTGATAAGTGGTTCGGGCCCTAGAGGCGAGGTGGTGTCTTGGTTCGGAGGTGGATGGTTCGGTGGTGAGTGGACCGGTTGTGCATGGAGATGGAGTTGGTTCGGCACAGAGATGGAGAGTGGGTTGGTTCGGCATGGAGGAGGACGTGGGTTGGTTCGGCTAGGTACCGAACCGGTAATGCTTCGGTCCGGTTGTGGATGGGTGAAGTTGGTTCGGTGGGTTGATGGTTCTGTAGTAGGCTGGTTCGGTGGTTGAGGAGGAGCGTCTTTGGTTCGGCATGCATGAGAGGGAGCTGGTCCGGCCGAATCTCATCCAACACCTGCCCCCCAAAGTAGGGCATGTGTATACACATGGCATGCTTTGTTTTAGCTAGGATATCTTCATTCGGCCCTGCACGTCGAACCAACTGGTCCGGTCGTTCGTAATTGTCTATAAGTATGGGCTTCAGGCCTTCGTTCAACCTCCATCATTTGAGACAGCCGAACCACATAAGTGTCGAATCACCTAGTACCAAATCATCTTAGTGCCGAATCATCTTAGTGCCGGATCATCTAAGTGCCAAATCATCTTAGTGCCGGATCATCTTAGTGCCGAATCAGGTGTGTTTCTTTTGCCGAATGAGGTTTCTTCGTTTCACCGAATTAGAATAAAGACACTCAATACCAAACGAACTAAAAAACTTTTCAATGCCGAATGGACTCGGAAATCTTTTAGTACCGAATGAGTTCAGGGACCTTATGTGCCGAATGATCCAGAAAACCTTTATCTTTTGAGTTTTGAATTCGAGTGAAGTTGCAGACTACATACGCTCGTTTGTTTATATCCTCTGTTCTAACGATGTACTTTCTTGTGTTGTAGATAATGTCTCACAAAGTTGAAACTCGATCAAAAAAGAGAAAATCTACGGATAGAAGTGAGTCTTCCGTCGTGCCCCCAGTCCAGCCGGGACCAGCGCGACATGGAACTGCCGCGAGGTCATTAGTGGACGGATATGGCCCTCAAGAGCTTCTGATCTCTCCTCCCGATTGCTTTCCGAGCTCCCTCAAAGAGGGACAACTTGATGTTATCGCTCGCTCCTTCGGGATTGACAAAGCGAGCATGCTGCTACCGGGAGATGGTGTGATGCCGTATGATCCTCCTGAAGGATATTTTGCCTATAGCCGATACCATTGCATGTGCGGGGCCATTCCTCCGATCAATGCGTGGATAGTCAGCTTCATTACCTACCTGAAGGTGGCTCCTTTTCAGCTTCAGCCCAACTCCTACGCCATCTTAGTGTGTCTATTCGTTATCTTCCAGAGGAGGTATGGGCGCCCCCCTTCTAACCGGGAAATCCGATATTTGTATAATCTGAGGGGCTACAAGAAGGGGTCTCCGTACATTAGTTTAGAATCGGCTGTGTCCTTCAAGCCGGTCTTGGACTTATACTCGAAATTCACCATGTTTAAGAAGGAATGGTTCTTCATCAAGGACGACACCGTTTCTTTTCGCCTTTTCACCTCTGGCTGTAAGTTGAATTCCATTTGTAATTTCTCTGTTCCGGCTGCAATGCTTCTTCTTCTATGCTTCGGTTTCTTGCTAGCGACAGGTGGCTTTGCGGTCGCGGAGAATGATCGCCTGGTATAGATGGCTGCGGAAATAAAAGCCATTTCGGGACGGGATAGGTCGGCTTCTTACCTGATTAGGAACGCCACTCTCCTGGAGCACAACTTAATTCTTCCACGTCAATCTGTGGTTAAGCAGAGAGATACAGCCGAGGAGAGGGCTGCCAAAGCTAAAGACGGGGCTACTGCGAAGAGTAGCAAGAGGAGACCTTTCTCGATACCTCCAGTCGTCGGGGGAAAGAAGCTTAAGAAATCTGATGGACCCTCTCCCAGCACATGCCCAGATGTTCCAGAGGAGGAAAGTGGAGAGGAAGAAAGAGGCGAGGAGGAGAGCGGAGGTGATGGAGAAGGTGACGGTGGTAACGGTGGCGAAGGGCAGAGTGGTGGTGGCGTTGGTGCCTTGACTTCTGGGCAAGCGGGTGAGATTCAAGAGTGGACGGATGATGCCTTCCGTCAAGCCTTCGAGGGGTTGGGGGAAGGGTAGGCCTTTGTGGAGAAATCGAAGAAGTCTGATAAGGCCGGGACGGGTGCCAGTCTATCTTCTGAGAGGATTTCAGCTAAAGCAACTCCGGCGGTTCAAGGTGAATTCTTAACTTCCGCAGACTCCCTTTATGATAAGGACTTAGTAATATTTTATGGCCAGCTCCCGTCTTGGAATGAGATTCAGGACTTATTGCAGTATCCCACTCCCCCTTAGGGTTTGTAAAATAAACGCGTTTTCCTACTCCTTTTAACTTAACATATTTCTCGGATCATAGTTTCATGCATGCTTGTAACACTTGGTTTTTATTCCAGGAACGGGTAAGGTGGCCAAGACATCAGATATTCGGCACCGCCTTGAACAGTACAAGCTACTCAAAGCTTCCGCCAAACTGAAGCCGTCAACTAGCCGTCCCGGAGATGTGGTTGGCTATCGCCCTCTTCTCGGAGTTATTGAAGAAGATATGCAAAAGAGGAAGAGGGGCCGATCTTTGTTTGAACCTTCACCTGGCCCTCAGCCTCCAGTCCAGCCTATCCATGATATTACTGAGGAAGATACCGAGTTTATGCCTTTCCCACATCCGCCCGAAAATCCAACCGTCACCCCGATAGACCACCCTGGTTTGGTTCGCAACCCAATTGCCGGCCACCCGGATCTGGACCCAAGTTTTCAGGACATTTCTTTTGACGTGGCCACGGGTGAGCATCTTCTTCCCCGCAATCCCATGGTACGGGTGCTTGATGAGGCTATGTCCTTAGACCTCGATTTGCTTACTACCGGATTGTGACCATGGGGGATGAGGCCAAGGCAAACATCGATCGGGTGGCTGAAGAGACCAAGAGGCTAATGGAGCATCACGCTCGACTGGCCAAGGCTGGAGAGGAAATCGGAAGTGCTAACATTCGGTTGCGGCTAAAGGTTTTTGATCAGGCCAAACAGCTTGCCGATCAGGCTATCCAAATATCCTAGCAGGAGGCGGCCTCCAGACGACTAAAGAAAACCATGAAGAGGCTAGCAAGGATGAGTTGCGAAAAATTGAGGCTGTTTGCATAGAACGAATTGACATGGCCATCGCAACGGTGGATGAGGTTCGGAGAGCGTATCTTGAGCAGGTAGAGGAGTTATCTGGGAGACTTGAGGCCATAGAGCTTGCTCAGGCCAAGCTGAAGGAGGTGATGTAAGTGATGCGGAAATCCCTTCAGGCTGACTTCTCGAGATACCGATTGGAGAGAGATGCTGCCGTCGCACGGCTGTCGGCTTTTGAGGCCCGGATGAAAGAGTTTGAGGAGAACGAGGGGATGATGGATGAGATGCTCCAGGACATGTATTTCCGAACTTGGAACAGGGCAACCTGTCCTGGATGGACGATTATCCCCGGGTCATGGCTAGGATATATCTTCGGGCTTTGGAGGAGGCTAAGGCCGATGCGGATAAGGAAGGTGGTGCGGCTTTCAGGATGGTTGTGGTTACGACCCAATTTACTAAGGAAGAGAAGGTAGCGGTTTAGGAGGGCATGCGGCTGCTCGCTGCGGATGAGGTAGGCGTGCAGCTAGATGATGATGATCAGGGAGCAGATGCTGGTAAGTCTTCCCTCTTAATATTTCTTTAACTTGATTGCGTATAATTTATCTGATGGATTCTTTTCCCGAATCGGACAGGTGGGACCCCTGGCCAGCATGCTGGGAGTTCTGACCCTGCGGTCAAGTAGATCCCGGAGGGCGAGCAGGATAGAGGCGGAGCCTGCTGCAGCTGATTATTTTTTGGCCTACTTGGCATTCCTGTATATACTAGTCCCAAAACATTAATGTACTTTAGGGTTTTAACTATATCATTTGTAATGAACGGCTTTATTTTTTGACATGTAATTTCATAACATAGACTGATTCTGCTATATTTGAATGCTTTTGTTACTTTGATGTGTTGCACAAGAAATATAGATGTGCATGTGCTAGTGATTCAATTGTGTTTAATGCTAAGTTCTTGCTTAAACTATAACTTATGTTTGGTAATGTTTGTGTGATGTGCGCATAAATTATAGCTACGTATTTATATACAAGAGAAGAAAGTACCGCCCTTCAAGTTTTAGCTGTATATGGTAGCTTTGAATGTCTTGTGTAGCTGAGTATGGAATGTAGTTGAGTGTCATGTCATCTAGTTGTGAGTTCCTATTTCCATCGGCGGGCATCTCCTATTCCGTGTCCTGTACTTTAGGGATCGTTGTAGAGGATAGGAGGAAAGTTTTTATAAATAAAATGGAAATATAAGAAATAGTAAAACTTCCAATCACGGAAGGCTGTCGATATGCTTAAGTTCGTGGCAAACGAGTTTTGTAGTCACTTTCCCTAGCTGTGGGTCTTGGAGACATTTGTCACCCATCTTACGCCTCCGCGGGGAGTTTATCTTTTTTACCACAGCCGCACTTAAGACATATCGGAGTCGAGATCACGCACAGTAACTACCCGAGCCATTATGGCCCGCAATCGTGGGTATTATTCGATTTACTGTGGCCGGCTAGCGTGGGTGCCGATCGTCAACCGTGAACTACCCATGGCTGGCCACACCTTATGTTGGGGCTTAAAGTAGGTTCACAGTTGCCAGCGAGCCGAATGCCGTAATGAGCTGCCATCGGCTATAGTCGGCCTTCTTGATGGCTTATAATCGGCTCATTACAGTTGGCTTTGAGGGCAGTCGCGAGCAATGAGTTAACCCGCAGCAGAAGGATGCCGGAGCAAAAGTGTCTCATTGGCGAGTGCATAGATTCGTATAGTACCTGTTAGGTCTCGTCCAGGTGAAGCCGCGCGATGATGCATCTTGAATGGAAATGCAGGATTTTGTTCAACAGAAAAGGATAAAACTCAACAAGTAGCCAAGATATAAAGGAACAAGTTAACATGAGACAAGATTTTTATAGTGGTTCGGCACGAAAATGCCTACGTCCACTGATTCTCTTGTTAATTCACTTCATATGGGCAGTACAAGTTAAGAAAAGTATCGACGAAGGTGTTGGATATTCCATGCCCTCTAGAACACCTCTCCGTCCACTGTTGACAAAATATAAGCTCCGTTGTGGAGATCTTTATGAATTACATAGGGTCCCTCCCAGACTGGATCTAGCGCCCCGGGGCGCGGGAACATCCGTTTGAGGACAAGATCTCCTTCTTGTAAGCTGCGGTGTTTGACTTTGGAGTTGTATTGTGCTGCTACTTTTTGCTTGTGAGCTTCTGCTTTGAGTGCTGCATCATTTCTTCTCTCCTCAGTTAGATCCAAAGACATGTGGAGGAGTTCTTCGTTCTCTTCTGGGTTGTAGTGGATCCTACTTTGGGAAGGCACTACAGTTTCAACTGGGAGCATGGCCTCCGATCCGTATGCCAAAGAGAATGGGGTATGCCCTGTTGATGTTCTGTAAGATGTGCGGTAGGCCCAAAGTGCCGTAGGAAGTTCATCCACCCAAGCGCCTCTTGACTTTTCAAGTTTCTTCTTGATTAGGGTTTTGAGGATTTTGTTGACAGCTTCGACTTGTCCGTTTGCCTGGGGGTAAGCCACAGATGAGAAGCTTTTGTGAATTCCGTGCTCTTGGCACCAGTCGGTGAATTCCTCGCTGTCAAATTAATGTCCATTGTCCGATATGATTTTGAGTGGAACCCCGTACCTGCATAAAACATTTTTGATCAAGAAGTTAATAACTTTTGCCGAAGATATTTTATTTAGAGGCTCCGCTTCCACCCATTTGGTGAAATAGTCAACTGCCACTATAGCATATTTGGCTCCGTCTCGGCCCGTCGGCAATTCGCCAATCAAATCAATTCCCCATACTGTAAAGGGCCAAGGGATGGTCATTTGAGCAATCTCGTTTGTTGGTAGTCGAGGAATTTTAGCAAATTTCTGACATCTGTCACATCTCTTGACGAAGTCTAGGGCGTCTTTGTTTAAGGTGGGCCAGTAATATCCGTATCGGAGTAATTTCTTTGTTAGAGTCTGCCCTCCGGTGTGATCTCCGCAACTTCCTTGATGGATGTTGGACAAGACTTCCCTGGCTTCCCTTCCAGCGATACACCTTAATAAGGGATTAGAGAAGCCGCGCCGATAGAGGATGTCTTCTTGTAATGTGTAGCGGGAAGCTTTCCTTAAGATTTTCTTAGCTTCGTTACGCTCGTCGGGCAGTGTGCCATCTTGTAAATATTTCCGGATAGGAGTCATCCAAGTTTCCTCTTTGATTGCAGCTATCATATTCATTGTCCCGTAACTCGGGGCTAGTTGATGTGAGATGGTTATTGTTTGGGAAGCGGTGCCATCCTTCATGCTAGCTTGCTTTGCCAGTTCGTCGGCCTCCTGATTCTTTTCTCGAGGAATGTGTTTGATTAAATAGTGATCCAACCGATTGAACAGCAGCTTGGTCTTCTTTAGATATGCTGTGAGTCGATCTCCTCGAGTTTGGAATTCTCCCAGTATCTGATTTACAATAAGTTGGGAATCACTATGGAGACATAAAGAACCGACTCCAATCTCCAGGGCAAGTTCTAATCCGGCTATCACTTCTTCGTATTCTGCGTCATTTTGGTGGCAGCGAACTCCAACCTTAGGGCGTAGTGTAGCTTCCTTCCCCTGGGGGTGATTATCACAACACCTGCCCCCGAGCCTTGTTCATTTGATGCTCCATCAACGAAGAGATTCCACTTGATATTTTATGCTACTTCAGATTGCTCCTTACCTTCGTTAGTAGTGAATTCGACAATCAAATCAGCTATGGATTGTCCCTTGATAGCGGTGCGAGGATGGTAGGTAATATCATATTGACTCAGTTCAATGCAGCACTTAAGTAGTCGTCCAGAAGTGTCGGGGCGATGGAGTACCTGCCTTAGCGGTTGATCGGTTAAAACTCTGATGGAATGAGATTGGAAATAGTGTCGCAGTTTCCGTGACGTGATTAGTAAACAGTATGCTAGCTTTTCAAGTTTAGGGTATCTGGCCTCTGCCTCTGTAAATCTCTTGCTTACAAAGTATACGGGCCGCTGCGCGCGGTTGTCTTCTCTCACCAAAGCGGCGCTTAAAGCATGGGACGATACAGCAAGGTATAGGTATAGTTCCTCGCCCTCATTTGGAGTTGAGAGTACTGATAGTCTCTGGAGGTGTTCGATTAAGTTAAGGAAGGCTGTCGAGCATTCGTCAGTCCATTCGAACTTTCCTTTGTCTTTCTTTAGAGCTTCAAAGAAAGGGATGCATTTGTCGGTTGCTTTAGAGATGAACCTGCTTAGGGCGGCCACTTCCCGTTTAGGCTTTGCATCTCTCTTCGAGTGGATGGTATCTTGATATCTTGCAAAGCCCGAATTTGTTCGTGGTTTGCTTCAACCCCCCTGGCATGGACCATGAATCCCAAGAACTTTCCCGATGCTACTCCGAAGGAGCACTTTAGTGGGTTCAGCTTCATTCCATATTGGCGAAGTACTTGAAACATTTCTTCCAGGTGGTTTATATGATCGTTGGCTTTCCTCGATTTTACCAGCATGTCATCCACATAAACTTCCATAGTTCGTCCTATTAGTTTCGCAAACATCTTGTTGATGAGGCGCTGATAAGTAGCTCCGGCGTTTTTAAGTCCAAAAGGCATCTGTAGCAGTACAATCCCCAGTCAGTGATGAAACTAGTGTGGTCTTGATCGGGGGCATGCATTGGGATCTAGTTATATCCTGAGTATGTGTCCATAAAGGATAAGAGTTCGTGTCCGGCTGTGCTGTCCACGAGCTGATCGATTCGGAGGAGTGGGAAACAGTCCTTTGGACAAGCGTCATTTAAGTTGGAGAAGTCGATGCAAGTTCGCCACTTCCCATTAGCCTTTTTACCAGTACCGGGTTGGTGATCCATTCTGGGTAAATGGCTTCTCGTATGAAGTTATTGGCAAGTAGGTTCTTTACTTCTTCCTCGAGGGCTGTTGATCGTTCTGCCCCTATGCTTCTCTTTTTCTGCTTTACTAGCACCTTGGTGGGATCGATGTTCAGTATGTGGCATGCTACGTTTGGGGAGATTCCTGTCATGTCAGCGTGCGTCCATGCAAATACATCCATGTTGTGGCGAAGAAAATCAATGAGTTGAACAAACCTAGGAGCAAGCTTCCCCCTACGCCCAAACAGAATCACGTTCCTTAAGGGAGAGACCTTAAGGAAAACCAAGTCACCAACAGCAAACTCCAAACTCATCCTACAACGATCAACATACTTCTTTTGCCTATCCTGGGTAATCTTCATCTTCTCTTAATCTCCTCAACCTTCTCTGAAGCTTCCAAAATCATATCAGGACCAAGAACCAAACGATTATCGGTTTAATCCAGCAAGATGGAGATCTACAAGGTCTTTCATAAAGAGCAGCAAAAGGAGACATTTCAATACTAACCTGATAAAAGATAGAATGAGATAGATAAAGATTAGGATGAGATCAAAATATAAGACTGAAAATATACCTGATAACTGTTGTTATAGGTGAATTCAACAAGATGGAGATGGTCTTCCCAAGATCCTCCATAATCCAGAACACAAGCTCGAAGAAGATCCTCAAGAATCTGATTCACTCTTTCTGTTTGACCGTCGGTCTATGGGTGGTAAACAATGCTCAGATTCAGACGAGTACCCAACTATTCCAGAAGGGCTTTCCAAAACTAACTGGTGAAGCTAGGGTCCCGATCACAAACAATGCTGAAGGGGACAACGTGGAGACGACGATCTCCCTCATGTAAATCTCATCCAGACTGGAAGCAGAACGGGTAGATTTGACCGGAATTAAGTGACCTGATCTGGTCAATCTATCCACAATAACCCAAATGCTCTCATTACCCCTCCTAGACCTTGGTAATGCATCAATAAAATCCATGGAAACCTTTTCCCATTTCCAATTGGGAACCTCAAGGGGCTTCAACAAGCCAGGAGTCTTCTGATGATCTGCCTTGAATTGCTGACAATTCGCATACCTACTAACAAAGATAGAGATATCCCGCTTCATACCCTTCCACCAATATTGCCTCTGCATGTCTTGATACATCTTCATCACAACATGATGAATAAAAAGTCTGGATCGATGATGCTTCCGAAGCAACTCCTGCCTCAATCCATCAACATTCGGGACACAAATCCTATTATTAATCCTCAAAATCCCTCTGTCTTCGATCTGAGATCCACTACCATCAGAACTACTACCACCAACTCTACTCCAAACACTCTCCTTAATCAATCTGATAATTCTATCCTCATCCTGCTTAGCAATGATACGATCCAAAAGAGGAGAAGAAGAGATAACAAGCTGACATAACATAGCCTTCTTCCTACTCAAAGCGTCAGCCACAACGTTAGCCTTTCCAGGGGTATATTTGATGTCGAGATCATAAGAAGAAAGAAAATCAAGCCACCGAGCTTGCCTTTAATTCAAATCCTTCTGGGTTAAGATATACTTCAAAGACGGTGGTCAGTAAAGATAGCACCCAAAAGATGATGCCTCCAAAGTTTCAATGCAAAGACATCAGCAAGCAATTCTAAATCATGGGCTGCATAATTGGCCTCATGGGTCTTCAGCTGGCGACTAGCATATGGAATCACCTTCCCATCTTGCATCAAAACAACACCTAAACACTCTCGACAAGCATCAGTGAACCGTTAATTCTTCATTTCCATTTGAAACGGTAAGCACTCGTCCGGAAGTAAGCTTACTCTTTAACTCATTGAAGGCAACTTTACACTTATCATCCAATATAAACTTAGCATTCTTTCGAGTTAAAGAAGTGAGAGGTGCAGAAATCCGAGTGAAGTTCTCAATGAATCTCCGATAGTAACCGACAAGGCCCAGAAAACTACGAATATCAATTGGAGTCTTAGGAGTTTTCCAATCCTGTAGTAGAATAGGGAGAAATAAGGACCCCAAAAAGGATAGAAAGATCAAACTAAAGAATCAGAGGAAAGAAAGACTTACGTTGATCGCAGCGATCTTGACTGGATCAACAGAAACTCCATCACCAGAAACAATATGCCCGAGAAATCGGACTTCATCTCTCCAGAAATGGCATTTAGAGAATTTATCCTTCAACTTATGATTTCGAAGAGTCTTTAGAACATAATTCAAATGCGACTCATGCTCATCCCTTGTCTTGGAGAAGACAAGATATCATCAGCAAAGACTATAACAAATTTATTAAGCACATCACGAAAGACACGATTCATCAAATCAACAAAGAAAGCAGGAGCATTAGTCAAACCAAAAGGCATGACTAACTACTCATAAAAACCATTCTCAGTACGGAAAGCATTCTTAGGAATACTTTCTTCAGCAACTCTTAGCTGGACAAAACCTGTGGTAAGATCAAGCTGAGAGAAAACAGTAGCTCCATAGAGCTGATCAAACATATCATTGATGCGGGGCCTATGATATCTGTTCTTCGTAGTGAGCTTGTTCAGCTTCCTATGATCAACACAATTCTCAAAGAACCATCAGACTTAGTGAAAAAAACCACTGCTTCTCCCCATTCTGAATAGCTAGGTCTGATCAGACCCTTGGAGGACAAGTCCTCAATTTGCTTCCTTAACTCAACCTTCTCACGGGGTGCCATTCTTCTAGGTGGAAGAACTATAGGTCGAGCTCCAGGAATAAGATCGACACAGAAGTCAATTTCCCGTTTAGGAGGTAAGGAAGTGACTTCATCGAATACATCAGGAAAGAGTTTGACTACAGGAGTCGAATGAAGATCAACAGGAGAAGAATCAAGAGAATAAATAAAACTGCCAGCAAAATCCTGGGGCAAACTACACTGAATCACCAAGGAAACACCTTTATCACCAACAAAAGAGATAGTTCAGGCACTACATGAGATATGAGCATCATGTCTATTTAACCAATCACACCCAGGAAAAAGATCAAAAGCATTAAAACCCAAAACATAGAAATCACCCGAAAACCGATAATCATAGTAGATGAGTTTCATATTTCTATAAATCCTACAAAGGTTCGCAGGACCCCCAATAGGATTTGAAACACACAAAGGCACCTGATTAAACCCGGGAGGAAGAAGATTCTCAAATTTATTACAAAGATCAACCGAGATAAAGCTATGAGAAGCTCCTGTATCAAACAGAACACGAACCGGAAAATAAAACAGAGAAAAAGTACCCTGAAGTGTACCTTGGTTATCACTGGGAGCAGGAGCAGAAATTGGAACAAGGGTAGGTGCAGGAGCTGGAGAAGATGCAGAAGTAACAGCAAAGATACCCGATGACTTGCCCTTCTTCTGAGTAGGACAATCCTTCTTGAAATGAGCAGGCTGCAGAGAAATGTGACAGAGGTCACGCCTGGTCAACTGGGCTGGAGGAATAGCAGCACCCAAGGTAGGACAACTATTAGCATAGTGTCCCTTCCGACCACGTCTATAGCAAGTAATGGCAGATAGGTCAATCGGCCGCCTCTGAGATAAAGAAGATGATCCCAACCCTGGAGTCTTGTTTTGATTCCCCTTCCGATGGTGAAAATGGGACTTCCTCTTCTTAGGATTTCCAGAAGAGGACTAAGATGAAGCAGACTGAGCAGATGGAGGATCCTTGGAAGTGGGATTCTCGTATCTAATGGCCATGTCAATCAGAGTAGTGAAAGGACTGTGCACATGTGCTATGAGACGACCATAGTACTCCGGACGTGCACCAGCAATAAATTTCTCATTCTTCTTGATAAGAGTGTCAATCGGATTAAGGCCAAACTTCGAAAGTTCATTGAACTTCCTCTCATATTCAGCAAAAGACATATCACCCTGTTTCAGATCCATGAATTCCTGATACAACTGAGATTTCCCAGCCTTGGGCATCCACTTTACAAGAAAAGCCTCCCTAAATTGTTCCCAAGAGATGTCAGCTTCAGCGGTGAGAGCTGTGACAGACTGCCACCAATCCAAAGCTGCTCCTTTCAATTGCCAAGCTGCCAACTAAGGCTGCTGGGCATCAGTGATCTCAAGACCGGAGATGATTCTCTCCAAGTCCTTGAACCTCTGTTGAGCTTCAATGATGCTCTCAGATCCTGTGAACTCGGTGCCACCGAGCTCAGTATATTCCTTGCAAAGCTTAGTGAACCTGACTGGTGCAGCAGGCTCAGGAGCTGGGGTGACACCACATCCCCTACCTCTTGCATTCCTTCTATCCATACTGAAAAAATCAAGAATAAATTTCAGGACAGAGGTAATTGAGAAACAAAGACAGGATTAGATAAAAAAGATAAGATTCAGCGGGAATTAAATATCCCATAGAAGGAAAATACTAACAAGTTGGATAAGGAAAGAAAGAAGCTAAGAAAATTGACTTTAAAATAGTTTTTATATCAAAATACTCTTTAAAAATCCTTTGAAATCACTTTATACTTAAAAATACGTTCTCTTACAAAAAAAGGATTCTAAGATTGATTTCACTCATTCTAGGGTGTTTCTACCCTATCTCTAATGAGTTTTTGCTCTGTAGGCTACAGTTTGCCTAAAACCAAAGCTCTGATACTAAATGTAACGACCCACTATTTTGGACCATTCAAATCAACAATAAATCCACACATGTCTGACTAGAATACTACAAAACAGTCGATCGTAATAAAATTTGGCGCAAGTAAACCAATCACAGAATCACAGACAAAGATAAATCAGAATAACTCGCAATGGAATTAAAACAATTATAGTGGTTCATGAAGCCACTACAACTCAGTCTTCCAAACAAGTACCAAAATACAAAGTCTAAAACAAATACCGTTCGGAAACCAATATAGTAGGAAATCCCAAATACATGTATCTAATACATGAGCTGAAATGCAAATACTGAAATTGAAATAGACAACAACTTGATAAGAAGATGACTCCAGAAATCTCTAACTTCCTGAAGGTAGATCCAAGCTGCAACACTAAGGTTGACCTGAGTGTAACAAATAAACACAAACACTCGAGTCAGGACATACATACTTATACAATGTAAACCAACTCAAGTGAACTATAATATAAGGTACAAGTAACTTAAAGGATGCTTGAGACCACCCATCCTCTAGAAATCCATTAAACTATTTACTATGTAGTAATATTTCGCTATTATAATAATGTCTATAGTAAAATAAACTTACTTTAAAATAGCGTTAAGGCTTTACATTTTCCACCTTAACACGTAATAGTCCCAGTAGTCCATCCAGTATCATAATCCCTCTTGGTCAGGAAGCCACCAGAGGATACTCCATGAGCTACGGGAGAAAAAAAAATCGTACAAGGCACGCTAGGGTGGGTGACACGGCACAACTAGGCAATGCCAGGGTAGATATAACAATTATGCTTTCGGACCGGTGGTAACGCGTAGCAGCTACTACCGCCCACGTTGAACCACACTCCCAAAATCAAAGGTGTGCACCAATCAAATCACAAAGTAATAGAATGGCATACGAAGAAGTGGGTCCGATAAGAGGAGCTACATCCTTAGCCCGTCGATTGCTCCTATTTTAGCCACCTTATGCCAACTCACGGGAGTCGGGTCCACGTACGTACCTCAACATAACGTCGTCACCATCCTACTTCATTCTCGAATCTCCACCGCGTACACGGCTGTCAAAGTGGTTTTCGATATCGATAGAGAGTATGCCCATATCCGATCACGGTCTCTTTAACAACCGACGTTATTGCTACCCTGGTTATAAATTTCAAAAATGGTTTATATTCCAAATCAAAATTATTCATGTAAACCATTTAAATATGAAGTAGTTATCCTTTCAAATCAATTATTCAATTTTCAAAATTTCAGCAATTTCTAAGTTCATTAGTTCAATTTCAACATTTTAAAGCATTGAAAATTTCAAAACTGCAGCACTTCTAAAGTGCTGCGATAGGTATATTTAGTATATATCAAAGCATAGTTCAAATTCAGCAACTGCAGCACTTTAGAAGTGCTGTTATAGGTTTATTTAGAAATTTCAGCACCTGGTTCAAATTTCAGAAACAACAGCACTTCAAAAATGCTGTCATAGGTTTAATTAGTAATTTCAAGCCATAATTCATACTTTCAGAAACTGCAGCACTTCTGAAGTGCTGTCATAGGTCTCTTTGCTATATTTCAACCCACAGTTCATGTTTTCCACAACATTTCTGAATTGCTATAATTTCTGTTATACTCTTTAAATAATATCTTCAAATTTTGTTATTTTCAACTTATCAAACTTATTCCATATTTCAAAAAACTTTATTTGGATGTATTTAACTTATAAAATTAAATAAAATAACAACTGATTTATGAATATCCAATTTAATATAAAATTCATTTGTTAAGTCAACACTTTATAGCCAGCATAACTTTTATTTCAACCAATAACCTAATAATTTATTACCCATCGCTTAAATAAAATTAAACCTCCATTTATTTACTTAACTTAAAATTCCATTTTAACCAACTTCCCAAATTCCAAGTTAAGTCATATTTAAAATACACCTTTCCCTTTATTTATTTATACATTTAACTTATAGAAAATAACTATACAATTTATTTAATTCATTTAAATCAAATCTAAGCTAAAATTTCATATTTAAATATTTCAAAATACTTAATAAATCAAAAATAATACTTAAAAATAACCACGGGTCTGCATAATATTTTCTAACCTAGGTCAAGTGATATGGATAATATATCATTTCAAACCGTAATTTAAAAAGAAAAAAAATCCAGGTTCTATCATTTCAAACCTGCAATCCCAAGAAAAATAAATACAAATAAAAATCACTCGAGCCTATCATTTCAACCATAATGATTTTTCCTTATTCTAATGTCCATTTGGATATGTATCATTTCAACCCATAGTGATAGGGAACTTGCAATAATGATACAGTAAATAAAATGAACAGTATATCATATAATAACATATTAGAAGATGTAACAAATATGTAAACAACATTTATCATCATAAAACATATCACAGGCATGTATGAATAACATCTCAATTTATACATATCCACTTGTCATTATTCCACAATAATATAAGTTCATATGTCTAGAATGATGAAACTCACCTTTTTGAAGCTAGAGATCAATTAAAACAAAAAGATCCACACACCGCAATGATCGAGAAGGCACGACAAGATTTGGGAAGAAGTAACAACCAAATTCAGATCTTGAAATTCAAATATAAAAAATTATAAATATACGATTTTCCACAAACCAATATGGATAAACCATGAGAATAAAATTCAATATAAAAATTTTATCAAATCAAAGAATGAAATGAATTAACGTGAAACAAAATGGGATGAATCATCAAGTGGGCTTGGCCACAACCCTTATAGGCTCACCCTCACCACCCATAGGCTCGGCCATGGTGTTTAGATGCAAGTTAGGCTAAGATATAGGGTCATAAGGCACGGCCATGACATGGAAAGGGGAATAGAGGCAAGTCACATAACATGGAAGGCTACAAGGCATGGGTCTAGTGGATTTTGGCTCGGCCTATGTGCTAATTTGGGTCAAGGCACACGGCAAGGGGATGTTTGGTAATGGCTTGGCTTAGTGGAGGTGGAGGAATTGTGGCCGAGGTGAGTAATAGGAAGAGGTGGTGAAAATGGAAAGTTTATAATGGTTTTGGTCAAAATTTGTGGTGGGTCTAGGTTTTAGGTTCACGACCAAGGCATGGGATGGTGAGGAGGAATGGATGGCCAGTCATGGTGGTGGAGGAGAGGAGGTGGTGGTCGGAATAAGGGTGGAGGCCGAGAATTTCATGAAGAAAACACAAAAAAAGTAAAAGAAAAAAGTAAAAAGAAAGGAGGAAGAGGCCATTAAAACTTACAGTATTTTCTCTCTGGAGATGCAAATGGAAGTGAGATGGGAAACTTCGTTTCTGTACGTGATTTGATTAGTAGAAGACGGCTAGGGTTTTAGGAATAGGTAGTGAATGGCTAAGGCAGTAAATAAATAGGCTTAAACAAATAAAGGCAAGAAATAAAGCCAAAGAAACTTATGCCAAAATAAAATAACATAACGTACAACTAATTGATTCGTTTCCCAACTATTAAATACAAAATATACAAATGAACATCCAAATAAATAAATTAAAGTGTATGCACACAAATAGAAAATAACATAAGTTATGAACAACTATGGTAGGAAATAAATAGATAGGCAAATAGAGAGGTAAGAAATAAAGAAAATGTAACATATGCCAAATTTAAAGCAAAGTAACATACGTCAATTTGATTTGTTTCCTTGCCATTAATTAAAAGGTATATACAAAGAAACATTCAATAAACAAAATAAATAAAGTTTTAAAAAGATATGCCTTTAAGACAATATAACGTATATCCATTGAAATGTTTTCCAAGCAATATATAAGATATATAAACACATAATGGAAAATATAGAAAGACAAAATAGAGATGAATATATATGAAAACTATAAATGTATATATACAGAAATTATTTATTTTATTATATTTGGAAAGGAAATTACAAATAAAAATCCAAACTTTATTGGAAAATTTTCAAAATTCAAATTTTGGATAATTAAACACCAAAATTTTAAATAAAATGAATTAAAATATTTAATAAAAATTTTGGTTTTTTACAAGACTTCGATTCCATATCAAGAGCCCTCACTAAGAGTTTCCCATCAAGAATAGAGTGATAAATCCTTATCCAGGTTGGTGTGAATCACCTCAAAGTTATGTACTCGAACCTTGGATTAAGAACCATTCTGCGAATAAAAAGATCCATATCCAACTTATGGTTTAATCCAATTAGGATAAGTAATTATACTACTCTATTTCTTTTTTTACTTCCTAAATTTTTTCATGAAAACATTTATAAAAAGTTAACTTTAGTTCTAAACATGTATGATATCTTATTACATCCATAGAGTGCATACAACTATCCGATAATCTTTTATTCTTTCTTTTTCCTTAAAATCAGATGTAGGACCAAAAGAAATTTAGGTCTTATAACTAAGTTGACCTCTTCATACTCTTTACCCATTCGGCCTTAATTTGTAGCTAAGAATATTAGGATGTTGGTATCCATACTTAATCTTGGAGTCTCCCTTTCCTTAGACAAATCTAAGGTAAAGATGTTTATTAGTCGGCCAAATAACATCACATGGTTTACTTAACCAAAATGCTTAACTAGTCTAAACTTATCTTAACTTGTTAAGGTTGTTCAATGGTTATCAAACCCTTTTTTATCAAAGTAAAATCCCTTGAAACCTTTATTTATGAAACATTTAACAAAAATTTGCTTTATTTACCTAGGTTACAAAACTACTTAACTGCCTCCTTTTTTAAAAGCTACTTAATCAGAAAGAGGAATTTTAAAAGAGAAATCCACCATAAACTACATCATACAATAAATGGTCTAACTACTAGGTTATTTTTTAAACATACAACATGCAACTAAATACCCATCAATAGAAGTCATAACCTTTACTATGGCTTACCTAATATGATATATAATACAGATGCTGTAACGACCCAACTTCCAGACTCCTGGAAGTCGCATCGTTAATAAGAAAGAAAGGGATAGAAAATAGAAAGAAAGAGAAGAAGAAAGAAACAACACATCAGAATCTAAACAGCGGAACGAATAAATTATATTAATAACATAAAATATTACATAGATTATAATCACTATCAGAGTACTCAGATATACAACACATACTAGACAGTAATAAATACCTGTCTAGTATTTACAACATAATACAATCCAGAGATAACACAGAACACACAGTGGAATACTATATATCTAACGCAGAAGCCTCCCGCTCCATTGCTCCTCCAATATTCGTCAAAGCTAACCTGAATCCCTTGGCTACTCATAAAAATTTGAGTACCCAAAGTTTATGAAAAACAAGAATAAACTCCGGGACAGACATGGGTCTGGTGTGAGTAACAGGTTAAAGTTGCTTAACTTTAAAAATCCTTTGAAAAGAAAAGGTATCACGTAAGACTTCCCACACATAAACATGGAAAAGTTTTTACCTTACGCTAACCAAAACATTTGATCGGAAATCCAGTGATGTTATAATAGTGTCTAGGGTTTTCAAGTAAATATGAAATAGCCGAAATTGTTACATTATTAAATTCCAGCTACTAGCCACAAAAGTGGGTAATACAATCAAAACCGTTGGCACTTATTGGGTTGTGGATTCCATACAATGGCAGGGCTATTGGGGTACCGCCCGTCACAGTACGTGGCCTAGATCAACGTACCGAGGATTACTCCCAATCCCCTGCAATACAAGGCCGGACCCATTCCTTACTGAATAGTTCCGAACAAGACAACCCCGCAGTTGGCGTACGCTCCAAATTGCCCACACAGCCGAAATAAAAGGGACTTCTAGACAGGGGAAAATCTTGCTCTCCAGTGGGAGCTACCCACGAAACCTTGCTGCACCTCCCCTGTTTTAGCCATTCCCGGTTGATGAGGCTTGAGGCAACGATTACCTTTATAGGACATATCACTTAGAATGCTCATCGTCCACCTGACGATGTTCTGAAAGCATTCAATCCATACAAGTTCGTTCCGGGTTCGAACGAAACCGAAGGCATTATCTCGTTACACTCGTATTGGAATCACCCTCAGAGTTAACGACGATAACCCTGCACTCTGAATCACCATCTCGAACCTATAAGTACTATTCCGTCAAACTCATTATGGAATCACCCACAGAGTTATACTGACTCATAGTCCTTACACCTCGAGTCTTCACTTGCTCCACTTATATTCACGACCTAATGTTAATTGGAACCGATGTGGTTTTCGGATATCCAAATATGGAAAGCCGATCCCGGTCTCATCGAAATCCAAAGCGTGTCTTTTAAGGCCAAGTTGTTTTAAAGGTTTAAAACAATTCAATTATCTATATACACAGATAGATAAATCATAAATTCACAACAAGAAATCAATATCATCATCACACGGATAATCCATAATATCATTATCAAAGATAATCATTATCACAATGCAACCAATACATCCAAATCACTCAACATTATCTATCTCATACTTGAGATTCAAACCATTTCGGCAATCAACATTAACCATCCATATAAGCAATGATCTATCATTCCAAATTTAATTAATTTGAAATGAATTAGATTAATTACATCATTCAAATTAATTTAAATTGAATTAAATTAATTACTTCATCAATATAAATCTTGCTTCCATAACTATTAATTAATTACAAATTAATTAATTAATCATCTTCCAATTAATCACTATAATTAATCACCTTTGATTAATTACTCCTTAATTACATTTATGTAATTATTCTTAAATTAATTTCACAAATTAATTATACTTAACCGAATACAGTAATTTAAACTTTAATTACTTCCTTCATTAATTAACTATAATTAATTACATTAATTAATTACCTTTAATCACTTATTACTGATTAATTAATCTTAATTAATCAATCTTAATTACATCATTAATTATCTTAATTAATGATCTCTAATTACATTTAAATTAGTTACCTTATTTAAATTAATTACATTAAGAAATAAATCTTAATTTAAATCATAATTGTTAATCCCTCTTGATTAACCCTATTCAGTAATTAATTACCCTTAATTACTTTACCAAACAAATTAACTTCTCCATAATTAATTATCTCAAATTAATCCCTTGATTAACCCACCAAGTAATTATACTTAAATTACTTTAATTATCAAATCACCTTCAATTAATTACATACAGTAATTACCCATTAATTACTTCTCTAAGTAATTTCTCTTTATTTAATTACATTAAGTAATTATACTTCACAAATCATCAAATGATTATTTTAAATTAATTAAACTGAATTAATTAACTTAATCTAATCAAATTTAAACTCAATCAATTATAATAAGTAATTAATTTACTTAATTACTTCCATAAGTAATTATTTACATAAATGATTATTCTTAAATTAATTAATCCAATTAATTATTAAAATTAATCACATTAATTAATTAGTTAAATAATCCTTAGTTAATGACCTTCATTAACTATTAAACAATCCATTAATTAATCCCTAATTAATTAAATAATTAAATGTTAATTAAACTTAATTAATCCATTATTATTTGATTAATTAATTATTAATCATTAATTAAAATCAAACCTTATTTAATTGATTATTCTTAATTACAAGTTAATTATTCGAAAAAAAATAATTAACCTTAAACCCTTAATTACTTTGAGAAATTATTCATTTCATTAATTAAATAAAATTGATTATTCATTTAATTACCCTAATAATTAAATGAAATACAAATTATTATATTATAATTTAACTTTAACAAGATTTTTTTTTTAAAAAAAATCAATCTAAAACTTTTAAATGATAAATAATACTTTTATTATAAAATAAATTTACCAAAAGTTAAAAGGAGTTTCCTTTTAAATTGAAAACATTTAAACTTTATATTATTACTCAAATTTGTTTCAAACACTTATATTTATAAAACTTAAATTTAATTTGAAACAAAGATTCAAATCCCAAATTTGAATCAAATTTAAAACTTGTTTAACACATTCTTTTATATTTCAATTTCAAATTTAAATTCAAATTTCTTTAAAACATTTTTAAACAGTAAACCCCTTTAAAGTTTATTTAAACAATTTGAATTTAAAACTTAATCATTTCCAACTATGATTCAAATCAAAACTTGAATCCATAATACAAAATTAGATTTAAAATACATTTTAAATCTTTGCTTAATATTTAAATTTTCAGTTTTAAAATTTGAAACATGACAAACTTTTAAAACTGCAAACTAACTCGAACTCTAAGGATTCACTCGAGTAAACGCTAAATAAACTCGAGTAAAACTCAAGTAGCTTTTATTTGCATTTACAGAACTTACAACATGACAGGTTTAAACTAAAACCTGTAACATTAAAACTACCAAAGACCCCATCTCAAATACTCGAGTCACCCACACCTCTGCTTCGAGCAAAAGCACGCAACACCCCGGACATCACTTGAGAAATCCTTCTTCCCCAAAACACAGAATGCATGCCATAAATTCGTGCACATGCACCGCCGCAACAACCACCACCTACCCTTCGCGACCACCCACACATGTCGGCGATCTCCTTCCAATGCTATTCCGACCAACAGAGAATTTGCAGAAGCCCTAAATCGAATTTGAGCATTCGAGCCCAACACATGAAGAAATGTTGAACCTGGAATCACCCAAACCACTCGCCACCGATCACCAGGAAATCTCCACCGTCGGCCACAGACCCTTCCATACCCCAACTACCTTTCCCCAAAATTTGAGACCACTCGGTCATCTATGGAAGTCGCACCCAATAATTTCTTCAAGCAACAGAAAACTAGGGCTAAAACCCTTAATCCCAAATCAACACTGCCTCACTTCATTAATCCTTATTTCAGTATTTTTCCTTGCATCATTGATCATCACTCAATCTCCAGGAAAATCAATGGCTACCCCGACCACTCAAATTTACAGAACCACCCCCAAACCCGATTTTTGGTAAAACCAGTAGTGCCCAAATGAATTCAAACTATAAATTATAAATTTGGTTTTAAAATTTATACCTTTGATAATGTAATTGATTTATGAACATAAATCAATGAATCTGCAAGTTAAATTACCATTTCCATATAATTAGTACTGTTATATGTTGTGTTTCAGAGACACTTATAGGTTTTCCTTTTATTATTATCTTACTAAATAAAAATTAAACCTTATACTTAAATTTCATAACCAGATATTTTTCTTTGAAATCTAAACCCTTATCCAGTTTTGAATTATGAGGTTATGAAATTTTTTCAGAGTTTGGACTTGGAATGTTAAAACAGGCAAGAACAAATATTCAACAGCAAGCATAACTTCAGTAACCATACATAGGGTATACATAATCATGACTAAATCAGTAAATAAATTTCAAGCAACTAAGTTTACTTAAATTATTTTAGATAAAAATGTTACTCACAGATTATAGGGACAGAGCAGATTTATTTCAGGAAAAGCTTCCCCTGATGCATGCTGTAAAACTTCAAGTTGCTTCTTTATTTTTATTTTTTTTTGTAAAATTAAACTTTGATATACTGCAATACTTCCAGATTTACATGTATGCTTCCAAATTCATTAGCAAGTTTCCCAGAGAAAGCAGAGAAAGGAAAATGCAGGCTTTGATTTAACTTTGTTGTTGCATGCAGGTTTTATGAAGTTGCAGTTGCAATTTTATTTTCTTAGGTCAATAAATTGCATTTCAGATTTTGGTCTAGAGGAGACAGGGGTTTCAGTTAGGTTTTTAAGAGGAAATTATAGATTTTTTTTTTCCAGGAATTTGATCTTGAACAGAATTTTGATTTAGATTTGGTTTTGAGGGAAATTACAGATCTTTCTTGTTTTGAATTGAAGGATATGATTTCAGATTTCATAGCTGAGGATTTCTCAAGTTTTGAAGAAAAATTGTAAAAAGAAAATGAGATGAGAAGAAATATTTACATAAGCAAGTATTTGATTTAATTAAAAGAAAAATGAAAAAGATTTAATTAGGACACTTTGTATGAAATTTAAACATTTGTCACTTTAGTTTAATTTAAGACTAACACATGTCAACAAGGTGTTTTAGAGATATACACATGTAATTTAATAATATTTTAGTTTTAATTTAAATTGTTTATAATACTTTAAAACTTTAATTTATTATTCTTATGTATATAAATGAGTTTCTTACATTTTTAAATTGAAATGAAAACAAACAAATATAAATACAAGCTTATTCAAATATTTTTAGATACTTATCCCTTTAAATTTCAAAACATCAATGTCAAATTCAAATTAAATTATAAATTTCAAAATAAAAATCAAGTTATATATGTGTGCATATATATAACTCTTATTAAATTTTAAAATAACAAATCCTATTTCTAACAAAATTTATGTATGTTTATAAAAACTAAGTATTCACAATATCATTTGAAAATAACAAATTAAACAATATTTAAAATGATTTATAAAAGATATCATAAATTACTTCTATTACTTAATAAATTAAGATCATATGTAAATTTTATTTTAAATTCTTATATATAAATTCAAGTAATAATTTAAAAAGAAAATACAACTAAGTTTTTAATGTTAATCTAATTTTAAATTCATATTCAAGTTAATTAAATATAGCTTTAAACAAATAAAATTTTCCTTTAATATAACCTATATAATTATTTATTAAATTGTCTTGAAAAGTTAAATGTTAAGTTTAAATCAAATTTCCAATTTACCAAATATAAATTAAGATTAGATAACTGATTCATTTATTAAGTTCCAAATCAAAATTTATCAATTTACAATATATACAATTATATATATTATAAACAGAAAACAATTAATTAGCTTTAAAAATAAAATCTACCACTTTAAATATTTATTAAAAGATGATTATTAGATCAATTCAAATTTTATTATCAAAATTTATCTAATCAAATAAATTTCTAAACACAGATTATTAAATTTATATTACCAAATTTCCGGGATATCACATATGCATACATGTACTATAAGATACAATACTAATACCCAAAACGAACAACCTCGACAGACACATTCCAACACTCCCACAGAGGGCTCTCCCTATCGGATTCCTCTACTGAAGGCCTCTCCAACTCCATGGACTCTGCCACATCATCAGATATTCAAATACCTAAAAGCTCACGCTCCTTGGGCTCTATTACCCCATTCACCTGTACCAACTCCTCTTCGAGGACCTCCTTTGGGTCCTCCTCCTCTTTGGCCAAGCCCTCCTTTACTGGTCCCTCCATCTCCTATATGATGTCCTCATCACCGTCAAATAAAGCTTCTCTTTGCACCCTCCTCGTCCTTAGATATTAAAGGATCAAAACATCCATATCGTGTCAACCTATGGCCTATCTGAATAACTCCCTAGCCCTCAATCGGTATTTTCTCTCTGCTCTGGGTACCATATCTTCAAAATAAAACAATAAGAACCCTTAGAATCACAATCAAAGCTTTTTAATTTTTCTCTAAATTTTAAACCCAATTAATTATGCTTAAATGCACAAAATTCTTTACCCATTTATGTTCCCCTTTTTTATTTTTCTTTTTGAAGAAACACTATATATTTCATTCATATGCAAAATTACCTTTAACAAGTTATTTGCTAACACTTACTTTAGGTTCGTTAAGAATCGAACTCATCATGATTGTACAATGATAATGAGAATAATTTATTAAGTGCACTACAAAGTTCGTCTAAGAAAAGCATCCGATTATCACTTAGAAGATTATTTAGCTTACTATAAACTAATCAAAACTTCTCCACGAATCATCTAAAGAAAATGTATCATACTTGAAATTCTTTTTGAAATAATATACTTACAAATACTTTCAAGTAATACTATTATTACCTTTAGCAAAAATCAATTGAAATATTTTCTAAAAGACATTAGGATTTAGGTAACGATCCATAAATTTTAATGGTTTTAACAAACGTAATTAACTGAATTTTGTGAGATTTTAAATAATTGCACTTGGAAATGAAAAATTAATATTTGGAATACGTCTACTTAAACATAGCAAATGGTAAATTTTCATCTTATAACATGGAAGTTGGTTTTGTTGTGTAATTTTATTCAAATTTAAATCAGTTAATATTTGATGATAATAAAATGTTTTCCAAACCTGAATATTTTCATATAATAAATTTGTAAATCATCTTTTGAGTGAGTTGTCATATTTCGTTTCATCAAATTTGGACTATTATTGCTCCATTTATCTTATTTTCGATGTTTTGGCAGTGTTTTCGGTATCGATATCGACTTTTGATAGGATAATCGTATAGCTGATATCTGTATGCCATTCTGATCGTCTCGTTGTGCTGATCTCTATAGTATATTCATTTGTATATTTTGTGCTCGATACACGGCGGGAGCTACGTGATGGTTTTCCATATTGGTATTCGTTTGGACCATTTTGTTCCTTTGTCCTTTCATATTTCAACCTTGAAACATTGAATCGCCTTTAGCAATTAATATTTCTATCATTCAATTGGCATGACTCTTATTATTCCAAACTGTTCATTTTGTATTGATATATGTCCATTCACTTTCTAGTTCTTTCCCCTCCTTTCCATTTCTGTTCATTGCTTTTGGAATAAATATATGTTATAAATATAGTTCGTATACTTTAATTCCTTTTCTTTTTTGTGAAACCTGCATCTTTTTCTTACCGTGTCCTCCTATGTACACCTTTTTTCACAAGTCTCCACCACAAGTCACGTCCACCACTCCGCAAGGCCCATAGATCCAGCCATTCGCCTCCCATGTTCGGCCACTACCGGCCCTTTCCATTGCCGACCAAAGCCTCCTCGTGAAATGCAACTCCTCCCTCGGCCAGTGCCACAACCTCACATGCAACCCGAGCACTCACCTTCACCTCCACTCTCTCTCCTCTCTGACCACAAACACGACTAGCAGCTTACCTTCCCTCTCCAACCAACAACTCTCACCACTGAAGCCTCGCACCGCTAGGTCACCAAAGCCCTTTCTTCTCTTCTTGTTGGTTCGGCCATTCTTAAATTATATATATAAACATCAAAGCCTGCTGACTTAGGCAACATCACCACAGCCTCTTCCTCCGTTGCCAATACCCGCCTCCGTCTTCCTCCAATGGCTGCAGTAGATCCTTGCTTAGCACTCGTAGCTTTTGGAAGCAGCAACACTCTCTTTATATATATATATATAGGTAATATATTATTTGTTATATATATTGGTTTCTAATTTTATAAGTAGCATTTTATATGATAGAAGATATATATATATATATATATATATGAGTTGTGTGTACTCTATGATAGTTTATATAGGATATATATACATGTATTCGTTAGTTATATATAGAGTTGTCTGTAATATATATATATATATGTGTGTGTGTGTGTGTGTGTGTAGGTGTATGTATGTATGTATATGTGTGTATATATATGTATATGTGTGTTTATATATATATATATATATATATATATGTTAGTTTAATTTTTGTAATCTATTTGTTTAAAAAAATTATATAAGTAATATGTAAACTATAGTTTACATATGTTGGCGTACTATGTAGCCTCTATTTTTATGTATGACTTAAAAATCTATTCTATAGGAAGTATATTGATTTTAATATGTTGTTTTAATATATGTACTAAAATTCGTAACTTGTATGTAGTTAGGTATATGAATTTATATAAGTTATATACATGTATGATTGTTCGTATATATAAATTTCGTGTTTACTATATATATATATATATGTATATATGCTTATAGTTATGCTAGTATATATATAGTTATGTTAGTACTGTGAGATATATGTGTGATATGGTACGTTAGTTTTTCTTTAATATATATAGGGTAGTTATGCTGATATTTGCAATAAATAATATATAAAATACAAGTATTTGGCATTTTTAAACAAGCATATATATATACATTGATTTAAAAATATAATATGTATATATGTTTGATTTTGATGTATATGAGTGTGCATAGGCTTATATATCAATTTATACATACGAATATACATAAATTTGAGTTTTCAAAAATTTTATTAATTTCAAAAAAATATATAGATATTTTGATTTTAGTTGATGGGATTACGAAATATATATATATATATATATATATATATATATATTGATTTCAATATATATATATATATATGTAGGATCGATTTCACCCTAAAGGGGGGTGAATAGGGTGATGGCATAAATTATAAAAAATAATTGCGGAAGCTTATAAAATAATTTCAACACAGATCACAAAACAATAGCAGCACAGATAATAGCAGAATAATAAATGCAGAAATAGAACGACACAGAATTTACACAGCTTCGGCAAAACCCTGCCTACGTGCTGCCTCCAAGGTTTCTACTAGAAATTAGATAGTCAGACGCATACACACTTAAACTCGTGACACCCGCTATCAACTAAACCTAACTCTACGCTCAAAACCCTACCACAACTCAGCCATTGAGTTGCGAATTCTCAAACTATGCCACGTAGTTTGTCCCCTAGTCACACGACTAGTAATTTCAATGGTTTAAAAAGAAATTAAAAACAATTTAAAAACACAATTAAAATAAAAATCCCTATTTTTAAACTATTAAGCCTTAATGTAAACAAGGCCGGCCTATCCCCTTTTTCTTTTATTATGTCGGTCGTTCCTTTATCTTGAGAATGGCAGCTTTGATTTAGGGCTTTGCAAATTTAGATCTTTTTAATTTCAGAGATGCCGGCTTTGGTTGCTAGATCGAATGGAAGATTTATCACTTTGTTTGCTTCGTCGATCGCATGCTTCTCTGTTTTGCCCACGGTCTCTTTGAAATTGATCGAGTTTGTGGTATGGCTTCGGTAAATAATTTTTTGCTCTTTTACTTTCTGATTCAATGCTTGAACTCGATGGATCTATGCCGATGATGATTATTGCAATTTATTGGAGTCGAACGCCTAAATTTTCGTTCGTCTGATTTTTTCTATGCTTTCGGCCGGTCGGTATTGCATGGATGTTTGAGATTGATTCTGAATTCTTCAATTTACTTGAATCTTACGGTATTGATTTTGACTTGGTTCGTTACCTTTATTCCCAAGGTTCTGACTTGGTCGTTACGGTTTAATGTTCATCTGACTTAGGTCTATCATGGTTTTGAACAGTTTGATTCCTTGTTTGTGAAATTCGAGTCAGTTAGCATTTTTGACATGCCTGTGGTGATTTCACCGTGACTTCGGTTTTGCTTTGCATTGACCTTGGCTTTGACAAAATTGATTTGCTATTGCCTGTAAGAATTTGTTTGATATTGATTTCTTTGACTTTGTTAATGGTTCATCTGTGTTCGTCCCTGAACATTACTGTTTTGGTTTAACCTGTATTTCATTATCTTCAAACTTCCTATTATTGTTGTACTTATGTGCACTGTGCTTATCACTGCTATGCGGTAGCTTGATTCATATATACACAGTGTCATTTGATTGCCGAGTCTTTGAGAATTGTTGTGTCAGTGGTGTACTTGAGTCAGTGGTTTGCTTCATTATTGATTTGTTCAATGGAGTCAGTGGTATTGGTCTTGATCGTTTTGATACTGCTGTTGCACTTACAGTGTACCATGCTGATTCATATTGTACTCTCTGTTTTGAGTTACTTCCATACTTGGTTTTGCTTCATGATAGTCTACAGGCTTCTCTTGTATACTTACCTTTGAGCCTAGACAGTTGTACACTTGGTTACAATCTTGCTTGTGCATCACCATATATCTGTAGCTTGCATGAAGCATTTTGTTGCGGCTTGTACTTGGGCTTCATTTAGTGTCTGCACTTATCCTGTCCACTGCCCTTTTTCTGTTGCAAGTGTTCATGTATGTTTTCATTTACTTGTTTTGCTTGCATTCAAATCCTTGTTGTCAGCTTTGTTCATCATGGTAGTAGCATTGTGTACATGTTTCTATGACTTGAATGTGACTGTGCACTGTATATACTGTTGCTGCATCATGTTGCATTGAACACCTCATTTGATCTACTTGCATTGACATTGTTTGCCATATTGTCTTCACTGCATCTTCATCTACCTGTTCATTTGAGTCTGGTTCACTGGTGGTCTTTGGATCTGTTCTCACTGACCATGTGGTCTTGGTCATAGCTGGACTTGTGGTTGAATGTCAGTGGTTTGCTGTTTACCCATGTACATGCTTTTTGATACATGTTTGAACTGACTCTGTCATTTGCATAGTGCATTGTGCATTGGTTTTGGACTTGCAGTTTGAGTTGCATTGAGTTGAGTCAAGATTGCGGTGACTTGACCTTTGCATTTTGTTTATTTTTCGAAATTTCACCTGAGTTGAATCAATCTTAAGTTCGGATTTGACCTTATGCTTAGAGTTGTGACATTGTTTTATTGCACCTGAGTTGAACCCGTCCTTTTATTTTGGGTTTGACCTTGTGCTCACCTGTCCCTGTAACATTATCAAGTTTATATCGGTGTGCACGGCCTTGTGGCATGTACAGTGATACACTGTGCATGTCACATTGTTCGTGTGTGATGAATTCAAATGTAAATGACGACGAACAACCCAAATAACTGAGGCAAATAATATTTTCAAAATCCATATTTATTTTATATTGCAAAAATATTTCTTTTTCAATTTTACTGCGTTAGTGAATATTTTTGCAGATTGCTCAGATGCTGGATTCTAACTGGAATGAAGTTGAAGATAAAATACGAATTGAGTGAACGAGTGATGTGTAGTGAGGTTAAATGTAAATATGAAATTGTGATGTATTTGTAATCAAAATTGTATATGTATATTGAGAGCTTGAATTTGTACTATTAAAAATTGTAATAAATATTTGTTTGAATAAAATTTCTGTTTGAATTCAAATTCTGTGTTATTTAATTTTATTCAGCAAATATTTATTTAATCTATGAAAAATAAAATAGTACATTAACAAATACATTTACACGGATATATATATATATATTATCATCAAACAAAAATCGTATAATCGCATATTCAACAATCTCCCCCTTTTGATGATAACAAACATATATTTAAGATTTTGAATATGTTAAATGTATTTGATCATTGATATGCTCTAATTGCTCCCCCTATTTAAATGCTTCCTCTCTACACAAAGCTCCACCACATATATGCATACAAATAAAAATATGCAAATGAACCTAGATGCAAATAGAAAATTATTTGACCTTTTGACAAAATCTTAACTTTTCTCTCCCCTTTTTGTTATCAGCAAAAGAATAATAGTGTTAGAGAAAATAGAGATAAAGTGACCGATAATAATTCAACATTAAAACTCAATTGAATGTAAATATTAAATTTCAATACAAAATCAAACAAAAATCATAAATATTTTGTTAGGCGCATATTCCACTTTTATAATGATGGGAATTATGTCATCATATAAAACCATACAGTTGTGTCTATTTGTGGTATATTTATATCAGGAATTTGAATATCTACTAACCATGCATAACCGTTAGGACTTTTAAATGAGATTAGTAGTATTCTAATTTTATTTTAAAAAAAATGAATTCAAGTATCTTCTAACCACGCATAACCGTGAGGACTTTTAAATGGGATTAGAATCAACTTGTTTATTTTAAAAATCAACTTTTGATATGCGTTCCATACATGCATTACCGTGAGGACTTTTAAATGAGCATGGAAGCACATAACAAATTCCAATAAATTCACCCATGCATAACCGTAAGGACTTTTAAATGAGAGTGAATACTTTGGTATTTATTTGTTATTATTTTTTACTATATAATTTATTTTTGTTATTTTAAAAAATTGTAAAAATGAAAAATGAACGATTCCTGTTTAAAGTACCACATATGGACAAACTATATAGAGTTTTGATGAGTGATGGTCGTTAGAAATATGATAGAGATAGAGATGGTCATGGAATTTTTACCAACAAAAAGTTTTATAACTCTTGTTTAAATTTCTAAAGAAATTTACTAATTATACCGTCTCGAGTCATAATATATGATAAATATCAACACTCATCACTTTTTCAATCACTATTTATCTTTTCGATAATTATTAGGGAGTCAAATTAGTCAAAATAGTCATTTAAAATCAAATTCAAAAATGATTATGAAATCAATTTTTCAAAATGACTAATCTGAAAATATGGTAAAAAATGATTTTGTCGAGGGGGTTTTATAAGAAAATTTTCTGCTATTTGAAATGAAAAATATGCAGATATTTTCTTTGAAAAACGATGCAGTTACTAAATGTCTCAACAAAAATCACGTTCAACTAGTAATTTTCTATCAACTAGATTACCAGTGTAATCTGCATCTGAATTTCTCTTTCATTCAAAATCATCATTAATTGAATTTGATTAACCAAACCATGAAGTGTGCACCAAAAAATTTCAAACTCAATTTTAACAGCAATTTAAATGACATTCTCTTGAATTTGAAATGAAGCCGTGTAAATAATCAGAAAACCGTGAATTTAAAGTTAGCCACATTATAACCAAATGTATTGTCCAAAAAACACTATTTTTAATCCAAAACTAATATATATGAAGTAATTCAACGAATCTAGAGATTTATATAGTGTTTTTGGCATAAGAATATAATTTGGCCAACTATGTTGAATAAGTCAGGATCAAAATCATCATCTTTTCATCATCTCAATATTAGCTGATTTTAATTCAGAATATGGTGCAGATTATCACATTTAATATATCGTTCAAATAAATATACCATTACCTGTTTTACCTTTATGATATTTTTCGTTGTTGTCCATTGTGATTCAGTCACCTTTATACTAGGCTAAGGAACTTTGCTTTGTCGCCCGTTGTGTTTCTGGAACAGCCAAAAATCCAGAGAACACTGTTGTTGTTCCCTAGCCTGCCACCACACCTACACGGGAAAAGATTTATGTGACCTAGTCGTTTTTATAGGTCCATGGTTGTTAGTGGCAGAAAATTTTGAAAAACAATTTTGTGAAGACCCAAAACTATTTATAATTGTTCCCTTTGGCACCCAAACTTGTTTAACTTTGAGAGTTTTTGTATTTGTGCCTTTTGGAACCCAAATCGGTATAGTTTTCTCATGTTTGGGTCTATACCAACAATTATTGTGATTGTGTCCATATTTTCTACAAATTGTGCACATAGAATTAACTTGATTAATATTTCTTTCAACATTTTCAGAATGATTATATCCATGTCCTTGTCTTACGGTATTAACAGTTTGCTTTCTTATTAGCATATTCAACGATTTTTCACTTTTTGAAAATTTATCTAAAGTCGTTGACAATTGTTGGACTTGTGTTTTGAAAGATTCATTTTCGTTTAACTATTGTGTGCACTTTTTAATAGAATTCTCTCTCCTAGTATTATCATTCTCTTTTAAAATCAGAATTTCATTTTCAAGTGATTTCATTTTAATTTCTGATTTTTTAATTTCTTCATTAAATGTTGGACACTTATCACACTTAGGGATCCTACTTTGATAGGTTTTAACTAATTGGTCAAGTTGTTCATTTAATTCTATCAAAGTGTCTTTTTGTGATTCAAGTTTAGCGTATTTTTCCCTAAGTCGTTCAAAACAGCCATTTACTTCGTGGAAATAAATAAGTAATTCAGAGTGAGTAAGTTTTGATACCTCGCTTGGCTCGTCATCGTCGCTATCGGTTATATTCCTATGAGGAACATATCCGCTTTCTCACTTTCATTGCTATCGCTTTTATTCCACGTGTCTGCAAAACATCTTCTTTTTGATTTCTTTTCTTTGTCGAGTTGAAATCGGGGATAATTGGGCTTGATATCACCGGGTTTGTTGCAAATGATCCCGTGTTCTTCTGAGTTATCTAGTGCTTTGATTATTCTGCTTTTTATTTTTTGATTTAGAGCTGGATTTCCGTATTTGCTGTTCTACCTTTTGAATTTCTTCATTATTAACGCCAGCTCAGCTGCTCCATCATCATCATCCTCATCACAACTGCTTTTTACAAATCCTGTGAAGCACATTTCTTTAACTGAGTTGGTTGTGGAGGATTTCTCATTGCTGTTGACTTTTGCACCATATATTGCATCGAAAGTATTCCAGATTTCCTGTGCATTTTCACAATGAGAGATGAAATTAAAATTATCTTGATTAATATAAGAATATAATATATGCATAGCAAGAGCATTAATCGAGATAATTTTCTAGTCATTTATATCACACCCTTTTTCAATAATATTCCAACTTTTAATATTAACAGATTTTAAATAAAATTCCATTTTCAGTTTCCAATTCAAAAATCTGTTCCATCGAAAATATAATGAATAATATTGGAACAACCCTCAACAAAAGTATTATTAAAAGAAGCCATTTTCATTTTTGACATTCTTGAGACCAAACTTAACCATGATCTTACCTATAGAGCCGCAAAACTTATTAACCCTCTATGGAGTGTGCATCATAATTTGGATGAGGCTCCATATGGCAGAATCTTGGTGCTTTCTAACCCTAACTTTTACACCCTCACCCCAATTTTATCCCATAAGCAATTCATCCATTTTCATGCCTTACATCATCCTACCTCTACTTCTTTCTTCCTGACTTTTATTTATGGAGATAACCACATAGCTGCAAGGCAGGTTATGCTGAACTATTTACCTCATCTTAGACAGTAATCTCACCCGTGGTTTGTGTTAGGTGACTTCAACTGTATGCTTTCTGCCGATGACCGCTGTGGTGGCAATCCTCTTTCAATCTCTGATATTGCCCCTCTCAACCTTGCTATCACTGCCTAACTTACATGAAGCTACCTTTGTTGGTCCAAAATTCACTTGGAATAACAAAAGTTGATCTGGTGTGAGAACCATGAGTAGACTGGATTTGACCTTTCTCAACACTAAGGCCCTAACTCAATTCCCCAACTCTCTTAACCATATCCTCCCACATCTGCTCTCTGATCATTCTCCTGTTTATTTAGCCCCTGATTGCAATGTCATTAAAAGAAATTCAAGTTTTAAAATTTTTAATTCCTGGATCAATGATCTAGAATTTATGCCTTTAGTGATTAATGTTTGGAATTGCCCCCAAATTGGTAACAAAATGTCTATGTTGCAGCATAAACTGAAGGCAACCAAGGAAGCGCTAAAAATATGGGCTAAGAACAAATATGGTGATGGTAACAAGTACTCTTCTGTCCTGCAGAGAGAGCTGTCTTCTATTCAGATGAGGATGCTTGATGACCCAGGTAATATCAGTTTTTCTCAGCAGGAACATGTGTTAACTCAGCGTCTTTCTGATGCCTTGATTGCTGAGCAAAGCATGCAGAAACAAAAATTGAGGAAGGAGTGGGATTTTTATGGTGATCGCAATACAAATTTGTATCACACCTCCCTAAAAATTAAAAATGCCAAAAGACACATCTTCCAAATTCAGAATGAAGATGGTATAATTTTAAACAAGCCGGATGACATTGACAAAGCCTTCATTAACCATTACACTGACCTGTTTTCCCCCATTGAAACGTGGTCCCCTTCTTCTCAGGAGCTATTGTCAACCCCTATGCCTGTTCTGTCTACTGATGATATCCAGTTTTTATCTTCCCCTGTGACTAATGAAGAAATATATAATGCTATGTTTGGTATGAAGAGAGATTCCTGTGGAGGCCCTGATGGCTTTAATGCTGTCTTCTTTATTCACTGCTGGGACATTGTTGCTGTTGACTTTTTAGCTGCCATACATAATTTCTTTTCACATAATAAATTTCCTATTCCCATCAATGCAACCAATTTGTGTTTAGTGCCTAAAGTTAAACATGCTGCTTCTCTCAATGCCTTTCGTCCTATTGCTTGTTGTAATATTATATACAAATGCATTTCTAAAGTTATTGCTGCTAGGCTTAGGCATGTGCTTCCTACTGTGATCTCTGAGAATCAAGCTGCATTTTTGAACAATAGATGTATTCTTGATAATGTGTTGGTCACTCATGAACTCCTTAATGGTTATGGTCGTACCCATGTATCTCCTAGAGCTATGATGAAGCTTGATATTAGAAGTGCTTATGATACTGTTTGTTGTGAAGCCTTGACTGGTATTATGAGTTTAATGGGTTTTCCATGCCATTTTGTCAGTTGGATATATACGTGTATATCCACTGTTTCCTTCTCATTGTGTTACAATGGTGGCACTGTTGGATATTTCAGAAGTAAGAGAGGTATAAGGCAAGGAGATCCAATGTCTTCCTACTTGTTCATTATTGTCATGGAATTTCTTACTCAGCTGATTAACAAGCAAGTCAGACTAAATAAATTTGTGTTGCATCCCAAATGCAGGAATCCAAACATTACCTCTCTTCTCTTTGCTGATGATGTAATTCTTTTTATGAAGCCTACTGTGTCAAAGGCATCCTTACCTCCTTTGAGAATTGCACTGGTCTCCAAGTCAATATTAGTAAGTCTTACCTCTTGGTGGCTGGTCTCAATGACATTGACAAGCAGACCATTTTTCAAGAAAGTCAATTACCCATTCTCCCTGATGGAACCATGCACTTGGGAATTCCCTTGTCCACTAGGAAAATTGGTTCCAATGCTTGTTTACCACTTTTTGAAAGAATCACTGAGGCTATGAACAGATGGGCTAGTAATAAGTTATCTCAGGCTGGTAGAACCACAATCATTAAATCTATTATTCAAGCCATGATTGTATATTGGAGCAGGTGTTTTATTTTGCCCTCTACTCTTTTATCTAGAATCAGGAAAGCTATGAATCACTTCCTATGGACTGGAGATATGTTTTCAACCAAAATTATTCCTATTGCTTATGCCAAGTTGGAAAAACCACAAAAATATGGTGGTTTGGGTATCAAGTGTTTGACTACTTGGAATCAACTAGCCTTTCTAAGCATTTTGATAATCTTATCAATGTCAGACCTAATCTGTGGGTTAAGTGGGCTAGGAAACATCACCTTGGCAATAAAAATTTCTGGCAAATGGTTCCCTCTCCTCTGTGTGGCTGGGTGTGGAGATCTATCCTTAATCTCAGAGGCATGTTACTTCCCCATGTCCAGCTGTTACTTAGCCCTGACTATGCTGCAAAGTTCTGGTATGATCCTTGGGTGGGTAGAGGGGTGATATTGAATGACTTGCTTTCCTTTGAGCAGAAAATGCAAACTGGCATCCCTTTGAATGCTAGTGCATTTGATTACTGTGTTGATGGTGTGATTGATTTACCCTATACTTCCAACCCTAACATTAATCTTCTGTGGGATTCAGTGAAATGCTACAGGTTACCCTCTGATGGTAATGGTTATGTATGGGCTGCTAAGCATAAAAGGCACCCTATTGCTTGCATTTACAAAGCATTGAAGGGGGATGCTAGTAACCCGGTGTTTAGATGGCATGCAAGAGTTTGGAATAACTTAACTTCACATAACCTGAATTTTTTAGTATGGAAGGTCCTCAGGAATGCGCTGATGACCAAAGTCAAATTATGCACAAGAGGATTCTCTGTGGACTTGAATTGTGTCTTCTGCAATGTTGTTGCCGAGGATGCTGCCCACCTGTTTTTTGAGTGTGTGGTTACTGCTAAAATTTGGAAAACTTGTCTCACTAGTGCTGGTTTCAATGATCCTATTCTACATGGTGATGCTGAGTGGAATAGGTTGTTTAGGAAAACAAGGTGGAAGAATACAACATCATTATGGCACTTGTTGATTTTGAAAGTGTTTGTGTATGTTATTTGGGCTGAGAGAAATGCAAGGGTTTTTGAGAATAAAATGAAGACTGACTGTGCTTTGATTAGTGTTATTTCTGCTATGGTCATGGAGAAGTCCTCGCATCATGCTGCTTATGACTCCATGGATTAGGGTGGCGTTTTGTTTCTTTGTGTTTCTTGCATGGTTGTCTTTTTGTTTTCTTTCTTTTTTCCTTGTTTGTTTTTGTGTGTTTCTTTGGGAGCTCCAGTTTTTGCTCTCCTTGTTTTTTTTTGTGTTTGTGTGTTTAATAAATATGGCTAGGGACCATTCAACCCTCCTTGCCTTTCAAAGAAGCCATTTTAAAGATTCAAAATTTTAAAACAAACCCGATTTTTGAAACACGAATTTTTAAAACAAAAACTGACTTATATTCCTAGCTCTGATACCACTTGTAGGATCGATTTCACCCTAAAGGGGGGGTGAATAGGGTGATGGCATAAATTATAAAAAATAATCGCGGAAGCTTATAAAATAATTTCAACACAGATCACAGAACAATAGCAGCATGGATAATAGCAGAATAATAAATGTAGAAATAGAACGACACCGAATTTACCTAGCTTCAGCAAAACCCTGCCTACGTACTGCCCCCAAGGTTTGTACTAGAAATCAGATAGTCAGACGCTTACACATGTAAACTCGCGACACCCGCTATCGACTAAACCTAACTCTACGCTCAAAACCCTGCCACAACTCAGCCACTGAGTTGCGAATTCTCAAACTACGCCACGTAGTTTGTCCCCTAGTCACACGACTAGTAATTTCAACGGTTTAAAAAGAAATTAAAAACAATTTAAAAACACAATTAAAATAAAAAACCCTATTTTAAAACTATTAAGCCTTAATGTAAACTAGGCCGGCCTATCCCCTTTTTCTTTTATTATGTCGGCCGTTCCTTTATCTTGAGAATGGCGGCTTTGATTTAGGGCTTTGCAAATTTAGGGCTTTTTAATTGCGAAGATGCCGACTTTGGTTGCTAGATCGAATGGAAGATTTATCACTTTGTTTGCTTCGTCGATCGCATGCTTCTCTGTTTTGCTCATGGTCTTTTTGAAATTGATCAAGTTTGTGGTATGGCTTCGGTAAGTAACTTTTTGCTCTTTTACTTTCTGATTCAATGCTTGAACTCGATGGATCTATGCCGATGATGATTATTGCAATTTATAGGAGTCGAACACCTAAATTTTCATTCGTCTGATTTATTCTATGTTATGCTTTCGGCCGATCGATATTGCATGGATGTTTGAGATTGATTCTGAATTCTTCAATTTACTTGAATCTTACGGCATTGATTTTGACTTAGTTTGATACCTTTTTTCCCAAGGTTCAGACTTGGTCATTACAGTTTAATGTTCATCTAACTTCAGTCTATCACGGTTTTGAACAGTTCGATTCCTTGTTTGTGAAATTCGAGTGAGTTAGCATTTTTGACATGCGTGTGGTGATTTCACTGTGAATTCGGTTTTGCTTTACATTGACCTTGGCCTTGACAAAATTGATTTGCTATTGCCTGTAAGAATTTGTTCGATATTTATTTCTTTGACTTTGTTAATGGTTCATCTGTGTTCATCCCGGAACATTACTGTTTTGGTTTAACCTGTATTTCATTATCTTCAAACTTGCTACTATAGTTGTACTTATGCGCACTGTGCTTATCACTGCTATGCGTTAGCTTGATTCATGTATACACTGTGTCATTTGATTGCCGAGTCTTTGAGCATTGTAGTGTCAATGGTGTACTTGAGTCAGTGGTTTGCTTCATTATTGATTTGTTCAATGGAGTCAGTGGTATTGGTCTTCATCATTTTGATACTGCTGTTGCACTTACAGTGTACCATGCTGATTCATATTGTACTCTCAGTTTTGAGTTACTTCCATACTTGGTTTTGCTTCATGATAGTCTGCAGGCTTCTCTTGTATACTTACCTTTGATCCTGGACAGTTGTACACTTGGTTACATTCTTGCTTGTGCATCACCATATATCTGTAGCTTGCATGAATCATTTTGTTGCGGCTTGTACTTGGGCTTCATGTGGTGTCTGCACTTATCCTGTCCACTACCCTTTTTCTGTTGCAAGTGTTCATGTATGTTTTCATTTACTTGTTTTGCTTGCATTCAAATCCTTGCTGTCAGCTTTGTTCATCATGGCAGTAGCATTGTGTACATGTTTCTATGACTTGAATGCGACTATGCACTGTATATACTGTTGCTGCATCATGTTGCATTGAACACCTCATTTGATCTACTTGCATTGACATTGTTTGCCATATTGGCTTCACTGCATCTTCATCTACCTGTTCATTTGAGTCTGGTTCACTGGTGGTCTTTGGATCTGTTCTCACTGACCATGTGGTCTTGGTCGTAGCTGGACTTGTGGTTGAATGTCAGTGGTTTGCTGTTTACCCATGTACATGCTTTTTGATACATGTTTGAACCGACTCTGTCATTTGCTTAGTGCATTTTGCATTGGTTTTGGACTTGTAGTTTGAGTTGCGTTGAGTTGAGTTAAGATTGCAGTGACTTGACCTTTGCATTTTGTTTATTTTTCGAAATTTCACCCGAGTTGAATCCATCTTAAGTTCGGATTTGACCTTGTGCTTAGAGTTGTGACATTGTTTTATTGCACCTGAGTTGAACCCGTCCTTTTATTTTGGGTTTGACCTTGTGCTCACCTGTCCCTGTAACACTATCAAGTATATATCGGTGTGCACGGCCTTGTGGCATGTACAGTGATACACTGTGCATGTCACATTGTTCGTGTGTGATGTATTCAAATGTAAATGATGACGAACAACCCAAATAACTGAGGCAAATAATATTTTCAAAATCCATATTTTATTTTGTATTGCAAAAATATTTCTTTTTCAAATTTACCGCGTTAGTGAATATTTTTGCAGATTGCTCAGATGCTGGATTCTAACTGGAATGAAGTTGAAGATAAAATACGAATTGAGTGAATGAGTGATGTGTAGTGAGGTTAATTGTAAATATGAAATTGTGATGTATTTGTAATCAAAATTGTATATGTATGGTGAGAGCTTGAATTTGTACTATTCAAAATTGTAATAAATATTTGTTTGAATAAAATTTCTGTTTGAATTCAAATTCTGTGTTATTTAATTTTATTCAGCAAATATTTATTTAATCTATGAACAATAAAATAGTACATTAACAAATACATTTACACGAATATATATATGTTTATTATCATCAAACAAAAATCATATAATCACATATTCAACAATATATATATATATATATGTTTAAATTTAAGATTGATTTAAAAATGTATATGTATTTTTAAATTTGAATATTGGGTTTAAGGAAATTAATAATATAATATCATCTTGTTTAAAGTATATCAAGCTAATTTGATATGTTCTCATCAATCCCTGTTATCAGCTCTGCTAGTCGAATTCGTCCCAATTTTTATTTGCTTCAAAGTTCATGCTTGGATTCGTAACTCATACCATTCTCATCGTTCTCTAGCCTCGGAAGGTGAGCAATCACTCACGATTAACATTTTTATATTTATTAAATGAGGTTTCAATTGAAACGACAATTGAAATATGCTGCTAAACTGAACTATTAATTATATAATTGTTATATATGATATGCTATTATCTGTAATTGTTCACCTGTGATATATGACACTATATTGTGTTGTTTATATTTCATTTAATTTATCACCGATGATATATTCCTGTTATTGATATGTTATATTATTATCATATCTGTTCTCACTCTGCAAGTTCCTTGTTAGTTTAGAATTTCCTATGGGTTGAAATGATACATATCCTAACGATATTTTAGAATAGGAAAAATAGTTATGGGTTGAAATGATAGACCCAAGTGATTTTCATTGATTATAAATTTTGGGATTGCAGGTTGAAATGACATATAACTGTAGATATCTAAATTGCAGATTGAAATGATAAATATCAGTATCGCTTGACCTTAGGATAGAAAATTATATACGGACACCATTGGTCTATGTTTTGAAAAATGATTTCTAAAGTTTTGAAAGGAAATATATGGGTTTTATTAAACTTTGATATTTAAAATAAATTTGTATAGATTTTAGATTTTTAAATTGTAATAAATTTAATTTAATTGTCTTATAATATGTTCAAGTATTTATTTATATTTTTATTAATATTTTAAATAGTCATATAACTTTAATAATAGAGGTTGGGAGATAAACCACTATCGATTTGGAATTTAAATTGGTTAATAAATTGAATTTAAATAAGAATTTATCTGAACTTATTGATTTTGAGATTTTGAAAATATGATTTATAACTTGATTTGATAAAAATGATTAAATGAATACTCTCAATTTTAAATAAAATCAAGATTGAATATTTAATATTGATTTAAATTATAAATTGGGGTTTAAATAAATTGTTATTTAAATGGTTAAAGGAATACTTTTAAATTTGAATAAAATTAAAAGTTAAATGTTGAAATATAAATGGAAGTTATATTGTAAAAGCTTGAATTTTTAAACTTGAATTTTATTGGAATTGAAGTGATAGTTCAACTTGGATTTGAAATCGATATAAATTGAAATGGGCTATTGAGAATTTGAATTGTCAACCTCATTAATTGAAATTGTTGAACTGGAATTGATTTAAATCGAATTTTGGAATTTAAGATGATTTGAATTGACTTGCGAAATTGGAGGAAACTATTTTATTATATGAAGTATTTTTAATATATATACCATTTCAAAATATAATTATATTAATATATAAACTATTTCGAATTATAACGATTTTTAACATGTATAAAATATTTTTAACACCTAAACTGTTTACGTGGAAACAATTATGGTTACGGAAGTTCTATGATTTCAAAGTGTTATGATTTCAAAGTGCTATGATTCAAAAGTGTTATGATTCCAAAAGTGCTATAATTTTGAAAGTATTACGATTTTGGAAATGAATATTACTTAAAGTGGATAATAATATCGAACTGACATGGTTTTTGAAAGGCATATGATATTTTGATATGAGGTATGAACTATTTGAAATGAAATGACCAAGGTGTCAAATAAGCATTTGGTTATTAAAGAGATTGGGATCGGACAATATCATACTCTCTATCAATACCCAAAACCACTTTGACAACTGCGTACGTAGTGGAGATCCCAGAATGAAGTAGGATGGTTTGGTGACGATTCTATATGGTATTTACGTAGCCCTGACTCCCGGGAGTCAGCTTGATGCGGCTAAAACAGGAGCTACACTAGGCCAAGTGAGGTCGTTCCTCCGACCGAGCACATTTCTTTTATACCATTCTATTGCTTTTGTGATTTGATTGGGTGCAACCTTCGATTTAGGAGTGTGTCATAACGTGGACAGTAGTAGCTACTATGCATTACCACCAGTCCGGGAGTGCAAATAGTATATCTACCATGGCATTGCCTCGAGTGTCGTGTTGCATGCCCTGTCGCGCCTTCTACGAGATTGGTTTGTACCTAACCTATGGAGTTCCCTCTGATAGCCCTCCAGTTTGCGGAGGAATTACGGTACTGTATAGACTATGGAAATATATAAAAATGTGTTAAGGGGGATATGGGTAACGCCTTAATGCTATTTTAATACTTTCACTTTACTATAGACATACTATAATAGCGTATATTACTACATAGTAGATAGTTCCATGGATTCTTAGAGGATGGAAATCCCAAACATCCTTTGAGTTACTTCTATTTCAGTTGGCATTTCACTTCAGTTGAATTTATTAAGAATGTTAATCCTTACTCTAGTGTTTTGTGTATTGCTTTATGCTCGAGTCAATCTGAGTGTCATTGCATTTGAGACTCGTCTTTGGAGTTTGAAACTTCGCTTGGAGATCCAACTATTTATTCAACTTGCGGTTATTCAGTTAACTCCAGTGATATATTCATATTTTGTTATTTGACTATTTTATTAATACTTCTATATATTTGAGACTTATGTTGTATCTTGTTTTAACTCTATTATATATATAGTAGCTTCATGAACTACTATTCATTTATTTTTGCTGCTTATTGTTATATTACACCATGTCTGTGATTCTGTGATTATTTTATTTACTATATATGCTGAATTTTGCCAAATATAAATTAACAATCTTATATTTTGAGCAATTAAATTCCGATATGTGTGGATCCGAATGGCACAAAATAGTTGGTCGTTACAGTTGGTATCAGAGCTCTGGTTTAGGCAAAACTTAGCATATGGATTAAATTTGATTATAGAATTACCATCATTCGAGCTTGAGTTTCTTCCTTTTTGACTCGGATTTCTTTCGAACTATGGAACTCTTCCCTTTGTTCTGAAATCCATTCTTGTCTCTCCCTATCCGTGTTCTTCTTGATTCAGGAGCATCCCATAGCCCCACTTTGGTTGATCTCTATATTGAATCGACAATCCCACCAATCTTAGAATGATTTTTAAAGGGATGAAACTCCTTTACAACACACATTGATTCATCAGAGATTCCTGTATCCTCGGTTTAGATGCTGCTATCTCTTGCGATGCCTGAAATGTTCTCTGGTAGACGACCCGGGTAATTCTCTTCTAATCGAATGTCGATAACACCTGGATAAGTGGGCAGTTTATCTTTTACTTGATGATCAACCTATTCTGACTCCACCCCGGTATTCATAGATTATTATGATATTGGAAGAAGTCATTTCTTCACCTCATAAGAGGGAAATTGAATTTCCACATCAATCTTGGAATCTCGGTTGACTTGGTGAAGGTCACCCGCGATTAATATTAGTCTATCCATCTTTCCTCTCTTGTAATCATCTATCTTATCATCCTTTCGATCCTGTCTGCTTAGTTAGAATCCACCTTGATTAGGGTCCCCTGAATTTGAATCTCTATCCTTGTTCTATAATCTATTATTGAATCATCGTGTGAGGGAGTGTATTTGTAATTAATATAAAATGTTTATATTGTGTTGTTTGAAATGTTGAGTTAATTTAGGGTTTTGATCGATTAGTCTGGCCAACGATATCGAGAGGAATTTCAAACACTTGAACAAGAAAACTGACAAAATATTGTTTCAAAATTTGTAAATGAAATAATTCTGTGTATGATTATATTTTTATATAAAGGTATAATTTTCTGAAATTAAATAGTTAAATGAATTGGTTGTAAGAAATGATAATATTTCATTATCATTTATTATTTTGTAAACCACCGTCTATTGCAGCATGATATAAATAATTCAATTAAATGGTTTATAAATTGATTTGGAATAGAAAATGAATTTAAATTAAGAATTTGAGAACTCAATTTCTAGTATTTCTAAAATTTTGGTTTTATAGTTTTGGAATATATTATTTGAAATAATTCTCAATGGAAATTGTTCCCACAGAATTTCAAAGGGAAGTAAGTGGTACTCTCCTCTTTTGTCGCTAGGAAATAATTTCGATGATGACTGCATCATTATCGACAGTCATTTTCGAGTCTTGAAGTGGAGAGGTCCCTTGGTAGCTTTGCTACGCTTTCGTTTGGAAAAATGGACTTGATTTGGAATTTATTATATATAATTTGATTTACAAAATATATATGTATATAATGATTTTAAAATAGTTGGAAGTGAAACCGAAAATTTGAATCTTAAGTTTTATATTAAGAAATGGTTTCTGTAACGACCCGGTATTTTCAACCATTTGCATCCACACATGTCGGACTTGAATTGCTCAAAATACCGCTTTGTAAATAAAATTTGGAAAATCTCAGAATATACAGTAAATAAATAATCATATGTCATAGACACAGAGTAAATAATATTGCAACAGAAGTAAAAGAGATAGCAGTTCATGAAGCTACTACACAAAAATAAGATACAACAAAAGAGCACAAAGATACATCAAGTACAAATCAGAATACATCACTGGAAACACTGGATATAGAAAGCAAAATAGATGACTAGACCTTCAAGTAAAGCTCGAACTTCGAAGGTGAGTCTTGAATGCTGAATCATTCAGTCTGACTCGAGCGTAAAGAAAAACACAAAACACTCGAGCCAAGACATAAATACTTATGAACTGTAAATCAACTCAAGTGGACAGTGACAAAAAAGCATCGGTAACTTAAAGGATGCTTAGGACCGCCCATCCTTTAAGGATCTGTTAAACTATTTACTATGTAGTAATATTGCGCTATCATAACACTGTCTACAGTAAAATAAACTTACTTTTGAATAGCGTTGAAGGGTTACCCATATAGCCCCCAACACGTAATAGTCCCAGTAGTCCATCTAGTATCAGCATACCTCCAGATTGGGAGGCTACCCTAAATACTCTATGGGCTACAGGAGAAAAATAAACTCGTAGTAAGGCTCGTTATGGTAGGTGACACGGCACACAAGGCAATGCCAGGGTAGATATACCAATTAAACACACGGGCTGGTTGCAACGTAGCAGCCACATACGCCCACCTTGGAACACACTCCCAAATCAAAATCGGAGGGTGACCATTAAATCAACCACAAGTAAAAGTATAGTATCGAAGAAATGTGTCTGATAGGAGGAATGACCTCACTTGGCCCAAGATCGCTCCTGTTTTAGCCACCTTATGCCAACCCACGGGAGTTGGATCCACGTAATATACCTCAAGAACGTCGCCACCACCCTACTTCATTCTAGAATCTCCATCGCGTACACGGTTGTTAAAGTGGTTTTCGGAGTTGGCAGAGAGCATGACAACTTCCGATCCCGCTCTCTTTAACAACCAAACGTTATTTTAACGTCGTGGTTATTTCAAAATAGTTTATACTTCAAAAATAAAATCATTTCATTTCAAAGCTATATTTCTTTCAAAATAGTTTATACTTCGAAACCAAACCATTTTTATTTCAAAACTATATTCATATCAAAATAGTTTATAATATATCATTTCCATTTCAAACATATATTCACCTTTCAAAAATTATAATACTTTCAAAGTTATAACTCTTTCGAAACCAAAATACTTGAAATCGTTACACTTTGAAAATCATAACATTTCGAAATCATACATTTGAAATCATGGAACATTCATTTAATCCAAATTTTCAAATTTATTCGATTGAACCCAAATTTCAAATTTCCAATTTAATTCAATTCAAACCATCAGTTTCAATTCAATTCAGTTTCCCAACAAACCATTACAAATCTTATAATTTCAAATATAGATTTGATCCATAAAATAAACTATTCAATTTTTAATATATTTTAAAGCTTTAATATCCCACATTTCAAAACTAAATTTTATAATTTCACATATCTCAATTTTAACTTCATTATTACTTAGTTTTGAAATATTTATTTCATTAATCCAATATTGTTCAAATAAACTCAATATTCTTTCATACTAATATAAACTTCAAGTATTCATTTATCAAAATCAATTATCATTCCAATTTCATGTTCTTTATCGAAAAATAAAGATCAAATCATTTCCAAACCATTTAAATCATCAAAATATCATATCCTTTCAAAACTCATTTCAAATCATTATTTGAATTCAAATTCAAATATTCAAATTTAAATATCATTTTTTAAATCAAATATGTCATTCATTTATTATGACAAATATCGTTTCCAAATACATTTCAAAATTTCATTCAAAAATTCATTTATGTCATTACATTTCATTCCATTTAACACATAACCAAGTAAACAGTATTTAAATTCAAATTCAATTCAATTCCTTAAAAAATTCAAATTTAAATATTAAAATATATACTACAAAACTCCTTAAATTCCACAAATAATCAATACCAAAAGTTAAATCGTTAAACACTTTAAAATATACTAAACAGTGTTAAAAATCTATAACATTTTAAAACATTGCCAATTTATAGCAACGACAGCATTTATAAAGTGCTATCGTAGCTTATAGTTTCCAAAATAGTTTAGTTCAGGAATAACAGCATTTATAAAATGCCGTAATAAATATTTAGTTATTTCAAACATAGTTAAATTCAAAACAACAGCATTTAAAAATGCTGTCATAAAACCACAACATTTTTGGAAATGCTATTAATAAAATTCAAGATTTTATTACAACTTCAAAACATTAACACTTTAAATTTTTAGCAAATTTTAAACTTATAAATCATATTTCTAGACTTCAAAATTTCACATTTTAATCAACTTAACATATGATTTAGCACAACAATTTTTTTTAACAAAATATTCAATTTAAAACTCATTTTGATTGGTTAAATCACAATTCAATATTATTAACTCACAAATTTAAATAAACTTAACATTTTACTTCAAATATCATTTCAAAGTTTAAATTAAATTTCCATTATTTACTTACATTTTAAAAGTATAATTTAAGGTCAAAAATCACATTTACTCAAATTTACATACATAAATTCACAAATTCAAAATTAATTTTTAGCTTTCTTAAAACCATAAAATATATATTTTAAATCAAAATTTCATATTTTGAAAATACATATCTTAAGAAAAATCGTTGAAAAATATACCACGAGGTCTGTATATAATTTTCTAACCTGGGTCAAGTGATACAGATATAAATCATTTCAATCCGTAGTTTACAAAGAAAACCCGGGTTCTATCATTTCAAACCCGCAATCCTAAGTTAAACAAATACAAATAAAAATCGCTCAGGCCTATCATTTCAGCCCATAACGATTTCTCCCTATTCTAAAGTCCGTTCAGATATGTATCATTCCAACCCATAGTGATTCTATTCTAACAGGGAACTTGTAGTGTGAATATGTGCACAAACAATATAAACAATGTCAATGTCACGTATCAGATGTCAAGTGATAATTAACAGAGTTAACATGGTAATAACAAGGCATAGCATATCATATAATTATGCATAAACATTTTAAATTACTAAACACTTGTCATCAATTCAGTATTTCATAAGTAGAAATGTCAGAGTGAGAAAGGCTCACCTTTAGCAACGCTAGAGACCACTATTAAATACAAAACGATTCCAAAGGCACGACAAGCATGATACAACATGACTTTTGATTTAAATGAATGGGAGCCTAGATGATGATCTTGTATACAATAAATAAACAAGATAATATAAACATATGAATTCAATAGAAAATACATTGAAACAATTGGAATTTTGAATTAACAAAGAGCATCACCTAGCTTTTTCATCAACTTTGCTTGACCAGGGCAACATGGCTTGTCACATGCACACTAAGCTCGGCCTAGGTGTTCTTATACTAAGCTATGACCATGCTTTGGCTCGGGTTAAGCATCAAAACTCATGGCTATGCAAGAAGATGAAGATGGTAGGTGCAACATAGGTAGAATCAAAGGAATCAAGGTAAATAAGTGGAGTTTGGTCACAACAAGGCTCGACTTGGACATTGCTCGGCTCGGCCATGGGGTTTTCAGATCTAGATAGAGGTGGGGTGATGGTTAGGGGTGGAGCATATTAGGTGGTGGTGGTTCAAAGTGGTGGCTGAAGTGAATAAGGAAGGGTAGATGAAGTTATTTGGCTACGCTAGCATAGTTTCAAGGAGTTTGGAAAAACTTTGTGGAGTTTGGTCCACTTGAAGGTCACGGCTTGAGGTGGTGATCAGAGGAGGAGATGGTGGTTGCTGTGGCTGGTGATAGTAGAGATGATGGTGGTGATGGTGGGTGGTAAGGCGGAGCATAGCTAGAGAGAAGTAAGGACAAAATCAATGAAGAAGAAGAGAAAAGGTAGAAGGAAGAATGGAAGCCATTGCTTATTTTTTTTTATCTCAAATGGAAATAGCCGTGAATAGTGATGAAATGGGAAAGTTTTCATGTAAAACAAAAGAAAATACACGACCAATGCAAAAGAAATGAATGGCCAAAGCGTGAAATGAAGAGGCAATAGCAAAATGAAAGGACAAAGGCTATATGAAAAGACATAAGAAAATGAATTTTTTTTTGTCTCTTTATATTTCTTTTTCTATTATTGAAATTAAACAAATAAAATTTCAGTAAATAAAAACAAAAATTTGTACAAAATAAATTGAAAAGGAAAATAAATAAGTAATTTAGAAAAATATAGAAAATAAATAAGAAAATAGCTTATTAATTGAAACTAGACTTTAAAAATTGTAAACAATATAAAATAACCATTGGAGAATTATAAATACATTTTTAAAATGTTTTAAAAACAAAAAAATACTTAACATGTGATGTCACATATATATACACAGATTAGAACAAATAGAAATATTATTTACATAAATTAAAATAAACAATTTTGTTAAATAAATTAATTTACATACAATATTGTAAAAAGCATAACTTTCACAATAAAATCGGATTTCAATGAAACAAAAAGTAGTATACATAAAATTTAATTTACTTTCATAATAACTGATAAAATTCAATTATTTAAATTTTTAATTTAAAAGTCAAAGTTTGACCATGTTGACCAAAATTCACATTTTCTGGAAATATTCAATTTATTCATGTTAGAAATTATAATTCATAAAAAATTAAAAGTTATATTTAAAACAACAAAACTTATTCTTTTCAATAAATAAAATAATGTTTTTAAATCAGGAATTCAAATAAAATAATTAAAATATACAATTAAAATAATCTTAAAAATACAGGGTTGTTACACTCTCCCCCGCTCAAAACTTTTCGTCCCCAAAAAGGAATGAGGTACGGGAAAACATAGAAAAAGATAGAATAAAATAAGATTAAGACAAGATGACAAGAAGATTGAAATTATACCTGATAACTTTTGTTATAGGTACGTTTAACAAAGTGGAGATGATCTTCTCAAGATCCTCCCGAATCAAGAACATAAGCACGAAAAAGATCTTCTAGAATATGACTTACCCTTTCCGCTTGACCGATGGTCTGTGGCTGGCAAGCAGTGCTCAGATTTAAAATGAGTACCAAAGATTATCAAAGATTATAGAAAGATTTCCAACAGATTGGTATAAGCAATAGTTTACCCATTCTGTAGCAAGATAAAGGAAATAAGGACAACCAAACCAAAAGATAGTTTGAAAAACAAAATAAGATAACAAATTTGAAACCATGAAAATTTCAACTTAAATTGAAAATAAATTTTACATAAGTTAGATAAATCCATCTTTAATTTCATTATCTTATCATCCAATTATCTTAAATAAACAATCTCTAATATCATGGATTTGAAAAAAAAAGTCATTTATTATACTCAAAATGTATTCAATAAATTTAATTCTTCTTTATTCCTAATTATAATTAAATTTATTCCTCTCAATATAGATCACCTATGTTAAATATATTTATACTTATTATAACTGCTTTAAAAAATTTCCTAGTTCCTTTAACATCATATTTTACATTGTAAATTATTCTATTACATGTTTTTCTTCTTTATTTACCACTATTAATCTTTTATAACAAAAATTTAAGTGTATAACATTTATTTTTACCACTCAATTTTTTTTTATAAAATCTTTTTATATTGTGTATTATCCAATTACATATTTAACTTCTGCATAATTTTGGTAAGTTATATCAGAATGAGATTGTGTATTATACAAATAAAACTTTCCAATTCAATCATTTCAAGCTTGAATATTTATCCAAATCTTGAAATTATACTTGAAATTATCCTTCAAGATAAAATTTAGCAATTAAATTTTCGATATTCCAAACTATTCAGACCTAAACAAATGCACATATACTATATACATATATATATATATATCCATTCAGATTTAAATCATACTTCAGCATATGTTATAAATCAGTATTATTTTAGAAAATTCAAATCAATTAAATTCCCTAAAAAAAACGGTAGCAAGACTACAGAACGGTCTCTTCACTTCGAAACTCGAAAATGAATGTCGATGATACTGTAGTCATCACCGAAGTTATTTTCCAGCGACAAAGAGAAGAGCACTAATTTTAAACTTTAAAATTCTTTGGAAACAAATTTCTATTGGAAAATACTTTAAATAGTATATCCTTCTAAAACTTTAAATATAAGGTTTGAAATCCATCAGAAATTAAATTCTCAAATTCTTGCTTTAAATTCATCTTAAATTTCCAAATAAATTCATAACCATGTTTTATAGTTCAATTATTTATATATGAAACAAGAGAAATGATATATAAAATCCATTATTATTTCTTAATAACCATTTCAATAAAACCAGAAAAAGATTTATAGTATAGTTGGAAAATTTATTTCATTACTAAATTTGAAATAAAAAACTATATTGTGTCAATTTGCTCTGTTCAAGTGTTTAGGAAATCTTATCGATAGCATTGATCAGACGAATCGATCAGAAACCCAAATCAACATCAATAACTCAAACAACACAATATATAAAACATTTAAATATTAGTTTACAAATACACTTCAAGAATGATTTGAAGATAAGTTGGAAACGAAGATGATATGATTAAATAACAGAATAGGAAGATGGATAAGCTTATATAAATCGCGGACAACCATAACCGGGTCAACCGTGACTTAAAGAATAAGATCGATGTGGATTTTCTGAGGCAAATTGACATTCGGTATTAAGAGATAGAGTTCGAAATTATAAGTGATGCTAGCATCTAAACCAAAGATATAAAATCTTTGGTGAATCGATGCGGTTGTAAAGGAGTTTCACCCCTTTACAAATCAATTTGAGATTGGCGGGACCGCCAACTCATTATAAAGATCATTCGAAGTGGAGTCATGGGATACTCCAGAATTAAAAGTAGATGAATAGTGAGGGATACAAATGGATTTTGGAACCGCAGGGGACTTTCCAAAATTCAAAGGAGTCGAGTGAAAAAGGAAGAGATTCAAACTCGAATGAAAGTCGTTCTGTAAATACCTTTACTATATATGCTAAGTTTTGCCTAGAGCTACCAAAGCTCTGATACCAAATGTAGCAGACCACATCAGTAGGGTAACGTCCACCGTAGCATACAGCTGTACTTGTGTTCTGCCTTTACGGCCAGCCTCTCGACTGCACCAACCCCCTCAGGGACATGTAGGAGTAAGAGTCATCCGCTCGCTACCAAACCAAATGCGAGAACCCCTATCATGCTGCACCCGCTAAGTGCATAGGCAAACACACATGTCAGACTTGAATTGCTCAAAATACCGCGTTGTAAATAAAATTTGGCAAATATCAGAATATACAGTAAATAAAAAATCACAGATCATAGAAACAAAGTAAATAATATTGCAGCAGAAGTGAAAGAGATAGTAGTTCATGAAGCTACTATATAAAAATAAGATACATCAGAGTTAAACAAGATACAACAGAAGAGTAACAAGATACATCAAGTACAAATCAGAACTGGAAACACTGGATATAGAAAGCAAAATAGATGACTGGATCTTCAAGTAAAGCTCCAACTTCGAAGGCGAGTCTTGAATGCTGAATTACTCAGTCTGACTCGAGTGTAAAGCGAAACACAGAACACTCGAGTCAGGATATAAATACTTATGAACTGTAAATCAACTCAAGTGGACAGTAACAAAAATGCATCAGTAACTTAAAGGATGCTTGGGACCTCCCATCCTTTAAAGATCCATTAAACTATTTACTATGTAGTAATATTGTGCTATTATAGTAGTGCCTACAGTAAAATAAACTTACTTTTAAATAGCGTTGAAGGGTTACCCATATAGCCCCCAATACGTAATAGTCCCAATATTCCATCCAGTATCAGCACACCTCCAGATCGGGTGGCTACCCTAAATACTCCATGGGTTACGGGAGAAAAAGAAATTCATAGTAAGGCTCGCTATGGTAGGTGACACGGCACATAAGGCAGTGCCAGGGTAGATATACCAATTATGCACACGGGCTGGTGGTAACGTAAAAGCCACATACGCCCACCTCGGAACACACTCCCAAATCAAAATCGGAGGATGGCCATTAAATCAACTACAAGTAAGAGTATAGTATCGAAGAAATGTGTCTGATAGGAGGAATGACCTCACTTGGCCGGAGATCGCTCCTGTTTTAGCCACCTTATGCCAACTCACGGGAGTTGGGTCCACGTAATATACCTCAAGAAAGTAACCACCACCCTACTTCATTCTGGAATCTCCACCGTGTACACGGTTGTTAATGTGGTTTTCAAAGTTGACAGAGAGTATGACAACTTCCGATCTCAGTCTCTTTAACAACCAAAAGTTATTACAACGTCGTGGTCATTTGAAAATAGTTTATACTTCAAAAATCAAATCATTTCATTTCAAAACTATATTCCTTTCAAAATAGTTTATACTTCGAAACCAAACCATTTTTATTTCAAAACTATATTCAACTCAGAATAGTTTATACTATATCATTTCCATTTCAAACATATATTTACCTTTCAAAAATTATAATACTTTCAAAGTTATAACTCTTTTGAAACCAAAATACTTAAAATCATTACACTTTGAAAATCATAACATTTCGAAATCATACATTTGAAATCATGGAACATTTATTTAATCCAAATTTTCAAATTTATTTGATTAAACCCGAACTTCAAATTTCCAATTTAATTTAATTCAAACCATCAGTTTCAATTCAATTCAGTTTCCCAACAAACCATTTCAAATCTTATAAATTTCAAATATAGATTTGATCCACAAAATAAACTATTCAAATTTTAGTATATTTCAAGGCTTTATTATCCCACATTTCAAAACTAAATTTTATAATTTCACATATCTTAGTTTTAACTTCATTATTACTTAATTTTGAAATATTTATTTCATAAATTCAATATTGTTTAAATAAACTCAATTTACAAATAAACTCAATATCCTTTCACACTAATATAAACATCAAATATTCATTTATCAAAATCAAATATCATTCCAATTTCATATTCTTTATCAAAAAAAAAAAGATCAAATCATTTCCAAACCATTCAAATCATCAAAATATCATATCCTTTCAAACCTCATTTCGAATCATTATTTGAATTCAAATTCACATATTCAAATTTAAATATCATTTTTTAAATCAAATATATCATTCATTTATTATTCCAAATATCATTTCAAAATTTCATTCAAAAATTCATTTATCTCATTACATTTCATTCCATTTTATTCCATTTAACACATAACCAAGTAAACGTTATTTAAATTCAAATTCAATTTAAATTCCTTAAAAAAATTCAAATTTAATTATTAAAATATATATTCAATAACTCCTTAAATTCCACAATTCCAAAAGTTAAATCGTTTAACACTTTAAAATATACTCAAACAGTGTTAAAAATCTATAACATTTTAAAACATTGCCAAATTATAGCAATGACAGCATTTATAAAGTGCTATCGTAGCTTATAGTTTCCAAAATAGTTTAGTTTAGGAATAATGGCATTTATAAAATGCCATAATAAATATTTAGTTATTTCAAACATAGTTAAATTCAAAACAACAGCATTTAAAAATGCTGTCATAAAACCACAGCATTTTTGGAAATGCTATTAATAAAATTCAAGATTTTATTATAACTTCAAAACATTGACACTCCAAATTTTTAGCAAATTTTAAACTTATAAATTATATTTATAGACATTAAAATTTCACATTTTAATCAATTTAACATATGATTTAGCACAACAAATTTTTTAAATCAAATATTCAATTTAAAACTCACTTTCGTTTGTTAAGTCACAATTCAATATTATTAACTTACAAATTTAAATAAACTTAACATTTTACTTCAAATATCATTTCAAACTTTAAAATAAATTTCCATTATTTACTTACATTTAAAGAATATAATTTAAAGTCAAAAATCACGTTTATTTCAAATTTACATACAAAAATTCACAAATTCAAAACTTAATTTTTAGCTTTCCTAAAACCATAAAATATATATTTTAAATAAAAATTTCATATTTTAAAAATACATATCTTAGGAAAAATCATTTAAAAATATACCACGGGGTCTGTATATATTTTTCTAACCTAGTTCAAGTGATATGGATATATATCATTTCAATCCGTAGTTTACAATGAAAACCCGGGTTCTATCATTTCAAATCCGCAATCCCAAGTTAAATAAATACGAAAAAAATCACTCAGGCCTATCATTTCAGCCCATAACGATTTTTCCCTATTCTAAAGTCTGTTCGAATATGTATCAATTCAACCCATAGTGATTCTTCTAATAGGGAACTTGTAGTGTGAATATATACATAAACAATATAAACAATGTCACATATCAGATGTCAAGTGATAATTAACAGAGTTAACAAGGTAATAACAAGGCGTAGCATATCATATAATTATGCATAAACATTTTAAATTACTAAACATTTGTCATCAATTCACTATTTCATAAGTAGAAATGTCAGAGTGAGAAAGACTTACCTTTATCGAAGCTAGAGACCACTACGACACAAAACGATTCCAAAGGAACGACAAGCATGATACAGCATGACTTTTGATTTGAATGAATGGGAGCCTAGATGACGATCTTGTATACAATAATAAACAAGTTATATAAAAATATGAATTTAATAGAAAATACAATGAAACAATAGGAATTTTGAATTAACAAAGAACATCGCCTAGCTTTTTCATCAACTTTGCTAGACCATGGCAACCTGGCTTGTCACATGCACACTAAGCTCGACCTAGGTGTTCTTATACTCAGCCATGATCATGCTTTGGCTCGGGTTAAGCATCAAAACTCATGGCTATGCAAGGAGATGAAGATGGTAGGTGCAACATAGGTAGAATACAAAGGAATCAAGGCAAATTAGTAGAGTTTGGTCACAACAAGGCTCGACTTGGACATTGCTTGGCTCGGCCATGTTGTTTTCAGACCTGGAAAGAGGTGGGGGTGATGGTTAAGGGTGGAGCACATCAGGTGGTGGTGGTTCAAAATGGTGGCCGAAGTGAATAAGGAAGGGTAGATGAAGTTATGTGGCTAGGCTAGCATAGTTTCAAAGAGTTTGGCAAAAAATTATGGTGTTTGGTCCACTTGAAGGTCATGGCTTGAGGTGGTGGTTAGAGGAGGAGGTGGTGGTTGCTGTGGATGGTGATGATGGAGATGATGGTGGTGATGGTGGGTGGTAGGGCCGAGCATAGCTAGAGAGAAGTAAGGACAAAATCAATGAAGAAGAAGTGAAAGAGTAGAAGGGAGAATGGAAGCCATTGCTTATTTTTTTCCTCTCAAATGGAAATAGCCATGAATGGTGATGAGATGGGAAGGATTTCACATAAAAAAAAGAAGAAAATACATGGCCAATGCAAAATAAATGAATGGCCAAAGCATGAAATGAAGAGGCAATAGCAAAATGAAAGGACAAAGGCTATATGAAAAGACATAAGAAAATGAAAAGTCTTTTTATCTCTTTGTATTTCTTTTTCTTTTATTCAAATTAAACAAATAAAAATTCAGTAAATAAAAAAAAAGCTGAACAAAATAAATTGAAAAAGAAAATAAATATGTAATTTATAAAAATATAGAAAATAAATAAGAAAATAGCTTATTAATTGAAACTAGACTTTAAAAATTGTAAACAATATAAAATCAACATTGAAGAATTACAAATACACTTTTAAAATGTTTTAAAAATAAAATAAATACATAACATGTCATGTTACATATATATGCACAGATCAGAGCAAACAAAAATATTATTTACATAAATTAAAATAAACAAATTTGTTAAATAAATCAATTAAATACAATATTGTAAAAAGCATAACTTTCACAATATAAACCGGATTTCAACGAAACAAAAAGTAGTATACTTGAAATTTAATTTACTTTCATAATAAATGATAAATTCAAAAATTTTATTTTTAAATTTAACAGTCAAAGTTTGACCATATTGACCAAAATTCACATTTTTTGGACATATTCAATTTATTCATGTTTGAAATTATAATTCACATAAAAATCAAAATTTTTGTTTAAAATAAAAAAAATTATTCTTTTTAATAAATAAAATAAAGCTTTTAAATCCGGAATTCAAATAAAATAATTAAAATATACAATTAAAATAATCATAAAAATACAGGGTTGTTACACTCTCCCCCACTCAAAACTTCTCGTCCCCGAAAAGGAATGAGGTACGGGAAAACATAGAAAAAGATAGAATGAAAAAGATTAAGACAAGATGACAAGAAGATTGAAATTATACCTGATAATTGTTGTTATAGGCAAGTTTAACAAAGTAGAGATGATCTTCTCAAGATCCTCCAGAATAAAGAACACAAGCATGAAAAAGATCTTCTAGAATCTGACTTACCCTTTCCTCTTGACCAATGGTCTGTGGCTGGCAAGCAGTTCTTAGATTCAAAATGTGTACCAAAGATTATCAAAGAATATAGAAAGATTTCGAACATACTAATATAAGCAATAGTTTCCCCATTCTGTAGCAAGATAAAGGAAATAAGGACAACCAAAAGATAGCTTGAAAAACAAAATAAGATAATAAATTTGAAACCATGAAAATTTCAACTTAAATTGAAAATAAATTTTACATAAGTTAAATAAATCCATCTCTAATTTCATTATCTTATCATCCAATTATCTTAAATAAACAATCTCTAATATCATGGATTTGAAAAAAAAAATCATTTATTATACTCAAAATGTATTCAATAAATTTAATTCTTCTTTATTCCTAATTATAGTTAAATTTATCCCTCTCAATATATTTTATCACCTATGTTAAATATATTTATACTTATTATAACTGCTTTAAAAAAATTCCTAGTTCCTTTAACATCATATTTTATATTGTAAATTATTCTATTACCTGTTTTTCTTCTTTATTTACCACTATTAATCTTTTATAACTAAAATTTAAGTGTATGACATTTATTATAACCACTCAATTTTTTTATAAAATCTTTTTATATTTTGTATTATCCAATTACATATTTAACTTCTGCATAATTTTGGTAAGTTATATCGGAATGGGATTGTGTATTATACAAATAAAATTTTCGAATTCAATCATTTCAAGCTTGAATATTTATCCAAATCTTGAAATTATACTTGAAATTATCCTTCAAGATAAAATTTAAGAATTAAATTTCCGATATATTCCAAACTATTCAGAGATAAATAATTGCACATATACTATATATATATATCCATTCAAATTTAAATCATATATCAGCATATGTTATAAATCAATATTATTTTAGAAAATTCAAATCAATTAAATTCTCCAAAACAAAATTGTAGCAAGACTACACATCCGTCTCTTCACTTCGAAACTCGAAAATGAATGTCGATGAAGCTGTAGTCATCACCGAAGTTATTTTCCAATGACAAAGAGAAGAGAACTAATTTTAAACTTTAAAATTCTTTGGAAACAAATTTCTATTAGAAAATACTATAAATAGTATAATTTTCTAGAACTTTAAATACAAGGTTTGAAATCCATCAGAAATTAAATTCTCAAATTCCTGTTTAAAATTCGTCTTAAATTTCCAAACAAATTCATAACCATGTTTTGTACTTCAATTATTTATATATGTAACAAGAGCAATGATATATAAAATCCATTATTATTTCTTAACAACCATTTCAATAAAATCAGAAAAAGATTTATAGTACAGTTATAAAATTTATTTCATTACTAAATTTGAAATTAAAAACTATATTATGTCGGTTTTCTATGTTTAAGTGTTTTGGAAATCTTATTGATAGCGTTGATCAGACGAATCGATCAGAAACCCAAATCAACATCGACAACTCAAACAACAAAATATATAAAACATTTGAATATTAGTTTACAAATACACTTCAAGAATGATTTGAAGATAAGTTGGAAACAAAGTTGAGATGATTAAATAACAGAATAGGAAGATGGATAAGCTTATATAAATCACGGGCAACCTTAACCGGGCCAACCGTGACTTAAAGAATAAGATCGGTGTGGATTTTCTGGGGCAAATTAGCATTCGGTCTTAAGAGATAGAGTTCGGAATTATAAGAGATACTAGCATCTAAACCAAAGATAAAAAATCTTTGGTGAATCGATGTTGTCGTAAAGGAGTTTCACCCCTTTACAAATCAATTTGAGATCGGCGGGACCGCTAACTCATTATAAAGATCATTCGAAGTAGAGTTATGGGATACTCCAGAATTAAAAGAAGATGAATAGTGAGGGACACGAATGGATTTTGGAACCGCAGGGAACGTTCCAAAATTCAAAGGAATCGAGTCATAAAGGAAGAGATTCAAACTCGAATGAAAGTGAGTCTATAAATACCTTTACTATATATGCTAACTTTTGCCTAGAGCTACCAAAGCTCTGATACCAAATGTAACGGGTCACATCAGTAGGGTAATGCCCACCGCAGCATACAGCTGTACCTGTGTTCTGCATTTACGGCCAGCCTCTCGACTGCACCAACCCCCTCAGGGACATGTAGGAGTAAGAGTCATCCGCTCACTACCAAACCAAATTCGAGAACCCCCTATCATGCTGCACCCGCCAAGTTCATAGGCAGACACACATGACAGATTTGAATTGCTCAAAATACCGCGTTGTAAATAAAATTTGGAAAATATTAGAATATACAGTAAATAAATAATCACAGATCATAGACACAGAGTAAATAATATTGAGCGGAAGTAAAAGAGATAGTAGTTCATGAAGCTACTATATAAAATTAAGATACATCAGAGTTAAACAAGATACAACAGAAGAGTAACAAGATACATCAAATATAATTCAGAATACATCACTGGAAACGCTGGATACAGAAAGCAAAATAGATGACTGGATCTTCAAGTAAAGCTCCCACTTCGAAGGCGAGCCTTGAATTCTGAATCACTCAGTCTGACTCGAGCATAAAGCGAAACACAAAACACTCGAGTCAGGACATAAATACTTATGAATTGTAAATCAACTCAAGTTGACAGTAACAAAAATGCATTAGTAACTTAAAGGATGCTTAGTGTAACGACCCGAAATTTTCGAACCCGAAAATTCCAGATAGTTATGAAAAACAAGAAAGAGATAGAAGAAGAAGAACAAAAACACCAAACATCTCACATTCGCAGCGGATAAAATATAATAATAAATAATAACAGTTTATAAAAGAATATTATAACTGTCGATTACATTAAATATACATCAGAGTTTCACATAATATTCAGTGACAGAATAATTACAATTATCATGTCTCGGATTAACAATAATATAAATTCAGCGAAAATATTCTGTACGATCCTGCCATCCAACTCACCTCCTGAGCTCCAGATCGTTTCTACCTGAAAAATCTGTAATACTCGGTCTGACCCGAGCATTACATCAAAGTAACACCCGGGTCAGGCTGGAAACCGGCGTGAGTAAACCCAACTAACATGGAATACCAAAGCAAACAACTTATATAAAACCCGGGTAACATATGTCGATTTATCCAATTCACAATTTGCTATAGACCACACTTATCTCACATATCACTTTCAAAGTACCAAACTTAGATAAAATAATCCAATTCACTTAAAACATTTCATTCATGCCTATTGATTTCACAAATTAATTTACAAAAATTCCAAGTAGTTTCGGGTATTAACTAATACCCGACTCCAGTCTCTTCTCCAGTTCATCATAACACAAATTATTCAAGTGAAATGTAATTCAACTTTAAATAAAGATGTCACCCTTTTTACTCAATAATTCATTATTGACATATAACCACATTATCATGAACCATTTTATATCAGGGGTATCAATCCATTTAAGGCATTTAATCATCATTTAATCATACATAAGCAAGATAAATCAATTGCTACATCTCGGATAAATCTAACTAGCCATAATTGAATTAAATCAGTCACCTTTAAGTCATGTTTATTAGTTAATTACCCTTCATTAATTATCCTTAAATTAAAATAAATAATTAACCCTTATTAAATTAAGTAATTAATCCTTAATTACTTCACTTGAGTAATTTTACCTTTAATTACTTCCACCAAGTAATAATCCCACTGATTAGTTATCCTTAATCATTAATTAATTAATTCAATATTTAATTAAATTAACTAACCTTTAACAAATTAATTCTTTAATTACTTTCATTGAGTAATCATTTATTTAAGTAAATAAATCTCTAATTACTAGGTAATAAATCTCCACTTAATTAATCTCCCTTAAATTTTAATTAATTTATCATTAATCAATAATGAATAAATCCTTTAATCCATTTAATCGATCCTTAATCACCATAGGCCTTAACTTACTTTAAGATCAACCATTTATCTTTATTTATTTTCTTAGATACCATTAACACATAAATTTAAAACATTTTAATTTACACTTAATTTCATTTTAAATTAAATTTTTAATTCAACAAGGAATTTACTTGATCAACTTAAAGTTAAAATAATTTACACTCCTTAAATTATCCAAACATTTAAATGGCCTGTTATTATTTAAAGGCAATAGTTAAGAAATTGATAAACTTAATTTCTCCAAACTTTAAACACGTTTACCCATTAAATACTTCGGCCCAAACTTCCTCTGGCCCAAACTTTCCACTACTTTCGTTAGTTCGGCCTGTCTTCTTCCTTCCATCCTCATCATTCTTTTCGTCCCTTGTCATTCCCATCACCTACCTGGAACGAAAATACACGTACACGAACACGTATCCGTGCACGCTCAACCCAGTTGCTCTGCAACACCGCCGATCATCCCAGCAAACCTCGATCGATCACCCCATTCATTTCAACGACCCAGGTCTCCACGAACAGTTTTGTTCGAAAAAAACAAATTTTTTTTACCATTGCTAGAAACGAACAGATACTTGTCGTTCGCCAAACTCCGACCGTCCTTACCGCCATACGCCCTTAAATTGCATCGGAAGACTCGCCTGCTCCTCCCGCCTCGTTTTCTCCATGCGCGCAGCCTTCAATCTCATCCCTGCTTCGCTAATCTTCCCAAAACCTAAGGCCAAACAAAGAACGCCTAAACCCTAAAATCTAATCGACCATCAACCACGATCATCTAAAAATTCCAGCATTATTTTTCTCGTGATCTCCCACCTTCGATCCTACTCTGGTCACAATCCCGAAGCTTCAGGATCTCGCGATCACCAGCAGTCGATAAAAACCCCAACTTCCGATCAACTTCCCTTTCCACTACATCCCTTAACTAAAAATCACATCATAACCACTAAAAATCCTATTTTCCCATGACTAACTCATTCGTATAGGTATAAACACAAACTTAACTAATTGATGATTTATAAAAAGAATTTCCTTTTACTGTATAACTTTCTTTCAGGCCATTACCTATTATTTTGTTTATGGAATTATTTTTAAAGGTTAATATACCCAATTATACATCTATTTCATTCAAACAACACAAGCTAATACTGTTTACATTTAGAGTACTTGAATATTTCTTTCAAGTTTGAACCTGTCCAAAGAAGAACAGAGCAAAAGAATTTCTACATTTTTTTTTACCACATATATACAGGCATAGACAATTTATAAAATCAAATACTCTCCCTTTCACTATACTCAACATAATATAAGGAAAGTTAGACCTTAGTATAGTTTACTCACCTGCAAGATTTTTGTTGAACAGAGAATACTCTGATGTTTTGAAGCTTTGCAGTTGAATCTGCCTTGAATTTTTGAAAATCTTCTCTGCCTTAATAAATGAAGCTCGGTTTGTAAATAAGGATGTTTATCTTCCTTTCTCTCAGGTTTGGTTCCTAAGTTTACTAAATTTTAGAATCCAACTAAAATAGTATGGTGTATAATTTATATATAGAAATAGTTTTTAACCAGTAATATAAGCTTCTGATACAAGCTTCAGCTTGTTATGTTCAAACAATTTTTTTTTTATATATATATGGAGGCTGATAGATTTCCTGCAATTTCGAATTGACAAATTGTTGTGCATATGTACTCATCTCGGCTTACACATAATTATGGTTTGCTGATATTTATTTTATTTTATTATTTTTGTCTTTTCAGGTCAGCTAAGTTAAGAAATGAACTAGAATAAGATGATGTATGTATGGGAATGGGTTTGAACTGTATAGGTTATAACCGGTACAAACTCTACTTGTTTTGATCATATTAGATTTTGTGTTTTAATTACTAAAATTTTGGAATGATCTTTACATTTCAGCTAGACCTTTATTTGTACTGAGAAGATTTCTTTGAAAATTTGAAATGACAAATGTGTGCTAACATTTAATGAACATGTTTCCATATATGTTTACAAAATTATGGTTTCTGATATTTACCTATCTTTATACCATGATATTTTGTATATGTAAATGAAGTTGTCTTCTTTGTATGGTACATATGTGTGAACATTTGTCTTATTTTTTTTTATATTCTCCATATGTAAGTTATGGCAACACATATGATAATACATTTAATTTGTTTCTTTGCATATTTAATTTTACATTAGCTTGATATAATCTTTGTTGAAGATTTGTGTTGTATAAATATATTTCACAGGTTGTTGTTTAGGCTAACTTATCTCATATGTTTGGGTAAAAGTTAACATAGTTATTGTTTTGACTATACTAATTGTATTTGTATATTTATATTTCTAGTTACATCTTATAATTTATATTTATATCTAATATGGATAAAATTGATTTATTTTAAATTTTCAAATCAATTTTCCTTCAAAAGTACAAATCCCTACAAATAAATGGCAATTATTTCAAAGGTCATATTCATTTTAAAATGATAATTTTACTTTTTATTTAAATTAGATTAGACATCTATTAAAATAATACTGCTAAAATACCGGGTCGTCACATTCCTCCCCTCTTTGAATCTTTTCGTCCTCGAAAAGGAACGAAGCCAGATTCATTAAAATGCTTAAAATCTGATAAACATATTTTTTAGCAAAACAAACTCGCATTCATATCAATTGATTCAAAAATCAATTATATTTGCTTCCACTAATTCATAGAATTTAATTAAATCTCGTTTACGACAACGACACTCATTTCTACGCAATTTGAAAATATCCATGTGAATAAATAATTACTTGAGTTTTATAACCAAATAAAATTGATTCCAAATCAATTTTATTTAATTCAAGTCCATTTTAATTTATTCACAATCATTTCATTTAGCTCGACACATTCAATGCTTGTGTACTACTAACCATTCCCAAATTAATTTAATCCAAGCTTTTATTTAATGGGCTTATCCTTATTCGAAGCCAAGCTTCCATAAATTTTAAACGTAAGTTAATTTACTTTAACTTATTCCAACATCAAACTTAAGTTTACTTCGATTTGATTCTCATCAAACCAAATTCAATTTAATTCAGTTAGCCCATCTATTTCAATTTTAAATTCACCTTCTCAATTTATCAAAATAATATCCAAGCACACACTTAACTCATCTGTACTTCAAACCAATATGCACCGAACTTAAGTTCAGTCTGATAATCCAATTCAAATCTTCCATTTAAATTTTTGAACTTATACATCTTCAATCCCAAATCCAATTAATTCAAATCAGATTCAATTTGAATGAATTCAATTCCAATTTCAAATTTAAACCATCTTGAATTACATATTTCGAGCTAAATTCTCAACAATTGGTTTAACCCCTTTAAACCAAATTAACTTTGTTCACTTAAAGTTTCAAACAATTCTAATTTCTGAGTTCTAATTCTAGAGTTTCACTTTTAATTAATTTAATTTAATTCCTAATTCCAAAAATTTAACAACCAATCACCTAAATGTTTCATTAGAAGAGAATATTTTTTTTATATATATATATATCAACATATACTTTTATATAAAATCATTTAAAACCTTTATATAAGAAAATAACAAGTACGCGCTCATATATATATATACACTCAACTCATTCTAGAGTACTACGGACTCTAGTTAATGAGAAATTCCCACCAGAGCCAAGGTTCTCGCTTAACCTTTCTGCTCTGATACCAACTGTAACGACCCGAAATTTTCGAACCCAAAAATTCCAGATAGTTATGAAAAAGAAGAAAGAGATAGAAGAAGAAGAACAGAAACACCAAACATCTCACATTCGCAGCGGATAAAATATAATAATAAATAATAACAGTTTACAAAAGAATATTATAACTATCGATTACATTAAATATACATCAGAGTTTCACATAATATTCAGTGACAGAATAATTACAATTATCATGTCTCGGATTAACAATAATATAAATTCAGCGGAAATATTCTGTACGATCGTGCCATCCAACTCACCTCCTGAGCTCTAGATCGTTTCTACCTGAAAAATCTGTAATACTCGGTCTGACCCGAGCATTACATCAAAGTAACACCCTGGTCAGGCTGGAAACCGGCGTGAGTAAACCCAACTAACATGGAATACCAAAGCAAACAACTTATATAAAACCCGGGTAACATATGTCGATTTATCCAATTCACAATTTGCTATAGACCACACTTATCTGACATATCACTTTCAAAGTACCAAACTTAGATAAAATAATCCAATTCACTTAAAACATTTCATTCATGCCTATTGATTTCACAAATTAATTTACAAAAATTCCAAGTAGTTTCGGGTATTAACTAATACCCGACTCCAGTCTCTTCGAATTCAGTTCATCATAACACAAATTATTCAAGTGAAATGTAATTCAACTTTAAATAAAGATGTCACCCTTTTTACTCAACAATTCATTACTGACATATAACCACATTATCATGAACCATTTTATATCAGGGGTATCAATCCATTTAAGGCATTTAATCATCATTTAATCATACATAAGCAAGATAAATCAATCGCTACATCTCGGATAAATCTAACTAGCCATAATTGAATTAAATCAGTCACCTTTAAGTCATGTTTATTAGTTAATTACTCTTCATTAATTATCCTTAAATTAAAATAAATAATTAACCCTTATTAAATTAAGTAATTAATCCTTAATTACTTCACTTGAGTAATTTTACCTTTAATTACTTCCACCAAGTAATAATCCCACTGATTAGTTATCCTTAATCATTAATTAATTAATTCAATATTTAATTAAATTAACTAACCTTTAACAAATTAATTCTTTAATTACTTTCATTGAGTAATCATTTATTTAAGTAAATAAATCTCTAATTACTAGGTAATAAATCTCCACTTAATTAATCTCCCTTAAATTTTAATTAATTTATCATTAATCAATAACGAATAAATCCTTTAATCCATTTAATCGATCCTTAATCACCATAGGCCTTAACTTACTTTAAGATCACCCATTTATCTTTATTTATTTTCTTAGATACCATTAACACATAAATTTAAAACATTTTAATTTACACTTAATTTCATTTTAAACTAAATTTTTAATTCAACAAGGAATTTACTTGATCAACTTAAAGTTAAAATAATTTACACTCCTTAAATTATCCAAACATTTAAATTGCCTGTTATTATTTAAAGGTAATAGTTAAGAAATTGATAAACTTAATTTCTCCAAACTTTAAACACGTTTAACCATTAAATACTTCGGCCCAAACTTCCTCTGGCCCAAACTTTCCACTACTTTCGTTAGTTCGGCCTGTCTTCTTCCTTCCATCCTCATCATTCTTTTCGTCCCTTGTCTTTCCCATCACCTACCTGGAACGAAAATACACGTACACGAACACGTATCCGTGCACGCTCAACCCAGTTGCTCTGCAACGCCGCCGGTCATCCCAGCAAACCTCGACCGATCACCCCATTCATTTCAACGACCCAGGTCTCCACGAACAGTCTGGTTCGAAAAAAACAAATTTTTTTGACCATTGCTAGAAACGAACAGATACTTGTCGTTCGCCAAACTCCGACCGTCCTCACCGACATATGCCCTTAAATTGCATCGGAAGACTCGCCTGCTCCTCCCGCCTCGTTTTCTCCATACGCGCAGCCTTCAATCTCATCCCTGCTTCGCTAATCTTCCCGAAACCTAAGGCCAAACAAAGAACGCCTAAATCCTAAAATCTAATCGACCATCAACCACGATCATCTAAAAATTCCAGCATTATTTTTCTCGTGATCTCCCACCTTCGATCCTACTCTGGTCACAATCCCGAAGCTTCAGGATCTCGCGATCACCAGCAGTCGATAAAAACCCCAACTTCCGATCAACTTCCCTTTCCACTACATCCCTTAACTAAAAATCACATCATAACCACTAAAAATCCTATTTTCCCATGACTAACTCATTCATATAGGTATAAACACAAACTTAACTAATTGATGATTTATAAAAAGAATTTCCTTTTACTGTATAACTTCCTTTCAGGCCATTACCTATTATTTTGTTTATGGAATTATTTTTAAAGGTTAATATACCCAATTATACATCTATTTCATTCAAACAACACAAGCTAATACTGTTTACATTTAGAGTACTTGAATATTTCTTTCAAGTTTGAACCTGTCCAAAGAAGAACAGAGCAAAAGAATTTCTACATTTTTTTTTACCACATATATACAGGCATAGACAATTTATAAAATCAAATACTCTCCCTTTCACTATACTCAACATAATATAAGGAAAGTTAGACCTTAGAATAGTTTACTCGCCTGCAAGATTTTTGTTGAACAGAGAATACTCTGTTGTTTTGAAGCTCTGCAGTTGAATCTGCCTTGAATTTTTGAAAATCTTCTCTGCCTTAATAAATGAAGCTCAGTTTGTAAAGAAGGATGTTTATCTTCCTTTCTCTCAGGTTTGGTTCCTAAGTTTACTAAATTTTAGAATCCAACTAAAATAGTATGGTGTATAATTTATATATAGAAACAGTTTTTAACCAGTAATATAAGCTTCTGATACAAGCTTCAGCTTGTTATGTTCAAACAAGATTTTTTTATATATATATATATGGAGGCTGAAAGATTTCCTGCAATTTCGAATTGACAAATTGTTGTGCATATGTACTCATCTCGGCTTACACATAATTATGGTTTGCTGATATTTATTTTATTTTATTATTTTTGTCTTTTCAGGTCAACTAAGTTAAGAAATGAACTAGAATAAGATGATGTATGCATGGGAATGGGTTTGAACTGTATAGGTTATAACCGGTACAAACTCTACTTGTTTTGATCATATTAGATTTTGTGTTTTAATTACTAAAATTTTGGAATGATCTTTACATTTCAGCTAGACCTTTATTTGTACTGAGAAGATTTCTTTGAAAATTTGAAATGACAAATGTGTGCTAACATTTAATGAACATGTTTCCATATATGTTTACAAAATTATGGTTTTTGATATTTACCTATCTTTATACCATGATATTTTGTATATGTAAATGAAGTTGTCTTCTTTGTATGGTACATATGTGTGAACATTTGTCTTATTTTTTTTTATATTCTCCATATGTAAGTTATGGCAACACATATGATAATACATTTAATTTGTTTCTTTGCATATTTAATTTTACATTAGCTTGATATAATCTTTGTTGAAGATTTGTGTTGTATAAATATATTTCACAGGTTGTTGTTTAGGCTAACTTATCTCATATGTTTGGGTAAAAGTTAACATAGTTATTGTATTGACTATACTAATTGTATTTGTATATTTATATTTCTAGTTACATCTTATAATTTATATTTATATCTAATATGGATAAAATTGTTTTATTTTAAATTTTCAAATCAATTTTCCTTCAAAAGTACAAATCCCTACAAATAAATGGCAATTATTTCAAAGGTCATATTCATTTTAAAATGATAATTTTACTTTTTATTTAAATTAGATTAGATATCTATTAAAATAATACTGCTAAAATACCGGGTCATCACACTTAGGACCTCTCATTCTTTAAGGATCCATTAAACTGTTTACTATGTAGTAATATTGCGCTATTACAATAGTGTCTACAGTAAAATAAACTTACTTTTAAATAGCGTTGAAGGGTTACCCATATAGCCCCTAACACGTAATAGTCCCAGTAGTCCATCCAGTATCAGCATACCTCCAGATCGGGAGGCTACCCTAAATACTCCATGGGCTACGGGAAAAAACAAACTCGTAGTAAGGCTCGCTATGGTAGGTGACACGGAACACAAGGCAATGCCAGGATAGATACACCAATTACGTACACAGGCTGGTGGTAACGTAGCAGCCACATACGCACACCTTGGAACACGCTCCCAAATCAAAATCGGAGGATGGCCATTAAATCAGCCACAAGTAAGAGTATAATATCGAAGAAATGTGCCCGATAGGAGGAATGACCTCACTTGGCCCGAGATCGCTCCTGTTTTAGCCACCTTATGCCAACTCACAGGAGTTGGGTCCACGTAATATACCTCAAGAACGTCGCCACCACACTACTTCATTCTGGAATCTCCACTGCGTACACGATTGTTAAAGTGGTTTTCGGAGTTGGCAGAGAGTATGGCAACTTCCGATCTCGATCTCTTTAACTACCAAATGTTAATATAACGCCGTGGTCATTTCAAAATAGTTTATACTTTAAAAATCAAATCATTTCATTTCAAAACTATATTCCTTTCAAAATAGTTTATGCTTCGAAACAAAACCTTTTTTATTTCAAAACTATATTCAAATCCAAATAGCTTGTACTATACCATTTCCATTTCAAACATATATTCACCCTTTAAAAATTATAATACTTTCAAAGTTATAACTCTTTCGAAACCAAAATACGTGAAATCATTACACTTTGAAAATCATAACATTTCGAAATCATATATTTGAAATCATGGAACATTCATTTAATCCAAATTTTCAAATTTATTCGATTAAGCCCAAATTTCAAATTTCCATTTCAATTCAAACCATTAGTTTCATTTCAATTCAGTTTCCCAACAAACCATTTCAAATCTTATAAATTTTAAATATAGATTTGATCCACAATAAACTATTCAATTTTTAATATATTTCAAAGCTTTAATATCCCACATTTCAAAACTAAATTTTATAATTTCACATATCTCAATTTTAACTTCATTATTACTTAGTTTTGAAATGTTTATTTCATAAATCCAATATTATTTAAATAAACTCAATTTACAAATAAACTCAATATCCGTTCATACTAATATAAACTTCAAATATTCATTTATCAAAATCAAATATCATTCCAATTTCATATTCTTTATCAAAAAAAATAAAGATCAAATCATTTCCAAACCATTTAAATCATTAAAATATCATATCCTTTCAAACCTCATTTCAAATCATTATTTGAATTCAAATTCAAATATTCAAATTTAAATATCATTTTTTAAATCAAATATGTCATTCATTTAGTATTCCAAATATCATTTCAAAATACAATTCAAAATTTCATTCAAAAATTCATTTATCTCACTACATTTCATTCCATTTAACATATAACCAAGTAAACATTATTCAAATTCACATTCAATTTAAATTCCTTAAAAAAATTCAAATTTAAATACTAAATTATATATTCAAAACTCCTTAAATTCCACAAATAATCAATTCCAAAAGTTAAATCGTTTAACACTTTAAAATATACTCAAACAGTGTTAAAAATCTATAACATTTCAAAACATTGTCAAATTATAACAACGAAAACATTTATAAAGTGTTATCGTAGCTATAGTTTCCAAAATGGTTTAGTTTAGGAATAACAGCATTTATAAAATTCCATAATAAATATTTAGTTATTTCAAACATAGTTAAATTCAAAACAACAGCATTTAAAAATGTTGTCATAAAACCACAGCATTTTTGGAAATGCTATTAATAAAATACAAGATTTTATTATAACTTCAAAACATTAACACTCCAAATTTTTAGCAAATTTCAAACTTATAAATCAAATTTCTAGACTTCAAAATTTCACATTTTAATCAACTTAATATATGATTTAGCAGAACAAAATTTTTAAATCAAATATTCAATTTAAAACTCACTTTCATTTGTTAAGTCACAATTCAATATTATTAACTTACAAATTTAAATAAACATAACATTTTACTTCAAATATCATTTCAAACTTTAAATTAAATTTCCATTGTTTACTCAAATTTTAAAAATATAATTTAAAGTCAAAAATCACATTTACTTCAAATTTACATACATAAATTCACATATTCAAAACTTAATTTTTAGCTTTCTTAAAACTATAAAATATAATTTTAAATCAAAATTTCATATTTTAAAAATACATATCTTAAGAAAAATAATTTAAAAATATACCAAGGGGTCTATATATAATTTTCTAACCTAGGTCAAGTGATACAGATATATATCATTTCAATCTGTAGTTTACAAAGAAAACCCGGGTTCTATCATTTCAAACCCACAATCCCAAGTTAAATAAATACAAACAAAAATCACTCAGGCCTATCATTTCAGCCATAACAATTTTTCCCTATTCTAAATTCCGTTCGGATATGTATCATTCCAACCCATAGTGATTCTATTCTAACAGGGAACTTGCAGTGTGAATATATGCACGAACAATATAAACAATGTCAATCTCACATACCAGATGTCAAGTGATAATTAACAGAGTTAACATGGCGATAACAAAGCATAGCATATCATATAATTATGCATAAAAAATTTAAATTACTAAACATTTGTCATCAATTAAGTATTTCATAAGTAGAAATGTCACAGTGAGAAAGACTCACCTTTATCGAAGCTAGAGACCACTACGACACACAAAACGATACCAAAGGCACGACAAGTACGATACAGCATGACCTTTAATTTGAATGAATGGGAGCCTAGATGATGATCTTGTATACAATAAATAAACAAGATATATAAACATATGAATTCAATACAAAATACATTGAAACAATTGGAATTTTGAACTAACAAAAAACATCGCCCAGCTTTTTCATCAACTTTGCTTGACTATGGCAACATGGCTTGTCACATGCACACTTAACTCGACCAAGGTGTTCTTATACTCAGCCATGATCATGCTTTGGCTCGGGTTAAGCATCAAAACTCATGGCTATGCAAGGAGATGAAGATGGTAGGTTCAACATAGGTTGAATACAAAGGAATCAAGGCAAATAAGTAGAGTTTGGTCACAACAAAGCTCGACTTAGACATTGCTTGCCTCGGCCATGGGGTTTTTAGATCTAGACAGAGGTGGCGTGATGGTCATAGGTGGAGCACATCGGGTGGTGGTGGTTCAAAGTGGTGGCCGAAGTGAATATGGAAGGGTAGATGAAGTTATGTGGCTAGGCTAGCATAGTTTCAAGGTTTTTGGCAAAAATTTGACGTGTTTGGTCCACTTGAAGGTCACAGCTTGAGGTGGTGGTCAGAGGAGGAGGTGGTGGTTGTTGTGGCTGGTGATGGTAGAGATGATGGTGGTGATGGTGGGTGGTAGGGCCGAGCATAGCTAGAGAGAAGTAAGGACAAAATCAATGAAGAAGAAGAGAAAAAGTAGAAGGAAGAATGGAAGCCATTGCTTATTTTTTTTCTCTCAAATGGAAATAGACATGAATGGTGATGAGATGGGAAGGTTTTCACATAACACAATAGAAAATACATGGCCAATGCAGAAGAAATGAATGGCCAAAGCATGAAATGAAGAGGCAATAGCAAAATGAAAGGACAAAGGCTATATGAAAAGACATAAGAAAATGAAAAGTCTTTTTATCTCTTTGTATTTCTTTTTCTTTTATTCAAATTAAACAAATAAAATTTCAGTAAATAAAAAAAAGCTGAACAAAATAAATTGAAAAAGAAAATAAATAACTAATTTAGAAAAATATAGAAAATAAATAAGAAAATAGCTTATTAATTGAAACTAGACTTTAAAAATTGTAAACAATATAAAATCAACATTGGAGAATTATAAATACACTTTTAAAATGTTTTAAAAATAAAATAAATACATAACATGTCATGTTACATATATATACACAGATTAGAAGAAAAAAAATTATTTACATAAATTAAAATAAACAGTTTTGTTAAATAAATCAATTTACATATAATATTGTAAAAAAATCATAACTTTCACAATACAAATCGGATTTCAACGAAACAAAAAGTTGTATACTTGAAATTTAATTTACCTTCGTAACAAAAGATAAAATTCAAAAATTCAAAAATTTAAATTTTAAATTTAAAAGTCAAAGTTTGACCATATTGACCAAAATTTACATTTTTTGGAAATATTCATTTTATTCATGTTTGAAATTATAATTCACATAAAAATCAAAACTTATATTTAAAATAACAAAACTTATTCTTTTTAATAAATAAAATAAAGTTTTTAAACCAGGAATTCAAATAAAATAATTAAAATACACAATTAAAATAATCACAAAAATACAAGGTTGTTACATTTTCAATTATTGAAATAAAGCGAATTTTTTATTGGAATATCAAAAACGATAATGAAATTGAACCAACTTGAAATAGTTGAATTGAATATAACTTATTTGTATAATACTAAATTGCTTTCTAATACATATAACTTGCCTAAAATATTCAAAATGTTAAAATGTCAAGATATGATAAAAGGATGTACAAGATGAACACTTAAAGTAATAAATTGTTCAAGCTAAAATTATGCTTAATAAAAGTGTTGTAAATTAAAGGCAAGATGTGTAGTGTTTAATTATAACTCCGAAACATTAATATAACTTGCCTAGAAAAGTTTAAATGTTAATGAGAATAGGTAATTGAATAATATGCAATACGATGTAGGTAAAGCTATGTCCAAAAATGATACTTAGTTAAGGGAATTTTTTAAATAATAATAAATTGAATAATGAATTGAACAATAAAATGAGAATTAATTGTTGAATAATAAATGGTTATAATAAATATTTATACACTTAATATATGTTGTAAAATATGTCGAGTGAAATAAATTAAATGAGAAGAAAAAAGGAACACTATTTAAGAAAATAAATATGTACTTAAGAATAGTGAACTTGAATTTTAACGGAATCAACTTAGCTGAAGATAAATGGATAAAATAATTGAGTTAATTTGAAAATGAGTTTGTTTGAAAGAAATGTAGATAAAGTGAAAGAAAATCAATTTTAAATTGAATGACTATTTATTAGTTGAATAAAATGGATTAACCCAAATTATTGAACATTGATTTATTTGAACTGAAATCAATATGGTTTTGAATAGTTGAAGTTGAATGTTGAGGTGGAATTAATTATGGTTAATCAAATAGATTTAATATATGAGTAAAATAAAAAAAATTCTATGAAATTTTTTGTAATAAATGTTAACAAATGGGAAACAAATCAATTGGATAAAAATATATGGGATTGAAATCAATCAAATGTGAACACAATAAATTTGATTGATTTAATAAAATGAATAGAGATAAATTAATTGAATGTAAACCAATTTAAAAATAAATGAAATTTATATGGTTTAAACTAATTGTTTATTTTGTTTTCAATCTATTTTTCTTTTTGGTTGTTTCTATTCTCCTACTTAGCTCCTTTCCGGGGACGAAAAGTTTTGAGTGGGGGAGAGTGTAACGATGTAACGACTGGTAAATTGTGATAAATAAATTGGTTGAATTAATAAGATTTTTGTAATTGAATTTGGAAAGAAATAAAAAAATTATAATTTATAATGAAGAAAATGTTAAAAATGAAATGCAACCATGGAAATTAAAGCTAAGCATTAACAATTGAAATGAAAATGTCGATTAAATGAAGTAACGTAAATTGTTGTAATAGGCTAAGAATTGAATATAAGAAAACAAAGGCAAACAGTGAATTAATTAATGAATTTATAATAATAAATAGTAATTGAATGTCCTGTAAGTATTTATAATATTGTTTGGAAAAGGAAAAATTATAAAAGTATGAATGAGAGTAAGCATTTAATTAACCAATGCAATAATATATTGATTAATAAAAAATGAATGTGAATTAAGGTAGTAATATTAATGGCAGTTGATAAATAACCAATTTAGTGCAATCCCAATTTAATTGCAACAATTGTAAGATTTTAATTGATTGAAATTAGTAGATTTGGGATATAGATTCACAATTTTATCAATTGATAGAATAATACGTAATAAATTGTAGATGATAGGATTAATGCTAGAGAGTAATTATAATAGTGTTGTTTGATAATAAAGTAAGAATGAGAACCAAGATTATTAATTTAAATGTAATAAAGTGGATTAATTGGAATTACTGGAAAAGATTTTTAATTTAAATGTAATAAAGTGGATTAATTGGGAAATATTAATGTGCCAAGATATAGCGTATGCTAATTAAAGTTAATAATTAATGAATTGAATGAAAGGCCAATTAATGAAAATAAATGGGAACATTGATTTGTAAGCAATAAAAGCTTATTAATGCGACTAAAGGATTAACGGTAACGATTATTGGATGTTACCTATTTTGTAGCTTGTTGATTTAAAATTGGAAATCAGTTACAAAAATTATAATCTAATACTACATTAATGTTAACTAAGGTAATTATTAATTAATTGAATGAAATTCAAATCAATGGCAATAATGTAGATGTATACTTAGCTACAAATTGAATATATGAAAACAAAATGTAAGCATGAATTAAATTAATGAATTTAAATTATAATAAATGGTCATTGAATAAAAATCAATGTTCTGTAAGTAATTATAATAATTGTTAGTAGACAATCAAGTATGAATGTGAGAAAATGTGACAATAGTGCAAAACTTTAATCACTTACCCATTCATTTAATGCATTGAATTAGGTTTAAATCAAATTGCAACATTTGGTTTGTTAGTAATAGCTTATAAGTGAAAATAAACGTTAATGGTAACAAGTGTTGTAAGTTAACCATTTATTTAGTATATTAAATTATAACTGGTAATCAATTGCAATAAATATAAACAAATTTTTATGTTAACGTAAATTAAAGTAATATTTGAAAATAATGTCAATTCCATTTATAATATGACTATTGGTTGATGTAAAGATTGTAAATCAAGATTTATTAATTTATTTGAATGTCAATTATAGTGATTGGGTTTATTTCAAATAAATTGAATTAAATATCTAGATATTACATTAATGGAAATTAAGTTGAAAATTTGGGAATAGTAACGTAATAAACAATGAACCAATGTTAATTTTATCTTCTTGGTGATAATGAAGTGAATAACAGGATTAAGAATCAAATAAATTGATTTATTTGGATTGCGATTGATAATTAATGAATTTATTAAAAATTGGAAGCTAAACACTGTAGTTGTGAATTGGTTGACTTTAAATTGATAAGGGAATTGTTTACAAAGGGTTATAAATTACTAAAGTAATCTAAGATGATAAAATTTATGAATTATGGCGTAACAACCCGCATATTTATCGATTTTATATTTAAATATTTTATTTAAATATTTTATCGTTAGTCGGTTTTTAGTCTGAAAAGCTACTTTTTGCAAACAGCCGAATTAGGACTCGAGGCCACCCCCATTGAGTTCAAAATGCCGTTTGCGACCTTTTTGAGTATAACCTTCGATATGTTTGGAGAAAGTTGATTTCTGCTACTTTTTCCCGCTTATGACTTTGGTTTGGACTGCACCCTTATTAGCTCAGCCCAACCCCCTTCTCTTCATAACTTCTCCTCTTTGCTTAAACACTCAAGCTTTAGAAACAATGGTGGAAGAGAATGGGAAATAGAAATTCCTAAGCCCTAGCTTGCTTTGCAAATCCACCTTCTTGCTCCAAACTCAAGTGAACCCATTGGTAAGCATCCCCTTCTTCTTCTCCAACTCATTCTCTCTTTGATTTCAGAAAATTCCTAAACCTAATTTAGGAAATGTTTCTCTTTTAAGCTTAGATTGAAGCTTCTTGAGTTGTTATTGAAGAGGAATTGATCTAGCTTGCTTTCAAGCTTCTCCTTCATTGATTTGGTTTCAAAGGTGAGATTTTTATCTCACATCTTTGTCTATAATTATCTTCTATTGTTAGGTATGAATTCCTAACGTTTATTCGTGTGCAATTGATTTTGGTTTGGATCGATTTCGTGTATATTCCAATTTTTGGTGATTTGGTCTAATTTATGAAAATCCTATTATGGATAATTGGACATTGATATTTGAGGCGTATCGAAGAGCCGTTTAGGCTGGGTTGTCGTTCGACGTAATTCCTTAGTCATCGCCATTTGCTCGTTCGATCGTTTTCGATATCCGTTTGGCCATTTCTGGTCTAGGTTCAGGGAATGCCCTGAACCCCAGATTCAGACGTCTGAAATGTAATATTCAGACGTCTGAATATTGTTCTGGGAAGATTTCTATTCCCAGATTCAGACGTCTGAATATATGGTTTCAGACGTCTGAATTGGTTCATTTGGAACCAGAAAGGAAATAGGCCAAAATATGCCTATTTCAGACGTCTGAAACACTTGATTCAGACGTCTGAATTGTGTTTTGGAAGTCTTTATATTTCCAGATTCAGACGTCTGAACCACTTGTTTCAGACGTCTGAATCAGCAGTGTTTTGCCTGCTTGCCTATTCGCTTGAGAATTCCAATTTAAATCGATTCGTAATGATCCTATTTGTTGTTATCATTTATTATGACTTTGATGACTCCTTTTTAGGAATTTTTGAATATCCATTTCGATGGATTCTTTATCGGTTTCTTTGGATTTTATTCACGTCTTCGAATGTGAATTTTAGTGATTGATTGTTCTTACAATCTTCTTCGTGATTTGTCACTTTAAAAATATAAAGGTTTTCTATACTAGTAGTAAATATTAAAAATCTTTCCTCAAACGATTTCAATACTATTTTAATACCAAATTCGTTTATAAAACTGTTTTCCAATCTATTAGTATATACAAACCTTTACCTCACTCGTATGAGAAATCTAATTAAACGACTTAGTAAAACAAGTGGTATGAAACGCTTGCGTTTACTTCGTCGGTTAATTCTTGGACTTGTTCGATTGAATCTCTCCTGACAATTTTCTAGTGGAGATCTACACTTTGTTCGTAAATATTTAAGTTAAGCTAGTGGTTATGGGACATGAAGCTAAGCTCATATATTTACTAGCTTATTGTAATTGACACTTCTCGTTGATCATGACGATCATCTTTGTGATTTAGACTAGCAATGTGCGATGTCTCTTTTTCTATGTGGAGGACTGTTCCTCATTTTATTGAGCTCCGTCTCATTTCTTACATGGGTCGTACCTATTTAGGTGCGTCGATGTTTGTTTATACATGGGTCGTACCTTTCTAGGTGCGTCAATGTTTATTTATGCATGGGGTGTACCTTTCTAGGTGCATCGATGTTTGTTTACTTCGTGGAGCAATCAGCTCAATAAGTCGGGACATGGGGCGTATCTTTCTAGGTGCGTCGATGTTCGTCTATGCATGTGGCGTATCTTTCTAGGTGCGTCAATGTTCGACTTTGCATGGGGTGTATCTTTCTAGGTGCGTCGATGTTAGACATTACATGGGGTGTATCTTTCTAGGTGCATCGATGTTTATTTATACATGGGATGTATCTTTCTAGGTGCATCGATGTTTATTTGTGCATGGGGCGTATCTTTCGAGGTGCGTCGATGCTAGAGCATGGGGCGTATCTTTCTAGGTGCGTCGATGTTCGACTGTGCATGGGGCGTGTCTTTCTAGGTGCGTCGATGTCCAGTTTATGGGATTGGCCATCCTTTTATTGTGATTTTTGGATTTCTTGAGATGATTTCTGGAATTTATGTTTCACCAACTTTTACGATTGGCATTGATATATATGTCATTTATTGTGGCTTGGTGAATGAAATTAGGAGTATGACATTCCTTTTGATCCTTGAGTAGATTATTGTGAAATTGATTAATCTCTTGTTGATTTTCAATTACTTATATATCACAGCTTGGCATTGTGATTATTATATGTTTAGTCATATCTCTTATTCTATATCATTTCATCTGATATTTATAGCTAGACTGATCCGTTTATTATTTTCTTATTAAAATATACTCGGGTCAGATTGAGACATTATAGGTACTTTCTTATGGCTTCCTATCTGGAACCATCTTCTGACTTTTGGTTAACTACTTTAGTTTAGTAGTTTTTGTTGTATACATTTGAGATACAGACTCTATGATGTATACTTATTCTTTTGTCTAGCACTTGCATCTATTCCTTTTGATATTGTGGATCATTTTTACCACTACTCTGATGTACACTTTCATGTGTAATATTCATATCTATTTCCGCCTTTGTGATATGAATTGTCTATGACTGATTTATGTTATGTTTACTTCTATATTCGTTTCCGAAGATTATTATAGCCACTGTGTAGTATCTTTGAGTTTGTGTCGGTATGTCGGATTTCCCTCTTGATAAGAAATGCATGTTATACTATCTGACATATCGATGCTCGCGCAAAGCAATTACACGGATGGTCGCTCCTCAACAGCCTTATTCTCCGTGCTAGTTGACAGCATTCACCGTAATGTTCTTGGCTAGCGTGGGTATAGAGGTGGGGCGTCACATATGGAATTTGAATTAAACGGTGATTTAATTAATTAATTATTAATTTATTTAATTAATGGAAAAATAGCCATTTTGGCCACTGACTCGAATTTCGACGAAACTAGTTTCATCGGATCCGTATCGGTGAATTATTGTAGGATTTCAAGTTTTGTCGCGATCGGACTTGTCGTTTGATCGTACGGACTTGAAACGCCTTGAAATCAATGAAATTGAAAACAATTGAATTCAATTTGAAAAAAATTTGATTTTGTCATAACTTCTTCATACGATGGAATTTGGACTTGAAACCTTTTCCATTGCGTTTAAAATATTTTAAACACGTATTTTGATATATGGGTTGACCCAATTTCGTTTCGGAGTCAGAACGCGCTTTTCGGGCCAATCATCATTCAGCGCGTTTATAAATCGAGTCCATCTATTCTATGTCAACCTTGCCTATATATACCTTGTTATAAACCCTAGCCTACCTCTGTTTCTCATTATTATGTGCATACAATCCCTCTTCATCTCCTCCTCAATGGTAGACAATAAAATTTCATATCCAACTGAAATTCCAAATCAAATCCAAAGCCAAAATTTCAAACTCCTCAAAAATATTCATAAAAATTATATATCGAAGCTCTCGATGTACGCATCTTAGATCTGTAGTTCGTTTTTGGTTTTGAATCACCATTTATCCAAAAATCGTAGAACCATTCATGGCCGTTCATCGTGCGTCGATGAACGTTGTTGGATCGTCGAACCATTTCTGGGTATTGTAGAGTGGACGATGGGGAGTGCATAAGTGGTGTTCGTTCTGCGTTTTAATGGTTGGATTGTCGTGAAAAATTCGATTAGGGTTTGAATATAGTGGCGGCTGCTGTCAATTTGGGGCATGCGTTTGGTTATGTGGTCAGTCGGGCTTGGTCGCGGCTCAGGTGGCGTGCGGCGGTGCTCAACTCGCTGTGGGTGGGGCGATTTAAACACGGGTAGGGGCGGTGGTTCATGCATTGTCCGGGACGAGATGGGTTTTGTTTCGGCACGAAATTGAGTGCGTACGTGTTTCTGGAAGAAAGAAATAGGATGACGTGGCAAGGGGTAAAGTGTTCTTCTTTTTTTAATTTTTATAATTGAAATTCAAGCACATTTATCGCTATATCTTTAACATACGAACACCAATTCACACGTGGTTTTTTTGTTAGGATCGTACTGAATTCCGAACATTTTGGCGCTGGTTTGGACGAATTCCGAGACTGTTAAATTTTTGGGTTTAAATTGAATTTAAATTCAATTTAAATTCAAAAGTGAGCGTTTTAACCCACTCACAACTTATAAAATTTCTTATGTGTGTTAAATTGATATTGATGTGATTTGAAATTTATTTATGATTGCTTGGCATATTTTTAATCATCATCTCAGTTAAATTTAATTTACTAAATTAAATTGTTATTTAATTTATTATTGCATATAAACTGTCAGTTAGATAGATTGTTTAATTTGTTATTGAATATAAACTGTTAGAAATTACCTGTTATTTATTATATGCTCTATATTGATGTTATTGTTTAAATTGGATGATGATTGTAATAAATGGTTGATGATTGATACTGGATGAATGGATGTGGTATCTTATATTGTTTTAAACTACAAAATTTGTTAAGCACTTTATTCCATTCGAGATTGTGGTTTGAAATGATATGTAACCGTATTTTTATTTTAAATTATGGATTGAAATGATAAATATCCGTATCACTTGACCATAGGGTATAAAATTATATACAGACACCGTGGTCTATATATAAAAATATTTTGAAATGATTTTTTATGGTTTTGTAAAGAAATATATGGTTTTATGAGATAGTGATCTGGATATTTTATAAATGTTATTTTATATATAGTTAAATTCTAGGTTTTAAGCTATGTGTAAAATTGATTTAAAGTACAAAATAAGTTAATAATTAAGTTTGATTTTATTAAGATAAAATATGATTAAGCATTTATTTAAATTAAATTTCTGGAGTTCATAATGACTGAAATGAGAATAAGGTTGGAATACGAATATGGAATTTAATAAAATTTAGAATTTTAAAGGGTATGATTTTTATAATTTGATTTTTGTTTAGAGTGATTTAAATGAATATCAAGTTGATTTAAATGAATATATCAAGTTAAATAAATTTAAAGGATATCCAGTTGTTAAAGTTAAAAGTTTTACTTAAATTTTATTGGATTTATTAAGTAGACATTTCAAATCTAAATAATAGTAATTAAATTTGATATATATGGAATTCTCAAAGAATCAGTTTTGAAATGGTGGAATATTTAAAGCTTTGAATTATATGAAAATTGAAATGGTTTAATTGGAGGTTCAAATCGGTATTTGGAATTGATTTGTAAAATTAAAAGAAGCTATTTTTTTAGCAAAGCCAGTGGGGTTAAATGGCCCCTACCATATATTGAAAAAAGAATTACAACGATCCATGGCATACCATCAGATTAAAGAAAAGAAAATACAACAGCAAAGAAATTACTGACTAAAGTTACAAAGGATGGAGTAGACAAGTATATGCTTGGAAGTAGAAACACTTCTAAACACCCTACTATTCCTCTCCATCCATATAACACTCAAACACTTTTTCAAAACAAGGAGAAGCATGGAGCTATTATGTGACTTCCATCTGGTTGCCTTGAAAATGTTATACCATTTCATTTTAGAATCTCTTAAGGGGTTCGGATAATTAAGCATTTGCAGAACGGTTCCCCAAATATAGAAAGTAAAATCACATTAAAAAATAAATGATGGATAGTCTCCTTGAAATTATGACAGAGAATGCAAGTATCAACAAGAATAATACCCAATATCTTAAGTTTATCAAGCCTGTGTAAACCATTATTAATAATCTTCCATAGGAGTAAGTTCTCTTTAGGCACAGAACCATCATTCCAAACTCTAGAGTGCCAAGGAAATATAGAAGATTGTGAAGGAGGTTGCATATTGAGACAGACTACTCTAATTTAATGAGGCTTATGACACCACTTAGCATGAACATCATTACACGAGAAGGATTTAGCTTGGATATTCACCCAGCAGGCACGTATAGAGGTAGAACTAGAGGAAGGCAGCAGTAATTTACCTTCAGACCAAATAGATGAAACAGTAGCTTTCTCAGAAATACCAGACATGATTCTGATGTTGTAGCTAATCAAATCAGCCAAAATTAGACCCTGGTCAGACCAAGGATCAAACCAGAAAGAGATTTTATTTTTATGAAGAAGACCAGCCTGAAAAATATGAATAAATTCCCTTCTTAATCTAAGCAGATTCCTCCAAGACCAGCTACAATCCATAGGAATTTGCATAGTCCAAAAATGATTGTCTTTGATTAAATTCATCCTAACCCATGAAGCCATAAATTATTATCAAATTTATAAATTTTATCTTTACGCTTCGAAATAGCATCCCTATTCCCTTGCTTAATATTCATGATACCAAGTCCATCAACGTTATAGGGGAGAAAATCTTTTAGAGAGCAATTGGAATAAGCTTTTTGGAAAAAGGATTACCATGCCAAAGAAAATGGTTAAGGGAAGAGTTAATCATAGAAATTAATTTGGCAGACAATATGAAGATTCGGGCATAGTAAAGACACATGGAGGTGGCAATAGATTTGACTATAACAAGCCTACCAGCCATGGAACATTTAGAGATAGGCCAGGATGAAATTTTTGAAGTTAGTTTTTCATAAAGTTTGAGACATTGGCTGGTCTTGACTTTAGATGAAAACATAGGAGCTCCTAAGTAGCCATCATTGTAATGTATAGGATTGAGAGCAGACAAATAGTAGACAGACCATTTTTCAGACTCAGAGATGCCAGCAATCCTAATTTTCGATTTGTTCCTGTTAATAGTAAGACCGGTAAGAGCTTTGAAACCATCCAATATAAGCAGAACTCCATGAATAGATTTGGAGGTAGGTTTGGTGAACAAAAGAAGGTCATCAGCAAACTGCAGGGAGGAGATTCCAGAATTTTTGCATAAGGGATGATATTCAATAAGCTTCATAGTCATGAATTTTTTCGAGAGGGAGGTGAATAATTCCATGACACAAACAAATAGGGTAAGGAGACATGGGTCACCTTGACTAATACCCCTGGTACCTTGGAAGTAACCAAATAAATTGCCATTAAAACTTAATGAGTATTTAACAGTGGAAATACACGTGTATATCCATGAAAGGAATGGGATTGGAAAGTTCATCTTATGAAGGATGTAAATAATTGACTTCCATTGGAGGGAATCATAAGCTTTTTGAATGTCAAGCTTAAGCACACATCTTTTTGAAATATTTTGCCTATCATGACCTTTCAATAATTCAGAAGCGAGAAGTATGTTATCAGTAATGTCTCTGGATGGTAGAAAAGCACTTTGATTGGAAGATATTATTTCAGGAAGAACAGACTTCATCCTAGCTGCCATAATCTTGGATATGCATTTGTAAATAACATTGCAGCAAGCTATGGGTCTGAATTGTGAAACTGAAGAAGGCTGGTCAGATTTAGGAATAAGAGCTATTTTGGTGGAATTAATTCCAGAAAGCAATTTGCTGTGCTTGAAAAAGTTATTAATTGCCTTAATCACATCAATGCCAATAACAGACCAGGCAGATTTGTAAAAATGGGCATTAAAACCATCCGGACCAGGAGAACTAGTTGAATTCATAGCAAATAAATTCTCTTTAATTTCTTCAGCAGTAATCTCTTGCGTTAGAAAATTAGAGGCCTGGGAAGATAATGCTGGAAGGGAGATGTTATCAAATAATTGACTGTGAATATAAGGATTGATGGGGGAGGCAAGAAGATCTTGAAAGTAATCCAAAAAAGCATCATGGACAACTTCAGGAGAAGAACATAGAACATCATTTTTATCTATGAGGTTGGAAAAATTTGCTGCAGTGTGTTTGGTTCTTAAAGATTCATGAAAGATTGCAGAGTTCTTGTCACCATGGATGAACCACTTAATTTTTGCCTTTTGGTAAGCCATCTTATTTTCTTCCACAAGAGTTTTCGCAAGAAGTTTGTTTAAAGAATGCTCCTAAGACACAAGGTTCGCAAGCACCGACTGATCTAAACATACCTGAATATCCTTTTGCACTTTAAATAAATTAGCTCGAATAGAATGAGATAGACTATTACCATTTCCAAATTTGTCTTTTACCCAAGGTTTGAGAGTATCTTTCAAATGCCTGAGCTTGGCCTGCAAAATGTACATAGGATTACCATAAACTTTAAAAGACCAACAGTTAGTAACAATTTTCATAAAATCCTGATGCATAGTCCAATTATTAAAAAATGAAAAGGAGGATTGTCTTCTCTCATAAGCTTTCCCCTAGTCTAAGATAAAAGGAGAGTGGTCAGAGAGAGAAGGTGGAGGAATGATGCAGTTAAGGTTTGGCAAGGCTAGAACAGATGAAAAGTTTTGATAAGATCTATCAAGTTTACAAAAGGTGTGCTTGCCAGTTTTGCTGGAATTATTCCAGGTATAGAAACAACCATTGGCAGAAATAGGAAGGAGATTAGACTCATACATAGCCTTGTTGAAGGGACTAGTCTGTTGATATGTAAGTGGAGATCCTCCAAGCTTGTCAGTAGAAGATTGCATACAATTCCAATCTCCAAAACAAAGCCAAGGAATATTAGAGGTTTGAAGAGGTGGAAGAGAGTCAAGAAAGGTTTGTCTTTGCATACAGTTGTTATCAGCATATATAAATGTCAAGTGGAATTTGAAGGAAGAAGGGATGTGAGAAATCATAGTGTGAATATATTGTCTGTGAACACAGAGGGGTGTAATAGAGAAGATGGTAGGATTCCAGAGAATTAATAATCTGCCATAAGGAGCTTGAGAAAGATTGTGTATAGAATTCCAGTCACTATTAATGATTTGAGAGGCCTTGAGGGATTTAACATGATTTAATTTTGTTTCTGAAATTGCCATGATCTATATTTTGAATGATGAATATGAAGTTTTTAATTTCAAGTTGTTTTGACAAGGAGTTAGCACCCCTTATGTTCCAGAATCCTATTCTATCAATCATAAAAAGGAATGAGTGTACGCTTTGGTTCTAACACCAGAGGAAGAAATGTTGAGATCTGATGAGATTGGCATTGAAGGAGAAATTTGGTCAATGGAGTACTGAATTCCTTTATCAAAGTCAGTAGACGGTTTTTTATGTTTGAAAAACTTTCTTGGCCTTCCCCTTTTATTTTGGAAGGAAGATACAGAGCAATCAGGTAAGGATAAAATGGAAGAAGGAGAAAGAGATAGATTGCTGGATTGGACAGGATTAATGTCGGTAAAGACTTGATTTGGAAGGGATAAAGATGAATAAGGAGAACAGGAAAGAACATGAGAATTTAGGATAGGAGGTTGGACTGGAACATGAACAAAAGAGTGCAAAACATTGTGCATATCATTGTGCATGTTCAAATTGCTGACATTGATAGTAACAGGAGAGATTGGAAGCTGATTGCCATTTGAAATGTTAGAGTGATCATTATGAGTCATGATGTCTTCAATATCCTCTTCCAACTCTTCATTTAAGGTCTGAAGCATAGAAAAATTATTGTGTGTAGATACACCATCAGAACACTAAAGGTTAGCCACTCCAGGACTTGAAACAAGTTGAATGGAAGAAATAGAAGTTGAAATTTGAAGATCATCAGAGACTACAGCAGTTGATTCAACATTAGGTGTTACTTCACCAGGAATGCTCAGATGATTAGTAACACCCACCACTAACCATTCAGGTTGTGAATTGTTTGGATCAACCTTATTAGAAACATCAACAAGATCCTGAGATTGATACATATCAACTACCATTGACTTCAACTTGGGTGAAACAACTACCATATCCTCAACAGCCTGTTGACCCAAATCAACAGATTGAATTATACTACTCTCATTAACATCCTTATTCACCTTTTTCCATAATTTTTGAAATGGTTTTAATTTCCTTTTACCCTTGAATAGTAAGCCTTTCTTTTGAAAAATAACTGGACCAGTCTTGTCAATATTTTTGTCATCATTCACAAATTGATTAATTGTTCTCTTGCTGTCCATTTCCTCAAATTTTCAAGAGGCAATAAGATTTTCACAATTAGCTGTAGCATGGCCAAATATTTTACAATGAGTACATATAAGAGGCTTCCAGGCATAATCAAGAAGGACATTAGGGTAAGAGCCATCACCAACAGAAAGACTATCAGGAAGGTCTTTATCAGGAGAAATCTCAATCAGACATTTCGCATACTCAAATCTTTTCAGTTTCTTCGTATTTTCGTCAAAGCATATTAATCTTCCTATATGACATGCCAACCAATTGATGCTAAGAAGAGTCCACGTTAATATCGGGATTCTATGAAGATGAACCCAAATAGGAACAGTTCTAACCGCTGCATGAGCAGAAGCAAAAGTAGGGTTCCATTTCGAAATGATAAACATTTGACCACGAATGAAGAGAGGCTCTTTCTTTAGGATAGTTAGTTTGTACTCTTCATTGGAGAATTTAAAGTAGTAGTTAAGCTTATCAAAATATAACTCATAAGAGCCTTTGAGCTTCCAAACCTTATCAAGGTAGGCTTTAACTGCCATAAAATTCACAGTTCCAGCAAGGATAAATCCCACTAAACAATCAGACCATGATTTAACTCCCTCATTAATAATCTCCTTGGGAGGAGAAATAGGAGAGCCCGAATATTGAAGATCAAAATGAACAGGGATATAAGTCCCTGCATTCCTGGGCTTCGTTGTGAAAAGAGAGGACCATGAAGAAGAAGGGACAGCTGAAGGAGTAAAAATGGATGAAGATAGTTGAGGACAAGGAAGCAGAGGAGGAAAAGGATCAGCATGAGGAAGAGAGGAGGAAGAGGAGGGAATGAAGGAGGCAAGGTCAGGAAGTGGAGGAACAGGAGGTGGTGGCCGGTTAAAGGAGGGAGACGAAGGAAGTACAGATGGGGAGTTGGCAGGAATGGGAGAAGGAACATGAACAGTTGAAATCATAGGAGGGGGGATGGGAAGGGGTAACGGGAGAGAAGACATTTTTCTAAGGTATTAAGATAAAATATGAAAAGAAGCTATTTTTATTATATAAAGTAATTTAATATTTAAACATTTAAGTATTCGAAGTTATATTCCAAAGCTATAGGGTTCAAGGTATATAGAGTAGAAAGTATTATGATTTTGGAAATGGGATATATTTTGAAATAAAAATGATATCATGATGATTTGGGTTTTTAAAAACGAAAACGATATCGTATTTATATAGTTTGAAATGGATATTATATTCTGGTTTTGAAGTATAAATTATTTTGAAATGATTGCGGTGTCATAAAAACGTTTGGTTATTGAAGAGACCGGGATCGGAAGTTGTCATACTCTCTGCCAACTACGAAAACCACTTTAACAACCGTGTACGTGGTGGAGATTCCAGAATGAAGTAGGATGGTGACGGCGTTTCCTTTGAGGTAAATACGTGGACCCGACTCCCATGAATTGGCATAAGGTGGCTAAAACAGGAGTGATAGACGGGCTGATGAGGTAGCACCTTTGACCGGACACATCCCTTCGGTATTGTACTTTGACTTTTGGATTTATTCGGTGGCAACTTTCGATTTCTTTAATTTGAGGGTGTAGCTCAAGGTGGGCGGTAGCTACAGCTATGCGTTACCATCGACCTGGAATCGTAATTGGTATATCTTCCCTAGCATTGCCTAGTTGTGCCGTGTCACCTACCCTAGAGCGCCTTATACGATTTTGTTTTGTACCATACCTACGGAGTGTCCTCTGTCGATGCTCGGTATGGGGGAGATTACGGTACTATATAGAATATGGGAATATAAAAGTGTGTAAGGTGGAAAATGTAAAGCCTTAACGCTATTTTCAGTATATTATACTTTACTTTAGACACTATTATAATGGCGTATATTACTATATAGTAGATAGTTTAACGGATCTTTAGGAGGTGTGAATCCCGAACATCTCTTATGTTACTACAGTCACATTAGATACTGGATAGGAGATATCAAATCCCGTAAACATCTCTGACGCCGTACCACTCATATTTTACCGTTAATTTAACTTACATAAGATCTTTTAGTTCTGACTTGAGTGTTTTGTCTCTTCAATTCGCTCGAGTCAGCCTGAGCATTTCAGGATTAGAATGCCTTATTTTTGAAGGACGAAGACGAAGACTGTATTATTACTATTATTTACTATAGTGTTCCACTACATCACATTGTTCCGCTGCATTGTTATTATTCTTTGGTATGTGTAACTCTGGTATATATTGTATAAGTATAATCAAATGCTTTTGTAAAACAGCTTCATGAACTGTTTATTTGATTATTATATTTTATTGTTCCGCTGCAAGATTCTATTTTGTTTTTCTTTCTTTCTCTGCTTTTTCTTATTTACCCCATAATAATCTGCCCTTCTGTATCGTTTAAGTCTGACGTGTGTGGTTTATCATCGATTTAAAGCATACAAAAAGGCGGGACGATCACATCTGGTATCAGAGCTTTGGTTTAGAGAAAACCTTAGCTTTGTGGGGTTTGACTCTTTGTTAATAGGGTAGTAATACCCTATGGGAGTCGCTGAGTGTATATATAAGAGAGCGTATTTGTTAGTGTTATAAAAAGGTTTTAAATATTGTGTTAATTTGTTCCATTTTGTGTGTACAAATTCTGGGTGATGCATGGACGCTATGACATCAATAGGGATTTCTAAACACTTAATAGGACAGACCGACATAATATTTGTTTTTAATATAGGTGAATGAAATAATTTTGCCTATTATATTTTCTCTATATAATATTAAGAAAATTCTATAAAGATTATATTTGGTTGTAATATGTTGGTTGTTAGGTAGTGTAATTTATAATTATTAGTTAATGTAGGGTTTGAAATGTAAAATAAATAAGAATAAAATGGAAATATAGAACTTAAGTTCCGGGGTTTTTGAAATTTCTTTCAAATGATTTTGGAATATAAAAATAATATTATTTAGGTATTTTCTGATATTGATATTTCGATATGATTTGAAAGAATTATTTTAAAGAAGCTTTGAAAAGAAATAAGTTCTGTACTCCCCTCTCTATTGCTGGAAAATAATTTCGGTGATGAGTGCACGCATCATCGACATTCATTTTCGAGTTTCGAAGTGGGAAGGCCACTGTAGTAGTTTACTGTAGATTTGTTTTGATTAATAAACGTAAAATTTAAATTGTTTTAAATATAATTTGATATGTAAATTGTAAGTAAATATTTATCTATTATTTTAAAATGATTTGAAATTAAAGCCGGTATTTAGTTCTTAAGTTTCCATTAATCAATAGTTTCAATTATTGTAGTGAAATGGAATTTAAGTAATTAATAATTGAAACCTCTAATTTAAGTAAGAGATTTAATGCTAAGTTATAAAGGAAATTAAAAGAAAGTTGAAATTGTAACTTATAAGACAAAAGATAAACATTATTGAACAATGAATTAATTGAATGAAATGAGATAAACTTGTATAAATTTCAATTACATTCTTGACAAGCATATATATAACTTACCAAATATTAAACGTTGAAATGTTTAATAAGAAAATGTAATGGAAAATTGTACAAGAATAAAATTTTATATAATGAAAAGGTTCAATGAATCACCTTAATAAATGAGAATTTGATGTTGTAGTATTATAAACTTAAGTATTATAAATAGATGATAATAAACTTAAGTAAACGGTTAAAGCTATTTATAAATAAAATAAGTAGAAAAGATAAATGCATTAAATATATGATTGTAGACTAAAGTTAATGCATTGAGATGCTAAGTAAATAAAATTTAGGAAATGAATGAATGTAATGCAAATAAATAAATAAATGAAAATGAAAATTTGTAAGAAATAAATGTAAATTAAAATGACAAACTATTGTATGAGTGAAAAAGAAATCAAACAACTAATGTATGAAATGAAATTAATAATAAAGTAAATTTGATTTGTTGTTGGGAATTGTTGTATGTATTGATTTGTTGTTGATTGAAACAAGTTAAACATTTCATTTTATATAATTATTGACTCTTCTGGATTATATAAGTGAAATACAAGTTATGGAAGCAATTGCTACCGCTTTTGGTTTCATAATTAAGCGTTAATTGCCCGACAAATAGGTACGTTTTTGGATTATGGATTTAGCGTTATTACATTGTTTTTCCGGTGTTGGGATATTTTATTTTGAAAAATATATGTTGTATATTGTTATATTTGATATTATATTTTTCTCCCGGGCCTCTCCGTACAAAGGAGAGTCTGGCGAAATTTTTCGTAAATTTTGGACTTAGAAAATACTTTGGAAAAGTTTTCCCAACTTTATTAATTTAAGTATAAAAAGATTTAATGGTTATAAATGGGTATATTTTATTTAAATTAATTAATTTTGTAAATTTATTTTTTTATAAATTTAATATTTTAAGCGGGATATACTGATTTCTAATTCTTCTTTTCCCTTCTTTTTCTTTTTCGGAGACGAAAAGTTTTGAGTGGGGGAGAGTGTAACGACCCGTAAATTGTGATAAATAAATTGGTTGAATTAATAAGATTTTTGTAATTAAATTTAGAAAGAAATAATTTTTTTTTAATTTATATTGAAGCAAATGTTATAAATGAAATGCAACCATGGAAATTAAAGCTAAGTATTAACAATTGAAATGAAAATGTCGATTAAATGAAGAAACGTAAATTGTTATACTAGGCTAAGAATTGAATATAAGAAAACAAAGGCAAATAGTGAATTAAATATGAATTTATAATAATAAATAGTAATTGAATGTCCTGTAAGTATTTATAATATTGTTTGGAAAAGGAAAACTTATAAAAGTATGAATGAGAGTAAGCATTTAATTAACCAATGCAATAATATATTGATTAATAAAAAATGAATGTGAATTAAGGTAGTAATATTAATGGAAGTTGATAAATAACCAATTTAGTGCAATCCCAATTTAATTGCAACAATTGTAAGGTTTTAATTGATTGAAATTAGTAGATTTGGGAAATAGATTCAAAATTTTACCAATTGATAGAATAATACGTAATAAATTATAGATGATAGGATTAATGCTAGAGAGTAATTATAATAGTGTTGTTTGATAATAAAGTAAGAATGGGAACCAAGATTATTAATTTAAATGTAATAAAGTGGACTAATTGGAATTACATGAAAAGACTTTTAATTTAAATGTAATAAAGTGGATTAATTGGGAAATATTAATGTGTAAAGATATAGCCTATGCTAATTAAAGTTAATAATTAATGAATTGAATGAAAGGCCAATTAATGAAAATAAATGGGAACATTGATTTGTAAGTAATACAAGCTTATTAATGCGACTAAAGGATTAACGGTAACGATTATTGGATGTTTCCTATTTTGTAGCTTGTTGATTTAAAATTGGAAATCGGTTACAAAAATTGTAATCTAATACTACGTTAATGTTAACTAAGGTAATTATTAATTAATTGAATGAAATTCCAATCATTGTAAATAACGTAGATGCATACTTAGCTACAAATTGAATATATGAAAACAAAATGTAAGCATTTAATTAAATTAATGAATTTAAATTATAATAAATGGTCATTGAATAAAAATCAATGTTCTATAAGTAATTATAATAATTGTTGGTAGATAATCAAGTATGAATGTGAGAAAATGTGGCAATAGTGCAAAACTTTAATTATTTACCCATTCATTTAATGCATTGAATTTGGTCTAAATCAACTTGCAACATTTGGTTTGTTAATAATAGCTTATAAGTGAAAATAAACGTTAATGGTAACAAGTATTGTGAGTTAACCATTTATTTAGTATATTAAATTATAACTGCTAATCAATTGCAATAAATATAAATAAACTTTTACGTCAACGTAAATTAAAGTAATATTTGAAAATAATGTCAATTCCATTTATAATATGACTATTGGTTGATGTAAAGATTGTAAATCAAGATTTATTAATTTATTTGAATGTAAATTATAGTGATTGTGTTTATTTCAAATAAATGAAATTAAATATCTAGATACTACATTAATGGAAATTAAGTTGAAAATTTGGGAATAATAAGGTAATAAACCATGAACCAGTGTTAATTTTATCTTCTTGGTGATAATGAAGTGAATAACGGGATTAAGAGTCAAATAAATTAGTTTATTTGGATTGCGATTGATAATTAATGAATTTATTAAAAATTGGAAGTTAAACACTGTAGTTGTGAATTGGTTGACTTTAAATTGATATGGGAATTGGTTATAAAGGGTTATAAATTACTAAAGTAATCTAAGATGATAAAATTTATGAATTATGGAATTTGAATTAAACGGTGATTTAATTAATTAATTATTAATTTATTTAATTAATGGAAAAATAGTCATTTTGGCCACTGACTCGGATATCGACGAAATCAGTTCAATCGAATCCGTATCGGTGAATTATTGTAGGATTTCAAGTTTTGTAGCGATCGGACTTGTCGCTTGATCGTACGAACTTGAAATGCCTTGAAATCAATGAAATCGAAATCAAATGAAATCAATTTGAAAGAAAATTGATTTTGTTATAACTTCTTCATACGATGGAATTTGGATTTGAAACCTTTTCCGTTACGTTTAAAATATATTAAAACACCTATTTTGATATATGGGTTGACCCAATTTCGTTCCGGAGCCAAAACCTGCTTTTCGGGCCATTCATCGTTCAACGCGTTTATAAATCGAGTCATCTATTCTTTGTCAACCTTGCCTATATATACCTTGTTATTAACCCTAGTCTACCTCTATTTCTCATTTGTATGTGCGTTTAATCCCTCTTCACCTACTCCACAATGATAGAGAATAAGATTTTAGATCCAATTGAAATTCCAAATCAAATCCAAAGCCAAAATTTCAAACTCCTCAAAAAAAATTCAAAAAAATTATATGTCGAAGCTCTTGATGTACGCATCTCGGATCTGCAGTTTGTTTTTGGTTTTGAATCACCATTTGTTCGAAAATCGAAGAACCATTCATGGCCGTTCATCGCGCGTCGATGAACATTGTCGGATCGTCGAACCATTTCTGGGTATTGTAGAGTGGATGATAGAGAGTACATTAGTGGTGCTCGTTCTATGTTTTGACGGTTGGATTTTCGTGAAAAATTCGATTACGGTTTGAAGATAGCGGCGACCACTGTCAATTTGGGGCACGCGTTTGATTACGTGGTCGGTCGGGCTTGGTCGCGCGTCAGGTGGCGTGCGGCGGTGCTCAACTCGCCGTGGGTGGCGCGATTTAAGCGTGGGTAGGGGCGGTGGTTCGTGCATTGTCAGGGACGAGATGGGTTTTGTTTCAGCATGAAACTGAGTGCGTACGTGTTTCTGGAAGAAATATATAGGACGACGTGGCAAGGGGTAAAGTGTTCTTCTTTTTTTAATTTTTATAATTGAAATTCAAGCACATTTATCGCTATATCTTTAACATACAAACACCAATTCACGTGCGGTTTTTTTAGGATCGTATTGAAATTCTGAACATTTTGGCTCAGGTTTGGATGAATTCTAAGATTGTCAAATTTTTGGGTTTAAATTGAATTTAAATTCAATTTAAATTCAAAAGGTGAGTGTTTTAACCCACTCACAACTTATAAAATTTATTATGTGTGTTAAATTGATATATGATGTGATTTGAAATTTATTTATGATTGTTTGGCATATTTTTAATCATCGTCTCAGTTAAATTTAATTTACTAAATTAATTTGTTATTTAATTTATTATTGCACACGAACTGCCAATTAGATAGATTGTTTAATTTATTATTGAATATAAACTATCAAAATTATCTGTTATTTATTATATGCTCTATATTGATGTTATTGTTTAAATTGGATGATGATTGTAATAAATGGTTGATGATTTGTAACGTCATCGACTTTTCGTTGCCGAAAAACCGAATAGTTAGGGTTTTCAAAAAGAATTTAAGAAAAGAAAAAGAGAGAAGAAGATAGAAAAGATAGAGAGAAAAGAAAATAGAAAATAGAGGGAGAAGGAAATTGAAAATATACAAAATAGAACGGAACAGAAAACAACAGAACAACATCAGAATCTCACAATTCGCAGCGGAACAACATATAATAATAAATGAATAATCTTTAAACAAAGAACTATATCAGTTATTACATTTTATACATTACATTTCATCATATCATCAGAGTGTACAACAACAACAACAATAGTGCAGCGGAAAAGAAATACTATATACTAATAATATGCCATGCCATCCAGCTTGCCTCCAGCAACTCCTGAATATCCTGATAAACCTAACTCTTGACTGCCCGTGTGAAAATTGGTGGGCACCCAGAGTTTAGGAAGGAAAACAATAAACTCCGAGTCAGTCATGTGACTGGTGTGAGAACTCAAAACAGTTTATTTATCTTTGAAAACAAAATAGATGAATATTTTTAAGTCAATTCGCAATGCTTTTAAAAATGAGACTACCATAAGGCCTCCCGCACACACACACAATGCAAACGCAGAATCGGAGGAGATTTCTCCTTATGATAGTCAAAGATGCTTGATACGCATTTAAAAGAACATTTGATATTATTACTAGTGCATAGTGTAGGAAAAATTCATTTCGAAAGTAGAATATAAATCTTAGCCAACATAGACATTTCGAAATATGCCTACTATAGCTACCATCCAAACAGTGGTGACCACCATAAGTGAATGGCAGGTTCTACAACTAATATCGTACAGGGTTTCGTATTGGGAATTGGATTTCCAACGAATGATCAGGCCAAGGAACTTCCCATTGCCACATGAGAATGCCTCTGGATGGACATCCCCGAGAACCAAACCGGATCTCTACCAACACAAGGCCGGGTTACCCCTAACTGAGTAACAACTGACCGAATATGCCATCCCCCGGTCCTTTGGGACCTTTCAACCGAGCGCTCGTAATCAATTCACACAATCATAACAAAGTGTTTTCAACATGAGTAAGTATCTGGGCTCCATACCATGATATCACCCTTTTCCAGAAGGAAATGCACATATCCTAAAGGGCGCTACCCCTCATAACCTTGCTGCATCTTTCCTGTTTTGACCATTCACGGGGTGTGAGGCTCGACGAAGTCCCGTCCACAAAAACATACTTTATACAAAAGCCATGCTTTGGGTCAACAAATGATCATAGAAATGATCACCAAGATAGACGATCAAATAAACGATCCTATCACAAATAATCAACACAATGATCATTTAACAGCAACACTCAGCATGTCACATTACCAAATTGGGAATATATCGCTGATAACATTCAACTACATAATCTCTGAGCTCGTACGTCTCAGAGAAGGGTGTTAAGCTAAAAGAATAAATTCTCCGCCACCAACAGAAATATATTTGAAAGAAATCTGCTTTATATCTCAATTTGTAATGTCAGACATACATTCCATACAAGTCTGTTCCGGGCTCGAACAAAACCGAAGGCACTTACAAAGAAGTCCTTGCAATCCGGATATTCACGATCCTGATCGGATTCACCATCACATATGGAGAACTCAATACCGGAGCAACTCGGTGCAGAGTCAATGGACAGGTCATCCTATCACTCTCGCAAATACCGGGTCTTCAACATCGATCTTCAATGCTATCATAACGACGTATCACATATTCAGAATGGGTTATACGACCCCATGGTCCTTTCCCGGTTAAGCCGAATAGTGAGCGCTTATTCAAAAAATAAGTGTGGCATTCAAATTCAAACAAATCACATCAATTACCCATTCAAAGGGAATATTGATAGTCGGTTATTGAACTATAAATGGATATGCACACATCACCAGATTCCAAATAATTTTCCAAATTATTTATTTTCCAAAATATCTCTACTAGATATATAATTTCACACTTCAAAAATAAATCAATATTTATTTTTAAACAATTTCCACTTTCTTTATAAATTCCATAATGAATTTATATTCCAAAATGTCCATGCATATACGATTTCAATTATTCATTTCAATTTATCTTCAAAAAGATAAATTCTCAAAGTATTCACTTTATATTGGAAAACATTTCCATACTTATTTAATAAGTAATTCACAAATTTTATTTATTTTCAACACTTAGAAAATATTCAATATACTTAAATCGAGATTAAGTATATATTTCATTCTTTAAGGAAATCATTCTCTTAAACATATTTATTTGGGCCAAAACGAATGTTGCGTAAAACATCGTTACGACAACCCAAAATCACTAATATAAGGATTTGAATTAAAATAGATATATAAATCCCAATACTATACAAAACATTTCCTTTGGAAATCATTTACTATAACAACAGTGTTATAGTCCACCATTTCCTTTTATTTCTCAAAAACATCTATTTCAACAATAAATGTTGAAATCTATGGTTTCGAATCTCAACATATCTTAAAACATCGTTAGATTGTTTTAATTCTATTTAAAACATCAAATCTAAACATTTTCCTTAACATATTATTCACTATTCAAAAACGTGAATATACTACGTTAACCAATTTCATCCTTTATTCATTTTATTTCAAAGGATTATTCACAGTCAAAAATGTGAATATAACTCCATAAATAAGTTATACAAATTAACTTATCAAAATAAGTCGTTTGCGAATTTATGAAACAATGTTTATAAATTCCTTTATTATTTATTTTATAACAACTTCCTTTTATAAATTCCTTTATTAACCTATTCGATTTATAACTCAATTATAAACTAAAGGTTCATATTATAAGTCAAATACTTATAATTTATTTGTTTATGAAATCGTTCCTTTAAACTTCACAATTATAAATCTTATAACTTATAAGATTTATTTATTCACCCAAATCTATCCTTTTAGTATCCTTACAAATTTTATAAACCTACTGTTTATAAAATTCCATTTATAACTTCGCCGTTTATAATTCTACAATTTCATTCATTTACGAAATGCATTCACAGTTCATTCTAACACTTATAAAAACTCGTTTTATAATGTCAATATTTCAATTTATAAATATCCATTTATAAATCTCTTAATATAAATCAATTTATATTATTCTTTTAAAACGTCTTTAAACTCCTTTAAAAGCTTCATCATTTTAATTTATAAAATAATCAAATCTTATAAATCCTATATTTAAACTTTTCACAATAAATTCTAAAATCCCGATTAAACTATTTTATAAAATCATTAGCATCATATTCTCAAAAATCAGTTTTTAGCTATATTTCTCAAAAATATCATAATTTTTATAACATAAAAATTATAACGTTTATTTATTTAAAATAAATCAATTTCCAAACATATAGTATATTTTCTAAAATCACTTTAAAAATCATTTTAAAGTTCCAAAACTTGGTCCAATGATGCTACACACCAAATAGTCAATCACGACAACAACGATATCATATATCGATATGATAATCCATCAAATATCAAAATATCTGAAATCAAAAATAAAAACTGTTGAGGAATCCAGTTGGATCCCTCCAACCTGTTTTCCTGCATTCACAAACATTAGCACAATACCAATTTCGCTCCAGTACGAAATTATCGCGGTATATGTTTTTATTAAATATTATCCGCTTAATAGACGGCGCAATAGGGTCTCATCCGCTAAAAAATACGGGAAATCAACAACTGCAATATATACATATGCCAATATATATATATTGTTATTATATATAATACCAATTTCACTGTTTATGAAATATTCGCGGTATATGTTTTTAATAAATAACATCCGCTTACTAACGACGCATAATGTCTATTTTAACAATCAATAGATAACAATCATCATTCAAACATGCATTCAAATATTTTAAATCTAACTATTTAAAATAAAATCGAAACTGATTCGATTGAGTGAGAAGTTCTCACCTTGATTTCAATTTCGTTTTAGCGATTTATTTCGAATAAAATTAAACGGACGTTTAATTTTACCCAAAATTCTCACTAACTCCAAACGACTCAAATCCAATTTCATCGCGTAGTGCTCGACGATACGATTCCAACGCAACTGGTTTCGCGCGTTTTCGACCTCGTATGAAAAAGTTATGATTTTTCAAAGATACACGATTTTATAATTAACTAATTTACAACATAACTTAAAATTTTCAACCTAGCTCAATTATCACCGTTAGATCCATCCCTCAGCAATCTCCACCGTGCGCTATCCATCTTCTACAACGCGCAAACATCTCCAGGCTATGAAACACGCAACACAACCCAACACACGCCCATCTAGGGTTTAAATTTTCATCATCAATACTCGATGAAACTTCATCACGTCGCCACCACGAGATGCGCCTCCATCACCTCCATGCTCGGCCTGGGTGCGGCCAAACTCGGTCAACTCATATGCACGAAAAACGAGAATGAACGCGCGGCCTTTGTGGCATGATTCCCATCAATTTACAGCTCCGTTTCCAATCACAACCGTTGGATTGGTAGATCTCAGTGTGCTCTACAATCTTCTAGTTGGAAGATTCTTGAAACGATTGAAGGATTGAAAGATAATTGAAGAAAAACAATGGTGATTTTCGGCCATCCATTGCTTGCTGGCGGCTACAGAATTAGGTTTAGGGTTTTGCCTCTTTTTTTTTTTTATATTTATGAAGGGTAGGGGTCTATTTATAGGAAACGAACGAAACACTATTCATTCCGGAAATTCCGAACTCCAATTTACGCGCCGTAACCAGCGTTTCTAGGGTTTACCCCGCGTTTCGGACACAATGGAATAGGTTTCGAAAGCTAATTCGGACATCTGTGCGAGTTATGTCAATAAACGTTCAATTTAAATTAAACCGATTTAAACGATTTTCTAGGCGTTTTAATTTGTATCGGACAAACGGTAAATCCAATTGACACGAAATTTTAAACCTTACAATAATATCACATTACGGATCCGATGAAACTGGTTTCGTCAAAATCCGAGACTTTTTGAAAAATGGCTATTTTAACTCGCCAAATTAAAATTAAAAACAATTCGATGCGTTTCGAGCTGCCACGATCAAACGATAGCTCCGATTGACACGAAAATTGAAATCCGGTAATAACTAACTATTACGGATCCAATGGAACTGGTTTCGTCCAATTCTGAGACTGTTCGAAAATTGACTATTTTCACTAGTCGATTTAATATTAAAATATTCAATTTTCACAAATTAACTTATAATTCGATTTTAAAAGTTCTAAAATATCATTCTAACTTCAATATGATAAAATAAAATTTTACAAATCATTTTCAATCATATTTAACTCAATTTTCAATTATTTCCATAATTTCACATATTAAATTATCGATTTAATTATCCAGTTAAATCCAATTATTCGAAATAAAATTTATTCGACTTATAAATTCACTTATTAATATTTAAAATTAATTAAATATTAAAATTTTAATTACTAAAAATCCTGGGTCGTTACATGATTGATATTGGATGAATGGATGTGGTATTTTATATTGTTTTAAACTGCAAATTTGTTATGCACTTTATTCCATTCGGGATTGTGGTTTGCAATGATATATAACCGTATTTTTATTTTAAATTATGGATTTAAATGATAAATATCCGTATCACTTGACCATAGGGTAGAAATTTATATACAGACACCATGGTCTATATATAAAAATATTTTGAAATGGTTTTCTATGGTTTTGTAAAGAAATATATGGTTTTATGAGATAGTGATTTGGATATTTTATAAATGTTATTTTATATATAGTTAAATTATGGGGTTTAAGCTATGTATAAAATTTATTTAAAGTGTAAAAGAAGTTAATTATTAAGTTTGATTTTATTAAGATAAAATATGATTAAGCATTTATTTAAATTAAATTTCTGGAGTTTATAATGACTTAAATGTGAATAAGGTTGGAAGACGGATACGGAATTTACTTGGAATTTGATAAAATTTAGAATTTTAAAGGGTATGATTTTTATAACTTGATTTTTGTTTAGAGTGATTTAAATGAATATCAAGTTGATTGAAATTAATATATCAAGTTAAATAAATTGAAAGGATACCCAGTTGTTTAAGTTAAAAGTTTTACTTAAATTTTATTGGATTTACTAAGCAGACATTTCAAATCTAGATAATAGTAATTAAATTTGATATATATGGAATTATCAAAGAATCAGTTTTGAAATGGTGGAATATTTAAAGCTTTGAATTATATGAAAATTGAAATGGTTTAATTGAAGGTTCAAATCGGTATTTGGAATTGATTTGTGAAATTAAAAGAAGCAATTTTTTATATAAAGTAATTTAATATTTAAGCCATTTAAGTATTCGAAGTTATATTTCAAAGCTATGGGGTTCAAGGTATATAGAGTTGAAAGTACTATGATTTTGGAAAAAGGATATATTTTGAAATAAAAATGATGTCATGTTGATTTGGGTTTTTAAAAACGGAAATGGTATCGTATTTATATAGTTTGAAATGGATATTATATTCTGGTTTTGAAGTATAAGTTATTTTGAAATGACCGCGGTGTTATAATAACGTTTGGTTGTTGAAGAGAACGGGATCAGAAGTTGTCATACTCTCTGCCAACTCCGAATTTAACAACCGTGTACGCGGTGGAGATTCCAGAATGAAGTAGGATGGTGACGGCGTTTCCTTTGAGGTAAATACGTGGACCCGAATCTCGTGATTTGGCATAAGGTGGCTAAAAAAGGAGCGATTGACGGGCTAATGAGGTAGCACCTTTGATCGGACACATCCCTTCGATATTGTACTTTGACTTTTAGATATATTCGGTGGCAACTTTTGATTTCTTTGATTTGGGGGTGTATCTCAAGATGGGCGGTAGCTGCAGCTATGCGTTACCATCGACCCGAAAGCGTAATTGGTATATCTTTCCTGGCATTGCCTAGTTCTGCCGTGTCACCTACCCTAGCGCGCCTTATACGATTTTGTTTTGTACCATACCTATGGAGTTCCCTCTGTCGACGCGCAGTACGGGGGAGATTACAGTACTATATAGAATATGGGAATATAAAAGAGTGTTAAGGTGGAAAATGTAAAGCCTTGACGCTATTTTCTGTATATTTTACTTTACTTTAGACACTATTATAATAGCTTATATTACTACATAGTAGATAGTTTAACGGATCTTTAGGAGGTGTGAATCCCGAACATCTCTTAAGTTACTACACTCACGTTAGACACTGGATAGGAGATGTCAAATCACGTAAACATCTCTGACGCCGTTCCACTTATATTTTATCGTTGATTTAACTTACATAAGATCTTTTAGTTGTGACTCTAGTGTTTTGTCTTTTCAATTTGCTCGGGTCAGCCTGAGCATTTCAGGATTGGAAGGCCTTATTTTTGGAGGACGAAGACGAAGACTGTATTATTACTATTATTTACTATAGTGTTCCACTGCATCACATTGTTCCGCTGCATTGTTATTATTCTTTGGTATGTGTAACTTTGGTATATATTATATAAGTATAATCAAATGCTTTTGTAAAACAGCTTTATGAACTGTTTATTTGATTATTATATTTTATCGTTCCACCGCAAGATTCTATTTTTTTTTTCTTTCTTTCTCTGCTTTTTCTTATTTACCCCATAACAATCTGCCCTTCTGTTTGGTTTAAGTCTGACGTGTGTGGTTTATCGTCGATTTAAAGCGTACAAAAAGGCGGGACGTTACAGGCGTCCTATAAATTTTAATGGTTTTAATAAACATAATTAACTAAAATTTGTGAAATTTTAAATAATTGCACTTGGAAATGAAAATTTAATGTTTGGAATACGTCTATTTAAATATAGCAAATGGTAAATTTTTATCTAATAATATGGAAATTTGTTTTGTTGTGTAATTTTATTTAAATTTAAATCAGTTAATATTTGATGATAATAAAATGTTTTCTAAACTGACTATTTTTATATAATAAATTTGTATATCATCTTTTGAGTGAGACGCCATACTTCGTTTCGTCAAATTTGGACTGCTATTGCTCCGTTTATCTTATTTTCGGCGTTTTGGCAACATTTTTGATATCGATATCGACTTTTGATAGGATGATCTTATAGCTGATATCTTTATAACGTTCTGATTGTCTCGTCATGTTGATCTCTGTAGTATATTCATCTGTATATTTCGATGCTCGGTACACGGTGAGAGTTGCGTGACGGTTTTCCGCACTGGTATTCATATGGACCCATTTTGTTCCTTTGTCCTTTCATATTTCAGCCGTGAGACATTAAATCGCCTTTAGCTATTAATATTTCTATCATTCAAATGGCATGACTTTTATTATTCCAAACAGTTCATTTTATATTGATCTGTCCATTCACTTTCTAGTTCTCTCCCCTCCTTTCTGTTTTCTTCTGTTCATTTCTTCTGGAATAAATATATGTTAGAAATATAGTTCGTATACTTTAATTTCATATTTTTTTGTGAAAGCTGCATCTTTTTCTTGATGTGTCCTCCCCTGTACACCTTTTTTTTCACAAGCCTCCACTACAAACCACGTCCACCACTTCGCAAGGCCCATAGCTCCAGCCACTCACCTCCGATGGTCAGCCATCACCGGCCCATTCTATTGTCGACCAAAGCCTTCTCATGAATCGCAACTCCTCCCTCGGCCAGTGCCATAACCTCACATGCAACCCGAGCACTCGCCCTTCACCTCTGCTATCTCTCCTCTTCGACCATAAGCACGACTGGCAGCTCACCTTCCCTCTATAGCCAACAACTCTAGCCACTGAAGCCTCGCACCGCCAGGTCACCATAGCCCTTTCCTCTCTTCTTTTTGGTTCAACCATTTTTAAAATTCAAATTATAAACATCAAAGCCTACCGACTTCGGCGACATCACCATAGCCTCTTCCTCAAATGGCTGCAGTAGCTCCTTGCCAAGCACTCCTAGCTTTTGGAAGCAGCAGCACTCTCTTTATATATGTAGGTAATATATTGTTTGTTATATATATTGGTTTCTAATTTTATATAGTAGTATTTTATATGACAGAAGCTATATATATGAGTTGTGTGTACTGTATGTTAGTTTATGTAGGATATAGATACATGTATTCATTAGTTATATATAGAGTTATCTGTAATATATATATATATATATATATATATATATATATATATATATATATATATTAGTTCAGTTTTCGTAATCCATTTGTTTAAAAAAAATATAAGTAATATGTAAACTATTGTTTACATATGTTGGCGTACTGGCCTCTATTTTTATGTATGACTTAATAATCTGTTCTATAGGAAGTATATTGATTTTAATATGTTATTTTACTATGTGTTTTAAAATTGCAACTGGTATGTGGTTATATATATATATATATTTGTGTGTGTGTGTGTGTGTGTGTGTGTGAATTTATGTAAGTTATATACATGTGTGATTGTTCATATATATAAATACTGTGTTTACTGTATACATATGCTTACAGTTATGATAGTGTATATATATAGTTATGTTTGTACTGTGAGATATATATGCGATATGGTATGTTAGTTTTTCTTTAATATGTATATGGTATGTGATGTTGATATTTGCAATAAATAATATATAAAATATAAGTATCTGGCATTTTTAAACAAGATTATATATTTACATTGATTTAAAAATATAATATGTATATATGTTCGATATTAGTGTATGTGAGTCTGTATAGGCTTATATATCTATTTATATATATGAATATACATAAGTTTGAGTGTTCAAAATATTAATTGATTTTAGACTATATAGTTATTTTGATTCTAGTTAACGGGTTAACAAATATTGATTTTGAAATATATATAGATTTTGATTTCAATATATATATATATGTATATGTATATATATATATATATTTAAATTTAAGATTGATTTAAAAATGTATATGTATTTTTAAAATTGAATATTGGGTTTAAGGAAATTAATAATATAATATCATCTTGTATAAAATATATCAAGCTAATTTGATTTGTTCACATCGATCCCTGTTATTAGCTATGTTAGTCGAGTTCGTGCCAATTTTGCTTTGCTTCGAAGTTCGTGCTTGGATTCGCAACTCATACCATTCTCATCATTCTCTAGCCTCGAAAGGTGAGTAATCACTCACGATTAACATTCTTATATTTATTAAATTTGATTTCATTTGAAATGACAATTGAAATATGCTGCTAAACTTAACTGTTATATAATTGTTATATATGATGTGCTATTATCTGTAATTGTTCACTTGTGATATATGATACCATATCCTATTGTTTATATTTATTTAATTTATCACTGATGATATATACCAGTTATTGATATGTTATATTATTATCATAACTGTTCTCACCATGCAAGTTCCCTATTTGTTTAGAATTCCCTATGAGTTGAACTGATACATACCTGAACGATATTTTAGAATAGGGAAAATCGTTATGGGTTAAAATGATAAAACCAAGTGATTTTCATTATTTTAATTCTGGGATTGCGGGTTGAAATGATATATACCTGTAGATATTTAAGTTCCGGATTGAAATGATAAATATCCATATCACTTGACCACAGGACAGAAAATTTTATACGGACACCATTGATCTATGTTTTGAAAAATGATTTCCAAAGTTTTGAAAGGAAATATATGGGTTTTATTAAATATTGATTTTTAAAGTATAATATGTACAAATTTTAGATTGTAAATTATAATAAATTTAATTTAATTACTTTATAATATGTTTATGTATTTATTTAAATTTTTATTAATATTTTAAAATAGTTTTATAGCTTTAATAATAAAGATTGGGAAGATAAACCACTGTTGACTTGGAATTTTAATTGGTTAATAAATTGAATTTAAATAAGAATTTATTTGAACTTATTGATTTTGAGATTTTGAAACTATGACTTATACCTTGATTTGATAAAAAATGATTAAATGAATATTCTCAATTTTAAATAAAATTGAGACTGAATATTTAATATTGATTTAAATTTATAACTTAGGGTTTAAATAAATTTTTATTTAAATGGTTAAAGGAATACATTCCCATTTGAATAAAATTAAAAGTTAAATATCAAAAAATAAATGGAAGTTATATTGTAAAAGCTTGAATTTTTAAACTTGAATTTTAATGGAATTTAAGTTATAGTTCAACTTGGATTCAAAAACGATATATATTGAAATAGGTTATTGAGAATTTGAATTGTTAACCTTATTAATTGAAATTGTTGAATTGGAATTGATTTAATCGAATTTTTGAATTTAAGATGATTTGAATTGACTTGCAAATTGAACAAAACTATTTTATTATATAATGTATTTTTAACATTTAAACTATTTCAACTTATAACTATTTTAATATATAAATTATTTCAAATTATAACTATTTTTAATATATTTAAAATATTTTTAACACCTAAACTGTTTAGGTGGAAACTGTTATGGTTATGGAAGTGCTATGATTTCAAAGTGTTATGATTTCAAAGTGCTATGATTTCAAAAGTGTTATGATTTCAAAAACGCTATAATTTTGAAAGTGTTACGATTTTGAAAATGAATATTATTTAAAGTGGATAATGATATCGAACTGATATGGTTTTTGAAAGGCATTTGATATTTTGATATGAAGTATGAACAATTTGAAATGAAATGACCATGGTGTGAAATTAGCGTTTGGCTGTTAAAGAGACTGAGGTCGGATATCGTCATACTTTCTACTAATACCGAAAACCACTTTGACAACTGTGTGCGTGGTGGAGATCCAGAATGAAGTAGGATGGTTTGGTGATGATTCTATATGGTATTTACATAGCCCTGACTCCCATGAGTCATCTTGATGCGGCTAAAACAGGGGCTATACCGGGCCAAGTGAGGTCATCCCTCAGATTGGGCACATTTCTTCGATACCATTCTATTGCTTTTGTGATTTGATTGGGTGGACCCTTTGATTTGGGAGTGTGACATGAGGTGGGCGGTAGTAGCTACTATGCATTAGCTCCAGTCCGGAGTGCAAATGGTATATCTACCCTGGCATTACCTCGAGCACCGTGTCACTTGCCCTATCGCACATTCTACTAGTTTGGTTTGTACCATACCTATGGAGTGTCCTCTGGTAGCCCTCCAGTTTACGGAGGAATTACGGTACTGTATAGACTATGTGAATATATAAAAATGTGTTAAGGGGGATATGGCTAACGCCTTAACGCTATTTTAATATTTTTACTTTACTATAGGCATATTATAATAGCGTATATTACTACATAGTAGGTAGTTCCATAGTCCTTAAAGAATGGAAATTCTAAATATCCTTTGAGTTACTTGTATTTTCAGTTGACATTTCACTTGAGTTGAATTTATTAATATAAGAATGTTAATCCTAACTCGAGTGTTTTGTGTTTTGCTTTACGCTCGGGTCAGACTGAGTGTCACAGCATTTGACTCACCTTTAGAGTTTGGAGCTTCGCTTGGAGATCCACCTATCTATTTAGCTTCCAGTTATTCATTTAACTCTAGTGATATATTCAAATTTTGTTATTTGACTATTATATTGAGACTTCTATGTATTCGAGACTTATGTTGTATCTTGTTTTAACTCTATTATATATATAGTAGCTTCATGAACTTCTATTCATTTGTTTCCGCTGCTTATTGTAATATCACTCTGTGTTTGTGATTCTATGATTATTTTATTTACTTCATATGCTAAGTTTTGCCAAATATAAATTAACAATATGATATTTTGAGCAATTCAATTCCGACATGTGTGGATGCGAATGGCACGAAAAAGCTGGTCATTATAATTTAAATTCTTAAAAACCATCTTCGTTTATAAAGCACAATTTGTAATCCCAATTAATAAAATCTTATATATATAATCATTCCTTGTTGTATCAATACAAACTTTATAACAATATTACTATCGAACATCTTAGTCAAATTTTGAAACATAATTCACAAGGTGTTCGTATTACAAACAATAAATGCTCATAAAATGACCATGCATAAGTGATCCCCAAATAAATAATGTTCAATGCTCTTAAACTGGACAAGCATGACTAGTTAACAATAAATGATAATAATTTAATATTATCATTCCTAATAAACAAACACATCATAAATAGCTATATCAATTAGTTTAAAAATTATCCTTTTGTAAATAAAATATAATCATAGGTAAACTATTTTATTTACCAATTTTTAAAAACAATACTTTATTGGTTTTCCTTGTCCAAGCGTCTAAAAATCCCTATCGACAATATGACATCCTACTTCTCCACTAGAATTCATAAACCTCTCAGCAGACCAATCAATATAATATAAACCAAATTTAAAGCATTAACAAATATTCGCTCTCATAAAAATTATACACTCAACTCATCCTAGGGTGTCACTTACCCTACTCTAAAGAGTTTACCCCACCAAGGCATAGGTGTTTACTCAGCCTAAGCTCTGATATCACATGCAATGACCGGCCTTTTCGCCCCTTAAAAGTCGACACAAATACATCATTCATGTATTGAGCATCCGAGTGACGTAAAGATAGATTGTTGGGGTGAAAGAAAAGAATAGGCAGAATAGAATCTCACATCATGACGAGTATTATGTAATATCTAAATGATATTTATAAAAATACTTTAGTATGCATATAACAATCTGAATAAACTAACCTATCATTAACCTAGTTAATTATAACAACATGTCCTCACAATTGCTAATAAATACAAAAGGTAATACAATGGCAATAAAATACGTTAACAGGTGTTGAAGGGATCCAAGTCATCTCCTAAAGGTCCAAAGCTTCATATTTAAATTTGGAAAAATATTTGGGTATGACTCGAGTATTAAAAGAAAATAACACCCAAATATGTCTGGGAAACCAAAGTGAGAAAGTCAAATCGTACATTCTACGTTTATAAACCCCTTAAAAATATGAATATATCTTATAAGACCATGCCGCACATAAACATCGATGAACTTTTTGACTAAAGAGATTTTGATAGAGTTAGAAGGCCAAGGCGAAGACGAAACAACTCGAAAACTTGATAGTACACTTAGAAGTAGTAGAGAAACAACTGGGAGAAATTTCAGTGGAAATTAGACTATGAAGATAACTGATAAAGAAATTGATTTTAACTTGGTGAAGAGTGATTTTATCTCAATGAACAGTTATTTTTTATCAGTGAAGACCGGTTTTTTCTCTCCATACTGCCTCCTAAATCCATATACCTCATATGCTACTCCAGCCACTCATAGACAAGTGGTTTTCCCAACGTTTGAACGAGCTATTTCAAGGATTAATGAGAAGAAAACAAAGAAAGTAGGATAATTCAAGTGCTATCGAAAGATCGTTAAAATCAACTCAAAGTCATTGGAAATGATCTTAGAACACATCGAGCAGAATTTAGAAGAGAAAAACAAGTGAAAGTATGCACTTTGCGCCAAGAAAAATAGATTAGCACCGAGTCAATTTCTTGGTTCATTGGCCTCCGTTCTCACTTTTACAACACCTAGATATCTTCTGGACTTCAATGCAAGCAGGCTCCTGACCTTACTGCACTCTTTCCCTATGAATACAAACCCTACAACAACTAAAGAGGGATCCTTTTCCTTCGCTTTGGATTTAGGACCCTGCTTCTTCTTTATTCATATCTCAAACCTCAAAGGTACTCTTAAAACTCTATTATAAATATCAGATCCATTAAATAATGGTTAGTTTACATAAAATTAGTTGTAGTCCGCAGGGAGAATAACTGATAATAGAGATTTAAATCGACGTAGGCTGGAGATTACATCGAACCACTATAAAAATTGTATTTTCTTTACTAATATTTCACTTAATTCACTGGAACTGGTTCTTTTGTTTGATATTTAGCTGTTTGTGCCAGCTTTGACAACAACACTTTTGGTAACCAAACAAATTTTAATAGAAAACCTTTTGATATTATAAAAATATCTCGGGTTTACTATAAATATATAACATAGCCAAAATGGTCACATTAATTACATTCAACAACAAATTTAGTAAACAACCAAGTCTGTAGAGTGCATATTGGAAAATGGATTCCATATAATGACAATGCAAGGGATTACCTTCCGTACAGTATACATTTAGAGAAAATGTATTGAGATTGCAAACATCAAACCTCTGCAAATCAGGATCAGCCTACCCATTCTTGAATAGTACCAAGTATGATCATCCCTTGGCTGGAAACATGATAAATCATATTAATTTATAAATATTGATATAGATCAAGTGATGATCATACCCTAATGGGAGCGACCAACATAGCCTTACGGTGTAACTCCTATTTTAGTCATTACCTAATGTAAGGCTTAAGGCTACGTTTTACCTTTTTAGCAAATCCAGTTCCGAATTCTAAGAATGCCCTCCGAACAGTAATGCAATGCCAACATTATCCATATAATTTGTTCCATGACATAACAAACCGAAGCCAATAATTCTATTATGTCCATTTTGGAATTACCCTTAGGATTAGTAAGAAGTAGCCTTGCACTTTAAAAAATTTCATCTTCTATTTCCATCATCTTCAAGATGTCACTAATTCGAGTGCTTATGCCGGTTCGAAGCGGTCTTCAGATTACTCATGCTTATTTAATCTCAGTCTCTCCGAACCAAAAATTGATAATTTGAAAATTGGTCAAAATTCGATAGTGGGTTATTTAACTATCAAATAAGCAAACAATCCAATCATGAATTTAACGTCATATGGAAATCAAGCATGACTAAGCACATAAGCAAGCACTAAGCCTCTTTAATTAATTCATTTATTAGTTAAACTCACCTTTCAAACATTCATATTAAAATACCTTTTATAAAAGATGTATTAGCATAACATATCTACTCTTTTCACTATTTGGAAAAGTATCCATATACATATCTCATCGGTATAAGTATATTCACAAATTCTTTGGATAGATTTTGTTTCCAAACATCATACTTAATTGTGTTAAAACAAATGTCATTTATAAAAATGGTAAAAATAAAACCAACACAATTTTGATGTAAGTAAATGGATCATATGTAAATTAGATCGAATATATTTACCACCACAGTTTGATTTCAAACTTGTATTATCCTTGGATTAAAAATATAGTCGGACAAGTTAGCACACTATCCTTGCCTCGGCGTACATTCATAAACCCTCATATATAGAGATAAGTTTCCCTACCTTGGAATTTGGTGTTAAATATGAAAAGAATACTTTCCATACCACCATAGTTTATAAAGATTATTTATAAAAATCAAATCTCCTATACTATCATGTTTTTGATATTTTGACTAACTCTATGCCTTATCTAGAAACGAAGATAGGTAAGTTAGGGCATTAATTGCTCCTAGCCTTACCTTAGTTAAAATACTCTGATTCTAGATCTCATAAAATGAGGATCAGTCTACTTATTTGCTTTTAATGCTAATATAGGACTACTTAGTTTCCATAAGTAACCGAATCCATATATGGAAATAATACTTCATGTACTTGACATCAATCTTTGATTTCTAACTTCAAATATTCTTTGGTTAATAATGAAGTAGTTCAAGTTGAAGTATTATAACCCCTCATCGCTTGACTCGACAACATTCTTATCTTTCAAAATAGGTAAAAGTTTGCCTATCTCGAAGCTTGATGCTAAATATAAGGTTCATAAATTCTATATATTATTTATAATAAAAAGATTATTATAATACAAACTTTTTTTTCATCCTTTTCGGAAAACATATATTATAATAACAAATGTTATAATCCATGGTATCTTTATTTTAACATATCTTTAAAATCTTTTGAAATTATAGATTAAAACTTCATCTCCAAAAAATCACTTATGAAAATCCTTTACCTAAGTAGGTAACTTGACTTTTGAAAGTAAAGATATTTTCTTTATTTAAAATATATACTTCTTACTTAAATATACCAAATATGATTTTGAAATATAATTTAAATATTAAAATCTACTTCTTAAGTAATTCTTGATTATAAGAGGAAAATTTAACAGAAAGGTTAAGGAAAAATAATTAAGTTTTAAAACACTTTCCCAAAAAATTACAAAGCCTTAAAGCAAAGTCAAACCATTTTATAAAACATTATAAATTTAAAGTTATTTTAGAGTCCAACTTTGAAATTCTATTTCCAAACCAAGTGTCTTCCAAAACCAATATTTAAATAATCTTTTTCCCAAATTTTCCAAAAATGAGACTTAGTAAATTACAGTAGCACAACTTCAAGTACTTATGACAATTCCTCATGTCATAATAATGTTTACATTCAGTAGGCCAGCTACCATGCTTCCAGCACAAAAGCCATTCATATAACAAAAAATACATATATAGAAAGAAAAATCAACGTTCGCAAGCAGTCATGTTGGATCCCTCTATAAATCTTTCGAAGTATATTCATCACGGCCTTTCTATTACGGACCACTTCGGCAATTTTCCATAGTACTCGGTCTAATCATATATATTTCATATAGTCCCCTACAAAACATAGGGCATATTATATGCCTCCGCTAATCGAGCAGAAATATAATTCCAATCTAATCACATGTACTTTTACATAAATATACATGAATACAACATCATAATTAGACAACTTAATAATTATTACATCACTTATCATATATATATATATAGCAAAATTTGAGAAAACTCACTTTCCAAAAGTAATGAAATGAAAGCACAAACTCACTACTTTAGCAATTAACCACCTAACCACCAAACCATGACATTAAGCTACCAAAATTTGACACGCTCTCTTGCATAAACACACAATTGGGGTTGGTAGGCACAAGGGTGTGCACGACCAAGGGTGGAAAAGTGAAGTGGGAGTGGGAGGCTAAAGTTGATGGCTTTGTGGAAAGTAATGGCTTTGAAATGGAAATGTAACCTTATGCAAAGGTTTGGGACTATTTTAGTGTGGTTTGACTTTGGTTTTGACAATGGAAAGGATGAAGAAGAGTATAGCAAAGTGGAAGAAAAGACGTAAAAATGAAACCTGAATATGTTGCACTCCAACTACCTTTTCCTAAAGTCGCCTCATTTATACCCCCATATGCCAAGTATATGAAGCCACACCCATTAGGATGATTCGAAAAAGACATTGTACTTTATATGTAATTTAATACTTCTAATTATATTTTGAAAGCTTTTAGAAATAACTTTATTTACATGTTTTATCTCACGTGACATGTTATACAGTGGGTAATATATGTGCATATGAGAAAATAAGAGTACAACAATATTAAGATAATTTCTTCGATAAAATGTCAAAAATCCAAAAAACAAATTTCGATCACATTTTTAATTTTCATCGAACTATTTATTTTTGTAAACTAAAATAAAAAATAAGTTGAGAAATGAGCTATAAAAGGCCAAAGAAAGCTTTAAAAAGTTGATAATGAGCAATCACATATTGAGATCCAAATAACCTATCATAAGATGATAGGGTCAAAGCCATCGCAAGTTGTAAATATAAAGTTTAAAGCCTAATGTTTCCAAAGCCATTGAATGTTGACTAGATAGGATAGTGTTGATGTTTCCATAGCCATTGCATGTTGACTAGGTATGCTATTGAGGGTCGATGACTCCATACCCATCACATGTTAACTAGATAGACTATTGAGGGTTGACGACTCTATAACCATCGCGTGTTAACCAGATAGGCTGCCAAGGGTTAGAGCTTCCAAAGCAATCGCATGTTGATCAGATAAGCTATCGAAGATTGAAATACACAAAGCCATTGTATATTGATCAGATGAGCTATCGATGGATGGATTATATAAAGCCATTTCTTAGTTGATTATTTAGTCTATCAAAAGTTGAAACTTTAATGCTGTCACATGTTGAAGACTAAAGAGAGCTATCACCTAGTGAAAATTAAAGAGCTATCGCATGTTGGCGGCTAGAGATATCGCATGTTGAGAAGAAGTAGAAGTATAGGAAAATCTATTAACTAACCACGTTGCATTCTGCCATTTGACCGACTATGCTAAGTCATTAGGAAGTAGTCAACGAAGGATTATGCCACATCAGCAAATCATGTCCATTGATTCTACTAGATAACATTTGCCTAGAATATAAAGGTTGAATTCTTCTATAAATCGCCATGTACCCCTAATCGAAAGTGGCTGATTCTTAGTTTCTCTTCTTCCTCATTTACATTTTTTGGTATGTATGAAAAAATGGCTTGAGAGTGGGATAGATCAAATTAGAACTGGGAATTTGTAATTGAGAACTTGAATAAATTATTCTTTGCATGATTACTTTCATATGAACTTATAACTTGTACTCATTTCCTTATGGTCTGGGACTTGGACTTATATCCTTTGACTTGCACATTGAACTAAAGAAACTATCACCCTTTGAACTCCAAGAATATAGGATTAGACCAAATTTTTACGTAATAGTAAATAGTAGAAAATGATAAATAATTATATCCAACCCTATTAATTAGGTCGATGTTACATCAGACCAAACAAAATGTCCATTTTCGAAGATGACACGTTTTATTCCATGTGTTACACTCACTTTATTATGTCATATTTCAAATTTCTCAACATCAAACTTCACGTATTCCAATATCATAACTTCATCATATTGTAAATTGATATTGATGATGATAAGCCAAGCTTAAATTTCCAACAAATTTACATGGTGTTTGATGAATGGGTTGGATATTTTACATTCTCAAATTTTATTTAAAAATGATGGATATATGCATGTACATATATAAAATATATTCATATTACTTTGAAAATAATTTTCCTTGTATAGCTTGGAGGGTGAAAAAGGTGAAATTAATGCTTCAAACCATCTTCAACAAATTCAAAGATAAAAAATTCAAAGTTCGCGAAAATCTCCAATAGGAAAGAAGCTAATTTTATGGCTATCAATGTTAAAAAATAGATGCTTAAAAGTAAGCATATATCTTTTGACCTCATAGCAAGCAAATAACTAAAGTGTAGTCGCCTACTTGTATAAGGTTATTAATACCCCACTTCTTTATCATTTCTAATTGTTTATTATTTTATTGTAGGAAAACAAAAATGTTGCCATGTTTGATCAATGTTGGCAAAATAATTTTCGTCAACATGTCAATGAAGATGTTGGTCCAACCGATCATATCTATCAATGAACATAGCCACCTTGACTTTGCCCTCTTCACGGTATGTTGGATGGTTAATGGCATTAGATTTCCCAGATTTGAGTAGTATTCAAGTATTATTAAATATATTTACCTACATTACCAATATTTTACAACCAATAAGAACCATAACCTATTAGTTGTGAAATATTACAAAAAAATTAGTATATATTATTTATTCAACCAAATATTATCAATGAAGTATGATTTGATATATCGATGAAGTACTCTTTACTGTGGTTGGCATAAGTGTATTTTTGAGTTTTTTAACACACTGATTTAGTCATTTTAGCTAAATTTTAGAATCTCTATATGCATTTGTTCATGGATTAAGCTTGGTCAATCATGGGATCAGTGTGTGGTCCATAGCCTAGCAAAGAAATGGTGCATATAAATCACCTCGATAAATGTTACCCAACACCTTGGCCTAGCTACGAGACGATAGTAGCAGAGGTAATAAATAGCACCAAATGAGACTCTGACCAAGGAAGGTTGAAGATACAAAGGGTTTGGGGCATTCGATATGTTCAGCATTTCTATATGGCCCGACAGAAGTGAGGGAACACAAGGCCCGCTAAAAGTATGGAATGCATGGTTCGGCTTAGACTGTTCAATAAGCACCGCTCGGTCAAGAACGAAGGTCCCTTATCGCTCGGTCGAGATGGCTAGCTTGGATCGCTCGGACAATGATGGTAAAAGCGGGGAGGTTCAATCTACACGCTCGGTGTAACATTCCCGTTTTTAGGTCAAATTTAAATTGATAATTAAAACAAATTTTTTGAATTAAATTATGAATTAATTTAATATTTTCAAAATTAATAAGATATCTGTTGTTTATTTATTTATATATAGGTATATAAATTGATTGAAAACTAAAATTTGGATTTGAAATTAAAAAATAAATATTTTGAAAAATAAATTGGATTTGAAAATTCTATAATTTAATATTAACACTAATTTGTTTCCTAATTATAATATACATATGTAATATATATTTTGAAAGTTATATTTTGAATTGGATATAAATAATTTTCAAAAGTTGTTTAAAGTCAAATTTATATTCTGAATACTTATATATATAGATATATAAATATAAGAAAATGTATATAAATAAATAAATATTTATTAGATTTGATAAAAAGGTTTAATACATTTTCTTTTTAAATTTAACTAGAGATAAATGAAATTTGTTTAAATAGTTTTAATTTAGAATAAAATTTGATAAAAAAGTTTATATACATAAATATAGTTTGTATGTATGAAAATATAAAAGTAAAACATAACGCATATGTAAATATATATAAATTTTCCAAAAGCTATTTATAGATTTAAATTCCAATATATACATATTTTATATTTATTTATTTATGTTTAGTTAATTTTAAATCTCATTCTTTAAAGTTATAATATATATGTACAAGGAAGTAGACTATTTAAACTGAAAATATGATATAAATTTTTGTTTAAATATAAATACATGTAAAAGACATGTGTAACCTTAATAATATATAGACTTACATGTGTAAGTATTTTAAAACATGTAATAACAAGTGTAAACTAAGTGATGAGCAAGATAACAGGTGTCATGATTTTATATTTTCTTTCCATTTATAAATTTAACAATAAAAAGAAAAATCAAAGTTGTAAAAATCATTACCTTCCTCATTTCTCATTTTGTTCAAACTATATGGAACTCAAACTAAAAAAACCAGGAAAGAAAAATTAAAAAAAAGCAACATAATCAAAGATCAGATTCAAAAAAATAATAATCAAACCTGATACAAAGCATTACAGTTCAGAAAAAATCAAAGCTCAGATCAATATTAGGATAGTTTTCAGATTTAAAAATTTAAACCTGTTCTCTGTTCCAAAAATCAAAACCTAGAAAATTAAAACAACAGAGAGCAAACTGAAAACCAAGAATCAAAACTCAAATCAAACTCAAGTTCTTCAGTTTGGAATCTGATTCAAGAGTAAATCAACTCAACAATGATTCTAGAAGCAATCAAAACAAATTCAAGTTCAGATCGAAATATCAAAGACTGGTTCCAGATTATTTCATAAAGCATTCAAACCTGTCCTCTGTTTGGTCTCAGGTGGGTAAACTTTTAGATCTTGATCTGTTTTATCTCTAATTTATGTGATTGAAATCATGATATGAAATATGTTGTGTGATTGTAAATTATCATTTCATGTTTGTATATATGCAAATGTCTAAGTGTATATGTCTGGATATATGAAGATAGGGCTCTGTTCTTAGTTTGTAGGCTCAAAATTCAATTCAAAAATCCATCTCTTTCGCTTCAATGTCTTTCATATCATGATTATTAAAAAAAACTGTTTGTATTAACAAAATCTTGTTTTTAAAAATGTTTATAATATAAGTTGAAGGTAATTAACTAGAAAATAGAAATTTACAGTGAAAAATTTATTCAAGTTAAATTTCAATTGTTATATTTCCTTGTTTTGATTGTAAATTTGGATTCGTACCTAGAAACCATGATTTTTAGTATATAAATCAAGATTTTTAGGTCTATGGTTAACGGAAATTCTCGAGCTGAATGGTATTAGAAAATAGCCGATTCTCATCGATCGCGGAGGAATTGATCATGGAGGTCTTGACTGGAGGTAGCTTGGGAATCAGGGCGTACCGAAAAATGGCTTGGAGGGTTCAATGATCATCATGGTGGTGACGAGATGGAGTTGTAGGGTTTTATAGCCTGTTGGGTTCATCCTTGATTTTTAGTCGATTCCTCCGACTATGGTGCATCGGACTTGGTCAAGATGGGTGGGATAGAGGCGTAGCACGACGGTGAGTCCATGGACAGCGTGTCGGGGTTTCTGGTGGTCGGTGGAGGCGATATGAGGTAGTTTTTGATGATCGACTTGGTTCCTTGTCTCATTCGAACTTCTTGATTTCGTACTGGTGATTGTTACATTGTTTTGGAGGTTGAAATCAAAGGTGGGGTTGGTCTATTACTTGTCGACGGTGGTCGAGAAGGCTGGAGCATCGCCGATGGACGGTGCATGTGCATGAGACATTCTATGCACCAGTGTTTGATTTGGGGACGAAGGAATTTTCCTCGGGGTTGATCTCGGGGAAAAGAAAGGATGTCTCCTGGTTGTCTTGAGTGTGTTCGCGTGAATGTTTATAAATTTTTTAACAGTTTTATATTTTAATAAGTTTTAAAAAAAGTGAAGCTCAGGAAAAGGGAAGTGAAGCTCGGGTTTAGTTCGAGTAATCCTGGGATTTGTCGCAGGTAAGAATAAACATTAACATAATGTTCTAAAGTTAACGTAATTAAGTTTTAATAATACACTTAATCATTCTTTTATATAAAAATGTTTATTTAAGTGTTTGATTAATTAAGTTGAATTATTTATTTTAACTTAGTAAGTTGATTCTTAAAGTTTACTTAATTAATAATGTAATTAAACTAAGAAGATTAAATGTTTTTTATCATTAATTTACTCTTAAAGTGTTTTTATATGTATAACCTTTATTTTAAAGTCTATTTCAAATAGATTTAATATTGTAATTATATTGTCAATTAAGGAAATGTTTTCAATTATGGATTAACCTAAATGTCTTTGGTTAATCCATGTATTAATGATAATTAATTTTAAAGGTTTATTAAATAAACTTGAATATAATGAAGTAATTAATTGAGATAAATGGATTATTTTAGTTTAAAATTCAATGATAATTACTTAATAAAAGGTTAATTAAGTATTAATTAAGGATTAATTAATCATGATTTAAGTAATTAATGATAAGTGATTAAAGGACAATTAATTTTTAATTAAAGGTTAATTAATTAATAATTAAGGGACAATTACTTTGTGTAATTACATTTGTGGAAAATTAATTAATTAAGATAAATTAATATGAGTAATTAAAGGTAATTAATTACTTAAAAATAATTACTAAATTAAAAGTAATTAGTTAATGGTTAAAGTTGATTAAGTAATTAGGGATAATTGCTTACTGTAATTAATTAAGGAAAATTAATTAAATGATAATTAATTAAGGGTTAATTAATTAATTAAGGAAAATTAATTAAAATATAAATAAATAATTAAAGGTTAATTATTTAATGATTAAAGGTAGATTGAATTGTTAATTAAGGTTGATTAATTAATAATTAAAGGTTAACTAATTTACTATTAAACGATAATTAATTCAAATGGTTTGTAATTAATTAATATTAATTAACCAGGATTAGTAATTAATCTGATTTAAGTTAATCAGATGATTAATTGATCTTACTTATGGATGTTTGGATTATATGGAATGCTTTGAATTGTTTGATATCCTTGTTGTATGATGCTTTGTGATATGAATTATTTCGATTTGAGTTGTGATGAATGTTATTTGTTTATCTATGATGAATTTATATTATTTATCTATGAATCTATGGATGAAGATAAACATTATAGGATTATACCGCTTGTCGATATCATTGTGCCTGGATTGTGATGATTGATGATGTTGTTGTTGTGTGTAAAACCATTGGACTACACCACACCCACAAATATGGATTGCACAGGAAATTGGTTAAGTCACAGATAATTTGAATTTAATATTATTTTGTTCAAATGGTGAAATGGTTTTAAAGGACGAATTTTGAATCCAAATGGTTTTGGAAATGGAATTGGATGAATATGAAAAGCTTTTGAAAAGGAAGTTTTGAAATTTGAAATTTAGTTGGAATACAATATATCCAGTTTAAGCTTTGAAATTATTTTGGAAAATATGGTTTGAAAGAGGTATACAAGTTATACAATGTATATATATATATATATATATATATATATATATATATATATATATATATATATATATATATATATTTAAACCATTTTGAAATATACTGAATAAATTATTTTGGGAATTTGAATTTATGTAACAACCCGGGATTTTGCATTAATTAATTATCGTCATTAAACGATTAATGGTGATAGATAATTGCTGTTAGGCGTTTTTAAATCAGGTTTGAATTCTTTGGAAATTTTTTATGGGTTAAGCGGGCTTTAAAATAATTTGGACCCATGTTTTAGTTGTGCTGTGATAATTAACAAGGGTCAACACCCGTTCCCTCCTCTCTATTCATTCATTTGCAAACCCTAAACTAAATAAACGAAAAGAATAAAAATAGCGGCCTCGTTCTCTCCTCTTCGTTCTGTAAGTAGGGTTTTGATCAAATTTGAAGTCACCGACTTTCGGTTGCTTAATCAGATGTTTACCAGCTTGTTGCTTTCGACTGCGATTTGGGTTTGGTTCTTCGAATCAAGGTGAGTACTTTCCACTCACATCTGATTCAACACTATGTTTAGGCAGTTCGATTTCATTTGTTGAATGATTATGAGGGTTTTTATAGGATTGAGTTCATATATTTTCCTATTTATCTGTTTGATTATTTCAGTTTGGAATTTCCAATTTCTTTCCTTTGCCGTTCGATTTTCTGATGGACAAGGGTTGGATTTCTGACTGGTTCTTCATTCTGATATATGTACGAATATGTTGACATATATTCGCATATATTTTGACCCTTGATTGAATGTAATTTTGGCATTGACTTTAATTCTGAGAAATTGACTTCGACTGGTTTGGACTATTTCTGATGGGCTGAGTCTCTGCTTTGATTTGTTCATTTCATTATTTTGGTTGAACTATTGTTTTTCCTCTGTACTGCTGAGTATGTTGTTTCGTTCTTCTGCCTTTTCAGTTTCTTGCTATCGATCTTTGAATTGGGAACGTGCTTTATGTAGCATTAATGGATTCACTGTCAGAGTGAGGTCTGTTAGTTTTTGTTTGTATGCTGGTGTTCTTAAGCTGTCTTTGGTAAGTTCCTGTGTATGTCCTTGTATGCAATCTAACCTTGTACGGGCGTGTATTGATGTTCAAGCTAGCCTGTGTGCACTTGAGACTTGTGATCTTCATTTCATATTGAACTTAAGTCGTGTCTGCAATTTGATATTATCTCAAAGTGTATTTCATAGTTCACTAGTCGTGGCCTTAGTTCTCGAGTATCACTGCATACTATATTGCCACTCCGGCAGTTGCAGTTCACTTACATATGCTGGACTGCTTCATTTGAGGTGTTGTAGCTGCTATCCATTTTGGTTTTGCGGTATTATCATATTCACTTGGTGGGATTTGGTTTGCATATAATTTTCACTGTGCAGGCTTGCTCATCGACCACTTGATCCACTGTTACCTTCATTTGTACATTTAGGATTGTTGTTCTATTGGCACAGCTTACTGTTAGTCTTGAGTCGCTTGTATACTTCAGGTAGGGGCTGCATTTTTTCGGTCCACTGGTTCATTTTGATTTGAGTTGGTGCCATTTGCTTCTGATTTATTGATCTTTTGCATATTTCATATGCTGTATTGGCGAGGCAGTACACGTGAGCGTGTACTGCAGCCAATCAGTATTGATGTTTTTAAGTGATATTTCAATTGTTTGAATTTTTTGTGTGTCCAATTCAATATTTTGAAATTGTATTTTGATCTGGTTTGATTTGATCATTTTGTTGGTGTCTAATTATCTATTTGATAATTAGATTATGAGTTTCTAATTATTTATTTAATAATTAGTTTTGTTGTTAATTGCCGTTTAGGCAATTTTGTTGTTTTCTAAATTATCTTCATTTATAATCTTTTCATTTATCTTCGTTGATAATTTGAATTTGCTGATTCGTTGTTAATGCTGTATTGCATATGTTTACCGTTATCTGATTTCCTTATTAAGGGATTGGATAGGTAAGATTTATTATGACTGTTGTCTATTTGCTATTTAATTATTATTGCTTCGTGTATTAATAACTGAGTTTGAATTAGACCGACTCGTGTATTATTTTCTTTTGAATTTAATACTCGGGTCAGACCGAGTTATTTCAGGTTGTTAATATCTTGCTTTGGGTTGCTTCTTGAGCTATGAAGTCTCTTTATATCATTTGGAGTAGTCGTTATAGTATAGGATGTTATGTATTCATGTATATTATTCACGATAATGTACTTATATATATAACTTCCAGTGTCGACAGTTGTAGTTGTATCATATGTATTGTATCACATATATTGTTACTGACTTCAGTTATATATATGAGATTTGATATTATCCATGTTCTGTAATTAGCTTATCTGTGTTATTATTATATATCTTGTCCTAAACTATTATGAACCATCGTAGTTCGTTTTATACTGGAATTGAATATGTCGATGGGAGTAAATAAACAGAGATGAAAAATATATATACCACTCCTATCGAGATAACCAATACTAGTGTAAGGCCTAACTATGGATGACCGCTCCTATCCAGCCTTATTCTTTGTTATAACAGACAGTATTTCCTTTAATACTCTTTGTTATTGTGAGCATAGAGGTGGGGCGTCACAGTTAGTATCAGAGCGAGCGGTTTATGGACATAATATAGAACATAACTTAGATGGAACATGTGTTACAACCATTTGTTGATGTTTTAGTTGTTCTTTGAGTCAAAACTAAAGTTTTAAAATTATGATGAAATTTTTAAATATCTTTATTTAAAAAAAAAGTGAAATTGTGTTTTGATGATTGAGTAATTTGTGTTCTGTTTATCAGAGTGCGCAGCGGAAACAGTGAGACTATCTTCACTGAGTACAGCTGATAAGCCTTTTTGATTTAAAAATCAAAATATGAAAATGAAAATAAATTTCATTGTGTGTTGCATAGATGTATTTATTTTGGTTTTCCTTGAAAATTTCGAATCCGATTTGAGGACTCGAAGCGATTGCAGTTATGTGATTTTATTGAGATTTTTGCTGTTTTTAATTATCTTCATTGAAGATATATTCGAGTGATTTCTTTGTTCATCTTGTAGGGTGCGTGCAAATATGAGTTGCACGTTACTACATTAATTTTACGTTGAACCGGTGTTTGGTTCTAAAACGTATTTTGTTGCCGTTATTTTTATAACGAGATTTTTACACCGGTGCTAAATTTTTGAAACACGGTGTTTTGTTGACATTTTGTAATGAATGAAAATTCTCTGGTATTATATTTTGATGTGAATTATTTGATGAGACTTTTGATGTATAAAAATTACTGTCGCTTTGACTTCAGTAATCGTCAAATTTAAATTGAATTTTCAAGCGGTTATCCCGCAATGCTGATTTTGAGATCCGTTTTTACGGTGTTTTGAGAAGTGCAATTTCCTTATCGAATTTGCTACAGATGTTGCTGTTTTAATCACATGTTTTAAAAACCATTTTAAATTGAAATTGTTTTCCAAAATTTCTACAGTTTGCGCTTTCAAAAGAATGAGGAAGCGATTTAAACGCTTCAGCAAAATTGAGGACTATGAACCCTCACTTTTACTGATTCGCTTAATTCCGGACTTGTCCGTTTGAGAACGTAAAATATTATTAATTTAAAATACACGATTTTTCACTTTCAAGGAAACGATGAAGAAAATTAAACGATTTAGTAAAACTCGTGGTATGGGACATGTGCGTTTGCTATTTCGATTAATTCCGGACTCGTTAATTGAAATATTTGCTGTTTGATGATTTTGTGTGCTTTTGTAACGACCCGAGAATTTCGATCCCGAAATTTCCAGATAGTTAAGAGAGAAGAAAAGGGAAAGAAGAAGAAAACAGAAACAAGACACAGAAACCTCACATTCGCAGCGGATCAAATATAATATCAAATAAAATAGCAGTTACACAAAGAAAACAATATCTGTTAATTTACATTTAAATACATCAGAGTTACACATATACATAAACATTGGACAAAATAATCATGTCCGGATACTACAATATCACATTGGAAACTCTCCATACGTCCGTGCCATCCAGCTCGCCGAAATGAGCTCCAGAACGTCCTTACCTGAAAATCTGTAATACTCGGTCTGACCCAAGCATTACATCAAAGTAACACCCGGGTCAGGCTGGAAACCAGCGTGAGTAAACCCATCTAACATGGAATACAAAAGCATACAACATATATAAACCCGGGTAACTTATATCAATTTACACTTCTCAAGTTGTTATAGACAACAACCATTTCACACATCAATTTCTAAGTGCCAAAAACTTAGATTTAAATGGTCCAATTTACTTATGTCATTCCACTTCAGCCTATTAGATTCACATCAAATTATAAAGAATCGAAGTGGTTTCGGATATTTACTATACCCGACTCCGGTCTCGTCGAATCCAATGACATTTAAAACCAAGTTATCCAATTAAATACAATTAAATTTTAATTATTGGATAACATTTTACACAGCAATTCCTAATTGATTAATAATCACCTTATCATCGCCCATCCAACATATCATTTCACAAATCAATTCATAATAGAGATATCCAACAATTCAAAGTTCTCATCATAATTCAATCATTAATAAGCAAGATTGATCGCTTCCATTAATTACATAAATTCAATAATCCTTTGATTGCTTTTGTTAGTAAATTATTCATACATTTCATATAATAATTAATCTTAAACTTAATTACATTCATTAATCAATCTTGATTAATCTCATTCTGTAATTAATTACTCTTAATTAATTACATCACTTAATTAACTTCCCAAAACTCTTATAAGTCAATTCTTAAATTAATTACACTAAGTAATTTATTATTCATTACTTCTACTAAGTAATTATTCCTCAAATTAATTATACCAGATAATTAATCCAAAACTACTTCAATTACTTCGACCCTGTAATTACCATTTCTAATTACTTCATTAGTAATTATACTTAATAAATCTCATTAAGTAATTATACTCAATCCCGACATCAAGTGATTATTTAAATTAATTAAACCAATTAATTAAATTAAACTAATCATACTAATTAATTACATTGAGTAGTTAATCCCTTTAAATAATTACACTAAGCCATTAATCCTTAATTACTTTCATTAAGTAATTTTCCATTTGCTAATTATCCTCTCTTAATTAATCTTTAATTATTAATCAAATTAACCCTTGACAAATTCATTCTTTACATTAAGTAATTATTATTAAAGTAATTAATCACTAATTACTTACATCAATTTATCCTTAATTATGAATAATTTATCTCTTAATTAGTTTAACTCATAATTAGTTAAATTATCTTCCCTTTTTCCTTAATAACTTCACTAAATTTAATCAATTCATAATCATCCAAGGTCTTAAGATAAACCATTTATCTTGATTCAATTTCTTAACTATTAAAATCGTACTCATGATTGAATTATTTATCTTTAAATTTTACTTACTTAACCAAAGTATTTAATTTAAGTTTAAATAACATACGCATTTAACTTAATAAATTTAAGTTAAACAAATTTCGTAACTTCCTTAAATCAAATATTTAAAATTCTTATCATATAACAGTAAAACCGAATTTATTTTACTTACTCATATTTAGCTTAAAGTTGCACAAAGGTTCTGCTTTGGGTACAACCCGCAAGTTACTCTAGCTTTGGCTCGAGAAATCACCCCTTTTTTTTTTCTCTTGCTTTCCTTTCCAAAAGAAAACATAATTTAGTTGAAAATCTAAAACTGGAAATGTCCCACCAGAAAAACCCGAAGTACTACTCGAGCAAAACAACTGCATACCCGAGCTAATCTCACACCCAGTTCCAGATACTACGGATATACGTGCACGTGCACGCACCATGGCCGCCACTCCGGTCATCGTCACCCCAGCCGGCGAGTCAAACCTGACCTTCCCACTCGATTATGACCACCAGAGCATCCATTCAAACGCGAAAACAAAAACGAGCTATACAGAAACCCATCAGGAAAAGTTCATTCATCCACAATCACCTCTAACCGTCATCACCATCACCTGAATTCGCGCAACTACCCACAAAAGCTCGTTAGCCCATCATTCCCCTAATTCACTTGGTCCGATCCATGCAGATTCACAAACGTCGACGACATTCTAACTCAATTATTCGACGTTCCTCCCTGACCTTAAACCCTAATGTAGCCTCGCCGTGCCACCACGGCGAGAGGTAACTTATCAAATTATTTTTCCCATACGCCTCATCACCCAAACCTACTACAGTCCAAACGTCGAACAACCCGACGCCGCTAATCACCACAAATCGACGAAAATGTCGAAAACACTCAACTCCAAAATTCCCATGAATTAACTCACTAAAAATCATGAAATGCATGTTAAAATTCGTGATTTTCAAGCACGAATTCATTCATGTAACCCAATCAGATTTCAAGATTTGTTGATTTTTATCACAAATAAATATTTCACTGTTATTCCTATTTTAAAATTTATTTGATGGATTAAAAATCCTGAAATAATTTGTAAAACCATCATGATTCATTAGCAAACAACTTCTATTTGAAACTCGAAGTCAAATGTTGATTAAATTTAAGGATTTAAATTTTTGAAGCCAAAACATGGCCTGTGAAAACAACAGAGAACATAAGATGTGTATACAGGAACCTGATATTCACTATTCAATGTTCATTCACAAATATCTTTAATTTAAGCATTCATGCATCATCACGTTTCGACCTATCACATGTATTCACGTTGATTCACAGATCTTTAAACTGTTTATAAATATAAATTTACTTACATGCAGATTCAATACTTTTATTCCACACGCGGCATCATAAACACAGCAATCTCATAAGCAAAATAAATTATCAACTTAAACTCTTAATTTAGAGATTTACTCACCTTACTTTATGAAGACAAAGATCCTTGTCCTGCTATCGAAATGTGAAAGGAATGATGCTTTGTTTTCCTTTAGATCTGAGAGGATTTGTTTGATACTTTGGGTTGCAATATCTTACAGGCTTTGATTAGATCTTCATGTGGTCTGTAAAATGTTTTACAGTCGATTCTCTTAGCCTTTGATCTTGAAGTTTTTATTTCCATGTTGAGTTTGATTTTTTTCCAGATAGCCTTACTTGAATCGTGCTTTATTTTGTTCTAGTTTTCAATTTGGATTTTCTTTTAAATCTTAGATTTAGAGCGGAAAAAAAGGAAATCTTCTGTATACAGCTTATTCTTTTCCCTTTTTTTTAACATTTTAAATTACAATAGGAAGATTAGATATGCCACTTGTTACACATCATGTCATTACTTCAACAAGTGTTAAATTTCGATGAGATGGTTACATTTGTTAGTCTTATAATATTTTTGTCTTATATTTATTTGAATGCATTTTATCTTGTATATAAGTGTTGCACATACATACAAATTTCCTTCTATCACATGTTATTTATCATTATTTTTTTTCTAAAATGTATTAAACCTTCCTTAAATCTTATTGAGGTCTATATTTACCCTTTGTCTTTTTAATTATTTTTTAGATAAATACATTCCTTTTTGTCAATTTAAATTTTATTATTTATATTCATAACTCCTTGATATTTACTCATATATAATCTTTAAAAGAGAAGGTTTTAAAATATTAATCTTATATTAATAATTATTATATATTAACAAACACATATTTAATCTGTTTGAAGATGATAAGTTTGCCCAATTTAAATAATTATATTAGGAGATTAGGAAATGAATATTTATTCAGATATAGTCTTAGCATTTATTAGTTCTAATTTATCTATATACACATCCAAATATATATATATATATATATATATATATATCAGGTTTATTTGTTCAAATTAATAAATTAGTGTTTAACAAATTAAGTCCTGTTACTTACAAATTAACAGCTGTCCAAAAATCCGGGTTATCACATTCCTCCCCCCTTTGAATCTTTTCGTCCTCGAAAAGGAACGAAGCCAGAATTTATTAAATATTTTAAAATCAGTTAAAATATTTTTGATCATTTTAAAACACTCTTAAAATCATTAATACTACCAAAATAGTTTTATAAAAATACTTTTTGTAACTCGATGTTTCAACCAGTCCATCCTTGTTCTCACAGAAATTCGGTCATATGTTGATCAGGCATATGACTGAAAATCTACAAGTGCTTGGTAGACTCGTTTTGAACATCCAGTGAAAATACTTCTGACAATAATTTTTATTGAAAATATAGAAAACAGTTTTTGAAAATAGAGGATATATTTTTGGTGAGAATGCTCTGGAAATCATCACCCTCATCCATGGTCACAGCTACATCCAGGGTTACGTTGCCGTCGCAGCAAAAGTCCATGTAACTGCAGGCTCTCAGCGGCCTCTCGATTACGCCATGGAACCCACACAACAGATCACAGTTACATTCCAGGGTTACGTTGCCGTCACAGCAAAAGTCCATGTAACTGCAGGCTCTCAGCGGCCTCTGATTTTCGCTGTCGAAATGAAACTCCTCCACTCCTACATAAGTCGCAGTCTACCGATATAAAATCGAACGCAGACTGTTGGCTCTCAGCCGCACACACGACTTTCGCTATGTTATACCATAGATCGCAGTTACATCCTTGGTTACGTTGCCATCGCAGCAAAAGTCCATGTGACTGTTGGCTCTCAGCGGCACACATAACTTTCGCTATGGTATACTCTACTCATAATCCCCAAGAACTAGTTTTGTCCGGACTCCTCACAGGATCAACTTTAGAACCCCCCTTTGGGCTCAAGGAAGCACCACCCGGTGGTACTCCTGAGAAGTTCATTTCAAGGGAGCGCCTTTTTCCCCAGAGCCATCATCAAAACATTTTATACTCAACACATATAGTATCTTCAAATCATACACCTAGTACGATCTCATACAAAGCTCCTTTACACAAAATCGATTATTCCAAAATCGATAATTCTCAAACTAGGCTTTTCAAATTCTCATATTGATTTTACCCAAAAATCATAAGCCTTTCCAAATCCAAAGGTTCCCAAAACCTTTTTCCAAAATCCTCATAAGATCCTTTATATATATATATATATATATATATATATATATATATACACAAATATATATAATTTTTAAAAGCTTGGATCATCTCAAATTTGTATAAAACTCCTTTTATACTTCAAACATTTTCAAAAACCCTTTTTCTTCTGGCAAAAGATTCAACAAGGGAAGTTTCATTTTATAAAACAAGATATTTACTTTGTTTACTCAAAATCGAATATTCAAATTTGATTACTCCTTTCAATATCATTTTCATTCAAATCCGTATGATGTACACATAACATCCGTACGCTATACCAATCTGATCGCTCACTCGATCACACAATTTCACTTCCGAACTAGTATCGTCCACCCGACTTACTAGTGCGGACACAGATCTGGTTTCTTGATCAGAAACCGTCATTCTCCTTGCATATTCATAACTATGATAGAGAATATCCAGAACCAATCAACAATCCATATCCAGGTTCGCCGTCGAAAATCGAGTGAAAAATCCCACTCGGATCGATATAACTATCTCGAAATTCTGTGCTCGAATCTGGATCAAATCACTATGCGAATAGAATAACATACGTACACCCTACGTATTTATCTTTATTGGTTATTAGACAAATCAATTTCATTTCTATTCACATTCACTTTGATTTTCATTCACTTACTCACAATTGCTTCCATCCATTTGGATTACCATCTCTATTCTTATCTCGATTGGGTATTTAACCAATAACAGTTTGAACTCGGCCCAGTTGATTTAGAAAATAGTTTGAAAAATTTAAAAATAGATAAGTAGTTGGAAAATAATTACTAGTTTTTAAAATAGGTGTAAAATGGGTAGAAAATAGTTAAAATAATTATAGAAATTTTAGATAATTGCAAAATAATAGTAAGATAGTAATTAGTTTATAAAATAGTTGGAAAATTGCTAAACGGTTTCAAAAATAATTGTAAAACAAGTATAAGATAGTTTGGTTTTTAAAAGAAAGGTTGTATATATAATGAATAGCTTGGAAAAATAGGTTTATATTAAAACAATTTATATTAAAAATAGTCCAGAGTCAAACTGCTCACTTCCCAATCTCCATTCTCATCAATTCAATTTAAATTTCCTCTATCATTTAAATTGATCCAATTCCAATTAAATAAATTCAATTTCCATTGAAATTGATTCAACCCCAAATCAAGTTGAATTAACCTTAGTTTCTTTCCAAATTTAACTTTATTCAACCTTGATCTCAAATTCTTCTAATTCAGATAAATTTCAATTGAACTAGTTCTAATTTCACTTCATTTCAACTCCAGTTTGAATTAATCCAAATTTCAAACTCCATTTCCCAAATCTAGTTGAATTATTCTTGATTTCCTTTCAAACTCAATTCCAAATTATTCAATCAATTCGGACTAATTTCAAATTGAACCCACTTCAATTCCAAATTGTTTCATATTAATCTAATTCAAATTTTCCATTTGAATTTTATACTTATACACCTTCATTCACAATTTGAATTAGTTCAAATCAAATTCAGTTTGAACTTAATTTCAAATTTCAAATTTAAACCATCTCGAATTATATAAATTCGAGTTAATACTTCAATTGTTGATTTAATTCCTTTAAATCAATTTACCTTTTTATCCCAACAATGGATTACCATACTCCATTTCTCATTCATTTAAACAAATCCAATTCACATTTTAAAGATTATCAATAACAATAGGATGATATCATCCAATTATTTCAAAACATCCATCCATTTCCAATTTTTGGATCTCAAACCCAATTTGAGATCACTCAAACTCTCAAATATAATCAGTCATTTAACTTTCCAAGTTAAACTCAATTCACTTAATCCAGTCAACCTTACCCAATTTGAACTTCCATTTCAAATTTTAAACTTCTCATAAATAATCTTCCACTTATTAAGTTCAAAAACTTATCACTTTGGGTATCATATCTCATTCCAGATTTAAAACTCAACATCTAGATTTATCTCAAATCATCTTTGATATTTAAGTATATCCATTCATATACATGTTTACTACTTGGCTTGCCAAGCCAAATTTTAAATTTCAAACCACCTTTGTTTTTTTTCAATTCAAACAAATTTTGTTTAATATTTTCAAACATTTCTTATTTTTAAAATAAGATCATATTCAAAGTAGTTTGAATAATATTATTTCCTTTAACATTTTGAAACCAATTCAAAATTTTAAACTTCGAATTCAGGACTTCACAATTTGAAACCCACTTTTATTTATATCCTTTCACATTTACAACTATTTTCTTTTTAAATGGTTACTTCCTTAAAACATTTTATTGTTTTGTTGAAGAACAAACATTCCATTATTAAACACAATAACCATCTATTTCTTTCGTTTGAAACCAATTCTAATTCATCTTATTTGAAATACTTCAACAATTCAAGATTTCAAATTTTAGTTTGAATCCATTTCAAACTTATCTTTATTTAATTCTAATTTCAATTTGGTTTCATTCTATTACTTCTTAATTTAATTCTTAATATAACTTTTGATTTAATTAATACCACAACCAATTTCCTTAATATAATAGATAATCTATTTCTTATATAAGATTCATTTACTTTTGAAATCATTTAAAAACCTTTATATAAGAAAATAACAAGTACGTGCTCTCATATATATATATACACTCAACTCATTCTAGGGTACCACTTACCCTATCCTTAATGAGTAATCCCACCAGAGCCAAGGTTCTCGCTTAACCTTCAGCTCTGATACCAAATGTAACGAACCGAGAATTTCGATCCCGAAATTTCCAAATAGTTAAGAGAGAAGAAAAGGGAAAGAAGAAGAAAACAGAAATAAGATACAGAAACCTCACATTCGCAGCGGATCAAATATAATATCAAATAAAATAGCAGTTACACAAAGAAAACAATATCTGTTTATTTACATTTAAATACATCAAAGTTACACATATACATAAACATTGGACAAAATAATCATGTCCGGATACTACAATATCACATTGGAAACTCTCCATACGTCCCTGCCATCCAGCTCGTCGAAATGAGCTCCAGAACGTCCTTACCTGAAAATCTGTAATACTCGGTCTGACCCGAGCATTACATCAGAGTAACACCCGGGTCAGGCTGGAAAACAGCGTGAGTAAACCCATCTAACATGGAATACAAAAGCATACAACATATATAAACCCGGGGTAACTTATATCAATTTACACTTCTCAAGTTGTTATAGACATCAACCATTTCACACATCAATTTCTAAGTGCCAAAAACTTAGATTTAAATGGTCCAATTTACTTATGTCATTCCACTTCTGCCTATTAGATTCACATCAAATTATAAAGAATCGAAGTGGTTTCAGGTATTTACTATACCCGACTTCGGTCTCTTCGAATCCAATGACATTTAAAACCAAGTTATCCAATTAAATACAATTAAATTTTAATTATTGGATAACATTTTACACAGCAATTCCTAATTGATTAATAATCACCTTATCATTGCCCATCCAACATATCATTTCACAAATCAATTCATAATAGAGATATCCAACAATTTAAAGTACTCATCATAATTCAATCATTAATAAGCAAGATTGATCGCTTCCATTAATTACATAAATTCAATAATCCTTTGATTGCTTTTGTTAGTAAATTATTCTTAAATTTCATATAATAATTAATCTTCAACTTAATTACATTCATTAATCAATCTTGATTAATCTCATTCCGTAATTAATTACTCTTAATTAATTACATTACTTAATTAACTTCCCAAAACTCTTATAAGTCAATTCTTAAATTAATTACACTAAGTAATTAATTATTCATTACTTCTACTAAGTAATTATTCCTCAAATTAATTATACCAGATAATTAATCCAAAACTACTTCCAATCTTCAATTACTTCGACCCTGTAATTACCATTTCTAATTACTTCATTAGTAATTATACTTAATAAATCTCATTAAGTAATTATACTCAATCCCGACATCAAGTGATTATTTAAATTAATTAAACCAATTAATTAAATTAAACTAATCATACTAATTAATTACATTGAGTAGTTAATCCCTTTAAATAATTACACTAAGCCATTAATCCTTAATTACTTTCATTAAGTAATTTTCCATTGGCTAATTATCCTCTCTTAATTAATCTTTAATTATTAATCAAATTAACCCTTGACAAATTCATTCTTTACATTAAGTAATTATTATTAAAGTAATTAATCACTAATTACTTACATCAATTTATCCTTAATTATGAATAATTTATCTCTTAATTAGTTTAACTCATAATTAGTTAAATTATCTTCCCTTTTTCCTTAATAACTTCATTAAATTTAATCAATTAATAATCATCCAAGGTCTTAAGATAAACCATTTATCTTGGTTCAATTTCTTAACTATCAAAATCATACTCATGTTTGAATTATTTATCTTTAAATTTTACTTACTTAACCAAAGTATTTAATTTAAGTTTAAATAACATACGCATTTAACTTAATAAATTTAAGTTAAACAAATTTCGTAACTTCCTTAAATCAAATATTTAAAATTCTTATCATATAACAGTAAAACCGAATTTATTTTACGTACTCATATTTAGCTTAAAGTTGCACAAAGGTTCTGCTTTGGGTCCAACCCGCAAGGTACTCTAGCTTTGGCTCGAGAAATCACCCTTTTTTTCTCTTGCTTTCCTTTCCAAAAGAAAACATAGTTTAGTTGAAAATCTAAAACTGGAAATGTCCCACCAGAAAAACCCGAAGTACTACTCGAGCAAAACAACTGCATACCCGAGCTAATCTCACACCCAGTTCCAGATACTACGGATATACGTGCACGTGCACGCACCATGGCCGCCACTCCGGTCATCGTCACCCCTGCCGGCGAGTCAAACCTGACCTTCCCACTCGATTATGACCACCAGAGCATCCATTCAAACGCGAAAACAAAAACGAGCTGTACAAAAACCTATCAGGAAAAGTTCATTCATCCACAATCACCTATAACCGTCATCACCATCACCTGAATTCGCGCAACTACCCACAAAAGCTCGCTAGTCCATCCTTCCCCTAATTCACTTGGTCCGATCTACGCAGATTCACAAACGTCGACGACATTCTTACTCAACTATTCGACGTTCCTCCCTGACCTTAAACCCTAATGTAGCCTCGCCGTGCCACCACGGCAAGAGGTAACTTATCAAATTATTTTTCCCATACGCCTCATCACCCAAACCTACTACAGTTCAAACGCCAAACAACCCGACGTCGCCAATCACCTCAAATCGACGAAAATGTCGAAAACACTCAACTCCAAAATTACCATGAATTAACTCACTAAAAATCATGAAATGCATGTTAAAATTCGTTATTTTCAAGCACGAATTCATTCATGTAACCCAATCAGATTTCAAGATTTGTTGATTTTTATCACAAATAAATATTTCACTGTTATTCCTATTTTAAAATTTATTTGATGGATTAAAAATCTTGAAATTATTTGTAAAACCGTCATGATTCATTAGAAAACAACTTCTATTTGAAACTCGAAGTCAAATGTTGATTAAATTTAAGGATTTAAATTTTTGAAGCCAAAACATAGCCTGTGAAAACAACAGAGAACATAAGATGTGTATACAGGAACCTGATATTCACTTTTCAATGTTCATTCACAAATATTTTTAACTTAAGCATTCATGCATCATCACGTTTCGACCTATCACATGTATTCACGTTGATTCACAGATCTTTAAACTGTTTATAAATATAAATTTACTTACATGCAGATTCAATACTTTTATCCCACATGCGGCATCATAAACACAACAATCTCATAAGCAAAATAAATTATCAACTTAAACTCTTAATTTAAAGATTTACTCACCTTACTTTATGAAGACAAAGATCCTTGTCCTGCTATCGAAATCTGAAAGGAATGATGCTTTGTTTTCCTTTAGATCTGAGAGGATTTGTTTGATACTTTGGGTTGCAATATCTTATAGGCTTTGATTAGATCTTCATGTGGCCTGTAAAATGTTTTACAGTCGATTCTCTTAGCCTTTGATCTTGAAACTTTTATTTCCACGTTGAGTTTGATTTTTTTCCAGATAGCCTTACTTGAATCATGCTTTATTTTGTTCTAGTTTTCAATTTGGATTTTCTTTTAAATCTTAGATTTAGAGAGGAAAAAAAAGAAAATCTTCTGTATACAGCTTATTCTTTTCCCTTTTTTTTTAACATTTTAAATTACAATAGGAAGATTAGATATGCCACTTGTTACACATCATGTCATTACTTCAACAAGTGTTAAATTTTGACGAGATGATTACATTTGTTAGTCTTATAATATTTTTGTCTCATATTTGTTTGAATGCATTTTATCTTGTATATAAGTGTTGCACATACATACAAATTTCCTTCTATCACATGTTATTTATCATTATTTTTTTTCTAAAATGTATTAAACCTTCCTTAAATCTTATTAAGGTCTATATTTACCCTTTGTCTTTTTAATTATTTTTTAGATAAATACATTCCTTTTTCTCAATTTAAATTTTATTATTTATATTCATAACTCCTTGATATTTACTCATATATAATCTTTAAAAGAGAAGGTTTTAAAATATTAATCTTATATTAATAATAATTATATATTAACAAACACATATTTAATCTGTTTGAAGATGATAAATTTGCCCAATTTAAATAATTATATTAGGAGATTAGGAAATGAATATTTATTCAGATATTTAGTCTTAGCATTTATTAGTTCTAATTTATCTATATACACATCCAAATATATATATATATATCAGGTTTATTTGTTCAAATTAATAAATTAGTGTTTAATAAATTAAGTCCTGTTACTTACAAATTAACAGCTGTCCAAAAATCCGGGTTATCACAGCTTTCGAGCCACTATGACGGACCTTCGGGACATATGTTGGGCCTTCGGGTCATACGATGGACCTTCGGGTAAAATATCAGTACTAGACCTTCGGGTCATATGTTGGACCTTCGGGTCATTTGTTGGGCGCCAAAATTATGACGATAGTACTTGGTCGGCTTCGGCCATATGTTGATGCACATGCGGCGTAGCTAAAATTCGTCATCTGCTGGGATCGATCCAACCTTTTATGTTGATTTTCTAGTCATCTTAATTGATTTCTAGATATTTGTTGTTTCCAATTATCTGCAGGTAATTGGATATTTGTTGTTTCTGATTATGATTTTTGATAATCGGATATTTGTTGTTTCTGATTATCGTTTTTGACAATCAGATATTTATTGTTTCTGATTATCATTTTTGATAATCGGATATTTGTTGTTTCTGATTATCGTTTTTGACAATCGAATATTTGTTGTTTCTGATTATCGTTTTTGACAATCGGATATTTGTTGTTTCTGATTATCGTTTTTGATAATCGGATATTTGTTGTTTCTGATTATCGTTTTTGATAATCGGATATTTTTCGTTTCTGGTTATCGTTTTTGATAATCGAATATTTGTTGTTTCTGCTTATCGTTTTTGATAATCGGATATTTGTTGTTTCTGATTATCGTTTTTGATAATTAGATATTTGTTGATTTGTGATTTCTGATTATCGTTTTTGATAACTAGATATTTGTTGATTTGTGATTTCTGATTATCGTTTTTGATAAGTAGATATTTGTTGATTTGTGATTTCTGATTATCGTTTTTGATAATTAGATATTTGTTGATTTGAGATTTATGATTATCGTTTTTGATAATTAGATATTTGTTGATTTGAGATTTCTGATTATCGTTTTTGATAATTAGATATTTGTTGATTTGAGATTTCTGATTATCGTTTTTGATAATTAGATATTTTTTGATTTGTGATTTCTTATTATCGTTTTTGATAATTAGATATTTGTTGATTTGAGGTTTCTGATTATCGTTTTTGATAATTAGATATTTGTTGATTTGAGCTTTCTGATTATCATTTTTGATAATTAGATATTTGTTGATTTGAGATTTCTGATTATCTACTTGATAATTAGAATTTGTTGATTTGAGATTTCTAATTATCGTTTTTTATAATTAGATATTTGTTGATTTGAGATTTCTGATTATCTACTTGATAATTAGATTTTGTTGAGAATTTGTGAATTTCTTGTATGAAATTAAAAGATTTCTTTGGCGTGTGTAGTCTTGACCTTTATTTTTCTAGCTTAACCAGTTTATGTTAGAAAAATAATTGTTATTGATGACTTTAATTATGAAAATTGCGGGGACGCAATTTTTATAAGGAGGGGAGTCTCTAACAACCCAGGATTTTGCATTAATTAATTATCGTCATAAACGATTAATGGTGATAGCTAATTGCTGTTGGGCGTTTTTAAATCAGGTTTAAGTTCTTTTGAAATTTATTATGGGTTAAGCGGGCTTTAAAATAATTTGGGCCCATGTTTTAGTGGTGTTATGATAATTAACAAGGGTCGATACCCGTTCCCTCCTTTCTATTCATTCATTTGCAAAACCTAAACTAAATAAACGAAAAGAATAAAAATGCCGGCCTCGTTCTCTCCTCTTCGTTCTCTAAGTAGGGTTTTGATCAAATTTGAAGTCACCGACTTTCGGTTGCTTAATCAGATATTTACCAGCTTGTTGCTTTCAACTGCGATTCGGGTTTGGCTCTTCGAATCAAGGTGAGTACTTTCCACTCACATCTGATTCAACTCTATGTTTAGGTAGTTCGATTTTGTTTGTTGAATGATGATGAGGGTTTTTATAGGGATTGAATTCATATATTTTCATATTTATCTACTTGATTATTTCAGTTTGGAATTTCCAATTTCTTTCCTTTGCCGTTCGATTTTCTAATGGACGAGGGTTGGATTTCTGACTGGTTCTTCATTCTGATATATGTACAAATATATTGACATATATTCGCATATATTTTGACCCTGGATTGAATTTAATTTTGGCATTGACTTTAATTCTGAGAAATTGACTTCGATTGGTTTGGACTGTTTCTGATGAACTGAGACTCTGCTTTGATTTGTTTATTTCATTATTTTGGTTGAACTATTGTTTTTCCTCTGTACTACTGAGTATGCTGCTTCATTCTTCTGTCTTTCCAATTTCCTGCTATCGATCCTTGAATTGGGAACGTGCTTGATATAGCATTAATGGATTCACTGTCAGAGTGAGGATGTTAGTTTTTGTTTGTATGCTGGTGTTCTTTAGTTGTCTTTGGTAAGTTCCTGTGTATGTCCTTATATGCAATCTAACCTTGTACGTGTGTGTATTGATGTTCAAGCTAGCCTGTGTGCACTTGAGACTTGTGATCTTCTTTGCGTATTGAACTTAAGTCATGTCTGCAATTTGATATTATCTCAAAGTGTATTTCATAGTTCACTAGTCCTGGCCTTAGTTCTCGAGTATCATAGCATACTATGTTGCCACTCCGGCAGTTGCAGTTCACTTACATATGCTGGACTGTTTCATTTGAGGTGTTGTAGCTGCTATCCATTTTGGTTTTGCAGTATTATCATATTCACTTGGTGGCATTTGGTTTGCATATAATTTTCACTGCGCAGCCTTGCTCATCGACCACTTGATCCACTGTTACCTTCACTTGTACATTTAGGATTGTTGTTCTTTTGGCACAACTTACTGTTAGTCTTCAGTAGCTTGTATACTTAAGGTAGGGGCTGCATTTGTTCGGTCCACTGGTTCATTTTGATTTGAGTTGGTGCCATTTGCTTCTGATTTATTGATCTTATGCGTATTTTATATGCTGTATTGGCGAGGCGGTACACATGAGCGTGTACTGCAGCCAATCAGTATTGATGTTTTAAGTGATATTTCAATTGTTAGAATTTTTTGTGTGTCCAATTCAATACTTGGAAATTGTATTTTGATCTGCTTTGATTTGATTATTTTGTTGTTGTCTAATTATCTATTTGATAATTAGATTATGAGTTTCTAATTATTTATTTAATAATTAGATTTTGTTGTTAATTGCCGTTTAGGCAATTATGTTGTTTTCTAAATTATCTTCATTGATAATCTTTTCATTTATCGTCGTTGATAATTTGAATTTGCTGATTCGTTGTTAATGCTGTATTGCATTATGTTTACCGTTATCCGATTTCCTTATTAAGGGATTGGATAGGTAAGATTTATTGTGACTGTCGTCTATTTGCTATTTAATTATTATTGCTTCCATGCATTAATAACTGAGTTTGAATTAGACTGACCCGTATATTATTTTCTTTTGAATTTAATACTCGGGTCAGACCGAGTTATTTTAGGTTGTTGATATCTTGCTTTGGGTTGCTGCTTGAGCTATGAAGTCTCTTTATATCATTTGGAGTTGTCGTTGTTATAGTATAGGATGTTATGTATTCATGTACATTATTCACGATAATGTACTTGTATATGTAACTTCCAGTGTCGACAGTTGTAGTTGTATCATATGTATTGTATCACATGTATTGTAACTGACTTCAGTTATATATATGAGATTTGATATTATCCATGTTCTGTAATTAGCTTATCTGTGTTATTATTATATATCGTATCATAAACTATTATGAACCATCGTAGTTCTTTTCGTACTGGAACTGAATATGTCGATGGGAGTAAATAAACAGAGATGAAAAATATATATACCACTCCTATCGAGATAACCAATACTAGTGTAAGGCCTAACTACGGATGGCCGCACCTATCCAGCCTTATTCTTTGTAATAACAGATAGTATTTCTTTTAATACTCTTTGTTATTGTGAGCATAGAGGTGGGGTGTCATAATTTAATTCAAATAGAGCTTGCTGGATACGGCAATTCACTGATTTTCCAACGTATATTTTGAAAGGCTATAACTTGAGTAAAGTGGATCGGATTTTCCCATAATGAAAACTCTTGTTTTCAAAAGATAATCGCTTTCGTATAACGAAAGAACTTCTTGTTTTTGTTGAAAAGGTTTCGAATTTGAATTGCAAATAGTTTTGAAAGTTATGAATGAATCTTTATGAAAGGTTGGTGAACTTTGTGAAGTGAATCTTTTTGTTTAAAAGATTAAAAGTGGAAATTTGTTTAAACCATTCAAAAGAAACGTTTTGGGGTTTAAGTTGTGACTTAACTAAGATCCCACTATATCCATATGCTTTTTAAAATAAGTGCTCATTATTCCGTTTAGCCGGGATAGGACATTATGTCATATAACTCATTTCGAATAGTGATATGAGAAATGGATAGCATTTGAAGACCAGTGGTGAAGACCAGGTATTTTCGAGAACGAAAGGATTACCTGTCGAATGTCTCTACACTGAGTCGCGTCGGTATAGAGATCTCCATATGTGATGAGGAGTCGATCATGATTATGAATACCCGGATTGCAAGTGCTTCTTTTGAAGTGCCTTCAGTTTCGTTCGAACCCGGAGCAGACTTGTATGGATGTATGTCTGACGTTACACTTTGATATGTAAAGCTGGTTTCTATCAAATACATTTATGTTTGGTGGCGGAGAATTTATTCTCTTAGCTTAACACCCTTTTTTGAGACGTACGAGCTCAGAGGTTATGTAGTTGATATTTACTAGTCATATATTCCCAATTTTGTAATGTGGCATGCTGAATGCTGCTAATCATTTGTTGATTGAAGCATGGCTTTTGTGAAAAGCATAGCTTTACGGACGAGACTTCATCGAACCTCACAACCTGGAAATGGTCGAAATAGGAAGAATGCGACAATGTTATGAGGGTGGCACCCCTTTAGGGTATGCCCATTTCCTTTTGGAAAAAGGTGGTGTCATGTATGGAGCCTAGATATTTAACTTATATGGTTGCTGCAAATTTGTGCTTTGTGGTTGTTGGTGTTGAGGATCCTCGGATAAAGGTCGGTAACGACCGGGGGATGGCATACTCATGTCAGTAATTACCTGATTACAAAGGTAGCCCAGCCTTGTGTTGGCAGAGATCCGGTTAAGTTCTCGGGACGTCCCTCCAAAGGCTTACCCATGTGGCATAGGAAGTTTCTTAGCCTAACCATTTGTTGGAAATCCAATCAAACAATACAAGCCCTTTCCGATTGTAGCTGTATAACCTTCCATTCTTAAATGGTAGCTATAGCAGGCATAATATAATGGTACCTATGATGGCTAAGATTAGTATTATACTTACAAAATGTTTTCTGCACTATGCACTAGTAATAATATCAAAAGGATTTTTGCGTATCAAGCATGTTTGACTATCATAAGGAAAAATCTCCCCCAAGTGTGTGATTGCATTGTGTGTGCCCCTAAAGGCCTTATGGTAGTTTCATTTTTCAAAAAGCATTGCGGATTTCTTTTTAAATTCTTTTTGTTTTGTTTAAACAACTTTTTTTGTTTGCTCACACTAGTCCCATGACTGACCTGGAGTTTATTGTTCCCTTTCTAAACTCTGGGTGCTCATAATTTTCCACACGGGCGGCCTAGAGTCATATTTTCAGATAATCAGCTAGTTGATATAGTTTTTGGCAATCTTTGGAATCTGGGGTTTGGCGATCACATTGCACATCGATTTTGCTTCAAATTCAGAATGATAGTGGATCGAGCCTGTTGGTTCGGGAGTTCTTTGAGCTTTAGGTTTTGGATATGAAAGTCTTTAGAGTTTTGGAGTGATGATGCATTGTGATGGATTCTCTCTCTCTTGAAGACCATATTGGTGATATTTTTCCGCTGCTCGTGTTATCTCTTCCGCTGTTGTATATTTATAGACCTATGATGTTGCTCAAATATTGTATCCATTGTTGTATCAACGATATTCGTTTCTTTTTCCGGTATATCGTTGTACTTAATGGGTTATAAGATCCAGCGTGAATCGAATTTCAACGTTTGAATCTGCGGCATTCGAATACGGGTAAAGTATGGATGTCGTTTTTAGATGCTGAATTTCAGGTCGTGACATTTTGTTATTGGAGCAAAAGGTTGAGTAAGAAATTTAGCTCAGGAGTATAACACATTAAGTAACTCATTAGAGATAGGGTTACAATTACCCTAGAATAAGTATATCCTTAAGATATCCATCTGTATGCCTCAGTAAATTCTCTTACTATCCATTTATAAGTACAAGAAGAGGACGAGATATGGGAAAGGGGAATACCACTACAGATGGTCAATACCCTGTAACAACAAGGTACAATTTTTTTCCATCAATCTTCTTTGATCATCATCCGATATCAATTCTCTGATTGCTTCATGGCAGCTCCAAGAAAAAGCTTTGGTGTGGTGGAGGCCCTATGAATCGTTGCAGAAAGATTTCTAATTTGTATTCTCTTCATCAGTTCTTTATCATCTTTTTGTTTTTAAATTTAACGAATTTGGAATTTTAATTGGAGTAAATAAAATAAGAAGCTGAATTGAATTGTATTCATTTGTCTATTCTTTGGGGTCCCGATATATTCTATGAATGGTTAGTTATCCCTTCAAACTAACCATTCCCCCTGTATATTTCGTAGATCTAGTGGATATATTGTAAAGTGTTAAATGAGTTCTTTCTCATGTCTATTGTTAATATTCCGATTTGGTAAGCCAAATATAGAATAATATTCAGTTTGATCTAATCAAACATTTCTCTATCTTTGTGTGTTCATCTGACTTTGGTTGTCTCCCTGTCTAGCAAATTTCAGGGACGAAACTTCCTTAAGGGGGGAATCTGTAACATTCCCGTTTTTAGGTCAAATTTAAATTGATAACTAAAATAAATTTTTGAATTAAATTGTGAATTAATTTAATGTTTTCCAAATTTAGTAAGATATCTGTTGTTTATTTAATTATATATATGTATATAAACTGATTAAAAATTAAAATTTGGATTTGGAATTTAAAAATAAATATTTTGAAGAATAAATTGGATTTGAAAATTCTATCATTTAATATTAATAGGAATTCGTTTCCTAATTATAATATACATATGTAATATATATTTTGAAAGTTATATTTGAATTGGATATAAATAATTTTCAAAAGTTCTTGAAAGTCAAATTTATATTCTAAAGACTTATGTACATAAATATATAAATTTAGGAAAATGTATGTAAATAAATAAATATTTATTAGATTTGACAAAAAGGTTCAATACATTTTCTTTTGAAAATTAACTAGAGATAAATGAAATTTGTCTAAATAGTTTTAATTTAGAATAAAATTTGATAAAAAAGTTTATATAAATAAATATAGTTTGTATATAGGAAAATATAAAAGTAAAACATAATAAATATATAAATTTGTATAAATTTTCCAAAAGTTATTTAAAGAGTTAAATTCAAATATATACATATTATATATATATATATTTATTTTTAAATCACATTCTTTAAAGTTATAAATATATATGTAAAAGGAAATAGATTATTTAAATTGAAAATATGATATAAATTTTTTATTTAAATATAAATACATGTAAAAGACATGTGTAACCTTAATAATATATAGACTTACATGTGTAAGTATTTTAAAACATGTAATAACAAGTGTAAACTAAGTAATGAGCAAGATTAACAAGTGTCATGATTTTATATTTTCTTTCCATTTTTAAATTTAAAAATAAAAAGAAAAATCAAAGTTATAATATCACTACCTTCCTCTTTTCTCATTTTGTTCAAACTAAAAGGAACTCAAACTAAAAACAAAACCGAGAAAAAAAATTAAAACAAAGTAACATAATCAAAGATCAGATTCAAAAAAAAATCAAATCTGACACAAAGCATTACAGTTCAAAACTAAATCAAAGCTCAGATCAACATCGAGACAGTTTCCTGATTTAAAACTTTAAACCTGTTCTCTGTTCCAAAAATCAAAACCTGGAAAATTAAAACATAGAGAGAAAACTGAAAACCAAGAATCAAAACTCAAATCAAACTCAAGTTCTTCAGTCTGGAATCTGATTCAAGATTGTATCAAATCAACAACGATTCAAGAAGCAGTCAAAAAAATTCAAGTTCAGATCAAAATATCAAATACTAGTTCCAAATCATTTCATAAAGCATTCAAACCTGTCCTCTATTTGGTCTCAGGTGAGTAAACTTTTAGACCTTGATCTGTTTCATCTCTGATTCATGTGATTGAAATCATGATATGAAATATGTTATGTGAATGTAAATTATCATTGCATGTTTGTATATATGCAAATTTCTGAGTGTATATGTTTGGATATATTAAGATAGGGCTCTGTTCTTAGTTTGCAGGCTCAAAATTCAATTCAAAAATCAATCTCTTTTGCTTCAAGGTCTTTCAGATCATGATTATTAAAAGAAAACTATTTTTATTAACCGTATCTTGTTTCTAAAAATGTTTATAAGTTGAAGGTAATTAACTAGAAAATAGAAATTTACAGTGAAAATTTTATTCAAGTTAAATTTCGATTGTTAAATTTCCTAGTTTTGATTGTAAATTGGGTTCGTACCTAGAAACCATGATTTTTTAGAATATAAATCAAGATTTTTAAGTCTGTAGTTAAAGGTAATTCTCAAGTTGAACGGTATTAGAAAACATTCGATTCTCGTCGATCGCGAAGGAATTGATCATGGAGGTCTTGACTGGAGGTAGCTTGGGAATCGGGGCATACCGAAAAACGGCCGGAGGGTTCAATGATCATCGGGGCGGCAACGTGATGGAGTTGTAGGGTTTTATAGCCTGTTGGGTTCGCCCCTGATTTCGAGTCGATTCCTCCGACTATGGTGCATCGGACTTGGTCAGGATGGGTGGGATAAAAGCGTAGGACGATGGGGAGTCCATGGACAAGGTGTTGGGATTTCTGGTGGCCGGTGGAGGGGACGCGAGGCAGTTTTTGGTGATCGACTTTGTTCGTGGTTTCATTCGAACTGCTCGATTTCGTACTGGTGATTGTTACATTGTTCTAGAGGTTGAAATCGAAGGTGGGGTTGGTCGATGACTTGTCAACAGGTCGAGAAGGCCAGAGCATCGTCGATGGATGGTGCATGTGCGCGAAACATTCTGTGCACCAGTGTTTGATTTGAGGACGAAGGAATTTTCCTCGGGGTCGATCTCGGGGAAAAGAAAGGATGTCTCGGGGTTGTCTAGAGTGTGTTCACGTGAATGTTTATAAAGCTTTTAACATTTTTAAATTTTAACAAGTTCTAAAAAAAATGAAGCTCGGGTTTAGTTTGAGTAATCTTGGGATTTGTCTCGGGTAAGAATGAATATTAACATAATGTTCTAAAGTTAAAATAATTAAGTTTTAATAATACAATTAATCATTCTTTTTATATAAAGTGTTTATTTAAGTGTTTGATTAATTAAGTTGGATTATTTATTTTAACTTAGTAAGTTAATTCTTAAAGTTACTTAATTAATAATGTAATTAAATTAAGAAGATTAAAAGTGTTTTATCATTAATTTAGTCTTAAAGTGTTTTTATATACATATATAACCTTTATTTTAAAGTCTATTTCAAATAGATTTAATATTGTAATTATATTGTAAATTAAGGAAATGTTTTCAATTATGGATTAACCTAAATTATTTAGCTAAGCCATGTATTAATGATAATTAATTTTAAAGGTTTAATAAATAAACTTGAATATAATTAAGTAACTAATTGAGATAAATGGGTTATTTTAATTTAAAATTCAATGATAATTACGTAACAAAAGGTTAATTAAGTATTAATTAAGGATTAATTAATCATGAGTTAAGTAATTAATGATAAGTGATTAAAGGATAATTTATTTTTAATTAAAGGTTAATTAATTAATAATTAAGGGATGATTACTTTGTGTAATTACATTTGAGGAAAATTAATTAATTAAGACAAATTAATGTGAGTAACTAAAGGTAATTAATTACTTAAAAATAATTACTTTAATGGTTAAAGTTGATTAAGTAATTAGGGATAAACACTTATTGTAATTAATTAAGGATAATTAACTTAATGGTAATTAATTAAGGGTTAATTAATTAATTAATTAAGAAAAATTAATTAATTAAGGTAATTAAATAATTAAAGATTATTATTTAATGATTAAAGGTAGATTGAATTAATAATTAAGGTTGATTAATTAATATTTAAAGGTTAATTAATTTATTTTTAAATGATAATTAATTCAAATGGTTTGTAATTAATTAATATTAATTAACCGGGATTAGTAAGTAATCTGATTTAAATTAATCAGATGATTAATTGATCTTACTTATGGATGTTTGGATTGTATGGAACGCTTTGAATTGTTTGATATCCCTGATGTATGATGCTTTGTGAGATCAATTATTTTGATTTGATCTGTGATGAATGTAATTTACTTATCAGTGATGAATTGATATTATTTATCTGTGAATCTGTGAATGAAGATAAGCGTCATAGGATTATACCGCTTATCGATATCATTGTGCTTGGATTATTATGATTGATGATGTTGTTGTTGTGTGTAAAACCCCTAGACTACACCACACACACATAAATATGGATTGCACAGGAAATTGGTTAAGTCACAGATAATTTGAATTCAATACTATTTTATTCAAATGATGAAATGGTTTTCAAAGACGAATTTTGAGTCCAAATGGTTTTGGAAATGGGATTGGATTGAATACGAAAAGCTTTTGAAAAGGAAGTTTTGAAATTTGAAATTTAGTTGGAATACCATATATCCTGTTTAAGCTTTGAAATTATTTTGGAAAATATGGTTTGAAAGGAGTGTACAAGTTATACAATGTGTGTGTGTGTGTGTGTGTATAAAACCATTTTTAAGTATATTGACACTACGCCATAAATGGCCTTCTGCAACACAAAAAAAATGTTGGGTCAGGCCCAAAAAATGTTGCCATAGGTCTATGGCAACACTTTTCGGGTGATGCAATTTTTGTCGTTGCCTTAGACCTCAAAGGCAACATTTTGACTATCTAAGGCAACATAAGTAATATTGTTGCAATAGAACCCTATTTGGGTCTATAGCAACATCCATATGTGTCTATAGCAACATTCCAAAATGTTGCTATAGATATTAACTTTCTGAATTTGTGGGGACCACAATGTAGAGCATATTTGATTTTTTAATAGAAATAAATATTTATTTAATAAAATGTTATTGCACAGAATTTGATATTCAAAAAGTAATTTATTTAAATAAATATTTTATTTCAACATTTGAAATAGTACAAATTCCAGACTCCACTATTTTACAATTCAATGATATATAACACTGATATTCACATATACAGATATTCCTCACTACATTACTCAGTTCACTCATTACATATGCAGTTTCAATTTATACAGACATCGACACTGAAAAATATATGACGAGCCGGGTGCCGAGCCAAAGGCGAGCCGAGTAGCGGGTCCAGTCTTCAAGCTCAAGCACATTTGATTTGTCTCTGTCTTCAAGCTTGTATCTAGCTGTCCAGTCTTCAATACCTGTCACATATAATTCAAAATCAGTAATCTGGAAAATAATATTTAACTCGAACAGAAAATGAAAATATTTTTGTTATATTATTTGCCTCAGGTATTTGGGTTGTTTCTTTTCATATTTTTTTCTGACAGGGACCAAATATTTGCACGGACGACCTGTGAATGCACAAGTTAGCTGTTCACAAGTGCATAAGCCAAACATGAATGCAACACATGGATACAAGACAGTATGGAAGACAGCAAGCAACAGTTTAGGCAAAAATGCACAAAGGAGAAGCCAAGTGCACAAAGTAGTACTTAACACAGCAAGCAACATAACATGACCAAGAAATTCATGTACATGGATGAACATACATGCATCATAAGGCTTGGTACAAGAAACTACTCAAGTGCAACTACTCAAGTGCAAGTTCATACTCAAGTGCAGCCAGATATGTAGACAAGCCAAAAAAAAAGGACACGGCACAAGGTCAAACCCGAGTCATCGACTGGATTCAACTCAGGGCCAAGCAACCAACAAAATAAACAAGAACCAGGTTCAGCAAAATGTAGACAAGCTAGTGCAAGAAACATAGCAGTACACATAGGCAGCCCATCAAGCAAAAACAGTGAATGCATCAGGCATGTACAAGAGAAACATAGGCAGTAGTATGATATACAGAGGACTTGGAGCATTAGTTCATGTTAAAGAACAAGGTTAGCATGGTACTAGTTCAGTCCAGACCAAGCAAAACCAACAAAGCTCAACACACATATGTTTGTATATATCGTGGAAACCAAAACTCAATGTTCAGATTAGTCAACAGTTTAATAAAACCAAAGATCACTTTCAAAGTTCTGATTTTCAGAAATGCAGAAGTTTTCAAGTGAAGCAGTTTTCAAGAGGACAACAGAATACAAATACTTCAAGTTCTGGTTTAACAAATGCAGCAAGGTACAAAGGTATGTGAACAAGTTTAACAAAGGTTCAAGTTCTGGTTTAACAAATGCAGCAGAAGGGGCTAACAAGCTCAGATCAGAAATCAAAAACAAGCTAGTGAACCAAAATCCAACATACCAAATAATATCACATCGCAATTCATCATCGGCAAAGCAAAATCAAGCCAGTGGACCAAAATCCAAAAAACCAATACATCATCGCAATCCAACATACCAGATTTCTCAAAGTCCAACAGGAAGATTAAACTTGAGATTATAGGAAATAAAGCCTATAAATAAATCCCAATTCATCATCGGTAAAAGCGTGCGAGTGTAACCAAAATGGAGAATAATCAAGTAAACCAGAAGGCAGAAAACATACCAAATAATATCACACCGCACCCGACGACGAAGTCAAAGCAATTCGAGCAATCAATCAAGGAGAATGAAGGAGCAAGCTACCAGGAACATTTCTTACACTAGATTCGATCAATCAAAGCATCAAAGCAACTGGAATCGCGTGCCCTAGTTTTCACAGAGAGGAACGAGAAAGAAAAATCGCGTGCCCTAATTTTCACAGAGAGAGGAATAAGAAAGAAAAGTAAAGCGGGAAATGGAAATTGGTAAGGTGTGGATCGATGGTGTGAATCGACGGTCGAGATTTTGTTTTAAATGGTGGTGTGGACCGCTGAGGTGTAAAAAAAATTTAATTTTTTTTAATTAGAATATATCTATGGCAACACTATATAAAAATGTTGCATCGTGTTACAATTGTTTAGCTAGAGCAACACATTTTTATGGCTAAGGTAACACCAAAAATACAACGTTGCAGTAGGACCAAAATTTTATAGCTGTCGCAACATTTTAGTTAGCAACACCTTGCAAAAATGTTGCAGAAGGTTATCTATGGCGTAGTGTGAATAAATTACTTTGGGAATTTGAATTTAATTCAAATAGAGCTTGTTGGATATGGCAGTTCACTCATTTTCCAATGTATACTTTAAAATGCTTTAACTTGAGTAAAGTGAATCAGATTTCCCGTAATGAAAACTCTTGTTTTCAAAAGATGATTACTTTCATATAACGAAAGAACTTCCATTTTTGTTGAATAGATTTCAAATTTGAATTGTAAATAGTTTTGAAAGCTATGAATGAATCTTTGTGAAAGGTTGGTGAACTTTGTGAAGTGAATCTTTTTGTTTAAAACATTAAAAGTGGAAATTAGTTCAAACCTTTCAAAAGAAAGGTTTTAGGCTTTAAGTTGTGACTTAACTAAGATTCCACTATATCCATATGCTTTTTAAAATAAGCGCTCATTATTCGGTTTAGCCGGGAGAGGACTTTATGTCATATGACCCATTCCGAATAGTGATACGACGAAATGGATATCATTTGAAGACCGGTGGTGAAGATCGGTGGTGAAGACCGGATATTTTCTAGAACGAAAGGATTACCTATCGAGTGTCTCTGCAATGAGTCACGCGAGTATAGAGATCTCCATATGTGATGGGGAGTCCGATCGGGATTGTGAATACCCGGATTGTAAGGGCTTCTTTGGAAGTGCATTTGGTTCCATTTGAACCCGAAAAGCACTTGTATGGATGTATGTCTGACATTCCACTTTGAGATGTAAAGCTGGTTTCTATCAAATACATTTCTGTTTGGTGGCGGAGAATTTATTCTCTTCGCTTAACACCCTTCTCTGAGACGTACGAGCTCAGAGGTTATGTGGTTAATATTTACTAGTGGTACATTCCCAATTTGGTAATGTGGCATACTAAGTGCTGCTGATCATTTGTTGATCGAAGCATGGCTTTTGTGAAAAGCATAGCTTTGTGCATGAGACTTCGTCGAACCTCACAACTCGAAAATGGTCAAAATAGGAAGAATGCGGCAAGGTTGTAAGGGTAGCGCCCTTTAGGGTATGTCCATTTCCTTTTGCAAAAAGGCGGTATCATGGTGTCTAGCCCAGATACTTAACTTATGTGGTTTCTGCAAATTTGTGTTTTATGGTTGTTGGTGTTGAGGATCCTCAGATGAAGGTCGATAATGACCGGAGGATGGCATACTCATGTCAGTGGTTACCTAGTTATAGAGGTAATCTGGCCTTGTACTAGCAGAGATCCGGTTAGGTTCTCGAGGCGTCCATCCAAAGGCGTACTCATGTGGCATAGTAAGCTCCTTAGCTTGACCATTTGTTGGAAATCCAATCAAACAATACGAGCCCTTTACGATTGCAGTTATATAACATGCCATTCTTAAATAGTAGTTATAGCAGGCATAATATAATGTTACCTATGCTGGCTAAAATTAATATTATACTTTCGAAACGTTCTCTGCACTATGCACTAATAATAATATCGAAAGGATTTTTGCGTATGAAGCATGTTTAACTATCATAAGGAGAAATCTCCCCCAAGTGTGCGATTGCATTTTGTGTGTGCCGGGAGGCCTTATGGTAGTTTCATTTTCTAAAAAGCATTGCGGATTTCTTTTTAAAATTTTTTGTTTTGTTTAAAAAATTTTTTTTTGCTCACACCAGTCCCATGACTGACCTAGAGTTTATTGTTCCCTTTCTAAACTCTGGGTTCCCACAATTTTCCACATGGGCAGCCTAGAGTCATATTTTCAGATAATCAGCTAGTAGATATAGTTTTTGGCAATCTGTGGTTTGGCGGTAGCATTGCACACCGAATTTGCTTCAAATTCAGAATGATAGTGGATCGAGCCTGTTGGTTTAGGAGTTCTTTGAGCTTTTGGTTTTGGATATGAAAGTCTTTAGCTTTTTTGAGCGATGGTGCATTGTGATGGATTCTCTCTCTCTTGAAGACGAAACTGGTGATATTATTCCGCTGCTCGTATTATCTCTTCCGCTGTTGTATACTTATAGATCTCTGATGTTGTTCAGATATTGTATCCATTGTTGTATCAATGATATTCATTTCTTTTTCCACTATGTTGTGGTGCTTAATGTGTTATAAGCTCCGACGCGAATCGAATTTGAACGTTTGAATCTATGGCATTCGAATACGGGTAAAGTATGGATGTCAATTTTCAGATGCTGAATTTCGGTCATTTCACTTGGGAAAGGATGGCTCGGTATATTTATATGGGTCGACCTACTTGCATGATTCAGTGCCAGGTGGTAATTCAATCGAGATAGATAAGTGAATAGTGGATCGTCGAAGGCAGTTGAGTTGAAGTGGATCGGTCAGGGTAGATGAGTAGTTGGGGAATGGCCATGTTAATTTGTCCTGATTGGCCTGGTGTAGATATGGTCGGCATGCATATATAAGCTTAACCTTGGTTCGGCAATTGTCGTTCGGCTTCAATGGTTCGACATATACCTCTCAGTACGTACGGGTCGGTCAGGTATGAGTCGGCTTTAAAATGGCATATGTGGGTCGGCAGCGCTCCGTCATAGTAGTTTGGCATACCTGGTTCGGTGCATGCCAAGGAAGTTAGTAGGTTATTTGATCTGCAACAAAATGGGGCGATCGACATGACTGTCTTTCGAGTTGCACTGCTATTTGCTTCAGGTCTCTTAAGAAGTGGCTTCGAGTCATTTGCGAGAAAACCCTGGTTCGGCACTTACTGCTCGGCCAATGTTGCTTGATGAACGTGGCTCAGTCTGATGTACAGGAGTTATCAACGATGGGCCGAAGTACCTTGTTCTTGGGCTTGATAAGGAAGTCCAGCCTATCTTCGTCTATAAATAGAGGGCAGGGGTGCAGTGAAAAGGGACCTTTTTTCGAGAATTTTGAGGACATTCTGCAATTTTTACACTAGCTTTCTTTCAATTAAAACTTGTATTCGAGCTATTTTCTAACGGATTATATTTGTATTCAAATCTTAGAGGAAAGCAATAAAGATTATATTAACAGTGGACGTAGGTAGTTACGTCGAACCACTATAATTCCGATGTTCTCGTTTTTGCAGTTAGTTTTGCATACATCCCTCGGTTTTAATTTATTTTCTTTATTAATCTCTCTACATAATTATATTCAAGGGTGTTAGTGACCAATTTTGGTGCTAACATTTTGGTGCTTTCACTGAGAGCTGCATTCTCAGGCTGTTAGGATCTACTTTGCTGCTACTGGATTGAAGAAGTCCCAAAGAAGATCCAAGTTCGTTCACAAGAAGTTCATAGATTCTATTCAGAGATCCTATCAATAACTCTATAGTGGGAAGACCGTGCACCAGATCAGCCACCCACAATGCGGATGTCAATGAGACTACTAGCGTCCAACAAGTAGGACCCAACAATCAACAAGCTAATGCAGGTGCAGAGACCGCCACCGCCCTAAACCAACCAAAATTTGTCACCAGAACGAAATTCAATGAGCTGATGAGAGAACTCATGGAAAGCAAGAGACGGCTTAATGTATACATACAAGGTAATGCCAATCTTATTACCCAACTTACTCAACAACACCATCAGAATAACGGAGGAAGTCCTGGTGTTTACTCATCATCTGATAGCTCTGCTTCATCTAATGAACCTTCCAAGCATAGATGCCGTAGAATTGAAACAGCACAAACAGGCGAAGTAGATCAGTCGAAAAGGAAATCTAGGTTTCTTAAGTGGACCCGTAACCCCACACTTGCAACTAGGAAATCGCTCTCAAGTTGTAATGGGAAACCTAGGATCGGGAGCACGAGTGGAAGCTAGACGACAGGCTTACCAAGATCATAATAAAGTAGGTCCCTGCGACACATATTTCGAAGATCATCAACCAAAGAGACACCAGCTGGGATGATCACACAGGGCGGAGTACAACTTGCGAACTCCCATCCAAACCCTAGACTTGTCAAGCATGGTCAAATAGCTGATGAGGGAAAAATAGGGCTTATCCAACGATGATTGGGGCATAGATAGAAGTCATACTCCATTCACAGATGCTATCCTATAGGCTGGATACCCCCGGAAGTTTAGTATGCCGACTATTCCAGCCTATGAGGGAAAGATTGATCCCAAACAACTATAATGAGATTCGAGTGGATGATGGACTCGACCAGGTGGAATGATGCGACTAAGTATAGCTGTTTCCAATAACCTTATCTAGAATCGCTGCCATGGTTCACCAGACTTCCTCCACGATCGATCTCTAGATTCGATGAGTTAGTGACAAAATTTGAGGAGCAGTTCAGGATTCATACCACTCTTCCAAAGGACGGATGTATTTATCCAGTGTAATTCAATCCCCAAGGGAGTCCTTAAAAGAATATTTGCAAAGATTTCATATTGCAGATACTGAAGTCAGTATCCCAAATGACCATGCTATTCTCATGGCCGTGATACGGGAAGTAGATCCAGACTCAGAGTTTGGTGATTAGCTAGCAAGAAAACCTCTGGCTACCCCGACACTTTTTTATTCAAAGGCATACCGGTTCATGAGAAGGGAGGAAGTCAGGAGGATGAGGCAAGGTAGTGCGCCAGGGCCTGGCAAAGAGGCGGTGCAAAGTAACATTATGATAAAATAGGCTGGCGACAATTCTGGAAAAGTCAAGGTTAATGTTCAAAACAAGCCTGAGCAGTCTAAAGCGTCTTGAAGGGAAAATCCTATAAGAAAGAGGGAAGTCGAAAAATGGAAGCCAAGGATCCCGACGTATAATGCATACACTCCTCTAAACGCATCTTTGGAGAATGTTTATTTGTCAACTTGTAACACCTTCCAAAACCAGAAGCTACGTCCGAAGGAATCCACTTAGGAACAAAAGCAGAGTAGGAAGTACTGTTGATTTCATGAGATCTACGGGCACAACATGGAGGAATGCAGACACCTCCATGTCATGATAGAGAAATTGATTCGGCAAAAAAGTTACAGAATTTTGTTAAGAATCCATAGGAAGGCAGATAAGGATCGTCAGACCCTAGTCACGGGCAAGCTCCACGCCAACCAGAGGAACCTGCTCGGACTATAGGTAGACTAATCATAAACACGATAGTCGGTGGGCCTCATCCAGTAGACAAGAGTTGGAAAGAAATGGAGCTCTATGCTAGTTCCTTGAAACATGCTGATTTTGAATGCTGCTCGAACTCGAAAGATGGGATTCCAGCAAAACAGTAGCAAATAATGACTGTAGTGTTCAGAAGTAGGGATGTTGATCGGGTGGAGGCACCTACCATTGACTTGACGGTCATCTCGGCAACGATTGGGCCAGCATTTGTGAGAAGGATATTAATTGATTGAGGGAGTTCTATCAACATTATATCCAAAAAGGCGTATGACCAAATGAAGATGGAGGCAAAAGATCTAAACCATCTAAAGGCCATATTCACGGTTTTAATGGTGTAGCCACTAACACGATATGTTTTATTGAATTACCAGTTGAGTTAGGAGAAGGTGAATGTAGGAGGGTATGAATCCTAACGTTCGTTGTGTTGGATGTTCATTCGCCGTATAATGTTTTTCTGAGCCGACCGGCCACAGTGGAGTTTCGAGCAACTTTGGCTCTGTGATGTTTGACTTTGAAGTTTCTGACGGATAAAGGAGTTGGGGTTGTACATGGCGACCAGGCGATAGGTCGTGCATGTTATGTGGGTGAGCTGAGAGAGGCCCAATGGAGAGAGAAGGGAAAGGTTGTGGACAACTCTATTCACATCCAGGTAGCGCAAAATTGACAAGTAGCGCCCGAGCCTTAGCTCGGGCAGCAGGGTCGGATCTACAAAGACATAGATCTGAGAGATGATGATGAAGAACCTAAGGAGCCTAATGCTGCACCGGCTGAACTAACGATTAACAATTTAGTCAGCCACGATTACCCATCACGAGTGCTTAAGATTGGATCACAACTCACTCCCTCGATGAATGAGGACCTAACTGATTTCCTCCATGCGAACTTGGATGTTTTCGATTGGGCCCACTTTGATGTGTGCGGGATTTCTCTTTTCATCCAAGTTATATGTTGAACATTGACCAAAAGTATGTACTAGTGAAACAGAAAAGGAGAGGTATGAACCCAGAGAGGAGGTGGATAAACTCAAAGCCAATGGATTTGTCCACGACGCCCTCTAACCTGAATTGGTGTCTATCCCCGTGATATTGAGAAAAGTGAATGGGAAATGGAAGACCTATGTCAATTACTCAGACCTAAACAAGTCTTGCCCTAAGTATAGTTTCCCTTTATCTAGAATTAACCAGCTAGTTGACTTAACTGTCGAACATGAATTATTATCATTTATGGATGCGTATTCGGGATACAACCAAATCCCGATGCACATTACAGATTAGGAGCACACTAGTTTTTTCATGGACATCGGGCTATATTATTATGTGGTGATGCCTTTTGGGTTAAAGAACGCAGGGGCGAATTACCAGCGCTTGGTAAATCGAATGTTTAAAGACCAAATTGGTAGAACAATTGAAGTCTATGTGGATGACATGCTCGTGAAATCATGATAGTCAAACGACCATATTCAAACTTAGCAAAGATGTTTGATATACTTAGATACTATGGAATGAAAATCAATCCACTAATGTGTTCCTTTGGTGTTGCGTCAAGAAAGTTTTTAGGCTTTTTGGTCAATGCATGGGGAATTGAAGCTAATCCAGAAAAGATTCAGACTATTCGAGACATACAAGCCCAGAACTATAAAGCAAGTACAAAGCTTGAATGGAAAGGTCGCCGCGTTGAGTCGGTTCATATCCAGAGCGACCGATAAATGTATTCCCTTCTGTTTTGTGATATAGAAAGGGAAGAGAAATTTTGAATGGAAACTCGACTATAAGGATGCCTTCCGAGCTCTGGTGAAACATTTGGAAAGTCCCCTGGTTCTGTCAAAGCCTGTAGACCATGAAGTGTTATATGTATATCTGGTCGTTTCTCAGCATGCCATCAATATGGCCTTGGTTCGTAAGGTGGACCGAATTAAAAAACCAGTATACTAAGTTAGTAAACGTCTAACGGTAGCAGAGAGAAATTATCCTAAAATTGAGAAGCTAGCCTATTGTTTGGTGATTGCATCGCGCAAGCTTCATCCATATTTTCAGGCACATCCGATCAGTTTTTATATAGATCAGCCTCTGCGACAGGTGCTCCAATGACCCGAGACCTCTAGAAGGTTGTTAAAGTGGAATATTGAGTTGAGTCAATTTGATATCACCAACCTACCATGGAGGGCTGTCCAACGGCAAGCGCTAGCGGACTTCATTGGAGAATTTACCATATCAGATGAGCCAAGTAGTGATGATGTTATTCCACCCATTCGATGGAAACTATACACTGATGAGGCATATAACAACCGTTGTTCTAGGGCTGGTGTAATTCTTGTAACTCCCAAAAACCGATCAATCTGTTATGCTTTGAAGCTCGAGTTCCCAGCTACAAATAACGAAGCCGAGTATGAACCATTGATTGCTGGCTTGAAACTTATCAGGGAACTTGGAGTAAAATTGGTTGAAATCTTTTATGACTCACAATTAGTGGTGTACCTGTTGGGGATGCGGATCAAGGATCTTAAGGCAGAAATAACACTAGAGGGGGGGTGAATAGTGTTTTAAAGAATATATGAACTATATGACTAAATTAAAACTTTCAACACAAATCTAAACAGAATTCTAACGCAGAATGATCACAGAACATATAACAAATGCAAATAGTAAAGTAAGCAAGTAAAAGGAAAGAACACACCCGATTTTATACTGGTTCGGAATCCTCCTACATCCAGTCCTGCACCAAGGCAATATCCTTGTACAGATTTTTATAAGCCAATATCCAAATTACAACCCTCAATTTCTAAGGCCTTGAGGAACCCTCCTATCTCCGAGTCTGGGGTAAACTCTCTTGATTTACGGGAGACAAGATCACCCTAACACTTTCTAATAACAATCCTTTTGAATGGATAGACTCTATCGACTTTTTGAATACAAATTGATCCTATAACTCTGAATAGCACTTTGATCTTTAGTAGAATGATGGAGAATCAAATAGAGAGAGTGTCTAAATGATTTCCTATTGAGAATTTGGCAGAATGATGGCACGATCTTGAAAATATGAAGTTTTATGGATGTGGAATGGTGGAGAAGAAAGAGTGAAGAAAATAAGTAAGTAGTTGTTAAAAAAATTCGTTTTGGAAGCCTTTATATAGATGCACAACAGTCATAACCATTAGCGAAAGGTTTCTGAACGAATGGACACTTCTTTTGAAATTTGAATTTTGAATCCAACTGTCACCATGTCGACATGGGGTATCCCCATATGTCGACATCCCTCGGTTCAAAATTGTAGAGATGTTGTTTTGTAAAAGCATTTGAATTTAAAACAAGTTGAAACTTCTCTGAAGCAAAATAAAGTGTTTGAACAATATTTTGAGATAGAGAATGAATATAAAACATTATTTTAAATATATATAATTGATATAGACCGTCAATTATATAAGTAATATTTAAAATCAGAATAAGTTTTGATGTTTTAAAAATAGATGTTTTTAAAATCAGAATGGAGGAATATTTCAAGGCTAAAATAAAGTTTGAAAACATTTTTGAAAACATAATTTTGAAAGCTAAAACATTTTGAAAACAGATTTAAAAACATTTTGAAAAATCTATTCAAACTGAAATTGCAAGAACCTTCCTACAGAGCTCCTCAATAGGACTCGAGAACTTGTACAAAGTAGTTTAAATGATTTTGATTTTCGTGGGTTTGTAAGCCACTTGTCGTAGGTTTGTAAGCTACTTGTCGTGGGTTTGTAAGCCACTGGTTTCGATAGAAATTGGGTTCCATCCCAAAAGAAAATTGGAAGAAAGATGAGAGTGTTATTATGAAATTTTAACAAAATACTAGACACTTATCTTGAGATCTTGAAATCTTGATTCTCTAGAGTCTTGAATCTCTAATCTTCATCTTGATGGTTGAGTCTTTATACTGATCAGTCTTCGATAATACCTGCATATACTTCCTATATATATATATATATATATATATATATATATAGAAATGTTAGTATATATAAGGTTGTTGTCATCAAAACATCATCAACTCAGTTCCTAACAATCTCCCCCTTTTTGATGATGACAAACTTTATTTATAAAATATTCTTACCATACCATAAATCCCCCTTACTCCGTGATTTCTTCTTAAAACTACAACTCCCCCTTACACCAAGCACATATATTTTTATAACTTTCTCCCCCTTTGTCATAAACAAAAACTATTAACTACTTAAGAATTCAAGAATGATTAGTATGAACAAATAATATGTATAGAACAAGCATGAAACAATGAGTATAAGTGAACACATTTTAGTTATTACGACATATATAAGAACATACATAAACACGAACAAACAGAACAATGTAAAACGAAGAATAAAAAAGAAAGTACGCTTTAATGGCGATCCTTAACTATAGGAGACTTATGAATCGAACAATTGGGGTAGTGGAGACAAAAGTTTCCACGTTGTTCAATTATGTTTCCATTAGTATCAACAAGGATCTCACCAACGCAAATAACGCTCTCGTCCTCATTTATAGGGACTTCAGGTTGAGGAAAAGGTTGATCTTCCTCTTGGTCTTCTTGTGGCTCTTCTACAGGTTCTTCTTCCTCTGATTCCATGGCTTGTGGAGAGTCTTCAATATTAATAGGATTTGTACGGTTATCCATAAGGAATTTTTGTACATTCCTAATAATATTCCCTTGCCTTTGTTGTTCTCTAGCCATCCTAAGTTGACTTACTTAAATTTCAGTCAACAATTGAAGGATAACTTTCATCTTCTCTTGCAATTTGATCACTCGAGCGTGCGTAGATCATTGAAATGGACCAGAATGAGGAGATGTGGGTGAATTGGGTTCACTAGTAGAAGTGGAGGACATTATTTTATTGTTTCAGAAGTTATTTACAGAGAATATAGTGAAGAAAGAGGAGAGAAAACGAAATAAATAGATAAATAACCAAATAACTAACTTTGGAGGGAAATTCTATTTTCAAATTTTTGTTGGGTATGTCGACATCAGGGGATGGGGCATGTCGACATGTCTTTCAGAAAAAGTGTAATTTTTATTTTGAATTTTTATTGATTATTATATTATATTATTTTATATTTCAGATTTTGAACAAATACCTAATTCTCTTCTAAATTTAGTAAAATTCTGTTCGGTTAACGGTTTAGTTAATATATCAGCAATTTGTTTTTCAGTATTTATATAATCTAGAGTTATTATTTCTTTAGTTATATTATCTCTAAGAAAATGATGTCTAATATCAATATGTTTAGTTCTAGCATGATGAGTTGGATTTTTAGATAGATTTATTGCACTAGTATTATCAGAATATATTGGTGATTTACTTATGTTAATTCCAAAATCTTTTAAAGTTTGTTGCATATATATGATTTGTGAACAGGCTAGAGCAGCAGATATATACTCTTCTTCAGTTGTTGACAAGGAAACAGTATTTTGTTTCTTGCTGAACCAGGAAACCAGTGAATGTCCTAGAAAGTGACAGGTTCCACTTGTACTTTTTCGGTCTGATTTACAACCAGCATAATCAGCATCACTATATGATATTAAATCAAAAGTATTATTTTTAGGATAAAATAAACCATAATCTAAAGTGTATTATACATATCTTAAAATTCTTTTAACAGCTTTTAAGTGAGTTTCTTTAGGTTGTGATTGGTATCTTGCACAGAGACAAACACTATGCATAATATCAGGACGACTCGCCGTTATATAAAGTAGCGAACCAATCATACCCCTATATAAAGTCTGATCAATATCTTTTGATTTATCTTCTTTACTTAAACCTATATTTGTTGACATTGGAGTTGGTTTCCCACTAGAGGTGCTTAAACCAAATTTATTGATTAAGTCTTTAGCATATTTTTCTTGACTTATGAAGATTCCATTTTCTAGTTGTTTAATTTGAAGCCCTAAGAAGAAACTTAATTCTCCCATGTGACTCATTTCAAATTCTTTAGTCATTATATCTGAAAATTCTTTATTCATTATGTTATTAGTTGATCCAAAGATTATATCATCTACATATATTTGAACCAGTTGAATATCTTGATTATTTCTTTTAATAAAGAGTGTTGTATCTACTTTACCAATTTCAAAATCAGATTGAAGTAAATAAGATCTTAGTCTTTCATACCAGGCTCTAGGAGCTTGTTTTAGACCATATAGAGCTTTCTTTAACTTGTATACATGGTTTGGAAATTTATTATCTTCAAAAAGTGGAGGTTGTTCAACATAAACATCTTCTTTTACAAACCCATTTAGAAAAGCACTTTTAACATCCATTTAATATAATTTGAAATTATTATAATTAGCGAAAGCAAGTAGAATTCTTATAGCTTTTAATCTTGCTACGGGGGCAAAGGTTTCATCATAGTCAATTCCTTCTTCTTGACAATAACCTTACGCGACTAAACGAGCTTTATTTCTTACGACCTCACCAAGTTCATTCATTTTATTTTTATAAACCCATTTAGTTCCAATTATACTTTTATCCTCAGGTTTAGGAACAAGTTCCCATACATCATTTCTGGTAAATTGATTCAATTCTTCTTGCATAGCAAGAATCCATGAATCATCAGACGATGCTTCCTTTGAAATTTTAGGTTCAATTGTTGATATAAAGGCTACATTACTCATACTACTTAATTGATTTCTAGTTCTTACTACAGATTCAATATTCTCTAAAACATTTTCTATAGGATGATCTTTTGATATTTTAAATCTCTTATTAGGTTGATTTAAATTTATAAAATCTTCTTCATCATCTATTTGTACAATATCTTTAATATTTTCATCAAAAGATGCATGCACAGTTTCTTTAATAGTATTAGTTTTTAAATTAAAAACTCTAAATGCTTTGCTTCTATTATAATAACCAATAAAGAATCCTTTATCAGCTTTTGGTTCAAATTTATCTAAATTATCTTTTGTATTAAGTATAAAACATTTACTCCCAAATACTTTGAAATAAGCAACTATAGGTTTCTTATTATAAAGTAATTCATATGGAGATTTATTTGTTAATGGTCTAACTAAAATTCTATTTAATATATAACAAGCTGTAGCAACTGCTTCAGCCCAAAAATATTTACGTAAATTACTATCAGAAAGCATTGTACGAGCACACTCTTGAATCGTTCTATTCTTACGTTCTACTACTCCGTTTTGTTGTGGAGTTCTTGGAAATGAAAAGTTGTGAGTAATTCCCTTCTGAGTACAGAAATTCTCAAAATTTTCATTTTCAAATTCACCACCGTGATCACTTCGAATATTTTTAATTTTGAAAGAATGTTGTTTTAGAATTCTTTTAGAAAAGTTTTTAAATATTTCAAAAGCATCACTTTCATGTTTTAAAAAGATTGTCCAAGTATATCTTGAATAATCATCTACTATAACAAAAACATATTTACTAGTGTTAATTTATTGAACTTGAGATGGACCAAATAAATCTAAATGAAGTAATTCTAGAGGACTAGAGGTAGAAATAACATCTTTTAATTTAAATGAATTTTTCTTAAGTTTTCCTAACTGACAAGCATCACAAATACTATCTACTTTAAAATTTAACTTGGGTAGACCTTTAACTAAGTCAAGTTTTGATAGCCTAGATAATAATTTGAAATTCAAATGGCCAAATCTTTTATGCCAAATCCAAGGGTCACTTGTATTAGCCAAAAGACATAGGTTATCATTTGAAATTTTCATACCAAGGATATAAATATTTTTCTTCCTAATACCTTCAAAAATTATATTAGACTTATCATCTTCAATGTGACATTTATCTTTTCCAAAGTTAATTTTAAAACCTTTATCGCAAAGTTGACTTATACTAAGAAGATTATGTTTTAAGTTCCTAACTAATAAAACATCAGAAAAAAGTAAAGTTTTAGAGTTACCGACATTGCCGATGCCAACCACATATCCTTTAGAGTTGTCACTAAAATTGACTAATCCACCATCTTGATAAGTAATGTCCTTCAATATTTCGGGATTTCCAGTCATGTGCCTTGAACAGCCACTATCAAGTATCCATTTATCTGTCTCAATTTGCACAGTTTGTCCATTGGGTGTTTATTCATCAAAAGCCATATAACATATATGTTCCTGCATAACACACCAATTCGATAGATAACTTGATTTTTCAAAATAATTATATGCAGACTTATGAAACTTTGATGAAATGCATATATTAAAAACAGTTTTAACATAATTTTCCAGAAATGCCATTTTATATTTTTCAAGTTTCAGATTATGAAAACAATGAAAACCAATGCTCTGATACCAATTGTTGGGGATGCGGATTAATGATCTTAAGGCAGAAATAACACTAGAGGGGGGGTGAATAGTGTTTTATATAATATATGAACTATATGACTAAATTAAAACTTTCAACACAAATCTAAATAGAATTCTAACACAGAATGATCACAGAACATATAACAAATGCAAATAGTAAAATAAAGCAAGTAAAAGGAAAGAACACACCGGATTTTATACTGGTTCGGAATCCTCCTACATCCAGTCCTGCACCAAGGCAATATCCTTGTACAGATTTTTATAAGCCAATATCCAGATTACAACCCTCAATTTCTAAGGCCTTGAGGGACCCTCCTATCTCCGAGTCTGGGGTAAACTCTCTTGATTTGGGACACAAGATCACCCTAACACTTTCTAATAACAATCCTTTTGAATGGATAGACTCTATGGACTTTTTGAATACAAATTGATCCTATAACTCTGAATAGCACTTTGATCTTTAGTAGAATGATGGAGAATCAAATAGAGAGAGTATCTAAATGATTTCCTATTGAGAATTTGACAGAATGATGGCATGATCTTGAAAATATGAAGTTTTATGGATATGGAATGGTGGAGAAGAAAGAGTGAAGAAAATAAGAAAGTAGTTGTTAAAAAAATTCGTTTTGGAAGCCTTTATATAGATGCACAACAGTCATAACCATTGGCGAAAGGTTTTTGAACGAATGGACACTTCTTTTGAAATTTGAATCCAACTGTCACCATGTCGACATGGGGTATTCCCATATGTCGACATCCCTCAGTTCAAAATTGTAGAGATGTTTTTTTGTAAAAGCATTTGAATTTAAAACAAGTTGAAACTTCTCTGAAGCAAAATAAAGTGTTTAAACGATATTTTGAGATAGAGAATGAATATAAAACATTATTTTAAATATATATATATATAATTGATATAGACCGTCAATTATATAAGTAATATTTAAAATCAGAATAAGTTTTGATGTTTTAAAAATAGAAGTTTTTAAAATCAGAATGGAGGAATATTTCAAGGCTAAAACAAAGTTTGAGAACAATTTTGAAAACATAATTTTGAAAGCTAAAACATTTTGAAAACAGATTTAAAAATATTTTGAAAAATCTTTTCAAACTTAAATTGCAAGAACCTTCCTACAGAGCTCCTCCATAGGACTCGAGAACTTGTACAAAGTAGTTTAAATGATTTTGATTTTCTTGGGTTTGTAAGCCACTTGTCATAGGTTTGTAAGCTACTTGTCATGGGTTTATAAGCCACTGGTTTCGATAGAAATTAGGTTCCATCCCAAAAGAAAATTGGAAGAAAGATGAGAGTGCTATTATGAAGTTTTAACAAAATACAGACACTTATCTTGAGATCTTGAAATCTTGATTCTCTAGAGTCTTGAATCTTGAATCTCTAATCTTCATCTTGATGCTTGAGTCTTTATACTGATCAGTCTTCGATAATACCTGCATATACTTCCTATATATACATATATATATCTATCTATATAGAAATGTTAGTGTATATTTTATAAAGTAAAGTATAATAACTATATAAGGTTGTTGTCATCAAAACATCATCAACTCTGTTCCTAACAGTACCAGGTGTGGAGATACCATCAAGCAAGGGGGCAAAGACTTTCCCCACACCTTGCATAGGTTCAGGTGATGTTGGCAGACCTTGAATTCTATGATATTTCACACATCACGCGCAAACAAAATAGGTAAGCCGATTCATTGAAAAAATCGCAAGTATTGGTGATGCACAACAGATGGGATTGGTTCCCGTCGAAATCTTACAAGGTCCAAGTATAAGTTAGATGGAAGTAGATTTTGTCTTAGAAACATAATCGAGAAGGAGTCATGGATATCCCCTTTGAAGCAATACCTACTACATGGGGTTTTGCCCGAAAGGAAGAACAAAAAATGACAAGTCATTACGATAGGACGGAATAATATATCAGAAGGGATTCTCCATCCCCTTACTTCGGTGCATTGCCCATGGTGAGATAAAATGGGTCATAAAAGAAGTTCATGAAGGAGAATGTAGCGACCATACAAGAAAGCAAATATTAGCGAAAAAGATCCTCCGCTATGGATACTATTGGCCAACCGTGAATCGGGACGTCGCGGACTATGTGTGAAGATGCGATAAATGTCAAAAATTTCCAAAAATCCCAAGAGCTCCACCAACAGAACTCGCATAAATGGTTAGTCCTTGGCCGTTTGCAATATGGGAAATCGATATAATCGGTTCCTTGCAAATCTCCAAAGGTGGTGCAAAATACGCAATTGTTGCAGTCGATTACTTTACCAAGTGGGCGGAAGCAGAGCCCTTAGCTACAATCACCACTAAAAAGGTCATTGATTTCGTTGTGCGAAACATCATATGCCGTTTTGGCCTCTCGTGAACTATCATTACGGACAATGGAACTCAGTTCGAAAGGTGGGAGTTCAAAGAATTTTGTCAAAAGTATGGCATTGAGAAAAGGTTTGCAGCAGTTGCTCATCCAAAGGCTAATGGACAAGTAGAAGCCATAAAAAAATAATCAAATCCATATTGAAAAAAAGTTTGGAGAAGACTAAAGGCAAGTGGGTGGATGAACTTCCGACAGCACTTTGGGCTTACAGAACCACCCACAAGTGCACGACTGGCCATACTCCATTCACAATGGCATATGATACGGAAGTTGTTATACCCGTAGAACTTGAAGTTCCTTCACATCAAGTAACTCATTATGATTCTAAGACGAATCAGGATCTCTTGTTGGTACCATTAGACTTTGTTGATGAAAAATGTAAAGAAGATGATTTAAAGGCGGCTGCATATAGGAATCGAGTCACTCGATATTATAATGAAAAATTCCGATCGAGAATCTTTGATGTAGGAGATCTTGATTTGAAGCGAGTTTTTCCGATCTCATCGCATATGAATCCCACGTAGGAAGGTCCATACATCATTGAATGGAAGCTTAGAGAGGGAACTTTCAAGCTAGCGACCGTTGATGGCGCGACACTCCCCGAGCATGGAATAGCGAGCATCTGCGAAGTTATTACACTTAGTTGTTTCCTATGCATTTTAGTAGCAATTGTTTCCAGTATGTTTTTCTTTTTTTTGGCATGTTGTAAGATATTTCGGTTTGTCCTTATTTGTTATGATCAATAAAGGCTTGAAGTCGCTTTTCTATAAACCGTTGATGTTCCTTCGCAATAATTCTTTGGCAAAGATTAAATCATATTATTTTGTCCAGCGTATGAATGCGCACACAAAATTAAAAGTCAATCGATACAATAAATATCTCTAAGTCCCTAAAGTGCGGACTAGAGTACTCTGAGTCCCCAAAGCGTGGACTAGAGTATAAACGACTTAAAAGTCTCTAAGTCATCGGAGTGCGGACTAGAGTACTCTGAGTCCCCAAAGCGTGGACTAGAGTATAAACGACTTAAAAGTCTCTAAGTCATCGGAGTGCGGACTAGAGTGCTCTAAGTCCCCAGAGCATGGACTAGAGTATAAACGACTTAAAAATCATTGAGTCCCCATAGCATGGACTAGAGTATAAATGACTTAAAAATCTCTAAGTCCCCAAAGTATGGACTAGAGTACTCTGAGTCCCCAGAGCGTGGACTAGAGTATAAACGAATTAAAAATCTCTAAGTCCCCAGAGCGTGGACTAGAGTACAAACGACTTAAAAGTCTCTAAGTCCCCTGAGTGCGGACTAGAGTACTCTGAGTCCCTAGAGCATGGACTAGAGTATAAACGATTTAAAAATCTCTAAGTCTCCAGAGTATGGACTAGAGTAATCTGAGTCCTCGGAGTGCGGGTTAGAGTATAAACGATTCAAAAAATATCTAAGTCCCTAGATCGCAGACTAAAAGTATTCTAAGTCCCCAGAGCATGGACTAGCTGATTTACTATTCCAAAAATTTCTGAGTTATATGGAAGTGAAAAATTGGCGAAAGGTTTTTGAACTTCGGCTATAAGTTAGATAGTAAGCTGAACAGTGAAAATCATCGAAAACAAAGAAACAAAGTTTTATTCACTAATGCAAAATAAAGTTCCACTAAAAAATTTCCTGAACTCAAAGCCAAAAAATCTATTTACAACGACTAAATAGAAATAACTACATAATTTAGACTTATTTGGGTTGAATAAGGCACGACCGAATGGCTACTTTTTTGATTTCTTTTCCTTCCTCAGTTTATCTGAAGGCTCCTCACCCGGGCATTTCTTCTTGGATGCCTTGCTTCCTAGTGAGATGGTGCTCGGGGAAGGAGGAGGAACTTCCAGTGGCCTGGTCCCGTTGGGGAGAATGACCTTTAAGGTCCTGTTCAGGGGATTATCCAATCCCACCACTTGGGGCTCAGCCTTAACTTCAGCTTTCTTTTTCCCCTCTTCCATGATTTGTTCCTCCATGCCCAGTTTTGAAGTATGTTCGAAGGCACCCATGATTTTGACTTCATCATGTTCTTTTATAGGTAGGGGGTTCTCGAGTTTGTCCTCATCGACCGCCCCAATCATTTGAGCATCGGGTCTGGAGGCATTCCTAGTTTGAGATGCCTTTCCCAATTTCTCTTCCTTCTTCATGGTGGCATCACTCCTTGGAGTTGGTTCGGGGTCAGAATGGCCTACACGAAGTTATAGAAGAAAAATGTTAGAATACATTTATTACCTGTTAAGAAGCGAAGATTATTTGAACTTTAGAAAGGAAGGTTAAGTACCAGCCACTGGCTGACTCTCAACTGTTTTGGGAGTGTCACCCTCTGGGATAGGGGACAGAATGTGAATATCAAGCCCAGGTTTCTTTAGGTCATAACCAACAGGCTATTCAAAATGATCGATTGGAGAGCGACCGGTCGACTGAACAGAGGGAAGAACTTGAGATTTAATCCCGGATGGACCAGCAACTTCGTCCTTCCCTTTTGATAAGGAGGAATCTCTTCCATAAAGGGCTTTTGCTGTAGATAAGTGGAAAGGCTCGTTTCCTCGCAGCACTTCCTTCAAGAGATAATCCTCATCAACCTCCTCGGTTCCCAGCTCTACTCATTTGATTTTTATCAAGATGTCTCATGCCTCAGTTAATGATTCGAGGTAACCCTCGCCCTGAAAAGATAGATCTCGATGCACGAGTACCTGAGCTTTGTATTCAACAATGAGTGGAACAAACAGGCACTTAATTTCCTCTCTACCAGCCTCAGCAGCAGCCTTGAGGCGAGAACCGATTTTTGAGAGCGCCATTCTTTTACCCTCCTCACGGGCTGCGTCCTTCAGCACTTTAGCTTTGGAGAGCTCCTTATAAAGCCTTGTTTTTAGAAGTCGTGTAGCGGAAATATCGACACAATATCGTTATGACTCCTCTTGAGCAGCATTTTTTTCTTCTTTTTCTTTAAGGAGTAGCTCCTCCAATTCCTTTACTGGGTGAGCAAGAATATCCTTTTCTTTTTGGACGGAGTCCTTTTCTAAGACTAAAGCACCACAGCTTTGGACCGCCTCATCGATTTCCTTTTTGTATGTGGCCTCCAAGCGATTGACTGCCTCAGTAGTATCCTTAGCATTCTTCTAGATGGCCTCTAGCTGAGATTTATACAAGGAAAGCTCTTCATCCTGGGCTTTGAAGATATCTTTATCATGGATGGCCTTAAGTTTCAGGCGATCGATTTCATATTGACGTTCCATAGAAACTTCAACAACTTTTTCCTTTAAGGGAACGAATGCATCATGTTAGACGTAGACATCATTATTGCAAGCAATGGCACTTTGTTTAACATTCCCTGGAATAGGATGGATCGTAGGAAGAAATTTTAATCCATCAAAGCATATTTTTGGAAATGTGGCTTTAAGTTCAGCTGGCTTTTCTACTGTCGATGGATCGTAAGCAGGGGCTGAGGAAGTTTGTTTAGCCGAAACGACGGACTTCTTGTGAGGCTCGTGCGATTGCCTGGTGCTTGACGAACCAAAGTTTGGTCGTGAGGAGCTTCAGATTGAGATCCCCTATGAACAGATTTCTCCCTGCTTTGTCTAGTTGAGGAGGAGGATCATTGGGGTATGAAGAATGGCCGTAAGTTTTCCTTCGGGACGACAACGAATCTCAGGGACGATAGTCTCTATCTCTATTGTCATCTCTATCTCGACATCTATCGGACCCCGAGTCGCGGTTGGAGTGATGAAAGATAGAAGACCCACGAAGGCGGTCGAATCTGTGAGTGCGTCCTATATCACTTGCATAGAAATTAAGTGAGGACAAGTTAGCAAGAATAACATGATGGCGGAAGTTTAGATGCAGGCTGAAGTGTAAGTGTTCATGTGTGTCCTAGTGATTCCCCCTGATGGACCAATTTTCTTTTGCTTTAATAATTGGGGTTGAATCTCCATGTCGACCGGTCGAATTTCCTACATCGCCTTTCGTAGGTGAATTAAGCTCCATGTCTCTTGGGTCGTTAATACCATAATTCAATAAGTTGCCGGGGATGGTCAGGTGTGAAAGACCTTTTAGTGAACCATATGAATGTAGGGAAGACGATATTTTCTCTACCAGAGTGATGGTAACTTTAGTAGTCCCGCCAATTATTTTCTTCATCAATGTACAGGCTAAGCTTTTTTGCCTCTTCGAAGGAGGAAGCGATTTGGTGACGTCAGGTATGTTGGTTATATATGCAATATTAGGGCCTAAGTTCTCATCTTGCGATTTTGACGCCTTGGCCTCCTTTATTTCACCTTCTTCAGATACATCGCCGGTCCCTCCTATAGAAGGCATCAAAGGGCTAGCTTGCCTTTCACCTTTTTCTGAGGCAAGTCCGGTTTTGATGGCACTATGAGGGAGACTTGTTCGATGACCTTTCGTTAACAATCCAAACTTTAAAAGCGATTCATAGAAAATGACGGATTTGATTTCCCGGTCTCCCACAGGAACAACTCAAATGGCCTTGACGGCCTCAGAATACCCAGTGCCTTCAAGACGTGGGCCGATACTTGTAAAATTGAAAGAAGTTTAGAAAGAATGCACTTCGTGCATTAAACAAATATTGGTCCAAAAAAGGAACTTTCAACCTTCCAGTCATCTTCTCATAAATCCCGGGGGCAGCGTATATAGAACCGTTCTTGCCAATATTGGGTGAATTTACTCCATGCCTCTTTAGGATCTGACACTTGGAGTATGGCTCGAGGAATATGAAAAATGGACTAGTAGGCCGTCTTTTGAAGCGATAGATGTAGCGGATATCACAGGGAGTGGAGAGCCTGAATAGGATGCTCATAAAGAGAATACAAGTGTCATAGATGAACGCATACTATTGGGATGTAGCTGTGTCTGGGCGATCCCAATATACTATAGCACTTCCTGCCGAAAGGAGTTAAAAGGTAGCACGCTACCGACCCAGCACATGAATTTGTTGTAAGTTGTATGTCCAGCTGGGGGCAGGTGAGGATGATCTTGTCCTATTGGAACTAATACGTCATCAAAAGGGGTTCCATGGATCGAATATAGCCAGTGAAGAGAGGTTTCATTGATTTTTGAAGCTTGAGAATCAGTCGGATTATCCAGGATAATTTCCTCATCTATAGCATCTAGTGCTGGGCCAATAACTGCAGCGGATGGATCTGGAATACCCTACGTGGAGGTTGTCGGTGGGTCCGAAGTACCTACTACCTCCTGTTGAGAGCCTGGATCAGGCTTATAGGAAACTGTAGTAGAAATTGATTTTCTGGACATCTTTAGAGAGTAATGGATGTGGATAAAATCCTGTTTGAACTATACTTGAAAGACAATCGATATTAGATATAATGATAAAAATATTCCCTCCATGTGGTGTATGGACCAGTGCAATCGTTCAGACATGAGTATAAAAGAATTAAAGCTTTAAAAACCGATGGAGTGTGGTTGAGCGTTAAATTATCATCTTTGAAGACCGTCATCGCTGACCGTCTCCGAGGGCTTTTCCTATGGTTCAGTAGTATAGGTCTTTAATTTGAACATTGGCATTGTATGTTGAAGGCCGTTATTTGCTTTTGTTAAGTTGAACTTACGTCTATAGTCCTTAAAACTATGGAGTCATTAGTCAAACAGTTCTATATGCTCACGTGCTTGAGTCCTTGTCATTTTCCCATGTTCTATGGTTAGGTGTTGAAGTACGTGATATTAACATATGTTATGTTTAAGTGGAGATGATCTTGTTTGCCAATGCCGACATCAAAGACCGAAGCCGATCACCTTTCTGGACCAACATACGGAACCATCTAACACAAAGCTAGCGAGCGGCTCGTTGAACTAACAACACCGACCCACTGACTCTCCTCACCGATGCTGTCTCAACACCGAATGACACTGAGCCACTTATCCCTAACTCCTAAAACCATCCATACCGAGTGACCCACTCACTTCCTATCTCTCTCTAATTACCGAACGACATCAATCGCAATTTTACCGAACCTCTGTCCCTAACAACCAAACGGCCTCACTCGAACTGTGACCGACCCACCTTCCTAGACATGTGCCAGTTTGGGGAAACTCACTGGAAGTTTGGCCGCACTCACTACATTCGCTCTCCTCACTCACTCTCTAATCACTCAACAACCCACTCAGTTTAAACCGACCCATGTTCCTAATTTCACAACGACTCATGCTCTCTTTTTCATTACCCAACCGCACTACTAGACTCCTACCGAACCGTAACGTCACAGAAGTTTACAAACCACACTCTTGAATCATCGAACCCTTTTCTCCTTATCTTTTACCAAGAGACATCCTCCATCCTCCTCCTCGGTCCCGACATCCGAGTTAAGAAACAACAGCTGCTCCTTCTAGGCACCTTATGCCACCATCCATCAAAGTCTGACCGAGGTCCAAGCCTAAAGTCGACTCTTATTCCTAATTCACCATTTTCCCCACTTCTAAATCATCTTCTACCTGTTCTTATGAAAAAAGAAGAGGGAGAACCGTCCACTCGAGCACTGAAACTTTACATGAATCCAGGATTGGAAAGAGATTCGTACCTATGAAGAGAGCTCGCGGTATGCGGTGGTTTCGTGGTGTTGGGCTGGTGACTTGTTTTAGTTCGTAAGCAATTAGAGTCACGAGGTAGGCAATCTAGGTTCGATGGAAGGCTAAGTAATAAGTAAAGCTCAGGGAGGCGTAGGTTGAAGATAGTGGAAAACTGTAACAGCCCGCAAATCCGTACCCCTTGAGTCAACACGATTCTATAACAATCAACTCAAGTTGCACAGAAATACGAACCATTTGGATTTAAGAAGAAGAGGTAGAAGAAGAGAAAACAAAATCAACACCAGAATCTAACCATCGCAGCGGAATAAAATATAATAGGGAACAAATAATCTTTACTCAAAATCAAATATATCAGTTTACATACATTACATCATCAGGGTACATCAGTCACAGCTCACATCAATAACATGTAATGGGTACACAACAACTCAACACAGCGGAAATATATATATATACAAGTACGAGAATACGTATCGTCATCCAGCTCGTCTCCTGAGCTCCACAGCATCATATCCTGTATTCTATAATACTCGGTCTGACCCGAGCATTACAGTTAAATAATACCCGAGTCAGTCTGGAATACCAGCGTGAGAAAATCACACCCAATTGATTATTAAAGTTTCAAAAATCCTTTGAAAACAAAAGCATCTCGTAAGACCACGCCACAAATAAACATGTCGGGTTTTTACCTTACGATAGCTAAAACAATTTTTATAGAAATCCTCTGATATTATAATAGGGTCTATATACAAATACTTATAAAATAGCCGAAATTGTTACATCTATTAAATTCCAGCTACTAGCCACAGAGTGGGTAATACAAACAAAACTCGTACAAGGCTCGTAGGGAGAATGGATTTCCAACAATGACTAGGCACTGGGGTACCACCTGTCACAGTACGGGGCCTAGATCACCGTACCGAGGATTACTCCCTTCATCCCCTGCAACACAAGGCCGGAACCATTCCTTACTGAACAGTCCCGAACAAGATAAACCCCGTGGTTGGCGCGACCAACCACCACTAAGCCGAAATATATCTAAGGGACATCTAGACAGGGGAATTACCTTGTCCTGCTTGGGTATGACCCACCTAACCTTGCTGCATATCCCCTGATTTTCAGTCATTCCCATTTGATGAGGCTTGAGGCTAAGCGTTACCTTTAGAACGTTTTCACTTAGAATGCCCATCGCCCACCTGACGATGTTTCGCAAGTATTCGTCCATACAAGTCCGTCCCGGGTTCGAACGGAACCGAAGGCACTATTCCTACTACATCCATTTTGGAAATATCCTCAGGATTAGTAGCGACTAGCCCTTGCACTTCACTGCTACAGCTTCAACTCCGAACACGTTTCACGAAACGTACAAATCGGATCGAAGTGGTTTTCGAGAAATAAATCTCGATCTCGGTCTCTTCAAAACGATCAACGCATTGTCCAATATTGATAGTCGGTTATTTAACTATCAATTAATATTCACACAACAACCATCAACCAATAAATAAATTTTTCCCAAATTATTTATTAATCTCCAAAAATATCTTCACAAGATATATTTCTATTTCCAATCCTTTGAAAACAGTTTCAAAACCATTTTCCTTTCAGAATAAACTTTCCCAAATATTTTCTATCTCCTCTGAAATTTACCAAGCACAAACTAGATTTTAAAAAATAATAATTTAAAACACTTTACTTTGAAATATATATTTATATTTTAAAACATTTAAGTTAAAAACTACTTTGATAATTTGTTAAAAATACATACTATATAAATTTTTGAAAATAAAGTTACTTAATAAATATAAAACCAGATTTATACTTTTAAAAACATAATACTACTATAATAGATAAAGAGAAATACTTACTTAAGAACTTAAATATTAGAAATAAGAAATTTTCCACACTTGCTTTTTTAAACAACCTTTAATCTTTTAACTTATATTTAAAAAATTTACTTCGAAAACGTACTTGGTTATCCAGGGAGAATTCCAACTTCAATCACTTAAATCAATTTCCCAAATTGATTTCCAATTTATTTCCTTTTTATTCGGAATCTATTAATTTCAGATTTCATTTCTTGATTACAATTTAAAAATACTTTAACTCAAAATTTCAATTTTTAGATTTCTCAATTACTTCTTTATTCTTTTAAATAAATTTAAACTTTAAATTTTAAGATAATTCCTTTTTTCTTATATTGATATAACTTAAGTTTACAATTCATTAATTTCATTTTATTAAAAATTACATTTCTCTTCATACTCGAAGTTATTTAATATTATTTCATATTACTTCTATTTCTTTTCAATTCATTCTTAATTTATTCAAACTTTCTATAATTATTTTGCTTACAAATTTAATTCTTTTTAATTTCTTTCAACAATCCAATTCATATAATTTGTTAATTCATTATACCCAATTATCCAATCAACCATAACATTCAATATGCCAATACAGCTCATCATAAGATATCAAATAATCACAACAGAGAATATGGAATAATTTAAATAAATGTGAGGGGTCCAGTTGGATCCCTCCAACCTGTTTTCCCTGCATCCACAAATGTTAGCACAATATAATATGCCAATTCTAAAATATCATACTAAAGCACATCAATCAATTCAACCATTCAAGCAATTATTTAAATTTAATCATTTAAATTTAAATTATACTGAGTGAGATTAACTCACCTTTGCATTTGCAATCCGACCCAATTCGTCTTACTTCTTCAAATTTTTACCTTGGATAAACATTATTCAATTTATTAATATTTTGCATTAATCGAACAATAAATTTCCGTTTTACAATTTCATTTAATTTTAACCAATGATTTGCAATTTTTAATGGATAATTAAATTTTGAACTAATTTCCCTTTGAATAATCCTTTAGTAACTAAAATAGATTTTAATTAAGTTAACTAAACAAATATATTACTTTAAAGTTAAACTAGTAACTTCAAAATGTGTACTTGTTATATTTATTTCTTCTGAAATTATTTTATCTACTTATAAAAATTATTTACATAGATTTAAAAATCTATTTGTATACTAACTTCAACATACAAAATCCCTTCATATTTTCCTAAATAATTTATAGACTTCAAAAGTCTAATTCTACAAAAACTTTATCATTCAAAAACTAACTATTTAATTAAACTGATAACTTCTCTTTAAAACATATATATACTTATATATATTCAGTAATTCAAAAATTAAATGAATAAATACCTCACTGTAAATATCTTACTGTATAATAAAACTTCAACTTCAGTTATAATATACATATATACATGTACTCTGAAACCTGTATATATATATTTACATAGAAGATTTAATCGAGACAGAGGATACTCACAGCAAGAAGAAGCCTAAAATCCAGCATCTTTTAGGATGCCGACGTTAACGCAACATCTCTGCTTTCGCTTGGCCGTACAACTATGTCACACTCCTCCCCAAGACGACGCGGCCTTCCAAACTTCCACCTGAGATGCTTCTCACCTCTACGAACTCGAATCCAGCTTCAGATTCAAACACCAATCCCTACAAAGAGCTTAAACCGCAACCCTAGCTCCAAACAGTGTTCGACCCTTCACTGTCGAGTTACTCGACAACGTCGCACCCCCTCCTCCAATCAATATAGCAGATCAAAGCCCTTTAGAAGAACCGAATTTAGGAGATGGTTTCATTTTTTTTTTTTTACGAAACTGATTCGATTCGATTTGGGGGTGCGGCCCCTTTTTGATTTTGAATTTATTTGCGAACCAAAGAAGAATGGGAGAGGGGAACGAAATAGAAACGAATGATCGTGATTTCAATTCAAAAGGTTCGGCCATTTTTTTTTTAGTATCTGAATTTCACTGGAGATAGAATAGGTTTCGTATAAAAGAAAGGAGGATGAAGAATCGTCTTTGGAAAGCCAAAGGAAGCGTGCACGGGAAGGAACTGAAAAGATTCTGATGTAAATTAAGTTTGACTAACAAGTACAATATATTCCTATTTTCAAATAAACTTCAGCGCGTTTATACGCCGTATTCGCACACAGCAACTTCGTTCAATACGAAATTTGAAACCCGGTAATAATTCGATATTACAGAACCAATGGAACTGGTTTCGTCGAATTCCGAGACCGTGCCTCGGAAGGCTATTTTTAAATTCAATTTAAACAATGAAATTTTAAAACCGAATAAATCACCATTAAATTTAAATTTTAAAACTTCCATTATCTTCAATATTATCAATATAGATTTTATAAGTCTTCAAATTATTTTTAACAGGCTTAAAATTCCAGATTCAACATTTTATTCAAATTCAAGTTATTTAATTCGATAATTAATTATCAAATAAATTGTGATATTCGTAATTCAATTGAAAATTATACCATTGAATATTTAAAATCGATTAAATATTCCGATTTAAATCACTTGAAAATTCCGGGTCGTCGCATTCCTCCCCCCTTAAAAGAATTTCGTCCCCGAAATTACTAGTTAGGAAGAATGATTCAATACCCGTTTATTATTTCCCTAAACCAAACAGTTTTCTAACAATTCAACATCTTACCAATTATCTTTTATATAAAAGACTCATTATCTTTCTTACTAACTTCCAAACCTTTCTCTAGTTCCAATCCATACCACTTGTTTAACCATTCAAGTTTCAATTTAAAACCAAATTTTGAATTATCAAAATTTTCTCAAAATTTTTCTAACTCTCTAAATTCCCGAAAAATTTCGCCAGCGTCTCCTTTGCGCGGCTAGCTCGGTACAACTACAAAATGGCTCTGCGGCCTCCCAAATCCAAAAGAAAACAAAAGGCCCAGTGGCTCAATCCAAATCCAAATCCCAATCAAATTCCATACCAAATTTAAATACATACCTTTTGTCGAGCATTTCAAATTTTATCTTTTCATATCAAACCCAATTTTCTTTTTCCCTTTACAATACCTGCATACCTGCTTAGCACCAATATCCAAACACAATATCCCAAAACATCTTATCGATTTTTTTTTTTTTTTTCACAAAATGCCAATATCTATTCATCCAAATATTAACCTGGAATATATTTATATTACCAAATTCCAATTAAGAATTCACTATTCCTTTCTTAAGTTAGTATAGACATTTTATATGTTTCTTATCTTTATTTCTCTTTACCTCTTTTAGTTTATACTTATTTCTATTCAAATCGATTTCCACATTACATATGTATTTCATTTATTTTCAACTTTGAACTTTTAAATTTTATCCTTCCTTTATAACTACTTTAAGTCATCACTTTAATTAGTTTCATTTACTAACTTAGTTTAGTTTCCAATTCTAAATAGTTTTGTCGTTAACAAAATTTTCCAAAATTTTCAAAAATTTTCTAACTCCCAAAATTTCTGAAAATTTTTGGCAGAGTCCCGTTTGTACGGAGGAGCTTTTGCAATTTGACAAAAGAGATAAATATATATACATCGACCCACCCAGTCGGAAAAACCAAAAACAGTTCATATTTCCTATTTTTATTGCGTAGGCGTACCTTATTTAGCATTTTAAGCAAGCGGCTTATTCTTTTTAGCAAATAGCACTACCAAATCCAGCCACACGGCTTCCAGGTACCTGTACTTACTCAATTTAAACATGTAAGTGCCAAATATATGCAGTTTAACTACATTTCACTTATTTACAATAGTTAAAACATATGACTTCTAAAAGAATCTCATACCAAACAATTTTCCGTAAGCAATTAATATAGTTTCATGCTAATTCAACTGTTTCACTTAATTTATAAACCATTCTCATCCAATGTGAATGTTTTTCAATCCATTCGTATATAACCTCATTAATTTGAACGGTTTAAAACTCAATTGCTTACATTTAGTTTAATATTAAGCAAACTGAACTCATATTTAATTCAATTGCTTTCAAAACCAATTTATTTTACTCCTATCCATCCAAGGCATTTTAATAACATCTATTTACATTCAATAACAATATATTCTTTGCAATTTGACGAGATTTATGTGGATAAATAAGCACTTGAGTGTTATAATCAATTTAAATTGACCCCAACTCAACTTAAGCTTAATTCTATTCCATTTCGGATTTATTCACAATCCATATATTCTCAGTTTCATTGCATTTTAAATTTGAATCTATTCACTCGCATTCCATTTTATTAACCAATTAGTTCATCCAAACCATATACAACCTAGGTTCATCTTAATTGCCAATTAAATTTCCCCTTTATTTTAACCCATTCACAATCATTTATTTAGCTCAACACATTCCATTTAAATTTCATTTACTATCCATTTATTTACATTTTATTCCATATTTGTTTATTCCAAACTATTTTATTTATCTCGAAGACAATCCAAGCTATTTCATTCAATAACCATTTCTCAACTTATTTAAACCACATTTCATTTGATTCTTATTTATTCCATCACGTATTTATTCAATATAATTAGTCTATCCACATTCACTTAAACCATTCTAATAAACTCTAAACATTCCATTTTCCTTATTGTCTTAAGTTATTTCAATCCCTTAATAATTTAAATGGTTTACAACTATTTTTCTAAGCATTTTCACTCCATTAAATACTATCGGCATCACACCGAATTTTTTTTTATTTCAATTAAAATTTATTCCTACTTGATTTAAATCCAATTCACTATTATTAATCTAAATTTTAAGTTGAATTCAATCTAACTCCTTTCATCCTTTAGCTTAAGTTTATTCACTCCAATTTTATACTTAAGCTCATTTTATTTTAAAGTAAATTTTCTTATTCAACTTAATTCTCTCCCAATCAAATCTCAATTCAAATCTGCAACTTCATTTGATTGGTTAATATCAAATTTAACTTTCCAGATCCAACTCATTTAATTGATTACATGGCCATCTCCAATTTACTTCCACTTATTTGGATTTTATTTGCAATTCATACCATTACCATTTTAATCCATTTCATTTTTATTCTATACTTCCAAATTATATTTATTTTGTTAACACCTCAAGTCTAATTTTAATTAATAACTCAAGTTCTGATTTTATTATTCACCGTTAATTTATCATCCAATTTATTAACTCACAATTCAGTTTCATTCTCAATTTCTTTCACTTCATCAACAATTTGAATCCATTTTAATTTAAAACTTGAGTTTATTTCCAAACTTTATCATAAACTCACAATTCAATTTCATTAACTAATTTACTAACAAATTTGTTCTTACTTTATTTATAATCCAATACTTGAATTTTAACTCCAAATATCACTCCATTAATTTTCTTAGTTCAATTTAGTTTATGATTCAAGTTTGGATTTTCTTTACATTTTCCAATTCATCAAAATATTAAATTTGGGCTTTGTATTCCATTTTAAATTTTATAAGTTACCACTTATTGTTTTATACAATTCCATCCATCATAAGCTTGAATATATTCACCTTTTATTTTTAACTCAAGCCTTCTATTTATTTATTTCAACCCAATTCTTATCCAACTTATTTTCCATTTATTCAGGTAAGAATTTAATTTCATTAATTAATTCAATTGAATTCTCATCCCAACTCAATTTTACTTTAACTTGGATTTATTTAACTCAATTCGATTTCAACTCAATTCGAATACAATTGGATATTCTTTCAGCTTATTCAATTAATTTCAATCCAGTCAATTTTTTTTTTATTTTCAAATCCAAGTTAATTTCATTTTCAAATTTTCTCTTTAAATTTTAATTCCAACATTCCAAGCCTATATTTCCTTCCTGATTTAAAACTCAACTCAATTTTATAAGCTTACAATTTTTCTCATCAGGATTTTTAAACTCCCGGCTTTGGCTTCAAACCATTTTGAAATCTCCAATATCTCAAACCACATTTCTCAAAAATTTTAAACCAATCCTGGATTTTATTTCCAACAAATTTCCTTTGAAATTTTCAAAAACATCTGCTTTCCTAAACAAATCAATTTGGTAGCAATTCTTTACTTAGAAATTCGAAAATGAATACTGATGATGCGGCCGTCATCATCAGAATTATTTTCCAATAATTCAAGTGATTTCAATGCTATATTACTTCCAAAATCCATTTATAACAATTCCCTCTTAGAAATATCTCCAAAACAATGCTATCATTTATCTTCAAAAATACTTCCAAATCCCCGGGATTTAAAATTTCCAAATCTTGCTTAAATAAGTTTTAACCATATTTCTTTTGTACAGTTTATGCTTATACAAATTCTCAAATGATTACATTTCAATTTTATAATTTCATTTATAATTCATATTTATACATTTCATTTCATTATGAATTTATTTCCTTCAAACTTTGGTTATTTCATTTTTTTTCCAATTTCTAGTTAGATTTTCATTTAACAATGATAATACTTTAATATTATCATTTCTAACATCCAAGCAACCATATATTAGCTACATAGTTTTCAAAAACTATTCTTTATATCAAGATATGTTTTTGGGTAAAATTATTTCATTTACCCATATTTAAAACAATATCGTGTCGATTGCTCTATGCAAGTGTTTAGAAACCCCTTCAATACAGTTGCGCAGACTGTGTCGATGAAGGTTCATATGCCACTCAATAAACCAATCAACACAATATTAAAACAATTTATATTCACTAACAAATACGCACTCATATTTATTTATACGCTCAAACTCATTTTAGAGTATTATAGACTCTAAATTAAATGAGTAATTCCCACCAGAGCCAAGGTTATCATCAACCTAAGCTCTGATACCAACTGTAACAGCCCGCAAATCCGTACCCCTTGAGTCAACACGATTCTATAACAATCAACTCAAGTTGCACAGAAATACGAACCATTTGGATTTAAGAAGAAGAGGTAGAAGAAGAGAAAACAAAATCAACACCAGAATCTAACCATCGCAGCGGAATAAAATATAATAGGGAACAAATAATCTTTACTCAAAATCAAATATATCAGTTTACATACATTACATCATCAGGGTACATCAGTCACAGCTCACATCAATAACATGTAATGGGTACACAACAACTCAACACAGCGGAAATATATATATACAAGTACGAGAATACGTATCGTCATCCAGCTCGTCTCCTGAGCTCCACAGCATCATATCCTGTATTCTATAATACTCGGTCTGACCCGAGCATTACAGTTAAATAATACCCGAGTCAGTCTGGAATACCAGCGTGAGAAAATCACACCCAATTGATTATTAAAGTTTCAAAAATCCTTTGAAAACAAAAGCATCTCGTAAGACCACGCCACAAATAAACATGTCGGGTTTTTACCTTACGATAGCTAAAACAATTTTTATAGAAATCCTCTGATATTATAATAGGGTCTATATACAAATACTTATAAAATAGCCGAAATTGTTACATCTATTAAATTCCAGCTACTAGCCACAGAGTGGGTAATACAAACAAAACTCGTACAAGGCTCGTAGGGAGAATGGATTTCCAACAATGACTAGGCACTGGGGTACCACCTGTCACAGTACGGGGCCTAGATCACCGTACCGAGGATTACTCCCTTCATCCCCTGCAACACAAGGCCGGAACCATTCCTTACTGAACAGTCCCGAACAAGATAAACCCCGTGGTTGGCGCGACCAACCACCACTAAGCCGAAATATATCTAAGGGACATCTAGACAGGGGAATTATCTTGTCCTGCTTGGGTATGACCCACCTAACCTTGCTGCATATCCCCTGATTTTCAGTCATTCCCATTTGATGAGGCTTGAGGCTAAGCGTTACCTTTAGAACGTTTTCACTTAGAATGCCCATCGCCCACCTGACGATGTTTCGCAAGCATTCGTCCATACAAGTCCGTCCCGGGTTCGAACGGAACCGAAGGCACTATTCCTACTACATCCATTTTGGAAATATCCTCAGGATTAGTAGCGACTAGCCCTTGCACTTCACTGCTACAGCTTCAACTCCGAACACGTTTCACGAAACGTACAAATCGGATCGAAGTGGTTTTCGAGAAATAAATCTCGATCTCGGTCTCTTCAAAACGATCAACGCATTGTCCAATATTGATAGTCGGTTATTTAACTATCAATTAATATTCACACAACAACCATCAACCAATAAATAAATTTTTCCCAAATTATTTATTAATCTCCAAAAATATCTTCACAAGATATATTTCTATTTCCAATCCTTTGAAAACAGTTTCAAAACCATTTTCCTTTCAGAATAAACTTTCCCAAATATTTTCTATCTCCTCTGAAATTTACCAAGCACAAACTAGATTTTAAAAAATAATAATTTAAAACACTTTACTTTGAAATATATATTTATATTTTAAAACATTTAAGTTAAAAACTACTTTGATAATTTGTTAAAAATACATACTATATAAATTTTTGAAAATAAAGTTACTTAATAAATATAAAACCAGATTTATACTTTTAAAAACATAATACTACTATAATAGATAAAGAGAAATACTTACTTAAGAACTTAAATATTAGAAATAAGAAATTTTCCACACTTGCTTTTTTAAACAACCTTTAATCTTTTAACTTATATTTAAAAAATTTACTTCGAAAACGTACTTGGTTATCCAGGGAGAATTCCAACTTCAATCACTTAAATCAATTTCCCAAATTGATTTCCAATTTATTTCCTTTTTATTCGGAATCTATTAATTTCAGATTTCATTTCTTGATTACAATTTAAAAATACTTTAACTAAAAATTTCAATTTTTAGATTTCTCAATTACTTCTTTATTCTTTTAAATAAATTTAAACTTTAAATTTTAAGATAATTCCTTTTTTCTTATATTGATATAACTTAAGTTTACAATTCATTAATTTCATTTTATTTATAATTACATTTCTCTTCACACTCGAAGTTATTTAATATTATTTCATATTACTTCTATTTCTTTTCAATTCATTCTTAATTTATTCAAACTTTCTATAATTATTTTGCTTACAAATTTAATTCTTTTTAATTTCTTTCAACAATCCAATTCATATAATTTGTTAATTCATTATACCCAATTATCCAATCAACCATAACATTCAATATGCCAATACAGCTCATCATAAGATATCAAATAATCACAACAGAGAATATGGAATAATTTAAATAAATGTGAGGGGTCCAGTTGGATCCCTCCAACCTGTTTTCCCTGCATCCACAAATGTTAGCACAATATAATATGCCAATTCTAAAATATCATACTAAAGCACATCAATCAATTCAACCATTCAAGCAATTATTTAAATTTAATCATTTAAATTTAAATTATACTGAGTGAGATTAACTCACCTTTGCATTTGCAATCCGACCCAATTCGTCTTACTTCTTCAAATTTTTACCTTGGATAAACATTATTCAATTTATTAATATTTTGCATTAATCGAACAATAAATTTCCGTTTTACAATTTCATTTAATTTTAACCAATGATTTGCAATTTTTAATGGATAATTAAATTTTGAACTAATTTTCCTTTGAATAATCCTTTAGTAACTAAAATAGATTTTAATTAAGTTAACTAAACAAATATATTACTTTAAAGTTAAACTAGTAACTTCAAAATGTGTACTTGTTATATTTATTTCTTCTGAAATTATTTTATCTACTTATAAAAATTATTTACATAGATTTAAAAATCTATTTGTATACTAACTTCAACATACAAAATCCCTTCATATTTTCCTAAATAATTTATAGACTTCAAAAGTCTAATTCTACAAAAACTTTATCATTCAAAAACTAACTATTTAATTAAACTGATAACTTCTCTTTAAAACATATATATACTTATATATATTCAGTAATTCAAAAATTAAATGAATAATTACCTCACTGTAAATATCTTACTGTATTTTAAAACTTCAACTTCAGTTATAATATACATATATACATGTACTCTGAAACCTGTATATATATATTTACATAGAAGATTTAATCGAGACAGAGGATACTCACAGCAAGAAGAAGCCTAAAATCCAGCATCTTTTAGGATGCCGACGTTAACGCAACATCTCTGCTTTCGCTTGGCCGTACAACTATGTCGCACTCCTCCCCAAGACGACGCGGCCTTCCAAACTTCCACCTGAGATGCTTCTCACCTCTACGAACTCGAATCCAGCTTCAGATTCAAACACCAATCCCTACAAAGAGCTTAAACCGCAACCCTAGCTCCAAACAGTGTTCGACCCTTCACTGTCGAGTTACTCGACAACGTCGCACCCCCTCCTCCAATCAATATAGCAGATCAAAGCCCTTTAGAAGAACCGAATTTAGGAGATGGTTTCATTTTTTTTTTTTTTTTACGAAACTGATTCGATTCGATTTGGGGGGTGCGGCCCCTTTTTGATTTTGAATTTATTTGCGAACCAAAGAAGAATGGGAGAGGGGAACGAAATAGAAACGAATGATCGTGATTTCAATTCAAAAGGTTCGGCCATTTTTTTTTTAGTATCTGAATTTCACTGGAGATAGAATAGGTTTCGTATAAAAGAAAGGAGGATGAAGAATCGTCTTTGGAAAGCCAAAGGAAGCGTGCACGGGAAGGAACTGAAAAGATTCTGATGTAAATTAAGTTTGACTAACAAGTACAATATATTCCTATTTTCAAATAAACTTCAGCGCGTTTATACGCCGTATTCGCACACAGCAACTTCGTTCAATACGAAATTTGAAACCCGGTAATAATTCGATATTACAGAACCAATGGAACTGGTTTCGTCGAATTCCGAGACCGTGCCTCGGAAGGCTATTTTTAAATTCAATTTAAACAATAAAATTTTAAAACCGAATAAATCACCATTAAATTTAAATTTTAAAACTTCCATTATCTTCAATATTATCAATATAGATTTTATAAGTCTTCAAATTATTTTTAACAGGCTTAAAATTCCAGATTCAACATTTTATTCAAATTCAAGTTATTTAATTCGATAATTAATTATCAAATAAATTGTGATATTCGTAATTCAATTGAAAATTATACCATTGAATATTTAAAATCGATTAAATATTCCGATTTAAATCACTTGAAAATTCCGGGTCGTCGCAGGAAAGCTGAGAGAACCAAAATGATTGAAGGATTGAGGAGGGAGATTTTCTTTGTTCGAGTAGAGCAAGAGAAGATAAGCTAAGGGGTAAAAGTAGGAAGATTGAGAAGAAGTGTGGACCTTCATACATAGGAAGGGGAAGGTGAACATGCCTTACCTTATGGAGCCGATCGACACATATTTACTAGTTCGGTGAAACAAGCACTGATCGCGTGGTTTGGTATCGGTATGCCAATCCATATTATGTCTAAAAGAGAGAGAGAGGAAATATTACTAAAATAAAAATTACATAAATGTAAGCACATGATATAAGGAAAGTTCGCCATGCGACGACCTTCATGAGATCGTATTCGCTTGGCTTTTGAAAGTAGGAATTGGTTATTGATTCAAGTCGCGTCGTGTTGTTTCACACAACACACTTTGGGGGGCAAATGTTACCCCGCACCTTGGCCTTACTATGAGACGATAGTAACAGGTAATATATAGTGCTTGACAAGACTCTGACTAAGGAAGGTTGGAGATACAAAGGGTTTTGGGAATTCGATATGTTCGGTATTTCTATATGGCCCGGCAGAAGTGAGGGAACACATGGCTCGGCAAAAGTGTTGGAATACATGGTTCAGCCTGCATTGTTCAACAAGCACCGCTCGGTCAAGAACGAAGGTCACTCATGGCTCGGTCGAGATGGACAGCTTGGATCGCTCAGCCAATGAAGGTAAAAGTGGGGCAGTTCGGTCTATATGGTTAGGGAAGGATGGCTTAGTATATTTATATGGGTCGGCCTACTTGCATGGTTTGGTACCAGGTGGTAGTTCGATCGAGATAGATAACTGAACAGTGGATCAGCCAAGGCATTGAGTAGAAGTGGATTGGTCAGGGTAGACGAGTAGTTGGGGAACGGCCATGTTAGTTCGGCCTGATTAGCCCGGTGTAGATGTGGTCGGCATGCATGTGTAAGCTTAATCTTGGTTCGGCAATTATCGTTCGGCTTCAATGGTTCGGCGTATACCCCTCAGTACATATGGGTCGGTCAAGTATGGGTCGGCCTTAAAACGGCATACGTGGGTCGGCAGCGCTGGGTCATAATAGTTCGACATACCTGGTTCGGTGCATGCCAGGGACGTTAACAGGTTATTAAGTCTACAACAAAGTGAGGCGATTGGCATGACTGTGCTTCAAGTCGCACCGCTATTTGCTTTGGGTCTCTTGAGAAATCGCTTTGAGTCATTTGCGAGAAAACCCCAGTTCAACACTTACCGCTCAACCAATGTCGCTCGGAAAACGTGGCTCGGTCTGATGTACATGAGTTATCAGCGATAGGCCGAAAGTACATCATTCGTGGGCCTGAGAAGGAAGTCTAGCCTATCTTCGTCTATAAATAGAGGGGCAGGGGTGCAATGAAAAAGTACATTTTTTCGAGAATTCCGAGGACACTCTGCAATTTTTTACACTGGCTTTCTTACAATTAAAACTTGTATTCAAGCTACTTGCTTATAGATTGTATTTTTGTTCAAGTCTTAGAGGAAAGCAAAAAAAGATTATATTAACAGTGGACGTAGGCAGTTACGCCGAACCACTATAATTCCGGTGTTCTTGTTTTTACAGTTAGTTTTGCATACGTCACTCGGTTTTAATTTATTTTCTTCATTAATCTCTCTACATAATTCTATTCAAATGTGTTAGTAACTGATTTTGGCACTAACAATAAATTTGAGTTAGGCTTTATTTTTTGTAATGACTAGTTATGATTAGATTTTTGCATCATTTTCCATTACCCTTCAATAAAAGTTATGAGTTACATAATATTTTTGGATTATTTACCTTATTAAGACAAGGGATACATTAGTAGTGGAGATATTATTGGCTAATTTACATGTGTATAGCACTGCACGTAGAGATACAATTTCTATAGCTAATCATGTTGTACATTCCTTTCAAATCATACCTTTTTGATCGATGTTCTCTTAAACTAGAAAACACCATTTTATGGGCTACTCGGCAGCTTTATATAATCTTATTACATTAGGTAGTGGAAACAACTGCACTTGTTGTGCTTTATATTTTCGAGAATACATATGCTCTTTGTAACATAACCTATTACTAATATTAAAAAAGAATGTTACCTATCACAACTAAAAGAACTAATTTAACTGACACTACTACCCAATCGACTAGGCCTAACATTTTCACTTGTAGAAATCATGTTACTCTTACATGCATGATTCTATCAAGGTTTGACATTTTAACTATAAAACAACATCAATTTAGATAATTAATAATATAAAACCAATAATAAGTTTTCTCTCCAAAATTTTAGCAAGGTCACCATAATTACAGCATGACTAGGCAATTTTAATATAACCTTATACCTAGGTAAAATGTAGGATTGCTGAAGTGAAGTTCACGAAAGAAATTTTTCTACAAATTTTAAATGAATTTACAAAGTCATCCAAATTGTAAGGCATTATTTACATATTTGAAACTAAATATAATTTTCCACTTTCACTTGGGATTATAAATGATGTAGTAAAATTAAGGTTGACGTAATATATGAAGACTAGTTTCAGTACATCAGGTTGTCAATGATTACCATTGTCAGTTGATGTATAATACCAATTTCATTGGTTACAATGCGTCAAACTTTGTGATAGTTATATCATGTGTTACAAAAGAGAACAATGCATGCTTAAATATAACGTAACTAGTGTTCATATTTTTGTATTTATTTATATTTAAATATGCTTTTAATGTATGTTTTTGTAGTAACATATGTGTTTATGTATGTCTTTATAAGAGTGTTAAAGAACTAAAATGCTTCTGTGAGAGTTCAGCTAAAAGTGGAGTCGGTTGAGTAGGCATATCGAATCCCCTGGCTCTACTCTCTGCAGTAGAGTTTTATTTAAATGTTGTGATGGGTTATTTTCGAACTATTCTCTAAAAGTAAACTAAAGTTGTGTTAATCAACTAGTTCTAAATAAGATGTAGATAAAATAATAAAACATAATAATTGGAAGTACTAGATATTTACTAATATAGTTATTAGATTTTTTTATTATATAGAATTAGTTTCCTTTGTATTTAATATCTATGAAATGTTATATTGATTCAAACAAGATACCAGAATTTATTCCACATATACTAAAAAACACTTGCATAACATCATTATTGTCTAATACATATGTAAACATGCCTTGCCCTATGCTACGTACATCCGCAGAGTAAGACCATATATATATATATAATTGACTACTCGATAAATGTCATGTCACATACAACTACTCAATATATTATCATGACACGATAAACTATATCCTACGTTCACTATTCATTCAATCCATGGATATATTGAAGGTCGGTCCATCAAAAAGTCTCATAAGCCTACAATATGAATGTCTACATTATCTTATGGTCCACATAGTGAATATGTGCGACTGATGACACTATGATAAGTCATATGAGCAACAAACATAAATAAATTGTAGAGGAATAACCATTCTAAAAATCACATATTCATCCTCGGCTAATAGAAAACTCACTTTATATCTGTATACATCTTATCCCTACGGGGATGAATAATCGTCTTAAGGCTATAGAAACCCACTAGTACTTCCTCCAGAACATCTTCCATAATTGGAACATACAGCCACCCATCTCTTATTAGGCATCCTCTCTCGTTGATCGATTACTTACAGATGTGGGTGAAATGCTCTCTCCTACCTAACCTATTCAAAATGTCAAATATTGTCGCATCTCTTGTCCGTTATTGACCGATGCAATCCATTAATGTTGGTCTTAATTCCACGGCTACTAGATAACCCAGAGTGAAGTGAATTATGATGATGGGTGGAAATTGATATTCAAGAGAAACTCCAAGTTCCTCCACTTTTTTACGTCATTAAGAGTAGCATGCATCCGGCTAAGGGCGTCGGCAACCATATTCCATTTTCTAAGAGTATACTAAAAATCAAAGTCATGTGATGCTGCAAACTCCATCCACCTCTACTGTTAACTTAAAGTCATGTGCGTGATAACCCTTCTCATGATCATTCAACTACTTGCTTTGCATAGGCTATTACCTAGCCTTCTTGCATAAGAATAGATCTTCACCCCGTACCACATGCATCGTGTAACGGTGAAAGGCTTGACCCATTCGGAATAATTGGCACTGGTGCACTAGTCAACAAACCTTTCAACGTCTTTAAAGCTTCTGTGCATTTTTCATACCATGCAAAGACTAATTTTTTCTTAGTTAGTCGAGTCAATGGAACAACTATCTTTGCAATGTTCTTAATGAACTTTCTATAGCAACCCGCTAACCTAATAAAATTCCCAACCCCCTTAGTGTTCCTTAGAATTTTTCGGTCTTCAATAGATACCTATTAAAGGTCAACTGCTAACTCTTTTTCGAAGATAATGTGATCAGAAAACCTAAATTCTTTCCTCTAAAAATGACAATTTGATAATATGGTTTTTAGCCGATGTTCTCTCGATGTCTTTAATACTTCCGTAAGTAATTTTTACACTCACCCTTACTTTAGAGAATATTGGATATCATCTACAAACACTACAACTTGTTATTTTTCTACTAAAGACTCTACTCATCAAATCCATGAAATATGCAGGATTATTTATCAATCCAAACAGCATTACTTCTCGTTCAGATGGTCCATCTGGAGTATGGAAACAAGTCTCTCCTTGTCATCTTCGGGCACTCTTAATTGATGGAATCCGATGGCCAATTCTAGTCTGGAAAAGACTTTATCCCCGAGAAACTTGTTAAAAAAAGTCATCTATTCTAGGTAAGAGATACCTATTATTCATAGTCAGCTTGTTAATTAAGCTCTCAATTGTCGATGCATAGCTTTAAAGAGCCATCTATCTTAGTGGCGAAGACAACTTGCACTCCCCACTCTGATGCGCTATGACGAATAAACCCCTTCTGTAACAACTCTGAAATATTCTTATTCAACGCTCGTCTTTATTTAGGGGCCATATGCCCCAACTGTAGCATGATGGGTCTAGCATCTTTACCCAAATCAATCCTAAGATCGATCTCCCTTCAGGGTGGGAGGCCTAGGACTTCTTCAAAAATGTCAGGAAAGTCTCAAACTATGAGCACAATTGAGAGCTCATATAGTGATAGTCTAAGAGAATATAAAGAGTAAACTGGGATTCACGGTGTAAATAACATTTTATATCTCACCCCTTACAACTCCTTAACCATTTAATCTCCTATCACAATCTAAGATAGCTCTATAATAAGACAAAAAATTAATCACTAAGTTAAGTTTCCACTCTTAAAAAAACCAAAATATACGTATTACATATAAAATCAACATTACATATGTCCAGCACTTGGTCTTTGCAAATCGTAGAAAGGTGTGTCGACCACCCAATAGGGTTTGACATAAACATAGGGTTGGCGACCAATTGTGTCTTTAGTCCTAAAGAGTTAACTACATTCTTTTCAATGGGTGAATGTGATCCTATAAAATCAAATAAGGTGCAAATAGTATTGCTAGAAATAATAGTTGCACTTTCCATCTGGGCTTTTCCTTTGTCTCAAGGAGGAGGTATGCTTGGGATAGGTACAATCTCAATGGCATAACCTTGCCCACCTTGTCCCTTCTTTGCTAACTATGGGCACCGATTCTTGAAATGCCCTTCTTCATAGCAGTGATTGCATCTCTTTTTGAACTCCTTTTTCATCAAACTCGCCTAGCAGTTCTTAATGATGTGCCCTTTTTTCTAGCATCTACAGCATGTCACACCTCTTTTCTTGATCTTTTCCTTGGCCTACCTGCCCCCTAAGATCACCCTTTTAGCTTCACCTTGATTTTGTGCCTATCCGACTTTCTCCTTTTCCTCTAAGCCAACTATCTCAAGAAGGGCCATATTAACTATCATCTCATTTGTGGCACCAGCGATAACTTGATTTAAAATTAGTTCCCTCGGTGGAGAATTAAGAACTTTTACAAACTTCATCGCCTTCTTCATAGGGTTGTCAACCAGGCTTACCCAAAAGTAGCTAATTTTGTGAATTTATTGATATACTCCTTTAATATGGGTCTCCCTATCTTAATTGGATAAACTTCTCCAATTGTAGACTTACTTCAGCTTTGGACATGAATCGTGACTCAAAGTGAGCCCTAAATTCAGCCAAGTAGTTCCTTCCTCTTCATTCTCGTGAATGACTATGGTCTACCAACCCAATGCCTCTCCCTTTAGGTTCCATGTGATAGTCCTCCTCTTATCCTGGAATTCCCATCCTAACTTTGGAATATACGACCATAGACGTTAATCTGCACCTTTATTTCTACAAAAAAAAATTCCCTCAATAACGATCGTCCTCTCATATTTTGAAAGTATTTACAATCTTTGGAAAGTCTATTGGTCGGGATACTGGTTTAGTGGGTTGAGCAACTGGCACTACTAGTGCAGCTTATTAAGGAATGGGAACCTACCGTACTAGCTTTAGATATTGTCGGAATCATTATAGCAAACTGGAAATGGTGTTATCTCCTATGTGGGGTAGTTTACCACATCAAAGGTGTCATTCTTAGCTATTTCAACTATCTATAGGTTCAATTTTTTTGATTAATCCTGATTTCCTAAGATTGTAATACTTGTTGAATCAAAAGTTTGCCTATGTTACTTATACATATATGTATGTGTGCCTATGTGTGTGCGCGCACGCGTGCATGTGTGTGTTTGTGCCTATAAGTAGTTAAGTTCAAAAAAAATTATTTTCAAAAATAACAAATATGTATTCTCACGTATACCTTTTCCCATTAATTTCTCTTATACCAAAAGGAACAAACCTCTTCAGAACATGCCCAATTTTCAACCCAATAAAAGCCTAATCAAACCTTAAGTCCATTTTAGAGCTGGTTATTGGTTGATAAAATAAACAACATATCAAGCTATCTACCTGTATTTTAGAATCTCATAGTGGAAGGGGTAAAATATAAGAACATAAATAAGTAACAATTTCACGTATATAGATCTAAAAATTACAACATTCCAAATATTCATAGTACATTGTCTAAATAAATCATCAACATGTCTAAAAACAAGGGTTCATCAAAATACTCCAAAAACATAAATAAATAACTAAATTTCCATAGTGTTCACTGCCTCCTTCACCATCTACATCAGCATCGTTCACCTAACTTGTGGGCCATAATGATGTAACAACCTGCCTTTTCGAACCATTCAAATCGGCAATCATCGACACATGTCAGACTTGAATTGCTCAAAATAACATATTGTTATTTTATATTAGGCAAAACTTAGCTTATATAATAAATAAATCAATCATAGAATCACAGTAACAAAGTGATTTAATCAATAAGCAACGGAAATAGATAAATAGTAGTTCATGAAGCTACTACATTAACATCAGAGTCAAAAGAAAATACAACATAAATCCAAATACAAAGGAATCTCTAATACATAACCAAATGTCAAGTCTAAATATAAATAAATGAAAATAACTGAAAAGCTGAATGTAAAAGATAGATCTCCAAACAAAGCTCTAAGCTCCAAAGTTGAGTCTCAAATGTTGTGACACTCAGTTTAACCCGAGCATAAAGCAAAACATAACACACTCAAGTCAGGATTAACATTCTTTTGCAAGTAAATCAACTCAAGTGAAATGTCCAAGTGAAACGCAATATAACTTAAAGACTATTGGGATTCGATCCTTTAAGGATTCGTTAAACTATCTACATACATAGTAGAATATGCTACATAGATAATGTCTATAGTAAAGTAAAATATTAAAATAGCGTTAAGGCGTTATCCATATCCAACTTAACACATTTTCTATAAATGCAATAGTCTATACAGTTTTGCGGATCCGGGCTGGTGGTAACGCATAGCAGCTACTACCACCCACCTTGAGACATACTTCCATAATCAAAGGTGCACCCAATCAAATCACGAAGTAATAGAATGCCATCGAAGAAGCATGCTCGATCGGAGGTGCGAACTTTCTTGGTCGAGCATGGCTCTTGTTTTAGTCACATCAAGCTAACTCGAGGGAATCAGGGCTACGTTCATATCTCATATAGACATTCACCAAACCTTCCTACTTCGTTTTGAATTCTCCACGACGTATACTGTTTTTAAAGTGGTTTTCGGTATTGGCAAAGAGTATGATAATATCCGATCCCGGTCTCTTTAACAACCGAACGCTTATTTCAAACCGTAGTCATTTTCATTTCAAATAGTTCCTACTTCATATCAAAATATCATATTCATTTCAAAATCATATCACTTTCGAAATCATATTCACTTTCAAAATCATTATTCACTTTTAAATCATATTCATTTCCAAAATCATAACCATATGATAGGTTAAATTATCGTATCAAAGTATTCACATTTAAATCCTTTAAATCTATAATCATAATAGTTCCCACCAAAACAACTTAAATATTGAAAGTAGTACTATATTAGAATAGCTAAACATTAAAATAGTTTATAATTAAAAATAGGTTATAGATTAAAATGGTTTATATATTAAAATAGTTTATATATTAAAAATATTTTATATAATAAAAATAGTTTCAAATTAGAATTATTTCTTCTAATTTCAAAAATCAATTCGAATCAACTTTATTTCCAAAATTCAATTTAAATCAATCCCAGTTCACCAATTTCAGTTAAAAGGGGTAATGGTTTAATTCAAATTCTCATTAAAACCATTTTTGATTTATATCGAGTTCAAATCCAGGTTTGAACTACAAATTTAAACCGCTTCCAATTTAATAGGTTTCTAGGTTTAAATATTCAAACAATTTACAATAGCTAAATTTGATAAATTTCATTTATATTTCAAAATTCAAGTTTAAATTTTATTAAATTTGAAAATATTCACTAAATCATCTTTTATTAACATTTAAATAAAATTTCAGATTACCAATTTAAATCAATATCAATAATTAAATATCTAATTTCAAATATATTTAATTCTAAAATACTCACCTAATTACTTTTTTCAAGTATTTAAATAAAATATCCAATTACAAATTTAAATCAAAATTTAATATTCAATTTTGTTTAAATTTGAAATTATTTATTTAATCACCTTTAATTAAATCAAGTTATAAAATCATACTTTTCAAAATCTCAAAATCAATAAGTTTCCGATCAATTCTTATTTATATTCAGCTCTCAAACAAATTAAATTACAAATTAACTAAATTTATCTTACCAACCTTTATTTTATTAACGTTATTGCAAAATCTATTTTAAAATATAATTTTCAAAAATACTTAAATGTATTATATATGTACTAATTTAATTTAATTTTATTAAACTAAATCTAATTATTAAATTTATTTCATATTAAATCTTATATATATTTAAAAATAATAAAATTATAAGAAAAATCTTAAAATTTATATTTTCAAAACTATCTTATAAATTAATAATTTCAAAATATATAAATTTTAAAAATCGAAATTTTACACGTATGTAAAAATTGAAACTTATATATTATTTTTAAAAATCGCTATTTATTAAAATCCATATATTTCCTTTCAAAACCTTGGAAATCATTTTCAAAAATAAACCAATGGTGTCCGTATATAGTTTTCTATCCTATGGTCAAGTAATATGGATATTTATCATTTCAATCCACAATAATTTAATATTTCCGGTGTATATCATTTCAACCCGCAATCCCAAAATTTCAAAATCAATAAAATCGCAAGGATTTATTATTTCAACCCATAACGATTTTACCTAATCTAAAATATCATTTGGGTATATATCGTTCAACCCATAGTGATTTTCCTAACTAGTAGAGAACTTGCAGAGTGAGAATAATAGAATAATATTATAAAATAACATACATGTCAATAGCAGGCCTATGTCATTATTAAAAATTTAAATATAATATGTATGCAATAGTTTAGGTGTCATATATAAATTAACATAGGTGAACAATTGCAATAATAACATATCATATTTAACAATTTAATCACTAATCAGTTCTAATTAACAACATATTTCAATCGTCATTTCATGTGAAATAAATTTACTAAACATAAGAATGCTAATCGTGAGTGATCGCTCTCTTTTCGAGGTTATGAAAACAACGATGGCGAAGAAGATGATACGAACATGCACACGGATATGCAACAAATCACCAAATAGAAACGAATAAGTAACGGGGCAGCGAAGGACGAAAAATTGCTATTGTATGGATCCAGACAGTGGCAAAGCAAAGTAGCACAATCCAGAATTTGAGAATATACACACAAACACACAAAATGAATGCAAACTCTACAGGAGTAAACATATAATATTCCAATGAAATGTCACAGCTGCAATATGATGTAAAGGAAGTAAAGTAAATGAGAGTTTATAAGCGAATACGGTTAAATGTACGATACCGGGCTGTGTTTTGGAGTGTACTGCCATACTATTGAATGGTGGAGGGTAAGCGAGTGATGAGCTCGATCGTCACTGGAGGGTCGCGACAAAAAAAAACAAGTGGGTAGAAGAGTGTTCGATGCAAATAAGAGAGAGAGGATAGTAGGAAAATCCTCTAATACAAACATATACAAGCTTCCTTTCTTTCTTATTATATATTTCTCATGTATAAAGGAGGGAGGGCTAAGGCTACGATGAAGGATGATGGTCGGTAGAGGCTGTTGGCTATGGTTGGGAAGGAAGACGACGATGGACGAGATCTGGTCAGGTTGTCTCTGAGGAGAGTGACGATGAGGTGGTCATAGGTGGGCTGTCGTGGGAAAAAGGAGATGAACGAGGTTTAGGTAGTGATGATGGATCGGTTGGAGCAGCTCTGCTCGGCTATTGGTGAAGGCTACTATGTGTTTTTGGGTCGGCTGGCATGTGGTTGAAGAAGAGCAGCTGTTGGAGGGTCTGTGTGCCAAAGGGTGGAGGTTTGCACGAAGGAGCTGTGGATGGAGTTGTTTTTTATAGTTGAGAGGCGGTCAGGTGGAAGATTTGAGGGGCTCGGTTGTGACAAAGCAATGGAAAGGTGGTTGCTAGCTATGCGTGGAGATGGCGTAGGTGAGGAAGTTGGTTGTTCATTTGTGGGACAGTGCAGGCTAAGGCGTCAGGGAACAAGGAGAGTCGGAGCGGATGGATAGGTGGGGGACATGCCGAGAAAGAGAGAGGATAGGTGAGTTCTGAGGAGAGATGGAAGGATGTTCGTGAGAAGCAAAGCTGTGGGAAAAAAGGAAGGGGAAATGGCACTTGCATGGGTTTGGAAATGGTAGAAAGGAGACGAGCTAGCTACAGGCAAATTATGTGTGTGTGTGTGTGTGTGTATATTACTTTCTTTTTTAGAACGAAACCAAGAAAAGGAAGAGATAGAGAAAAGTCTACGAACCAGAATAATATAAGTTGAACAGTGGGAATAGTGAAGGTCAAACATTGATTTTTGAAAATATTAATAACCATTGGCTATTGGGTGTAAGGTTTCTCACGGTGGACCATTGAAAAAAAAGGTAAACCAAAAGGCTCGAATGCAGAACCAATACTGCTAATCGTTTTGCAGATTTCACCGCTTACCAGACGTTGAAACATACAATGAATATACTATGGAGATTAGCACGATGAGATGAATAGAACGGTACACAAATATCAGAGACACGACCTTCCTATCAAAACTCGATTTTTCACTACCAAACTGCTGCTAAATCGCTAAAAATAAGATAAACGGGGCTAGAGTAGTCCCAATTTGGAAAAACGAATTATGACGCCTCACTCAAAGAATGCATTACATTTTTCTTATATAAAATTATTCATATTTCAAAATAATTTTATTTTCATCAAATTTAACTGATTTTAAATTTTAAATTGAAATTTCACTACCAATCAAACTTTCAAATTTTCAAATGAAAATCTACCACTTGCTATGCTTCAATAGACGCATACCAAATATTAATTTTTCATTTCTAATTTTGTTTTATATTTAATTTCAAGAAAAATTTAGTTAATTCCATTATTTAAAATTGTTAAAATTTCCAAGTCGTTACACACTCCCTTACTTAAAACTTTTCATCTCCGAAAAGGAAGGAGATTGGGGAATAGAAACGACTGGAAAGAAAGATAGATTCAAAATACATAGTACCAAATGCAAAAATTAATTCAAAACCATATAAATTTCATTTTACTTACATTTTATATTGTATATTATTCAATCACATATTCTCATTACATTCAAACTTTTGCGGGTAAGTTTTTTTAGTGTTTCTTAGTGTAATTGAGCACTATACAAATTTACCTTTTATTCACAACATTTTTGTTAAGCAAAATTTAGTTTGAACATTTTATTACCTAAGTTTTCTTTTGTGTAACCTTCAATTACATATTCACATTAACATTTTAACTTTTTGAATATTTCAGGTAAGTTATATATGTTTTAAAATGCAATTGAGTATTATACGAATTAGTTTTATCCTAGTTCAACTATTTCATGTTGTTTCAACTTCATTTCTCATTTTTAGACACTCCAATTATTCAAAAAATTTGCACCATTTAAATTATTGAAAACCATCTCTATATATAAAATTTAAGAGTTAAATTTATGGTTTCACTTCAAACCATTTTGAAATAAACACACATACACACACACACACACACACACACACACACACATATATATATATATTATACATCAAATCACACTTAAGAAATTCAAATTAAATCCATTTTCCAAAACAAAAGTGTAACAAAGCTACTAAATGGTCTCTCCGCTTTGAGACTCGAAAATGAACATCGATGATGTTGTAGTCATCTATTTTCCAGCGTCATAAGAGGAGAGTACTGACTTACTTCTTTTAAAATTCTTTAGAAACAATTTCCATTCAAAAATACTTTCAAATAATATATTTTTCCAAAACTTTGAAAACCAAATTTTTGAAAAGCACCGGAAATTAAACTCTTAAATCCTTAATTTAAATTCATTTCACTTGCAAACCAGATTTATAAACCATATTTTAAAAAATTTATCTCCTTATAACATAAAACAAAAGCTAACAGTTTAGAATTGCTGACAAATAATAAATGATAATCTAGTATTATCATTTCTAATAACCAATTAATACAACTATTTAATCTCTGAAAATTATACTTTTATATATAAAAATTAATCATACATAAAATTATTTCATTTATTAAATTCAAAAACAATATTGTGTCAATTTGCTCTGTTCAGGTATTTTGGAATTCCTATCGATAGCGTTAGCTAGACGAATCGATCGAAACCCAAAATTCAAACTTAAAATCAAACAACACAATGTAAAACATTTCATAATAATTACAAATACACTCCCCTAAAGGATGATTCAAGAATGGACTCTAGAGCAAGGATAGATATTCAAATTTATAGGGATCGTAATCAAAGAGAAACCTAACTAAAAAGATAGGCTCGAAAGGAAGATAAGATAATTAAATTACAAAAGAGAAAGATGGATAGACTTATATTAATCACGGCGACCATAAACGGGTCAACCGAGACTCCATTTTAAGAAACAATATTCCCAGGAATCGAACTTGATTCCTTGAAAAATGGCATTTAGAAAATTTGGCTTTCAACTGATGACTCCTAAGAGTTTGGAGAACAAAGCTCAAATGAGATTCAAACTCCTTCTCTAACTTAGAAAAAGCAAGAACATCAACGAAAATCAGGATAAACTTGTTGAGAACATCATAGAAAACGTGATTCATGAGATCGATGAAGAAGGCAGGAGCATTGGTTAATCCCAATGGCATGACTAACCATTCATAGAAATCATTCTCTGTTCGAAAAGTTGTCTTGGGAATGCTCTCCTCAGTAACACGAAGCTTGTGAAAACTGGTAGCAAGATCGAGCCCCAAGAATAAGATCGATGTAGAGTTCAATTTCCCGCTTGGGTGAAAGAGATGTGAGTACACCAAGAACATCAGGATAATCCCTGACTATCGGGGTGGAGTCAAGATTACTAGGCTGCGAATCAAGCGAAAATATAAAACTGCCTGCATAATCCTAAGGCATTCAACATTCGATCACAAGAGAATTACTCGAGTCATCTACTAAATAAATGGTTTGGGCTAAAACCAATCATCTTCATGTAAGATATCAAATTGCATCAAAACCGATGACATAGAAATCTCCAATGAATCGACGCCTATTGTAAAAGAGTTTCACCCCCTTACAAATCATACTAAGGTTGGCGGGACCGTTGATGGGATTATTCACACATAAGGATAAAGTTTCCAATAAAGGTTGCAAGATGTGCTTAAATTTATTGTAGAGATCAATAGAAATGAAGATATGGGATGCTCTAGTATCAAGCAAAACACGAACAGAAAAAGACAAGAATGGTTTTCAGAACATAGGGAAAGTTTCAGAATTCAAAAGAAATCCTAATCAAAGAGTCTTAATAAGGACTTTCAATCTCGATCGAAGATGATTCTGTAATAATTCTACTCATTCTAGGATATTACTACCCTATCTCTAATGAGTTTTTACTCCATATGTTAAGTTTTGCCTAAACCAGAGCTTTAATACCACTTGTAACAACCTGCCATATCGAACTATTCAAATCGACAATAATCCACACATGTCAGACTTCAATGGCTCAAAAAAAAGGATTATTAATTTGTATTTGGAAAAACTTAGCATATACAGTAAATAAATTAATCATGAAATCACAGACACGGAGTGATATAATCAATAAGCAATGGAAATAGATAAATAGTAGTTCATAAAGCTACTACTTAAACATCAAAGTCTGAAGCAAATACAATAGAAATCCAAATACAAAGGAATCTCTAATACAACCAAATGTAAAGTCTAAACATAAACAACAGGAAATTACTGAAAAGCTGAATAGACAAGATTGATGTCTAAGTGAAGCACTAAGCTCCAAAGACGAGTCTCAAATGTTGTGACACCTAGTCTGACCCGAGCATAAAGCACAACACAAAACACTCGAGTCAGGATTAACATTCTTATGCAAGTAAATCAACTCAATTGAAATGTCCAAGTGAAATGCAATATAACTTAAAGAATGTTGGGATTCCATGCTTTAAGGATCCGTTAAATTATCTACATAGTACAGTATGCTACATAGATAATGTCTTCAGTAAAGTAAAATATTAAAATAGCGTTAAGGCGTTACCCATATACCCCTTAACACATTTTTATATAAATGTTGTAGTCTAAACAGTACTGAAAACTCCACCCAATCAGTGGGCTATCAGGGAGCACTCCATATGTACGACACAAACAAACTCGTAATGTGCTCGATGAGGCATGTGACAAGGTACGCGGGGCAATGCCCAGGGTAGGATACTACCATTTTGCGGATCCGAACTGGTGGTAATGCATAAAAACTACTACCACCCACCTTGAGTCACACTACCATAATCAAAGGTGCATCTAGTTAAATCACAATGTAATAGAATAGTATCGAAGAAGCCTGCTTGATCGGAGGTGCGACCTCACTTGGCCCGGGATGACTTCTATTTTAGTCGCATCAAGCTAACTCGAGGGAGTTAGAGCTGCATTTATACCTCATATAGAAGTTCGCCAAACCATCCTACTTCGTTTTGGATTCTCTACCATGTACACAGTTGTTAAAGTGGTTTTCGGTATTGGTAAAGAGTATGCCAATATCCAATCCCGGTCTCTTTAACAAACAAACGCTTATTTCACAATGTAGTCATTTTCATTTCAAATAGTTCATAATTCATGTCAACATATCATATTAATTTCAAAATCATATCACTTTCAAAATCAATATTCACATGTAAATCATATTCATTTCCAAAATCATAACCACAGAATAGGTAAATTATCATATCAAAATATTCCTATTTAAATCTATTAAATCCAAATCATACTAGTTTCAAATTAAATAGTTTGAATATTGAAAGTAGTTTATATATTAGAATAGTTATACATTAAAATAGTTTATATTCAAAAATAAATTATAAACTAAAATTGTTTATATATTAAAATAGTTTATATAATAAAAATAGTTTCAAAATAGAATTGTTTCTTCCAATTTCACAAATCAATTTGAATCAACTTTATTTCCAAAATTCAATATAATTCAATCCCAGTTCAAAAATTTCAATTAAAAAGGGTAACGGTTCAATTCAAATTCCCATTAAAACTATTTTTAATTTATATCGAGTTCAAATCCAGGTTTGAACTACAAATTTAAACCACTTCCAATTCAACAGTTTTCAAGATTTAAATATTCAAACAATTTAAAATAACTCAATTTGATAAATTTCATTTATTTTTAAAAATTCAACTTTAAATTTTATTTAAATTTGCAAATATTCACTTAATCATTATTTTTAATAACATTTAAATAAAATTTCAAATTTCAAATTTAAATCAATATCAATAATTAAATATCTAATTTCAATTATATTAATTCAAAAATATTCACATAATCACTTTTTATGAGCATTTAAATTAAATCTCCAATTACAAATTTAAATGAAAAATTAACATTCAATTTATTTAAATTTAAAAATATTCATTTGATCATATTTAATTAAATCAAGTTATAAAATCATACCTTACAAAATCTCGAAATCAATAAGTCTCCAATCAATTCTTATTTATATTCAATTCTTAAACAAATTAGACTACAAATTAACTTAATTTATCTTCCCAACCTTTATTTTATTAAAGTTATTGCAAAATCTAATTTTAAAATATAATTTAAATAAATACTTAAACATATTATATGTATACTAATTAAATTAAATTTTATTAAATCAAATCTTATTATTAAATTTATTTCATATTAAATCTTATTTATATATTCAAAAATAATAAATTTATAAAAAAATTCTTAAAATTCATATTTTCAAAACTAACTTATAAATTAAAATTTTCAAAATATATAAATTTTAAAAATCTATACACATATATAAAAAAATGAAACTGATATATTATATTTTATAAATAAATATTTATTAAAATCCATATATTTCCATTCAAAATCTTGGAAATCATTTTCCAAAATAGACCAACGATCCATATATAATTTTCTATCCTATGGTCAAGTGATACAGATATTTATCATTTCAATCTGCAATAATTTAATATTCACAAGTATATATCATTTCAACTCGCAATCCCAAAATTTCAAAATCAATAAAATCGCTTGGGTTTATCATTTCAACCCATAACGATTTTCCCTAATCTAAAATATCGTTCGGGTATATATCATTTCAACCCATTGTAATTTCCTAACTAGTAGAGAACTTGCAGAGTGAGAACAATAGAATAATATTATAAAATGACATACATATCAATAGCATGCATATATCATTTTTAAAAACTTAAATATAATATATATATATATATATATATATATATAAAAGGTTATGGTGTCATATATAAATTGACATAGGTGAACAATTGCAAATAATAACATATCATATTTAACAATTTAATCGCTAATCAATTCTAATTAACAACATATTTCAATCTTCATTTCATATGAAATAAATTTACTACACAAAAGAATGCTAATCGTGAGTGATCGCTCACCATTTGAGGCTATGAAAAAAACAATGGCGAAGAAGGTCACATGAACACACAGATATGCAACAAATCACCAAACAGACACGAACAAGTAACGGGACGACGAAGAACGACAAATTGCTATTGTATGGATCTAGATAGCGGTAAAGCAAAGCAATACGATCCAGAATTCGAGAATCAATATATATATATATATATATATATATATATATATAATATAATCCAAAGCACAACAGCCTCTCAGGAAAAATGAAAGCAAACTCTACAGGAGCGAACATATAATAATCCAATGAAATGTCACAACTACAATATGATATAAAGGAAGTAAACTATAAGAGAGTTTATAAACAGACAAAGTTGAATGTACGATACCAGGCTGGTGTTTTGGGGTGTACTATCATGCTATTGAATGATGGAGGGTGAGCGAGTGATGAGCACAATTGGCGTAAGGGGGTCGCGATAAAGAAAACAAACAAGTGGAAGAGTGTTCAATGCAAATAAGAGAGAGAGGACAATAGGCAAATCCTTCGATACAAACATATACAAGTTTCCTTCCTTTCTTATTATGTGTGTGTGTGTGTGTTCCTCTTATATATAACGGATAGTAGGCTGATGCTAAGATGAAACATGATGGTTGGCAAAGGTTGTCGATTGGGTTGGGAAGGGAGATGAGGATGGACAGGATCTGGTTAGGTTGTCTCGGAGGAGAGTGAAAATGGGGTAGTTATAGGTGGGCTGTCATGGGAAAAAGGAGATGGCGAAGGTTTAGGTAGTGATGATGGCTTGGTTGGAGCGGCTCTGCTCGGCTACTGGTGAAGACTACTGTGTGCTTTTAAGTTGGTTGGCCTGTAGTGGAAGTGGAGCAATTGTTGGAGGGTTTGTGTGCCACAGGGTGGATGTTTGCATGGAGGAGCTATGGTCGGAGCTACTTTGTGATGGATGAGGTAGTTAACTGGAAGATTTAGAGGGGCTCGGTTATGGCAAAGCGATGGAACGCTTGCCAGCTGTGTGTGGAGATGGCAGTAGGCGAGGAATTTGGCTACTTGTTTGTAGGCCAGTGCATGCTAAGGCGTCAGGGAACAAGGACGATAGGAGCGGATGGATAGGCGGCAGATATGTCGAGAAAGGGAGAGGATAGGTGAGTTAGAAGGAGAGGTGAAAGGATGTTCTATAAGTAGCAAAGTTGTGGAAAAAATGAAGGGGAAGTAACACTTGCATGGGTTCGAAAATGGCAGAAAAGAGACGAGCTAGATACAGGAAATATATATATATATATATATATATATATATATATATATATATATTACTTTTTTTAGAATGAAACCAAGAAAAGGAATAGACAGGGAAAAGTGGACGAACCAGAATAATATAAGTTGAATAGTGGGAATAGTGAAGGTCAAACATGGATTTCTGGAAATATTAATAACTATTAACTATCGGCTGTTAGGTCTCACGATAGACAATTGAAAGGATAGGAAACCAAAAGGCTCGAATGTGAAACCAATACAGCTAATCGTTTACGGATTTCGCCATGTACCGGAAGCCGAAGCACACGAATAAATATATTGCGGAAATTAGCACGATGAGACAAACATAATGGTACATAGATTGTGACTCCCCAACTCTATACCCACGCTAGCTAAGAACACTGCGGTGTAATGCTGCCAACTAGCACGGAGAATAAGGCTGTTGAGGAGCGACCATCCGTGTAATTGCTTTGCGCGAGCACCGATATGTCAGATAGTATAACATGCATTTTATTTCAAGAGGAAATCCAACATACCGATACAAACACAAAGCTACTACACAGTGGCCATAATAATCTTCGAAAACAAATATAGAAATAAGCATAACACAAATCAGTCACTGTAACAACCCGGGATTTGCATTACCAATAAATAAATAAAAGTTAGGATTTTTATTTATTCTTAATGAAGTATAAAAGGATTTGGAATAACAAAATTTATTGAAAAAGGCTATTTTAATTAAATGGGAAATATGGGATTTTAAAATGAGGATAAAATGTTATTTTGGAGAGTTAAATATTTTAGGAGAGATTTTAAAATGGGTTTGGGTAAGAAAAATGAGTTCATAAGCATACATGAACACTTAGAAATTTTTTTGAAACATGGTAAATAACCCTCTTCTTATTGGGTTAGTAGACTTAACCCAATAACCCACCCTAAACCTCCCCTATATATTATCTCAAACTCTCATAACCTTCTTCATTCAACCCTAATCAAAACCCTAATCATTTCCTAAAGCTTCTAAACAAAAAATGGCCTCCATCTTCATCTCCTTCAAGTTGTAGCTTATGCAAATCATTTTATGAAAAGGTAATGCAAATACCCACCTCAAATTCATTCTTATATCCTTTCTAATTTCTGAAATTAGTTTGTTAACACATGTTTTATGTGTTTTTATGATCTTATAGCCTCCTAATCCTCACTTACTATCTTGGGTTGATGCTATTATGATCATTGTTGCTTTCTAAGAGAGGTATATTGCTAAAAACTTCTTATAGTATGTGTTTAATCCTCTTTTAATGTCATAAATCAATTAGTAACACATGTTTATTTGTGTAACATGTGAATCATAGCTCCTTGATCAACTTTGCTTGCATTTTTGGTGTGCACATAAAGTGTTTGTGTTATTGCTTCATAAGGTAATGCTAAGCTTTGGCCTATGTTTCTTTTTATATGGTGTATTAATCATTGTATAGTGATTAGTGATGGTTATTAGTGAAATTTGAGGCCAAAAACTTGAAAAAAACACCCCAAAACCTGCATAATATGCAGGCTGGAAATGCAAAAGGCTAAAATACGGGTCTGGGCTGCACCCAGGTTGCAGCCCAGGCAAAACAGGCTAGCCCAGTTGGGCTAGCCAGGAGCAGGCCAGCCCTGGTGGGGCTGGCCACAAGTCCCCAGCCCATGCGGGCTGGGGCGGGCCGCAAGACCCCAGCCCGAGTGGGCTGGGGCGGGTCTCCAGGCCCCAGCCCGCGTGGGCTGGGGCAGGTCCGCAAGACCCCAGCCCGAGTGGGCTGGGGCGGGTCTCCAGGCCCCAGCCCGCGTGGGCTGGGGCAGGTCCGCAAGACCCCAGCCTGCGTGGGCTGGGGGGGCGGACCCTAAACCCCAGCCCGCTTGGGCTGGGGCGGCCCAGGACCCCCCCAGCCCGCGTGGGCTGGGGGCGGGCCTAAACCCCCAGCCCGCGTGGGCTGGGGGTGGCCCAAGACACCCCAGCCCGCGTGGGCTGGGGCGGGCTGGGGGCGGGCCACCCAGACCCCAGCCCAAGTGGGCTGGGGCAGCACCTCAGACCCCAGCCCAAGTGGGCTGGGGCGGGTCCCCAGTCCCCAGCCCGCCTGGGCTGGGGCGGGCCACCCAGACCCCAGCCCAAGTGGGCTGGGGCGGCCCACATGTCCCCCCAGCCCCAGCGGCGGGGGGGGGGGGGGGCCATTTGATTCCCCCCCAGCCCGCGGGCTGGGGGGTGTTCCGCCCAGCCCAATTGGGCTGGGGGTCTTCTGTTCTGCCCAGCCCAATTGGGCTGGGGAACTTGTGTTCTGCCCCAGCCCAATTGGGCTGGGGGCTTATTATTTTCCCAGCCCATGTGGGCTGGGCTGAGAAGGAAAAAAAAAAAAAAAAAAAAATCAAACATCACCTCTGTTTTCAGCTTTTGAGCGCCACTTCGCGATGCCGCCACGTTCGCATCGGAAGTCGGAATTAGAAGTTTTTGGTCTCGTTGGAAAGGTGGTGTTCCGAACTCCATCTCTGGAAAATTTGGGCAACATTGGAGTTCGTTTTCTGCTTCGAATTTCGTGTCGAAGTTGAACTCTGGTCGCTGTTGGTAAACAGTGTGAATCTTTTTCTGGGTTCAACTTTGAGAGGTCGCCACCGCTTCGTCTCAACTCGGAATCCAGAAATTCTTTTTGCATCTTAAAGTAGGGATGTTGGACTATATGTCTACCAATTTTCATGCCATTTGGACACAGTTTGCTGGTCCAAATAAATTGCCGAACTTGGGTTCGCAGCAGTTTTTGAATGGTTTCAAACACTTAGAATATTTTTGATGATTTTCTGGTTTTCGTCGATTTCTTTGAGATTTGTCTCTGGATTTCGTACACGGGCTTTATAAAAAGGATTTAAAAGGATTTAGCACTCCAAAATGGCTTTTGAAAATTATTATATAATATTATTTTTAATTATTAAATTAATTACTCCATAATAGGAGACTTTTCAAAAGACCGTTTTAAAAGTGGTTTCGAAATCAATTACAAATCCGTTTTACACCATTATTTTCTATAATAAAAATCTCACACTCACTTTTAGCACGTCGAGCGAAGTGGAAAGGTGCTTAAACGGTTAGGAAATATCCGACCTATGGAAACCGTGTGTATTTTCTTTTCGGTTAATCCCCAACCTATTCGATTGATCGTTTTGACCTTTGGGTCTAGTCTACCGCTGATATGAGGTGGACTTTTTATTGTTTGGAGTGTGAGCTTGCTATTGGTTAGGAAACCGTTTAGTGCGAACGTGGGGTATGGGACTCATTGTTAACACTTTACGGGTTCCTCTCCAAGAAGTTTGTGACACATTAGCCTCTGGGCGGCCAGTACTGGACCTCTGGGTCACCACGCCTCTGGGCAACCGTCTCTGGACACCTGCTCTATGGAGCAGTTTATTCTTCGGCGTGCGCCTCTGGGCCTTTATCCTTCTGGGAAGGATCTCGCCGTTTCGCGCGTTCCGCATCTGTGCGAGTGATCGATCACAACTCTACAGTACTTGGCAACAACGACTCTGGTCGGTGCACGTGCAATATTTGTATTATCTGATGATCTTTATATCCATTCGAGTATCGCCATTCGGTGTTGGTTCTATGGAACCATACGATGTAAGTGCGATTACCTTGTGGATTCACAGTGTCTCTGGACACTGTTTTTCAGTATTTGATGTCATTGACTTTTTAGTATATCCCTATTGCTCTTTGGAGCATCGATCTTTGCTTGGGCATTGATTTTAGACTCTGGTCACTTTTGGGATTATTACCTATGAGCAACTTTATATAGCTTTGGCTACGCCGATGATATGAGGCAATTTTATTTATTTAACACTTTGGTGTTTGTATTCTCTTTGGAGATTTTTACTGTTTATTGATGATTAGGGATCGTCATTATATTCATGTAGTCCATATTACTCTTCTCTTTGGAGAAGTATTGTTTTATTTATGTACTGCATTATTATATATATCTCAGTTATTACTGATTATTTAGCTAGCCTGACCCGAGTGTTTTCGCTCGGGTCAGACCGAGTTGTTTCAGGTTAGGTCTCTGGACTTAGCTTATGTGCTTCTGCTTGGACATCATCTGCTATGCTGATAGATAGCGCTTTTATTTGTCCACTATTCCGCTACTCTGTTTTATTCGGACTTTGATATGTACATATTTTTGACTCACATATGTGAGCAGTGGCTTTGTACCCACTTATAGTATTTGGATCTGTATTGATGATGTATTGTTCTGAGATGTTATATCTGTTATGTGATTCTGTGATGATGATGTTATCATTTAGTATTATGCTTGTTCTGAACCTATTTTCCTTAGCCATTGTAATTTCGTTATAAATATCTATTGGATATGTCGAACCACTTTAGAAAAGAAAACCACCTATTCGACGTATTCAGTGGTTAGTTATAGCTTGATTACACATGGTCGCTTCCATTATACTCTATTCTCCGTTCTAGTAGACGGTATTACTCCGTAATACTCTTTACTAGAGTGGGTCTCGGAGTGGGGCGTTACAGTTGGTATCAGAGCCGAGGTTCAGAATTAAGCATAACAAACACAGAACGGATACACCTAGTACAATACATTTTAATTGGATTCGAATTAAATCAAATCCCTTCCTTATGCTTATTGATAGATAAGTTAGGAATATGTGTAGGAATTTATTATATTCCGTAGTATTCCTTAATTAAGTATCAATCATTGAATCATGTCTAACTCTAATTCCCGTTTGACTTTCAGTATGTCTGGAAGGGGAAGAGGGAGAACCACACGTCAGGCTAGTGCTGCTGGGCAGTCCAGCAACACTCATCCAGAGGGCGTGTTCATGACTACCGACCAGATCATGGAGCTGGTTCGGAATTCTCAGTCTCATTCTCAGTCTCCAGCCCCAGTTGCTGATACTCCGCGCATGTCTGTTTTTGCGCGTCTCTGCAGTGATTTTACCCATCTCGGAGGGAAGCCGTTCAGTGGCTCCGAGAATGTCTTAGAGGTCCAGGCTTGGATTCGGATATGCGAGCGCATTTTCACTCGTATGGATATTCCGGATCATGACCGTGTTCTTATTGCTTCTAGTCAGCTTCTGAGTCGTGCCCTGGATTGGTACGAGCTACTTATTGCCGAGGTCGATGAGACCACACTTACTTGGGCTCATTTTCGTCAGAGATTTGAGCTCAAATTCATCCCTGAGTCATAGAAGAACTCCCTTGCTCGCCGCTTTCTTGATCTCAAGCAGGGGAAGTCCTCCGCATCCGACTATGTCTCTTCCTTCGAGGCCCTGTCCAAGTACGGCCTTGAGTTTATTGCTACTCCTTATAAGAGGAACCTCAAATTTGTTGAGGGCTTGAAGAAATATCTGAAGAGGCATCTTATGCTACAGCTTGAGCTCTCATTCGAGAAGCTAGTCGATGCAGCCCTACATCTTGAGTCAGTCGAGATGGAGCATAGTGATGATGATCGTGGGGGTTCCAAAAACCCCAACCAGAAGCGGGGTCCATTTCAGAAGAACAAGCCTTGGAACAAGAAGAAGAAGACTGGCAGTTCTGCTGTCCAGGCTCAGCCTCAGACTCACCCTCAGATTCAGACACAGCCTAGTGGAACCCGTCCTCCGAGGAAATGCTTCAACTGCGGTTCTCCAGATCACTTTATTCGAGAGTGCCACAAACCTCTCTATTGTACCTTTTGCAAGAAGGAGGGACACAGGATCTCCACTTGTCCTATTGCTCCAGCTAGTGCCAAGCCTGGCAAGCTTAATGCTGCCAAGGCTCCTGCATCTTCAGCTCAGCCTCGAGGTACGCATCCTTCCGTTCTCGAAGGTTCTATTTTATTTCATGGTAGATCTTGTAGAGTTCTCTTTGATACGGGTGCCTCTCACTCATTCGTATCAAAGGAGCTAGTAGATGCTTTATCCTTAGATGTTACTTGTCTGGTTTCTTCCCTAAGGATTGTGAATCCCATCGGCGGATCCACGACCCTTAGCTTGCTTTGTGAGAATGTTGATATTGATCTTTGTGGATTTTCTTTCCGTGCGAATCTGCATGTTATGGAGTATTTGGGATTTGACATGATTCTTGGCATGGATTGGCTCGCTCAGCACGACGCCAGAATTATTTGTTCGGAGCGGATATTATTCATTCATCACCCTGATTCGTCCTCTCCGTTAGCTATTGTTCTTCAGGATGTTGGGCTTTCTGATGTTACTCTATTTTCTCTTGATTCACGAGATGAGGATTTGGACATATCTCGTATTCCTGTCGTTCGGGATTTCCCCGATATATTCGAGCCAGTATCTGGCCTGCCGCCAAAGCGGGCCATTGAGTTCCGCATCGATCTCATTCCAGGCTCCCACCCAGTTGGGCGTCCTCCCACGAGGATGTCTACTAAAGAGAATGAGGAACTCAGGAAGCAGTTAGTGGAGCTTGAGGCGAAGCAGCTCATTCGGTCCAGTTCTTCGCCATGGGGTGCTGCTGTGGTCTTCGTTAAGAAGCCCGATGGCTCTCTTAGGCTTTGCATTGACTATCGCAAGCTTAATGAGTTGACCATCAGAAATCGTTATCCATTGCCACGGATAGACGATATGTTTGATCAGTTGAGCGGTGCAAAGGTCTTTTCACAGCTCGACCTTGCCACCGGATTTCATCAGCTCCGAGTTGCGGAAGATAGCATTCCACTTACCGCTTTCCGCACTCGTTATGGTTCTTTTGAGTGGTTGGTCATGCCATTCGGCTTGACGAACGCACCGGCTTTCTTCGTCGATCTTATGAATCGAGTATTCCGGGAATACATCGATAGATTCGTTTTGGTATTCATCGACGATATTCTTATTTACTCTAGATCCGAGGCAGAGCATGCTCATCATTTGCGGATTGTCTTGGATACTCTTCGTCAGCATCAGCTTAAGGCCAAGCTCTCTAAGTGCCATTTCTGGGAGAGCAAGGTCAAGTTCTTGGGCCATATTGTATCATCGGAGGGTGTTTCTGTCGATCCTGCCAAGATCGAAGCTATTCAGAATTGGAAGCAGCCCGAGAACGTTCATGATATTCGCAGTTTCCTTGGTCTGGCGGGTTATTACCGTCGGTTTGTCAAGGATTTCTCTCGAGTTGCACTTCCCCTTACGACGCTGACTCGTAAGGGTGTTCGCTTTATTTGGTCTGATAAGTGTGAAGCTTCTTTTCAGCGATTGAAGGAACTTCTCACTCATGCTCCTATTCTTGTGGTTCCTAAGAGTAACCAGGATCTGGTTGTTTACACTGATGCTTGTGGTAGCGGGCTTGGTGCTGTGCTTATGCAGAAGGATCGGGTAGTTGCTTATTCTTCCAGGCAACTGCGTCCGAATGAGGTTCGCTATCCTACTCATGATCTTGAGTTAGCAGCTATCGTCTTTGCCTTGAAGACGTGGCGTCACTTTCTATTAGGCGAACGCTTCACTCTTTACACCGATCACAAGTCACTGAAGTATCTATTCAGTCAGAGGGATCTCAATATGAGGCAGCAGCGATGGCTTGAGTTTCTCGCCTCATATGATTTAGATATTCAGTATACCCCTGGCAAGGGTAATCGAGTTGCAGATGCGCTCAGTCGCAAGCACTCGGCGGTAGTTTCTATGATGATTGCCGAGTGGGATGCTCTTGAGACTCTATCTTTATGTGATATTAGAGATCGAGCTCCACCATCTGATTCTCCGGTCTTATTATTCATCTTGGAAGCTCGTCCTGTCTTTTTGGATCGCATTGCCCATGCTCAGCGGCAGGATCCAGACTTATTGCATCTTATTCACCTTCTCGAGTCGGGATCTAGTGATGAGACATTGCTGGATTATTCTCTTGATTTTCATCGGTGTCTTCGTAGGAAGAACCGTATTGTTGTACCATCTGATTTATCGCTTAGGCGTGACATTCTAAACGAGTGTCATCGCTCTAAGTACACTATTCATCCCGGTTCGAGTAAGATGTATGCCGATATGTGCCGGCTATATTATTGGGAGGGTTTAAAGAGAGATGTTGCAAGTTATGTAAGCCATTGCATGACTTGTCAACAGATCAAAGCCGAGCATCAGCGTCCATCGGGTCTTCTTCAGCCGCTAGAGATTCCATTATGGAAATGGGATCAGATATCCATGGATTTTATTGACGGTCTGCCTCGATCGAGGTCAGGCCATACTTCTATCTGGGTTATTGTTGATCGCTTGACCAAAGCGGCTCATTTTATTCCTATTAAGTCCACTCGGACTGCTCCTCAGCTTGCCAAGCTATATGTGAAGGAAGTCGTTCGACTTCATGGCATTCCTAGCTCTATTGTCTGTGATCGAGACACTATCTTTACTAGTCACTTCTGGAAGTGCCTACAGTCAGCTTTGGGCACAAAGTTGAATCTCTCGACTGCTTATCATCCTCAGACTGACGGGCAGACGGAGAGGGTGAATCGTGTTTTGGAGGATCTTTTGCGCTGTTGTATTCTGGATTTCGGAGGTAGTTGGGAGGATCACTTACCGCTTGTAGAGTTCTCCTACAACAACAGCTATCAGTCTAGTATTGGCATGGCACCTTTCGAGGCTTTATACGGAAGGCCATGTCGCTCTCCTGCATGTTGGTTAGAATCTGGCGAGAAGCTCATTCTTGGTCCAGATTCAGTTCGGCAATCTTCTGAAAAGATCGTGCTTATCCGTCAGAGAATGAAAGAGGCACAGGACCGCCAGAAATCCTACGCGGACAACCGTAGGAAGCCACTTGAGTTCTCCATTGGCGATTCTGTCTTTATTCGGATTTCCCCTATGAAAGGGGTTGTGCGTTTCAGTTCTACAGGGAAACTGGCCCCTCGCTATATTGGACCGTTTCCTATCACGGAACGCATCGGCCTTGTCGCCTATAGAGTGGCTCTACCTGCTCATTTCTCTGGAATACATGATGTGTTCCATGTTTCTCAGCTTCGCAAGTGTGTTCGCGATCCTGATTCTATCATTGAGTCGCATGTCGTACCGGATTTAGAGATCTTACCTGACTTATCTTTGGAGCAGCAACCTCTCCGTGTGCTTGATTCGGAGGTTAGACGCCTTCGCAACAAAGAGGTTCCACTCGTGAAGATTCAATGGTCACCGAATCCTAAGGACTGTACTTGGGAGACCAGAGAATCTATCGAGCGCTCTTATCCTGGCTTTCTCCCATCTTCTTCTGCGGGTAAGAATTCTCTATTTTATCTCTATCACTTCTTTTGTGGATTTGACGTTATAGACGACATCTATCTTAAGGAATTGCGGGGACGCAATTTTCTTAAGGGGGGAGTCTGTAACAACCCGGGATTTGCATTACCAATAAATAAATAAAAGTTAGGATTTTTATTTATTCTTAATGAAGTATAAAAGGATTTGGAATAACAAAATTTATTGAAAAAGGCTATTTTAATTAAATGGGAAATATGGGATTTTAAAATGAGGATAAAATGTTATTTTGGAGAGTTAAATATTTTAGGAGAGATTTTAACATGGGTTTGGGTAAGAAAAATGAGTTCATAAGCATACATGAACACTTAGAAATTTTTTTGAAACATGGTAAATAACCCTCTTCTTATTGGGTTAGTAGACTTAACCCAATAACCCACCCTAAACCTCCCCTATATATTATCTCAAACTCTCATAACCTTCTTCATTCAACACTAATCAAAACCCTAATCATTTCCTAAAGCTTCTAAACAAAAAATGGCCTCCATCTTCATCTCCTTCAAGTTGTAGCTTATGCAAATCATTTTATGAAAAGGTAATGCAAATACCCACCTCAAATTCATTCTTATATCCTTTCTAATTTCTGAAATTAGTTTGTTAACACATGTTTTATGTGTTTTTATGATCTTATAGCCTCCTAATCCTCTCTTACTATCTTGGGTTGATGCTATTATGATCATTGTTGCTTTCTAAGAGAGGTATATTGCTAAAAACTTCTTATAGTATGTGTTTAATCCTCTTTTAATGTCATAAATCAATTAGTAACACATGTTTATTTGTGTAACATGTGAATCATAGCTCCTTGATCAACTTTGCTTGCATTTTTGGTGTGCACATAAAGTGTTTGTGTTATTGCTTCATAAGGTAATGCTAAGCTTTGGCCTATGTTTCTTTTTATATGGTGTATTAATCATTGTATAGTGATTAGTGATGGTTATTAGTGAAATTTGAGGCCAAAAACTTGAAAAAAACACCCCAAAACCTTCAAAAACTACATAATATGCAGGCTGGAAATGCAAAAGGCTAAAATACGGGTCTGGGCTGCACCCAGGTTGCAGCCCAGGCAAAACAGGCTAGCCCAGTTGGGCTAGCCAGGAGCAGGCCAGCCCTGGTGGGGCTGGCCACAAGTCCCCAGCCCATGCGGGCTGGGGCGGTCCGCAAGACCCCAGCCCGAGTGGGCTGGGGCAGGTCCGCAAGACCCCAGCCCGCGTGGGCTGGGGGGGCGGACCCTAAACCCCAGCCCGCTTGGGCTGGGGCGGCCCAGGACCCCCCCAGCCCGCGTGGGCTGGGGGCGGGCCTAAACCCCGAGCCCGCGTGGGCTGGGGGCGGCCCAAGACACCCCAGCCCGCGTGGGCTGGGGCGGGCTGGGGGCGGGCCACCCAGACCCCAGCCCAAGTGGGCTGGGGCAGCACCTCAGACCCCAGCCCAAGTGGGCTGGGGCGGGTCCCCAGTCCCCAGCCCGCCTGGGCTGGGGCGGGCCACCCAGACCCCAGCCCAAGTGGGCTGGGCCCGCCCACATGTCCCCCCAGCCCCAGCGGGCTGGCGGGCCATTTGATTCCCCCCCAGCCCGCGGGCTGGGGGGTGTTCCGCCCAGCCCAATTGGGCTGGGGGTCTTCTGTTCTGCCCAGCCCAATTGGGCTGGGGAACTTGTGTTCTGCCCCAGCCCAATTGGGCTGGGGGCTTATTATTTTCCCAGCCCATGTGGCTGGGCTGAGAAGGAAAAAAAAAAAAAAAAAAAAAAATCAAACATCACCTCTGTTTTCAGCTTTTGAGCGCCACTTCGCGATGCCGCCACGTTCGCATCGGAAGTCGGAATTAGAAGTTTTTGGTCTCGTTGGAAAGGTGGTGTTCCGAACTCCATCTCTGGAAAATTTGGGCAACATTGGAGTTCGTTTTCTGCTTCGAATTTCGTGTCGAAGTTGAACTCTGGTCGCTGTTGGTAAACAGTGTGAATCTTTTTCTGGGTTCAACTTTGAGAGGTCGCCACCGCTTCGTCTCAACTCGGAATCCAGAAATTCTTTTTGCATCTTAAAGTAGGGATGTTGGACTATATGTCGACCAGTTTTCATGCCATTTGGACACAGTTTGCTGGTCCAAATAAATTGCCGAACTTGGGTTCGCAGCAGTTTTTGAATGGTTTCAAACACGTAGAATATTTTTGATGATTTTCTGGTTTTCGTCGATTTCTTTGAGATTTGTCTCTGGATTTCGTACACGGGCTTTATAAAAAGGAGTTAAAAGGATTTTGCACTCCAAAATGGCTTTTGAAAATTATTATATAATATTATTTTTAATTATTAAATTAATTACTCCATAATAGGAGACTTTTCAAAAGACCGTTTTAAAAGTGGTTTCGAAATCAATTACAAATCCGTTTTACACCATTATTTTCTATAATAAAAATCTCACACTCACTTTTAGCACGTCGAGCGAAGTGGAAAGGTGCTTAAACGGTTAGGAAATATCCGGCCTATGGAAACCGTGTGTATTTTCTTTCCGGTTAATCCCCGACCTATTCGATTGATCGTTTTGACCTTTGGGTCTAGTCTACCGATGATATGAGGTGGACTTTTTATTGTTTGGAGTGTGAGCTTGCTATTGGTTAGGAAACCGTTTAGTGCGAACGTGGGGTATGGGACTCATTGTTAACACTTTACGGGTTCCTCTCCAAGAAGTTTGTGACACATTAGCCTCTGGGCGGCCAGTACTGGACCTCTGGGTCACCACGCCTCTGGGCAACCGTCTCTGGACACCTGCTCTATGGAGCAGTTTATTCTTCGGCGTGCGCCTCTGGGCCTTTATCCTTCTGGGAAGGATCTCGCCGTTTCGCGCGTTCCGCATCTGTGCGAGTGATCGATCACAACTCTACAGTACTTGGCAACAACGACTCTGGTCGGTGCACGTGCAATATTTGTATTATCTGATGATCTTTATATCCATTCGAGTATCGCCATTCGGTGTTGGTTCTATGGAACCATACGATGTAAGTGCGATTACCTTGTGGATTCACAGTGTCTCTGGACACTGTTTTTCAGTATTTGATGTCATTGACTTTTTAGTATATCCCTATTGCTCTTTGGAGCATCGATCTTTGCTTGGGCATTGATTTTAGACTCTGGTCACTTTTGGGATTATTACCTATGAGCAACTTTATATAGCTTTGGCTACGCCGATGATATGAGGCGATTTTATTTATTTAACACTTTGGTGTTTGTATTCTCTTTGGAGATTTTTACTGTTTATTGATGATTAGGGATCGTCATTATATTCATGTAGTCCATATTACTCTTCTCTTTGGAGAAGTATTGTTTTATTTATGTACTGCATTATTATATATATCTCAGTTATTACCGATTATTTAGCTAGCCTGACCCGAGTGTTTTCGCTCGGGTCAGACCGAGTTGTTTCAGGTTAGGTCTCTGGACTTAGCTTATGTGCTTCTGCTTGGACATCATCTGCTATGCTGATAGATAGCGCTTTTATTTGTCCACTATTCCGCTACTCTGTTTTATTCGGACTTTGATATGTACATATTTTTGACTCACATATGTGAGCAGTGGCTTTGTACCCACTTATAGTATTTGGATCTGTATTGATGATGTATTGTTCTGAGATGTTATATCTGTTATGTGATTCTGTGATGATGATGTTATCATTTAGTATTATGCTTGTTCTGAACCTATTTTCCTTAGCCATTGTAATTTCGTTATAAATATCTATTGGATATGTCGAACCACTTTAGAAAAGAAAACCACCTATTCGACGTATTCAGTGGTTAGTTATAGCTTGATTACACATGGTCGCTTCCATTATACTCTATTCTCCGTTCTAGTAGACGGTATTACTCCGTAATACTCTTTACTAGAGTGGGTCTCGGAGTGGGGCGTTACAGTCACAGATAATTCATATCACAAAGGCGGAAGAAGATATGAATATATAACTAACGCATGAAAGTGTATATCAGAGTAGTGGTCAAAAAGATCCACAATATCACAAAGGATTAGTTACACGAACTACACATAAGAATAAGTATACATCATGGAGTCTATATCTCAAATGTATACAACAAAAACTACTAATCTAAGTAGTTAGCCAAAAGTCAGAGTAATAAATCCCTAGGGAGAAGTCAAGCAGAAGCACCTGTAACTTCTCGGTCTGACCCGAGTATTATTTAATAAGAAAATAATAAACAGATCAGTCTAGTTATAAATATCAGACGACATGATATAGAATAAGAGATATGGCATAAACATATGATAACCATAATGGCATACTACTATAAGTATGCAATTGAAACTCAACATGAGATTAATCAATATCACAAAAATCTTCACAAAGATCCAAAAGGGGTTTCATACCCAAAACTTGTATTCACAACAAGTCAATGACAAACGAATTCACCAATGCACAAAAATTGACAAATCATATCAATGAAAATCACTAAAATTGGTGAAGCATAAATTCCAGAATTCAACACACGAAATCCTGAAATCACAAAAAAAGGGGGGGAAAGGCCTATCACACGAACGGAAGCATTAAAACTCACCAACATATGTATCACACGAACGAGAAGCTATCTCATGGTAGCTAGCCATTAATTTTTGACACATGAATGGCCCGAAGACCATGGGGAGCTACCCCATACGTGTGAGTCGAAGTCACACCGAAACAAAGAGACATCGCACAATTGCTAGTCTAAATCTTAAAATGATCGTCATGATCAAAGAGAAGTGTCAATTACAGTAAGCTAGTAAATATATGAACTTAGCTTCATGTCCCATAACCACTAGCTTAACTTAAATATTTACGAACAAATTCTAGATCTCCACTAGAAAATTGTCACAAGAGATTCAATCGAACAAGTCCAAGAATTAACCGACAAAGTAGACGCAAGCGTTTCATACCACTTGTTTTACTAAGTCGTTTAATTAGATTTCTCATCCGAGTGAGGTAAAGGTTTGTATATACTAATAGATTGGAAAATGGTTTAAGAAAACGAGCTTTGTAATAAAATAGTTTGAAATCATTTGAAGAAAGAGTTTTGATATTTACTACTAGTATAGAAAACCTTTATATTTTTAAAGTGACAAATCACAAAGAAGATTGTAGGAACAATCAATCACTAAAATTCACATTCGAAGACGTGAATGAAAATCCAAAGAAATCGATACGGAATCCATCAAACGGATATTCCAAAGATTCTCGAAGAAAAGAAGTCACCAAAGTTAATAACAAATGATAACAACAAATCGGGAAATAACACGAATCGATTAAATTTGGAAACCACGCAAAACAGGCGAAATAGGCAAAACAGCAACAGGTCGGTCGGCCGGCTACAGAGCTCGGTCGACCGGACCCTGTTCTGAAAAATCCTCGGGAAGCAGGTCGGTCGGCCGAACCCTGTAGTTGGTCGACCGGACCATAAACAGAGAAGTGCTTATGCACTTTGGTAGCAGGTCGGTCGGCCGGCAGCAGAGCTCGGTCGACCGGACCTGTTCCCAGTCCCTTCCCAGCCCACCTAATACATTGGCCAATCTCGACCATTTTGCATCCGCTCGAGCAACGACACTAAGGATTTATGCCTATCGACTGCCCGGCCCTATGAGCTCTTCGTTGCATCACCAAAAACACATTCAAACATCAAAGTTATGATTTTTAAAGATTTGAACTCAAAACACTAAAAATTGGAATATTCACCAAATCAATCCAAACCAAAAGCAAATGCACACGAATAAGTCTTAGGAATTCATGCCTAACAATCGAAGATAGTTATAGACTAAGATGTGAGATAAAAATCTCACCTTTGAACCCAAACGATTGAAAAAGAAGCTTGGAAGCAAAGGAGAATCAACCACTCTTCAAATCCAACTCAAGAAGCTTGATTCTAAGCTTTAAAAGAAGAACATTCCCAAAGTTAGGTTTAGGAATTTCTGAAATTGATAAGAGAATGAGTTGGAGAAGAAGAAGAGAATCTTACCAATGGGTTCTTCTATTAGTTTGGAGCTAGAGTTTGATTTGCAAAAGAAAACTTAGGCTTGGATTTTTAATTTCCTCTTCCACTCTCCATTGTTATGAAAGCTTGAATATCAGGAATTAGAAATGAAGTAATGAAGAGGATAAGGGGTTGGGACTGAATACATAAGTGGGGTTATTGGGCTCAGCCCAAACCAAAGCCCTAAGTGAAAAAGTAGCAAAAATCAACTTACTCCAAACATATCGAAGCTTATACTCAACATGGTTGCAAACGGTATTTTAAACTCAATGGGAGTGGTCCCGAGTCCTAATTCCAACGTATGCAAAAAATAGCTTTTCGGACTAAATTCCAAGTATCGATAAAATATTTAAATATAAAAAATCGATAAATATGCGGGTTGTTACAGACTCCCTTCCTTAAAGAAATTGCGTCCTTGCAATATTAAAGAAGAAAATATAAAGTAACAACCATAAAAGCATATTCAACACAAAGAAATTTGAAATAAAAGGTTCACCTTAAAGAGTAGGAGAAAGCAAGTCCGGATGTGATCGCTCGATGAACTCCCTAGATTCCCAAGAACAATCCTTAGGATTTGAAGACCATTGAATTTTCACAAGCAGAACATCCTTATTTCGAAGTCTTTTGACTTCCAAAGCAATAATACGAACAGGATGCTGCTCATAAGTTAAATTAGGAGAAACCTCAATCTCTTCCACAACACCGGGCTCAAGAATAGAATCAAAATCTCGAAGACATTTCCGTAATTGAGAAACGTGAAACACGTTATGCATGGCAGAAAACTGAGCCGGTAATGATAGGCGATAAGCCATCGAACTAATACGTTCAGTGATAGGAAATGGCCCAATATATCGAGGCGCTAACTTTCCCGAACGACTGAAACGTACAACACCTTTCACAGGTGAAACACGAATGAACACAAGATCTCCCACAGAAAACTCTAACTTCCTTCTCCGGTTATCGGCATAGGATTTTTGTCTACTCTAGGCTTCTTTCATCCTATGTCGAATAAGTTCAATCTTTTCTATGGAATCACGAATAAAATCTGGACCTAAAACCAGCTTCTCACCGGCCTCAAGCCAACAAGAAGGAGATCGACATGGCCTTCCATAGAGTGCCTCGAAAGGTGCCATACCAATACTAGATTGGAAGCTATTATTATAGGAAAACTCAACAAGAGAAATATGATCTTCCCAACTTCCACCAAAATCAAGCACACAAGCACGGAGAAGATCTTCAAGAGTTTGATTCACACGCTCGGTTTGTCCATCAGACTGGGGATGATAAGCGGTGCTAAAATTAAGCTTCGTTCCTAAAGCTTTTTGAAGACTCTTCCAAAATCCACTAGTAAACAATGGATCACGATCACTAACTATAGAAGTAGGAACTCCATGTAATTTAACAATCTCTTTAATAAAAAGTTTGGCCAAAAGAGGTACGGTTCGGTTAGACCGAACGGGAATAAAATGGGCAGATTTAGTAAGTCTATCAACGATCACCCATAAGCTATCATGACCCGAACGAGAACGGGGAAGGCCATCTATAAAATCCATGGAAATTTGGTCCCACTTCCAAATTGGAATTTCCAAAGGTTGCAATAACCCACCGGGCCTTTGATGTTCGGCCTTAACGAGTTGGAAAGTCATGCAATGCTTAACAAAGTTAGCAATATCAGATTTCATTCCCTCCCAATAATAAAGCCGCCTCATATCCGCGTACATTTTACTACTACCGGGATGAATGGTAAATTTAGAATGATGAGAATCTTCTAAAATATCTTTACGAAGATCACTAATATTTGGCACGACAAGTCTACCAAATTTCCGAATGCCGAGAATCAATATCAAAGTCTTTCAAACCTTCAATACCAATTTTATCCTTAATATTTTGGCCAAGAAGAGCCAAGTCGGGATCTAGCCTTTGAGCTTCAAGAATGCGGTCTAAAAGAGAAGGATGAGCCTCAAGGCTACATAAAACAAGAGATGAACATAAATCGGAAACACGTTATCAAATTTCGCAAGTGGATAAAATCTCAAGATCGTTCCATTCGGATATCATCATAGAAACAACAGCTTGTTGTTTACGGCTAAGAGCATCGGCGACACGATTACCCTTACCGGGAGTATAAAGGATATCAAGATCATATGGTGCAAGAAATTCAAGCCAACGCTGTTGACGCAAATTAAGTTCCTTTTGAGAGAATAAATACTTCAAAGACTTATGATCGGCGTAAAGAATAAATTTCTCTGCCAAAAGATAATGACGCCAAATTTGAAGAGCAAAAACAATAGCCGCGAGCTCTAAATCATGTGTGGCATATCTAGTCTCGGCCTGCTTTAATTGCCTTGAAGCATAAGCAATAACATGTTCTTTTTACATAAGAACGGCACCCAAACCAACGCGACTAGCATCGGTATAAACAATGAAATCTTGATTCCCCTCGGGAATAACAAGAATAGGAGCATCAGAAAGAAGTTCCTTTAGTTTCTGAAAAGAAGTTTCACATTTGTCCGACCAAATGTATTTAACACCTTTCTTAGTTAAGCTAGTGAGAGGCACGACAATCTTAGAAAAGTCTTTGATAAAACGGCGGTAATAACCTACCAATCCAAGAAAACTACGAATCTCCGTCACACTCTCCGGTCTCTTCCAATCTTGAATCGCTTTAATCTTCGAAGGATCCACCGAAATTCCGGATTCGGAAATAATGTGACCGAGGAACTTAACACGAGATTGCCAAAAGTGGCATTTAGAAAACTTTGCTTTTAATTGATTACTCCTAAGAGTTTCCAACACAATCCGAAGATGCTTCTCGTGTTCCTCCTCGGTTTTTGAATACACAAGAATATCATCAATAAAGATGAGAACAATCTGGTCGAGGAAGTCTTTGAAAACCATATTCATAAGGTCAACGAAATAAGCCGGGGCATTTGCTAACCCAAATGGCATAACGAGCCATTCATAAGATCCATACCGAGTACGGAACGATTTCAAAGGTATGCTATCCTCTGCAATACAAAGCTGATGAAATCCAGTAGCTAAGTCTAATTGTGAAAAGACTCTAGCACCACTAAGTTGATCGAATAGGTCATCAATCCAAGGCAAAGGATATTTAATTTTGATAGTAAGATCATTAAGCTTGTGGTAGTCAACGCAAAGCCTAAGTGTGCCATCAGATTTCTTCACAAAAATAGCTGAAGCCCCCCATGGCGAGGAACTAGAGCGAATAAATTGCTTCGTCTCCAAATCGAATAATTGTTTACGCATCTCCTCATTTTCTTTATTGGATATACGATAAGGAGGACGAGTAATAGGTTGAGCTTCAGGGATAAGATTAATTCTGAACTCAATTGCTCGCTTAGGCGATAATCCTAAAACGGGCTCAAATATGTCAGAAAATTCACGAACAACGTGAATAAGAGAAATTATATCTTCCTCATCATCATTATCGTCATCACGAGGATTTAAAGAATATAAAGATGCAACCAAGATGGAATCCGAATCTTTAAGATTAATAGAAATCTGCTTAACAGATTGAGGGTGTCGGAGATAAATAGTCCGCTCGGGACATAGGATGTGAGCTTCATAATGTTTAAGCCAGTCCATTCCCAAAATCATTCCAAAGCCTAAATAACGCATGACATGCAAATCGGCTAGAAAAGAAAAATCATACAAAATAATCTCCACATCTTTACAAAGCAAACTAAGAGTTGCGGATCCACCAACCGGATTCGCAATTCTCAAAGAAGTCATTAAAGCAACAACACTTAAAGAAAAAGTATCAACAAGCACTTTTCATATAAAAGAATGGGATGCTCACGTATGAAAAAGAACTCGAATAGGTTGATCATGAAATATAATAATGCCACCAAGGATAGAATGAGAAATACCTTGACCACGAGATGTGTTGCCAGGGGCTTGAGCAACATTAAGCTTTCCCTCCTTCCTATTTTGAAGTTTGGGACAAGAAGATAAATAATGATCCGGGCTTTTGCAATAGCGACAAGTACAAGGCTTTGAACACTTGTTCGCAAAATGGTCTCTGGAACCACAATTAAAGCATTTCCCTTCAGTTGAGGAAAAAGTCTTTGCAGCAGGAGTTGCTTTCTTCCCTTTCTTATTGGGATAAGGACCCTTGAATTTGTTTGGCCTCTTCTAGTTGTTGAAGTTTGGTTTGGAACCCACCACTTCAACATCACTTTCCCTATCCGCCTCTTCAAGACGAAGAGCGATATCAATGAGTTGGTCGAAGGGAACTTCTAATTTTAGAAGTAATGGCTTCTTGAGATTTTTGTTTAAGCCATAGACAAATCTTTGGTTCTTCTTCAATGGGGTGTTGATGTATTCAACCCCATATTTGAAAAGTGACTCGAAGGATGCAACATAATTAGTCACGGAGGCTTCACCCTGAACAAGGTCAATAAACCGGCGAGCCAAAGTCACGTTCTCAGCTTCTGGTACGAATTTCAACTCGAAGCGCTCTCGGAATCTCTCCCAAGTGAGATCCACTTCATTTATATCATAAATCAGAAGCTCGTACCAGTCTAATGCTCTTTCTTGGAGCATACTAGAAGCCACCTGAACTTGGTGTAGATCAATGAGGTTCATGCGAGAAAAGATTCGATCTCATGTCCTTAACCAAGCCTGGATTTCAATAATAGTTTCAGAACCTTTAAATGTCTTCCCACCCAGGTTGGTGTAATCATTGCACAAGCGTGTAAACCCAGATTTAGGGTGAGTAGGTTCCGGATTAGAACCAGCTGCTTGAGCATTCGCGACAAGGTCAAGAAGTTGCTGGGTAGTCATAAAAACTCCATCTTGGGGTGGAACACTAGATGGTCCAGCTCTGGGACGACCAGGTCTAACTATTTCTCTTCCTTAAGAAAGAAAGAAGGAAGAAGAAGGTTATTCACAAAATGAATATCGAGCAATTTTGATAGATAAAACACGGAATCATAAAGAAGATAGGATAAATCGGTACGAACACTCGAATTAAATCCTAAAGCACGACTCCTAAGAAAGACTTAGGACGATTATCCTTGTTATAATATTCCAAATTGTTCCGAAGTTTGGCTCTGATACCAAGCTTTGACGCCCCACCTCTATACCCACGCTAGCAAGAACACTACGGTGTAATGCTGTTAACTAGCACGGAGAATAAAGCTGTTGAGGAGCGATCATCCGTGCAATTGCTTTGCGCGAGCACCGATATGTCAGACAGTATAACATGCATTTTATTTCAAGAGGAAATCTGACATACCGATACAAACACAAAGCTACTACACGGTGGCTATAATAATCTTCGGAAACAAATATAGAAATAAGCATAACACAAATCAGTCATAGATAATTCATATCACAAAGGCGGAAGAAGATATGAATATATAACTAACACATGAAAGTGTATATCAGAGTAGTGGCCAAAAAGATCCACAATATCACAAAGGAATAGTTACACGAACTACACAAAAGAATAAGTATACATCATGGAGTCTATATCTCAAATGTATGCAACAAAAACTACTAATCTAAGTAGCTAGCCAAAAGTCAGAGTAATAAATCCCTGGGGAGAAGTCAAGCAGAAGCACCTGTAACATCTCGGTCTAACCCGAGTATTATTTAATAAGAAAATAATAAACGGATTAGTCTAGTTATAAATATCAGACGACATGATATAGAATAAGAGATATGGCATAAACATATGATAACCATAATGGCATACTACTATAAGTATGCAATTGAAACTCAACATGAGATTAATCAATATCACAAAAATCTTCACAAAGATCCAAAAGGGGTTTCATACCCAAAACTTGTATTCACAACAAGTCAATGACACACGAATTCACCAATGCACAAAAATTGACAAATCATATCAATGAAAATCACTAAAATTGGTGAAGCATAAATTCCAGAATTCAACACACGAAATCCAAAAATCACAAAAAAGGGAGGAAAAGGCCTATCACATGAACGGAAGCATTAAAACTCACCAACATATGTATCACACGAACGAGAAGCTATCTCATGGTAGCTAGCCATTAATTTTTGACACACGAATGACCCGATGACCATGGGGAGCTACCCCACATGTGTAAGTCGAAATCACACCGAAACAAAGAGACATCGCACAATTGCTAGTCTAAATCTTAAAATGATCGTCATGATCAAAGAGAAGTGTCAATTACACTAAACTATTAAATATATGAGCTTAGCTTCATGTCCCATAACCACTAGCTTAACTTAAATATTTACGAACAAATTGTAGATCTCCATTAGAAAATTGTCACAAGAGATTCAATCGAACAAGTCCAAGAATTAACCGACGAAGTAAACCCAAGCGTTTCATACCACTTGTTTCACTAAGTCGTTTAATTAGATTTCTCATCCGAGTGAGGTAAAGGTTTGTATATACTAATAGATTGGAAAATGGTTTAAGAAAACGAGCTTTGTAATAAAATAGTGTTGAAATCATTTGAAGAAAGAGTTTTGATATTTACTACTAGTATAGAAAACATTTATATTTTTAAAGTGACAAATCACAAAGAAGATTGCAGGAACAATCAATCATTAAAATTCACATTCGAAGACGTGAATGAAAATCCGAAGAAATCGATACCGAATCCATCAAACGGATATTCCAAAAATTCCCGAAGAAAAGAAGTCACCAAAGTTAATAACAAATGATAACAACAAATAGGGAAATAACACGAATCGATTAAATTTGGAAACCATGCAAAACAGGCGAAATAGGCAAAATAGCAACAGGTCGGTCGGCTGGCTACAGAGCTCGGTCGACCGGACCCTATTCTGAAAAATCCTCGGGAAGCAGGTCGGTCGGCCGAACCCTGTAGTTGGTCGACCGGACCATAAACAGAGAAGTGCTTATGCACTTTGGAAGCAGGTCGGTCGGCCGGCAGCAGAGCTCGGTCGACCGGACCTGTTCCCAGTCCCTTCCCAGCCCACCTAATACAATGGCCAATCTCGACCAATTTGCATCCGCTCGAGCAACGGCACTAAGGATTTATGCCTATCGACTACCCGGCCCTATGAGCTCTTCGTTGCATCACCAAAAACACATTCAAACATCAAAGTTATGATTTTTAAAGATTTGAACTCAAAACACTAAAAATTGGAATATTCACCAAATCAATCCAAACCAAAAGCAAATGCACACGAATAAGTGTTAGGAATTCATACCTAACAATCGAAGATAGTTATAGACTAAGATGTGAGATAAAAATCTCACCTTTGAACCCAAACGATTGAAAAAGAAGCTTGGAAGCAAAGGAGAATCAACCACTCTTCAAATCCAACTCAAGAAGCTTGATTCTAAGCTTTAAAAGAAGAACATTCCCAAAGTTAGGTTTAGGAATTTCGGAAATTGTTAAGAGAATGAGTTGGAGAAGAAGAAGAGAATCTTACCAATGAGTTCTTCTATTAGTTTGGAGCTAGAGTTTGATTTCCAAAAGAAAACTAGGGCTTGGAGTTTTAATTTCCTCTTCCACTCTCCATTGTTATGAAAGCTTGAATATTAGGAATTAGAAATGAAGTAATGAAGAGGATAAGGGGTTGGGACTGAATACATAAGTGGGGTTATTGGGCTCAGCCCAAACCAAAGCCCTAAGTGAAAAAGTAGCAAAAATCAACTTACTCCAAACATATCGAAGCTTATACTCAAAAAGGTCGCAAACGGTATTTTAAACTCAATGGGAGTGGTCCCGAGTCCTAATTCGACCGTATGCAAAAAGTAGCTTTTCGGACTAAATTCCGAGTATTGATAAAATATTTAAATATAAAAAATCGATAATATGCGGGTTGTTACATAGATGTCGAAGATATGACCTTTGTAACGACCTGCCTTTTTGGACAGTTTAAATCGAGGTAAACACACACGTCATAGGGTAAATAAGAAAAAGTAGAGAAAGAAAGAAAAACAAATATAGAATCTCGTAATAGAATGACAAAATATAATAATTAAATAAACAATTCATGATGCTGTTTACAAATAACATTGATTAAACCATTATAATACAGATCAGAGTTACATAAAACAAGAATAAATAATAAATAAATGCAGCAGAACAACGTGATGAAATGGAATAAATATAATAAATAATAATAATACAAAATCTTCATCTTTGTCCTCTAGAAAGCGGTCTTCAATAAACTGAAAAACTCAAACTGACCCAAGCGAATTAAAAAGACAAAATACTCGAGTCAGAACTAAAAGATCTTATGTAAATTAAATCAACAGTACATAAATATGAGTGTAATGGCGTCGGAGATGTTTATGGGGTTGGACATCTCCTATTCACTATCAACGTGAGTGTAATAACTTAAGAGATTTACGGGATTCACATCTCCTAAGGATCTGTTAAACTCTCTAGTATGTAGTAAAATAGGCTATTATAATAGTGTCTGTAGTAAAGCAAAGTATTAAAATAGCATTAAGGCATTACCAATATCTCCCTTAACATAGGTTTCATATATTTCCATAGTCTATGCAGTACCGTAATTCCTTCATAAACTGGAGGGCTATTAGAGGAGATTAAATAGGTATGGTACAATCCAAACTTGTAGAAGGCGCGATAGGGCATGTAAACAAGACACTTGAGACAATGCCAGGGTAGATACTCCAATTGCGGATCCGAACTGATGGTAACGCATAGCAGCTACTACCGCCCACCTCATAACACACTCCCATGATTAAAACAAAGGGGTGGCTACCAAATCATTATAAAGTCATAATAGGCTATCAAATAAATGTGTCCGATCGGAGGTGCGACCTCACTTAGCCCGTCCTGGCTCTTGTTTTAGTCACATCTAAGTTGACTCACGAGAGTTAGGGTCACGTAAATACCTCATACAAAATCGTTCGCCAAACCATCCTACTTCATTTCTGGAATCTCTACCACGTACACAGTTGTTAAAGTGGTTTTCCGTATTGGCAGAGACTATGACAATATCTGATCCCGGTCTCTTTAACAACCAAATGCTTATTTCACACTGGATGGTTCTTTTACATTTCAAACTCAATTCATAATTGATATCAAAATATCATATTCTCAAAACCATATCGTTTTCGAAATCATATTTACTTTAAAATTGTATCACATTTGAAATCATATCGCTTTCGAATTCATATTTCCAAATAGACTAAATCCCTACTTAAAATCATTATATCCCTCAAACATGTCATTTAAATCCCAACTCATGTTATAATATCTTTTAAACGTATTTTCCTTAAAATCGAGGATTTAAATGTAAAACTTCCACTTTACAAAACCTGAAATTTAGAAAATTGTTTGGATAGTTTAAAATAGCCTTTAAATGATTAAAATACTTTATATATAGTTTAAATGGTTTTTAATAGTTTAAAATAGATTAAAATAGTTTAATTCAGTTTAAGATAGTTTAAATTTAATTTAAAATATATTAAATGATTTAAAATAGATTAAGTAGTTTTAAAATAGATTAAATAGATTCAAAAGAGATTACATAAGTTAAATTAGATTAAAATAGGTTAAAATAAGTTAAATTAGGTTAAATAGATTAAAATAGGTTAAAATTAGTCAAAATAGTTTAAATTGATTAAAAATAGTTTAAAATAGTTGAAATTAGATTTAAATTAATTTATTAATTTTGAAAACCTTAAAATCAGGACTTTAAAATAATAAACCTTTAAATCGTTTATATTAAAATGATTAATTTGGATTTAATATCAAAATTAAACCATTTCTTCCATTTCAACAAATATGGACCTTATCCTGATTTCAAATCAAGATCTAATTCCAAATCTTAAAATATCAATTTTAAGCTATTCCAATTCAGTAGATTTCAAAGTTACAAATTTAAAACATTTCAATCACTCAATTTCGATAAGTTTCGTTTATACTTCAAATTCAACTTTAGAATTCCAATTTAAACCTTCTAAGCAATTTATTTAATACAATTCCAAAATTTCAAATTTAATCTTTTAAATAATTCATTTGAACAATTTAGTTTATATAAATAAAATTATATTTCAAAATATCATTTAGTGAAGTCAAAATTTAAAGATTTAAAATCATTTAATTTAACCAATCCGGTGTTCGTATATAATTTTCTACCCTATGGTCAAGTGATACAGATGTTTATCATTTCAATCCGCAAATATTTAAATTTTAGGGGTATATATCATTTCAACCCGCGATTGTGGATTAATTACCAATCATAAAATCGCTTGAATCTATCATTTCAACTCATAATGATTCCTTCCTAATCTAATAGATCGTTCGGGTATGTATCGTTTCAGCCTATAGGGAGTTTGTGGTATTATAGCAATATAGAAATATAACATCCAGTCATACCATATCAACAATCAAACATCCATCACAATTATCATCCAATTAAATCAATAAACATCAATAGATAATTGATTATCATTAACAAAAATAAACTGGCGAATTAAAATTTAGTATTAAATTAAATAACATTAAATGCAATAAAAGCCATATTTAACTGGAATGACATTTAAGCATACCGAAAATTAATCAGTCAATTTTTAATCACATCATAAATTTAATTTAACTAACATAAGTTAGTTTAGTAGTCGTGAATAGGTTGAAACGTTCACCTTTAATTTTAGCCCATAAAAATCCAAACAGAAACGAAAAAGCTCAACAGCCTCCAAATTCAACTAAATCAATTTCATGTTGTCTGAAATTTAAATATGAATCCAACAGAAGAAAACGCATGTGAATCAAAGTTTATATGCAAAGGATATTCATGCTATAAGAAATATTATTATAATAATAATTAGTATGCATAAAAAAATAAACAAATTTTAATACTTACGTTTTTCTCATGATGAAGTTTAAGGAAAAGATTGAAGAACAACTAAGATGAGGACAACATGTTTACGAAAAATGAAAAAATATCATTTTTCAGAAAAGAAAGTTTTTGGATTTGCAAGAATAAGGGCATTTGAATATGAGGTGTCGGTAGAAACAAAATACAAATGAAGATATAAGATATAAGTTATTTATAATTAGGAAATGGAGATGGAGGGACAAAAATAAATGTCACATTTTATTTTGAAAGCTTCAGGCATTAATAATGCATAATGAAATGTACGTAGGAATGGAAAAGTTTACAAATCAAAGGAAAGTAAAATTTTGTTTACACGAAAATGTGGTGGCAAAAATTAAATACAACCTAAAAGTCTAGGTTCATGTATTAAACAAAAGGAGAAATGAACGGATCAAATATTAATAATAAGGTAACTATTTTAAAACATTTATGCAACAATAAATAACAAAAGAAATGAAAGGACCATGTACATCACACAACCTTTAGAAATTCAAATTTTTTTTTGAAATGAAAACGTTCAATTTGGTTTTCCCAAAATGATCTTTTATTTCCAAAAAACACCCTTTTTGTTTAACACAAAATGTGCATTTCTTTTATTAAATCTATTAATCGCAATTAACGTTTTCTTTCCCTTTTAATTGAAATATTTCAATTACATTAATTGCAATTACATACAAAGTTAAATTTCAAAACATGCAACTAAAATGGACGAAAAATAGAACAATTGTTTATGTAAACACGTTTATAAATTTGTTGTTTATACACAAGAATAATAAATAATTTACTGAAATAGATTATTTTCCTATTCTTGTAATCAATCTGTAAGCCAAAACACAGTTCAAATAAGCGTATATTTCTTCCTTTAAAATCAGTCATTATATTCTTTATCTTAATAAATTAAACGTACATCTACGAATGAAACATTCATTTTATTTGATGTAAATGTTCTTTTCATTAAATCAAACTTCCCTTATATTTCCAAAACACATAAGCTATTTTTAATTACACCTATTAATTTACAATTCAATATATTCTCTCGTATTAATTGAAAATTTTCAAACACATTAATTTCAGTTGATTAAGATTCAAAATGGACTAAATGAATGTAATGAGAAGTAGAACAATTATTTCATATCTAATAGTAATTTAAACATATTTATACATTATTGGATACAAATAGTAATTATACATTTCTTACAAAATAGCAGTTTCTCTTCTCTATAATCAATCTTTCAACTATCAAACATTTTAGATAAATAAACATATGTTTACTCCTTTACTAAACTTATTCTTTTTCATTCTTTTATTTTAATTTGCACTCCTAATATTAAATCAACCAATATCTTGTGAAATTATTAACATAGGTTTCTATCTTATTTTCCTCATTTTCTACGATTGACGCCTTTTCTTACATTAACTACAATACTTAGCTATATTTAATTCCAATTAATTATATTCTAATTCAAATAAATTGATTTGATTAGATTTTAAACTTTTTATTCGATCAATCATTACTTTATGGACGTGGTTTACATCTTTTTTCATTTATATTCTACGTTTATCATCTTTTACCATATTAGTTGCAATATTTCAATTATTTTGAAACTTTATTGATTTTCACATTAATTATATTTTAAAATCCCAATAAATTAAATTATCATGGTTTCACTCCTTTTTAGTAAATCAATCACTACCTTATGAATGTAAGTGACATTTCTGTACATCTTGTTGCATTCACGTTTTCTAGTTATCGTCTTAATCCATTTTACGTAACTTTTAATTTCAATTAATTATAATTGATTAAATAAATTGGTAACAAATAACAATTATCACCTTTTCCACATTTAATAACATTTGTATGTTTGTTATCTACGCATAAATATCATAACTACTTACATAACACTAATTTCATCCAATTACAATTTATTACATATTATTTCATTAATTAATACCACATTTAAATTATCTATTATTCTTTTAATCCAATTATCAATTAGTACCCACCTTATTACAAAATTTACAATCTATAACCAATTATAACTCTTTAATCATTTCAATTAATTGGAATTATATTAAAGTAGTTACCAATTACCTTAAATTAATACTATTACATCTCACTCCAGTTATATTCATATTATTAAATCATACATTTTTATTTCTTCCAACATCAAATCACAAAACCTTATTAACAATTTTTAACTATCGAAAATTACGGATCGTTACAACCTTCCTATCAAAAGTTGATTTTTCGCTACCAAACTGTTGCTAAATCGCCGAAAATAAGATAAACAAGTCTAGAGCAGTCCAAATTTGGCGAAACGAATAATGATGCCTTACTTAGAAAATGCTTTATATCTTTTATATAAAATATTCAGATTTCAAAAATATTTTATTTTCATCAGATTTAACTGATTTTAAATTTCAAATTGAAAGTTCATAACTAATCAAACTTACAAATTTTCGAATGAAAGTCTTCCACTTGCTATGCTTCAATAGATGCATACCAAATATCAAATTTTGATTTCTAAATTTTTTTACTATTTAATTTCAAGAAAAATTATAACCAGCCGATATTTTTACCTGTTTGCATCCGCACATGGCGGACTTGAATAATTCAAAATACCGAATTGTTAATTTAAATTTGGTAAAACTCAGATATACAGTAAATAAATAATCACAGACACAGAGTAATAAATGCAGCGGAAGCAAAAGATAGTAGTTCATGAAGCTACTATATATATATATATATATATATATATATATATATATATATATATATATAACAGAGTTAATAAGCTGCAACAGAAGTCTCGAATACAGAAGTCAAATACAATAATCGGAATGCATTATTGGAATCAACTGAATATTTGAAAACTGGATAGATAGCTGGATCTCCAGGCGAAGCTCCAACTCCAAAGGTGAGTCTCGAATACTGGTACACTCAGTCTGACCCGAGCGTAAAGCAAAACACAAAACACTCGAGTCAGGATTAACATTCTTATATTAATAAATCCAACTCAAGTGAAATAACAACTGCAATACAAGTAACTCAAAGGATGTTGGAACAACCATCCTCTAACGATCCGTTAAACTTCTAGTATGTAGTAATATAAGCTAAATAGATAATGTCTACCAGTAATATAAAGTATCAAAATAGTGTTAAGGCGTTACCATTATCCCCCTTAACACATTTATATAAGCGATATAGTCTATACAGCATTGTAAACTCCACCGTAAGCTAGTGGGATATCAGGGAGTACTCCATAGGTATAACACAAAACAAATTCGTAGTGGTCGCGTATATAAAGATACAAGTATGACAAGGCACATGAGGCAATACCCAAGGTAGTGAAACTACCGTTTGCCTGATTCGGACTGGTGAGAACGCATCGCCGCAACGATCGCAACACCCGAAACAACACTCCCAAAATTCCGAAGGTGCACCAATCGATAACAAGTAATGACTTGTTTATGAAGAAGTGTGTTCGCTCGAGGTGGCTAACCCCATTTGGCCCGGCACGGCTCCTGTTTTAGTCATTTCCAATTTGACACAAGTGTCGAGGCTATCCATTATCGTCCTCTTTCTTCAGTCATCATGTACATCATTCCAAACACTTCATTCTGGATCACACTCCGCATATAAATGTTAAAGTGATTTTTGGTTTAGACAGAGAGTATGTCCATAACCGATTCGGTTTCTTTAGTAACTTTCGTAATTATTTCACCGATTGGTCGTTTAATAGATTTCAAAAAAAAACAAATCAATTTCAATTATAATTTGTAAATCAACATATCATTTGCCTTTCTATATCAATTTCCAAAATTTATGTTTCAAAACTTCCAAAATACCATTTCAAATCTTGTAATTCAATTTCAAATTTTTATTTAAAACGATCCAATATTGATTCAAGTTCGTATATAAGTTTCTTTCCGAAATCATTTAAATCAATTTAATTTCATTTATCGATTTCATTCAATATTCGTTAAGTTAATTTATCATTCAAACAATTTCTATTTAATTTCAAATTCATTAAATCAATTACTTAAGTTCAACTCCATTATATCAAAACTTTCAAATTTAATTAAATTAGCTTCATCCAATCAAATTCTCAAATTACAAGCCTTATATTTATTCAACACATAAATCATATTTTATTTCTTATTATCGAAATCAATTTCACTTATTTACTTACTCTAAATAATTTTACCAAAACTCAATTAATACAGAAACTCCATTTCATTTATTATCGAAGTTCAAATTCACTTATTCCGAAGTTCAATTTCTCTTATCAAAGAATTCAATTTTTATTTAATTATCAAATAATTCAATCTTATTCAATTATTAAATAATTTCAAAAATTAATAATTTCACAAAACTATAAATTCAAACTTAATTATTAAATCATTTCAAACTTAATTCAATGAATAATTCCAAATTTTATTGTCAAATAATTTATTTTAAAACAACGTTCTTTCAACAACTATTATGTTAATATTTTTGTTTCAGATTTTTTTTAAATATCAACATTTTCCTTTCATTAAATTCAAATTCCAACTTTATTTCAAAACCTTATTATTTATGCAAATAAAATCTTTTTTTTATTTTAAAAGAAATTATTGACCAATCGGTTCATTTCATTTTCTATTCTAAGTCAAGTTCATTTGGGTATTTATCATTTCAACCCGATTCCATTTCAATTCAAAAATCAGAGCATAGCAAAGGGAACTTGCAGTGTGATAACTGGGATGGTGTCAAAGTAAATAAACAAGCAATAGCAGCCATCAATAACAATCTAATAATTAATTCAATTAGTCCCGAAATAATCGTATTAATTCACATTGTTGTTTGTACAAATTAATATAATTATTTCTAGAATCTACACTATCATTTCATGTATATTAAAGATTATTACACCTTTATTTTATGCCGTTCTTAAATTTATATCTAGTATTAAGTTTCATACTACTTCAATTTATACAACATATATTCAATGGTTCAAGGTGTAATTAACACTGTTTCTACGTGTCAATTAGTTTAAACATTTAAAGGGGTCATATTTATAAATTTATCTAATCAAATTCAACTCATATGTCGATTCAAAATTTTAACTATCCTACGTCAAATTCAATTGCATAATGTTTATCACTTTATACATACCAATTTAACATCCAATATAAACAACAAATCAATCAATCAATTATCAACCAAACGAGATTATCACCGTATAGTTAACAGATAATGGTGTCAGATGTCATAGGTGAACAGATACAGGTAATACACGTATATATAACAGTATAAATAACTATCAGCAGCATATTTCAATTGTCGTTTCAATTGAAATTAAATTTAATAAATAAAAGAATATTAATCGTGAGTGATTGCTCACCTTCCGAGGCTAGATAATACAGAAGATGATACGGATATGCACACTCACACAGACGCTAAATTTGAATGATGAATCGAAGCAAAGCAACATCGGCCCGAATTCAACGATCAAAGCTGATAAAAGAATTAGATGGAACACTTCAGAACGGGGTCGGTGAAGGTAATTGGTATAAGTGAACTTGTATATATATATATATATATATATATATGTATGTATATATATAACGAAGACAAATAAATATATTATGAAATTTTCCATCTAAAAATCAATAGCAAATTTTAGAAGTCATATATAAAATGTCATATGTATTTTCAAATCAAGATTTAATTTATATGAAATCATATATCTTCCTCAAATCATTACGTCCTAAATGCATACTAGACTTTGAAAATAAGACTCTCCTATTATCTTCGTAAATCAAACATGAAATAAACAATTAAAATCATAAATTCCTAAACCACACTTGTTTCCATTTAAATTCTCACTATAAATATTTTAAAACTTCATCCTGACCTCAATTCCTTTAAAATCAGAGAGAGCAACTGATGCAGCCTAAAATATATTCATATAAACTAAGAGGGAAACTAAACTCATATATTGTAAATAAATATCTAAATACATAGTCTTCCAAATCTATATTGTACAGTACTACATTTAGAATTTAACAAATTTTCAAATCTACTTAAAATTCCACAAATCTAAATTAAAATTATATATATATATATATATAAGTTTGACTGAATATATATATATATATATATATATATAAATACTCAAATTGCAAATATACTTAAACACGTCATATATAATCTTTTAAGCAAATATATATACACGGCTATTAGTCAACAACATATGCAGACAACATCGCATATTTTGAATACAATTATAATATAAAAATATACATATTATTCTTAAAGTCAAATATTGTTATGAAACAGCACATATATACCCTATTTTCAAAACTGTAATGCTCCTTTCTTTTTTTCAAGCATATATTTATAAACCAACCCATATATACTTACTGTCAAAATATAAATTATAATAATATATATCTTACTTTATTGTAGTATACATATGTAAATGAACAAACTTGTATTGTTGCATATACACCTAGGATCAACCAGAGAACAAATAACATACGAATAATATATATGCAATGCTTCAGAAAAGTTGAAAACGACTTCTCAGATTGGCCTCTCCTTATTATATATTTAGGCCTAGATCACAAATATGTACGCCGAAGGCAAACCGAAATGAAGGAAACAAATCAGATGAGTGCATGTAACATATATGAAGATCTCGAAAGCTTATACAATATTCTTTATAATATACTATCCACTGTAACATAAAATGAAACAGAGGAGTGACAGGCTTGCAAACCTAGACGAGTAAGCACGAAGGTTGACGAGCAGAGAATCGCTGAGATGATCGATTTCAGAGGAGGGTGAGCTGGTGGGTTGTGGCGATGAAGGCCAAAGGGAAGAGGGAGAGGACAGGTCGAAGTTCAAGCAGGCGGTACGGCGATGTGACCGGTTGCATGGGGCGAAGGAGCGGCTGCTCGTAATGGATTAAAGCGGGTTTGAAGCTCAACACGGTCGGGGTTGGGTAAAGCTTGCGGCGGAGTGAAACATGTGGCTTTTGGCCAGAGTGAGGTGAAGATGAAGAGATGAAGAGGAGGGCTGATGTTGTAGTGGCCACGTGGGTGCTATAAGGCGGTGATGGAAAGAATGGTTAGCGGCTCTGTGGTTGATGCGTGGAACAGTGGACGTGGCGGAGAGGCGAGCTACGGCTGTGGTGGTGAGTGGCTAAAGGCTTAGTGGTTGTGCCAAGAGAGGATGAGAGGAGATGAGGTGAGGAGAAAGTTGGCTGGCCTTTGTTGTGTGTTCATGCCGGTGAGATTTTGAGTCGAGGAGGTGGTGGGTCTCAGTTTACACAAAATTTTGCTTTCATCATTTTCCTTTTAGGAGGTGGAAGTGTTTACAAGGAAGAGGAGAAGCAAGTTCCCAGGCAAATAACAAACTTTATACTAATTTAGTTTTTTTAATAGCTGAACAAGAAGGTGGTGATAGACAGCATGTGAATCTCTTTTTTGAAAGATGAAGTTGAACATTAAGAGGTAGAATCGTAAAGAATGAATCGGTACAATATTGGGAACAGCCAAAATGAATGTGACAGCTAATGCAAAGGAAAGAGTGAGAGTCAGGCACGCAAATTTTGGAATAATTGAAAGCAAACTGCCATTTGATTTATATGATAGATAATGAATGGACCCAAGTAATTCAAAATGCTCAAAAACGTTTCAAACGATTACCGATACGGTTAACCGTTTTGCGGGATGCACCGCACAACGGACTCCGAAATAGAGAAATAAATATACCATGTAGATCAGTACGACGAGACGATCAAAACGGTATACAAATATCAGTGGTACGATTGAATTATAAGAATTCGACTTTTTATACTAGTGGAAAATGCATGAAAAACACAGAAAAATAAGATCAACGGAGCTAAAGGTGTCCGAATTTGAAAAAACGAAAAATGATGTCTTTCTCAGAAGATGATTTAGAATTTTTCTATGTAAAAATATTCAGGTTGCGAAAATGTTTGATTTTCATCGATTTTTAACTGATTAAATTGAAATAAATTTACGCACGAAAATAAACTTCATATTTTCGGACGAAAATTTACCAATTGCTATGTTTAACTAGACGTATTTCAAATATAAAACTTTTATTTCAAAATCTTATCGTTTAGAATTCCATAAAATTTCAATTAATAACATTATTAAAATCAGTTAAATTTACGGGTCGTTACACTCTCCCCCACTCAATACTTTTCATCCCCGAAAAGGAAGGAGGTAGGAGAATAGAAACAACCAGAAGAAATAGACTTGAATTACATAATAAGCAATTAATTTAAACCATATAAATTTCAATTCAAATAAATTTATATTCAACAATTTGTTTCTAAATTCAAGATTTTCATTAAATTGATTTGATTCACATTTATTAATGTTAGGTACAAAAGGTTTCTTTCAAATGAAATTCAATTTAAATTCAATTAATTCAAGGTACCTCATTAAATTGATTTCATTCAATTTATTAAATTTCAAGACAAATTTTTCTTCTATTAATCACACCTATTATTTATTTAATTTATTATTCTATTTATCTCCATAAACATTTTATATTTTAAATTTAAGTGAATAACATTTATTATACGCACTCACATTTTATTTATAAAGACAATTTATACTGTATATTATACGATTTTCTTAAATTAACAATTTTAAAGATGATAAATTTGAATAGTCATTTATTATAGTCATACTTTATTTGACAAATTTAATTCTTCTTTATTCCAAATTATTATTAAATTTATTCTACTTAATATATCCTATCACATATATATTAAGTATATTTACATTTACTATAACTACTCAAATTTATTTAAAAATTCCTTCAACATCATTTTATACTGCATAATATTCAATTATATAGTTAACTTTTGAAAATTTTAGGTAAGCTATATATAGTGCAATTAAATATTATCCAAATAAAATTTTACAATTCATTTATTTCAAGTTAAGTATTTAGTCAAAACTTTTGGCTTCATTGAAAATCATCCTTAAATCAAAATTTTAAGAATTAAATTTCGATTAACTTCAAACCATTTTATAGATAAAATAAATATACATACATAATATATCAAATCAAATTTAAAATTTTCAATATATATTACAAATCAAGTCATGTTTAGAAATTCAAATCAATTTATTTTTCAAAACAAACCGTAGCAAAGCTACAGAATAGTCTCTCCACTTCGAAACTCGAAAATGAACGTCGATGATGCGGCCGTCATCACCGAAATTATTTTCCAGCGACTAAAGAGAAGAGCTCTAATTTAATCATTTAAAATTCTTTGAAAACCATTTCTATTCGAAAATATTTTAAATAATATACATTTTGAAACTTTAAAAACCATAGTTCGAAATTATCAAAAATTAAACTCTCAAATTATAGTTTAAATTCACTTCAAATTCCAATCAAATTACATCCAAGTTATTAAATTCATTTATCTATATTACAATAGTTAATGGTTTACAAAACAATAAATGATAATCAAATGTTATCATTTCTGACAACAAATTTACTAACAATTTAATTTTCAGAGAGATTTGTGCTTATATATAATATAATCATACGAAACTATTTTGTTTACCAAATTTGAAAACAATATTGTATCAGTTTGCTCTGCTCAAGTGTTTTAGGAATTCTATCGATAGCGTTGATCAGACGAATCGATCGAAAACCCAAATCAACATCAATAACTCAAATAACACAATATATAAAACATTTTTAAATATAAATTTACAAATACACTTCCTTACTTGACGATACAATAATGGATTTCAGAACAAGGATAGAGATTCAAATTTTTGATGTACTCAAATCAAAGAAAATTTTGATTCGAAGATAGGTTCGAAACAAGGATAAGATTATTAAATAAAAAAATAGGAAAATGGATAAGCTTATATAAATCGGAGGCAACCATAACCGGGTCGACCGTAACTTCAAGAATAAGATCGATGCTAAATTCCGAGGTAAATAAACATTCGATCTCAAGAGATAGAATTTAGTTATAGCAGGGAGTAGATAGCATCGTAAACCAAGGATACACAAATCTCCGGTAAATCGATGTCCATTATAAAGGAGTTTCACCCATTTACAGATAATTCGAAGATTGGCGAGACCACCGATTCATTATAAAGATCATTCGAAGTGGAGTTATGGAATACTCCATAATTCAGAAGAATACGAATAGTGAGGGACAAGAATGAATTTCGGAACCGAGGAACGTTCCAAAATTCAAAGGAATCGAGTCAAGAAGGACAAGATTCAAACTCGAATGAGAGTGATTCTGTAAATACATTTACCCTATATGCTAAGTTTTGCCTAGAGCTACCAAAGCTCTGATACCAACTATAACGACCCGCTATTTTTAACTATTCGCATCCGCACATGTGGACTTGAATAATTCAAAATACCGAATTGTTAATTTAAATTCGGCAAAACTCAGATATATAGTAAATAAATAATCACAGATCACAGACACAGAATAATAAATGCAGCGGAAGCAAAAGATAGTAGTTCATGAAGCTACTATATATATAACAGAGTTAATAAATTACAACAGAAGTCTCGAATACAAAAGTCAAATACAATAATCAGATACATTACTGGAATCAACTGAATATCTGAAAACTGGATAGATAGCTGGATCTCCAGACAAAGCTCCAACTCCAAAGGTGAGTCTCGAATACTGGTACACTCAGTCTGACCCAAGCGTAAAGCAAAACACAAAACACTCGAGTTAGGATTAACATTCTTATATTAATAAATCCAACTTAAGTGAAATAACAACTGAAATACAAGTAACTCAAAGGATGTTGGAATAACCATCCTCTAAGGATCCGTTAAACTATCTACTATGTAGTAATATACGCTAAATAGATAATTTCTACGAGTAATATAACGTATCAAAATAGTGTTAAGGCGTTACCATTATCCCCCTTAACACATTTATATAAGCGTTATAGTCTATACAGCACTGTAAACTCCACTGTAAATTAGTGGGACATCAGGGAATACTCCATAGGTATAACACAAAACAAATTCGTAGTGGTCGCGTATATAAAGATACAAGTATGACAAGGCACATGAGGCAATACCCAAGGTAGTGAAACTACCGTTTGCCTGATTCGGACTGGTGAGAACGCATCGCCGCAACGATCGCAACACCCGAAACAACACTCCCAAAATTCCGAAGGTGCACCAATCGATAACAAGTAATGACTTGTTTATGAAGAAGTGTGTTCGCTCGAGGTGGCTAACCCCATTTGGCCCGGCACGGCTCCTGTTTTAGTCATTTCCAATTTGACACAAGTGTCGAGGCTATCCATTATCGTTCCCTTTCTTCATTCATCACGTACATCATTCCAACCACTTCATTCTGGATCACACTCCACATATAGTTATTAAAGTGGTTTTCGGTTTAGACAGAGAGTATGTCCGTAACCGATTCCGGTTTCTTTAATAACTTTCGTAATTATTTCACCGATTGGTCGTTTAATAGATTTCAAAAAAAAAATCAATTTCAATTTCAGTTATAATTTGTAAATCAACATTTCATTTGTCTTTCTATATCAATTTCCAAAATCAACGTTTCAAAACTTCTAAAATACAATTTCAAATCTTATAATTCAATTTCAAATTTTTATTTAAAACAATCCAATATTGATTCAATTCGTATATAAGTTTCTTTCCGAAATCATTTAAATCAATTTAATTTCATTTATCGATTTCATTCAACATTCGTTAAGTTAATTTATCATTCAAACAATTTCTATTTAATTTCCAATTCATTAAATCATTTACTTAAGTTCAACTCCATTATATCAAAACTTTCAAATTTAATTAAATTAGACTCATCCAATCAAATTCTCAAATTACAAGTCTTATATTTATTCAACACATAAATCATATTTTATTTCTTGTTATCGAAATCAATTTCACTTATTTACTTACTCTAAATAATTTTACCAAAACTCAGTTAATACAGAAACTCAATTTCATTTATTATCGAAGTTCAAATCCACTTATTTCGAAGTTCAATTTCTCTTATCAAAGAATTCAATTTTTATTTAATTATCAAATAATTCAATCTTCTTCAATTATTAAATAATTTCAAAACTTAATAATTTCACTTAATTATAAATTCAAACTTAATTATTAAATCATTTTAAACTTAATTCAATGAACAATTCCAAATTTTATTGTCAAATAATTTATTTTAAAACAACGTTCTTTCAACAACTACTATGTTAATATTTTTGTTTCAGATTTTTTTTTTAAATATTAACATTTTCATTTCATTAAATTCAAATTCCAACTTTATTTTCAAAACCTTATTATTTATTCAAATAAAATCTTTATTTTATTTTAAAACAAACTATTGACCAATCGGTTTATTTAATTTTCTATTCTAAGTCAAGTTCATTTTGGTATTTATCATTTCAACCCGATTTCATTTCAATTCAAAAATCAAAGCATAGCAAAGGGAACTTGCAGTGTGATAACTGCGATGGTGTCAAAGTAAATAAACAAGAAATAGCAGCCATCAATAACAATCTAATAATTAATTCAATTAATCCCGAAATAATTTTATTATTTCACATCGTTGTTTGTGCAAATTAATATAATTATTTCTAGAATCCAGACTATCATCTCATGTAGATTAAAGATTATTACACCTTTATTTTATGCGGTTCTTCAATTTATATCTATTATTCAATTTCATACTACTTCAATTTATACAACATACATTCAATGGTTCAAGGTGTAATTAACACTATTTCTACGTGTCAATTAGTTTAAACAGTTAAAGGGGTCATATTTACAAATTTAACTAATCAAATTCAACTCATATGTCGATTCAAATTTTTAACTATCCTACGTCAAATTCAATTGCATAATGTTTATCACTTTATACATTCCAATTTAACATCCAATATAAACAATAAACAATTAATCAATTATCAACCAAACGAGATTATCATCGTATGGTTAACAGATAATGGTGTCAGATGTCACAGGTGAACAGATACAGGTAATACACATATATAACAGTGTAAATAACTATCAGCGGCATATTTCAATTGTCGTTTCAATTGAAATTAAATTTAATAGATAAAAGAATATTAATCATGAGTGATTGCTCACCTTCCGAAGCTAGAGAATACAGAAGATGATATGGATATGCACACTGACACAGACACTGAAATTTGAATGATGAATCGAAGCAAAGCAACATCGGCCTGAATTCAACGATCAAAGCTGATTAAAGAATTAGATGGAACAAATCAGAACGGGGTCGGTGAAGGTAGTTGGTATAAGTGAACTTGTATATGTATGTGTGTGTGTGTGTGTGTCTATATATATATATATATATATATATATATATATATATATATATATATATATATAGAAGACCAATAAATATATTATGAAATTTTCCATCTAAAAATCAGTAGTAAATTTTAGAACTCATATATAAAATGTCATATGTATTTTCAAATCAAGATTTAATTTACATAAAATCATATATCTTCCTCAAATCATTACGTCATAAATGCATACTAGACTTTGAAAATAAGACTCTCCTATTATCTTCGTAAATCAAACATGAAATAAACAATTAAAATCATAAATTCCTAAACCACACTTGTTTCCATTTAAATTCTCACTGTAAATATTTTAAAACTGCATCCTAACCTCAATTCCTTTAAAATCAGAGAGAGTAACTGATGCAACCTAAAATACATTTATATAAACTAAGAGGGAAACTAAACTCATATATTATAAATAAACATCTAAATACATAGTCTTCCAAATCTATATTGTACAGTACTGCATTTAGAATTTAACCAATTTCCAAATCTGCTTAAAATTCCACAAATCTAAATTCAAATTATATATATAAGTTTCACTAAATATATATATATATATATATATACACACATATATATATACTTAAATTGCAAATATACTTAAACACGTCATATATAATCTTTTAAGCAAATATATATACATGGCTACTAGTCAACAACATATGCAGACAACATCGCTTATTTTGAATACAACTATAATATAAAAATATACATATTATTCTTAAAGTTAAATGTTGTTATGAAACAACACATATATACCCTATTTTCAAAACTGTAATGCTCCTTTCTTTTTTTCATGCATATATTTATAGACCCACCTATATATACTTACTGTCAAAATATAAATTATAATAATACATATCTTACTTTATTGTACTATACATATGTAAATGAACAAACTTGCATTTTTGTATATACATCTAGGATCAACCAAAGAACAAATAACATACGAATAATATATATGCAATGCTTCACGAAAGTTGAAAACGACTTCTCAGATTGGCCTCTCCTTATTATATATTTAGGCCTAGATCACAAATTTGTACGCCGAAGGCAAACCGAAATGAAGGAAACAAATCAGATGAGTGCATGTAATATATATGCAGATCTCGAAAGCTTATACAATATTCTTTTATAATATACTATCCACTGTAACATTAAATGAAACAGAGGAGTGACAGGCTTGCAAACATATACTATCCACTATAACTTATATGCAGATTCGTTGAAATTAGTATTGAAATGAAATGGTCGTAGATTTATTAAAATGTTTCACTTAAAAAGGGAAAGAGGAATTAGATTGTAATTATTAAGTTTAATATAAGAACTTGCATTTGTGTCAAAATGGAATGAATATTTTAAATAGAAATAAATGCATGTTTTGAGATAAATGAAATAAACATTACATTTTTGAATATATGTATGATTTTATAAACAGGGAGTTTGTTTTGTTAAAAAAAGAAAAAAAAATATGTATATATATATATAACAACGTATTTAAAAAGAAGGCATCTACTTTGATAAATTTGAAAAGTGAAGATGACGATGTTCAAATGAGACGGGTTATTGTAAATGTGAGAAAATGTAACCATATATTTATAAAAAAGAAGACATTTAACAAAATAAGTGTTATATTTTGAAAAGAAAAGGCAAGAATGTATTATGGAAGGACTGCATTTCTTATAGAAAATATAAGTTATGTTATTTCTTTGTTAGTAAGGAATAAGGGTACGTTTGGTTTTTGAACATAAAATCATTTATACTAATTAATTAATGTAATTGATTGCTCAATTTAAATGTAAAGAATAAGGTTATTAATTATTACACAACATATATACATGTTTGAGGACATATTTTATTTATCTAATTACAACAGATGTGAATATGAAAAAACGATTGTGGACATACAATTCACATATTAATTTATTCAATTCAAATTTAAATGTGGAAAGATATTGATATGTCGTTTATTTATTTATTTTAGACGTAAACATGAAATTTAAATAGGATGTTGAAAAGTGAAATAAAACATGCGAATAATGAGAGACACATGGAAATTTGACCGAAAATAAAACGCACAAATTAGTAATTAATTGAGGAGAAGAAAATGTTATTTATAGTTATTATATTATTAAGGGTGTAATTAATTGAATTAAATATAAGATAAGGCGCTGATAAAGTGCATTATAAGATTTGACATAGCAATGAGTCAGCAGAAGTTTCATACACATTGTTTTGCATTCTTTTATTCCATCTGGTCCTTTCGTGCTTCCATCTGATGGCTCCTATTCAGCCTATGACGTGGTTGCATCCTATTCAATCCCCAAATCCAACGGTCTAAGATCTACTTCTACACCTATAAATAAGACCCTCGGCTTAACACCGTTTTCCATTCTAGACTTTCTCTGCTTGGGTACACCTTTTCAGGAAGGATCCTAGAAGGAATAATTTTTCAAGGAGAGAATCTTTTTAAATAAAAATATTTTAACAACCCTAAGTGGATCCACGAAGGCCTAAAGGGAAGAGTTAAGGATCGGAGGTGAGTGATTGTAATTATTTTAAGATTTCTTAAGTAATTTAAAATAATAAGGTTTCCAATAGTTGTAGTTTTACTATGATTTTTGGAATAACTTTTTCAGTAGTTTATTTACAGTTTTTAGAATTATTTTTAGTCTATTTTCTTTTGGCTATTCATTTCCGTAATTTTAATCTATTTCTGTTAATTATAGCTTTTCCAATTATTTACAGTTTATTTACAGTATTTTAGTTATTCGCTGTTATTTATAAGTCATTTACATCTTCTTTATACGTTTTGGATTTTCTTCTATTTTCACTTTTCTTTTATTCCTCCTTCTTCTTCGCGTACGGATTAGAATAAGATTAACGTGAATACAGATTAAATTGTAAGAAAACTGAAATAATGGAATATAAGATGTAAATTATAAAGACTCTAATAAATTGGAATAAAGTATAATGGCTCGAATATTTTCAACCATGAAAAATCTGATACTAATACATCCACTATATAGAGTGCCGAGCAATCGAGTGCCGGAAATCCCAGACTGTTAGGGTATGAAGAAAAAAAGGATAGACTAAGAATAGAAAACAACAGCACAGAATCTCACAATCACAGCAGAACAAAATATAATTTAAAATAACAACATTTATACAAAGAACAGCTGTAACTGTCACAATACGTACAAGATATAAGGGTACAATTATCACCAAACAAATCTAGACAGTTATAATAAATTGTCCCAAAAATACTGACCATGTAACGACCCGTATTTTCCGAAAAGAAGAAAATTCAAATTTTAGAATTTAATACAGTAAGAAATTAAAAATTTATGATTTCAAATAAAATTTACTTTGAATTTTAACATCTGATTTTGATTTAATAAAGTGACAACTATTTTATGTGATTTCAAACGTATCGTTTAATAAAAGTTTAATTGGATAGATTTAATATCATGTAAAGCATGAAATCAATTTATAATTAACTAGATTTGGGTTTTAATTGTAAATTAACTTCTAGTCTATTTGCAAAAAATAAATATATAATCAAGTATTCAAACTTATTTAAATTTTAGTCTTTATTTTCGCTCATCTTACATATCAACCTGTTGAAATTAATTTGTTAATAAAATTTAGTACAATTGGATTTTACATAAAAGGAAAGAAGTATAAATTTTAATTTAACAAGACTTAATTAGTTAAATGAATCAGGAATTGAGAAGATAAAGTTGAATTAATTGAAATTGTATTTAATTAAGAACTCTACTAAATTTAATCGAATTTAAACTATTGAAGTCTGGTGAAGTTATCAATAATAATAAAATATAAATATAAATTTTGTTGTTTGTATGTCATTGATACTATTTAAGCAAGTTAATTTATAACTCTTATATGTAAACAAAAATTCTACAAATGTATTTAAGTTACTGTAAAAAAAAAGATTTCAATTGTTTTAATTATCTTATGTAAACAACAATTCTATAAATGTATTTAAGTACTGTAAAAAAGAATCCAATTGTTTTAAATATTATATGTGTAAACAACAATTCTATAAATGTATTTAAGTTACTGTAAAAAGATTTCAATTGTTTTAATTATCTATCCATTAATTATGTTCCGTTTTAAATTCTAATGTTGAAATTTATTGTCGTTAATTTAACTTGGAATCTTTGAATAAAAAGGAAAGAGAATTTAACTGAAATTAATGATGTTTAATGAAAGAAACGTACGTTTGTTAGGATCCGCTTTAAAGTGTAATTTTGAAATTAATTAGAATTATGTTGATTTGGAATCATTCAATATTAAAAAGGCAAAAAAAAGAAATGCATTAATTGTAATTAATGGATTTAACGAAAGAAACAAATAAATATAAATTAAGTAATAAATAATATTGAAAAAGGCAATAAATTATACGTTTTGAATTGGTACGTTTATATCCGCTCTTGTTTAATTTATTTGGCGCTATAAATGGTACGTTATTTCCGGATATACTCTTTAGCATATTTACTAAATAAATAAGAAACGAATAGATTTAAAATTGCGTTACCTTGTCAATTATTTTGAGCATATGTTTTGTTTTAATTATGGCATCTATTAGACACACCCTTTAACTTCATATCTTAGCTGTTAAAAATCAATCAACAACCATTCAAATATGATTTCCTGACTTACAAATCACGTGTAAAACTTTCCACTTTCATTTGCGTCTCCGTATTTAATAGGAATATAATCTTTGATTTACACTAGCCGTTTCAAAATCTTTTGTTTCTTGCCACTTGAACCAAAATTTCTTGCCTTTCTCACACTTAATCAACGCAAGCTTTCCTGATAAATATTCAAACCCCACGTACACAAATACCCACCGCATATTATTTGGCCTTCATCTCCTCTCTTGCGTGTGAAACTTCTCCTATAGGTAAATGGTTGCACTTATTTTTTTCTTATTTCTTTTCTTTTTCTTCTTTTTGTATTTTCTTTTGTTTTCGTTGTTTCACTCCATCAAGTGCACGGCTCTTCACCGCCACGCCAGGCCTGCACCCCTTCAACCACCCATCATGGCCTTCTTTCTTCCCTGCCTTCACACATAAGATTGACCACCACCACTGCATCCAGCCTTTCGGCCTTGCTCCTCTATTTTATTTAAAGGTAAATATATCCATAAGTGTATATAAATCTATTATCTGATGTTGCTTAAATAGGATTGCTGTTTTATATCTACAAGTTTTTATATCTATAAGTTATAGTACGAAAAGTATAGTTATATATAAGTTGATTTTTAATGTGTACCTGCGTTTAAAAAATAAAAATAAAAAATAAAATAAAATAAAATAAAAATGAAATAAAATATAGGTAGGCATAAGTTTTTTATGAGCCTGCAAATATACTAGTTACATTGTTTTTATAAGTTTACTTAAGCTATAAAAATTGTATTAGCAACATATAGTTATATAGTGCATGCATATATAGGCTTACAACATAATATGAAAAGCTTACAGTATATTTTGTTATGCATATAGAATCAAGTATGTAAATCATATAACCTATTATTTGTATAATAATATAAGTTATGTGTTAAGTAAAGTTGCTAACATGGGTTTAATCTGTTGTGTATAATGTAGCTTATTTAGAAATATTTTTGTTTAAAGTATCTGTTTGTGTTAGGCAACATATCTGTAAGTATTATATAATGTATATTATGTAGATATGCTATTTTTTTAAACGATGATTTTAGATTATATTTAATTTAATATGTGTTTAAAATTTTAAAATTTATATGCAAATTATTTTAATATATAAACTATTTAAAGTATTTTAACATATGTATTATTTTCAACATCTAAACAGTTTAGGCGTTTTAAATGTAAACAATGATCTTTAACATTCGTCTTAAAAATTTAATATCGATTTCATGGGAAGACAATATATATATCGTTGCATATGGATTTGTATTTGTCTGCATATATGTTGGGTCGGTTTTCAAACTTATATTAGTGTTACCGTCTAAGATGGATTTTAGGAAATTTTAAGGAAATGTATGAATTGTATAAACATTGTATATTGAGTTATGTTTAAATTAAAAAATTTGGGACATGATATGGATTTGAAAATACATGGTTGAAATTATTTTAGAAACAAATATTATATAAAATGAAATAGTTCCGTTATATCAAAACTAATTCAATCGTTCTCATCGATTTCCCATTATCAGCCTTGTCCGTCGTGCTTGTTTCTACATCAAATCATATCCATCTAGCGTTACTTTGGATTTAGTAGCTTATTTCTGTGTCGAATCTCTCTAGCCTTGAAAGGTGAGAAATCACTCACGATTAACGTTCTTATAATTTATTAAATTTGATTTCAATTGAAACGACAATTGAAATATGCTGCTGTAGTTATTTAAATTGTTATTTATGCTATTATCTGTAACTGTTCACCCGTGAGATATGGAAGAATATCTTGTTGTTTATATTATATTGTTATTGATGATATATGCATGTTATTCTATTTTATATTATCAGTTATCACTCTACAAGTTCCCTGTTAGTATAGAATTCACTATGGGTTGAAATGATACATACCCGAATGGACTTTAGAATAGGAGAAAATCGTTATGCGTTGAAATGGTAGACACAAGCGATTTTCAATTGAATTGAATTTGGGATTGCAGGTCGAAGTGATATCTACCCGTATATATTAAAATTAAGGATTGAAATGATAAATATCCGTATCATTTGACCATATGATAGAATCCTATATGCAGACACCGTTGGTCCATATATAAATATTTGAAAATAATTTCTATGGTTTTGGAAAAGAATATGGTTTTTATTTAATATTGGTCCTTAAAATATTATATATAAATGGAAATTTTATATATAGAATTAATAATGATATTTAATTTAAATTTGATTGATTTAATACATATAATATGGTTGTATTTATGTAAATCTATTTTCAAATAGATTTTGTGATAAATTGAATAAGTACGGTTGGGAAGATAAATTTGGGTTTATTTGAAATGGTATTTAATTATGAATTTTATTTAATTGAATCGATTTGAAGTTATTGAACGTGAAATTTAAAGATATAATTTTATAACTGGATTTTTGATTCATGTGATTTAATGAATGTTTCACGTTTCGATAAAGAAAATATTTAGAAAAATGTAATTTAAGGTTACTTAAATGATACTGAATCTAATGAGGGAATACTTCAAGACTAAATAATAATGAAGATAAACTAAATCTATATGAATTTGATAAATTTAGTTTAAAATGTTGAATATTTAAAGTTTTGAAATATATTGAAATATAAATTGGTATTTTGTGATTCAAACCCGGATTTGAGATCGATAAAATTGGAAATGGTTATTCAGGAATTGAGTTGAATTTATAAATTGAGATGGGATTAAATTTGAATTTGGAATTTGAGTAGATTTGAATCGCAACTTTGAAAGAGATAAAATTTGGAAATACATACACACACACACACGTATATATATATACATATACATATATATATATTTGAAATGAAATGATATTTTGGTATAAATTAATTTGAATAACCACGGTGTTATAGTGTATACCTCTGTATTGTAGATAGTCCCATGGATCCTTAGAGGATGGTTATCCCAAACATCCTTTGAGTTACTTGTATTTTAGTTGATATTTCACTTGAGTTGGGTTTATTGATATAAGAATGTTAATCCTGACTCGAGTGTTTGTGTTTTGCTTTATGCTCGGGTCAGACTGAGTGATACAGCATTTGAGACTCACATTTTGGAGTTTGGAGCTTCGTTTGGTGATCCAACTATCGATTCAGCTTTCAACTTTTCTAGTTGATTGGTTCAGAAAAGTCATCTGCTCGCACTGGAGACTTCACTTCATCTGAGATATTCTGTTGTATTTTATTTCTAACTCTGATGTTTATATAGTAGCTTCATGAACTACTATTTATCTATTCCGCTGCATTATGTTACTCTGTGTATGTTATCTGTGATTATTTATTTACTGTTTATGCTGAGTATTGCCAAATTTTTATTTACAACGCGGTATTTTGAGCAATTCAAGTCCGACATGCGTGGATGCGAATGGCCCAAAATATCAGGTCGTTACAGACCATTTAGTCTATAATACATAGTGGAATATAATCGATACGTCTCTGCCATCCACCTCGTCTCTTGAGCTCCAAACGTCCCAACCTGAAAATATCTAATACTCTGTCTGACCCGAGCATTACAATAAAGTAACACCTGAGTCAGGCTGGGAACTAGCGTAAGTAAAACCAACTAAATTTTAAATACTTAAGTTACAAGGCTTCTTTGAAAAACCAAGGTAACTCGTTCAACATTACTAGTTTTTATCTTGTTATAACCAATCGCTTATTACAAAATCCATTAATATTAAAATAATATCTAAGTGCAGTTACTTATTCAAGATAGTCGGATTTACTTAATTTATTTAACTCCTGCCTATTATACTCTATCATCAAACCCATAAAGGATTTGTAGTGATTATTAAATCGAAGTGGTTTCGGATATTTCTGATATCCAATCCCAGCCTCCTCGAATCCAAATAACAAATTTAAAGGGTAAATTATTTAAAATAAACAATTTAACATTTAGGATGACAACATTTAATTATAGGGATTTGTTACAGATTTTATTTTCAAATAAAACGTATCATTACTTTAATCAAACTATTTTAATTTGTCCGGCCATTCGTTGCCACAGACAAGAATGATTCGAAAATAAATATCCAATAGAATTTAGCCAAGGTATAGATCGTTAACTAAATTAACGATCTATAACAATATCAAACAATTCATATTCGAACTTCAATAAACTTACATAACCAAGTCCATTTATAAGTTACACTGTCATGAAATTAAAAAATAACCTATTTAATTAATTAATAATTTTATTAATTTCTTATCTCAATTATAATAAAATAATTTAATTTTTTATTTACATAAGAAAATTTAAGCTTAAAATAAAAGAAGATAGGATTTGGATGTGTAGGATTTATGTTGACTTAATTTATAATGTTAATCGAATTTTAGCTTTAAATATTTAAGTTATAAAAACATATAAATTCCCTCTTTCCCATTTCTCTTTTTTTCCTTTTCCTTTTCTTTTTTTTTCTTACTTTCTGTATTTCTTTTATTTTTCGTCCTTCCTTTTCTTTTACGTTTTCCTTTGTTTTTTTCCTTACATATTTTCTCTCTGGCCCAACCTCGGTCCAATCCTCCTCTACTTTCTCTCCTTTCCTTTATTCTAGATACCTGGACAAAAATGTGCGCACATGCGTGTACGTGTACGCCAACACTAGCCATCAATTTTGGCCACCGACTACTCACGCAAACCAGCATCGACCATCTCCATGCGTATCGCCACCTGAAACCACGATATGGCACCTGGTTCGAAAATTTCAAACTCAAACCACGACTAGACACGAGACCGCCCCCTTCCTCCAACTCATTCCGTCACCTCAGACCAATAGGCAACGTAAAAATCCACCAAATCTATAACACCCCACCTCTATACTCACGCTAGGCAAGGATACTATGGGGTAATGCCATCGACTAGCACGAAGAATAAGGCTGTTGAGGAGCGACCATCCATGTAATTGCTTTGTGCGATTACCGATATGTCAGATGGTATAACACGCTTTTCATTTCAAGTGGAAATCCGACATATCAAATACAAACTCAAAGCTACTACACAGTGGCTATGTGGACCTCAGAAACAAATATAGAAATAAGCATAACACAAATCAGTCCCAGATATCCAAATCACAAAGGCGGAAATAGATATGAATATATCACGTAAAAGTGTACATCAAAGTAGTGGTCATACAAGAACCACTACATCACAAAAGAATAGGTACAGGTGCTAGACAAAAGAATATGTATACATCAAGGAGTCTCTGTCTCGATGTATAATGACAAAAAACTACCAGCTCTAAAGTAGTTGGACAAAAGTCAGATGATGGTCCCAGATAAGGAGTCAAGTAGAACCACTTGTAACATCTCGGTCTGACCCGAGTGTTATTTAACAAGAAAATAATAAATGGATCAGTCTAGCTATAAATATCGGATGAAAATGAGATAAGATAAGAGATATAACAAAAACGTATGATAACAATAATGTCATACTATGCAAAGTATACATTTAACAACAAAAAAATCGTACAATATCTCAAGAATCTCAGAGATAAAAAGGAATGTCATATTCTTTATTTTTATTCATCGAACCAGAAATATTGACACATATCTCAATTCAAATCGCAAAATCGGTGAAACACATTCTAGAAATCATCAATTAGAAATCTAGAAATCACAATGGGGGAGGCCTATCATAAACGGGAGCATGAAAATCACCAAAAGGTTCATCACAAGCCGGTCGCTAACCAATGATCTCTAATCCTAGAGCCGGTGCAATGACGTAGTACAATATCGGTATGTCTGAGGAACCTAAAACTCAAATAATTTGGAACAACAACGTAGTACAACGGTACGCCCGATGAACCTGATAAGCCGGAACAACGATATAGTACAATGGTACGTCCGATGAACTGAACTCCATAAAAGAACAGTGGGTCGCTAGCCCACAAAAATGAGTCGAAACTCCAAAGAACCCATAGGTCGTTAGCCTATAAAAGAAATGAGACGAAACTGAATAAAACGAGGTATAGTCCCCAATGTGGACAAAAAGACAAAGTATACCGCTAGTCTAAATCACAAAATGATCATCATTGATCAATAAAAAGTGTGAATTATGCTAAGCTAGTAAATAAATGAGTTTTGCTTCATGTCCCATAACCACTGGCTTAACTTATATATTTACGAACAAATGGTAGATTTCCACTCGAAAATTATCATAAGATTTTCAATCGAACAAGTTCAAAAATTAACCGACGAAGTAAACGCAAGCATTTCATACCACTTGTTTTGCTAAGCCGCTTAATTAGATTTTCATACGAACGAGGTAAAGGTTTGTATGTACTAATAGGTTGGGAAAACGATTTTAATAAACGTGCTCTGCATTAAAATAGTATTGAAATCCTTCTGATGAAAGAGTTTTGATATTTACTACTAGTATAGAAACCATTGCATTTTAAAGTGACAAACCATAGAAATGATTGTAGAAGCAATCAATCACCAGAAATTCACATTCGAAGACGTGAGTCAAATCCAAAGAAATCGACACAAAATCCATCAAAAATGGATATTCCCGAAATCCCGAAAAAGAAGGTATCCAAGTCAACAAAGGTGATAACAACAAATCAGATTCACTAGAATCGATTAAAAATTCGAAATCCATACAAAAGGCAACATTGGCTGAGTCAAGCAGATCAATCGACTGAACCAGGTGGTCGGTCGGGTGACCCAATGCCTGGAAACTTTCGGTTTCTTGGTCAGTCGGCTGATCCATAAGGTCAGTCGACTGATACAGGTACAGAGCATTTCCTATTCCCTGGTTCAGTGGACTGACCTCCTGGTTCAGTCGACTGAACCTGCTTCTACAGCATTATCAGCCTAGCCCCCAAGTGGGGCAAAATCCTAACCAGAAGCGAAAGAACGAGCAACGAAGACTAAGGATTTACGCCAAGCGAAAACCCAGCCTTGTATTGCTCTTCGAAACACCCCAAAACGTGTTCAAACATCAAAGATAGGATTTTTAAAGATTTGACCTCAAAACACCAAAATTGAAATATTCATCGAATCAATTCAATCCAAAAGAAAATGGACAAGGAATACATGTTAGGAATTACTATCTAACAACTATCAAAGAAATAGACATAGATGTGAGTTCAAAAACTCACCTTTTACTCAAAAACAATGAAGGAGAAGCTTGAAACAAAGGAAAGATCAACTACTCTTCAACTTCAACTCTAAAAGCTCTAATCTAAGATCATAAGCAAATATTTTCTAAGTTAGGTTATAGGAAATTTCTAACATTGGAGAGAGATTGAGATGGAGAAGAAGAACAAGAGGATGCTTATCTAAGCTTCTCTTTGATTTTGGAGCTAGAACTTGAATTTGCAAAGGAAACTAGGGCTTAGGATTTTTAATTTCCAATCTCTTCCCCCATTTTTACTAAGTAGAAATTAGCCACAAGGGCCTCTATAGCGAGTGCAATTAGTTTCTAGGACACACAACTAAAATAATTACTTTTAAGGAAAAAATGCAAAATAATTAATTTCTAAGGTCTAAAAACTATGAAATTATGTCCTTGAAAGTATTTGGACTGCTAACTTTGTCCTTAAAAGTAATTATTCTGCTGACTTTGGCCTTGAAATTAATTTCTGCAGATGTGTGTCCTAGAAACTAAGTGGACTGCAAAGTTTGTCCTTCTAGTGAAATGCCCCTTTTACTAAAGCTTAAAGTGATAGGAAAATAATAGAATGAATGAAGAGGAGTGGGGGGTGGAGTTAGGATATAAGATGAGTTGGCTTAGTGGGATGAAATCCAAACCCAAACCCAGAGCCCTAAATGAAAACATTAAAATTTTACTTGACTCCAAACATATCGATGTTTATACTCAAAAAGGTCGCAAACGCCATTTTGAACTCAATGAAAATGATCTCGAGTCCTAATTCGACTGTTTGTAAAAGGTAGCATTTTTGACTATAATCTGACTAACGATGCTATATTTAAATATACAATCGTGAAATATGCGGGTTGATACAAACTCACTTCCTTAAAGAAATTGCGTCCTCGCAATACTTAAGGAGAGAATAAAAAGTAACAACCATTAAAGCATATCAACACAAAAGAAAATTTGAAATAAGAAGTTGACCTCAAAGAGCATGGGAGAGTAAGTCTGGATGTGTTCGCTCGTTGAATTCTCTAGATTCCTAAGAGTAATCCTTAGGATTTGAGGAACATTGAACTTTCACAAGCGGAATATCTTTATTTCAAAGGCGTTTCACCTCCGTAGCAATGATACGAATATGATGTTGCTCAAAAGTCAAATTAGGCGAAACTTCAATTTCTTCAATAACACCCGGTTCAAGAATAGAGTCGAAATCCCTAAGGCATTTCTGTAGTTGAGAGACGTGGAAAACGTCATGAATAGTAGAAAATTAAGACGGTAATAAAAGGTGAGAAGCCACCGAACTAATACGTTCGGTGATGGGAAATGGACCAATATATCTAGGTGCTAACTTTCTTGAGCGACTGAAACGCCCAACACCCTTCATAGGTGAAAATCGAATAAACACCAAATCTCCCACAGAAAATTCTAATTTCCTTCTTCGGTTATCGGCGTAGGATTTTTGTCTACTTTGAGCTTCTTTCATCCTATGGCGAATAAGTTCAATCTTTTCTGTGGAATCACGAATAAAATCTGGACCTAAAACCAGCTTCTCACCGTCTTCGAGCCAACAAGAAGAAGATCGCCATGGCCTTCCATAGAGTGCCTCAAAAGGTGCCATACCAAAACTAGAATGGAAGTTATTATTATAGGATAACTCAACAAGAGAAATATGATCTTTCCAACTTCCACCAAAATCAAGAACATATGCACGAAGAAGATCTTCAAAAGTTTGATTCACACGATCGGTTTGTCTATCGGACCGAGGATGATAAGCGGTGATAAAATTAAGCTTCGTTCTCAAAGTTGTTGAAGACTCTTCCAAAATCCACTAGTAAACAATGGATCACGATCACTAACAATAGAAGTAGGAAACTCCATGTAATTTAACAATTTCCTTAATATAAAGTTTGGCTAAAAGAGGTATAGTCCGATTGGACCGGACGGGAATAAAATGGGTGGATTTTGTAAGTCTATCAACAATCACCCATCAACTGTCATGGCCCGAACGAGAACTGGGAAGTCCATCAATAAAGTCCATGGAGACTTGATCCCACTTCCAAATTGGATTTTCCAAAGGTTGCAATAACCCACCGGGCCTTTGATCTTCGGCCTTTATGAGTTTGCAAGTCATGCAACACTTAATGAAGTTAGCAATATCAGATTTCATTCCATCCCAATAATAAAGTCTCTTTATATCCGCATACATTTTACTACTACTGGGATGAATGGTAAATTTAGAACGATGAGAATCTTCTAAAATGTATTTACGAAGATCACTAATATTTGGCATGATAAGTCTACCAAATTTTCAAATAACACCACGAGCATCAATATCAAAGTCTTTCAAACCTTCGGTATCAATTTTAACCCTATAACTTTAGCTAAGAAGGGCCAATTCGGGATCTAGCTTTTGAGCTTTGAATGCGGTCTAAAAGAGAAGGATGAACCTCAAGGCTACATAAAATAAGAGATAAACATGAATCAGGTTCGAGATCTCGAATCTCACAAGTGGACAAAGTCTCAAGATCATTCCATTCGGATATCATCATAGAAACAACTGCTTGATGCTTATGACTAAAGGCATCGGCAACACGATTTCCCTTTCCGGGAGTATAAAGAATATCAAGATCATAAGATGCGAGGAACTCGAGCTAATGTTGTTGATGCAAATTAAGTTCCTTTTGAGAAAATAAATACTTCGAAGATTTATGATCGGTGTAGAGAACAAATTTCTCTCCCAAAAGATAATGATGCCAAATTCTAAGGGCGAAAACAATACCCACGAGCTCTAAATCATGAGTGGCATATCTAGTCTCGGCAGGCTTTAATTGCCTATAAGAATAAGCAATAACACGTTCCCTTTGCATGAGAACGGATTCCAAACCAACACGAATAGCATCGGTATAAATAATAAAATCTTGGTTCCCTTTGGGAATAAAAAGAATAGGAGCATCAGAAAGGAGTTCTTTTAATCTTTGGAAAGAACTTCACATTTGTCTGACCAAATGTACTTAACTCCCTTCTTTGTCAAACTAGTAAGAGGCACGGAAATTTTTGAAAAGTCTTTTATGAAACGATGCTAATAGCCCGCCAATCAAAGAAAACTACGAATTTCCGTCATGCTTTCCGGTCTCTTCCAATTTTGAATCGCTTCGATCTTTGAAGGATCCACAAAAATTCCAGATTCGGAAATAATATGACCGAGAAATTTCACACGAGATTGCCAAAAGTGGCACTTAGAAATTTTTGCTTTCAATTGATTGCTTCTAAGTGTTTCCCACACAATCTGAAGATGCTTTTCATGCCCTTCCTCGGTTTTAGAATAAACAAGAATATCATCTATAATGATGAGAACAAATCGATCGAGGAAGTCTTTGAAAACTCGATCCTTAAGGTCAACGAAATAAGCTGGAGCATTCGTTAAACCAAATGGCATAACGAGCCATTCATAAGATCCATAACGAGTACGGAATGATGTCAAAGGAATGTTATCCCCTGCAATACGAAGTTGATGAAAACCGGTTGCTAAATCTAACTATGAAAAGACTCTAGCACCACTAAGTTGGTCAAATAAATCATCAATCCGAGGTAAAGTATATTTATTTTTAATGGTAAGATCATTAAGCTTGCGGTAATCAACGCAAAGCGTAAGTGTACCATCGGATTTCTTCACAAAAGTACTCGATGCTCCCCAAGGAGAGGAACTAGAACAAATAAACTGCTTCGCTTCTAATTCGGATAATTGTTTACGCATCTCCTCATTTTCTTTATTAGACATACGATAAGGAGGACGAGTTATAGGTAGAGCTCCAAGAATTAGATTAATTTTGAACTCAATTTCTCACTTAGGGGGTAATCCTAAGACGGGCTCAAATGTGTCAGGAAATTCACAAACTACGTGAATGAGAAAAATGACATCTTCCTCATCATCATTACATCATCGTGAAGGTTTAGAGAATATAAGGATGATGGCAATTTGGAATCCAAATCTTTGAAAACAATAAAAACCTGCTTAACAGATTGAGAATGTCGAAGATGAATAGTCCTCTCAGAACATTGGATGTGGGCTTCATAACGATTAAGCTAATCCATTCCCAAAATCATTCCGAATCATAAGTAATGCATAACATGCAAATCAGCACGGAAGGAAAAATCACATAAAATAGTCTCGACATCTTTACAAAGCAAATTGAGTGTTGCGGATCCTCCAACCAGATTCACAATTCTCAAAGAAGTCATCAAAGCCATAACACTTAAAGAAAAAGTATCAACAAGTTCTTTTGATATAAAAGAATGGGATGCACCCGTATTAAAAAGAACTCGAATAGGATGATCACGAAACATGATCATGCCATCAAGGATAGAATGAGAAATACCTTGACCACAAGAAGTGTTACTAGGGCTTTCACAACATTTAGCCTTCCCTCGTTCTTTCTTTGATGTTTGGGACAAGAAGATCAAAGATGACCCGAACTTTTGCAATAACGACCAAAGATAGGTTTCGCACATCTATTAGCGAAATGGTCCTTAGAACCACAATTGTAGCATTGCCCATGACTAGAGTTAGAAGTCTTTGCTGCCAGAGTTGCTTGCTTCCCTTTCTTCTTGGGATAAGGATCTTTGAACTTAATAGGCATCTTCTTGTTGTTGTTGAAGTTCGGTTTGGCATCCACAATTTCAACATCATCTTCTTTATCGGCCTCTTCGAGTCGAAGAGCAAATCAACAAGTTGGTCGAAAGAAACTTCCAATTTCAGAAGTAAAGGCTTTTTGAGATTCTTATTCAAGCCATAGACAAACCTCTGAGTTTTCTTCAATGGGTATTAATGTACTCGACCCCATATTTAGAGAGAGATTCAAAAGATGAGACGTAATCCGTCACAGAAGATTCACCTTGAACAAGGTCAATAAAGCACCGAGCTAAAGTTACCTTATCAGCATCTGACACAAACTTTAATTCAAATATTTCCCGGAATTGCTTCCAAGTAAGACTCGCTTTAATAATTTTAGAAATCAAAAGTTCTTACTAATCTAATGCTCTTTCTTGGAGCATACTAGAAGCCACTTGGACACGATGCAAATCAATAAGATTCATGCAAGAAATGCGATCGCATGTTCTAAGCCAAGCTTGGACTTCTATAACGCATTCGGAACCCTTGAATGGCTTTCCATCGAAATTGGTATAATCTTTGCACAAGCTTGCAAACCCAGATTTAGGGTGAATAGGCTCTGGAATAGGTCCGACAGCTTGAGCATTCTTTACAAGATCTAAAAGTTGCTGGCAGACATGAATACTCCATCCTGAGGAGTAGCACTAGATTGACTGGCGCTAGGATGGCCTGGTCTAACCATTTCTCTTCTTTAAGAAAGAAAGAAAGAAGAAGAAAAGGTTATTCTCAGAATGAATATCAAACAATCATGATTGATAAAATAAGGCACCAAAAAGAAAAGGATAAAATGGGACCAATGACTCGAATAAATCCTAAGGCACGACTCCTAAAAAGGACTTAGGACAATGATCCTTGCTAGATTATATTACATTGTTCCGAAGTTTGCCTCTAATACCAAGCTGTGATGCCCCACCTCTATACTCACGCTAGCGAGGACACAACGGGGTAATGCCATCGACTAGCACAAAGAATAAGGCTATTGAGGAGCGACCATCTGTGTAATTGCTTTGTGTGAGTGCCGATATGTCAGATGGTATAATATGCTTTTCATTTCAAGAGGAAATCCGACATATCAAGTACAAACTTAAAGCTACTACACAGTGGCTATGTGAACCTCGGAAATAAATCTAGAAATCAGCATAACACAAATTAGTCACATATGTCCATATCACAAAGGCGGAAACAGACATGAATATATTACATAGAAGTGTACATCAAAGTAGTGGTCATACAAGACCACTACTGTAATGACCCAGGATTTTTAGTAATTAAAATTTTAATATTTAATTAATTTTAAATATTAATAAGTGAATTTATAAGTCGAAATATTTTATTTTGAATTATTGGATTTAATTGGATAATTAAATCGATAATTTAGTCTGTTAAATTATGGAAGTAATTGAAAAATGAGTTAAATATGATTGAAAATGATTTGTAAAATTTTATTTTATCATATTGGAGTTAGAATGATATTTTGGAACTTTTAAAATCGAATTAAAAGTTTATTTGTGAAAATTGAATATTTTAATATTTAATCGACTAGTGAAAATAGCCAATTTTTGAACAGTCTCAGAATTGGACGAGACCAGTTCCATTGGATCTGTAATAGTTAGTTATTACCGGATTTCAATTTTCGTGTCAATCGGAGTTATCGTTTGATCGTGGCAGCTCGAAACGCATCGAAATTATTTTTAATTTTAATTTGGCGAGTTAAAATAGCCATTTTTCAAAAAGTCTCGGATTTCGACGAAACTAGTTTCATCGGATCCATAATGTGATATTATTGTAAGGTTTCAAATTTCGTGTCAATCGGATTTACCGTTTGTCCGGTACAAATTAAAACGCCTAGAAAATCGTTTAAATCGGTTTAATTTAAATTGAACGTTTGTTGCCATATCTCGCACAGATGACCGAATTAGCTTCCGAAACCTGTTCCATTGTGTCCGGAACGCGGGATAAACCCTAGGAACGTCAGTTTCGGCGCGTAAATCGGAGTTTGGAATTTCCGGATGAATAGTGTTCGTTCAAATTCCTATAAATAGACCAACACCCCTCTCATAAATAAAAAAAAAATTATCTAAACCCTAAACCTAACAGAGCCGCCGCCATCTTCATATTCAAGGGCCGAAATCTTTCCATATTCATCCCTTATAATCTTCCAATCTACAAATAATTAACAACAACTTCCAACTAGAGATTGGTAGAGCTAGCCGAGATCTTTCGATCCATACGGGGATGATGAGTATTTGAGCGATGATGTGGCGGCAATTCAAGGGAAAAGTCACGGCCTTCGTGCACGAATTACGAGGCATATACAGGGCCGAGTGCCACCGTGCTCTGGCCGAACGTGGAGGGGATGGAGGCGCATCTCGTGGTGGCTCTTGATCGAAGTATAGTTGTGTGTGTTGATAGCGATTTCAAACCCTAGGAGAAGCTAATGGGTTCTTTGTTCCGTCGCGTACGTGAATGAGGGGAAGGGGAGAAGCATACGTGCGGTGGGGATTGCAGTGTGCTTGGATCGAACGACCACGATTAGTTAGGTTTAAATTTAGTTAATTTATGTTGTAATTATTATATTTAAAAATCGTGTAACTTCATAAATGCATAATTTTTTCATACGAGGTCGAAAACGCGCGAAACCAGTTGCGTTGGAATCGTATGGACGAGCACTACGCGATGGAATTGGATTGGAGTCGTTTGGAGTTAGTGAGAATTTCGGGTAAAATTAAACGCGCGTTTAATTTTATTCGAAATAAATCGCTAAAACGAAATTGAAATCAAGGTGAGAACTTCTCACTCAATCGAATCGGTTTCGATTTTATTTTAAATAATTAGATTTAAAATATTTGAATGCATGTTTGAATGATGATTGATATCTATTGATTGTTAAAATGGACATTATACGCCGTTAGTAAGCGGATGTTATTTATTAAAAACATATACCGCGAATATTTCATAAACAGTGAAATAGGTATTATATATAATAGCAATATATATATATTGGCATATGTATATATTGCAGTTGTTGATTCTCCGCATTTTTTAGCGGATGAGACCCTATTACGCCGTCTATTAAGCGGATAATATTTTAAATCCCATATACCGCGATAATTCCGTACTGGAGCGGAATTGGTATTGTGCTAATGTTTGTGGATGCAGGAAACATGTTGGAGGGATCCAACTGGATTCCTCAACAGTAATTATTTGATTATGGATATTTTGATATTTGATGGATTATCATATCGATATATGATATCGTTGTAGTCGTGATTGACTATTTGGTGTGTAGCATCATTGGACCAAATTTGGAATTTTAAAATGATTTTAAAGTGATTTTTGAAAGTATACGTTTATAAAATATTTTTGGAATTGATCCATTATAAATAAATAAACGTTATAATTTTTAATGTTATAAAAATTATGATTTTTGAGAAATACGGTTAAAGTTGATTTTTTGAAAATATGGGGTTAAAGTTTTTATAAAATAATTAAATTGGATTTTTTGAATTTATTATAAAAAGTTTAAAAATAGGATTTATAAAATTTGATTATTTTATAAATCAAGAAAATGGTGAAATTATAAAGGAGTTTAAAGATGTTTTAAAATAATAGTATAAATTGATTTTATAAAGGATTTATAAATTGATATTTATAAATTGAAACATTTGAATTATAAAACGAGTTTTTATAAGTGTTTGAATGAAGTGAAAATGGATTGCATATGTGAATGGAATTTATAAAATTATAAATGGTGAAGTTATAAATGAAATTTATAAATAGTAAGATTTATAAATTTTATAAAGTTATTAAAAGAATGGTTTTGGATAGATCATTGAATCTTATAAGTTATAGGATTTATAATTATGAAGTTCAAAGGAACGATTTTTGTAAATGAATAAATTATAAGCATTTAACTTATAATGTGAACCTTTGGTTTATAATTGAGTTATGAATTGAATATAGGGTAATAATGGAATTTATAAACATTGTTTTATAAATTCGCAAATGACTTATTTTGATAAGAAAATTGTTATAACTTATTTATGGAGTTATATCCACGTTTTTGAACTGTGAATAATCCTTTAAAATGAAATGTATAAAAGGATGAAGATTGTTAACGCAGTATATTCACGTTTTTGAATAGTGAATAATATGTTAAAGAAAATGTTTAGAATGTGATGTTTTAAATAGAATTAAAACGATCTAACGATGTTTTTAATTGTGTTGAGATTCGAAACCATAGATTTCAACATTTATTGTTGAAATAGACGTTTTCGAGATATAAAAGGAAATGGTGGACTATAACACTGTTGTTATAGTAAATGATTTCCGAAAGGAAATGTTTTGTATAGTATTGGGATTTATATATCTATTTTAATTTCGAATCCCTATACTAGTGATTTTGGGTTGTCGTAACGATGTTTTACGTAATATTCGTTTTGGCCCAAATAAATATGTTTAAGAAAATGATTTCCTTAAAGAATGAAATATATACTTAATTTCGATTGAAGTATATTGAATATTTTCCAAGTGTTGAAAATAAATAAAATTTGTGAATTACTTATTTAATAAGTATGGAAATGTTTTCCAATATTAAGTGAATATTTTGAATTTATCTTTTTGAAGATAAATTGAAATGAATAATTGAAATCGCATATTCGTAGACATTTTGAAATATAAATTCACTATGGAATTTATGAATGAAAAGGAGAATTTGTTTAAAAATAAATATTGATTTATTTTTGAAGTGTGAAATTATATATCTAGTAAAGATATGATTTTGAAAATAAATAATTTGGAAAATTATTTGGAATCTGGTGATGTGTGCATATCCATTGATAGTTCAATAACCGACTATCAATATTTCCCTTTGAATGGGTATTTGATGTGATTTGTTTGAATTTGAATGCCACACTTATTTTTGAATAAGCGCTCACTATTCGGGTTAACCGGGAAAGGACCATGGGGTCGTATAACCCATTCCGAATATGTGATACGTCGTTATGAATTGCATTTGATGACCGGTGTTGAAGACCGAGTATTTGCGAAAGCGATAGGATGACCTATCGATTGTCTCTGCACTGGGTAGCTCCTGGTATAGAGATCCCCTAAGTGATGGGAAATTCGATCGGGATTGTGAATACCCGGATTGCAAGGGCTTCGTGAGAAGTGCCTTCGGTTTTGTTCGAGCCCGGAACAGACTTGTATGGATTGTATGTCTGACATTACAAATTGAGATATAAAGCCGATTTCATTCAAATATATTTCTGTTGGTGGCGGAGAATTTATTTTTTTAGCTTAACACCCTTCTCTGAGACGTACGAGCTCAGAGGTTATGTAGTTGAAGGTTATCAGCGATATATTCCCAATTTGGTAATGTGACATGCTGAGTGTTGCTGTGAATGATCATTGTGTTGATTATTTGTGATAGGATCGTTTATTTGATCGTCTATCTTGGTGATCATTTCTATGATCATTTATTGAACCAAAGCATGGCTTTTGTATAAAGTATGTTTTTGTGGGCGTGACTTCGTCGAGCCTCACACCCCGTGAATGGTCAAAACAGGAAAGATGCGGCAAGGTTATGAGGGGTAGCGCCCTTTAGGATGTGTGCATTTCCTTCTGGAAAAGGGTGGTATCATGGTATGGAGCCCAGATACTTACTCATGTTGAAAACACTTTGTTATGATTGTGTGAATTGATTACGAGCGCTCGGTTGAAAGGTCCCAAAGGACCGGGGGATGGCATATTCGGTCAGTTGTTACTCAGTTAGGGTTAACTCGGCCTTGTGTTGGTAGAGATCCGGTTTGGTTCTTGGGGATGTCCATCCAGAGGCATTCTCATGTGGCAATGGGAAGTTCCTTGGCCTGATCATTCGTTGGAAATCCAATTCCCAATACGAAACCCTGTACGGTATTAGTTGTAGAACCTGCCATTCACTTATGGGGGTCACCACTGTTTGGATGGTAGCTATAGTAGGCATAGTTCGAAATGTCTATGTTGGCTAAGATTTATATTCTATTTTCGAAATAAATTTTTCCTACACTATGCACTAATAATAATATCAAATGTTCTTTTTAATGCGTATTAAGCATCTTTGACTATCATAAGGAGAAACCTCCTCCGATTCTGCGTTTGCATTGTGTGTGTGCGGGAGGCCTTATGGTAGTCTCATTTTTAAAAGCATTGCGAATTGACTTTAAAAATATTCCTCTGTTTTGATTTTAAAGATAAATAAACTATTTTGAGTTCTCACACCAGTCACATGACTGACTCGGAGTTTATTGTTTTCCTTCCTAAACTCTGGGTGCCCACCAATTTCCACACGGGCAGTCAAGAGTTAAGGTTTATCAGGATATTCTGGATATTTTGGAGTTGCTGGAGGCAAGATGGATGGCATGGCGTATTATTAGTATATAGTATTTCTTTTTCCGCTGCACTGTTTGTTGTTGTATATTGTTGTACACTCTGATGATATGATGTAATGAAATGTAATGTATGAAATGTAATAACTGATATAGTTCTTTGTTTAAAGATTATTCATTTATCTATTATATCTTCGACGTCCAGATTCGCCTACTCAGCTATCTCTTATTCTTCGGGATGTGGATAATTCCGAAATGGCTTTGTATTCTCTTGATTCACGAGATGGTGATGATATATCTCGTATTCCTATTGCTTGTGACTTTTCTGATGTTTTTGAGCCTGTATCGAGTTTGCCACCTAAGCGGGCAATTGAGTTCCGCATTGATCTCATTCCAGGCGCGCAGCCAGTTAGTCGTCCTCCTACGAGGATGTCTACAAGGGAAAATGAGGAACTCAAAAGGAAGCTTTTAGAGCTTGAGTCCAAGCAGTTGATTCAGCCCAGTTTTTCTCCGTGGGGGTCCGCGGTTGTCTTCGTGAAGAAGTCTGATGGAACTCTTAGGCTTTGCATTGACTATCGCAAGCTTAACGAGTTAACCATCAGGAATAGGTATCCATTGCCTAGGATCGATGATATGTTCAATCTATTGAGTGGTGCTAAGGTCTTTTCTCAGCTTGACCTTGCCACAGGTTTTCATCAGTTACGAGTCGCGGAGGATAGCATACCTCTTACAGCTTTCCGCACTCGATATGGTTCTTTCGAGTGGCTCGTTATGTCGTTCGGTTTGATAAACGCTCCTGCTTTCTTTGTTGATCTCATGAATCAGGTATTCGGGAATATCTCGATAAGTTCGTTCTTGTGTTCATTGATGATATCGTTATTTATTCTAAGTCTGAAGTCGAGCATGCTAATCACTTGAGAATTGTCTTGAGTATTCTTCGTCATCATCAGCTTAGAGCCAAATTCTCCAAGTGCCACTTTTAGGAGAATAAGGTTTAGTTCTTAGGCCATGTTGTATCTTCCGATGGCATTTCTGTCGATCCCTCAAAGATCGAAGCCATCCAGTATTGGAAGAGGCCTGAGAATGTTTATGAGATTCGTAGTTTCCTTTGATTGGCGGGTTATTACCGTCGGTTCATTAAGGACTTTTCCCGTGTTGTGCTTCCTCTCACTTGCCTTACTCAGAAAGGCATTCGTTTTGATTGGTTCGACAAGTGTGAAGCTTCCTTTCTAACATTGAAGGAACTTCTCACTAATGCTCCTATTCTTGTGGTTCCCGAGGGGAATCATGATCTTATTGTCTACACCGATGCTTGTGGTAGTGGTCTCGGTGCTGTTCTTATGCAGAAAGATCGGGTAGTTGCTTATGCTTCTAGGCAACTGCGTCTGAATGAAGTCCGCTATGCCACTCATGATCTTGAGCTTGCCGCCATTGTCTTTGCCTTGAAGATTTGGCGACACTATTTGTTAGGCGAGCGCTTCATTCTCTATACCGATCATAAATCTTTGAAGTATTTGTTCACTCAGAAGGAACTCAATATGAGGCAACAATGTTGGCTCGAGTTTCTTGTCTCCTATGACTTTGATATCCTATATACCCCTGGTAAGGGTAATCGTGTTGCAGATGCACTTAGTCGCAAACATTCGGCTGTTGTTTCCATGATGCTTGCCGAATGGAATATTCTTGAGACTCTATCTTTTTGTGAAATTTGGAATCAAGGTTCATCTTATGATTCTCCTATCCTATTATTTAGTTTGGGAGCTCGACCTATTTTGTTGGATCGTATTGCCGATGCTCAGCGGCGTGATCCTGATTTGTTGCATCTTATTCAGCTTTGTGAGTCTGGATCCTGTGATGAGGCGTTGCGGGATTTTAGCATTGATTCTCATGGGTGTCTTCGTAAGAAGAACTGTCTTTTTGTGCCTTCTAATCTTGCACTTAGGCATGACATTCTTGATGACTGTCACTGTTCTAAGTATACTATTCATCCCAGTAGTAGTAAGATGTATGCCGATATGCGTCGTCTTTATTATTGGGAAGGCATGAAGCGCGATGTGGCGAGTTATGTGAGCAATTGCATAACTTGTCAGCGTTTCAAGGCCGAGCATCAGCGTCCTTCGGGTCTTCTTCAGCCTCTTGAGATTCCATTGTGGAAATGGGATCAGATATCTATGGATTTCATTGACGGCCTACCTCGTTCGAGATCAGGCCATTCTAGCATTTGGGTTATTGTTGATCGCCTTACCAAGTCTGCTCATTTTGTCCCTATTAAGTCTAGTAGAACTGCTTCGCATTTGGATAAGTTGTAGGTTAAGGAAATCGTGAGATTTCACGATGTTCCTAGTTCTATTATAAGTGATCGTGATCCTTTATTCACGAGTCATTTTTGGAAGAGTCTTCAGCAAGCTGTGGGAACAAAGCTTAATTTTTCTACAGCTTATCATCCGCAGTCTGACGGACAGACTGAACGGGTGAATCGTATCTTGGAAGATCTTCTCCGTATTTGTATTTTTGATTTTGGTGGTAGATGGGAGGATCATCTACCTCTTGTAGAATTCTCCTACAACAATAGTTTTCAATCTAGTATCGGTATGGCTCCTTTCGAAGCCTTATATGGAAGGCCATGTCGATCACCTTCATGTTGGTTGGAATCTGGAGAGAAGCTTATTCTTGGTCCAGATTTTGTTCGTGATTCTTCTGAGAAAATTGATCTTATTCGGTTGAGAATGAAAGCGGCACAAAGCCGCCAGAAATCCTACGCGGATAACTGTAGGAAGCCTCTCGAGTTCTCGATCGGCGATCTTGTTTTTATTCGTGTTTCTCCTTTGAAGGGGGTTATGCGTTTCAGTACGACTGGAAAATTGGCTCCTCGTTATGTAGGGCCATTTTCTATTACTGAACGTATTGGCCCTGTGGCTTATAGAGTTTCACTTCCAGCTCATTTATCTGGCATTCATGACGTGTTCCACGTCTCGCAACTTCGGAAGTGTCTTCGGGAGTCGGATTCTGTTATTACTTCTCCTGATTTGCAAGAGCTTGAGATCTCACCGGACTTATCTATTGTACAACAACCTATTCGCGTGCTTGACACGGAGGTGCGACACCTTCGAAACAAGGACGTGTCGCTCGTTAAGGTTCAATGGTCCGCTAATCCCAATGACTGTACTTGGGAAACCAGAGAGTTTATCGAGCGATTTTATCCGGGTTTTCTATCTTAGCTTGTAAACGGTGAGTATGTCTTTTCATCTCAAGCTTATTTCCTTTTTCTTTTGAATGTTGCATGTATGTAGTTGTTACAAATATCATCTCTAGGAATTGCGAGGACGCAATTTTTGTAAAGAGGGGAGACCTGTAACAACCCGCATATTTAACAATTTTATATTTAAATGTTTTATTTAAATATAGCGTCGTTAGTCGGATTTAGGTCCGAAATGTTACTTTTTGCAAACGGCCGAATTGGAGCTCGAAACTACCCCCATTGGTTCCAAAATGGCGTTTGCGATCTTTTTGAGTATAATCTTTGATATGTTTGGAGTTTGTGAAATTTTGACCCTTTTTCTATTGGGTTTTGGGTTTGGGTTCAGCCCACTAGCTTAATTAACCCTCTAACTCAACCCCTTCTCTTCATTTCATCTTTATTTCATTTTCATTTCTCAAGCAAAACTGAAAATGGTGGAAGGGAAGAGGAAATAGAAATTGCAAGCCCTAGTTTCTCCTTTGTAACTTGATTTCTTGCTCCAAAATCATAGAGAAGCCATAGGTAAGTCTCTCTTCTTCTTCTCCAACTCTTTCTCCTTCAATTTCAGAAAGTTTTCCTAAACCTAACTTAGGAAAATACTTGTTTGTTCTTAGACTGAAGCTTGTTGGGTTGAAGTAGTGATTAGTTGGTCTTCTCCTTGTGTTTTAGCTCCTTCATCTTCTTTGTTTGTGAGATTAAAGGTGAGTTTTGAACTCACATCTACCTCTTTTGATATCATAGATGTTGGGTATGAATTCCTAACACCTTGTTCATATGCTCTTGCTTTTGGTTTGGATTGAATTGGAGAATATCCAAATTTTTAGTGTTGGGCTCAATTCTTTAAAGATCCTAACTTTGATGTTTGAACATGTTTTTGGTAGCGAATCGGAGAGCTAATGGAGCTGGGGTATCTATTGGCTAAGGCTCCTTAGGTCCATTGCTCGAACGATCGCGTTTTGGAAGAAATTGCATTTCATTGGAAAAAGGGCAGAAACTGCAGAAATATGCAGTTCGGCCGACCGAGCCCTATAGCCGGTTGACCGACCTGCTCATGTCGAGTTTTTTTTATTTCCTGCATCTGGCCAGCCGACCGAGCCCTGCAACCGGTCGACCGACCTGCTCATGTTTTGCCTGTTTTTGCATATTTTGATTTGTTTTCCAAATTTTATCGATTCAAGTTGCTTTTTAGTGGTTGTCATTGCATCTTTGGCTTTGATAACTTATTCTTGACTTCATCCACGGGTTTTTATAAAATAATCTCTCGGATCACATTTAAAAGCTCGTTTCTCCAATTTATAAATTCTATTTAAAACACACACTTTCGCACTTCGAGCAAAGTGGAAGGGTGATTAATTGGTTGGGCAAAATACGGACCATGAATCTATGCGTTTATCTTTCCGATTAGTCCCCGACCTATTCAATTGATTGTTTTGACCCTCGGGTTTGGTTTATCGATGACATGAGGTAAACTTTGTACTGCTTTGAGTGTGAAAGTGACTGACGGATAGTAAATCGTCTAGTGCGAACGAGTGGTTATGGGACATACGTTAACACTTTTCAGATTCCTCTTCGAGAGTTGTGACACATTCTGCCAGTTAGTGGTGTCCAATACTGGGTCTCTGACCTTCACCATTACGGTTTGTTGCCTTCGGGTATGTGCCTTCGGGTTTGTGCCTTCGGGTTTGTTGCCCTTTAGTATCACTTCCGATGTTGGTCGTTATAAGCCGCATGGGTGATATTGGGTTGCCCTTTAGTATCGCTTCCGATGTTGGTCGTTATGAGCCGCATGGGTGATATTGGGTTTGGAGTCTTCGGGCTCATGGATCCTTGTTTGTACCATACTTAGCTCGAGCAATTTTCTAATGTTTCATTCATATGTATATTCCCTTGGTATCGCCCTTCGGTGTTGGTCATTATGAGCCGCATGATGCATAGCGTTTACCTTGCGGAACTTGTATACCTTATTGGTATTTGTTATTGCCTTTTTGGCTTGATTTGGGATATTTGTATCCTTTGTTCCTATATGTTGCCGATGATACGAGGCTTGTTCTATATGATTCATCTTTTGTTAGATGATTGTGTTATCTCTTTTAGAGATATTTGTTATGCTTTGTAACCTTACAGGTTTATTGTTGCTCAGTTTATCTAACCGATTTGTTTAGCTAGACTGACCCGTGTATTTTATACTCGAGTCAGGCCGAGATGTTTCAGGTTAGGTACTTTGGACTTAGCCTATTTTGCTTCCGCATGGACTACCCCGCTAGCTTCTTTTTGTCATAGCTTTTTGTGTAGTCCCATTTTGTAGTAACTCTGATATGTATTCTATGGACTCGTTTGTATATTGTGGTTTGCTATACCACTCGACATGTATTATTTTGTATACTCTGTTATGTATCAGTGTATGTGTATATGATGATCTACTGTTTTGTGATGTATATTACATTTGAGTTGTTATATTCTGTTCTGATAGATCCAACCACCTATGGTTTTGTTTTAAGTATTCATTGGGTATGTCGACCTGCTTGGTATGTGTATTGTCGATGTATTCAATAGATAATTAGAGCAAGGCTATAGATGGTCGCTCCTAACCAGTCTTATTCTCCGTGTTAGTTGACGGCATTACCCTGTAGTGTCCTTGGCTAGCGTGGGTATAGAGGTGGGGCGTCACATATACGTTCCCATATTTACAAATGCTATATGCTTCTCAACTTACGTACGTATTATTTATGTTATTATATTTACATTTATTCCTTCCTAAATATATTTTACTTAATTTATATAAATTTGCATACCCATTCCTCCATATGGGCCATGTACATTTATATATTAGTGTACCGGGTTTTATGTACTTATGCATATTTTATCTTATATATTTTCATACACACACACACACATATATGTCACATTATTCCTATTTACCTATATATTTGCTTTCTGTGGGTATACACACATACTTGTATGCTTGTATATATTTTAAATCCTCATAAACTTGTATATATTTATATATATTGTATGGATATTTTATCTTAATTTATATGGTGGAGTTTATATATTACTCATTTTCCATAGGATTTATCATATCCAAAGGTTTTATAACTCAACATTTATTATAGTTTTTAATCGATTTAGAGGTGCAAATATTTTTAACTCTCAGAGAATTTATTTATTCGTCTAATCAAAATTAATATTCCAATGATTAAAATCAGTTAATTCCCTAATTAACAGCCATTAAAATCCGGGTCATCATATTAAGAATGAAATTATGCCTGATTATGATATTAATTGGACTGAATTAAAGAGACCGCATATTTATAATTTTGAGATGTAAATTATAAAGACTGTAATATAAGTGGAAATGGACTGAAATTATGCCTAATTATGATTAGAATTGGATTAATTAATTGGCTTTGTTATAACATAGAATATAACTAAAAAGAATAAAAGATGAAAGAACTTATTTTCACACTTAAGCCTTGGTTTGAGTAATAAGCATGATTATAACGTAGTTTATAATAAAAAGAATAGAATGAGGCTTATTTTAAGACCTGAATAAATTAATAAGCGTAGAAAGTAAAAATGATAATAAAGCTTATTTAATCTAAGTTAATAAGCAAAGATGAAAGTAAGACATGTGTCAAATAGCATTCCCTATTACACAAAACGGTGTCTCACATTAGTCTAAAGTGAGATATGGGCACACTTATGCTAAGAATGGTAGTAATTGGTCAAATAGAAGTCCAAATCACGGAGGATTTAGATAAGGGGCACAACTAGATATTGTTTGGACGAAGGGCCAGTACGAACAGCATTTCCCCTATAGTTTCTATGGACATACAGTGATCTCACATTAGTCGGAACTGAGATGAAGGGCACGCTATGCTGGGCGTTGGAGGTCATATGAAGACCTAATAGGTGGAGCAAAAGGTAGCATGAGCATGGTGGCAATTACGCATGTGATTTCCATTTACGGGTGCTCAGTAACAGCTATGAGTTCCAAGCGCTTAGTATGAGTGTCTTTAGTAGACACCATTGCCTTCTGTTTAGGGAGCTATATATGTCGTCTTGGCCACAGTAACATTTTGTATAGAGAGTTATATTGCGGCTGGTCCACAGAAAGGTATTATCGAGTAGCAGGTGGATCAAAAAGGGTAGAATTAGAGTTACACCTAATTATAGGATTATGAATTCGGTCTAATCAAAGCAAAAATAAGGAACAAGTGAAAATAATCTAGGTTAACCAATCATATAAATTGAGCAATATTTAATCATACTTATTTTCAGTTTATCTCTTTCGTATTTCATTTTATTATCCTTCTTTATGTTAGAACCGTTGTAGATTCTACTACTTTTATCTTGCTTAAAGACTCTAATAATGACTATCATTCACCAGACTTTTAGTCTGGCCCACTCCTCTATTTTCCCCTTTCTCTCCATAGGAAATCAAAGGAGAAGTCAGTGGATTGCAGCTTCTTAGAGATCTCTTGGAGGAGTTTGCTACCATGTATTTCTTTTTTTTGCTTTTGTTCTTTCTATGTACTAGCTTATTATGAGGGATATTATGTGTTCTTACTTTAAGACTACGAATTTCTTTAAGACGTGATGGTTTCTGAGATATGGATGTTGTAATTGGTATTTGACTTATTTATGAAGCAATTTTGAATGTTTTATTTTAAATAAGTTTTTATTCTAGTTTTTACCTAATTTTTTCTTATGAATCTTAGTCTATGTTAGTTTTTTTTGTACCTACATTGTGCCATGCCTTTTAATGTATCCTTTTGGCTACATTAAGGGGTATGGGGTGTTTCACTTGTTATCAGAGCTTAAGGTAACATGATTCCTCAAAATTTATTTTAAAAGCAAACTATTTCTCCAAAAATAACATGTTTTAAAAGTATTTTCCAAGGAACTCTTAGAAATAGTTTTCAAGTACAAAAGAGTTTTTATAAAAAAATCCCCTCAAAGTCAGTTCAACCTTCTTTCGATTCTTTCAAGCCTAAGTTTCCTTTTCTTTACATAGTATGACTGAGTGATTTCATAAAGTTATGGCACCAAAGGTGCAAGGGAAAATGCCAAATACAACACAGGTAGGTGAAAATCCTTTTAATCCACCTACACCCATCGATTTTTCTAAGCTATACAAGGACTTTGCTAGTATAGGGGCAGAGCGTTTTCTGGCATAGAGGATTTCAAGGAGGCACGAGCTAGGTTGGAAGATATGGAGAAAAAATTTAGACTATTAGATTGGGAAGTCCAAAAGAGAGTTCATCCTGTTTCTTCGCAATCAAAGGAAGAGCCTAAAGTGGTTCCTAAGTCAAAAAGGGGAAGGCCCTCAGAAGAAAATCAAGCATGGATGAAAATGCCATAGTTGTGGGTTGACTGGTAATTACGCAAAAGACTGCAAGATGAAGGGAAAGTGTTATAATTGTGGACAACCCGGTTACATGAGTAGGAATTGTCCCCACAAGAAGGGGCGGAGAGCAAGCGCACCTACAGCGCAAGTATAAGATTTGAATGAAGCACCTTCTAGTAGTGGACCAGATAGAGGTAGGAAAGTCACATGGAAAGTTTTGATTTCTATTTTTTGATTTTCCCATTCGGACTCTTTTCGATTCTGAAGCATCACACCCTTTCATTTCGAGTTCTTTGTTTGATTGTTTGAACTCAGACATCTCTTTAGTAGTAGACCCCATTGTTGCTTCAAACTCCCTAGGAGGATTAGCACACTTTTCTATGGTATGTAAGGGTTTGAAAATTTTTATCCTAGGCGTATAAATTGACTGATGCCCTATGTATTGGGATTTTTAGGGTATGTGATGATTTTGAAAATGGATTGGGTATCCACTTATGGAATGATATTAGACTACGATAGGAGAGTCATTAAATAAGAGACATGCATCAGTAGGACTCTCGAGATTTCTTGCGACCGATGGGAGTCAGTCATGTTGAGCTTCTTTTATCTCCTCGATTCATCATGAGAAGAGTTAGATTCAGTTCCAGTCTTCAAAAATTTCCTAGATGTCTTTAAAGAGGTGCTTTTCTCAGGGCATAGAGAAGGTCTACACATGGTAAGAGTTTGAGAAATGGTTTTGTTTTTTAGGTTCGGATTATGGAAATCCAAAGAGAGGTAGGAAAATGATGGAGATGTACAATAGATTGAATTGATAGGAAAAGATGAAAGCCCATATGCAGATCACTACAGAAATTATAATTGTTTCATATAAGTTGTTTTAATGATAGTGCCCTAGAGTAAAAATATAAGCATTAGAGAGGAATCGGAGTAAAAGACTTCGGTAAGGAAATAGGATTACCAAAAGTTTAGAAGGATACTCCTAGGGTAATGAGAAGAAAACCCACTTCACATATAGCCCAAAAAAATAGTTAGAATTAGAAAAGTTGAAAAGTATAATTGTCAATGTTGTTAAAGTAAATATTGAGTCTTTTTGAAAAATGGCATGAAATTTAAAATTAGTTTTTATATGATATAAATTTTGTTGAAAAGGTGAAATTCTTTTTGAAGAATTATAGAGCGTATATAGCTCACTGGCTTCTTTGTAAGTAAACAAAGATTTTAAATATAAAAACAAAGGTTAGAGCATTTATTGTTGTAATAGATGTTTTCGTGAAAAATTAAAGGATTATAGACTATAACACTATTGTTATAGTAGATGACTCCTAAGAGGAATGTTTTTACATAACATGTGAGGTTTATGAGTATTTATTTTTAATTAAATTCATAGATTTGTATTTTTAGGTGTAGTAATGGTGTTTTACGCAACATCTATTTTAACCCAAATAAAGTCGTATTTTAAAAAGGTGATTTCCAAGAATATAAATAAAGTAATTTGTGAATACACCTATTATTTAATTAAGTAAAAGAAAATGTTTATCATAGGAAAGTATAAATTAAACATGCTTTAATCTATTGGAATGAAAAGAATAATGGTATAATTTTCTATGAAACCAATAAAAATGTTTTAAGCAAGTCACAAGGAATATATGAAAGAAATGTACAAGGTATGGGAAGTATCATATTTTGTATAGTCTATTTCGAAAATATGGAATAAATTGATTGTAACTCCACATAAACATGAAATCCTCTTTAAAAGGTTCATAGAAGATTTTAGCGTTAAGAATTTATCATTAGAGAAAGTAGTTCCAATGCCTTAAGGTATAAGGCTATTAGGTATAATAAGAAGATGATTTGAACAAGGACATTTTAAAGATAATTTAAAAGAAAAATGGTTTGATGAAAAAGTAAATTAGTTTTTGAAAGAAAAAAGCTTAGTAACAGTCGAATTTAAAAATCCCAATATTTATAAAAAATTGTAAAGGTCTTTAAAAGAAATGAGGAATATGTTTTGGAGTTGAAAATTTTCTCCTCTAGATTTGGGAATTAATGTAAATTCAAAAGGTTATAAGGATGCAAGTTCAGAAAAATTAAATATTGAGTAGTTAAGTATTTTTGAATTTAATAGAAACCGAAAAGATAACAATTTTAAAGACAAAGATTTTGGGATTTTATGTTTTAAAACTTTTAGAAACCTTATTTTTTAAAACAGGGTGATAAATACCAAACCAAACTCTTGACTGTGGAGTAAGTAAGAATCATTTCCTAGGAGTAATGGAAAACGTGTATGGAGATAGTAGTAATTACTTTTAGAAGTAATAATGGAAGTTTCCATAAAGTGTATAGTACCCTAGTAAGAACCTAGGAGTGTTGATTCATGAAGAATAGTAAAATGAAATTAGTGGAATTCATATGGTAGTAGTTTTGACACATTTCGAACCTCTTTATGGAAGACCGCGCTAGTCGCCTTCATGGTGGATAGAGTCTATAAAGGTATTGCCTTGGTTCCGATATAGTTAAGGAGACTTCGAAAAAATTGGTTCGATTAGGAGAAAATTCGTATCTCATATTCGCATTTCTTTGATAGTTAGTTTTAGAATTTCCTATTTCCATCTTTAGTTTTGAGCAGGTTCTTTCCTTTATTATCCTTTAGAAGGGTAGAACTTAGGATTTAACCTATGGATGGTAGGATTTGACGTAAACATGTTAATAGAACATGTTATGAATGAAGTTTTCTCGTGGTTGCAAGTGGATGTAGTGGATGCTAACGGACGCATATACTGACATTAGGCACTATGATCCTTTAGGGATCGGCCTAACTAGGACACTGGAGCATATGCACATGGATGTGTGAGCATTTGCATCTTTATTTTATTTTCATAGTTGCTATAAATGGATGATTACCACATGATTATCCCATTTGGATGATGATTGTAGTATGTATATAGAACTATCAGTTATTATTAGGGAATACGCATTCATTTGGAAACATGGCACGAATATGATTGCATAAAAGGAGGTCGACTGAATCAGTGGACCGTCTAATCTTTTACATTAGTTAGGGACATTGACACTACACTATTCGCACAAGTATCATAAATAGCACTAGAAAACCTAAGGATAATGGATGTAATGAGTGATAATTGAGTAGTTGGTTGTAGAACTTGGATGAAAACATTTATTCCATTCTACTATCCTTAGGGATTTCGAGGACGAAATCCCATAAGGAGGGGAGAATTAACAACCCAAAATTTAAGGAGAAATTAATTAATAATTACAAGTGAAAAGAAATAGTGTTTATATTTAGAATTCATTGAAATTAATTGGCAATATATTCATTGAAATGTTTCACTTAGAAAGGGAAAGAGGAGTTAAATTGTAATTATTAAGTTTAATATAAGAACTTGCATTTGTAAAAATGGAATGAACATTTTAAATAGAAATAAATGCATGTTTTGAGATAAATGAAATAAACTTTTCATTTTTGAATATATGTATGATTTTATAAACAGGGAGCATGTTTTGTTAATAATAATAATAATATATATATATATATATATATTTATAACAGTATATTTAAAAAGAAGGCATTTACTTTTATAAATTTGAAAAATGAAGATGACAATGTTCAAATGAGATGGGTTATTATTAATGAGAGAAAATGTAACCATATATTTATAAAAAAAGAAGGCACTTAATAAAATAAACATTATATTATGAAAAGAAAAGGCAAGAGTGTATTATGGAAGGATTGCATTTCTTATAAAAAAAATATAAGGTATGTTATTTCTTTGTTAGTAAGGAATTTGGGTATGTTTGGTTTTTGAACATAAAAACATTTATACTAATTAATTAATGTATATGATTGCTCAATTTAAAGGTAAGAATAATGTTACTAATTAATACACAACATATATACACATTAATGGACATATGTTATTTATCTAATTATAACAGTTGTGAATATTGAAAATAATGTAGATATAACAGTTCACGTGTTAATTTATTTAATTCAGATGTAAATGTGGAAAGATATTGATATGTTGTTTATTTATTTAGTTTAGATGTAAACATGTAAATTAAATAAGATGTTGAAAACTCAAACAAAACATGCGAATAAAGAGAGAGACTTGAATTTAACCTGAAATAAAATGCACAAATTAGAAATTAATTATGGAGAAGAAAACATTATTTATAGTTTGTATATTATTGAGGGTGTAATTAAATGAACTAAATATAAGATAAGGTGCTGACAGGGCGTATTGTATGATTTGACATAGTAATGAGTTAGCAGAAGCTTCATACACATTGTTTTGCATTCTTTTATTCCATCTGGTCCTTCCATGCTTCCATTCGATGGCTCCTATTCAGCCCATGTCATGGTCGCATCCTATTCAATCCTTAAATCCAACAGTATGAGATTCACTTCTACAATTATAAATAAGACCCTAGGCTTAACACTTTTTCTCATTCTAGATTTTCTCCGCTTGGGTTCACCTTTTTAGGAAGGACCCTAAAAGGAATAATTTTCCAAGGAGAGAATATTTTTAATAAAAATATTTTAACAAACCTAAGTGGATCCGTGAAGGCCTAAAGGGAAGAGCTAAGGACCAAAGATGGGTGATTGTAATTGTTTATGATTTCTTTAAGTAATTTAAAATAATAGGTTTTCCAATAGTTGTAGTTCTACTATGATTTTTGGAATAGCCTTTTCATTAGTTTATTTACGGTTTTAGCATTATTTTCAATTTATTTCTTTTCAGTAATTTTAATTTAGTTCTATTAATTATAACTTTTCCAATTATTTACAGTTTATTTATAGTATTTCAATTATTTACTATTATTATAAGTTATTTACATCTTCGTTTTAGGTTTTGGGTTTTTTCTATTTCTTTTTTTATTCCTTCTTCTTCTTCGCGTACGTAATATAATAAGATTAACGTGAATACGGATTAAATTGTAAGAAAACTTAAATAATATAATATAAGATGTAAATTATTAAGGCTGTAATAAAATGGAATTAAGACTGAAATTATGCCTGATTATGATATTAATTGGACTGAATTAATGAGACTGACATATCTATAATTATGAGATGTAAATTATAATGACTATAATATAAGTGGAATTGGACTGAAATTATGCCTAATTATGATTAGAATTGGATTAATTAATTGGCTTAGTTATAACGTAGAATTAGAACTAAAAAGGTAAAAGATGAAAGAGCTTATTTTCACACCTAGACCTTGGTTTGAGTAATAAGCATGATCACAGCGTAGGTTATAATAAAAAGAATAGAATGGGGCTTTTTTTAAGACTTGGAATAAATTAATAATCATAGAAAGTAAAAATAATAATAAAAGCTTATTTAAATAATTTGCCTAAGTTAATAAGCAACGATGAAAGTAGGACCAATACCAAATAGCATTCCCCATTAAACAAAACAATGTCTCACTTTATTCTGAAGTGAGATGAGGGCACACTTATGCTAAGAATAGTAGTAATTAGTCAAATAGAAGTCCAAATCACGAGGGATTTGGGTAATAAGCGAACTAGATATTGTTTAGATGAAGGGCCGATACCAACACCATTTCCCCTATAATCTCTAGGGACACACGGTGATCTCACATTAGTCTGAAGTGAGATGAGGGGCATGTTATGCTGGACGTTAGAGATAATAAGAAGACCCAATAGGTGGAGTAAAGGTAGCATGAGCATGGTGGCAGTCACGCATGCGACTTCTATTTGTGGGTGCTCAGTAACAGCTATGAGTTCCAAGTGCTGAGTACATGTGTCTTTTGTAGCACCATTGTCTTCTATATAGGTAGTTATATAAGTCGTCTTGACCAAAATAACATTTTTTATAGAGAGTTATATAGCAGCTGGTCTATAGAAAGGTATTATAGAGCAGCAGGCCAATCAAAAAGGGCAGAATTAGGGATAAATCCTAATTACAGGATTAGGAATTTAGCCTAATCAAAGCAGAAATTAGGAACAAGTGCAAACAATCAAAGTTAACCTATCGTATAAATTGAGCAATATTTAATCGTACTTATATTCAGTTTATCTCTTTCCTATTTCCTTTTATTATCCTTCTTTACGCTAGAACCGTTGTAGAGTTCATTATTTTTATCTTGCTTAAAAACTCTAGTAATTACTATCATTCACCAGACTTTCAGTCTAACTCGCTCATCTATTTTCACCTTCCCCCCAATAGTCAATCAAAGGAGAAGTCGTTAGATTGCAGTTTCTTGGATATTTCTTGAAGGAGTTTGCTACCATGTATTTCTTTTCTTTCAGCTTTTGTTCTTTCTATGTGCTAGCTTACTACGAGGGATATTATGTACACTTATTTTGGGACTATGAATTTTTTTAAGACGTGATGGTTTTTGAGATATGGATAATGTATTTGGTATTTGACTTATTTGTGAAGCAATTATGAAATTTTTATTTTAAATAAGTTATTATTCTAGTTTCTGTTGTTTTTACCTATTTTTGTCTTATTAATCTTAGTCTATGTTAGTTTTTTTAATACCTACAACGCATCACGCTTTTTAATGTGTCCTTTTGGGTATTATAAGGCACGTTGTGTGTTTCACAATAACTCAGTTATATATAGACTAGATTTAGAATTTAAATATTAGGAAAGAATAGTAGAGAAATGTATGTGTGTATGTTTGTTATCTAAAACTTATCACTTTTAATCTGATTAATTCCTTCTTTACGGGTTGAATCTTGAATCCAAATAGCTTATAGAGGAGGAAAAGAACTAACAGAATTTCACTAACTTTGGTATTTTTGTTGTGAATAACAATGAGGACGTTTTCTTCTTTTGTAGTGGTTGGAATGTGCTAAAATCGTCGGATCAAAAATATTTTTATTAGATTAAATCTAGCCGTTCTGCCCCAGCAAAATCATAGCCGACATATTTTAACCAGTCGACCAGCCTACCTTAGGTGGTCGACTGCTAGCGGTCGATCGTCCTGCTTCTTTTGGCTGATATTTATTATAAATGTTGATTTTTTAACGTTATATTTTTTTGCTCCTTTGACACTATTGTAAACATTTACTTCAACATTAGGTCCGCAACTTAACGTTCCATTATTTATTACGTTTTCAAATATCAAAAGCTAACATTTATTAATTTGTAAATTTAAATATGTTTTAGATACGAAAGCCTGAAACATCAATAACTTTTCCGTTGGAGCTCCAATCATGAAACTTTATAAATGGAAGTAGCTTAGAAAATTGCCACCAAGAAAATGATGTAACTTTTGTGGCCAAATTTCGATGTTTGAAAAATTCTCATTTTTAGCCTTATTATTAATTGATAAATTTTCTTAATTCAAACTCATGTTTATTTTACTAGGTGTGACATGGTCTAGGTTAAATTTGGCCTAGGTAGTGTTTTACTGGTACACGATGGAAAACCTTTGGTAGACTGGTGAATGGCAGTTACACTAGTGGACATTCTACCAGTACAACATTGGTGGTGTTTGGCGAAGACATAGTAGTGACACAGTTTTTTAATTATTATCTTTTTAATTGTTAATTACTCATCGATTCTTGTTTTAATCTTTAATGATTCTCTAGTCATATTGCCACATTAATATATGTCCATTTTGACATTACATTGTTTAGGAAAATCATCAGTATCACTCTTCTGAGTATTGTTAAACATTTTTGTTCATTAATCATTCGTATAATAGTAAATATCCCTTATGTAATTAGAACTCATCTTAAGGCTAGATCCAACACCAGTATAATTGCTTGTACATAAGAGATGGACTCCATACACTATTTCACGATTGAAGCCTTTCGAATTAAAGAAAATACATCACATTCTCCATCGTCCTAAATTAGACAGTCTAGAATTCCTCTCTATCACATTGAAATTGATATTTATCTACAACCCTTGGTCGTCATTTTGATATGAAATTTGTGCAACTCAGTAAAGTTTTGAGAGAGTTATGATGATCTGAAACTAACCGTAAAAGATGGAAGAACAAAACAGAGAAGAGGACGGAGTTATTTTAGTATGTTGTTTCCAAGCATTTATGTTTTGAGGGAATGTTTTTTGGAAAGTTAAATTTGAACTAGTGAATCCCAACCGCTTCAACCCACTACGAACCCACAACTCAAACCACTCGTATCTACTGCATATGGCCATTGTTTGAAAACTATAGTTTACGCCTATTAATCAAATTTACCGTAATGCCCTTAACAGTTATTATTGAAATTTATGACGTATTACAATCACTACTAAATCTTACAAAATAAAAGAAAGTTAGATATTTGTATCTATGGTAATGGGATTGTAACTAACACTTGCTTCCGTCGTTGTCGTCATTCTTTGTATTTCCACTATAGTTATTGGTGATCCTATTTTTTCAATCACTTTACTTTTATATGCATTTTGTTCTCGTATTCATTTAAATCTTCTTAATGCCTTTCTTCGGTTTTGATATATACTCGTTAGGAGGTGATAATGATAGGGATTCATCTAAGCACTTAATGAATCCTTTCAACTATATGGTTTTAAAAAATAAATTATCCTAATTAGTACATTGAAAATTTCTACGTGCTTAGGGTGCTGAAATTGACATTATGATGTATTTATGTTGAAATATTGATACCCTCTTACATCAACATACGTGCAAGGTTCACCGAGTGTTTGAAAGGCAAGACCTCTAATGAAATTCTTTGTGCAAGCATCATGATTGAATACCCCAATGTGCCTAAGGCACATAAATTATCATGGCAATGCCAATTGTAACAAAAGGAATCTCTTATTCAAATATGCTACTGATCTTTTATATATACCCATCTTCTTTTAGGAAATCTTATGGCAAAGGATTAAATACAAATCAATTCATGCACACACAAATATACAATAAGAGCCACACCTAACTGCTCTTTACCTTGTCAAACATTTCTTAAGTCACCTTAGAGTTATACAAAGACCTTATGTAATGATCTGTCTTTCTTACACCTAAAGACGATACTTAATACATCCACAATATTCATGCATCGATAATTTAAGTGTCCGAACGACAGGTCATTAGGGGTGAAAGAAAGAAAAAGAAAGAGTAGAATCTCATAATACATGAGGAGTACTATATAATATGAATAAGTCTTTACAAAAAGAATTATCTTTATTACACACATCATCATAGTACATTATACTATTATCAACCCGGACAGTTATAATAGCATGTTCTTATAATTGCTGATAGATACAGATAAAAAAACAAAATAGTGGAAGAATATAAGGTACGTGAATATGTCTTGGAGAATCTAGCTCGTCACTTGAAAGGTCCAAAGGATCAAGCTAAATCTGAAAAATATGCTTGGACTGACCTGAGCATTATATGAAAAATAATGCCCAAATCAGTGTGGTAAAACCGACGTGAGAAAATCAAATCACAAAGAATTAATTTATATAAATTGTAAAACATTTTAAAATAAAAAGGTATCATGTAAGACCATGTCACATATAAACACGGATGGGTTTTTGCCTTATGATAACCAAAACATTTTTATAGAAAATATAGTGGTATTATGGTAATGTTTAGAACACAAATACATATTAATCATAGCCGAAATTGTTACATTATTAAATTCCAGCATAATACGTATAGAATCAAGTCCGAAGGCATTTATTGCGAAATGGATTCCAACTATGAAAACGTAAGGGTCTAACGTCCCACCTTTTCGCACGCTTTAAATCGACACACGTGCCAATTCAAACCATATGGAAGGGCGGATTGTTATGCGGTAAATGTGATATCCCGGAATTTTAGATAATATCAATTTAATAATCTTTATGTAAAATTAAATTGATATTGACAATATTGATTAATAAAATATGTTTTGGTTTAATAATCAGATTTAATAAATATTTAATTAGTGATTGTCTTTTTAAAATGCTAAAATAAATATTTAAATTATAATGTATATATATATATATTTGTATATATTATAGTTTATCTTTGTTTGGAATTTAACTTAAATGACAATAATAAATGAAGTTTTGTTTTTAAATTCTAATAAAATATTGAGTAATTAGGAAATTATGTTTTAAATTAATATTAACTTTTTAAAAATCTATTTTTTTTACTAGTAATTATATGGTCAGATAATATTTAAAATAAATGAAATTGTTTAAAATTTGTCTTAGCTTAATTTTTGTTTTAAATTTAAATAAAAGTTGATTTTATTTCTTTTTAAAATATTATTTGATTAAATATGAATTGAGAATATTTTATATAAGTTTAAAATATAAGATAACATATGATTTAAATTCATTTAGATATAAAAGTGATTTATAATTCCTTATAAATCATATAAAATTTGTAAATTTGTTATTTTAAACCATATTAATAAATATTCTATTTTTCATGAATATAGAAAGGAATTAAAATAAGGAAATAGAATCTTTATTTTTTTAAAATAGATTTTAATTTTGATTTCAAAGGTTTAAGTTGATTTGGGATTTTATTTTGAAATTCAAATAAAGTGGTTCTTTAAAACATTTGTATAAGCTTTAATTTATAAATTGTTTATTCACATTTTCTTAAAATAAGTAAATCATATATATATATATATATATTCATATAAACCTAAAATGAATTAAAGAAAACCCTTTATACACATTTAAATATATAACTTAATTAATCAAGACAAGTGTTAAATTTTTAAGTATTTAAACTACATGTGTTAATATATGAATAAAACAATGTGACAAGTGCCATTAAATTTCTATTTTCTTTTATTTATTTTGTCAAATTTATTTCAGCCCTTAAAACATACTCTTTTCCCTTCCTTCTTTTTTTTTCTATCCTTCAAAATCAAATTCTAAGCTTTAAAGAAAATTTGTAATCCATTCTTCAAGTAAAACAGAAATTACCAAACAAAATCTGAAACCCCTCAAACATAAAATCTGTAATTCACTCCCCAAAAAAAATTACAAATCATGTTTAAACCTGTAACAAGAACATCAACCTGCATTTTCATCTCTGGAATGACCTGCATTCATATGGTTTTGGTCAGTAAATTCAAATGCAAGCAATTTGAAGTCTGCATCTCTTTCGAACTGTAAATTTGCAAGCCTGCATTCCATTTAAAAGCCTGGAAGTTTGCATGCATATAATCATTGGATAGGAAGCTAATGCATTGCAGTTTCAAATTGGGAATTATGCTCTGCTTATAATTTTCAAGGTGAGTAACTTCTAAATTTTTCTTTAACAAAATCTGGTTGCATGTTTTTATCTCTGGAATGAATTGATATGGATGATAAAATCTACAGAAAATTTGTTTGTATATGAATTTTTGGGAGTTACTTTATACTGATATAGGTATGTATGCTTTGTTAGTATCAGAACTTTTGTGTTCTTGACTTAAGTTTAAACTCAAATTTTAGTAGTTTCATAACTTAACCATCATTGAGAAATGGTTTACAAAAAAATCTGTTTGTCAAAAATAAATATGAAGCATAAGAATTTTAAATAAGGTAAATTAAGATCAAAACTTCACTGGAAATCAAAATAACCTGAAATAATGATTTTGTTTAAGAACTAAAATTTCTTAATTCAGTAAGTCAAGATTGTAATTTGGAACCACATTGGAAAACATGATTTATTTTAATAACAGAAACACAATATTTAGCATGGATTTGGGATGTGGTTCTGAGGTAAACTAAAAATTTATTTTGGAAATTCTTATTGTTTTTGGAATTTTGATAACTTGAGATTTCTTCTGTACATAGTATAATGATCAGAGAAGTCAGGAAAATTATCAAATTTGTGAGTTTAACTTTGATTTAGCAGCAGTGATTAAAAATTTATCTGTAACCCTAGTCTTGTGCACAGTTTGAAATCCAATCATTTCTTCGTCTAGGATTGATCGAGTGTTTTGAAACTCTGGGAATTGGTTGCTGGACCCTAGGGGAGTAAGTTACCGGAATGGTAGCTTGAACTGTGGTTGGAGTGATGTGAAATTGTCGTTGACAGGTTTGAGAGGTTATGGGTATGGTGTGTTCCAGGTTTTAAAAAAAAAATAAGAGAGCTGCTCTGTTGAATTTTTGGAAATGGAGTTCTCTGATGCTTAAGTGTTCAAGTGGATTCAAGGGGGGGATGGTGGATGTAGATGATCATCACTGATGATCGAAAGATGGCCATAGTTATGTGCATGTGCACAGTGGCCATAGAGATGAGATTTAGTTTCTGGAATATGGTGAGAAGGTGGTGCTCGGGTAATTTCAAATTTTTCCTGAAGTAGGAGTAAGGATGACTCGAAGTATTTTAGCTTTTGACTCGGGTAGTTTTGGTTACAAAGTTTTGTTTCTGTAGCCTGAACAGTTTCAGGTTTTGAATTTTAAAACTAAATTATAAATAAAAAAATAGTAAGGCAAGTTTAAATTTAAACTTCAAGCAAGACTAAAACATGAATTCAAATAGATTTTGAATTTTAGATTTTGAATAAACAAGATTTGCAGAAAATGAAATATTTAAAATTTAAAACCTGCACAGTTTTTATATTAAGTGATTTTTAAATCTGGAAATAAAAATTTAAACCAAGTTTTAAATTTTAAGTTAAATCTGAACCCTGAATTCAAATTTGGGGTTGAATATGAAGTTTCAAATTAAAAATAGGTTATAAATTCAATGTTATATTCAAGTTGGATATTTTTAGAACTTTATAACATATGAAATGAAAATTTAAAACAGTGTTTTAAATTCTAATCTTTGAATTTTATATCTAAAGCATGATTTGTTTTTTTTAAATGAGATTTGAATTTAAATGTTTCAATGTCATTTGAAATAGTTAAGATATTTTAAATTTAATTGAATATAGGCTAAAGTTAAATGATTTTTCTAAAATTTGCTTTAAGAGGTAAGTGATTCTTCAAAATGAGAACAAAAGAGTTTTTAAATATTTAAAATCTTGTTTAAGCTGATTTCATTTTAATTTTAATTTAAAATGGAATTTAGAAAATTTAAAAGTAATTTGTTTTTAAGTTACTTTAATAATGATAATTAAACATTAATGAGATTCGTGATAATCATTAAGTTGATTTGAACTTAATGATTTATTAATTAATCTAGGTAATTAAGATTTTAATTATTTAATTTAATTAATTAATAATTAGGGTATTAATTAAATTATTAAGGGTTTATTTAATTAACTAAAAGGATTAAGTAAGTTAATTAAATTTGATTAAAGTATGATTTAGAAATTAATTTAAATAAGATTTGATTAATTTAATTTAATTAATGAATTGGATTAATCAAGTAATTAATAATTATTTAAGTTTTTAATTATCACTTGATTAATTTAATAATTTAAGATTAATTAATGAGTTTTATAAGTAAATTAAGAATTAATATTTATTAATTCAATTAATTACTTTAGAGAAGTAATTAAAGATTTGTTATTGGTTAATGAGGGTCATTAACTTAATAATTTATCAATGTAATTAATTTTAATGATTAATTGTATTAATCATTTGAATTGTTAAAGTGAATTACTTAATGAAAGTAATTAAGAAAATTAATTGCTGATTGTAATTAATAAATTTTATTTTTTTGGTTACTTAAGTTAATTAATTAAGTTTAATTAATTTAAATTAATCATTGATCAATTTGAGAAGTAATTAAAAATGTAATTAAAAATGAATAATTACTTAATGAAGTAATTAAGAAAATAAATTACTAGATGTAATTTAATTGAAGGAGTTTTTGGAATTAATTACTTTGTTTAATTATCATTAGTGTGTTTAATTACTTAAGATAAGTAATTAATTACTTAGTGTAATTAATTTAGGTTTTGATAATTAAGTTATTTGAGAATGATTGAGAGATGTAATTAATTTAATGTAATTACTTAATGTAATTAATCAAGAATGATTAATCAATAGAGATAATTGATAATTAATTTAATGAAGTTATTTTAAATGAAATAATTTGAGATCATTAATTTAAATAATTAATGATTTAATTAAGGATTGATTAATTAAGAACAATTAATTAATGAAGGTATTAGTTAATGTAGTTAATTAAGGATTAATGTAATTAATTATGATTAATTAATTAATGAAGTAATTACAGGTTAATTACTGAATTTGGTTTGTAATAATTAATTTGTGAAATTAATTAGAGGTTAATTAATTGAACATAATTAAAGGATAATTAATCAAGATGATTAATTAGGGTAACTTGATAAGAGTAATTAATTAATTAATGTGTAAGCAAAGATTTATATGGATAAGAAATTAATTTAATTCATTTTAAATTAATTAAGGAAGAAGTAATTAATTTAATTCATTTTAAATTAATTATAGGATGATGATTTAATAAGTCATTGCTTATAAATGATGATTGATATTTATTACCCTGAATGGTTGAAATCTCAATTATGAGATAAATGTTGTTGTGTGATTTGGATGTTATGGTTGCATTGAGTTGATAATATGATTTATCTGTTTGAGTTGATAATATAGATTATCTGATGTTATGATAATATTGATTATATATTGTGATGTTGAGAATTATCTATCTTTGTGTATATAGATAATATTGAAATGAATTGTTTTGAACTTTAAAACAACATGGCCCTAAAAGACACACTTTGGATTTCGATGAGACCGGGATCGGGTTTCCATATTTGGATATCCGAAAACCACATCGATCCAAATTAACGATAGGTCGTGAATCCAAGTGGTGCAAATGAAGACTCGAGGTGTAAGGGCTATACGTCAGTATAACTCTGTGGGTGATTCCGTAATGAGTTTGACGGAATAGTACTTATAGATTCGAGATGAAGATTCAGAGTGCAAGGGTTATCTTCGTTAACTCTGAGGGTGATTCCAAAATGAGTGTAACGAGATAATGCCTTCGGTTTCGTTCGAACCCGAAACGAACTTGTATGGATTGAATGTTTTCAGAACATCGTCAGGTGGATGATGAGTATTCTAAGTGTTATGTCCTATAAAGGTAATCCTAGCCTCAAGCCTCATCAACCGGGAATGGCTAAAACAGGGGAGGTGCAGCAAGGCTTCGTGGGTAGCCCCCACTAAAGAGCGAGATTGATCCCTGCCTAGAAGTCCCTTTATATTCGGTTGTGTGGGCGGTTGATTGCAACAACTGCCGGGGTTGTCTTGTTCGGAACTGTTCAGTAAGGAATGGTTTCGGCCTTGTGTTGTAGGGGAGCGGGAGTATTCCTCGGTACGGTGATCTAGGCCATGTACTGTGACGGGCGGTACCCTAGTAGCCCTGCCATTGTATGGAATCCAAAATCCAATAAGTGTCGTACGTATTAGTTGTGCCCAACTATGTTGGAACGTGAAATGTAACCATTCCAGCTATTTCTGTATTTTACTTGAAAACCCTAGACACTATTATAATATCATCGGATTTCCTATCAAATGTTTTGGTTAGCATATGGTAAAAACTTTTCCATGTTTATGTGTGGGAAGTCTTACGTGATACTTTTCTTTTCAAAGGTTTTTAAAAATTAAGCAACCTTAACCTGTTACTCACACCAGACCCATGTCTGACCCAGAGTTATTTCTATTTTTTTAACTCTTGGGTACTCAAATTTTTACGAGTAGTCAAGGGATTCAGGTTAGCTTTGACGAATATTCGAGGAGTAATGGAGCAGGAGGCTTTTGCGTTATAGATATATAGTTTCCGCTGTGTGTTCTCTGTGTTGTGTTTGTATTAAGTTGTAAATACTAGACAGGTGTTTATAACTGTCTAGTATATGTGATGTGTATGCTGTGTATCTCTGATTGGTATTGTATATTATGTAAATACTTATGTTATTAATATAATTTATTCGTTCCGATGTTGAGATTCTAGTGCTGTTTCTTCTTTCTCTTCTTTCTTTCCTTCTTCTATCCCTTTCTTTCTTAATTGATGATGCGATTTTCTGGGAGTAGAAAGTCGGGTCGTCACAGGTGGTATCAGAGCATTAGGTTGAGTGAATACCTAGGCTCTGGAGTGGTGTCTATCTTGAGATTGCGTATTTGTAAATTTTAATATATATATATATATATATATATATATATATATATATATATATATATTGATTCTACCTATCTGTTGGGTTACCTATTCGGGTTTTCCAATATGGGTTATAAAGGTAGATTGGGGTAGTTGTGTGTATAACACGACTGCGATTGGTTGGAGTTTGAATGTTAGGTTGGTACTATATCTGACGAGACTGTAGACCTAATACCGTCTCGAGTGAGCTTTGAAGTGGTATAGGACTTCATTGATCTATGAAGGTAACCTGTTAAGGTTCGGAGTTCATCTTTGAAGTTGAATGGGTAGAGTTTGGATTTGTTGGCTGAGCAGAAGCGAGTGATGGTATCATGAGATCTTAGGAAGTAGTAGCTGCGTGATGAGATGCAGTAACTATGGATATTTCCGAAGATGATTTCTTTGGAACAAGTTTAAGGAAGTAGGTCTGCTTCTGTGTTGAGGCTGGATTCGGCAGATGTTTCTGTATGGTTTGAAGTCCGAGTTTCTCGAAGAGCTTTGGATTAAGAATTCTTTGGCATTGGTGTCAGCAGGGCAGCTAGGACTGTTCTGTGTGTCGGCAGAATTTTATGGCTTAACAGTTTTCTGGAGATGGAGTTCAGAAGCAGTGGAGTAGAATCCATTTCTTCGATGGGTTGGGAAGACCAGCATAAGCTGTTCTAATTGGTAAAGAGAGAACAGTTTTCTTTGGAATTAGATTAAGTTGATCACAAAAGTGACTTACGATGATTGAGTATTCTCTTGGATTGTTGGAGATTTTTTTGAATATTTTCAGAAAAGTCGGAGTTTGTCTTCATCTAGAGATTCAGTGGTACCGGTGGTTCAACTAGTTGAAGGTTGGTTTCTTGAGATGGAGTTTGTTGAAGCAACTCAGGATTTATGGAACTTCTGAGTTTTCTCTTGGTTATCTGAGATCTTCTTGGTTATGCTGTCCAGATGTGCTTGTGTTCTTCATCAGTATTCTTTTCTACTCCAGATCAGAGTTGTGCAGCGGAAGCAGTTTGGAAGTGCATCTGCTTTTCTTTTCGGGACAGGAGAAGTTTGTTTTCTTCTGATGATAGTGAGTGGAGTTGTTCTTGATCTTGATTGATCGAGGAGGATCATTCTGATGGATTGGGATTGGTCTAGTTTGTTTCTTGTGACATCAGCAAGGATTTAGCTGATCAGGTAAGAAGTAGGCAACCGAGATTGTCTGAAGAGTTTAGTGAATCTGAAGTCGGAGATCTGACTTTGGATAAATTTCTCAGTTTTAGGAGCTATGAATTTTGGGTAAGCTAGCTCCGAGATGTTTTGGATTTCTTATATATTCTGTTTTGGATAAGTGTTTGATTTTCTGGATTGAATTGCCAGTTTGGACAACTGGAATTCGTTGTGTTTCACGTATCTCTAAGGGAGTACGTGTATATCTATTTCTGGTTTTGGAATCAGCTGTTTTGGGAGATTTTGATTGTTGAGTCAGACTTGTCTATAGTCTGATGTCTTGTTCAGTTATAGACATAGATTAGTAGGAGTTCTGTGGCTTAGTAGTGTTGATTGTTTGGGTTTTATAGAGCGAGTATCCCGGTGTTTACTTGGGAAACTCGAGGAAACTCTATCCAGGATTTTGTCTGGATAGTTAATTTTGTCTGATTGGATGAATTGATTGCTAGGGTTGTTAGCATATGTTTGATATATTCTTGGCTTTAAAATTTTAAAATCTTAAATAAGTTATTAAATTGCCTTTGTTTTAAATTTCGGGGACGAAATTCTTTTAAGAGGGAAGGAATGTGATATCTCGGAATTTTAGACAATATCAATTTAATAATCTTTATATAAAATTAAATTGATATTGACAATATTGATTAATAAAATATGTTTTGGTTTAATAATCAGATTTAATAAATATTTAATTAGTGATTGTCTTTTTAAAATGCTAAAATAAATATTTAAATTATAATGTATATATATATATATATTTGTATATATTATAGTTTATCTTTGTTTGGAATTTAACTTACATGAAAATAATAAATGAAGTTTTGTTTTTAAATTCTAATAAAATATTGAGTAATTAGGAAATTATGTTTTAAATTAATATTAACTTTTTAAAAATCTATTTTTTTACTAGTAATTATATGGTTAGATAATATTTAAAATAAATGAAATTGTTTAAAATTTGTCTTAGCTTAATTTTTGTTTTAAATTTAAATAAAAGTTGATTTTATTTCTTTTTAAAATATTATTTGATTAAATAAGAATTGAGAATATTTTATATAAGTTTAAAATATAAGATAACATATGATTTAAATTCATTTAAATATAAAAGTAATTTAAAATTCCTTATAAATCATATAAAATTTGTAAATTTGTTATTTTAAACCATATTAATAAATATTCTATTTTTCATGAATATAGAAAGGAATTAAAATAAGGAAATAGAATCTTCATTTTTTTTAAATTGATTTTAATTTTGATTTCAAAGGTTTAATTTGATTTGGGATTTTATTTTGAAATTCAAATAAAGTGGTTCTTTAAAACATTTGTATAAGCTTTAATTCATAAATTGTTTATTCACATTTTCTTAAAATAAGTAAATCATATATATATATATATATATATATATTCATATAAACCTAAAATGAATTAAAGAAAACCCTTTATACACATTTAAATATATAACTTAATTAATCAAGACAAGTGTTAACTTTTTAAGTATTTAAACTACATGTGTTAACATATGAATAAAACAATGTGACAAGTGCCATTAAATTTCTATTTTCTTTTATTTATTTTGTCAAATTTATTTCAGCCCTTAAAACATATTCATTTCCCTTCCTTCTTTTTTTTCTATCCTTCAAAATCAAATTCTAAGCTTCAAAGAAAATTTGTAATCCATTCTTCAAGTAAAACAGAAATTACCAAACAAAATCAGAAACCCCTCAAACATAAAATCTGTAATTCACTCCCAAAAAAAAATTACAAATCATGTTTAAACCTGTAACAAGAACATCAACCTGCATTTTCATCTCTGGAATGACCTGCATTCATATGGTTTTGGTCAGTAATTCAAATGCAAGCAATTTGAAGTCTGCATCTCTTTCAAACTGTAAATTTGCAAGCCTGCATTCCTTTTAAAAGCCTGGAAGTTTGCATGCATATAATCATTGGATAGGAAGCTAATGCATTGCAGTTTCAAATTGGGAATTATGCTCTGCTTATAATTTTCAAGGTGAGTAACTTCTAAATTTTTCTTTAACAAAATCTGGTTGCATGTTTTTATCTCTAGAATGAATTGATATGCATGATAAAATCTGCATAAAATTTGTTTGTATATGAATTTTTGGGAGTTACTTTATACTGATATAGGTATGTATGCTTTGTTAGTATCAGAACTTTTGTGTTCTTGACTTAAGTTTTAAACTCAAATTTTAGTAGTTTCATAACTTAACCATCATTGAGAAATGGTTTACAAACAAATCTATTTGTCAAAAATAAATATGAAGCATAAGAATTTTGAATAAGGTAAATTAAGATCAAAACTTCACTGGAAATCAAAATAACCTGAAACAATGATTTTGTTTAAGAACTAAAATTTCGTAATTCAGTAAGTTAAGATTGTAATTTGGAACCACATTTGAAAACATGATTTATTTTAATAACAGAAACGCAATATTTAGCATGGATTTGGGATGTGGTTCTGAGGTAAACTAAAAATTTATTTTGGAAATTCTTATTGATTTTGGAATTTTGATAACTTGAGATTTCTTCTGTACATAGTATAATGATCAGAGAAGTCAGGAAAATTATCAGATTTGTGAATTTAACTTTGATTTAGCAGCAGTGATTAAAAATTTATCTGTAACCCTAGTCTTGTGTACAGTTAGAAATCCAATCATTTCTTCCTCTAGGATTGATCGAGTGTTTTGAAACTCTGGGAATTGGTTGCTGGACCCTAGGGGAGTAAGTGACCGGAATGGTAGCTTGAACTATGGTTGGAGTGATGTGAATTTGTCGTTGACAGGTTTGAGAGGTTATGGGAATGGTGTGTTCCAGGTTTTAAAAAAAATAAGAGAGCTGCTCTGTTGAATTTTTGGAAATGGTGTTCTCTGATCCTTAAGTGTTCAAGTGGATTCAAGGGGGGATGGTGGATGTAGATGATCATCACTGATGATCGGAAGATGGCCATGGTAATGTGCATGTGCACAGTGGCCATAGAGATGAGATTTAGTTTCCGGAATATGGTGAGAAGGTGGTGCTCGGGTAATTTCAAATTTTTCCCGAAGTAGGAGTAAGGATGTGTCGGAGTATTTTAGCTTTTGACTCGGGTAGTTTTAGTTACAGAGTTTTGTTTCTGTAGCCTGAACAGTTTCAGGTTTTGAATTTAAAAACTAAATTATAAATAAACAAATAGTAAGGCAAGTTTAAATTTAAACTTTAAGCAAGATTAAAACATGAATTCAAATAGATTTTGAATTTCAGATTTTGAATAAACAAGATTTGCAGAAAATGAAATATTTAAAATTTAAAACCTGCACAGTTTTTATATTAAGTGATTTTTAAATCTGGATATAAAAATTTAAAACAAGTTTTAAATTTTAAGTTAAATCTGAACCCTGAATTCAAATTTGGGGTTTAATCTGAAGTTTCAAATTAAAATAGGTTATAAATTCAATGTTATATTCAAGTTGGATATTTTTAGAACTTTATAACATATGAAATGAAAATTTAAAATAGAGTTTTAAATTCTAATCTTTGAATTTTAAATCTGAAGCATGATTTGTTTTTTTTAAATGAGATTTGAATTTAAATGTTTCAATGTCATTTGAAATATTTAAGATATTTTAAATTTAATTGAATATAGGCTAAAGTTAAATGATTTTTCTAAAATTTGCTTTAAGAGGTAAGTGATTCTTTAAAATGAGAACAAAAGAGTTTTTAAATATTTAAAATCTTGTTTAAGTTGATTTCATTTTAATTTTAATTTAAAATGGAATTTAGAAAATTTAAAAGTAATTTGTTTTTAAGTTACTTTAATAATGATAATTAAACATTAATGAGATTGATGATAATCATTAAGTTGATTTGAACGTAATGATTTATCAATTAATCTAGGTAATTAAGATTTTAATTATTTAATTTAATTAATTAATAATTAGGGTATTAATTAAATTATTAAGGGTTTATTTAATTAACTAAAAGGATTAAGTAGGTTAATTAAATTTGATTAAAGTATGATTTAGAAATTAATTTAAATAAGATTTGATTAATTTAATTTAATTAATGAATTGAATTAATCAAGTAATTAATAATTATTTAAGTTTTTAATTATCACTTGATTAATTTAATAATTTAAGATTAATTAATGAGTTTTATAAGTAAATTAAGAATTAATATTTATTAATTCAGTTAATTGCTTTAGAGAAGTAATTAAAGATTTGTTATTGGTTAATAAGGGTCATTAACTTAATAATTTATCAATGTAATTAATTTTAATGATTAATTGTATTAATCATTTGAATTGTTAAAGCGAATTACTTAATGAAAGTAATTAAGAAAATTAATTACTGATTGTAATTAATAAATTTTATTTTGGTTAATCAAGTTAATTAATTAAGTTTAATTAATTTAAATTAATCATTGATCAATTTGAGAAGTAATTACAAATGTAATTAAAAATGAATAATTACTTAATGACGTAATTAAGAAAATAAATTACTAGATGTAATTTAATTGAAGGAGTTTTTGGAATTAATTACTTTGTGTAATTATTATTAGTGTGTTTAATTACTTAAGATAAGTAATTAATTACTTAGTGTAATTAATTTAGGTTTTGATAATTAAGTTATTTGAGAATGATTGAGAGATGTAATTAATTTAATGTAATTACTTAATATGATTAATCAAGAATGATTAATCAATAGAGATAATTGTTAATTAATTTAATGAAGTTATTTTAAATGAAATAATTTGAGATCATTAATTTAAATAATTAATGATATAATTAAGGATTGATTAATTAAGAACAATTAATCAATGAAGGTATTAATTAATGTAATTAATTAAGGATTAATGTAATTAATTATGGTTAATTAATTAATGAAGTAATTACAGGTTAATTACTGAATTTGGTTTGGAATAATTAATTTGTGAAATTAATTAGAGGTTAATTACTTGAACATAATTAAAGGTTAATTAATCAAGATGATTAATTAGGGTAACTTGATAAGAGTAATTAATTAATTAATGTGTAAGCAAAGATTTATATGGATAAGAAATTAATTTAATTCAATTTAAATTAATTAAGGAAGAAGTAATTAATTTAATTCATTTTAGATTAATTATAGGATGATGATTTGATAAGTCATTGCTTATGAATGATGATTGATATTTATTACCCTGAATGGTTGAAATCTCAGTTATGAGATAAATGTTGTTGTGTGGTTTGGATGTTATGGTTGCATTGAGTTGGTAATATGATTTATCTGTTTGAGTTGATAATATAGATTATCTGATGCTATGATAATATTGATTGTATATTGTGATGTTGAGAATTATCTATTTGTGTGCATATAGATAATATTGAAATGAATTGTTTTAAACTTTAAAACAACTTGGCCCTAAAAGACATGCTTTGGATTTCGATGAGACCGGGATCGGGTTTCCATATTTGGATATCCTAAAACCATATAGATCCAAATTAACGATAGGTCGTGATTCCAAGTGGAGCAAATGAAGACTCGAGGTGTAAGGGCTATACGTCAGTATAACTCTGTGGGTGATTCCGTAATGAGTTTCACGGAATAGTACTTATAGATTCGAGATGAAGATTCAGAGTGCAAGGGTTATCGTCGTTAACTCTGAGGGTGATTCCAAAATGAGTGTAACGAGATAATGCCTTCAGTTTCGTTCGAACCCGGAACGAACTTGTATGGATTGAATGTTTTCAGAACATCGTCAGGTGGACGATGAGCATTCTAAGTGTTATGTCCTATAAAGGTAATCGTAGCCTCAAGCCTCATCAACCGGGAATGGCTAAAACAGGGGAGGTGCAGCAAGGCTTCGTGGGTAGCCCCCACTGGAGAGCGAGATTGATCCCTGTCTAGAAGTCCCTTTATATTCGGTTGTGTGGGCGGTTGATTGCAACAACTACCGGGGTTTTCTTGTTCGGAACTGTTCAGTAAGGAATGGTTCCGGCCTTGTGTTGCAGGGGAGCGGGCGTACTCCTTGGTACGGTGATCTAGGCCACGTATTGTGACGGGCGGTACCCCAGTAGCCCTACCATTGTATGGAATCCAAAATCCAATAAGTGCCGTACGTATTAGTTGTGCCAAACTATGTTGGAACGTGAGATGTAAGCATTCCAGCTATTTCTGTATTTTACTTGAAAACCCTAGACACTATTATAATATCATCGGATTTCCTATCAAATGTTTTGGTTAGCGTAAGGTAAAAACTTTTCCATGTTTATGTGTGGGAAGTCTTACGTTATACTTTTTTTTCCAAAGGTTTTTAAAAATTAAGCAACCTTAACCTGTTACTCACACCAGACCCATGTCTGACCCGGAGTTATTTCTGTTTTTCTTTAACTCTTGGGTACTCAAATTTTTACGAGTAGTCAAGGGATTCAGGTTAGCTTTGACGAATATTGGAGGAGCAATCGAGAAGGAGGCTTCTACGTTATAGATATATAGTTTCCGCTGTGTGTTCTCTGTGTTGTGTTTGTATTAAGTTGTAAATACTAGACAGGTGTTTATAACTGTCTAGTATATGTGATGTGTATGCTGTGTATCTCTGATTGGTATTGTATATTATGTAAATACTTATGTTATTAATATAATTTATTCGTTCCGCTGTTGAGATTCTAGTGTTGTTTCTTCTTTCCCTTCTTTCTTTCCTTCTTCTATCCCTTTCTTTCTTAATTGATGACGCGATTTTCTGGGAGTAGAAAGTCAGGTCGTCACAGTAAATAAGAAAAACAAGAAAGAAATAAAACAAAATAGGATCTCACAGCGGAAGGATAAAATATAATAATCAAATATACAGTATATGAAGCTATTTACAAAATATTTAATTTTATTTATACAATATATATCAGAGTTGCACATACCAATTGATGCAGCGGAATACAGTATGTAGTGGAACAATATAATATAGTAGATAATAGTACTAAAAATCTTCGTCTTCGTCCTCCAGAATAAAATCTTCAAATCCTGAAACGCTCGGACTAACTCGAGCGAATTGAAAAGACAAAACACTCGAGTCAGAACTAAAATATCTTATGTAAGTTAAACGAATAGAAATAAATATGAGTGCAGTAACTCAAGAGATGCTCGTGATTTACATCTTTTAAGGATCCGTTAAACTATTTACTATGTAGTATATTTCGCTATTATAATAGTGTCTATTAGTAAAATAAACTTACTTTTAAATAGCATTAAGGCTTTATATTTTCCACCTTAACACATAATAGTCCCAGTAGTCCATCCAATATCATAGTCCCTCTCGATCGGGAAGCCACCAGAGGATACCACACGGGCTACGGGAGAAAACCAAACTCATACAAGGCGCGATAGGGTAGGTGACACGACACAACTAGGCAATGCCAGGGTAGATATACCAATTATGCTTCAGTGGTAACGCGTAGTCGCAGCTACCGCCCACCTCGAGCCACACCCCCAAATAAAAAAATCAAAAGTGGCCACCGAATCAATCCAAAAGTCAAAGTAAAATATCGAAGGGATGTGTCCGATCAAAGGTGATACCTCAATTAACCCGTCAATCGCTCCTGTTTTAGCCACCTTATGCCAACTCACGGGAGTTGGATCTTCGTATTTACCTCAAAGGAAACGCCGCCACCATCCTACTTCATTCTGGAATCTCCACCGCGTACACGGTTGTTAAAGTGGTTTTCAGAGTTGGCAGAGAGTATGACAACTTCTGATCCCGGTCTCTTCAACAACCAAACGTTATTATAACACCGCGGTCTTTTCAAAATAGTTTATACTTTAAACCAAAATAAAATATCCATTTCAAAACCATATAAATATGGTATCAATTCTATTTTTAAACTCAAATCCATATGATATCATTTTATTTCAAATATCTTTTTTTTCCAAAATCATAGTGCTTTCAAATATATATACTTTGAACCCCATAGCTTTGAAACGTGACTTATAATACTTAAATGGTTTAACTATTAAATTTCTTTATATAATAAAATAGCTTCTAAATTTTCCCAACTAAATTCCTAATACCAATTTGAAGCTCCAAATAAACCATTTTAATTCCCATATAATTCAAAGCTTTATATATTTAAATAGCTTCTTTAATTTCAAAAAAATCGATTCCAATACCGGTTTGAATCCTCGAATAAACCACTTCAAATTCAATATATTTCAAAGCTTAAATATTCTATATTTCAAAACTTAAATTTTTATAATTCATATATTTCAATCTTTAAATATTTCACTATATCAAAATGGATTCTTTGATAATTTCATATATATATATATATATCAAATCCAATTCCTATTATTTAAAGTTGAAATGTTTACTTAAACTAATATCGTTTAAGCAAAGCGTTTTAAACTTCAAATAACAGGATATACTTTCTCTTTAAGTTAACTTGATAATATTCATTAAAGGTGATTTATTCATTTAATCCTCTAAACCAAAATCAAGTTACGCAAATCATACCTTTAAAAATCTCAGATTTATTTAAATTTCAAATCAATTTTTATTCAAGGATAATTCTTAAAACACTTTAATTCAAATCAATTCATATTTCTCTTCCAGCCTTTATTACTTAAGTCATTATACTCTATAAATATAATATAAATAAATACTTCACTATATCATATATTAATAAAATCAACCTTTATTATTAAACTTCTTTTATACTTAAACCAAATTTTTCATAGCTTAAAACCAAGAAATTTTATTATATATATGAATATAACATTTATAAATATCCGAATCAATATCTCATAAACCATATTTATTTACAAAACCATAGAAACCTTTCAAAATATCTTTATATATAGACCGTGGTGCCTGTATATAATTTTCTATCCTATGGTCAAGCGATATGGATATTTATCATTTCAATCCGTAATTTAAAATAAAAATTACGGTTATATATCATTTCAAACCGCAATCCCGAATGAAATGAAAATGCATAAAACTTGCAGTTTTAACAATATAAGTATAGCATCCATTCATCCAATATCAACCATCAACCATCAACCATTTATCACAATCATCATCCAAATTCAAACAATACATCAATATATAAAAGTGGTAATAACAGGTATCAACTATCAGTTTATATTCAAAAATAAATTATAACTGTTTAACTGGCAGTTTATATGCAATACAATAAATAACAATTTAACTAGAAGTTAATATGCAATAATGAATTAAATAACAGTTAATTAAATAAATGCAAATTAACTGAGATAATGATGAAATATATGCCAAACAGCTATAAATAAATTTCAAATCACATCATAAATGAATTTAACAAACATTAGAAATCTTAGAAGTGTGAGTGGATTAAAAAACTCACATTTTGAATTTAAATTGAATTTAAATCCAATTTAAACCCAAAAATTGCACAGTCTCCAAATCCAACCAAACTAGCGCCAAAATATCCGGAATTTTATTACGATCCTAACAAAATAAACCGCACATAAATCGGACAAATTATGCTAAAGTTATTCACGTTTGAATGCTTAAATTTTGAAATAAAAATAAAATAAAAGAGAACCCCCCTACCAATCAATTGAAGCCACTTAGCCCTTCTTCATCACGCACCCTGTTCACGCATGAACCAGAAAATTCGAACCCAAAATTTTGCCGCGCGTCCCTAACTTTGACCACCACTTGCCAACGCCCATGACCACCGGAGATGACCACACCACCCCCATCTGGTTCGCACTCCCCCACCGCACCTACCAGTGCCGACCGTGCCGCCACCGAGCCCCCCTATCGCCACTGTCGCCGCCTAAAAGAATTAGGGTTTTGAATGCAAAATTGCAAATTCCCACCACCACACGCACATCCAGGTCAAACAACCACCAGCGTCGAACTCCATATGTAACGACCTAGAATTTCTGTCATTTGAAATTCGTATATTTAATTGATTTTAATATTAACAAGTAAAATTTGTAAGTTGGATAAATTTTATTTCGGATATCTAGATTTAATTGGATAACTAAATCGATAATTTAATATGTGAAATTACAGAAATAATTGGAAATTGGGTTTAATGTGATTAAAATTGATTTGTAAAGTTGTATTAAATCATATTGGAGTCAGAATGATGTTATAGAACTTTTAAAATTGAATTAAAAGTTAATTTGTGGAAATTGAATATTTTAATATTTAATTGACGAGTAAAAATAGTCATTTTCAAATAGTCTCGGATTTCAACGAAACTAGTTTCATCGGATCCGTAATGTTGTATTATTGTAAGATTACAAATTACGTGTTAATTGGATTTACGGTTTGTCCGAGGCAAGGTAAAACACATTGAAATCGGTTTAAGTGTATTTTTAAATTTAAATAGTCGATTCAAAAACCTACCTTCCAAATATGATCTAATTGGCTCCCGATATATATTCCATTACATTCGGAATAGGGGTAAAACATTATAAACGCCAGGCGGCACATTTCGTTTGGAGTTCGAAAAAATTTCAGGTGAATAGTGTAGCGTAATTTTCTATATAAGGCCACCATAATTCACAATTTTCACAAAAGCCTAATCTTCTAAGCCCTAGCCGCCAGTTTATTTTAATGGCCAAAATTTTCTTATCTTCTTCCCTCAAAATCTCTCGATCCATGAAGAATTAACAAAAACTTCCAACTGCAAACTGGAAGAGATCGGCACGATTGACATATCCAATGGTCGAGATTGGATTCCGAGCTGTAGATTGATAGCTATGGCGCCACATTCGTCAATGTTCGAGCACATTTTTCAAGTACCACATGCAACCGAGCTTCGTCTCATTTGAGCCGATGATAGAGCTCGTGATGGCACACGAAATGATGGAGCTTGATCGTGTATTCAATGCTCGAGGTGATCACGTAAATTTGATGAAAGTGGCGGCCGTATTGGGTTCGGTTGCGTTCGAATCTGGAGTTGGAGAAGAAATGAAGTGCGGCCCAGATCTGGTGGGAAGGAAAAAAAATGGCTCAGATTGAAATTAGGTTAAATTTTAAAAAGAAAATAGTAATTAATTTATTTAAAATTTGTGTAATCTTTGTAATGCAATATCTTTGTCGTACGAGGTCCGTTTTGGACGAAACAACTTGCATTGGAATCGTATGGACGAGCACTACGCAATAGAGCTGGATTGGAAACGATTGGAGCCAGTGAAAATTTTGGCTAAAATTAAACGCGTGTTTAATTTTATTCGAAATAAAACACTACAACTGTTATTGAAAGCAAGGTGAGAACTTCTCACTCAATCGAATCTGTTTCGATTTAAATTTTAAATAGTTAGATTTAAAATTGCTTAATTGTATGCTTGGATGATAAATTGCTATCTGTTGTATTGAAATAGACCATATACGCCACATTTAAGCGGAGGTTATTATATTAAACATATATACCGCAATATTCCACCTTGAAGTGGAATTAGTATTATATATGTACTTGGAGTTGATTTTCCCGCATTATATAGCGGATGAGACCCTATTGCGTCACATAATAGAGGATGATATTTTATATAAACCCATGTACCATGATATTCCGCCTTGAAATGGGATTGGTATTTTGCTAACATCTGTGGATGCAGGGAAACAGGTTGGAGGGATCCAACTGGATTCCTCAAATAATTGAATTTGTTTCAATGTTGTGTGTTGATTATTTATAATCTCTATGTGATTGTCTTTGAGATTGAATCGTTGAAGGATAAAATTTAGCCGAATATAATTTTGGTATCGTTAGATGCCTGAAATAAATAAAAATTTTGATTTTTGAAAATTCAGGTTGAAAGTTTATACAAAAAAATTATGATGTTTTGATAAATATAGTTGAAAGGTGATTTTTGTAAATATGAAGTTGATTATTTTATAAAATAATTTAAATGGTGATTTTTGAATTTATTATAAAAGATTTATATATAAGATTTAAAAAAATAGATTTTTATGAATCAAAGTGATAGAATTATAAAAGAGTTTTAAAGATGTTTTAAAATGATGTTATAAATAGGTTTTATAGAAGAATAGAATCTATGATTTGTGAAGTTATAAAATGAATGAATTTGTAAATAGAGAATTATAAGTAATTTGCTTATAATTTGGATTTTGGCGTGTAAATGGGATATGGATAGAATTTGTTAATAAAGTGATTTTATAAGTTGAAGTTGTTATAAAATATAAATGGAATTTATAAACATTGTTTTATAAATCCGAAATTGACTTATTTTGATAAGTTAATTATTATAGCTTATTAAAGGAGATATATCCACGATTTTGGACAGTGGATAATCCTTTAAAATAAAATGTGTAGAAATGTTGAATTTGGTTAACGAAGTATATTCACGATTTTGGACAGTGAATAGTATATTAAAGAAATGTTTTGGGAAAGTGATATTTTAAATAGAATTAAAACGATTTAAAGGTGTTTTAAAATGTATTAAGTATCGAAACCATAGATTTCAACATTCATTATTGAAATAGACGTTTTCGAGAAATAAAAGGGAATAAGTGGACTATAACACTGTTGTTTTAGTAAATGATTTTCGAAAGGAAATGTTTTATATAGTATTGGGATTTATATATCTATCTTAATTTTGAATCCCTATACTAGTGATTTTGGGTTGTCGTAACGATGTTTTACGCAACATTCGTTTTGACTCAAATGAATGTGTTTGAGAGAATGTTTTCCTTATAGAATAAAATATATACTTAATTGTGATTTAAGTATATTGAATATGTCCCAAATGTTGAAAATAAATAGATTTGTGAATTACTTATTATTAAATAAGTATGGTAATGTTTTCCAATATGAAGTGAAATGTTTTGAGAATTTATCTTTTAAAGATAAGTTGAAGGTGAATATTTGAATTTGATTTGAAAATAGTATGTCAGTGGATATTTGGAAATTTAAATTCACCATAGAATTTATAAAGGAAAGGGAAATTTGTTTAAAAATAAACATTGATTTATTTTTGAAGTATGGAAATAAATTTACGGATTTGGAACGTAAATCTAAAGTAAATCGGTAAGGATTTATTTAATTGGTTTAAATGAACCATTTTGAAATCAAAGTGTATTCTCCATGGAAAGCCGAATAAAATTTTCTGAATAGCTTTGAAAGATATATACATATATACATATATATATAATTCTAGAATTGGTTTTGAGAAGGGTACTTTAGAGAGATTAACTTCTTAAATTATTTTAAATCTTTAAAGTAAAGAAGTTTTAAGTTGATATAAAAAGATTTATTTCTAAGATTTAATCAATAATTGTTTTAGAAAATAGTTATACTCTATCTACTAATTTTATTTTGAAAATTTGTTTGGACTTAAGTTAAAATGTAATATTGGTATAATATTTTTATAACTAATATTTTAAGTAAAGTGTTTAAAAAAATAGTTTTATTTCAAAGTGTTTTCCCATTATATTTTGGATAAGTGTTATAAATTATTTTAAAGTATTTGAACTCGGCAGATTTCCAGTGGAAATGAATAAATATTTGGAAGTGTTTTCGCGTAAGGAAAATGATTTGAAATTTGTTTTCAAAAGTTGTAAAGGTGAAAAGTGATTTGAAATTTGCTTTCAAATGGTTGAAGTGTGGAACATATATATTGTAAAGATATTTTTGGAAAATAAATAATTTAGGAAATTATATGGAATCTGGTGATGTTGTGCGTGTCTATTGATAGTTAAGTAACCGACTATCAATATTTACCTTTAAATGGGTATTTGTTGTGATTTGCTTGAATTTGAATGCTACACTTATTTTAAAATAAGCGCTCGTTATTCGGTTTAGCCGGGAGAGAACGTTCGGGTCATGAATCCCATTCCGAATAGTGATATGATGTAATGGATAGCATTTGAAGACCGGTGTTGAAGACCAGATATTTTCGAAAAAGAAGGATTACCGTTGAATGTCTCTGCATCAGCTGATCTCCGATATAGAGATTTTATCACCCTTTGTGATGGGAATTCCAGACGTGATTAGTGAATATCCGGATTTCAAGGGCTTCTTTGGAAGTGCCTTCGTTCCGTTCGATCCTGGAACGGACTTGTATGGATGTGTATCTGACGTTACAATTTGAGATGTAAAGCAGGTTTCTATCAAATACATTTCTGTTGGTGGTGGAGAATTTATTCTCTTAGCTTAACACCCTTCTCTGAGATGTACGAGCTCAGAGGTTATGTAGTTGATGGTTACTGGTGATACATTCCCAATTTGGTAATGTGGCACGAAGTGTTGCTTATCATTTGTTGATCAAAGCATAGCTTTTGTGAAAAGTGTAGCTTTGTGGGCGAGACTTCGTCGGACCTCACACCCCGGTAATGGTCAAAACAGGAATGATGCAGCAAGGCTATAGGGAGTAACGCCCCTTAGGGTATGTGCATTTCCTTCTGGATAGAAGTGATATCAAGGTATAGAGCTCAGATACTTAACTTATGTGAATGTCGCAAATATATATGACTTTGTAATTGTTGTTGGTTGAGGATCCTAGGATAAAGGTTGTTTACAACCGGGGGATGGCATACTCGTGTCAATAGTTACCTATTTTTGCAGAGGTAACCCGGCCTTGTTGCGACGACCCGACTTCCTATCTCCAGGAAATCGAATCATCTTTAATAAAGAAAGGGATAGAAGACGAAAAGAAAGTGAAAGAAAGAAACAACAACATCAGAGAACTCACAGCGGAACGATATATCAAATAAAATATTACATAGTATCATATCACATCAGAGTACACAACTTATACAACAAATATTAGACAGTTATGAACATCTATCTAGCTATACAACTCAAGTACACAAGATACAGATACCAAACAACACAGCGGAACCATAATATATCTACACGTGGAAGCCTCCCACACCATATCTCCTCTAGAATTCGTCAAGCAAACCCAAATCACTTGACTACTCATACATAACATGAGTACCCAAGAGTTTAATAAAACAGAAAATAAACACTCGGGTCAGACAGGGGTCTGGTGTGAGTAAACGGGTTTAAATTGCTAAACTTTAGAAAAACCTTTGAAAAGAAAGGGTACCACGTAAGACTTCCCACACATAAACATGGAAAAGTTTTTACCTTAAGCTAACTAAAACATTTGATAGAAAATCCAGTGATATTATAATAGTATCTCGAGTTTTCAAGTAAATAAGAAATAGCCGAAATTGTTACATCTATTAAATTCCAGCTACTAGCCACAAAAGTGGGTAATACAAACAAAACCTAGGGTCTCGTAGGAAGAATGGGTTTCCATCAATGGCAGGGCTACTGGGGTACCGCCCGTCACAGTACGTGACCTAGATCAACGTACTGAGGAGTACGCCCGCTCCCCTGCAACATAAGGCCGAAACCATTCCTTACTGAACAGTCCCGAACAAGACCACCCCGTAGTTGGCGCGACCAACCACACACTAAGCCGAAATAGAAGGGACCTCTAGATAGGGGTAAATCTTGCTCTCCATGGGAGCTACCCACGAAGCCTTGCTGCACCTCCCTTGTTTAACCCATTCCCGGTTGATGAGGCTTGAGGCTGCGATTACCTTTATAGAACACATCTACCTTAGAATGCTAATCGTCCACCTGACGATGTTCTGGAAGCATTCAATCCATACAAGTTCGTTCCGGGTTCGAACGAAACCGAATGCACTATCTCATTGCACTCATTTTGGAATCACCCTCAGAGTCAACGACCATAGCCCTTGCACTCTAAATCACCATCTCGGATCTATAAGCGCTATTCCGTCAACTCATTACGGAATCACCCACAGAGTTATACTGACGTATAGCCCTTACACCTCGAGTCTTCAAAAAGCTCCACTTGGATTCACGACCTAACGTTTAATTGGAATCGATGTGGTTTTTGGATCCCAAATATGGAAACCCGATCCCGGTCTCATCGAAACCAAACGCCATTTTAATGTCCAAGTTGTACTTAAGGGTTTAAACAAATTAAATTCATATTCAGGATGATATATAAACAGATAGATGAATCGTATTATCACAATAGATAATTTACATCAAACATTCATCTCCACAATGCAGCATATCACATATCATAGATTTCCAAATCATCCAGTATCAACCAATATCAAACACCCAATATCAATCATCAAATATCAATTGGTCGTCCAATATCAATTGATCATCCAATATCAATCATCCAATATAAATCAATCATTCAATATAAATCAATTATCCAAAATAGAATTGATTTACTTTTAATCAATTGGATTAACCTTAATCTTTCTTTATTTATTTATTATAAATAAATAAATAAATCATCTCTTAATGATCTCCTTAATTAATCTCCTCTGATTAATTATACTTTAATTACATTCAAGTAATTATCCTTAACCATATTTAGCTATTAACCTTTAATTACTATCATTAATTACAAAAATTAATGATCCTTCTTTTACTTTAATTATTAATCAATTATAATTAACTACATTAAACCTTAATTAATTACAATTAATTTATCACTCCTGAATAAATCACTTATATTAATCACCCTTAATTAATATCATTAATTACAATAATTAATGATCCTTATTAATTAATAATTACTTCAATTAATTAAATAATTAACTTATAATTAATCATTCATTAATCATAATTAGTAATTAACAGTTTGTAATTACTCATCTTAATTAATTAACTTCTTAATTAATTAACTTTTAATTTAATTATATTAATCCTTGATTAATTAATCTAATTAATTAATCTTTAATTACTTCATTAAATATTTCTTAATTAAATTAACAAATAATCCTTAATTAAATACTTTATTAATTTATTACAATTTTAATTGACTACACTTAGTAATTAATCATAAGTTAAATTTATTAATTAATTAATTAATTAATCACATTAATTAATTAACTAAATAATTAAGTATTTAACTCTTAATTACTTAATAAGTAATTATCTCTAATTACTTCATTAATAAATCTTGATTACTCTCTTAATTAATTACTTAACAAATAATTACTTCCATTATTAAATAATCTTTAATTCATCAATTAATTAATTACCCAATAATTAATTAATTTTAAAACAATTATATTAATCAATTCCATAATTGATATCATCAAATGATTAACCAATAATCACTTCAACTAATTACTCCATGAGTAATTACCATTAATTACTTCCATAATTAATTACTTTCATTGTTAATTATATTCAAATATTAACCATTGATTACTTCATTAAGTAATTACACTTAATTAATTCTTAATTAAGTGGTTATTTAAAATTAAATAAACAATTAACTAATTATTTAAAATTAATTAAACAATTAATTAATTAACTTCTATTATTAAAGAAAATCTTTAATAAATTAAGAAAACCATAAATCTTAATCAATCTTAACTTATTAACAAATCATATTAAATAAGTATTCTTAAGTTAATTATTCAAATAAGTTAACCTTTTTACTCTCATAAATAAATTGTTTGATTTAATCAAATTTTAACAACTTAAACAAATTATTCAATTTAGATTTCAAAATCCTAATAACAACCTTATTTGAAAATAAGGAATTTTAGAAACAAATTTCAAAATATAGAATAATTTAAAACATCTAAATTAATCTTATTTATTTCAAATATAAATTTGAAATCTTAGGTTTGAATCATTACTTAACATTTAAACTTAAACTTTGATTTAATATTTAAATTCAAAATATCCTTTTAAATTGAACTCCAAAATGTAATTAAATTACTTTCAAATGAAATCACTTTAAATAAATTTAAAGTAAAATTAAATAAATAATTTTCAACTTATACTTTAAAAGTTTGATTAACATTTAATTTTAAACAAGTTTTATACTTTGCATTTTGATTCCTTTATAAAACTTGTTTATAATAAGATGCTTGATTTTTAATTTAATCATCTCAATTTTATATTGCAACTTAGTGTTATATCTATTACCAGAACAGCAACCCAAAAACCCGAAGCAAACAACAATTCAACCCGATTCAACACCGAAGCAACCCAAACTCTAAAAATCTTCGAGTCGCCCCCGAGTCACACGCGAACTTCCCTCCGAGTTTCCATCCATCTGCCTCAACATGAAACTCCAGCGACCCAAAACTGTGCACACCCCATACTCATGCACGTGCCCAAGCATCTCCGGCTGTCGACGATAAACGCGCCGACCAACTACGGTCACGAATTCACTTGCGAGCACTATCCCAAGCTCAGATCAATCACAACATCATCGAATCGAATTCGAGTATCACACTCGAACCACTGCAGAAATCTCGAGAAACAATCCACATCGCCAACCATCATCTCGTCATCGTTGAACCTCGCTGTCACCGTCACCAACTCGCAACAACCTCACGCTTCTCCTACAAGCCATGCGATCACCTTCGGCTCCATATTCAAATCGCAAAAACCACGACAGTTAAACCGAGCCTGTAACTAACTTAAACCCTAGATTCTGCAATTCCCGTCAATCCACTACTTTGAAAAAAAATTCTGCATTTTTCCCATGGTCTATAACTTACATACAAGCTACGATCCAAGAACCAAATCAAATTATTATGTATTCAATCCGCAGTTCATAAAAATCCCCAAATCATTCAAACCAAAAATTCAACTAAAATACACACTTAAAAATTATGATACCAACTCTAAAAATCATAACTTTCCTATTGTAATCCAGATATACATTCAAAACTAAAGTTTGAAATCATAAATTTTTGCCCAACTTTTGATTTTTACTGTAAATTTGAAAAATATGAATAACTAATTTATTTAAAATCCTGTAACTATTTTTAGATGATAAATCACTTGATTACAAACACCTTTCATCTACAAATCACTGTCCAATTCATGTTAAAATCAAGTTATTTAGATTTTTAAAGCATTTGGACTGTTTTAAATAAACACAGTATCCATTTTTTAATCTTACAGGCAATTAAATATCTTAATTCAACATGCAATCCAATTTAAATAAAATTTTCATATAACATCATGATATCATCATAAAATCAAGATGAAATCTAAAATCAAACTGTTTTTAAAAATACTTTACTCACTTTTTTTCATTTTGCAGAAAATAGGCAGTATTGATTCATTCCCCAAGCTTTGAACATCTAAAGTGTTTTGCTGATGAAAATGGATGCATGCATGATTTAATTGATTTTAGAAGTTGAAACTGTTGATCTTGAACTTGCAGGTTGAAACAAATATTGATTTGCAGTTTGAAGTTTGCAGATTTGATCTTCATTTGAAATGCAGGTTTTGAATTGCAGTAATTTGATTTGAGTTTACATTTGATTTTGCTTTTGATATGCTTTTAGGTTTTCATTATTAGGTTTTGATTTTGGAAAGAAATGACGAAGAAAAGAGAAGTTTTAGAATCTGTAAAAAAATGAACTCGGATTTTTTTTTCTCTTTTACAACCTTTTGTTTACTTAAGTTTCTTTTTTTTTTATATTTGAGAAAAATAGAAACTTGCCATTTGTTCCTTAATTTAGATAAATGTCCTTAAATTCACTTAACTACTTTACATGTCTTATATTAAGGTAATTAACATGATTACACATATCATTGTATTTTAACAAACTATTATTTAATTTAAATGTAAATAAAACTTACTTTCTTAAGTTACAAAATGAATAAATGTTTGCATAAGTATTTATAAATGTACTTTTAAAAGAAATAATTCTAAAACTAATAAATACAAATATAATTATACATCTTATACATGTTATTTAGAATCTAGAACTTTTATAAACTTATAATATTTTAAATTAAGCATTTTAAATGAAAATCAAAACAAACTTTGTTTAAATTCCTTTTTAAACTATCTTATTCAAAATAAATAACAATCTTATATTTTAAAATGAATTAATCTTTAAATTACAATTAGAAATTATTAATAGATTAAATAAATTTCAAAACAACTCAAATTATAACATATACAAACATACATATTACAATTTGAAAATTTATCTTTTAATTAAAACAAAAGATATCCTATTCACAATATATATCAAATATATATTATAAATAGAATAAAAATTTATTAGCTTTGACAAAGAATTCTTATCATATTTTAAATTGTTAAAAAGATATTGATCACAATTATCAGATTAAATATTTATTAACCTTTAAAAAGAATTAATTTATCAGTTTAAATTAAAATTATAAATAAAATTATCAAACCAATTAAATTATTTATACTGATTATTAAATTGTTATTGTCAAAAATTCTGACTCGCTACAATCCTCCCCCCTTAAAAGAATTTCGTCCCCAAAATTTAAAAGCAAAGGTAATTTAATAACCCAGCAAAGATTAAATTTCAAACAGCAAAGCATTCCTATCAACCAGTAGCTAACAACCATAGCAATCAATCAAACAAACAATCCTAACTAACTATTCTGGCACAAATCAGAATAAATTTCCAATACTATCTCGAGTTTCCCAAGTATAAATCACCGGGAGACTCGCTCCACGAAAACAAACAAACTAACTACACTACCAACATCCAGAGCTCCTCTCATCTCTAGACCAATCAATCTAAACAGATCATCAGACTATACTCAAGTCTAGCTCAACTTCCAATTCCAACTGAACTACAGATTCAATAACAAATGATGAATCATACACGTAATCCCTCAGAGATACATGAAATATAATTAATTACAGTTACCCAAACTGGCAATTCAATCTCATCTTATCAAAAACATAGATAAGAAATCTCAAATGCCTCAGAACTAGCCATCCAAGCTAACCCAATTACTGCTCTCTTAACCAGAGAAATCTTAACAACAATGAAGTCTCCAACTTTGATTCCAAAACTCCTTATCTCATATCTGTATAACTCAACAGATAATCTTGGACTGCCAATTCTCTTCCTGATCAGCTCAACCTATGCTGATACTTTCAGAAACAACTAGACCAAAACAAACCAGTTTATGAATCCTATCCAACAGAAAAGTCTTTCAAAATCCGTTGAAATTCAGAACACAAACTCTACTGCCCAAGCAATAGCAAACTGAACTTGCTTCCTTCCTTGCACAGCCGCTACCTCGCTTCCGCCGCACAACTCTGATTCTGGAATGGATAAGAATACTGTTGATGAACACGAGTACAACTTATCTAGTATATCCGGGAAAACTTTGTTCATCAAATCCATAAAATCTTTGTGGCCCATCTGACTCGGTCACACAACCTTGTAACAGAATCTAACTCAAAATTAGATCCATCAATCCAATTCCAAAATTTTCCTGAGCTGCTACACCAATTCTCCTTTTACAAGAACCAAACTATAACCAGGCTAACTACCTAAAATCGCTTCTTGAACCAAAACAATATGGAACTCAACTCCAGATTTAGACAAACTTCTAATTACCTTAGTAGCTCCTACTACCACATGAGAATCCTCAATCTCAAACAAAAGATTGCCCAAGAAAAACTCCCAAACTAATCGCAAGTCACTTTTGCGATCCTACCTAATTACGATTCCAAAGAAACTGTTCCCTCTTTACCATTTAGAACAGTCTTAAGGTTTTCCAAACAATGTTAACCTTTCAGAAAACACTCCAACTGTCCGAGCTGCGGAAAAAGAAACACCAAGATTCCTGAACCATCAGAGGAGCAACCATACTGCTTCTGCTTCCAAACTCTACTTTGATGACACTACGAAGCTGAAAGACCTTCTTGTCAGCACACCGAACACTTCAAACTGCACTGCTACCACAGCTAACCAAAGACTTCTAATCCAAGGGCTTCTCCAAAAACCAAAACCATCAACAGACCCACAACGGACTTCCGAGATGGCAGACAACCCTTCAAGAAACTCGGGCTCCATTCCAAGCATCAACATCTCACTCTCCTTAAAGAATGACAATGAGACCATGCCGAAGCAAAGCAACTCATAGACCTTAGTCTCATATTTCCACAACAGCAAACCTCCATGCTGAAGATCCAAACAACTTCCACACAGAAAAGTCTTCCCTACAGCAGGTAGTGACTGCTCCTCAACCACTTCCAAAACTGCTTCAAAAGAAAACATCTTCAGAAAATATCCATGGATACTGCATCTCAACACGCAGTTATCAAGATATCATTACTTACTTCTGCACTTCCGACAAATCCAAACTCAAGAAAAATTCGCTCACCTGTGTGAAATCCAAACTTACACTTCAAAGATGAACTCTGAATCTTCAAAAGATTTCCTTCGGATATCAGAGAAACCCTCATCCAAACTACAAATCTCACTCGAGACGGTAATAGGTCTACAGTCTCGACAAAAAACTTCCAACCTCAAACACATGGACCTCTTCCATCAATGGTAGTCGTGTTACACACAAACACCACTACTCCATCTAACTCTAAAAATTATACTGGAAAACCTGAATAGGTAACCCAACAGATCAGGTAGACATATATATATATATATATATATATATATATATATAGTTATATATAAAAATTACAAGAACGCTCTCCCAAGAAAGACATCACTCCAGAGCCTAGGTATTCGCTCAACCTAATGCTCTGATACCAAATGCGACGACCGTCTTCCTATCTCAAGGAAATCGCATCATCTTGAAGAAAGAAAGGGATAAAAGAAGAAAAGAAAGTGAAAGAAAGAAATAACAACATCAGAGAACTCACAGCGGAACGAATAAAATATAATATATCAAATAAAATATTACATAGTATCATATCACATCAGAGTACACAACTTATACAACATATATTAGACAGTTATAAACATCAGTCTAGCTATACAACTCAAGTACACAAGATACAGATACCAAATAACACAGCGGAACTATAATATATCTACACGTGGAAGCCTCCTGCTCCATATCTCCTCCAGAATTCGTCAAGCAAACCTGAATCACTTGACTACTCATATATAATATGAGTACCCAAGAGTTTAATAAAACAGAAAATAAACACTCGAGTCAGACAGGGGTCTGGTGTGAGTAAACGGGTTTAAATTGTTTAACTTTAGAAAAACCTTTGAAAAGAAAGGGTATCACGTAAGACTTCCCACACATAAACATGGAAAAGTTTTTACCTTACGCTAACTAAAACATTTGATATGATCCAGTGATATTATAATAGAATCTAGGTTTTTCAAGTAAATAAGAAATACCCGAAACTGTTACATCTATTAAATTCCAGCTACTAGCCACAAAAGTGGGTAATACAAACAAAACCGTAGGGTCTCGTAGGAAGAATGGGTATCCATCAATGGCAGGGCTACTAGGGTACCGCCCGTCACAGTACGTGGCTTAGATCAACGTACCGAGGAGTACGCCCGCTCCCTTTCAACACAAGGCCGGAACAATTCCTTACTGAACAGGCCCGAACAAGACCACCCCGTAGTTGGCGCGACCAACCACACACTAAGCCGAAATAGAAGGGACCTCCAGATAGGGGTAAATCTTGCTCTCCAGTGGGAGCTACCCACGAAGCCTTGCTGCACCTCCCCTGTTTTAGCCATTCCCGGTAGATGAGGCTTGAGGCCGCGATTACCTTTATTGAACACATCTATCTTAGAATGCTCATCGTCCACCTGACGATGTTCTGAAAGCATTCAATCCATACAAGTTCGTTCCGGGTTCGAACGAAACCGAAGGCACTATCTCATTACACTCATTTTAGAATCACCCTCAGAGTCAGCGACCATAGCCCTTGCACTCTAAATCACCATCTCGAATCTATAAGCACTATTCTGTCAACTCATTACGGAATCACCCACAGAGTTATACTGACGTATAGCCATTACACCTCGAGTCTTCACAAAGTTCCACTTGGATTCATGACCTAACGTTTAATTGGAATCGATGTGGTTTTCGAATCCCAAATATGGAAACCCGATCCCGGTCTCATCGAAACCAAACGCCATTTTAATGTCCAAGTTGTACTCAAGGGTTAAACAAATTAAATTCATATTCAGGATGATATATAAACAGATAGATGAATCATATTATCACAATAGATAATTCACATCAAACATTCATCTCCATAATGCAGCATATCACATATCATAGATTTCCAAATCATCCAGTATCAACCAATATCAAACACCCAATATCAATCATCAAATATCAATTGGTCGTCCAATATCAATTAATCATCCAATTTCAATCATCCAATATAAATCAATCATTCAATATAAATCAATTATCCAAAACAGATTTGATTTACTTTTAGTCAATTGGATTAACATTAATCTTTATTTATTTATTAATTATAAATAAATAAATATATCATCTCTTAATGATCTCCTTAATTAATCTCCTTTGATTAATTATACTTTAATTACATTCAAGTAATTATCCATAACCATTTTTAGTTATTAACCTTTAATTACTATCATTAATTACAAAAATTAATGATCCTTCATTTACTTCATTTATTAATCAATTATAATTAATTACATTAAACCTTAATTAATTACAATTAATTAATCACTCCTGAATAAATCATTTATATTACTTGATTAATATCATTAATTACAATAATTAATGATCCTTATTAATTAATAATTACTTCAATTAATTAAATAATTAACTTATAATTAATCATTCATTAATCATAATTAGTAATTAATAGTTTGTAATTACTTATCTTAATTAATTAACTTCTTAATTAATTAACTTCTAATTTAATTATATTAATCCTTGATTAATTAATCGAATTAATTTATCTTTAATTACTTCATTAAATATTTTTTAATTAACTTAACAAATAATCCTTAATTAATTACTTTATTAATTTATTACAATGTTAATTGATTACACTTAGTAATTAATCATAAGTTAAATTTATTCATTAATTAACTAATCACGTTAATTAATTAACTAAATAGTGAAGTAATTAACTCTTAATTACTTAACAAGTAATTATTTCTAATTACTTCATTAATAAATCTTGATTACTCTCTTAATTAATTAATTAACAAATAATTACTTCCATTATTAAATAATCTTTAATTCACTAATTAATTACTCCATAATTAATTAATTTTAAAACAATTATATTAATAAATTCTTTAATTGATATCATCAAATGATTAATCAATAATCACTTCAACTAATTACTCCATGAGTAATTACAATTAATTACTTCCATAATTAATTACTTTCATTCTTATTTATATTCAAATATTAACCATTGATTACTTTATTAAGTAATTACACTTAATTAATTCTTAATAAAGTGGTTATTTCAAATTAAATAAACAATTAACTAATTATTTAAAATTAATTAAATAATTAATTAATTAACTTCTATTACTAAAGAAAATCTTTAATAAATTAAGAAAACCATAAATCTTAATCAATCTTAACTTATTAACAAATCATATTAAATAAGTATTCTTAAGTTAATTATTCAAATAAGTTAACCTTATTTATTCTCACAAATAAATTGTTTGAATTAATCAAATTTTAACAACTTAAACAAATTATTCAATTTAGATTTGAAAATCCTAATAACAACCTTATTTGAAAATAAAGAATTTTAGAAACAAATTTCAAAATTTAGAATACTTTAAAACATCTAAACTAATCTTATTTATTTCAAATATAAATTTGAAATCTTAGGTTTGAATCATTACTTAACATTTAAACTTAAACTTTGATTTAATATTTAAATTCAAAATATCCTTTTAAATGGAACTCCAAAATGTAATTAAATTACTTTCAAATGAAATCACTTTAAATAAATTTAAAGTAAAATTAAATAAATAATTTTCAACTTATACTTTAAAAGTTTGATTAACATTTAATTTTAAACAACAAGTTTTATACTTTGCATTTCGATTCCTTTATAAAACTTGTTTATAATAAGATGCTTGATTTTTAATTTAATCATCTCAAGTTTATATTGCAACTTAGTGTTATATCTATTACCAGAGCAGCAACCCAAAAACCCGAAGCAAACAAGGATTCAACTCGAGTCAACACCGAAGCAACCCAAACTCCAAAAATCTTCGAGTCGCCCTCCAGTCACACGCGAACTTCCCTCCGAGTTTCCATCCATCTTCCCCAACACGAAACTCCAGCGACCCAAAACTGTGCACACCCCATACTCGTGCACGTGCCCAAGCATCTTCGGCTGTCGACGATCAACGCGCCGACCAACTACAATCACGAATTCACTTGCGAGCACGATCCCAAACTCAGATCAATCACAACATCATCGAATCGAATTCGAGTATCACACTCGAACCACTGCAGAAAACTCGAGCAACAATCCACATCGCCAACCATCATCTCGTCATTGTTGAACCTCGCCGTCACCCTCACCAACTCGCCACAACCTCACGCTTCTCCTGCAAGCCATGCGATCAACTCCGGCTCCATATTCAAATCGCAAAAACCACGACAGTTAAACCAAGCCTGTAACTAACTTAAACCCTAGATTCTGCAATTCCCGTCAATCCACTACTTTGAAAAAAAATTCTGCATTTTTCCCATGATCTATAGCATACATACAAGCTACGATCCAAGAACCAAATCAAATTATTATGTGTTCAATCTGCAGTTCATAAAAATCCCCAAATCATTCAAACAAAAAATTCAACTTAAATGCACACTTAAAAATTATGATACCAACTCTAAAAATCATAACTTTCCTATTGTAAGCTAGATATACATTCAAAACTAAAGTTTGAAATCATAAATTTTTGCCCAAGTTTTGATTTTTACTGTAAATTTGAAAAATATTAATAACTAATTTATTTAAAATCCTGTAACTATTTTAAATGATAAATCACTTAATTACAAACAACTTTGTCCAATTCATGTTAAAAATCAAGTTATTTAGATTTTTGAAGGATTTGGACTGTTTTGAGTAAACACAGTATCCATTTTTAAATCTTACATGCAATTAAATATCTTAATTCAGCATGCAATCCAATTTAAATAAAATTTTCATATAACAACATGATATCATCATAAAATCAAGATGAAATCTAAAATCAAACTATTTTTAAAAATAGTTTACTCACTTTTTTTCATTTTGCAGAAAATAGGAAGTATTGATTCATTCACCAGGCTTTGAACATCTAAATTGTTTTGCTGATGAAAATGGATGCATGCATGCTTCAATTGATTTTAGAAGTTGAAACTATTGATCTTGAACTTGCAGGTTGAAACAAATGTTGATTTGCAGTTTGAAGTTTGCAGATTTGATCTTCATTTGAAATGCAGGTTTTGAATTGCAGTAATTTGATTTGAGTTTACGTTTGATTTTGCTTTTGATTTGCTTTTGGGTTTTCATTATTATATGTTGATTTTGGAAAGAAATGAAGAAGAAAAGAAAAGTTTTAGAATCTGTAAAAAAAATGAACTCGGATTTTTTTTCTCTTTTACAACCTTTTGTTTACTTAAGTTTCTTTTTTTTATATGTAAGAAAAATAGAAACTTGCCACTTGTTCCTTAATTTAGACAAATGTCATTAAATTCACTTAACTACATTACATGTGTTATATTAAGGTAATTAACATGTTTACACATGTCATTGTATTTTAATAAACTTTTATTTAATTTAAATGTAAATAAAACTTACTTTCTTAAGTTGCAAAATGAATAAATGTTTGCATAAGTATTTATAAATTTACTTTTAAAAGAAATTATTCTAAAACTAATAAATACAAATATAATTATACATCTTATACATGTTATTTAGAATCTAGAACTTTTATAAACTTATAATATTTTAAATTAAGCATTTTAAAAGAAAATCAAAACAAACTTTGTTTAAATTCCTTTTTAAACTATCTTATTCAAAATAAATAACAATCTTATATTTAAAAATGAATTAATCTTTAAATTATCAATAGATTAAATAAATTTCAAAACAACTCAAATTATAACATATACAAACATACATATTACAATTTTAAAATTTATCTTTTAATTAAAACAAAAGATATCCTATTCACAATATATATCAAATATATATATTATAAATAGAGTAAAATTTTATTAGCTTTGACAAAGAATTCTTATCATATTTTAAATTTGTTAAAAAGGTATTGATCACAATTATCAGATTAGATATTTATTAACCTTTAAAAAGAATTAATTTATCAGTTTAAATTAAAATTATAAAGAAAATTATCAAACCAATTTAAGTATTTATACTGATTATTAAATTATTATTGCCCAAAATTCCGGGTTGTTACACTTGTGTTGGCAGAGATCCGGTTAGGTTCTCGGGGCGTCCCGCCAGAGACGTTCCCATGTGGCAATAGGAAGTTCCTTAGCCTGACCATTTGTCGGAAAATCCAAAGAAACAATACGAGCCCTGTACGGTTTTAGTTGTAACCTGCCATGGAATGTGGCGGTAACCTGCTATTGAACATGGTAGCTATAGTAGGCATACGATAATAGTCATATGTTGGCTAAGACTTCTATTATACTTTCAAAATGTTTTCTTGCACTTTGCACTTATAGTAATAATATCAAAGAAATTTTTCTGCGTATCAAGCATGTTTGACTATCATAAGGAGAAATCTCATCTGATTCTGCGTTTGCATTGTATGTGTTTGCGGAAGGCCTTATGTTAGTTACATTTTCTAAAAGCATTGCGGATCTATTTTAAAATATTTCTTTCTTTGTTTTTAAAGATAAATAATTGTTTTTAAGTTCTCATACCAGTCTCATGACTGATCTGGAGTTTATTGTTCCCTTCCTAAACTCTAGGTGCTCATCATTTTCCACACGGGCAGCCTAGAGTCAGGTTATCAGGTCATTCTGGAATTCAAGAGTTGCTGTAGAGATCTGGAGGCAAGCTGGATGGCATAGCGTATCAACTAGTATATAGTATTTCTTTTCCGTTGTTTGTTGTTGTAAACTCTGATAATGTAATGTAATGTGATGTAATGTAATAACCGATACAGTTCTTTTGATATAAAGATTATTCATTTATCTATCATATGTTGTTCCGATGCGATTGTGAGATTCTGATATTGTTCTGTGGCTTCTTCTTTCTTTCTTCTTCTACCTTTTCTTCTTCTTAAACCCTAAGGGTTCGGTTTTCCGGCATTCGATTGTTCGGCAGTTGATACAGTGGACGCATTAATGTCGATTTTCGGAAATCGAAAATCCTAATCCTCACATTTGGTATCAGAGCATTTGGTTAAGCGACAACCTTGGCTCTATTGGGTGGTACTCATTAGAGATAGAGTCAGTAGTACTCTAGAATGAGTGTGAGTGTAATAATAGATATGAGTGCGTATTTGTTAGTGAATATAAATTTTTTTTTATATTGTGATGATTGGTTTGTTGAGTGGTATATGGATTCTGGTCAATACGAGTAATTAACTTTATTGATAGGAATCTCTAACCACTTGTACAGAACAAATTCGACACGATATCGTTTTAAAATAGGATAAGTGAAATAATTTTACCTAAATTATTTTCGTATATAACAGAGAAAAATTTTCTGTGAATTATTATAATATATGATTGCTTGGTTGCTAGAAAGTGATGATATTAAATTATTATCATTGATGTTGAAAAAGAAATTGAAATCGTAACTCCAAAGTTAAGAAATAAATTCACATACAAATAGAATTGGAGAATATGAATTGTAATGTGATTTGTAATTTGAAGTAAAATTCCAAAGGAATAATTGAGAATGTTTTGAAAGGATTTGAAATTTGAAAAAGATTAAATTCCTTTTTAAGTTTGAAAATGGATTTCAAGGGTTTGGAAAAATGTTTTTGGAGGGATAAAAGCTCTAAACTCTTTTCGGTCACTATAAAATAACTTCGGTGATGACTGCAACATCATCGGTGTTCATTTTTGGGTTTCCAAAAGAGGGATTGCTGCCAAGTTGTGTTAAATGGAATTTGTTTGGAAAATTTGGGTTTGGGTTTTGAAATTCGAAGGATAATTTGAATTGGTTTCAAAAATGGTTTTGAAATGTTGGAAAGACTCTGGAATCTGGTAAAAATAGTTATGGAATAAAATTTATTGAGTTGAAAATAAATTTAGGGTAGAAACAAATGAATTGAATTCAACATTTATAAATAAAGGGTAAATTAAATTCATATGGAATTTGAAATCTAGTTTAAATATAAGTGGTCATAAACCGAAATAGTGAACTGAACTATGTTTGGGAACGAACAAAAGAATAAAAACTGAAATTGAAAACTGAATATCGAAAACCAATTTGAATTGTGCGAGATGAAATGAGTTAGAACTTGTAATGAATTAGTAAAAGAAACTAATTTAAAATAGCAAGATGAATCTGTTGTGAATGAAAAATAATTGATAAAATTCAATATTCAGAAGGCAAATTGAATCCAAATAGAATTGAAATTGTAAATTGAATTCAAATGAAATTGATAATGTGAGATTGATTGAAAATGGATATTATGGTTAGCAGGATATACAGGTGGATTAATGGAAATTGGGATTTTGATTTCGAAGATAAAAAAATTGAATTGCTAGACAAAAGGTATGTATTTGAATTTCAGTATAAAATTTGTTGATTTTCTTGTCCACCCACTTGGCTTTTTCTTTTCTTTTTGAAATCTGGGGGCCGTGGTGCCATTTTTGTAGTCCTACCGAGCTAGCCACGTAAAGGAGACTCTGGCAAAAAAATTCGAAAATTTAGGGAGTTAGAAAAATTTAAAGAAAATTTTGAAAGTTAAAATTTGAATTTAAATTTGACTTGCTAAGAAAACAATGTTTTTTGGAATCTATGGAAGAATTTAGAAAGATAATTGAGGTGATAATGAATCTTTAGAAAAAAGATTTGCTTTGACAAATTTTTGAAAACTATAACCTTGATTTTTGAGTTAAAAGTTAAACGATATAGTTGGTTTTGAAAAGATAGCAAAGTATGATTTGAAAACTTAGTAAAGTTATTGTAAGAAGTGTAACTATGGATTTTGAAAAAGTTAAAATGTTTAAATGAATTTGAAATTTAATTTGAACAAATGGTTTTGAAAAGTTAATGAATTATGTAACTTTTTCTTACTTGATAATTTCGAGGATGAAATTCTTTTAAGGTGGGAAGTTTGTAACGACCCAGAATTTCTGTCATTTGAAATTTGTATATTTAATTGATTTTTAATATTAACAAGTAAAATTTATAAGTTGAATAAATTTTATTTTGGATATTTAGATTTAATTGGATAATTAAATCGATAATTTAATATGTGAAATTACAGAAATAATTGGAAATTGGGTTTAATGTGATTAAAATTGATTTTTAAAGTTGTATTAAATCATATTGGAGTTAGAATGATGTTATAGAACTTTTAAAATTGAATTAAAAGTTAATTTGTGGAAATTGAATATTTTAATATTTAATTGACGAGTAAAAATAGTCTCGGATTTCGACGAAACTAGTTTCATCGGATCCGTAATGTTATATATTGTAAGATTTTAAATTTCATGTCAATCGGATTTGCGGTTTGTCGGAGGCAAGCTAAAACGCACTGAAATCGGTTTAAGTGAATTTTTAAAATTAAATAGTCGATTCAAAAACTTATCTTCCAAATACGATCGAATTGGCTCTCGATATATATTCCATTGCGTTCAAAATAGGGGTAAAACATTATAAACGCTAGGCGGCATGCTTCGTTTGGAGTTCGGAAAATTTTTGGGTGAATAGTGTCGCGTAATTTTCTATATAAGGCCACCATAATTCACAATTTTCACAAAACCCTAATCTTCTAAGCCCTAGCCGCCAGTTTATTTTAATGGACGAAATTTTCTTATCTTCTTCCCTCAAAAACTCTCGATCCATGAAGAATTAACAAAAACTTCCAATTGCAAACTGGTAGAACTCGGCACGATCGACATATCCAACGGTCGAGATTGGATTTTGAGCTGTAGATTGATAGCTATGGCACCACGTTCGTCAATGGTTTGAGCACGTTTTTTGAGCACCACATGCAACCGAGCTTCGTCTCATTCGTGCCGATGATAGAGCTCGTGATGGCGCATGAAATGATGGAGCTTGATCGTGTATTCAATACTCGAGGTGATCACGAAAATTTGATGAAAGTGGCGGCCGTATTAGGTTCGGTTATGTTCGAACCTGGAGTTGGAGAAGAAAGGAAGTGCGGCGGAGATCTGGGGGGAAAGAAATCAACGGCTCAGATTGAAATTAGGTTAAAATTTAAAAAGAAAATAGTAATTGATTTATTTAAAATTCGTGTAATCTTTGTAACGCGATATCTTTGTCGTACGAGGTCCGTTTCGGACGAAACAACTTGCTTTGGAATCGTATGGACGAGCACTACGCAATGGAGCTGGATTGGAATTGATTGGAGATAGTGAAAATTTTGGGTAAAATTAAACGCGTGTTTAATTTTATTCGAAATAAAACACTGCAACTGTTATTGAAAGCAAGGTGGGAACTTCTCACTCAATCGAATCTGTTTCGAGTTAAATTTTAAATAGATAGATTTAAAATTGCTTGATTGTATGCTTGGATGATAAATTGCTATCTTTTGTATTGAAAAAGACCCTATACGCCACATATTAAGCGGAGGTTATTATATTAAACACATATACCGCGATATTCTACCTCGAAGTGGAATTGGTATTATATATGTACTTGGAGTTGATTTTCCCGCATTATATAGCGGATGAGATCCTATTGCGCCGCATAATAGCGGATGATATTTTATATAAACCCATGTACCGTGATATTCCGTCTTGAAACGGGATTGGTATTGTGCTAACATCTGTGGATGCCGGGAAACAGGTTGGAGGGATCCAACTGAATTCCTCAAAAAATTGAATTTGTTTCAATGTTGTTGGTTGATTATTTATAATCTCTGTGTGATTATCTTTGTGATTGAAATCGTTGAAGGCTAAAATTTAGCGGAATTTAATTTTCGTATCGTTAGATACCGGAAATAAATAAAAATTTTGATTTTTGAAAATTCAGGTTGAAAGTTTATATAAAAAATTATGATGTTTTGAGAAATATAGTTGAAAGGTGATTTTTGGAAATATGAAGTTGATTATTTTATAAAATAATTTAAATGGTGATTTTTGAATTTATTATAAAAGCTTTATATAAGATTTAAAAAAATTGGATTTTTATAAATCAAAGTGATGGAATTATAAAAGAGTTTTAAAGATGCTTTAAAATGATGTTATAAATGGATTTTATAAAAGAATAGAATCTATGATTTGTGAAGTTATAAAATGAATGAATTTGTAAATAGAGAATTATAAGTAATTTGCTTATAATTTGGATTTTGGCGTGTAAATGGGATATGGATAGAATTTGTTAATAAAGTGATTTTATAAGTTGAAGTTGTTATAAAATATAAATGGAATTTATAAACATTATTTTATAAATCCGAAATCGACTTATTTTGATAATTTAATTATTATAATTTATTAAAGGAGATATATCCACGATTTTGGACAGTGGATAATCCTTTAGAATAAAATGTGTAGAAATGTTGAATTTGGTTAACGAAGTATATTCACGATTTTGGACAGTAAATAATATATTAAAGAAATGTTTTGGGGAAGTGATATTTTAAATAGAATGAAAATGATTTAAAGGTGTTTTAAAATGTATTAAGTATCGAAACCATAGATTTCAACATTCATTGTTGAAATGGACGTTTTCGAGAAATAAAAGGGAATAAGTGGACTATAATACTGTTGTTATAGTAAATGATTTTAGAAAGGAAATGTTTTATATAGTATTGGGATTTATATATATATCTTAAATTTGAATCCATGTACTAGTGATTTGGGATGTCGTAACAATGTTTTACGCAACATTCGTTTTGACTTAAATGAATGTGTTTAAGTGAATGTTTTCCTTATAGAATAAAATATATACTTAATTGTGATTTAAGTATATTGAATATGTCCATGTTGAAAATAAATAGATTTGTGAATTACTTATTATTAAATAAGTATCATAATGTTTTCCAATATGAAGTGAAATGTTTTGAGATTTTATCTTTTATAGATAAGTTGAAAGTGAATATTTGAATTCGATTTGAAAATCGTATATCAGTGGATATTTGAAAATTTAAATTCACCATGGAATTTATTAAGGAAAGGAAAATTTGTTTAAAAATAAACATTAATTTATTTTTGAAGTGTGGAAATAAATTTACGGATTTGGAACGTAGATTTAAATTAAATCGGTAAGGATTTATTTAATTCCTTTTAAATGAACCATTTTGAAATGAAAGTGTATTCTCACTGGAAAGCCGAATAAATTTTTTTGAATAGCTTTAAAAGATATATACATACATACATAGATATATATATATAATTCTAGAATTGGTTTTGAAAAGGGTACTTTGGAAAAATTAACTTCTTAAATTATTTTAAATCCTTTAAGTAAAGATTTGTTAAGTTGATATAGAAAAGATTTACTTCTAAGATTTAATCAATAATTGTTTTAGAAATAGTTATTTAAATAGTTATACTCTATCTACTAATTTTATTTTGAAAATTAGTTTGGACTTAAGTTATATGTAATATTGGTATAATATTTTTATAACTAATATTTTAAGTAAAGTGTTTAAAAAAAATAGTTTTATTTCAAAGTGTTTTCCCGTTATATTTTGGATAAGTGTTATAAATTATTTTAAAGTATTTGAACTCGGCAGACTTCCAGTGGAAATGAATAAATATTGGAAGTGTTTCCGCGTAAGGAAAATGATTTGAAATTTGTTTTCAAAAGTTGTAAAGGTGAAAAGTGATTTGAAATTTGTTTTCAAATGGTTGAAGTGTGGAAAATATATCTTATAAAGATATTTTTGGAAAATAAATAATTTGGGAAATTATTTGGAATATGGTGATGTTGTGCATATCTATTGATAGTTAAATAATCGACTATCAATATTAAACTTTAAATGGGTATTTGTTGTGATTTGCTTGAATTTGAATGCTACACTTATTTTAAAATAAGCGCTCGTTATTTGGTTTAGCCGGGAGAGGACCTTTGGGTCATGAATCCCATATCGAATAGTGATACGTCGTAATGGATAGCATTTGAAGACTGGTGTTAAAGACCGAATATTTTCGAAAACGGAAGGATTACAGTCGAACGTCTCTGCATCGGTTGATCTTCGATATAGAGATTTTATCACCCTTCGTGATGGGAATTCCGGACATGATTAGTAAATATACGGATTTCAAGGGCTTCTTTGGAAGTGCCTTCGGTTCCGTTCGATCCCGGAACGGACTTGTATGGATGTGTGTCTGACGTTACAACTTGAGATGTAAAGCTGGTTTCTATCAAATACATTTCTGTTGGTGGCGGAGAATTATTCTCTTAGCTTAACACCCTTCTCTGAGACGTACAAGCTCAGAGGTTATGTAGTTGATGGTACTAGTGATACATTCCCAATTTGGTAATGTGGCATACGAAGTGCTGCTGATCATTTGTTGATCAAAGCATAACTTTTGTGAAAAGCGTAAATTTCTGGACGGGACTTCGTCGGACCTCACACCACGGCAATGGCCAAAATAGGAAAGATGCAGCAAGGTTATAGGGAGTAGCACCCTTAGGGTATGTGCATTTCCTTCTGGATAGAAGTGGTACCATGGTATAGATCCCAGATACTTAACTTATGTGAATGTCGCAAATATATATGACTTTGTGATTGTTGTTGGTTGAGGATCCTCGGATAAAGGTTGTTTACAACCGAGGGATGGCATACTCGTGTCAGTAGTTACCTACTTTTGCAGAGGTAACCCGGCCTTGTGTTGGCAGAGATCCGGCTAGGTTCTCGCGGCGTCCCGCCAGAGGCGTTCCCATATGGCAATAGGAAGTTCCTTAGCCTGACCATTTGTTATAAAATCCAAAGAAACAATACGAGCCGTGTACGGTTTTAGTTGTATAATCTGCCATGAAATGTGCCGGTAACCTGCTATTGAACATGGTAGCTATAGTAGGCATAGATAATGGTCGTACGTTGGCTAAGATTTATATTATACTTTCGAAATGTTTTTCTGCACTTTGCACTTATAGTAATAATATCAAAGAATTTTTTTTGCGTATCAAGCATGTTTGACTATCATGAGGAGAAATCTCCTCCGATTCTGCGTTTGCATTGTATGTGTGTGCGGTAGGCCTTATGCAAGTTACATTTTCTAAAAGCATTGCAGATCTATTTTAAAATATTTCTTTGTTTGTTTCTAATGATAAATAACTGTTTTTAAGTTCTCACACCAGTCCCATGACTGACCTGGAGTTTATTGTTCCCTTCCTAAACTCTGGGTGCCGATCATTTTCCACACGGGCAGCCTAGAGTCAGGTAAACAGGTCATTCTGGAATTCAGGAGTTGTTGTAGAGATCTGGAGGCAAGCTTGATTGCATGGCGTATCAACTAGTATATAGTATTTCTTTTCCGCTGTTCTTTGTTGTAAACTCTGATAATGTAATGTAATGTGATGTAATGTAATAACTGATACAGTTCTTTTGATTTAAAGATTATTCATTTATCTATTATATGTTGTTCCGCAACGATTGTGAGATTCTGATATTGTTTTGTTGCTTCTTCTTTCTTTCTTCTTCTACCTTTTCTTCTTCTTAAACCCTAAGGGTTCGGTTTTCCAGCATTCGATTGTTCGGTAGTTGATACAGTGGACGTATTAATGTCGATTTTCGAAAGTTGAAAATCGTAATCCTCACACCATACGTCGAGCTCTTGAAAACCCATATTTTAATTTCGTCGATTGATGACGAAATCAAAAATGCCCAGTTCGACTTTGACCGTGATTTCTGATCAATCTGGTCACTGTCAAAAAATGAACAGCAGATGTAGGTTCGTATCAATGAGATCTTCGATATTTTTTTTTCATATTTCTCTGAGGAGTTTGAGTTTTGGATTTGAATTTTGATTTGTGTATAGATCTAGAATATAGAATTTTGTCTGCCATTGAGGAAGAGGAGGAACACAGAAGTTTCTATACATATAGAAATGAGAATTGGAGGCTGCTAGGGTTTATAACTAGATATTTATAGGCAAAGTTGAAATAGGATGGATCGGATAAGATAGATGTACGCGCTAATGACAAAGTAGCCCAAAAAGCCCGTTCTGCCTCCTGAACGAAATTGGGTCAACCCATATATCAAAATAGGTGTTTAAAAATATTTTAAACGCAATGGAAAAGGTTTCACGTCCAAATTCCATCATATGAAGAAGTTATGCGAAAATCAATATCTTCAAATTGAATTCAATTGATTTCAAATAAATTGATTTCAAGGCGTTTCAAGCCCATACGATCAAACGACAAGTCGGATCAATACGAAACTTGAAATCCTACAATAATTCACCGATACAGATCTGATGAAACTAGTTTCGTCGAAATCCGAGTCAGTAGCCAAAATGGCTATTTTTCCATTAAATAAATAAAATTTAGTCAATTTATTCAAATTTTCGAATTTTAAACTAATAATTACCAATTCTTATCATTTTTAAATTCCCAATTAATTGCAATGATTTAAACAAATTTAACTGTCAAATTAGAGTCGATAAATTTATAAATTTCGGTATTAACCTCCATTTCATTAAATTCAAAAATTATAAATTAAATTTCCAAAAATTCTATCAAATTTACTTTTCATTATATTATTCAGTTCATTAGTAACAATTAGATGAAACTAACATTTGGTTCATACTTTATTACATAGTTATGTTAAATTTCATCCAACTAATATTTACGTAATACTTAAAAATTTAATTTCCATTGATTGCAATAAACCCAATTACCTTAATTTTGCATTCAAAAAAATAAACCCTGATTCCCATTCTTATTATTCAAAATCATTGTCCTACAAGGATATTTAACATTGTTTACGCTTCATTACCCTGATACTTCCCGCTTCACCTTTATTCGTTTTAACTATTTTATTTCCACTTATTGTGTAATAACTACCATAATCCAATCATAGTGAAATTTGTCGATTTCACCTATTAATTTAGATTTTAATCCAATAAATTAATCTACCTTGGTCCCATTCTTTATATCATCAATCGTTACTTTAATTTACATTAACAAAATGTTAAAATTAATTTATTACAATGGATTACCAAAGTTTATTTAGCCCATTAGATAAACAAAGCAACCTATATTAATTTCCTTTATAAGTTTGTTACTTCAATCCAGATTATAATTCAATATATAACGCTAATTTTTATTTCATTGCATTAATATATGCCTATTTACATCTTAATTCGAGTAATATTACATTTTTAATGTGTACTTCTATCAATCGACCACATTAATTAAGGTTTTTAAATACTTTACATTCTATTAAATTTAAAACATTAAATTTGCATTCTATTAATTACTTTACATACATTAAATATTAATTTCTCAATTAACATAATTTGAACTTATTCCCCAATCCACCAATTATTACTTAAAATAAATTACGCTTTTATTAACTTTACATTCACACTTCCATTTCTATATTAATAATTATTAAAGTGACGTTTATTATCAATAACAACATTATAATACTTAACATTTAAATGAACTTTATTTCCACTAAATTCATTAACCAATTAATTAGGTAATTTATAATAGTTGCTATCATACTCTTAAATTTATTTCCAAATAACGTACTACCTAATTTCCTTTAATTGCAGTTTGATTTCCAAATTTTATGCAACATACTAAAGAAACAAAACATATATTAATTGATTCGTTTTAAATTTAAATCTTTTTATTAAGTTCAGTATTACTATATAAACTTAGTTACCTTGTTTTTTCCCATTCATTACTTTATTATACCCATTCTAACAACTTCTAACCATTGTATTACATTTCTCATAAATGTAACATTTATTTACATTTATTACAATTTATCTCCAATTCCAATTAACCATCTAAATGAATAGGTAACCTACAATAAACATTATCGTTACTCTTTAGTCACATAAGTAAGCCTCTATTACTTACAAATCAATGTTGGCATTTATTTCCATACTACTAATTGCATTCACTTATGTTCTATCCAAACATACATTTAGATTCTATTTCCATTAATTAATTCAATATTTACATCCACTTATTAACATTTTACTTTCATTTATATAGTTGCGATTCATTTTAATTATTATTTCATTAATACTATTTCAAATTTTATTTCTTTTAGCATTAATTACACGATCATACTTAATTAACAAATTATAATGTTTTCCACTATTTCTTTATTTGGATTTCATTCCAATTGTCAAGAATTGATTTTATTTACCATTGCAATATTTTATTTCTAACATTCGCTCCAATATAGATTATAAGATTTTCATTTATTTCTACATTAAATTACAAAACCTTATAAATTTAACAAATTTAATCATCGAAATTTATGGACCGTTACACTCTCCCCCACTCAAAACTTTTCGTCCCCGAAAAGAAAAAAAGGGAAAAGAAGAATTAGAAATCAATATGTCTTACTTAAAATATTAAATTTATAAACAAATGAATTTACAAAATTAATAATTTAAATAAAATATACCAATTTATACCTATTAAATCTTTTTATACTCAAATTAATAAAGTTTGGAAAACATTTTCAAAATATTTTCTTAGTCCAAAAATTTACGGAAAATTTTGGTAGAGTCTCCTTTGTACGGAGAGGCTCGGGAGAAAATATAATATCAATATAAAAATATACAACAAATATATTCCAAAATAATATATATCCCAACCCGGTAAAATAATATAATAACGCTATAAACCGTAATCCGAAAACGTACCTATTTGTCGGGCAATTAACGCTTAATTATGAAACCAAAAGCAGTAGCAATTGCTTCCATAACCTGTATTTCACTTATATAATCCAAAAGAGTTAATAATTATATAAAATGAAATATTTAGCGTTTTTTCAATCAATAACAAACAAATCCATCAATAACTAGCAACAAAGCATACAACCATCATATAAAAATCAACCCACATCAATCATTAATTCATATCAAAAAAAACAAATATTGTTCGGGTTCAAACTTCAAATCGTACGGAATGAAAAATAAACTACTAAGTGTACCCTTCACTCAACAGTCTTAGGTGAAAGTAAATAGATTATTCATTCATCCAACAATTTTAAAGTATCCTTACCCAAACAACCATAAACCAAACAAGAACAAATTCCAAACAATAAATCAAGTTAATTTTTGTTAATTTCATTTCAAACTATTGTTGTTTAATTTTCTTTTTATCCATATTCTGATTTATCTTTTTTTATTTTACATTATTTCTTGCAAATCTTCATTTTTAATTTGATTCCTTTGCATATTACTTCATTTATTTACTGCTTAATTTCATTTACTTACGGTATTCCTCTTTCTGTTTATTAAAACAATTAACTTCAACATTTACTTAAGTCTATAATTACTTATTTACAACACTTACCTTCTATCATATTTCATTATAGTAACATTTCCATTATACTTAGGTTTATACCAATTACAACATCAATTCTTAAGAATAAAAGAAATTTTATTGAACACTTCATTACATACTTTTACTTGTACCACTTCCATTACATTTTCTTATTAAACATTTCAACTTTTAATATTCCGTAAGTTATATATATGTTTTTAAGGATGTGATTTGAAAGTTATACAAATTTTATCATATTCTTTAATTAATTCATTGTTCAATAATATTATTCTTTGTTTCATAGATTACAGTTTTAACTTACCTTTAATTTCATTCATAACCTAGCATTAAATTATTTATTTTAATTAAAGGTTCTAGTTATAAGTTAGTTACATTCAATTTCACTATAATAATTGAAATTATTAATTAACGGAAACTTAAGAACTAAATACCGGGTTTTATTAAAAATCATTTAAAATAATAAATAAATGTATATCCTTACAACTTATATATTTAATTATATTTAAACAATTTAAAATTTATATTTGTTTATCCAGATAAACCTGCAGTAAAACTACTACAGTGGCCTTCCCACTTTGAAAATCGAAAATTAATGTCGATGATGCGTGCACTCATCACCGAAATTGTAACGTTACGATTTTATCGGGATCCGAAGGTCGGCATTCTTAAGTCCACTGTATCAAATGCTGCATAATCAAATGCCGGAAAACCAAATTATTAGGGTTAAAAAGAAGAGGTAGAAGAAAAGGATAGAAGAAATAAGGAAACAGAACAGAAACAATATCAGAATCTCACAGTCATAGTGGAACAACATATAATAGACAAATGAATAATTTTTAAACCAAGAACTATATTAGTTATTACATTACATCACATTACATTACATTATATAGTCAGAGTGTACAACAACAAACAGCGGAAAAGAAGTACTATATACTAGTGAATACGCCATGCCATCCAGCTTGCCTCCAGCAACTCCTGAATTCCAGAATATCCTGATTAACCTGACTCTTGAATGCCCGTGTGGAAATTGGTGGGCACCCAGAGTTTAGGAAGGAAAACAATAAACTCCGAGTCAGTCATGGGATTGGTGTGAGAACTTAAAACAGTTTATCTTTAAAACAAAGAATAGGATAATTTTAAAATAGATTCGCAATGCTTTTTAGAAAATGAGACTACCATAAGGCCTCCTCCACACACACACAATGCAAATGTAGAATCGGAGGAGATTTCTCCTTATGATAGTCAAAGATGCTTGATACGCATTAAAAAGAAACATTTGATATTATTACTAGTGCATAGTGTAGGAAAACATTTCGAAAGTAAAGATATAAATCTTAGCCAGCATAGGCATTCCGCACTTATGCCTACTATAGCTACCATGTTCAATAGCAGGTTACCGCCACATTCCACGGCAGGTTATACAACTAAAACCGTACAAGGATCGTATTATTTCTTTGGATTTCCAACAAATGGTCAGGCTAAGGAACTTCCTACTGCCACATGGGATCGCCTCTGGCAGGACGTCCCGAGAACTTAACCAGCTCTCTGCCAACACAAGGCCGGGTTACCTTTGTCACTAGGTAACTACTACACGAATATGCCATCCCCCGGTTCTTTTGGACCTTTATCCGAGCGCTCGACAACCAACATCACACAGTAATAAATATAGTGTGTCAACATGAGTAAGTATCTGGGCTCCATACCATGATACCACCCTTTCCAGAAGGAAATGACTTACCCTAAAGGGCACGACCCTCATAACCTTGCCGCATATTCCTGTTTCGACCATTTACGGAGAGTGAGGACTGACGAAGTATCGTCCACAAAGCTAGGCACAAAGCCACGCTTTGATCAACAAATGATCAATAAATAATCATCACACAGCAACAGTAAGCATGACACATTACCAAATTGGGAATATATCGCTGATAACCTTCAACTACATAACCTCTGAGCGCGTACATCTCAGAGAAGGGTGTTAAGCTAAGAGAATAAATTCTCCGCCACCAACAGAAATGTATTTGAAAGAAATCTGCTTTATATCTAAAAATGTAATGTCAGACACGTAACCATACAAGTCTGTTCCGGGTTCGAACAGAACCGTAGGCACTTCAAAAGAAGTCCTTGCAATCCGGGTATTCACAAACCCGATAAAACTTCCCATCACAAAGGAAATCTCCATACCGTAGCTAACAGTGCAGAGACAATCGATAGGTCATCCTATCGTTGTCACAAATACCCGGTCTTCACCACCAGTCTTCAATGCTATCCATTACGTCGTATCACTATTCGGAATGGGTAATCCGAATAACGAGCGCAATAATTTAAAAATAAGTGTAGCATTTCAATTTCAACCAATTCACAACAAATACCTATTTAAGGGTCAATATTGATAGTCGGTTATTTAACTATCAATCAATATTCACAACATCACCCGATTTCAAATAATTTCCCAAGTATTTATTTTCAAAAATATCTTTATAAGATATATATCCCACACTTCAACCATTTGAAAACCAATTTCAAATAAATTTACACCCTTACAACTTTCATTTCAAAATGGTTCATTTAAACCAATTAAATAAATCCTTACCGGTTTATTAAATTTACGTTCCAAATCCGTAAATTAATTTCCACACTTCAAAAATAAATCAACGTTTATTTTTAAATAATTTCCCTTTCTTTTATAAATGCCATAGTGAATTTACAATTCCCAAAATATCTATGAATATACGATTTTTAAATCGATTTCTAATATTCATTTTCAATTTATCTTTAAAAGATAAAATCTCAAACATTCACTTCATATTGGAAAAACATTTCCATACTTATTTAAAAATAAGTAATTCACCAATCTATTTATTTTCAACATTTTGAAAATGTTCAATATGTTTAAATTCAAATTAAGTATATATTTTATTCTTTCAGGAAAATATCTTCTTAAACACATTTATTTGGGTCAAAACGAATGTTACGTAAAACATCGTTACGACAACCCAAAATCACTAGTATAGGGATTCGAACTTAAAATAGATATATAAATCTCAATACAATATAAAACATTTCCTTTCGAAAATCATTTACTATAACAACAGTGTTATAGTCTAACATTTCCTTCTATTTCTCGAAACATCTATTTCAACAATAAATGTTGAAATCTATGGTTTCCATACTTAATACATTTTAAAACATCTTTGAATCGTTTTAAATTCTATTTAAAACATCACTTTTCCAAAATATTTCTTTAATATATTATTCACTATCCAAAATCGTGAATATATTTCCTTATCCAAATTCAACATTTCTACATATTTTATTTAAAGGATTGTCCACTGTCCAAAATCGTGGATATATTTCCTTTAATAAGCTATAATAATTAACTTATCAAAATAAGCTGTTTTCGGATTTATAAAATAATGTTTATAAATTCCACTTATATTTATTTTATAGAAACTTCCACTTATAAAATCCCTTAATGGACAAATTCTATTTATATCTCATTTAAATGACAAAATCCAATTTATAAGTTAATTACTTATAAATCTTTTATTTCACAAAATCTACACACTTTATAACTTCACAATTTATAAATCTATAAACTTCATTAACTTATGGAATCCATTTATACTTCATTTTAACCTTATAAAAACTCGTTTTATAATTCCAATAATTTTAAATTTATAAATATCAATTTTATAAATCTTTTATATAAATCGTTTATAATAATTCAAAAATCCCAATTTAAATAAACCAATCCTTTTAATAATTTACAAATCGTTATTAAAGCTTATATAACTCCAAAATCGTACTTAAGTATTATTTTCCAAAAATATCATTTTTATAATAATAAAAATAATAACGTTTATTTATTTAAAATGAGTAAATTCCAAAATTAAATTTTATTCTGAATTCTCAACTTAAGTTTTCAAAATTCCAATTTTATTTAATTTCGGCATCTAACGATACCAAAATATATTCGGCTAAAATTTAGTCTTTAACAATCTCAATCACAAAGATAATCACGCAGATTATAAATAGATCAATAAATAGATCAACACACAACATTGAAACCAATTCAAATGTTTGAGGAATCCAGTTGGATCCCTTCAACCTGTTTTCCTGCATCCAAAGATGTTAGCACAATACCAATTTCGCTTCAAGACGAAATATCGCGGTATATGGGATTTATAAAATACTATCCGCTATTATGCGACGCAATAGGGTCTCATCCGCTATATAATGCGGGAAATCAACTCCAAGTACATATATAATACCAATTCCATATAAGTTGGAATTATCGCGGTATATGTTTTTAATAAATAACTCCGCTTAATAGACGGTGTAAAATGTCTATTTCAATCAATAACATATAATAATTTATCATCCAGGCATATAATCAAGCAATTTTTAAATATAATTATTTAAAATTTAAATCGAAACAATTCGATTGAGTGAGAAGTTCTCAGCTTGATTTCAATTTCCAGCTTTTTATTTCGAATAAAATTAAACAGACGTTTAATTTTACCCGAAATTTTCACTAGCTCCAAACGATTCCAATCCAGCTCCATCGCGTAATGTTCGTCCATACGAACCCAACGCAACTTGTTTCGTGCGTTTCGACCTCGTATGAAAGAGATACAATATTTTAAAGTTTACAGAATTTTAATATAAATAAATTTACATTCTTTTTTTTATTTTAAACCCTACACTCAATCGCAGCCCTCCATTTCGAAACCTTCAGATCCTGGCCGCCCCCTTCATCTTCTCCCTCACGTTGATTCTCAGCTACAACCGAACCCATAGCCGCCACGTTCAAGCAATTATCACGACCAAACCGAGCAGCTTGAGGACGATCAGAGGGCGCCGCGTCGAAGCACGTCACGAGCACTACACTAGCCTACAAGCACATCGAGCTCAGCCTCCATTTCCTCCTCGAATTTTGTGTGCAACCCTAGGTGAACGCGAGCAGATTCTGGCCTCCACGTCGCTCCGAATACGATCATACCCGTTGGATATCTAGAACTCACTGGCCCCTACAATCTTCTAGTTGGAAGTTTCTTGAGAAATTCATGGATTGAGAGAGATTTGAGGAAGAAGATGGACAATTCCTGGCCTTCGAAATATCAAGTGGTGGCCGGCTCTTGATAATTAGGTTTAGGGTTTTTTTTGCAAATGAAAAGAGAGGGGTTCCTTTTATAGAAAATAACGAAAAACACTATTCACTCCAAAATCCGAACTCCAAATCTCGCGCGGTGACCGACGTTTCTAGGGTTTACCCCTCGTTTCGGACACAACGGAACAGGTTTCGGGAGCCAATTCGATCATCTGTGCGAGTTACGACAATAAACGATCAATTTAAATTAAATCGATTTAAACTAATTTCTATGCGTTTTGGCTTGCCCCAGACAAACCGTAAATTCGATTGACATGAAATTTGAAATCTTACAATAATAAAACATTACGGATCCGATGAAACTGGTTTCATCGAAATCCGAGACTGTTTGGAAAATGGCTATTTTAACTCGTCAATTAAATATTAAATATTCAATTTTCACAAATTAACTTTTAATTCAATTTTAAAAGTTCTCTAACATCACTCTAACTCCAATATGTTTAAATAAAATTTTACAAACCATTTTTAATCATATTAAACCCAAATTTCAATTATTTATGAAATTTCAACTATTAATTTATCGATTAATTATCCAATTAAATCCAATTATTCGAAATATAAATTATTCGACCTATAAATTTCACTTATTAATATTTAAAATCAATTAAATATATGAATTTTAATTAATATAAATTCTGGGTCGTTACAAACTTCCCCCTTAAAAGAATTTCGTCCTCGAAATTACCAAGTAAGAAATTTTTTTGAAATCCATTAACTTTTCAAAACAAACCGTTCAAGTTTGGTTTACAAATCTCTTAAGTGTTTAACTTTCCCAAAACTCATAGTTAAACTTCATACAAAATCTTTACTAAGTTTCCAAATCCAAACTTAGTTTTCAAAATTTTCAAATTTCTCAATTTTTTTCGAACGCCTTAAATTTTCGGAAAAATTCGCCAGAGTCTCCTTTGCGCGGCTCGATCCGAAAAAAATGACAGTATATATATCACAAATATACATCTCATCAAGTAATGAGGCATCCCGCAGGGAAAAAAGTGTAAAAGTACGATATGTAATCCGAGATATCTACCTTATTTATTATTAGCGAGCATATACGGCTAATATAGCACGAAAGCGAGCTCCCAAAGTGAAGCAAGTGCAATCCGCACCTACTAAACACTCAACAAACTATGAGAAACATGTATATATGAAAATAATATCAATATACATCATATAGCAACATAACAACTACATGTACCAACATAGCAAATGCAACAAAACAACAAATGCAACCATCAAACAACTATCATCCAACTAACATTCAACAAATCAATGTCTATCCAAATCAATTTATAACCAAATAAATATATATTCACTTTTTATTAACATTCAATGAATTGGTTTTTATTTTGATCATATTTGATTCGTTAACATTTGATTTATTCATCTCCAATTAGTATACATTCACCACTTTACATTCAATATCCAACAAATTGGTTTTTCATTCTCATCACATTTGATTTGTTAACATTGGATTTTATCAACATTCATTCACAATTCAATTAGTTAACATTCACTAATTTACATTTACATTAGTTCACTTCCAATTTGAATCAAATTAAATTCTATTTAAATTCATTTACTTCACTTTCAATTGGAATTCAATTACTTTAGCATTCCATTTTATCAATTCAACTTCATTAACACTTAATGAATTTATATACAATCAACTAACAATCAAATACCAACCAATGTATATTCAACATAATCAAATTCATTCAGTTTACTTTCAACATTCAATTTGGTTCAACACTTTTAATTTCAATTGGTTTAACATTTAATTGATTTTCATTCAATTATTCAACTTCTTTCAACATCACTTAAGTTATATTCCATTTCAACTTCATTTACATTTTACTTCCACTAAACAACTTAAGTTCACTTCTTATTTATTTCAAATTCTATTTCATTTAACTTTTACTTATGTTAATTTCATATCAACATTCAAATTCATATTTCATTTTACTTAACAAAATTGTTTAACCATTTTAACAATTAGTTTTACTTACATTTTCTCATTTCCTAAGTTATACAACTTATATATTTAAACTTCCAAATCCATTTACTTATCCAAGGCTAAATTTGTTATCTCATACAATAAGTTCAAAATTCATTTCACTTATATTCATCAATTTCAACTTGGATTTTTAAATTTTCAAATTTGTTTATCACAACAAAACTTCAATTTCAATTTACTGTGGTAGCAAATCCATCACACAGAAACTCGAAAATGATACTGATGATGCTGCAGTCATCACCCTTATTATTTCCCAGCAACAATAGTGAATTCAGCGCTAAATATTCTTTCAAAAAATTTTCCTTTTATCTTATTTATAAATTACATTTATAAATTTTTTTCCTCATACAATTTCACTATTTATATATAATATTATTTTACAATTGCAAATCATATTAATTATAATTCCATACTTATAATTCATTTCCTTATACAATTCATTCTTTTTAAAACTGTTGTCTTATTTAACTTATTCAAACAACTTTTATTGACTTATATATATTTATATTTTCAACAACCAAACAATCAATATATATATATACTTTAATAATTTCTGAAAAATTATTCCCTTTATATAAAAATATAATCAAGGTAAAATTATTTCATTTACCCAAATTCAAAACGATATCGTGTCGTGTAACAACCTGCATATTTATCGATTTTATATTTAAATATTTTATTTAAATATTTTGTCGTTAATCGGATATTGGTCCGAAAAGCTACTTTTTGCAAATGGTCAAATTAGGACTCGAGACCACTTCCATTAAGTTCGAAATGCCGTTTACATTTTTTTTTAAGTATAAACGTTGATAGGTTTGGAGTTAGTGGAATTTCACTTACTTTTCCCGCTTTGGACTTTGGGTTAGATTAGCCATTATAGCTCAAACCCACTTCTCTCCTTCTCCTCACTCTTCATAAATTTCCTAACAAACAAGCTTTAGCATTAATGGTGAGTGGAAGGGGAAATTAATATTCCAAGCTCAAATTCTCTTGCAAATCCAACATTCAATTCCACATTCAAGAAGAAGATATTGGATTCAAGCTTGTGATTACTTCTCCATTGCTTTCAAGCTTTTCTTCATAAATTTGGTGCAAAGATGAGATTTTTATCTCACAATTCTTGTCCATAACTATCATGGATGTCTAGGAATGATTTGTGTTATGCTTATTTCTATGTTTGTTTCCAAAGATTATTTATAGCCACCGTGTGTGTGACGCCCCACCTCTATACCCACGTTAGCCAAGAACATTACGGTGAATGCTGTCAACTAGCACGGAGAATAAGGCTGTTGAGGAGCGACCATCCGTGTAATTTCTTTGTGCGAGCATCAATATGTCAGATAGTATAACATGCAATACTTTATCAAGAGGAAATCCAACATACCGACACAAACTCAAAGCTACTACACAGTGGCTATAATATCTTCGGAAACAAATAAAAAAATAAACATAACATAAATCAGTCAAAGATAATTCATATCACAAAGGCGGAAGAAAATTGAATATATAATTAACACATGGAAGTGTATATCAGAGTAGTGGTCAAAAAGATCCACAATAATACAAAAGAATAACAACACGTGCTATACAAAAGAATACATCTATGAGTCTATATCTCAAGTGTATACAAAAAAATAAACTACTAATCTAAGTAGTTTGCCAAAAGTCAGAGTAATGAATCCCTGGGGAGAAGTCAAGCAGAAGCACATGTAACATCTCGGTCTGACCGAGTATTATTTAATAAGAAAATAATAAACGGATCAGTCTAACTATAAATATCAGATGAAACGATATAGAATAAGTGATATGACTAAACATACAATAATCACAATGCCAAGCTGTGATATATACAAGTAGTCGAAAAATCATCAAGGGATTAATCAATGTCACAAAATCTACACAAGAATCAAAGAAATTTCATACTCCTTATTTCATTCATCAAACCACAATTATTGACGATTATACCAATGTCAATCTCAAAATTCAATGACACACAAATTCACCAATGCACAAATATTGATAAAACTTATCAATGGAAATCACGAAAATTGGTGAAGCATAAATTCTAGAAATCATCTCAAGAAATCCAGTCAATGACACACGAATTCACCTATGCACAAAAATTGATAAATAATATCAATAGAAATCACAAAAATAGGTGAAGAAGAAAATTCCAGAATTCGACACACGAAATCCAGAGATCACACAAAATAGGGGGGAGGTCTATCACACGAACGGGAGCATGAAAACTCACCAACATATGTATCACACGAACGAGACGCTATCTCATGGTAGCTAGCCATTAATTTTTGACACACGAATGACCCGAAGACCATGGGGAGCTACCCCACATATGTGAGTTGAAACTCACACAAACGGGGTTTAGTCTCCCTCGTAGACAAAGAGACATCGCACATTGCTAGTCTAAATCACAAAAAATGACTGTCATGATCATCAAGAAGTGTCAATTACAGTAAGCTAGTAAATATATGAGCTTAGCTTCATATCCCATAACCACTAGCTTAACTTAAATATTTACGAACAAATTGTAGATCTCCACTAGAAAATTTTCACAAGAGATTCAATCGAACAAGTCCAAGAATTAACCGGAGAAGTAAACGCAAGCGTTTCATACCACTTGTTTTACTAAGCCGTTTAATTAGATTTCTCATACGAGTGAGGAAAAGGTTTGTATATACTAATAGATTGGAAAACGGATTTATAAACGAATTTGGCATTAAAATAGAATTGAAATCGTTTGAGGAAAGAGTTTTGATATTTACTACTAGTATTGAAACCTTTATATTTTTAAAGTGACAAAGCAAGAAAATGATTGTAGAACAATCAACTACCAAAATTCACATTCGAAGACGTGAATAAAAATCCAAAGAAATCGATTCGAATCCATCAAAATAGGTATTCCCAAAAATTCCAAGAATAGAAGTCATTAAAGTCGTAGCAACAACAAGTGGGAAATAACACGAATCGATGGAATTTGGAAACCAAGCAAAAATATGCACAAATATGCACAATTAGGCAAATAGGTGCAGGTCAGTCGACTGACTAAAAGGTCCAGTCGACTGGACCAGAGGCATGAAAAATAATTTCCTACAGTCAGTCGACTGACCTAAAAATTCAGTCGACTGAATGCAGGAAAAACAGAGGACCTGAGCCTCTGTTAGTTGCCTTCGGAATGCCTATGTGCTACAGCCAGTCGACTGACTCAAAGGTCCAGTCGACTGACTGGCATCAAGGCTGCTTTCCAGCCTATAAAATGAAGATGAAATCTTCATGAAAATGCAATCGAGCGAGCACGGTCACTAGGGGTTTATGCAAATCGACTACCCGACCCTATAAGCTCTTCGATGCATCACCAAAAACAAGTTCAAACAACAAAGCTATGATTTTTGAAGATTTGAACTCAAAACACTAAAATTTGGAATGTTCACAAAACCTATCCAAATCAAAATCAAATACACATTAATATGTGTTAAGAATTCATACCTAACAATCAAAGATAATCATAGACCTAGATGTGAGATTAAAAATCTCACCTTTGAACCCAAACGATTGAAGAAGATGCTTGAAAGCAAAGGAGAATCAACCACTCTTCAAATGCAACTCAAGAAGCTTGATTCTAAGCTTTAAAAGAAGAACATTCCCAAAGTTAGGTTTAGGAATTTCTAAAATTGATAAGAGATTGAGTTGCAGAAGAAGAAGAGAAGCTTACCAATGAGTTCTTCTATTAGTTTGGAGCTAGAACTTGATTTGCAAAAGAAAACTAGGGCTTGAGTTTTAATTTCTCATCTCTCCCACCATTGTTGCTAAAGATTGAGTATTAGGAATTGGAAATGAAGTAAATGAGGAGGAGAGGGGTTGGGACTGAATACATAAGTGGGCTCAGCCCAAATCAAAACCCTAAGTGAAAAAGTAGCAAAAATCAACTTTCTCCAAACATATCGAAGCTTATACTCAAAAAGGTCGCAAATAGCATTTTAAACTCAATGGGAGTGGTCCCGAGTCCTAATTCGACCGTATGCAAAAAGTAGCTTTTCGGACTAAATTTCGAGTATCAAAAAAAAAATATTTAAATATAATATCAACAAATATGCGGGTTGTTACAGACTCCCCTCCTTAAAGAAATTGCGTCCTCGAAATATTTAAGAAGAAGATATATAGTAACAACCATATAAGCATATTCAACACAAAAGAAGTTTGAAATAAGAAGTTCACCTCAAAGAGCACGAGAAAGTAAGTCTGGATGTGTTCGCTCGATGAACTCTCTAGACTCCCAAGAACAATCCTTAGGATTTAAAGACCATTGAACTTTCACAGGCGGAACATTTTTATTTCGAAGTCGTTTGACCTCCGAAGCAATAATTCGAATAGGATGCTGCTCATAAGTTAAATTAGGCGAAACTTCAATCTCTTCCACAATACCGGGCTCAAGAATAGAGTCGGAATCTCGAAGGCATTTCCGTAATTGAGAAACGTGAAACACGTCATGAATAGTAGAAAATTGAGCTGGTAATAAAAGGCGATATGCCATGGAACCAATACGTTCAGCGATAGGAAATGGCCCAATATATCGAGGCGCTAACTTTCCCGATCGACTGAAACGTACAACACCTTTCATAGGTGAAACACGAACAAACACAAAATCTCCCACAGAAAATTCTAACATCCTTCTCCGGTTATCGGCATAGGATTTTTGTCTACTCTGGGCTTCTTTCATCCTATGTCGAATAAGTTCAATCTTTTCTGTGGAATCACGAATAAAATCTAGACCTAAAACCAGCTTCTCACCGGCCTCAAGCCAACAAGAAGGAGATCGGCATGGCCTTTCATAGAGTGCCTCGAAAGGTGCCATACCAATACTAGATTGGAGGCTATTATTATAGGAAAATTCAACAAGTGAAATATGATCTTCCCAACTTCCACCAAAATCAAGAACACATGCACGAAGAAGATCTTCAAGAGTTTGATTCACATGCTTCGTTTGTCCATCGGACTGAGGATGATAAGCGGTGCTAAAATTAAGCTTCGTCCCCAAAGCTTTTTGAAGACTCTTTCAAAATCCACTAGTAAACAATGGATCACGATCCCTAACAATAGAAGTAGGAACTCCATGTAATTTAACAATCTCTTTAACAAAGAGCTTGGCCAAAAGAGGAACGGTTCGGTTAGACCGAACGGGAAATAAATGGGCAGATTTAGTAAGTCTATCAACAATCACCCATAAGCTATCATGACCCGAACGAGAACGGGGAAGGTCATCTATAAAATCCATGGAAATTTGGTCCCACTTCCAAATTGGAATATCTAAAGGTTGCAATAACCCACCGGGCCTTTGATGTTCGGCCTTAACGAGTTGGCAAGTCATGCAACGCTTAACGAAGTTAGCGATGTCAAGTTTCATTCCCTCCCAATAATAAAGTCGCTTCATATCTGCGTACATTTTGCTACTACCGGGATGAATGGTGAATTTGGAACGATGCGAATCTTCTAAAATATCTTTTCGAAGATCACTAATATTTGGTACGATAAGTCTACCAAATTTCGAATGCCGCCACGAGAATCAATATCAAAGTCTTTCAAACCTTCAATACCAATTTTATCCTTAACCTTTTGGCCAAGAAGATCCAATTCAGGATCTAGCCCTTGAGCTTCAAGAAAGCGGTCTAAAAGAGAAGGATGAGCCTCAAGGCTACATAAAACAAGTGATGGGCACAAATCGGATACGCGCTCTCGAATCTCACAAGTGGATAAAATCTCGAGATTGTTCCATTTGGATAACATCATAGAAACAACCGCTTGTTGCTTTCGAATAAGTGCATCCGCAACACGATTCCCCTTTCCGGGAGTATAAAGGATATCAAGATCATATGGTGCAAGAAATTCGAGCCAACGCTGTTGACGCAAATTAAGTTCCTTTTGAGAGAATAAATACTTCAAGGACTTATGATCGGTATAAAGAATAAATTTCTCTCCTAAAAGATAATGACGCCAAATATGAAGGGCGAAAACAATAGCCGCGAGCTCTAAATCATGAGTGGCATATCTAGTCTCAGCAGGCTTCAATTGCCTAGAAGCATAAGCAATAACACGTTCTCTTTGCATAAGAACGGCACCCAAACCAACGCGACTAGCATCGGTATAAACAACGAAATCTTGATTCCCCTCGGGAATAACGAGAATAGGAGCATCAGAAAGAAGTTCTTTTAATTTCTGAAAAGAAGCTTCACATTTGTCCGACCAAATGTATTTAACACCTTTCTTCGTCAAGCTAGTGAGAGGCACGACAATCTTAGAAAAGTCTTTGATAAAATGACGGTAATAGCCCGCCAATCCGAGAAAACTACGAATCTCTGTCACACTCTCCGGTCTCTTCCAATCTTGGATCGCTTCAATCTTTGAAGGATCCACGGAAATTCCGAATTCGGAAATAATATGACCGAGAAACTTCACACGAGATTGCCAAAAGTGGCATTTGGAAAATTTTGCCTTTAATTGATTACTCCTAAGGGTTTCCAACTCAATCCGAAGATGTTTTTCATGCTCCTCCTCGGTTTTAGAATACACAAGAATATCATCGATAAAGATGAGAACAAACCGGTCGAGGAAGTCTTTGAAACCTCTATTCATAAGGTCAACGAAATAAGCTGGAGCATTCGTTAGACCAAATGTCATAACAAGCCATTCATAAGATCCATAACGAGTACGGAATGATGTCAAAGGAATACTATGCTCTGCAATACGAAGCTGATGGAATCCAGTAGCTAAGTCTAATTGTGAAAAGACTCTAGCACCACTAAGTTGATCGAATAGATCATCAATCCGAGGTAAAGGATATTTATTTTTGATAGTAAGATCATTAAGCTTGCGGTAGTCAACGCAAAGCCTAAGTGTTCCGTTGGATTTCTTCACAAAAATAGCTGAAGCTCCCCAAGGCGAGGAACTAGAGCGAATAAATTGCTTCGTCTCAAATTCGGATAATTGTTTACGCATCTCCTCGTTTTCTTTATTGGACATACAATACGGAGGACGAGTGATAGGTTGAGCTCCAGGAATAAGATTAATTCTGAACTCAATTGCTCGTTTAGGTAGTAATCCTAAAACGGGCTCGAATATGTCGGAAAATTCACGAACGATGTGAATAAGAGAAATAATATCACCCTCATCATCATCATCGTCATCACGAGGATTTAAAGAATATAAAGATGCAACCAAGCTGGAATCTGAATCTTTAAGATTAATAGAAATCTGCTTAACAGATTGAGGATGTCGAAGATGAATAGTCCGCTCAGGACATAGGATATGAGCTTCATAACGGTTAAGCCAATCCATTCCCAAAATCATTCCAAAGCCTAAATAACGCATGACATGCAAATCGGCTCGGAAAGAAAAATCACACAAAATAATCTCGACATCTTTACACAATGAACCGATTGTCGCGGATCCACCAACCGGATTCGCAATTTTCAAAGAAGTCCTTAAACACAAAACATCCAAAGAAAAAGTATCAACAAGTTATTTTGATATAAAAGAATGCGACGCACCCGTATCAAAAAGAACTCGAATAGGATGATCACGAAATAAAATAATTCCATCCAGAATAGAATGAGAAATACCTTGGCCACGAGAAGTGTTGCCAGGGGCTTGAGCAACATTAAGCTTTCCCTCCTTCCTATTTTGAAGTTTGGGACATACATGCATAAAATGGTCAGGGCTTTTGCAATAGCGACAAGTACGAGGCTTTGAACACTTGTTCGCAAAATGGTCCTTTGAACCACAATTATAGCATTTCCCTTGAGTAGAGGAAAAGGTCTTTTCAACAGGAGTTGCTTGCCTCCCTTTCTTATTGGGATAAGGGCCTTTGAATTTGTTTGGCCTCTTCTTGTTGTTGAAGTTTGGTTTGGAACCCACCACTTCAACATCATTCTCCCTATCCGCCTCTTCAAGACGAAGAGCGATATCAACGAGTTGGTCGAAAGAAACTTCTAATTTTAGAAGTAATGGCTTCTTGAGATTTTTGTTTAAGCCATAGACGAACCTCTGGTTCTTCTTTAAAGGGGTGTTGATGTATTCCACCCCATATTTGGAAAGCGACTCGAAGGAGGCGACGTAATCAGTCACGGAGGACTCACCTTGAACAAGGTCTATAAATCGTCGAGCCAATGTCACTTTCTCTGCTTCTGGTATAAATTTCAACTCGAAGCGTTCCCGGAATTGCTCCCAAGTGAGATCCGCTTCATTAATCTCATAAATAAGAAGCTCGTACCAGTCCAATGCTCTTTCTCGGAGCATACTAGAGGCCACTAGAACTCGGTAAAGGCAATAAGATTCATGCGAGAAAAGATTCGATCGCATGACCTTAGCCAAGCCTGTACTTCAATAATAGTTTCAGAACCTTTGAATGGCTCCCCACCCAAATTAGTGTAATCGCTGCACAAGCGTGCAAATCTCGACTTTGGGTGAGTAGGTTCCGGGTTAGCTCCAGCTGCTTGAGCATTCGTCACTAAATCAAGAAGCTGTTGAGCAGTCATAAAAACTCCATCCTGGGGCGGAGTGCTAGATGGTACGGCTCTGGGGCTGCCTGGTCTAGACATTTCTCTTTCTTTAGAAAGAAAGAAGAAGAAGAAAAAGGTTATTTACCAAATTCAATATCAAGCAATTCTTGATAGATAAAACAAGGAATCATAGAAGAAAATAGGATGAATCGGTACGAAGACTCGAATAAAATCCTAAAGCATGACTCCTAAGAAAGACTTAGGACGATGATCCTTGTTATAACATTCCATATTGTTCCAAAGTTTCGCTCTGATACCAAGCTGTGACGCCCCACCTCTATACCCATGCTAGCCAAGAACATTACGGTGAATGCTGTCAATTAGCACGGAGAATAAGGCTATTGAGGAGCGACCATCCGTGTAATTGCTTTGTGCGAGCATCAATATGTCAGATAGTATAACATGCAACACTTTATCAAGAGGAAATCCGACATACCGACACAAACTTAAAGCTACTACACAGTGGTTATAATATCTTCGGAAATAAATACAGAAATAAACATAACATAAATCAGTCACAGATAATTCATATCACAAAGGCGGAAGAAGATATGAATATATAATTAACACATGGAAGTGTATATCAGAGTAGTGGTCAAAAAGATCCACAATAATGCAAAAGAATAGCAACACGTGCTATACAAAAGAATACATCTACGAGTCTATATCTCAAGTGTATACAGCAAAATAAACTACTAATCTAAGTAGTTTTCCAAAAGTCAGAGTAATGAATCCCTGGGGAGAAGTCAAGCAGAAGCACCTGTAACATCTCGGTCTGACCCGAGTATTATTTAATAAGAAAATAATAAACGGATCAGTCTAACTATAAATATCAGATGAAACGATATAGAATAAGAGATATGACTAAACACACAATAATCACAATGCCAAGCTGTGATATATATAAGTAGTTGAAAAATCATCAAGGGATTAATCAATGTCACAAAATCAACACAAGAATCAAAGAAATTTCATACTCCTTATTTCGTTCATCAAACCAAAATTATTGACGATTATACCAATGTCAATCACAAAAGTCAATGACACACAAATTCACCAATGCACAAATATTGATAAAACTTATCAATGGAAATCACGAAAATTGGTGAAGCGTAATTCTAGAAATCATCTCAAGAAATCCAGTCAATGACACACGAATTCACCTATGCACAAAAATTGATAAATCATATCAATAGAAATCACAAAAATTGGTGAAGAAGAAAATTCCAGAATTCGACACACGAAATCCAGAGATCACACAAAATAGGGGGAGGCCTATCACACGAACGGGAGCATGAAAACTCACCAACATATGTATCACACGAACGAGACGCTATCTCATGGTAGCTAGCCATTAATTTTTGACATACGAACGGCCCGAAGACCATGGGGCGCTACCCCACATATGTGAGTTGAAACTCACACAAACGGGGTTTAGTCTCCCTCGTAGACAAAGAGACATCACACATTGCTAGTCTAAATCATAAAAAATGATCGTCATGATCATCAAGAAGTGTCAATTACAGTAAGCTAGTAAATATATGAGCTTAGCTTCATGTCCCATAACCACTAGCTTAACTTAAATATTTACGAACAAATTGTAGATCTCCACTAGAAAATTGTCACAAGAGATTCAATCGAACAAGTCCAAGAATTAACCGGCGAAGTAAATGCAAGCGTTTCATACCACTTATTTTACTAAGCCGTTTAATTAGATTTCTCATACGAGTGAGGTAAAGGTTTGTATATACTAATAGATTGGAAAACGGTTTTATAAACGAATTTGGTATTAAAATAGAATTGAAATCGTTTGAGGAAAGAGTTTTCATATTTACTACTAGTATTGAAACCTTTATATTTTTAAAGTGACAAAGCACGAAAATGATTGTAGAACAATCAACCACCAAAATTCACATTCGAATACGTGAATAGAAATCCAAAGAAATCGATCTGAATCCATCAAAATGGGTATTCCCAAAAATTCCAAGAATAGAAGTCATTAAAGTCGTAGCAACAACAAGTGGGAAATAACACGAATCGATGGAATTTGAAAACCAAACAAAAATATGCACAAATATGCACAATTAGGCAAATAGGTGCAGGTCAGTCGACTGACTAAAAGGTCCATTCGACTGGACCATAGGCATGAAAAATAATTTCCTCCAGTCAGTCGACTGACCTAAAAATTCAGTCGACTGAATGCAGGGAAAACAGAGGACCCGAGCCTCTGTTAATTGCCTTCGGAATGCCTATGTGCTACAGCAAGTCGACTGACTCAAAGGTCTAGTCGACTGACTGGCATCAAGGCTGCTTTCCAGCCTATAAAATGAAGATGAAATCTTCATCAAAATGCAATCGAGCGAGCACGGTCACTAGGGGTTTATGCAAATCGACTATCCGGCCCTATAAGCTCTTCGATGCATCACCAAAAACAAGTTCAAACAACAAAGCTATGATTTTTGAAGATTTGAACTCAAAACACTAAAATTTGGAATGTTCACAAAACCTATCCAAATCAAAATCAAATACACATGAATATGTGTTAAGAATTCATACCTAACAATCAAAGATAATCATAGACCTAGATGTGAGATTAAAAATCTCACCTTTGAACCCAAACGATTGAAGAAGATGCTTGAAAGCAAAGGAGAATCAACCACTCTTCAAATGCAACTCAAGAAGCTTGATTCTAAGCTTTAAAAGAAGAACATTCCCAAAGTCAGGTTTAAGAATTTCTAAAATTGATAAGAGATTGAGTTGGAGAAGAAGAAGAGAAGCTTACCAATGAGTTCTTCTATTAGTTTGGAGCTAGAACTTGATTTGCAAAAGAAAACTAGGGCTTGAGTTTTAATTTCTCATCTCTCTCACCATTGTTGCTAAAGCTTGAGTATTAGGAATTGAAAATGAAGTAAATGAGGAGGAGAGGGGTTGGGACTGAATACATAAGTGGGCTCAGCCCAAATCAAAACCCTAAGTGAAAAAGTAGCAAAAATCAACTTTCTCCAAACATATCGAAGCTTATACTCAAAGGTCACAAACGGCATTTTAAACTCAATGGGAGTGGTTCCGAGTCCTAATTCGACCGTATGCAAAAAGTAGCTTTTCAGACTAAATTCTGAGTATCAAAAAATATATATTTAAAATAACATCAACAAATATGCGGGTTGTTACAGTGTGATAAGCAATCACATGGATGGTCGCTCCTCAACAGCCTTATTCTCCGTGCTAGTTGACAGCACTACACCATAGTGTTCTTGGCTAGCGTGGGTATAGAGGTGGGGCGTCACAGCTTGGTATCAGAGCCGAACTTCAGAACAATGTAGAATAACTTAACAAGCACCATCGTCCTAAGTCCACCTTAGGAGTTATGTCTTAGGATTAATTCGAGTCGTCGTACCGATTCATCCTATATCCTTTATGATTATTTGTTTTATCTAGCAAGATTGCTTGATATTCATTAGTGAATAATCTTCTTCTTTCTCTTTTTTCTTTCTTAAGGAAGAGAATTGGTTAGACCTGGTCGTCCCAGAGCTGGACCATCTAGTGCTCTACCCCAAGATGGAGTTTTTATGACTACCCAACAACTTCTTGACCTTGTCACGAATGCTCAAGCAGTTGGTTCTAATCCGGAACCTACTCACCCTAAATCTGGGTTTGCACGTTTGTGCAATGATTACACCAACTTGGGTGGGAAGCCATTTAAAGGTTCTGAAACTATCATCGAGGTCCAGGCTTGGTTGAGGACTTGCGATCGAATCTTCATTCGCATGAATCTCGTCGATCTTCACCGTGTTCAGGTGACTTCCAGTATGCTCCAAGAGAGAGCATTGGACTGGTATGAACTTCTTATTTCTGAAGTCAACGAAGCGGACCTTACTTGGGAGCAATTCCGAACATGCTTCGAGTTAAAATTTGTACTAGAAGCAGAGAAGGTAACTCTGGCTCGACGCTTTATAGACCTTGTTCAAGGTGAGTCCTCTGTGACTGATTACGTCGCAGCCTTTGAGTCGCTTTCCAAATATGGGGTTGAATACACCAACACCCCATTGAAGAAGAACCAGAGGTTCGTTTATGGCTTAAACAAAAGCGTCAAGAAGCCATTACTTCTAAAGTTAGAAGTTCCTTTCGACCAACTTAGATATCGCTCTTCGTCTAGAAGAGGCTGATAAAGAAAGTGATGTTGAAGTAGTAGCTTCCAAACTCAACTTCAATAACAAAAAGAGGCCCAGTAAATTCAAAGGCCCTTATCCCAACAAAAAGGGTAAGCAAGCAACCCCTGCGGCAAAGTCTCCTTCTCCTAGTGGTGCGAGATGCTTCAACTGTGGATTTGGGGATCATTTTGCGAATAAGTGCTCTAAACCCAAATCTTGTCGCTATTGTAAGAGCCCAGATCCTTACATACATCAATGCCTCAAACGTGAAGGTAAGAAGGAAGGAAAGTTGAATGTGGCTCAAGCCCTTGGCAACACATCTCGTGGCCAAGGTATTTCTCATTCCATTCTTGATGGTATTATTTTATTTCATGATCAACCTATTAGAGTTCTCTTTGATACGGGTGCATCCCATTCTTTTATATCAAAGGAACTTGTCAACACTTTCTCTTTAAATGTTGATGCTTTAATGACTTCCGTGAGAATTGCGAATCCTGTTAATGATCTGCAACTCTTAGTTTGCTTTGTAAAAATATGGAGATTATTTTATGTGATTTTCCTTTCCCAGCCGATTTGCATGTTATGCTTTACCTAGGCTTTGGAATGATTTTGGGAATGGATTGGCTTAATCGTTATGAAGCTCATATCCTATGTCCTGAGCGGACTATTTATCTCCGACATACGTAATCTGTAAATCAGATTTCTATTATTCTTAAAGATTCGAATTCTGCGTTGACTGCATCTTTATATTCTTTAAATCCTTATGGTGATGATGATGATGATGAGGAAGATGTCATTTCTCGAATTCACGTCGTTTGTGAATTTTTTGACATATTTGAGCCCATTTTAGGCTTACCACCTAAACGAGCAATTGAGTTCATAATTAATCTTACCCCAGAAGCTCAACCTATTACTCGTCCTCCTTATCGCATGTCTAATAAGGAAAATGAGGAGATGCGCAAACAATTGTCTGAATTGGAGACGAAGCAATTTATTCGCTCTAGTTCCTCGCCTTGGGGAGCTTCGGCTATTTTCGTAAAGAAATCCGATGGTACTCTTAGGCTCTACGTTGATTATCGCAAGCTTAACGATCTTACTATTAAAAAAATTATCCTTCACCTCGGATTGATGATCTATTCGATCAGCTTAGTGGTGCTAAGGTCTTTTCACAATTGGACTTGGCTACCGGTTTTCATCAGCTTCGTATCGCAGAGGATAGCATTCCTTTGACATCATTCCTTACTCGATATGGATCTTATGAATGGCTTGTTATGCCATTTGGGTTAACGAATGCTCCAGCTTATTTCATTGACCTCATGAATCGAGTTTTCAAAGATTTCCTCGATCGGTTTGTTCTCATCTTCATTGATGATATCCTTGTATATTCTAAAACCGAGGAGGAGCATGAAAAGCATCTTCGGATTGTATTGGAAACTCTTAGGAGTAATCAATTAAAGGCTAAATTTTCTAAATTCCACTTTTGGCAATCTCGTGTTAAGTTTCTCGGTCATATTATTTTCGAATCCGTAATTTCCGTGGATCCTTCAAAGATTGAAGCGATTCAAGATTGGAAGAGACCGGAGAGTGTGACAGAGATTCGTAGTTTTCTCGGATTGGCGGGTTATTACCGTCGTTTCATTAAAGACTTTTCTAAGATTGCCGTGCCTCTTACTGGCTTGACTAAGAAGGGAGTTAAATACATTTGGTCGGACAAATGTGAAGCCTCTTTTCAGAAATTGAAAGAACTCCTTTCCGATGCTCCTATTCTTGTTATTCCTGAAGGGAATCAAGATTTTGTTGTTTATACTGATGCTAGTCACGTTGCTTTGGGTGCCGTTCTTATGCAAAAAGAACGTGTTATTGTTTATGCTTCTAGGCAATTGAAGCCGGCCGAGACTAGATATGCCACACATGATTTAGAACTCGCAGCTATTGTTTTCGCCCTTCGAATTTGGCGTCATTATCTATTGGGAGAGAAATTTATTCTTTACACGGATCATAGGTCTTTGAAATATTTATTTTCTCAAAAGGAACTTAATTTGCATCAACAGCGTTGGCTTGAGTTCCTTGCACCTTATGATCTTGATATTCTTTATACCCCCAGTAAGGGTAATCGTGTCGCCGATGCTCTTAGCCGTAAACAACAAGCAGTTGTTTCTATGATGATATCCGAATGGAACGATCTCGAAATTATATCCACTTGTGATATTCGAGAGCGCGTATCCGATTTATGCTCATCACTTGTTTTATGTAGCCTTGAAGCTCATCCTTCTCTTTTAGACTGCATTCTTGAAGCTCAAGGGCTAGATCCTTAATTGGCTCTTCTTGGCCAAAATGTTAAGGATAAAATTGATATTGAAGGTTTGAAAGACTTTGATATTGATTCTCGTGGCGGTATTCGAAAATTTGGTAGACTTATCGTACCAAATATTGGTGATCTTCGTAAAGATATTTTAGAAGATTCCCATCGTTCTAAATTCACCATTCATCCCGGTAGTAGTAAAATGCACGCTGATATGAAGCGACTTTATTATTGGGAGGGAATGAAATATGATATTGCTAACTTTGTCAAGTGTTGCACGACTTGCCAACTTGTCAAGGCCGAACATCAAAGGCCTGGTGGGTTATTGCAACCTTTAGAAATTCCAATTTGGAAGTGGGACCAAATTTCCATCGATTTTATAGATGGCCTTCCCCATTCTCGTTCGGGTCATGATAGTTTATGGGTGATCATTGATAGACTTACTAAATCCGCCCATTTTATTCCCGTTCGATCTAACCGAACCGTTCCTCTTTTGGCCAAACTCTTTATTAAAGAAATTGTTAAATTGCATGGAGTTCCTACTTCTATTGTTAGCGATCGAGATTCATTATTTAATAGTGGATTTTGAAAGAGTCTTCAAAAAGCTTTAGGAACGAAGCTTAATTTTAGCACTGCTTATCACCCCCAGTCTGATGGACAAACCGAGCGTGTGAATCAAACTCTTGAAGATCTTCTTCGAGCTTGTGTGCTTGATTTTGGTGGAAGTTGGGAAGATCATATTTCACTTGTCTAATTTTCCTATAATAATAGCTTCCAATCTAGTATTGGTATGGCACCTTTCGAGGCACTCTACGGAAGGCCATGACGATCTCCTTCTTGTTGGCTTGAGACCGGTGAGAGGCTGGTTTTAGGTCCAGACTTTATTCGTGATTCCACCGAAAAGATTGAGCTTATTCGACATAGGATGAAAGAAGACCAGAGTAGACAAAAATCCTATGCCGATAATCGAAGAAGGAAATTAGAATTTTCTGTTGGAGATCTTGTTTTTATTCGTGTTTCACCTATAAAAGGTGTTGTACATTTCAGTCGGTCGGGAAAGTTAGCGCCTCGATATATTGGGCCATTTCCTATCACTGAACGTATTGGTTCCATGGCTTATCGCCTTTCATTACCGGCTCAGTTTTCTGCCATGCATGACGTGTTTCACGTTTCTCAATTACGGAAATGCCTTCGAGATTTCGATTCTATTCTTGAGTCTGGTATTGTGGAAGAAATTAAAGTTTCGCCAAATTTAACTTACGAGCAGCATCTTATTCGAATTATTGCTTCGGAGGTCAAACGACTCCGAAATAAAGATGTTCCGCTTGTGAAGGTTCAATGGTCCTCAAATCCTAAGGATTGCTCTTGGGAATCCAGAGAATTCATCGAGCGAACACATCCGGACTTGCTTACTCCTGCTCTTTGAGGTGAACTTCCTATTTCAAATTTCTTTTGTGTTAATATGCTTTTATGGTTGTTACTTTTTATTTCCATCTTATATTGCGAGGACGCAATTTCTTTAAGGAGGGGAGTCTGTAACAACCCGCATATTTATCGATTTTATATTTAAATATTTTATTTAAATATTTTGTCGTTAATCGGATATTGGTCCGAAAAGCTACTTTTTGCAAATGGTCAAATTAGGACTCGAGACCACTTCTATTGAGTTCAAAATGCCGTTTACAATTTTTTTAAGTATAAACATTGATAGGTTTGGAGTTAGTGGAATTTCACATACTTTTCCCGCTTTGGACTTTGGGTTAGATTAGCCATTATAACTCAAACCCACTTCTCTCCTTCTCCTCACTCTTCATAAATTTCCTAACAACCAAGCTTTAGCATTAATGGTGAGTGGAAGGGGAAATTAATATTCCAAGCTCAAATTCTCTTGCAAATCCAACCTTCAATTCCAAATTCAAGAAGAAGATATTGGATTCAAGCTTGTGATTACTTCTCCATTGATTTCAAGCTTTTCTTCATAAATTTGGTGCAAAGGTGAGATTTTTATCTCACAATTCTTGTCTATAACTGTCATGGATGTTTGGGAATGATTTCCCATCACTTTAGCATGTACATATGCATTTGGTTTGGATTGGATTGGCGAAAAACTCCAATTTTTAGTGATTTTGGTGAAAATCTGCATTTAGGTCGCACTGCCTCGAAATTAGTCGTTTTGGTGAAAAATTCGCCTTGGCGTAAGGTCGTAAGTAGTAGGTCGCTCGGCCTTGCTTACCTCGTTAGGTCGCGTGACCTTAGGTCGTTCCCCTTTAGGTCGTAGGACCTTAAGTTGTTCGCATGGGTTAGGCCTTAAAACCATTAGGTCGCTCGCATGGGTTAGGTCGTTGGACCTTAGGTCGTTTACCCACTAGGTCGCTCGGCAGATAACTCGTCCCCACTTAGATCGCTTGGCCTTTGAGTCACTAGGTCGCATAACCCCTTTAGGTCGCGTGTTCCACTAGGTCGCGTGAACCCTTGGGTCGTTGGACCTTATTCCCTCTTAGGCGGCAACCACTAGGTCGTTTGCCTTGCTTAACCCACTCGACCTTGTCATTTTTAGGTCGTGAACCGTTAGGTCGCTCGAGGGTTAAACCGTTAGGTCGCTCGAGTGATAAACTCCTTAGGTCGCATGCAGTTGGGTCGTTCCACCTTGACCCTGCTTGAACCCATTAGGTCGTAGGTCGCTAGGCCTTCAACCTTAGGTCGTTCTATTTAGGTCGCTCGACTGTGCTAATGATAGGTCGTGAGATTCTTAAGTCGCTCGATCCTATCCTCCCTTAGGTCTTCACTAGGTCGTACCGTTTTGGTTGGGGCGCTGCCCCGCACCCCACACCCCGCCGGGGGCGCTGCCCCCTGGACCCTCGCGACCTGACCGGGCAGGTCGAACCCCATAGCGGGGGCGTTGCCCCCACATCCCCACCTTGGGGGGTTGCCACCCCCCTGGACCCCCCTCCGTAGGGGATCTTATCTGAAAATCATTCAACAGAACTTGCTTTGTTGAGATGCTGAGTTGACCATTCTTCGAGACAAACTATCTTTGGCTTCTCGGTCGATTTTATGGTATTATGGCCTTGTTAAAAAGGCGGGATAACAACTTTAGAAATATGAAGGTTTCAACACTAGTAGTAAATATCAAAACTCTTTCAACAAAATGATTTCAACTCTATTTTCAATAACAAAGCTCTTTTCTTAAACCGTTTTCCAATCTACTAGTATATACAAACCTTTACCTCACTCGGATGAGAAATCTAATTAAACGGCTTAGTAAAAAAAGTGGTATGAAACGCTTGCGTTCACTTCGTCGGTTAATTCTTGGACTTGTTCGATTGAACCTCTTGTGACAATTTTCTAGTGAAGATTTACAGTTGTTCGTAAATATTTAAGTTAAGCAAGTGGTTATGGAACACGAAGATAAACTTTTATATTTACTAGCTTAGTGTAATTGACACTTCTCGTTGATCATGACGATCATTTTATGATTTAGACTAGCAATTGTGCAATGTCTCTTTGTTTGCAAGGTTAGACTAGACCTCATTGGTGTGATTCCGACTCACAAATATCTCTTTGTCCGCAAGGTTAGTCTAGACACCATTTGTGTGATTCCACTCACACATACCTTTTTGTTGCGAGGTTAGGGTAGACACCATTTGTGTGATTCCACTCACACATACCTTTTTGCTTTTTGGTTAGCCTAGACCTCATCTGGGTGATTCCGACTCACCCATATGGGGTAGCTCCCCATGGTCTTTGGACCGTCATGTGATAGGCCTTTTTCCCTTTTTCTGTGATTTCTGGATTTCTTGTGTTGATTTCTGGAATTTATGTCATTGACTTGTTATGATTACAAGTTTAGGGTATGATGCCCTCTTTGGATCTTTGAGAAGATTCTTGTGATATCGATTTATCTCTTATTGATTGATCTTCTGTTGATCATCATTTTCATACTTATAGTAGTATGTCAGTATGGATATTTTATGTTTATGCCATAACTTTTATTTTATACCATGTCATTTGATATTTATAGCTAGACTGATCCATTTATTATTTGCTTAAATAATACTCGGGTCAGACCGAGATGTTACAGGTGCTTCTGCTTGACTTCTTCCCGGGATTTGCTACTCTGACTTTTGGCTAACTATTTAGACAGTTTTTGATGTATACACTTGAGATATAGACTCATAGTTGTATTCTTTTGTATAGCACGTGTTGCTATTCTTTTGTATTATTGTGGATCTTTTTGACAACTACTCTGATGTACACTTTCATGTGTTAGTTATATATTCATATCTTCTTCTGCCTTTGTGATATGGATGTCTTTGACTTATTTGTGTTATTCTTATTTATATGTTTGTTTCCGAAGATTATTTATAGCCACAGTGTGATAAGCAATCACATGGATGGTTGCTCCTCAACAGCCTTATTCTCCAAGCTAGTTGACAGCACTACACCGTAGTGTTCTTAGCTAGCGTGGGTATAGAGGTGGGGCGTCACAGCTCGAATTATTCTGTATAAGTGTTTAGAGACACCTATCGATAGAGTTGTACAGACTATACCGAACAGAATCCATATACCACTCAACAAACCAATCATCACAATATAAAACATTTTATATTCACTAACAAATACGCGCTCATATCTATTATTACACTTACACTCATTCTAGAGTATTGCTGACTCTATCTCTAACGAGTAACACCCAACAGAGCCATGGTTGTCGCTAAACCAAATGCTCTGATACCAGCTGTAACGTTACTCGATCGGTAGGCTTTGCAACCATCCCAGACCTACCGTGGCATACACAGGTACCCCAAACTTGCTTTTACGGCCAGCCTTTCGACTGTCACAGCTTATGCCTAACCAACCCCTTAGAGAGGACATGTGGGGGAAAGAGTCTCCTGCTCGCCACCAAACAAAAAGCGAGAATCCCCTATCATGTTTCACCTAGATAAGCAAGACCGGTGTGAGAACTTAAAATAGTTTATCTTTAAAACAAAGAACAGGATAATTTTAAAATAGATTCGCAATGCTTTTTAGAAAATGAGACTAACATAAGGCCTCCCGCACACACACACAATGCAAACGTCGAATCGGAGGAGATTTCTCCTTATGATAATCAAAGACGCTTGATACACATTAAAAAGAAACATGTGATATTATTACTAGTGCATAGTGTAGGAAAACATTTCGAAAGTAAAGATATAAATCTTAGCCAGCATAGGCATTTCGCTCTTATGCCTACTATAGCTACCATGTTCAATAGCAGGTTACCGCCACATTCCACGGCAGGTTATACAACTGAAACCGTACAAGGATCGTATTGTTTCTTTGGATTTCCAACAAATGGTCAGTCTAAGGAACTTCCTACTGCCACATGGGATCGCCTCTGGCGGGACGTCCCGAGAACTTAACCAGCTCTCTGCCAACACAAGGCCGGGTTACCTTTGTCACTAGGTAACTACTACACGAATATGCCATCCCCCGGTCCCTTTGGACCTTTATCCGAGCGCTCGACAACCAACATCACATAGTAATAAATATAGTGTGTCAACATGAGTAAGTATCTGGGCTCCATACCATGATACCACCCTTTCCAGAAGGAAATGACATACCCTAAAGGGCGCGACCCTCATAACCTTGCCGCATATTCCTGTTTTGACCATTTCCGGGGAGTGAGGTCTGACGAAGTCTCGTCCACAAAGCTAGGCACAAAGCCACGCTTTGATCAACAAATGATCAATAAATAATCATCACACAACAACACTAAGCATGCCACATTACCAAATTGGGAATATATCGCTGATAACCTTCAACTACATAACCTCTGAGCGCGTACGTCTCAGAGAAGGGTGTTAAGCTAAGAGAATAAATTTCCGCCACTAATAGAAATGTATTTGAAAGAAATCTGCTTTATATCTCAAAATGTAATGTCAGACACGTAACCATACAAGTCTGTTCCGGGTTCGAACAGAACCGAAGGCACTTCAAAAGAAGTCCTTGCAATCCGGGTATTCATAATCCCGATAAAACTTCTCATCACAAAGAAAATCTCCATACCGTAGCTAACAGTGCAGAGACAATTGATATGCCATCCTATCGTTGTCACAAATACCCGGTCTTCACCACCAGTCTTCAATGCTATCCACGTCGTATCACTATTCGGAGTGGGTAATCCGAATAACGAGCGCAATAATTTAAAAATAAGTGTAGCATTTCAATTTCAACCAATTCACAACAAATATCTATTTAAGTGTCAATATTGATAGTCGGTTATTTAACTATCAATCAATATTCACAACACCACCCGATTTCAAATAATTTCCCAAATTATTTATTTTCAAAAATATTTTTATAAGATATATATCCCACACTTCAACCATTTGAAAACCAATTTCAAATAAATTTACACCCTTACAACTTTCATTTCAAAATGGTTCATTTAAACCAATTAAATAAATCCTTACCGATTTATTAAATTTACGTTCCAAATCCATAAATTAATTTCCACACTTCAAAAATAAATCAACGTTTATTTTTAAATAATTTCCCTTTCTTTTATAAATTCCATAGTGAATTTACAATTCCCAAAATATCTATGAATATACGATTTTTAAATCGATTTCTAATATTCATTTTCAATTTATCTTTAAAAGATAAAATCTCAAACATTCACTTCATATTGGAAAAACATTTCCATACTTATTTAATAATAAGTAATTCACCAATCTATTTATTTTCAACATTTTGAAAATGTTCAATATGTTTAAATTCAAATTAAGTATATATTTTATTCTTTCAGGAAAATATCTTCTTAAACACATTTATTTGGGTCAAAACGAATGTTACGTAAAACATCGTTACGACAACCCAAAATCACTAGTATAGGGATTCGAACTTAAAATAGATATATAAATCTAAATACAATATAAAACATTTCCTTTCGGAAATCATTTACCATAACAACAGTGTTATAGTCCAACATTTCCTTCTATTTCTCGAAACATCTATTTCAACAATAAATGTTGAAATCTATGGTTTCGATACTTAATACATTTTAAAACATCTTTAAATCGTTTTAAATTCTATTTAAAACATCACTTTTCCAAAATATTTCTTTAATATATTATTCACTGTCCAAAATCGTGAAAATATTTCCTTATCCAAATTCAACATTTCTACATATTTTATTTAAAGGATTATCCACTGTCTAAAATCGTGGATATATTTCCTTTAATAAGCTATAATAATTAACTTATCAAAATAAGTCGTATTCGGATTTATAAAACAATGTTTATAAATTCCACTTATATTTATTTTATAGAAACTTCCACTTATAAAATCCCTTAATGGACAAATTCTATTTATATCTCATTTAAATGACAAAATCCAATTTATAAGTTAATTACTTATAAATCTTTTATTTTACAAAATCTACACACTTTATAACTTCACAATTTATAAATCTATAAACTTCATTAACTTATGGAATCCATTTATACTTCATTTTAACCTTATAAAAACTCGTTTTATAATTCCAATAATTTTAAATTTATAAATATCAATTTTATAAATCTTTTATATAAATCGTTTATAATAATTCAAAAATCCCAATTTAAATAAACCAATCCTTTTAATAATTTACAAATCGTTATTAAAGCTTATATAACTCCAAAATCATACTTAAGTATTATTTTCCAAAAATATCATTTTTATAATAATAAAAATTATAATGTTTATTTATTTAAAATGAATAAATTCCAAAATTAAATTTTATTCTGAATTCTCAACTTAAGTTTTCAAAATTCCAATTTTAATTAATTTTGGCATCTAACGATGCCAAAATATATTCGTCTAAAATTTAGTCTTTAACAATCTCAATCACAAAGATAATTACGTAGATTATAAATAGATCAACACACAACATTGAAACTAATTCAAATGTTTGAGGAATCCAATTGGATCCCTCCAACCTGTTTCCCTGCATCCAAAGATGTTAGCACAATACCAATTTCGCTTTAAGACGAAATAACGCGGTATATGGGATTTATAAAATACTATCCGCTATTATGCGGCGCAATAGGGTCTCATCCACTATATAATGCGGGAAATAATCTCCAAGTACATATATAATACCAATTCCATATAAGTTGGAATTATCGCGGTATATGTTTTTAATAAATAACCTCCGCTTAACAGACGGCGTATAATGTCTATTTCAATCAATAACAGATAATAATTTATTATCCAGGCATACAATCAAGCAATTTTTAAATATAACTATTTAAAATTTAAATCGAAACAATTCGATTGAGTGAGATGTTCTCACCTTGATTTCAATTTCCAGCTTTTTATTTCGAATAAAATTAAACGGACATTTAATTTTACCCACAATTTTCACTAGCTCCAAACGATTCCAATCCAGTTCCATCGCATAGTGTTCGTCCATACGAACCCAACGCAACTTGTTTCGTGCGTATTCGACCTCGTATGAAAGAGATACAATATTTTAAAGTTTACACGAATTTTAATATAAATAAATTTACATTTTTTTTTATTTTAAACCCTACACTCAATCGCAGCCCTCCATTTCGAAACCTTCATATCTGGGCCGCCCCCTTCATCTTCTCCCTCACGTTGATTCTCAGCTACAACCGAACCCATAGCCGCCACGTTCAAGTAATTATCATGACCAAACCGAGCAGCTTGAAGACGATCAGAGGGCGCCGCGTCGAAGCACGTCACGAGCACTACACTTGGCTACAAGCACATCGAGCTCGGCCTCCATTTCCTCCTCGAATTTCATGCGCAACCCTAGGTGAACACGAGCAGATTCTGCCTCCATGTCGCTCCGAATACGATCATACACGTTGGATATCTAGAACTCGCTGGCCTCTACAATCTTCTAGTTGGAAATTTCTTGAGAAAATTGATGGATTGAGAGAAATATCAAGTGGCGGCCGGCTCTTGATAATTAGGTTTAGGGTTTTTTTTGCAAATGAAAAGAGAGGGGTTCCTTTTATAGAAAATAATGAAAAACACTATTCACTCCAAATTCCGAACTCCAAATCTCGCGCGGTGACCGACGTTTCTAGGGTTTACCCCACGTTCCAGACACAATGGAATAGGTTTCGGGAGCCAATTCGATTATCTGTGCGAGTTACGGTAATAAACGATCAATTTAAATTAAATCGATCTAAACTAATTTCTATGCGTTTTGGCTTGCCTCGGACAAACCGTAAATCCGATTGACATGAAATTTGAAATCTTACAATAATAAAACATTACGGATCAGATGAAACTGGTTTCATCGAAATCCGAGACTGTTTGAAAAATGGTTATTTTAACTCGTCAATTAAATAATAAAATATTCAATTTTCACAAATTAACTTTTAATTCAATTTTAAAAGTTCTATAACATCACTCTAACTCCAATATGATTAAATAAAATTTTACAAATCATTTTTAATCATAATAAACCCAAATTTCAAATATTTCTGAAATTTCAACTATTAATTTATCGATTAATTATCCAATTAAATCCAATTATTCGAAATATAAATTATTCGACTTATAAATTTGACTTATTAATATTTAAAATCAATTAAATATATATATTTTAATTAATATAAATTCTGGGTTGTTACGGAAATTATTTTCCAGCGATAGAGAGGGGAGTACAACTCTATCTTTCCAAAATTTCCTTTAAAAACATTCCTTCCAAATTATATTGAAATACTTATATCAGAAAATACTTCTTTTTATAATATTATTATTATATTTCAAAATCGTTCAAAAGAAATTCAAAACTCTGAAACTTAAGTTCTAAAATTTCCAATTTGATTTATTTTATTTTCAATCTTATTTCACTGTTATTCATAAATTTCACTACCTAACAACCAATATTTTACAACCAAATACACACACACACACACACACACACAGATATATATATATCATTTAAAAATTTATTTTACATATAGAAAATATAATAGGCAAAATTATTTCATCCACTTATATTAAAACCAAGTATTGTGTCGGTCTGTCCTATTAAATGTTTAGAAACCCCTATTGATGTCACAGCGTCTCATGCACGAACCAGAGTTTATAAATACAAAACAAAACAAATTAACACAATATCAAAACCTTTTTATAACACTAAAAAGTACGCTCTCTCATATATATACACTTAGCGACTCCCTAGGCTATTACTACCCTATTAATAAAGAGTCTGACCCCACAAAGATTAGGTTTATCGCTAAACCAAAGCTCTGATACCAACTGTAACGTCCCGCCTTTTCGCACGCTTTAAATCGACACACGTGCCAATTCAAACCATACGGAAGGGCGGATTGTTATGGGGTAAATAAGAAAAACAAGAAAGAAATAAAACAAAATATAATCTCACAGCGGAAGGATAAAATATAATAATCAAATATACAGTTCATGAAGCTGTTTATAAAATATTTAATTTTACTTATACAATATGTATTCAGAGTTGCACATACCAATGAATAAAAATCGATGCAGTGGAATACAGTGTGTAGTGGAACAATATAATATAGTAGATAATAGTACTAGAAACCTTTGTCTTCGTCCTCCAGAATAAAATCTTCAAATCCTGAAACGCTCGGACTGACCCGAGCGAATTGAAAAGACAAAACACTCGAGTCAGAACTAAAAGATCTTATGTAAGTTAAATCAACAGAAATAAATATGAGTGCAGTAACTCAAGAGATGCTCATGATCTACATCTCTTAAGGATCCGTTAAACTATTTACTATGTAGTACAGTTCGCAATTATAATAGTGTCTATTGGTAAAATAAACATACTTTTAAGTAGCGTCAAGGCTTTACATTTTCCACCTCAACACATAATAGTCCCAGTAGTCCATCCAATATAATAGTCCCTCCTGATCGGGAAGCCACCAGAGGATACCACACAGGCTACGGGAGAAAACCAAACTCGTACAAGGCGCGATAGGGTAGGTGACACGACACAACTAGGCAATGCCAGGGTAGATATTCCAATTACGCTTCTGGGTCGGTGGTAACGCGTAGCCGCAGCTACCGCTCACCTAGAGCCACACCCCTAAATAAAAAAAATCAAAAGTGGCCATCGAATCAATCCAAAAGTCAAAGTAAAATATCGAAGGGATGTGTCCGATCAAAGGTGCTACCTCAATTAACGAGTCGATTGCTCCTGTTTTAGCCGCCTTATGCCAACTCATGGGAGTTGGGTCCACGTATTTACCTCAAAGGAAACAGCGCCACCATCCTAATTCATTCTGGAATCTCCATCGCATATACGGTTGTTAAAGTGGTTTTCGGAGTTGGCAGAGAGTGTGACAACTTCCGATCCTGGTCTCTTCAACAACCAAACGTTATTATAACACCGCGGTCTTTTCAAAATAGTTTATACTTTAAACCAAATAAAATATCCATTTCAAAACCATATAAATACGGTATCATTTCTATTTTTAAACCTAAATCCATATGATATCATTTTATTTCAAATATTCCTTTTTTCCAAAATCATAGTACTTTCAAATATATATACTTTAAACCCCATAGCTTTGAAACGTGACTTATAATACTTAAATGGTTTAACTATTAAATTTCTTTATATAATAAAATAGCTTCTAAATTTTCCCAACTAAATTCCCAATACCAATTTGATGCTCCAAATAAACCATTTTAATTCCCATATAATTCAATGCTTCATATATTTAAATAGCTTCTTTAATTTCAAAAAAATCGATTCCAATACCAGTTTGAATCCGCGAATAAACCACTTCAAATTCAATATATTTCAAAGCTTAAATATTCTATATTTCAAAACTTAAATTTTAATAATTCATATATTTCAATCTTTAAATATTTCACTATTTCAAAATGGATTCTTTGATAATTTCATATACATCAAATCCAATTCCTATTATTTAAATTTGGAATGTTTACTTAATAAAACTAATATCATTTAAGCAAAGCGTTTTAAACTTCAAATAACAGGATATACTTTCTCTTTAAGTTAACTTGATAATATTCATTACAAGTGATTTATTCATTTAATCCTCTAAACCAAAATCAAGTTACACAAATCATACCTTTAAAAATCTCAGATTTATTTAAATTTCAAATCAATTTTTATTCGAGGATAATTCTTAAAACACTTTAATTCAAATAAATTCATATTTCTCTTCCGTCCTTTATTATTTAAGTCATTACACTCTATAAATATAACATAAATAAATACTTCACTGTATCATATATTAATAAAATCAACCTTTATTATTAAACTTCTTTTATACTTAAACTAAATTTTTCATAGCCTAAAACAAAGAAATTTTATTAAATATATAAATATAACATTTATAAATATCCGAATCAATATCTCATAAACCATATTTCTTTACAAAACCATAGAAACCTTTCAAAATATCTTTATATATAGACCGTGGTGCCCGTATGTAATTTTCTATCCTATGGTCAAGTGATACAGATATTTATCATTTCAATCCGTAATTTAAAATAAAAATTACGGTTATATATCATTTCTAACCACAATCCCGAATGAAATGAAAATGCATAAAACTTGCAGTTTATAACAATATAAGTACAGCATCCATTCATCCAATATCAACCATCAACCATTTATCACAATCATCATCCTAATTCAAACAATACATCAATATATAACAAGTGGTAATAACAGGTATCAACTATCAGTTTATATTCAAAAATAAATTATAACTGTTTAACTGGCAGTTTATATGCAATACAATAAATAACAATTTAACTGGCATTTAATATGCAATAATGAACTAAATAACAGTTAATTAAATAAATGCAAATTAACTGAGATAATGATGACATATATGCCAAACAGCTATAAATAAATTTCAAATCACATCACAAATGAATTTAACAAACATAAGAAATCTTAGAAGTTATGGGTGGGTTAAAACACTCACCTTTTGAATTTAAATCCAATTTAAACCCAAAAATTGCACAGTCTCCAAATCCAACCAAACTAGCACCAAAATGTTCGAAATTTTATTACGATCCTAACAAAAAAACTGCACGTAAATCGGACAACGTATGCTAAAGTTATTCACGTTTGAATGCTTAAATTTTGAAATAAAAATAAAAATAAAAGAGAACCCCCTTACCAATCAATTGAAGCCACGTAGCCCTTCTTCATCACGCGCCCTGTTCACGCGTGAACTAGAAAATTCGAACCCAAAATTTTGCCGCGCGTCCCTAACTTTGACCACCACTTGCCAACGCCCATGACTACCGGAGGTGACCACACTACCCCCATCTGGTTCGCCCTCCCCCACCGCACCTACTAGTGCCGACCATGCCGCCGCCAAGCCCCCCTATCGCCGTCGTAGCCACCTAAAAGAATTTGGGTTTCGAATGCAAAATTGCAAATTCCCACCACCACACGCACATCCAGGTCAAATGACCACCAGCGTCGAACTCCATACGTGAGCTCTTCAAAACCCATATTTTAATTTCGTCGATTGATGACGAAATCAAAAATGCCCAATTCGACTTTGACGGTGATTTCTGATCAATCCAGTCACTGTCGAAAAACGTACAGCAGATGTAGGTTCGTATCAATGAGATCTTCGATATATATTTTTTCCAGATTTCTCTGAGGAGTTTGAATTTTGGATTTGAATTTTGATTTGTGTATAGATCAAGAATATAGATTTCTGTCTGCCATTGAGGAAGAGGAGGAACATAGAAGTTTCTATACGTATAGAAATGAGAATTGGAGGCTGCTAGGGTTTATAACTGGATATTTATAGGCAAAGTTGAAATAGGATGGATCGGATAAGATAGATGTATGCGCTAACGACAAAGTGGCCCTAAAAGCCCGTTCTGCCTCCGAAACGAAATTGGGTCAACCCATATATCATAATAGATGTTTAAAAATATTTTAAATGCAATGGAAAAGGTTTCACGTACAAATTCAATCGTATGAAGAAGTTATGCTAAAACCAATATCTTCAAATTGATTTCAATTGATTTCAAATAAATTGATTTCAAGGCGTTTCAAGCCCATACGATCAAACGACAAGTCTGATCGGTACGAAACTTGAAATCCTATAATAATTCACCGATACGGATCCGATTAAACTGGTTTCATCGAAATCCTAGTCAGTGGCCAAAATGACTATTTTTCCATTGATTAAATAAACAAAATTTAGTCAATTTATTCAAATTTTCAAATTTTAAATTGATAATTACCAATTCTTATCATTTTTAAATTCCCAATCATTTACAATGATTTAACCAATTTAACTGTCAAATTAGAGTCGATAAATTTATAAATTTCGTTATTATCCTCCATTTCATTAAATTCGAAAAATATAAATTAAATTAAATTTCCAAAAATTCTATCAAATTTACTTTTCATTATATTATTCAGTTCATTAGTAACAATTAGATGAAACTAACATTTGGTTCATACTTTATTACGTACTTATATTAAATTTCATCCACCTAATATTTACGCAATACTTAAAATTTTAATTTCCATTGATTGCAATAAACCCAATTACCTTAATTTTACATTCAAATAAATAAACCCTGATTCTCATTCTTATTATTGAAAAATCATTGTCCTATAAGGATATTTAACATTGTTTACGTTTCATTACCCTGTTACTTCCCGCTTCACCTTTATTCGTTTTAACTATTTTATTTCCACTTATTGTGTAATAACTACCATAATCCAATCTGTGACGCCCCACCTCTATACCCACGCTAGCCAAGGACACTACGGAGTAATGCCGTCAACTAGCACGGAGAATAAGGCTGTTGAGGAGCAACCATCCGTGTAATTGCTTTGCGCGAGCACCGATATGCCAGATAAAATATAACATGCATTTCATTACGAGAGGAAATTCGACATACCGATACAAACTCAAAGCTACTACACAGTGGCAATAAAGGTCTTCGGAAACAAATATAGAAATAAACATAACACAAATCAGTCACAGATAATTCATATCACAAAGGCGGAAATAGATATGAATATAACACATGAAAGTGTACATCAGAGTAGTGGTCAAATAAGATCCACGACATCACAAAAGAATAGATACAAGTGCTAGACAAAAGAATACATCTATGAGTCTATATCTCAAGTGTATACAACAAAATAAACTACTAATCTAAGTAGTTAGCCAAAAGTCATATTAATGATCCAGGATGAGAAGTCAAGCAGAAGCACCTGTAACATCTCGGTCTGACCCGAGTATTATTTAATAAGAAAATAATAAACGGATTGGTCTAGCTATAAATATCAGATGACATGATATAGAATAAGAAATATGACTAAACGTATAATAATCACAATGCCAAGCTGTGATAAATAAGAAATTGAAAAATCAATAAGAGATTAATCAATATCGCAAAGATCTACTCAAGATAAAAGGAATGTCATACTCCTAATTTCATTCACCAAGCCATAATAATTGATAGATCAAATCAATAGAAATCATGAAAATAGGTAAAGCATAAATTCCAGAATTCAACACACGAAATCCAGAAATCACAAGAAAAAGGATGGCCAATCCCAGAAAAATGAGCCGGAGCTCCTACAGACAGGGTATAGTCCCCCATTGCAGACTTTGAGCCGAAGCTCCTCCTGGTGAGTCAAAAACTCCTCCTGACAAGGTATAGTCCCCCATTGCGGACTTTGAGCCGGAGCTCCTCCTGGTGAGTCGAAACTCCTCCTGACAGGGTATAGTCCGCCATTGCGGACTTTGAGCCGAAGCTCCTCCCGGTGAACCAAAGTTCCTCCTGACAGGGTATAGTCCCCCATTGCGGACTTTGAGCCGAAGCTCCTCCCGGTGAACCGAAGTTCAATAAAAACAACGTACAGTCCTCCACATGGACAAAGAGACATCGCACATTGCTAGTCTAAACCATAAAATGATCGTCATGATCAAAGTGAAGTGTCATTTACAGTAAGCTAGTAAATATATGAGCTTAGCTTCATGTCCCATAACCACTAGCTTAACTTAAATATTTACGAACAAATTGTAGATCTCCACTAGAAAATTGTCACAAGAGTTTCAATCGAACAAGTCCAAGAATTAACCGACGAAGTAAACGCAAGCATTTCATACCACTAGTTTTACTAAGCCGTTTAATTAGATTTCTCATACGAGTGAGGTAAAGGTTTGTATATCTCTACTAATAATGCAAATACTTTCATATGGTGAAGCTTTTTTGAACTTCCCAACCAACCCTTCTACCTACAACTACTTGCAAGTACAGAAAAGGGGCATTTCTGTCCTTTCTCATACCCATGCTCTAATCCCACTCAAATTTCAGCCGTTTCTCCCCACTTTCTCCTCTACCCACTTTCTCCTGTACCCATTTTTTCTCCCAACATGTCAACCGCCTTTCTTAAACCACCCTCCGCCTCAGTCGCTTCCCACAGCCTTCACCTTCTTCACTTTCCTACACAAACTAAATTGATCTTCTCTTATCTGCATCTCCACTTTCTCCTCACGTTGTTTTCTCCGCCTACATGTCAACCGGCTTACCTGAACCCTCCTCCAACTCATCCATATTTTGTGCAACCTTACCCTTCTTCCTGTTCCTCTACAAATTTTGTGCAGCCTTACCCTTCTTCTGCCATCCTGATTTGGTTCCCAATTTTACGCTTTGAAACGTAAATCAACGACCTACCAAGCTGTTTTTTATCTCACGGTCTCTGCGATTTTTTGGTTCATGGAGGTAGGAATTCAGTTATCGTTTCGTTTCCGCTCTGCCTTGCTGAGGTCTGAATCTGCTGGTTGGCGAAGTTACTTGCAAGCTCAAGGTGAAAGAGGCTTCACGAAGTTCATCATCTACTAACAAAATCGTCCACCTTTATTTAAGCTTACGGAACAACAGCGAAGTCATCAAGTCGTTGACTTCCAGATCCGCCGACAAAATCAGAGTCATAGATGATGCCGCAATCGGTAGTGATGATCTCCCTCAAGGTACGAGATTTTTAGTCGACATTATTAGTTTCAATTTGACGATTTACAAATCTAAAAAGATGAATTTTTATCCAAATACTCTTGCTATTTCAGAACAACTGCAAAATCCTTTACTCATTGACTTCCAGATCCGTCGACAAAGTCAGTGTTCTAGATGGTGCTACAATCGGTACTGATCCAAAATCAACTATTTACTACTTTTGATGTACTTTCTGCAACAATTAGATAGTTTTTGGGAAGAGTGTTTGTGAATGTTGTTCTATGCTACTTTTAACTGATTTTAAGTTATTAGTTTTTTGGCTAAATTAATAAAAGAAGAAAGTCTCTTCTTTTAAATGGCATCAAGTGTGTTCTCCGTTCTATAATCGATCAATTAATTTTGATTCATTTATTCTCTACTTTGTTTCTAAAAAAGTCATCGTTGTAATTTTGTAGGATATTCATTCCATAACAGTTGGTTTTTGACTGGAGCTCGAATGACCCATTGGAGGTGGAGGAACTAGGCAACCAAGGTATTCAGAATATATAGCTATTCTGATTAGTACAACACAAACGACAGTAAGTTTTATTTATATATCTTAAGTAATTGTTGTGTTGCGTACCATGCCTTTTATCAAAACAACATGCACAAAAATAGTTTACTTGAATACATGTTGTCAAAGGCTTTTTTTAATAATTTAAGCTAATCGAAACTCTAATTTGTTTGTTATTCTTTCATTCTTTCATAAACATGTACGTCCATGTGTGCTTGATTGTCTTCCAAAATGATCTAACTCTTCAGAGATTGTGCATATTTTGGAAGCTCCAGGAGACACTAATAGTATTAGATTTTAAAACCACAATGGAAGATATTTCTAAATCGGCATTCCCATTACCAACTTTAAGCAACTTCCACAAAGGGTCGTCACTACAGATAGGAGTTTTAAAGCAATGTTGAAAGTAGATAAAAATATATGCCAAAATTTTGATTTCACCATGTGTTCAGTGTTTTTTTGATCTTAGATCACTAAATATATGGTGAAATTAACTATCTTTTGGGTATAGATCACTAAATCAATAATTGAAAGTAGAAAATATATGCTAAACTTTTGATTTCACCATACATGTGTCCCGTGTTAAGTAATTTTTTGATCTTAGATCACTAAATATACAATGAAATCAATTTTTTTATTAAATATGAACAAAAAAAACTATTCAAGTTTATGAATTAGCGATAGTTCGTAGGAACATTGATTATATTAGACAAATAACTACCATATTGTTTTTCATAAATTCAATGCAGACATCCTAATTATGTTTCATGTTTTAAATTTAGTTTTACAAATATTTACACTTACCAAATATTTAAAAAGCCATGAATAAACTATTTAACAGAAGTTCCCAAAATTCAGTGCCCACATCCTAATTATATTTAGTGATTTCAAGTTTAATGTAATGATAATTTATACTTACCAAATGTTTTAAAAATTTACACAAAATAACTCTTTACTAAATGACCCTTAAGTTTGCAGTAGATTAAAAAAGCAAAATTTAGCTTCTAAAATTTCTACGTCATGTTACGTATTAAGCTTCAACCTTTGTGAATAACATTTCTATTTAGTTCTTAGTTTCCAGCTGCATTTTCGAGTTCTCCCTCCATTTATAATGCGTTTTTAATCATTTTGGATTGGGTCTGAGATTATATTTTTACCAGCTATTAGGAGTTGATCTCAAGTTTTTTTACTTATCTTTAAACATACACATTGTTAATGGTTTGTAGCACAAGAACTATCAAAATACTATATCAAGAGCGAATGTAAAACATTATGAAACAGATTTATTTCATTTTGCATAATTTATGAGAAATGAGTAAAAAAAAACATGAAAATTAGTTTAGTATGCTTTTCTTCCAGAAAAATGAAGAAACTACCATATTGTTATTGCTAACAATGAATGTTTCATATTCTTTGCTTCTAGAGAAATGAGTCGAAAAACATGAATTTGATCCATAAAAATTAAGATTTTCATGTAAGGTCAAGAATGAGATTATACAGAGCAGGCTAAAATATATAGAACAAAAAAGTGATTTTGCGGTCATTTTTTTATCACTCTATTGTTAATATCTGATTTACTTAGTCTCTTCAACACTGTTTTGCCCAACTCAGTTGATTTTAACATTCATTGTCTATTTGCAGCATTGGAAAAGGATCCAAAATAGTCAAAAGTATTTTTTATATTATTATTTTTCAAATTCTGTTTGCTACACAGATTAATTATAGCTCCTCTCCTTCCATTAAACTATGTATTATAGATCCTCATGTTTGGTTGTTTTTGTGAAGCGTTTTCATAATTGTTTTTCTAATATGCTAGAGGCATTCGAAGAACAACCAACATAATTTTGTTCTCATGATTTTTTTGTGTCTTCACACATCATGAGTTTGATCGAAACAAAACAAGTAAAGATTTCCATAAAATCCTTTGTTAATTCTAGGACTTCTTTACTTATCTCAAATATGGAAAATTTTAATAGCATTTGATAATTAAAGTGGAAATATATCTACTTACTATTTCAAATGGTCATTTATGGCTCATATTTTAAGGCAACCAATCCTGAATTTAACATAAATGACTCAAATTTACATGTTTGTAGTAACATTGTCAACATTTGTTAGATTATTGCAATAGACTTAATATTTTATTTCTTTTTTCTTATTTGATTAGTTATTACAAGGTAAAATATATGTACACACTTACTGACCTAGGAAGTTAGTTATGATTGTCAAATATTTGTTTTAATTGCAAAAATATTTATTGTGGTTGCTGCAATTAAAAGTTAGTCAAAGTCCACCTACATAAGGACAAGATACATTATACTTGGTGGATTTTCAATGCTCTTATTGTACCAAATACACAACAATGTAACAACTGACAGAACATTTTCGTTTGACGCTGCATGGATCTACAGATTATATATACTCGTTGAATTTGATAGCCCATTTGTTATATGAATTCACTTCCCCTTACTTGGTTATTGGATACCATCTCCCTTCACTCAATACCATACCTGAAAATCAAGCTTTATGCTACTTTCATGAACAAGTCAGATTGCACTGGCTATCACCTATATCGATGCAGCTGTCTTCAGCCCTTTTATGCCTCCATTTGTCTCTCAGTCGAATTGCATCGGATACCATAATCGAACTGCTGTTGGAGGGTACATCTTAGGAAGCATTTTCGTAAATCCACAGCGGCAGCAGGTAAATAAAAGAATAAAGAGTAGTATATCACATATTTTGAAATGGGATCTAAATAAATATATATTAGCAGGCTATGATAAGAGAGCAGCAACAACATGTTGCATAGAAGCTGGCAGCCATGGCAGCAGCAGCAACAGGGAGAGAGCAGGAGTTGATGATGGCGAACAGTAATAGTAGTAATACTGTTTTGACGGCATAGCCCATAGTGAGTACTGGGCCGGTGCATGAGGATTTGGCACTAAGCCCATTGCAGTTTGACGACAGTTTCAATGTGCATGGTCAGAAGGTTAGAGTAAGCAGCAGCTGCAGAAGCAAAATTTTCAGATGCAGTATCCGTATGTGGATGTATCATGTAATCTTGGGACCCGCATCACCAGCAGAATCATTTTGGGCAGCATCAAAGGGCAAGCGGTAATGAAGGGGGAGTGGTTGAATTATTCTTTCTAACTGACGCATTTTTTTAATTTGAGTTTTGATGGTTAATAATAGATTTTTTTTCTTAATGCTATTTGAAGTAATTTTTGGACGATTGATAGTACTATGTCGTGCATTTTATATGTTCAACTGATTTATGTTTATGAAATTTTATTGCAGTGTTAGCTACAATAAAAGGATGCATGTTATACATAAGTAGAGAAAGAGGATAAAAATTAGGTACTAATTTTAAGTTGAGTTTTTGTTTAATTTTGAATGTTGTAATGAGTAATGTAATAGTTGTTTCAATGTTGTACTGTTTTGTCAATTTCTGTATTGTAGCAATTGAATATGCAAAGTGCACCAAAGACTTTGATATTTCATCATTTCATGTAAAGGCTCTGATGATCTGATCAATGCAAGAGTTTGATCAAATTAATTTTGTATGAATTTTGGGTATAGAAAATTGATATTCACACTTTAATTTCTGTTATGTATATTGGTGCATTTATACCTGCAATCTAATTTTGCATAAAATATTCAAGTTGATTTTTCATACTAGGTCATATTATTATTAGGAGTTCCAAGTGTCAGCTTATTACTGCATAATATTAAACACGTTTATATTGAAATGACTTTCTTATTCGGTGACTACGGTTACGTTTATATTGAAATGACTTTCTTATTTGGTGACTACGGTTTAGAGGTTTGATAATCTATATTGCTTCCTACCTTTCAACGTTATTGAATGCATTTGCAATACAAGTAAGTCAAAATATGTATTGTAGATTTTGGTATCCACTATCATAGTACACGGTTGGATAACAAATAAAAGAGTAAAATATTGTACCTTATCCGTTACAGATTGTATAACCCTTTTACTGTAATATGTACGCATTTACCATTTTTAGCGAATAAAACTATCTTTTACATGTACAACAGTTCCACTACTATTACTGCCATACTACTCACGTTATCGATATTTATAATCCGCTTTTGCACTACTAATATAATAACACATTGCACACATCTGTGATACACAAACACATACATATTTTATATACTGGTCACGTATAGTACATATTCAAGTTTCACATACAAATCTTACAGGTTAACTCGGTATGCATTTGAAGAAAATTTTGGCGAAAACAAATTATATTACCAGCACTAAGGGCATGTTGTCTGTTTTTCAGCATGTAACAGCAACCTGAAGGGTTCCGTAGGAGAGGTGGTTGAAATTCTCAGTATGACTTGGAAGCCAATAAGCTTTTCAAAGCAGGTACAAAATTACATTGTTCCCATAGTAAACCAACTGTGGAATTGAAGAAGGTATTTTACGAATTTCAAAACGAAATCGCCCAACCTCTACTCATTGATTTCTATTTGTTACAAGTATAGATGGATAAAATAATGACCAGTAGCATGCTGGAGAAACATACCAGCTAATTGAACTGAGGTTGTTGCCTTACTTCAATTCCCACATCAACTTCCGTTACAAAATTGACAAAACATGCACACTAGACAACAAAATGAATTCACACTGTAATAATTTATTCAATGCACATTTGTCATAGTTCTCTTCACACCCAACCATTTTGACACCTATTTGCCATACTCACGTCCATCGGACGTGCCTCCATACTTGTACTAATAGATTAGAAGTCGGTTTGAGAAAACGAGCTTTGTAATAAAATAGTGTTCAAATCATTTGAAGAAAGAGTTTTGATATTTACTACTAGTATAGAAAACCTTTATATTTTTAAAGTGACAAATCACAAAGAAGATTGTAGGAACAATCAATCACTAAAATTCACATACGAAGATGTGAATAAAATCCAAAGAAACCGATAAAGAATCCATCGAAATGGATATTCAAAAATCCCTAAAAAGGAGTCATCAAAGGCATAATAAATGATAACAACAAATATGATCATCACGAATCGATTTAAATTGGAATTCTCAAGCGAATAGGCAAATAGGCAAAAAGAGTGCAGATTTAGACGTCTAAAATCAAGGATTCAGACGTCTGAATCTGGAAAATAAATATTTTCCAAAGACAGAATTCAGACGTCTGAATCCCTGAATCCAGACGTCTAAAATAGGCACTTTTTAGCCTATTTCCTTTCTGGTTCAAAATGAACCAATTCAGACGTTTGAAATCATATATTCAGACGTCTGAATCTGGGAATAGAAATCTCCCCAGAACAATATTCAGACGTCTGAATCTTAAGTTTCAGACGTCTAGATGAAGGGTTCAGGGCATTCCCTGAACTTAGGCCAAAAATGGCCAAACGAATATCGGAAACGATCGAACGAGCAAATGACGATGACTAAGGAATTACGTCGAACGACAACCCAGCCTAAACGGCTCTTCGATATGCCTCAAATATCAATGTCCAAATATCCATAAAAGTATTTTCATAAATTAGACCAAAACACCAAAAATTGGAATATACACCAAATCAATCCAAACCAAAATCAATTGCACAAGAATAAGTGTTAGGAATTCATACCTAACAATCAAAGATAATAATAGACTAAGATGTGAGATAAAAATCTCACCTTTGAACCCAAATCAATTGAAGAAGAGGCTATAGAGCAATGGTAAGAACAATCACTCTTCAATTCCAACCCAACAAGCTTAAATCTAAGCTTAAAGGAGAAACATTTCCTAAATTAGGTTTAGGAAATTTCTGAAATCAAAGAGAGAATGAGTTGGAGAAGAAGAAGGAGATGCTTACTAATGGGTTCTCTTTGAATTTGGAGCAAGAAGTTGGATTTGCAAAGAAAGCTAGGGCTTAGGAATTTCCATTTCCCATCTCTTCCACCATTTTTACTTTAGCTTGAAGTGTTTAATTAAAGAGGAGAAGTTATGAAGAGAAGGGGTTGGGCTGAGCTAATAAGAGTGCAGTCCAAACCAAAGTCATAAGCGGGAAAATGTAGCAAAAATCAACTATCTCCAAACATATCGAAGCTTATACTCAAAAAGGTCGCAAACGGCATTTTGAACTCAATGGAAGTGGTCTCGAGTCCTAATCCGACTGTTTCCAAAAAGTAGCTTTTCGGACCAAAATCCGACGAATGATAAAATATTTAAATAAAATATTTAAATATACAATCGATAAATATGCGGGTTGTTACAGACTCCCCTCCTTAAAGAAATTGCGTCCTCGCAATACTTAAGAAGAAAATAAAGAGTAACAACCATAAAAGCATATCAACACAAAAGAAAATTTGAAATAGGAAGTTCACCATAAAAAGCATGAAAGAGTAAGTCCGAACGGGATCGCTCGATGAATTCTCTAGATTCTCAGGAGTAATCCCTAAGATTTGGGAACCATTGAACTCTCACAAGAAGAATATCTTTATTCCAAAGGCGCTCAACCTCCAAAGCAAGGATGCGAATGGAATATTGCTCATAAATCAAAACTAGTGAAACTTCAATTTCCACAATATCACCGGGCTCAAGAATAAAAACCGAAAACCCTAAGGCATTTCCGTAGATAAAAGACGTGGAGAACGTCAAGAATAGCAGAAAACTAAGCCAGTGCAACGGCGTAGTACAGAAACGGTACGCCCGAGAAACTAGAAACTCGAATAATTTTGGAACACCGACGTAGTACAAAAACGGTACGTCAATGATCCAAAGTTCAAATAATTCGGAACATCGACGTAGTACAAAAGATAATCCCATTCAGACAACTTCAAAGAATCAACCACTTGTTGCTTACGGCCAAGTGCATAGGCAACGCAGTTCTCCTTCCGGGAATAAAAAGAATATCAAGATCATAAGATGCAAGGAACTCGAGTCGACATGAAGTTCCTTATAAGAAAATAAATATTCCAAAGATTTATGATCGAGGTGGAGAACAAATTTCTTTCCCAAAATAATGATGCCAAACTCTAAAAACAAAAACAATAGCCGCGAGCACTAGGTCACGAGTGGCATACCTAGTCTCAATCGACTTTTAATGATTTAGAAGCATAAGTGATAGCACGTCATCTTTTGCAAGAGAACGGCATCCAACCCAATACGATTAGAATTGGTACAAAAGATAAAGTTTGGTTCCCAATGGGAATCACAAGAATAAGCGTATCGAAAAGAAAGAATTTCTTTTAAATAATCTTCTTTTCTGAAAAGTTAAGACTTTCAAAATTACATTTATCTCAATGTAAAAATCTTTCTAGAAAAATTTACATTTTACAAGTCAATATACCGTGTCTGATTGTCTCATCAAAGCGTTTAGGAAATTCCTATCGATAACGTTGATCAAGCGCATCGACCAAAATTCTTAAAACACTAAATGGGCAATACAATCACAAAATCATCTTTTATATGATGAAAATATCTCTTAAAAGTTTTGAGAATATTCTTTGCTCGTTTAAGATCAAAATCTAATTATACTTATAAATAAATCTTATGAAAAAGATTTGCAAAGATTTGTAAATTGCTATTTTCCATCCAAAATCAATAAATACAAGAATGGTCTCATCGAAATATTCATAGAATATTCGATTTATAAAATGGATGAAACAAGCTGGACAAACTGAATGACATAATAAGTCATTCATAAGAATCATAATGAGTGCGGAATGCGGTAAGTGGAATGCTAACTCCCGCAACTCGTAGCCAAATTAAAAATTCGGTTGCAAGGTCGGACTAAAAAGACCTTAACATCACTCAAAAACTTGCTTAGGAGATAATCCTAAGACAAATTCAAAAATACCGAAAAATTTCTCAAACTACATGAATGAGAGAAATAACACTTTCCTTATAAGTGGGCTTAAGGAATAAAATGATGCCTTCAAAAATTTGAAATCGGAATCACAAGAAAAAATAGAAATCTGCTTAACAGATAGAAAATGTCAGAGATGAATAGTCCACACGGAAAATAGGATATGGGCCTCACAACGAATAAGCCAATCCTTACAAAAAATCAATTCCGGAGCCTAAGTAAAAATATCGGCTCGGAAAGAAAAATCACATAAAATAGTTTCGGCATCAATAGAAAGCAAATTGAGTGTTGCGGATCTACCATCCGGATTCACAATCCTCAAAGAAGTCATCAAGCCCAAAATATTCAAAGAAAAAGAATCGACAAGTTCTTTTGATGTAAAAATCATGAGATGAAACCCGTATCAACAAGAACTCAAATAAGAAGATCAAGAAATAAAACAATGCCATCAAGGATTGAGTGAAAAATACCTTGACCGAGAGAAGAGTTTCTAGGGGATTGCACTGCATTGAGCTCTCCCTCCTTCTTACTTTGAAGTACGGGACATGCAGTAATATGGTGACCCAAATTCTTGCAATAGTGACAAAAGAGGGGTCTCGGACACTCCCTTGCATAATGGTCCGTTGAACCACAATTGTAGCATTGACCACGACTAGAGGTAGGAGTCTTTGCTACTAGAATTTGTTGCTTCCCTTTCTTATTAGAATTGGGGACTTTGAATTTGATAGGCCTCTTCAAGTTATTGTCGAAGTTCTGTTGGGCACGCACAACTTCAACATCACCTTCATTATCGGCCTCTTCAAGATGAAGAGCGATATCAATAAGCTGATCAAATGAAACTTCAAATTTCAGGAGTAATGGCTCCTTAAGATTCTTATTCAAGCCATAGACAAATATCTGATTTTTCTTCATTGGGGTGTTAATATACTCAACCCCGTATTTAGAAAGAGATTCGAAAGATGCGACATAGTCTGTCACTGAAGATTCACCTTGAACAAGGTCAATAAAACGTCGTGCTAAAGTTACTTTTTCAGCCTCCGGCACGAATTTCAATTCGAATCTTCCTCGGAATTGCTCCCAAGAGAGATCCGCCTCAACGATTTCAGAAATTAAAAGCTCATACCAATCTAACGCTCTTTCTTGGAGCATGCTAGAAGCCACTTGGACTCGATGTAGATCAATAAGGTTCATGCGAGAAAAGATACGATCGCATGATTTGAGCCAAGCTTGAATTTCTATAACACTCTCAGATCCGATGAATGGCCTTTCACCCAAATCGGTATAGTCTCTGCACAAGCGTGCAAAACCAGATCTAGGATGAGTAAGATCTGGATTGGGTCCTGCAGCTTGAGCATTCTTTACTAGATCAAGAAGCTTCTGGGCAGACATAAATACTCCATCCTGAGGAGTAGCACTAGATTGACCAGCGCTGGGACGGCCAGGTCTAACCATTTCTCCTCCTTAAGAAAGAAAGAAGGAAGAAGAAGAAGGTTATTCACAAAATGAATATCAAGCAATATTGATAGATAAAACAAGGAATCATAAAGCAAATAGGATAGGATGGTACGAAGACCCGAATAAAATCCTAAAGCACGACTCCTAAGATGGACTTAGGACAATGATCCTTGTTAAATTATTCTACATTGTTCCGAAGTTTGGCTCTGATACCAAGCTGTGACGCCCCACCTCTATACCCACGCTAGCCAAGGACACTACGGAGTAATGCCGTCAACTAGCACGAAGAATAAGGCTGTTGAGGAGCGACCATCCGTGTAATTGCTTTGCACGAGCACCGATATGCCAGATAAAATATAACATGCATTTCATTTCGAGAGGAAATCCGACATACCGATACAAACTCAAAGCTACTACACAGTGGCAATAAAGGTCTTCGGAAACAAATATAGAAATAAACATAACACAAATCAGTCATAGATAATTCATATCACAAAGGCGGAAATAGATATGAATATAACACATGAAAGTGTACATCAGAGTAGTGGTCAAATAAGATCCACGACATCACAAAAGAATAGATACAAGTGCAAGACAAAAGAATACATCTATGAGTCTATATCTCAAGTGTATACAACAAAATAAACTACTAATCTAAGTAGTTAGCCAAAAGTCAGATTAATGATCCAGGATGAGAAGTCAAGCAGAAGCACCTGTAACATCTCGGTCTGACCCGAGTATTATTTAATAAGAAAATAATAAACGGATCAGTCTAGCTATAAATATCAGATGAAATGATATAGAATAAGAAATATGACTAAACGTATAATAATCACAATGCCAAGCTGTGATAAATAAGAAATTGAAAAATCAATAAGAGATTAATCAGTATCGCAAAGATCTACTCAAGATAAAAGGAATGTCATACTCCTAATTGCATTCACCAAGCCACAATAATTGATAAATCAAATCAATAGAAATCACGAAAATAGGTGAAGCATAAATTCCAGAATTCAACACACGAAATCCAGAAATCACAAGAAAAAGGATGGCCAATCCAAGAAAAATGAGCCGGAGCTCCTCCAGACAGGGTATGGTCCCCCATTGCGGACTTTGAGCCGAAGCTCCTCCTGGTGAGTCAAAAACTCCTCCTGACAGGGTATAGTCCCCCATTTCGGACTTTGAGCCGGAGCTCCTCCTAGTGAGTCGAAACTCCTCCTGACAGGGTATAGTCCCCCATTGCGGACTTTGAGCCGAAGCTCCTCCTGGTGAACCGAAGTTCCTCCTGACAGGGTATAGTCCCCCATTGCGGACTTTGAGCTGAAGCTCCTCTTGGTGAACCGAAGTTCAATAAAAACGACGTACAGTCCTCCACGTGGACAAAGAGACATCGCACATTGCTAGTCTAAATCATAAAATGATCGTCATGATCAAAGAAAAGTGTCAATTACAGTAAGCTAGTAAATATATGAGATTAGCTTCATGTCCCATAACCACTAGCTTAACTTAAATATTTACGAACAAATTGTAGATCTCCACTAGAAAATTGTCACAAGAGTTTCAATCGAACAAGTCCAAGAATTTACCGACGAAGTAAACGCAAGCGTTTCATACCACTAGTTTTACTAAGCCGTTTAATTAGATTTCTCATACGAGTGAGGTAAAGGTTTGTATATACTAATAGATTAGAAGTCGTTTTGAGAAAACGAGCATTGTAATAAAATAGTGTTCAAAATCATTTGAAGAAAGAGCTTTGATATTTACTACTAGTATAGAAAACCTTTATATTTTTAAAGTGACAAATCACAAAGAAGATTGTAGGAACAATCAATCACTAAAATTCACATACGAAGATGTGAATAAAATCCAAAGAAACCGATAAAGAATCCATCGAAATGGATATTCAAAAATCCCTAAAAAGGAGTCATCAAAGGCATAATAAATGATAACAACAAATAGGATCATCACGAATCGATTTAAATTGGAATTCTCAAGCGAATAGGAAAATAGGCAAAAAGAGTGCAGATTCAGACGCCTGAAATCAAGGATTCAGACGTCTGAATCTGGAAAATAATTATTTTCCAAAGACAGAATTCAAACGTCTGTATCCTTGAATCCATACGTCTGAAATAGGCACTTTTTAGCCTATTTCCTTTCTAGTTCAAAATGAACCAATTCAGACGTCTGAAATCATATACTCAGACGTCTGAATCTGGGAATAGAAATCTTCCCAGAACAATATTCAGACGTCCGAATCTTACGTTTCAGACGTCTGAATGAAGGGTTCAGGGCATTCCCTGAACCTAGGCCAAAAATGGCCAAACGAATATCGGAAACGATCGAACGAGCAGATGACGATGACTAAGGAATTACGTCGAACGACAACCCAGCCTAAATGGCTCTTCGATACGCCTCAAATATCAATGTCCAAATATCCATAAAAGGATTTTCAAAAATTAGACCAAAACACCAAAAATTGGAATATACACCAAATCAATCCAAACCAAAATCAATTGAACAAGAATAATTGTTAGGAATTCATACCTAACAATCGAAGATAATAATAGACTAAGATGTGAGATAAAAATCTCACCTTTGAACCCAAATCAATTGAAGAAGAAGCTATAGAGAAATGGTAAGAACAATCACTCTTCAATTCCAACCCAACAAGCTTGAATCTAAGCTTAAAGGAGAAACATTTCCTAAATTAGGTTTAGGAAATTTGTGAAATCAAAGAGAGAATGAGTTGGAGAAGAAGAAGGAGATGCTTACTAATGGGTTCTCTTTGAATTTGGAGCAAGAAGTTGGATTTGCAAAGAAAGCTAGGGCTTAGGAATTTCCATTTCCCATCTCTTCCATCATTTTTACTTTAGCTTGAAGTGTTTAATTAAAGAGGAGAAGTTATGAAGAGAAGGGGTTGGGCTGAGCTAATAAGGGTGCAGTCCAAACCAAAGTCATAAGCGGGAAAAAGTAGCAAAAATCAACTATCTCAAAACATATCGAAGCTTATACTCAAAAAGGTCGCAAACGGCATTTTGAACTCAATGGAAGTGGTCTCGAGTCCTAATTCGACTGTTTGTAAAAGTAGCTTTTCGGACCAAAATCCGACGAACGATAAAATATTTAAATAAAATATTTAAATATACAATCGATAAATATGCGGGTTGTTACACAATCATAGTGAAATTTGTCGATTTCACCAATTAATTTAGATTTTAAATCCAATAAATTAATCTACCTTGGTCCCATTCTTTATTTCATCAATCGTTACTTTAATTTACATTAACAAAGTATTAAATTAAATTTATTACAATGGATTACCAAAGTTTATTTATCCCATTAGATAAACAAAGCAACCTATATTAATTTTCTTTATAAGTTTGTTACTTCAATCCAGATTATAATTCAGTATATAACGCTAATTTTTATTTCATTGCATTAATATATGCCTATTTACAACTTAATTTGAGTAATATTACGTTTTTAATGTGTACTTCTATCAATCGACCACATTAATTAAGATTTTTAAATACTTTACATTCTATTAAATTTACAACATTAAATTTGCATTCTATTAATTACTTTACATACATTACGTATTAATTTCTCAATTAACATAATTTGAACTTATTCCCCAATCCACCAATTATTACTTAAAATAAATTTACGCTTTTATTAAATTTACATTCACACTTCCATTTCTATATTAATAATTATTAAAGTGACGTTTATTATCAATAGCAACATTATAATACTTAACATTTAAATGAACTTTGTTTCCACTAAATTCATTAACCAATTAATTAGGTAATTTATAATAGTTGCTATCCTACTCTTAAATTTATTTCCAAATAACATACTACCTCATTTCCTTTAATTGCAGTTTGATTTCCAAATTTTATGCAACATACTAAAGAACTAAAACATATATTAATCGATTCGTTTTAAATTCAAATCTTTTTATTAAGTTCGGTACTACTATATAAACTTAGTTACCTTGTTTTTTCCCATTCATTACTTTATTATACCCATTCTAACAACTTCTAACCATTGTATTACATTTCTCACAAATGTAACATTTATTTACATTTATTACAATTTATCTCCAATTCCAATTAACCGTCTAAATGAATAGGTAACCTAAAATAAACATTGTCGTTACTCTTTAGTCACATAAGTAAGCCTCTATTACTTACAAATCAATGTTGGCATTTATTTCCATACTACTAATTTCATTCACTTATGTTCTATCCGAACATACATTTAGATTTTATTTCCATTAATTAATTCAATATTTACATCCACTTATTAACATTTTACTTTCATTTATATAGTTGCAATTCATTTTAATTATTTTTTCATTAATACTATTTCAATTTTTATTTCTTTCAGCATTAATTATAGGATCATACTTAATTAACAAATTATAATGTTTTCCACTATTTCTTTATTTGGATTTCATTCCAATTGTCAAGAATTGATTTTATTTACCATTGCAACATTTTATTTCTAACATTCTCTCCAATATAAATTATAAGATTTTCATTTCTTTCTACATTAAATTACAAAATCTTATAAATTTAACAAATTTAATCATCGAAATCTACGGGTCATTACACTCTCCCCCACTAAAAAATTTTCGTCCCCGAAAAGGAAAAGAAGGTAAAAGAAGAATTGGGAATCAACATATCTTACTTAAAATATTAAATTTATAAACAAATGAATTTACAAAATTAATTAATTTAAATAAAATATACCAATTTATACCTATTAAATCATTTTAAACTCAAATTAATATAGTTTGGAAAACATTTTCAAAATATTTTCTTAGTCCAAAAATTTACGGAAAATTTTGGTAGAGTCTCCTTTGTACGGAGAGGCTCGGGAGAAAATATAATATCAATATAACCATATACAACTAATATATTCCAAAATAATATATATCCCAACCCAGGAAAAATAATATAATAACGCTATAAACCGTAATCCGAAAACGTATCTATTTGTCGGGCAATTAACGCTTAATTATGAAACCAAAAGCAGTAGCAATTGCTTCCATAACCTGTATTTCACTTATATAATCCAAAAGAGTTAATAATTATATAAAATGAAATATTTAGCATTGTTTCAATCAATAACAAACAAATCCATCAATCACTAGCAACAAAGCATACAACCATCATATAAAAATCAACCCACATCAATCATTCATTCATATCAAACAAAACAAATAGTTGTTCGGGTTCAAACTTCAAATCGTACGGAATGAAAAATGAACTACTAAGTGTACCCTTCACTCAACAGTCTTAGGTGAAACTAAATAGATTATTCATTCATCCAACAATTTTAAAGTATCCTTACCCAGACAACCATAGACAAACAAAAACAAATTCCAAACAATAAATCAAGTTAATTTTTGTTGATTTCATTTCAAACTATTGTTGTTTGATTTCCCTTTTATCCATATTCTGATTTATCTTTTTCTTATTTTACATTATTTCTTGCAAATTTTCATTTTTAGTTCGATTCGTTTGCATATTACTTCATTTATTTACTGCTCAATTTCATTTATTTACGGTATTCCTCTTTCTGTTTATTAAAATAATTAACTTCAACATTTACTTAAGTCTATAATTACTTATTTACAACACTTACCTTCTATCATATTTCATTATAGTAACATTTCCATTATACTTAGGTTTATACCAATTACAACGTCAATTCTTAAGAATAAAAGAAATTTTGTTGAACACTTCATTACATACTTTTACTTGTACCACTTCCATTACATTTTCTTATTAAACATTTCAACTTTTAATATTCGGTAAGTTATATATATGTTTTTAAGGATATAATTTGAAAGTTATACAAATTTTCTCATTTTCTTAATTAATTCATTGTTCAATAATATTATTCTTTGTTTCATAGATTACAGTTTCAACTTACCTTTAATTTCATTCATAACCTAGCTTAAGTTACTTATTTTAATTAAAGGTTCTAATTATAAATTAGTTACATTCAATTTCACTATAATAATTGAAATTATTAATTAACGGAAACTTAAGAACTAAATATCGGGTTTTTATTAAAAATCATTTAAAATAATAGATAAATGTATATCCTTACAACTTATATATTTATTTATATTTAAACAATTTAAAATTTATATTTGTTTATCCAGATAAACCTGTAGTAAAACTACTATAGTAGCCTTCCCCCTTTGAAACTCGAAAATGAATGTCGATGATGCGTGCACTCATCACCGAAATTATTTCCAGCGACAGAGAGGGGAGTACAACTTTATCTTTCCAAAATTTCTTTTAAAAACATTCCTTCCAAATTATATTGAAATACTTATATCAGAAAATACTTCTTTTAATTATATTATTATTATATTCAAAATCATTCAAAAGAAATTTCAAAACTCCGAAACTTAAGTTCTAAAATTTCCAATTTGATTTATTTTATTTTCAATCTTATTTCACTATTATTTATAAATTTCATTACCTAACAACCAATATTTTGCAACCAAATATATATATATATATATATATATATATATATATATATCATTTAAAGTTTTATTTTATATATAGAAAATATAATAGGCAAAATTATTTCATTCACCTATATTAAAACCAAATATTATGTCGCTCTGTCCTATTAAGTGTTTAGAAACCCCTATTGATGTCACAGCGTCCCATGCACCAACCAGAGTTTATAAATAAAAAATGGAACAAATTAGCAAAATATCAAAACCTTTTTATAACACTAACAAGTACGCTCTCTCATATATATACACTCAGTGACTCCCATAGGGTATTACTACCCTATTAATAAAGAGTCTGGCCCCACAAAGCTAAGGTTTATCGCTAAACCAAAGCTCTAATACCAAATGTAACATCCCGCCTTTTCGCATGCTTTAAATCGGCACACGTGCCAATTCAAACCATATGGAAGGGCGGATTGTTATGGGGTAAATAAGAAAAACAAGAAAGAAATAAAACAAAATAGAATCTCACATCGGAAGGATAAAATATAATAATCAAATATACAGTTCATGAAGCTGTTTACAAAATATTTAATTTTACCTATACAATATATATCAGAGTTGCACATGCCAATGAATAAAAATCGATGCAGCGGAATACAGTGTGTAGTGGAACAATATAATATAGTAGATAATAGTACTACAAATCTTCGTCTTCGTCCTCCAGAATAAAATCTTCAAATCCTGAAATGCTCGGACTGCCCTGACCGAATTGAAAAGACAAAACACATGAGTCAGAACTAAAAGATCTTATGTAAGTTAAATCAACAAAAATAAATAAATGTGCAGTAACTCAAGAGATGCTCGTGATTTACATCTCTTAAGGATCCGTTAAACTATTTACTATGTATTATATTTCGCTATTATAATAGTGTTTGTTGGTAAAATAAACTTACTTTTAAATAGTGTTAAGGCTTTACATTTTCCACCTTAACACATAATAATCCCAGTAGTCCATCCACTATCATAGTCCCTCCTGATCGTGAAGCCACCAGAGGATACCACACGGGTTACGGGAGAAAATCAAACTCGTACAAGGCACGATAGGGTAGGTGACACGGCACAACTAGGCAATGCCAGGGTAGATATACCAATTACGCTTCCGGGTCGGTGGTAACGCGTAGCCCCAGCTACCGCCCACCTCGAGCCACACCCCCTGTAACGACCCAGAATTTTGGCAGTATATTTTAATAAATATTTAATCTAATTTAAATTTAAATACAAGCTTTTCAAATTTATAAACCGATGAGATATTGATCATTTATCAGTTATATATGTGACTGTAAAGAAAATTTTGATTTGAAAATTTAAAATAGAATCTTTCAAAACTATTTAAAACAAAATCTGTCTTATTCAATAAAGTCAAAGGTTCTATATTGTTAATATTTGATATAATATATGAACATAAATCAAGTCTTTAATAATAGAGTTTAAAATAATATATCCTATCAATATTTAAATATAAATATTAAACTTAAGTATAAATCTACATATATGGTTATAAACATAAACACACAAAACATGAGTATAAAATATAATTATGAACATAAGCTATAAATATAAAAAAAAATGCAAATCCAAGCATATGTTATAAGTCAAAGGGTGAAAATTTAATTACAAACTGAAAATAAAATTTAGAAGTTAAGTTAGCAACAGCATCAGATTACAAATAGAACACGAGAGCATTCAAATATAAATACACGTGGTATATAGTCAAAACAATCACTATATTATCTTTACATAAACTTAAGAAAGGATAATCTGTGACATACATTGGTACAATACTAAACTTTTAACAAAAAATATTTACATTATTGTATAATATGTGAACATGTACAATGCAAGAAGCAAGAATTCACATCTTATTTAAAAAATACCAAATACAAGAATCAATAAATATTAATTATTTGTAAACACATTTGAGGAGACATGCATTAATTAGCACAACTTTGTGTCAAAGAAAATCTTACAGCCGAAATTACAGTATCATTCCAATTTATTGTAATTGAACATAAAAATTCTTATTTGGTCAAATATGTAAGGTTGTCCTGGTATAACCTACTCAAAGCCATTTCTATTTATATATCATACTATTTTAGTTCGTTCACATAATTTAGAAACCTAAAAGCAAACCTAAAAAGAAAAAAAAGAAGAAAGGAAAATAAACATTTTTTCCTTGCAACTCAAACAAATTCAAACAGCAAAACAAAAGGGAAGCTTTCAGGAAATTCATCTGCAGTTTCTTCATCAACCTTGCCTTCCATTCAACAATTATTAGGGTGAGTAAACTAACTATTTTTAAAATTAAGTTGGGTAATTAGTTCATGTAATCTTGTGTTTACTATATATATTATAAGTATGTTGTTCTAAGATGTTATCTGGAAGCTTAAATATGTGATGTTCTTCAGTTTCTTTTTTTTTGAATTCCTGAGCAAAGAAGTAAACTTATACATCTTCATATAAAACATCTGAAGTTCAGAATTTATAACTAAATAAGTTGTTTAAAACTTAAATTATAACCTGAAAATGGATTCAAAGCATGATAGTAAATTATAAAAACTGTTTATACAGGTTTTAAGTAAGAAACAAACCAATAGCTAAAATTCGAATGTTTTAATTTGTAAATTTGATCCCATATCTTGATTTAGCATATAAATTAGGATTTTTTAAATAGAAATGATGATTTTAGATCAATATTGTAGGTGCAGTTTGAATATGAATAAAAGATGCATTTTTGTCAATATCTGTTGATTCAACAAATTTTAATTGTTGAAATTTATTATGAAGCAAGCTTGAAGATGTATTAACGTGGGAAAAATGCTAAATAATTTTTCCAATGCAAGAATGTTTGTGACGAATTGAAAGTAGGATTTTGTTCGAATGTTTTTCTTCTGTAAAAAATTGTTTTCGTCACCGTGATTTGATCGAGTGGCTTGTGGTTTTGAGTGAAGGCCGAGGAAGATCTGGACATGGCGTTGGTGAAGGGGCTTTGCCTCCGGTGATCAGTGTTTGTAGATTTTGGCGATTTTCGGTGAGATGTTCGAGCTACTGGTTCGAACTAGAGGAGAAATTTTGATTTTGATCTAATCGTGACAATCTGGGTTTTGTTTCCGATTATTGGGTCGATTTGTGGCGTTTGGGTGGTCTGGGTTGGGGTCGCGATTGTCGCGAGTGGTGCACGAGGTCTTTGGGATGTTGCTTCGAGTCGACCTGTTGCCTGCGTGCATGTGTTTATGTAATTACTGAAGTACTTAAACTTTTAGCTAAATAAATAAATAAATAGGAGAAGAAGAAAGGATCAGGTAGGAAAGAAGAAGTGGAGAAGAGAGGGACGCAGGAAAGAAGGCACGGGTTTTACACGAGGAAACGTGTGGGTTGCTTCGGGTTTATTTTGCTATGGATTAGCCTAATACTTTTTTATTATTAAGTAAAGTTTAATTTTTATTTAAGCAAACATTATTGACAAATGTAAAGCTAAGATATGATTTAAAATCATTAAAAGGGATTAGATTAATAATTAATTTTATGGGAAGTTAACTAAGAATTGTAATTAAATAAGTAATTTAAGATTTAATAAATATGTAATTAAGGATTGATATTATTAATCTTGTGTTTAATAAATTTTGAACTTAAGATTTAATTAATTACTTAAAGTTAATTAATTAGTAATAGTTCACTAATTAAATGATTAATCAATTGATAATTAATGATTTATTAAGTAATAAATTTGTAATTAATGGATAATTAATGATTAATTAAATCCTTATTAATAATTAAATGGGTAATTAAATTTTATAATAATTAATATTATTAATGAAGAATTAATTGATTAAGTGAGAAACTAAGAAATAATTAATAAAATGAATAAGTCGATTAATTAGTGATTAATCAAACAGAATAATAATAGTTTATTCTTAAGTAATTAATTAAATTAAGTTAATCAAACTATATTGATGATTCTTGTTTGATTGACTCTGATATCTATCTGGTGATATTCTGTGATATGTTGTGATATATTCTGGATATATCTGTGATGACTGTGTATGATTTATCTGTGACAGCTGTTATGTGAATTCTATGTATTGAATTAAACTGTTTAAACTAATTAGACAACTTGGCCCTTAAAAAGTCATTTGGATTTCGATGAGACCGGGATCGGGTATCAATTCGATATTCTGAAAACCACATCGACCCAAATTAAACGATAGTCGTGATATCTCAAGTGGAGAACAAGATGGTGTTTCAGAATACAAGGGTTATCGTCGTTAACTCTGATGGTGATCCTAAAATGAGTGTAATGAGATAATGCCTTCGGTTTCATTCGAACCCAGAACGAACTTGTATGGATTGAATGCTTTTAGCACATCGTCAGGCGGACAATGAGCATTCTAAGAGATATGTTCCTTAAAGGTAATCACAGCCTCAAGCCTCATCAACCGGGAATGGCTAAAACATGGGAGATGCAGCAAGGTTAGGTGGGCCACGCCCAAGCATGACGAGGTATACCCCTGTCTAGATGTCCCTTTATTTCGACCATGTGGGCAGTTGTTGGCCACAACTGTAGGGTTATCTTGTTCGGGACTGTTCAGAAAGGAATGGTTCCGGCCTTGTGTTGTAGGGGGTTGAGAGTGATCCTCGGTACAGTGATCTAGGCCCCAAACTGTGACGGGCGGTACCCTAGTGGCCCTGCCGTTGTTGGAAACCCATTTTCCCTACGAGACCCTACAGTTTTGATTTGTATCACCCACTTTTGTGGCTAGCAGCTGGAATTTAATAGATGTAACAATTTCGGTTATTTTCTATTTACTTGAAAATCCTAGACACTATTATAATATCACTAGACTTCCTATAAAAGGTTTTTCTTAGCGTAAGGTAAAAACTTACCCGTATTTATGTGTGGGGAGTCTTACGTGATACCTTTGTTTCCAAATGATTTTCAAAGTTAAACAACTTTAACCCGTTTACTCACACCAGACCCATGTCTGACCCGCAGTTTATATTTTGTTTTTCATAAACTCTTGAGTACTCAAATTTTTATGAGTAGCTAAGTGATAGGTATTTGAAGTATTGATTTTCCAGAGAAGCTTTGGAGAAGAAGACCAGACGTATGTATCTATCTATGTAGTTCCGCTGTGTAGTTAGTGTATGCTGTATTTTGGATGTATGTATTGGCATATATGTATATGACTGTCCTGTTGTATGATATTGTATAACTTTAATGTATGTATAACTATGTAATAGCTATGTGATGTATTATATTTCGTTCCATTCCGCTGTGAGATTCTGATATTGTTATTCTTTCTTTCTATTCTTTTATATTTCTATCCCTTTCTTTCTTAATGATGATACGTCTTTCTGGGGTTAGAAAGGCGGGTCGTCACAGTTGGTATCAGAGCGTTAGGTTGAGCGAGTACCTAGGCTCTTGAGTAATATTTATCTTGAGAGTGCGTATTTGTATTTTCATAAAATTATATATATCTATCTAAATTTGTTGAGTTACCTGTTCAGGTGGCCAACATGAGTTCTGGAAGAAGAGGCAGAGGTAGGGCCAGTACTTCGACTGATAATGGACGAAGTCAAAATGCTAGTGAGGCTGTAAATCTAGTACCTCCTCAGGTTAGTTTTGTATCTTTATGCAAAGACTTCAACAACCTCGGAGGCCAACCATTCAAAGGTTGAGAATCGGTAATTGAAGTCCAAGCCTGGCTACGCTCTTATGAGCGCATCTTTAAGAGCATGATGTTGTCTGATGAGCGTAAGAGGGAAATGGCATCGTGGCAATTGCAGGGTGGTGCAGCAGCCTAGTGGGATGCAACAGTAGAAAATATTTCTAAGGATGACATTTCTTGAGACAGGTTTAAGGAGCTATTTGAGGAGAAGTTTATGCCAACAGCAGGGAAAACTCAATTATATCAGGATTTTCTGAATTTGAAGCAGGGTAGCATGTCCATTCCAGAGTATGAGACCAAATTCAACGAACTTTCTTGCTATGGACCAGGGCTCATTGATACTCCCCTCAAAAAGAATGAAAAGTTTGTGCAAGGATTGAGGCCAGAATTTCATGAAAAGATGATGGTGCTTTTGAAAGGATCTTTTGTCGATTTGATTGATATGGCTTTGAGATGTGAGAATTTGATGAGCAAGAAATCTATGGCATCAGTAGCAGCTTCAGGAGGGAATTTCGCTAATCCGAATAAGCAAAAGTTAGATCCCAAATGGAGAAAGCCGAGCAAGAAGAAGCCTGGAAATAACAATGAACCTCGCAAGTGCTACATTTGTCAACAAGAAGGACATTTGTCAAATAAATGTCCTAGAAAAGGATTCCAGCAGCAGCAACCGCATTATAGTGGTCTAGGATCAGCTATGGTTCAGAGATCATTGTGTTTCAATTGTCATTAACCTGGTCACATGATCAAGAATTGTCCACTTTTGCAGAGAGCGCCTCAGAATAAGGTATTTACTTTGGAAGCCGATCCATCTTCTTCTTCAAAGGGCAAGGGAGTTTTGGAAGGTACTTTACTTTTAGGTGGCAAATATTTTGAAGTTTTGTTCGATTCGGATGCTTCCTTGAGTTTTATTTTTATGGAATCTGTAGAGAAGTTCTTTCTTACCCCTAGTTCTATAGACAATCCTATCTTGGTATCTAATCCTATAGGAGGGGTGACCAAATTAGATACGATCTGTAAGGACTTGAAGATCTCTTATCTATCCCATAGATTCTCTTGTGACCCTTATGTGTTAAATTTTAAGGGATTTGATCTTATTTTAGGAATGGATTGGCTTGATAAGTATAGAGCAGTTTTGAATTGTGATGAGAGAACAGTTTCGCTGGAAACTGATCTGGGTAGAATTGCCAGAGTGTCATGTGACAATTCTGGAATTCACTTGAGCAGTCTTTTGCATGGAATTGGGACTTCTGAAAAGAAGATTGAAGATATCGATGTGGTACAAGATTTTGCTGATGTATTTGAGGAAGTTAAGTGTCTGCCACCACATCGAGAGATAGAGTTTCGTATTTATTTGATTCCAGAAGCAGTGCCGGTGATTCAACCCAGTAGGAGAATGCCTCCTAGGGAGAGGGAAGAAATAATTAAGCAGACCTAGGATCTTTTGGAGAAGGGGTTGATTAGGCCCAGTTTTTCTTGTTGGGGCTCTGCTGCGGTGTTTGTAACCAAATCGGATGGATCACTAAGGTTCTGTGTGGATTATAGAGAATTGAACAAAGTGACTATCCGAAATAAATATCCTCTTCATCGTATCGATGATCTCTTTGACCTGTTGCATGGAGCTTCTATCTTTTCTCAACTAGATCTAGCTTCAAGTTTTCATCAGTTGAGGGTAGCTGAGGACAGTATTCCCTTGACTGCATTTAGGGGACTGAATTGTTTCTATGAGTGGTTGGTTATGCCTTTCGGGTTAACCAACGCTCATGCCTACTTTGTTGACCTGATGAACCGAGTCTTTAGGGATGAATTGAATAAGTTCGTGCTAGTATTTATTGATGATATCTTGGTCTGCTCCAAATCTGAAGAAGAGTACAGGGAGCATTTGAGAATTGTATTGGAGACTCTGAGGAAGCATTTGTTGAAGGCAAAGTTTTCGAAGTGCCATTTTTGGAAATCGGAAGTTAAATTTTTAGGGCACATTTTTTTTGGAGAAGGCATCTCTGTAGACCCAGTGAAGGTTGAAACTATTCTGGAGTGGAAGCAGTCGGAGACACTGACTGAAGTTTGCAGTTTTCTAGGATTGGCTGGCTACTACAGGAAATTTATCAAGGATTATTCCCAGATTTCTTCACATTGCTGACTAGGAAGGGAGCAAAATTCAAGTGTACACCCCAGTGTGAAGAGGCTTTTCAGGGATTGAAGACAAGGCTAACTAGTGCACCAGTACTCACTATTCCGGATGGGAAGAACAAATTTGAGGTTTATACTAATGCTTGTATGGTTGGTCTAGGAGCAGTTCTGATGTAGAATGGAAGGGTAATTGCGTATGCAAGTCGGCAATTTAAGCCACATGAAAAGAACTATGCTACACACGATCTGGAACTGTTAGCCATTGTTTTTGCTTTGAAGGTTTGTAGACATTATCTTTTAGGAGAGAAATTCAAATTATTCACGGATCACAAACCGTTGAAATATCTTTTCTCTCAAAAAGATCTTAATCTGAGACGGCAACGATGGGTCGAATTTCTGGCATCCTATGATTTGGATATTCTATACACTCCGGGAAGGGCGAATGTTGTAGCTGATGCTCTTAGCAGAAATGCACTCCTATCTCTTCTGGAAGTTGTTCCAACTCTTATTGAAAGGATTTCAAGCAAGCAAGCATCTAATAAAATGTTGAGAAGGATCATCAAAAGAGTTAGAAAGGTTCAGTGTCCCAGTTTTGAAATTCATGGTCAAGGAACATTAAGGATTAACGGGAGAATTTGTGTTTCGAATTTCAAGGATTTAAAGCAGGAAGTCTTATCTAAGAGTCACCGCTCCAAATTGAATATTCATCCGGGAATCTCGAAGATGTATAAGGATATGAGGAGAGTTTTCTGGTGGTCGAATATGAAGAATGATGTAGCTAGATTCGTGAATAATTGTGTCATCTTCCAACAAGTAAAAGGTGATCAACAGAAATCAGCCAGATTATTACAGCCTTTGGAAATCCTAGATTGGAAGTGGAAAATGATTTCAATGGATTTTATCAATGGTTTGCCTAGAACCAGAAAAGGAAATGATGGGATATGGGTTATTTGGATCGTTTAACTAAAAGCGCCCATTTTATACCGGTTAAGGCAACTCGTACCGCAGCTTCTCTGGCAGAAATTTTCTTAAAGGAGATAGTCAGATTGCATGGTGTTCCAGTCAGTATAGTAAGTGATCATGATCCTATTTTCACTAGCAAATTCTGGGAGGCTCTGCAATCAGCAATGGGAACTAATTTGAGATTGAGTACAGCCTATCATCCTCAGACAGACGGATAGACGGAGAGGCTTAACCGAATTCTCAAGGATCTGCTGCGAGCTTGTGTTTTAGATTTTGGAGGATCGTGGGAAGACCATCTTCATCTAGTGGAATTCTCTTATAATAATAGTTATCAGGCAAGTATTAAGATGGCTCCTTATGAAGCTTTATATGGAAGACCGTGTAGATCCCCATCCTGTTGGATTTAATCGAAAGATCGTCTTGTGCTCGGGCCCGATCTAATTCGAGAAGCTTCTACGAAAGTTGAGCTTATCAAGAAAAGATTGAAAGCTGCTCAGGATCGTCAGAAGAAATATGCAGATAAAGACGAAGACCATTGGAATTTGAGATTGGAGATCTAGTTTTTGTCGAAGTTTCCCCAATCAAAGGTGCTATAAGATTCGGAAAGACGGGAAAACTTGCTCCTAGATATATTGGACCATTCCGAGTGTTGAAAAGAATTGGAGCTATAGCATACAGGATTGAATTGCCAGAATGGATGTCTAGGATTCATAATGCATTTCATGTATCCCATCTGAGGAAATTTGTTCATGACCGATCACTGGTTGTGGAACCAGTAATCCAGGAAGATTTGGAAGTCGAACCCAACTTGACTGTGGTCAGAAATCTAGTTCAGATTGTGGATCAAGACGAGAAGAAACTCAAGAGAAAAGTGGTGAGACTCGTCAAGGAGCAGTGGAGTGGGGATCCCAGAAATTGTATTTGGGAAACTCTAGATTGCTTTAGGAATGCTTATCCGGATTTATGTCCGGATAACTAGTGATGTTTGCTAGGATAGACTGTTTGATTGTTTGCTATTGTATGGATGATATGTATGTTTGGATTGTTAATATAAAAGCTTTTGAATTAACCGTTGTTTTAAATTTCGAGGACGAAATTCTTTTAAGGGGGAGGAATGTAATGACTCGGAATTTTGGCAGTATATTTTAATAAATATTTGATCTAATTTAAATTTAAATACAAGCTTTTCAAATTTATAAAATGATGAGATCTTGATCATTTACCAGTTATATATGTGACTGTAAAGAAAATTTTGATTTGAAAATTTAAAATAGAATCTTTCAAAACTATTTGAAACAAAATCTATCTTATTCAATAAAGTTAAAGGTTCTATATTGTTAATATTTGATCAAATATATGAATATAAATCAAGTCTTTAATAATAGAGTTTAAAATAGAAATACTATCAATATTTAAATATAAATATTAAACTTACGTATAAACCTATATATGTGGTTATAAACATAAACATACAAAACATAAGTATAAAATATAATTATGAACATAAGCTATAAATATTAAAAAAAAATGCAAATCCAAGCATATGTTATAAGTCAAAGGGTGAAAATTTAATTACAAATAGAAAATAAAATTTAGAAGTTAAGTTAGCAACAACATCAGATTACAAATAGAACATGAGAGCATTCAAATATAAATACACATGGTATATAATCAAAACAATCACTATATTAACTTTACATAAACTTAAGAAAGGATAATCTATGACACACATTGGTACAATACAAAACTTTTGACAAAAACTATTTACATTACTATATAATATATGAACTTGTACAATGCAAGAAGACAAGAATTCACATCTTATTAAAAAAAATCTTTGTACCAAATACAAGAATCAGTAAATATTAATTATTTGTAAACACATTTGAGGATACATGCATTAATTAGCACAACTTTGTGTCAAAGAAAATTTTACGGCCGAAATTACTGTATCATTTCAATTTATTGTAATTGAACACAAAAATTCTTGTTTGGTTAAACATGTAAGGCTATCCTGATATAACCTACTCAAAGCCATTTCTATTTATATATCATACTATTTTATTTTGTTCACATAATTTAGAAACCTAAAAGAAAACCTGAAAAGAAAAAAAAGAAGAAAGGAAAATAAACATTTTTGCCTTGCAACTCAAACAAATTCAAACAGCAAAACAAAAGGGAAGCTTTCAGGAAATTCATTTGCAGTTTCTTCATCAACCTTGCCTTCTGTTCAACAATTATTAGGGTGAGTAAACTAACTATTTTTAAAACTTAAGTTGGGTAATTAGTTCATGTAATCTTGTGTTTACTATATATATCGTAAGTATGTTGTTCTAAGATGTTATCTGGAAGCTTAAATCTGTGATGTTCTACAGTTTCTTTTTTTTTTAAATTCCTGAGCAAAGAAGTAAACTTATACATCTTCATATATAACATCTTAAGTTCAGAATTTATAACCAAATAGGTTGTTTAAAACTTAAATTATAACCTGGAAGTGAATTCAAAGCATGACAGTAAATTATAAAAACTGTTTATACAGGTTTTAAGTAAGAAATAAATCAATAGCTAAAATTCGAATGTTTTAAATTGTAAATTTGATCCCATATCTTGATTTAGCATATAAAGTTAGGATTTTTAAAATTGAAATGTTGATTTTTAGATCAATATTGTGGGCGCAGTTCGAATATGAATAAAAGATGCATTTTTGTCAATATCTGTTGATTCAACAAATTTTAATTGTTGAAATTTATTATGAAGCAAGCTTGAAGATGTATTAACCTGGGAAAAATGCTAAATAATTTTTCTAATGCAAGAATGTTTGTGACGAATTGAAAGTAGATTTTGTTCGAATGTTTTTCGATGTTCTGTAAAAATTTGTTTTCGTCGCCGTGATTTGATCGAGTAGCTCGTGGTTTTGGGTGAAGGCCGAGGAAGGTCTGGACATGGCGTTGGCGAAGGAGCTTTTCCTCCGGTGATCAGTGTTTGTAGATTTTGGCGATTTTCGGTAAGATGTTCGAGCTACTGGTTCGAGCTATAGGAAATTTTTTGATTTCGATCAAATCGTGACAATCTGGGTTTTGTTTTCGATTATTGGGTCGATTTGTGGCGTTTGGGTGGTCTGGGTTGGGGTCGCGATTGTCGCGAGTGGTGTACAAGATCTTTGGGATGTTGCTTTGAGTGGACCTGTTGCCTGCGTGCGTGTGTTTGTGTAATTACTGAAGTATTTAAACTTTAGCTAAATAAATAAATAAATAGGAGAAGAAGAAAGAATCAGGTAGGAAAGAAGATGGGGAGATTAGAGGGACGCAGGAAAGAAGGCACGGGTTTTACACGAGGAAACGTGTGGGTTGCTTCGGGTTTATTTTGCTAAGGATTAGCCTAATACTATTTTTTTATTAAGTAAAGTTTAATTTTTATTTAAGAAAACATTATTGACAAATGTAAAGCTAAGATATGATTTAAAATCATTAAGGGGATTAGATTAATAATTAGTTTTATGGGAAGTTAATTAAGAACTGTAATTAAATAAGTAATTTAAGATTTAATAAATCTGTAATTAAGGATTGATATTATTAATCTTGTGTTTAATAAATTTTGAACTTAACATTTAATTAATTACTTAAAGTTAATTAACTAAAAATAGTTAACTAATTAAATGATTAATCAATTGATAATTAATGATTTATTAAGTAATCAATTTGTAATTAATGGATAATTAATGATTAATTAAATCCTTGTTAATAATTAAATGGGTAATTAAATTTTATAATAATTAAGATTATTAATTAATAATTAAGAATTAACTGATTAAGTGAGAAATTAAGAAATAATTAACAAAATGAATAAGTCGATTAATTAGTGATTAATCAAACAGGGTAATAACAGTTTATTCTTAAGTAATTAATTAAATTAACTTAATCAAATTATATTGATGATTCTTGTTTGATTGACTCTGATATCTATCAGGTGATATTCTGTGATATGTAGTGATATATTCTGGATATATCTGTGATGACTTTGTATGATTTATCTGTGACAGCTGTTATGTGAATTCTAAGTATTGAATTAAACTATTTAAACTAAGTAGACAACCTGGCCCTTAAAATGGCGTTTGGATTTCGATGAGACCGGGATCGGGTATCAATTCGATATTCCGAAAACCACATTGATCCAAATTAAACGATAGGTCGTGATATCTCAAGTGGAGACCGAGATGGTGTTTCAGAATACAAGGGTTATCGTCTTTAACTCTGAGGGTGATTCCAAAATGAGTGTAACGAGATAATGCCTTCGGTTTCGTTCGAACTCGAAACGAACTTGTATGGATTGAATGCTTTCATCCTCAAGCCTCATCAACCGGGAATGGCTAAAACAGGGGAGATGCAGCAAGGTTAGGTTGGTCATGCCCAAGCAGGACGAGGTATATCCCTGTCTAGATGTCCCTTTATTTCGGCTGTGTGGGTAGTTGTTGGCCACAACTGCGGGGTTATCTTGTTCGGGACTGTTCAGTAAGGAATGGTTCCGGCCTTGTGTTGTAGGGGGTTGGAAGTGATCCTCGGTACGGTGATCTAGGCCCCGTACTATGATGGGCGGTACCCCAGTAGCCCTGCCATTGTTGGAAACCCATTTTCCCTACGAGACCCTATGGTTTGGATTTGTATTACCCACTTTTGTGGCTAGTAGCTGGAATTTAATAGATGTAACAATTTCGGCTATTTTCTATTTACTTGAAAACCATATAACTATTATAATATCACTGGATTTCCTATAAAAAAAATTGGTTAGCGTAAGGTAAAAACTTACCTGTATTTATGTGTGGAGAGTCTTACGTGATACCTTTGTTTCCAAATGATTTTCAAAGTTAAACAACTTTAACCCGTTTACTCACACCAGACCCATGTCTGACCTGGAGTTTATATTTTTTTTTTCATAAACTCTTGGGTACTCAAATTTTTATGTGTAGCCAAGTGATAGGTATTTGGAGTATTGATTTTCTGGAGGAGCTTTGGAGAAGAAGACTAGACTTATTTATCTATCTATGTAGTTCTGCTGTGTAGTTACTGTATGCTGTATTTTGGATGTATGTATTGGCATATATGTATATGATTGCCCTGTTGAATGATATTGTATAACTCTGATGTATGTATAACTATGTAATAGCTATGTGATGTATTATATTTTGTTCCATTCCGCTGTAAGATTCTGATATTGTTATTTTTTCTTTCTATTCTTTTTTATTTCTATCCCTTTCTTTCTTAATGATGATACGTTTTTCTGGGGTTAGAAAGGCGGGTCGTCACACCCCCAAATAAAGAAAATCAAAAGTGGCCACCGAATCAATTCAAAAGTCAAAGTAAAATATCGAAGGGATGTGTCTGATCAAAGGTGCTACCTTAATTAACCCATCAATTGCTCCTGTTTTAGCCACCTTATGCCAACTCACGGGAGATGGGTCCACGTATTTACCTCAAAGGAAACACCGCCACCATCCTACTTTATTCTGGAATCTCCATGCGGTTGTTAAAGTGATTTTCGGAGTTGGCAGAGAGTATGACAACTTCCGATCTCGGTCTCTTCAACAACCAAACGTTATTATAACACCGCGGTCTTTTCAAAATAGTTTATACTTTAAACCAAAATAAAATATCCATTTCAAAACCATATAAATACGATATCATTTCTATTTTTAAACACAAATCCATATGATATCATTTTATTTCAAATATCTCATTTTTCCAAAATCATAGTACTTTCAAATATATATAGTTTAAACCCCATAACTTTGAAACGTGACTTATAATACTTAAATGGTTTAACTATTAAATTTCTTTATATATTAAAATAGCTTCAAAATTTTCCCAACTAAATTCCCAATACCAATTTGAAGCTCCAAATAAACCATTTTAATTCCCATATAAATCAAAGCTTTATATATTTAAATAGCTTCTTTAATTTCAAAAAAATCAATTCCAATACCGGTTTGAATCCCCGAATAAACCACTTCAAATTCAATATATTTCAAAGCTTAAATATTCTATATTTCAAAAGTTAAATTTTTATAATTCATATATTTCAATCTTTAAATATTTCACTATTTCAAAATGGATTCTTTGATAATTTCATATATATCAAATCCAATTCCTATTATTTAAATTTGAAATGTTTACTTAATAAAACTAATATCATTTAAGCAAAGGTTTTAAACTTCAAATAACAGGATATACTTTCTTTTTAAGTTAACTTGATAATATTCATTAAAGGTGATTTATTCATTTAATCTTCTAAACCAAAATCAAGTTACACAAATCATACCTTTAAAAATCTCAAATTTATTTAAATTTCAAATCAATTTTTATTCGAGGATAATTCTTAAAACACTTTAATTCAAATCAATTCATATTTCTCTTCCAGCCTTTATTATTTAAGTCATTATACTCAACAAATATAATATAAATAAATACTTCACTGTATCATATATTAATAAAATCAACCTTTATTATTAAACTTCTTTTATACTTAAACCAAATTTTTAAAAGCTTAAAACCAAGAAATTTTATTATATATATAAATATAACATTTATAAATATCCGAATCAATATCTCATAAACCATATTTCTTTACAAAACTATAGAAACCTTTCAAAATATCTTTATATATAGACCGCGGTGCCTGTATATAATTTTCTATCCTATGGTCAAGTGATACGGATATTTATCATTTCAACCCTAATTTAAAATAAAAATTATGGTTATATATCACTTCAAACCGCAATCCCGAATAAAATGAAAATGCATAAAACTTGCAGTTTATACAATATAAGTACAGCATCCATTCATCCAATATCAACCATCAACCATTTATCACAATCATCATCCAAATTCAAACAATACATCACTATATAACAGGTGGTAATAACAGGTATCAACTATCAGTTTATATTCAAAAATAAAGTATAATTTTTTAGCTGGCTGTTTATATGCAATGCAATAAATAACAATTTAACTGGCAGTTAATATGCAATAATGAGTTAAATAACAGTTAATTAAATAAATTCGAATTAACTGAGATAAGGATGAAATATATGCCAAACAGCTATAAATAAATTTCAAATCACATCATAAATGAATTTAACGAACATAAGAAATCTTAGAAGTTGTGAGTGGGTTAAAACACTCACCTTTTGAATTTAAATTGAATTTAAATCCAATTTAAACCCAAAAATTGCACAGTGTCCAAATCCAACCAAACCAGCACCAAAATGTTCAGAATTTTATTATGATCCTAACAAAAAAAACTGCACGTAAATCGGACAATGTATGCTAAAGTTATTCATGTTTGAATTCTTAAATTTTGAAATAAAAAAATAAAAGAGAACCCCTCAACCAATCAATTAAAGCCACGTAGCCCTTCTTCATCACGCACCCTATTCACGCGTGAACCAGAAAATTCGAACCCAAAATTTTGTCGCGCGTCCCTAACTTTGACCACCACTTGCCAATGCCCATGACCGCCGGAGGTGACCACACCACCCCCATCTGGTTCGCACTCCCCCACCGCACCTACCAGTGCCGACCATGCCGCCTCCAAGCCCCCTATCGCCGCCGTTGCCGCCTAAAAGAATTAGGGTTTCAAACGAAAAACTGCAAATTCCCACCACCACATGCACATCCAGGTCAAACGACCACGAGCGTCGGACTCCATACGTCGAGCTCTTCAAAACCCATATTTTAATTTCGTCGATTGATGACGAAATCAAAAATGCCCAATTCGACTTTGACCGCGATTTCTGATCAATCCAGTCACTATCTCGAAAAAAAGACAGCAGATGTAGGTTCGTAACAGTGAGATCTTCGATATATATTTTTTTCCAGATTTCTTTGAGGAGTTTGAGTTTTGGATTTGAATTTTGATTTGTGTATAGATCTAAAATATAAAAAAAAATTCTGCCATTGAGGAAGAGGAGGAACACAGAAGTTTCTACACGCATAGAAATGAGAATTGGAGGTTGCTAGGGTTTATAACTAGATATTTATAGGCAAAGTTGAAATAGGATGGATCGGATAAGATAGATGTAAGCGTTAACGACAAAGTTGGCCAAAAAGCCCGTTCTGCCTCCGGAACAAAATTGGGCTAACCGATATATCAAAATAGGTGTTTAAAAATATTTTAAACGCAATAGAAAAGTTTTCATGTCCAAATTCCATCGTATGAAGAAGTTATGCTAAAATAAATATCTTCAAATTGATTTCAATTGATTTTAAGGTGTTTCAATCCCATACGATCAAACGACAAGTCCGATCGATACGAAACTTGAAATCCTACAATAATTCACCGATACGGATCTGATGAAACTGGTTTCGTCGAAATCCGAGTCAGTGGCCAAAATGGCTATTTTTCCATTAATTAAATAAATAAAATTTAGTCAATTTATTCAAATTTTCAAATTTTAATTTGATAATTACCAATTCTTATCATTTTTAAATTCCCAATCATTTACAATGATTTAAACCAATTTAACTGTCAAATTAGAGTCGATAAATTTATAAATTTCAGTATTAACCTCCATTTCATTAAATTTGAAAATTATAAATTAAATTTCCAAAAATTCTATCAAATTTACTTTTCATTATGTTATTCAGTTCATTAGTAACAATTAGATGAAACTAACATTTGGTTCATGCTTTATTACATAATTATCTTAAATTTCATCCAACTAACATTTACGTAATGCTTAAAATTTAAATTTCCATTGATTGCAATAGACCCAATTACCTTAATTTTACATTCAAATAAATAAACCCTGATTCCCATTCTTATTATTCAAAAATAATTGTCCTATAAGGAAATTTAACATTGTTTACGTTTCATTACCCTGATACTTCCCGCTTCACCTTTATTTGTTTTAACTATTTTATTTCCACTTATTGTGTAATAACTACCATAATCCAATTATAATGAAATTTGTCGATTTCACCTATTAATTTAGAATTTAAATCCAATAACTTAATCTACCTTGGTCCCATTCTTTATTTCATCAATCGTTACTTTAATTTACATTAACAAAACGTTAAATTAAATTTATTACAATGGATTACCAAAGTTTATTTAGCCCATTATATAAACAAAGCAACCTATATTAATTTCCTTTATAAGTTTGTTACTTCAATCCAGATTATAATTCAATATATAATGCTAATTTTTATTTCATTGCATTAACATATGCCTATTTACATCTTAATTCGAGTAGTATTACGTTTTTAATGTGTACTTCTATCAATCGACCACATTAATTAAGGTTTTTAAATACTTTACATTCTACTAAATTTACAACAATAAATTTGCATTTTATTAATTACTTTACATACATTACATATTAATTTCTTAATTAACATAATTTGAACTTATTCCCCAATCCACCAATTACTACTTAAAATAAATTTACGCTTTGATTAATATTACATTCACACTTCTGTTTCTACATTAATAATTATAAAGTGACGTTTATTATCAATAACAACATTAGAATACTTAACATTTAAATGAACTTTATTTCCACTAAATTCATTGACCAATTAATTATGTAATTTATAATAGTTGTTATCCTACTCTTAAATTTATTTCCAAATAACTTACTACCTAATTTCCTTTAATTGCAGTTTGATTTCCAAATTTTATGCAACATACTAAAGAAATAAAACATATATTAATTGATTCGTTTTAAATTCAAATCTTTTTATTAAGTTCAATACTACTATATAAACTTAGTTACCTTGTTTTCTCCCATTCATTACTTTATTATACCCATTCTAAAAACTCCTAACCATTGTATTACATTTCTCACAAATGTAACATTTATTTACATTTATTACAATTTATCTCCAATTCCAGTTAACCAGAATAGGTAACCTAAAATAAACATTATCGTTACTCTTTAGTCACATAAGCAAGCCTCTATTACTTACAAATCAATGTTGGCATTTATTTCTATACAACTAATTGCATTCACTTATGTTCTATCCAAACATACATTTAGATTTTATTTCCATTAATTAATTCAATATTTACATCCACTTATTAATATTTTACTTCCATTTATATAGTTGCAATTCATTTTAGTTATTATTTCATTAATACTATTTCAAATTTTATTTCTTTCAGTATTAATTACACGATCGTACTTAATTAACAAATTATAATGTTTTCCACTATTTCTTTATTTGGATTTCATTCCAATTATCAAGAATTGATTTTATTTACCATTGCAGCATTTTATTTCTAACATTCACTCCAACATAAATTACAAGATTTACATTTCTTTCTACATTAAATTACAAAATCTTATAAATTTAACAAATTTAATCATCGAAATTTACGGGTCGTTACAAAGGGTATACCCATCGAATCCGTACATCTCTAGATAAATGTGCGGGAGGTCATAATGCATTGCACCTCTGCTACTCAGGACTGGCCCTATCCCTTAATAGATAGAGCTGAGTATGATCACCCCTTGGTTGCGATCAAACAACCATAATATGCCCGAAAGCATACATAAAGATATGGACACTAGATCTTGGGATGATCATATCCTAATAGGAGCGACCCACATGGCCATGCTGCATGTCCCTGCTTTACTCGTATTCTCGGTTGATGAGGTTGAGACTATGATTAATTTTTATGTAGAAACCATCATCGGATGCTAACACTGCCTTCCAAGCAGCAATGTAGTGCTAGCATTCATCCATACAAATTCGTTTTAGGTCTGAATGAAACCGAAGACACTGCCTCTACTTCATCCATTTTGGAATGGCCCTCAAGAATAGTTGCAAGTTTCCCTTGCACTTTAAAAGCACAATCTTCAATCATCTGCATGATGTCTTCATTTAAAAAGCTTGAGTTGTATCAAAGTGGTTTTTGGATAGTTTATACTTATCAATTCCGGTTTCTTCGAAACAACATTCAATAGTTTCGATAAACTCAACTCCAGTTCTTTTGAAAATAATCACACAATGTATAGGAGTAGGGATCACCCCCTAACCATTTAAATTGAATGATGTTCTTATCATTTGTCCTAGATATTTCTGGAGTTACATTTTGGTCCATATTTGATAATAGGTTATTTAACTATTAAATAAACAAACAATAACAAATTTGAAGATTTAATTACCCATAATAACTACTAAGCCTCAAACTAAATATTTCATTTACTAAAACTCTATTCAAAAGTGTTTATCAACAATATTCATAAACTTATCTCACTGACATAAGTATATTCACAAAACATATGTGAAAGATTTATCATTTCCAAATCATATAAAAGGATCAAAACAAAATGTTATTTAAAGTATAGATAAAGATAACCTTAACCAATATCCCTTCTTTATTAAGTGTGGAACGAACATCCATACCAGCAGAATTAAGAAGGTTGGTTAAAGGATATCCAATCTCAAATCCTTTTATAAATTTCCTTCTATAAGTCCTCTTAGTAAATCTCTTTTATTTATGACTCCTCTTTACTTAAATTCTAAACCTATTTACAAAGCTCATTATAAATCACCAAGTTAAATTTACAAAACTCTTTTATAAATATCAAAACCATTTGTATGTCTGTTTATAAATCTCAAAATCATTTATAAAACTTTCTTATAAATATTTCTTATTTAAAACAAAAATCCTTAAATAAACTCATTTAACAAAGTCCTTATGATAAACAAAAAATTATTTAAAACATCTTTATTAAAAGCATGATTGACCTTAAAAATTAGAAAGAAGCTTAGTGACCGCAATGGTTCTCTTTTAGTGAAGTTTACCTTTTAAGTTATAGCATAGGTATTTAAATAACAAGCATATATGTATAAGGGAATCAGCTAACAATAAACAAATCAACATATATATAAGATGTCCATGTTACTATAATAGCAGATGGGCTTTGTTCTATTACACATATCCAAGTTAATATAATAGCAGAACGAGTTTTTATTCTACTTATATATACGTCAATATAGTCTACTTGGTGAACTATGGTAGAATGGTGATTTATTCCACCAAAGAAATATCCAATATAACTTAATTAACAAACAATGTTTTATTCTACTAAATAAATGTTGTTGGGTTTCATGTTCAACTTGGGTTACTTAAGGATAGTCGACAAAGAAATCCCTTGGATCTAAAATATTCTTAAAAAGAAAGTTTCCTTTTGAAACAAAACCGATCTTTAGAATTAAAGTGGTTTAAAACTTTTATTTAATAACTAAATACCATTTAAACTGTTTGTTTAATAATAATTAAATATTTAATTAATAATTAAGTAATAATTAACTATTAAATAAATAATTAAATAATAATTAGCCTTTAAAAATAAATACTTAAACCATAAATAATCTTTAATTAATTGTCAAGTAATAATTTAAACCCTTAATTAATAAATAAATATTAACTTATCTCAATTAATTAATTAAATATCCCTTAAGTAAACTGAAAAAGTAAATAAAACTTTATTTAAAATAATTAAATTTTAATTAAATGTTAACTTAAATCAAACGTGATTAGTAATTAGTTCATAATTAATCTCTTTTATAAATAAATAATTAGTTAATGATTATTCTTAATTAAATAATTGTATAATAATTAATCCGTAACTATTAAGTAAATATAATTAACTTAAACTAATTAATTAATTATATTTAACTTAACCTATAGAAACTTAAGTGTTAATTACCTTTACAAACTAATGATTAAGTAGTAATTATCTTAATTAATTAATTAAATAATCATTAAACAAATTAATACATAATTAATTAAATAATTTCCTTTTAAATATTTAATAAGGTTTTGAAAATATTTTGTAAAAATAATACTTAAGTAAAAAATATTTTTTTAGAGATTTTCCAAAATTAGTTCGTTTTACGAACTGCACTTATAGCAATTGCCACTATATGACCCGAAATTTTAAAAAAAAAACTTGTTTTAGTATGTCGAACGACTTTAAAATCCTTAAATTTCATGCATTATCTACTTTATAACTTAGCAAAGGGTTTTGAAAACAAAAGTAAGGTTTTGGAGCTAAATCTAAGTTTAAAACTTGAAAACTTTTTCAAACACAACCTTAAGTGAAAAAAAGTTTAACCAAGGATCTTGATGTTGCAAAATCACGATTTTAAGTGCTATTCATTTTAGCATACAATATCACATACTGGATTACAAATATATACATTCCATAACCTATAACAACACGTAAACATTAAACTTTTGCGAACTTTACTAAATAACTTGCTTTAACTATCATTCATTCCAACTTAATACAACATTCTAACCAAGCACATATATATACATACCATCATAATTAATATTCAGCCAACAAGCAATGATTTTACCAAAAAGTAAGCATTATATATAAAGTTAGAAACTTTAGTAAAAGGGCGAGCTTTAACTCACCTCAAAGTTACCAAAACATACTAACTCGACTCGTTCTTTTTTCTAACACATTTGAAAATGGCTTAAGGCTTTGCATTGAACATCAATAGAATTTGTATGGTTTTAGGAGAAAAATTGGTTTGGCCAAAGCCTTTAGAGTTTGGCAATGATGCTTGAGGGTGGAAGTAGGTCTTGTGTTGATAAGGAGGAGTGTAGAAAGGAAAGAGGAGGCTTTGAAACAAGGTTTCATGAAATAGAAGTGGATAAAGCTAAGGTTTCCAAACTTTGGATAGCTTTGTAAGCCATTTAAAGGTTTTGAGAGCCTAAAAATTTTTAAATAAGTTTAGTAATGTGAATTGGAAATGAGAAAAATGAGAAGGAAAAATTAAAAATTGATTTTACATAACATGCATAAGGTGAATGACCAAAACACCCCAAAGTACATGCCCTCCTATTAACACTTGCCACATTATCAAGTTTATCCCCTCCTTTACCATGCAAATTTTAAAATTTTGTCCCCTCCTACACATGCTAACTCAACATGCATTAATCGCATAAGTGTACTTATGTTTACTAATGGTTTATGAGATGCGACATTCTGCTTTTTATTAAGTTTTATTTTGTACTTATCCAATAAATCATATCTAAGTGTTTGTTTGTATATACTTAAGTATATACATATATGCACTATATAGCTTTATATCAATCATATTTGTATGCGTATATTTATACAACAGTGTGCACAACATTCCCGACAAATTTAAACCGACGAAAAATCGAAAATTTGAAAAATGAATTCCAGTCACATGTTCGATTTTCTTTGAACTATATATTTTTATAAAGAAAATTGAAAAAGTATTTCCATCATTATATATTATTTAAAAGATTTTTATTTTAATTATAAAATTCGCAAATCAAATAGGTGAAATTCTGGAATGTTACACTCTTCCCCCCTTAAAAGAATTTTGACCTCGAAATTTTACCCCAACCTAACATAGAACACAAAACAACCAGGATTACTATACATTAGTCCATATGATGAACATAGATCATCCTTATACACAATCTGATTTGATCACTCACTCGAAGACATTAATGCGGACTTTGATCTGGCTCCTTGATTAGAAACCTCCGTCCTCCTTACATAGCCATATACTATGATAAAAAACTTTTGGTTCCATATTAAGAACCCTCCCTCTTTGGAATATGGTGAATCATCTTAAGTCATGTACTTGAATCTTGGATTGAGAATTATGTGAAAAAATGAAAATGATCTACGTAATGCTTACGTACTCAACTATAGGTTCTTACCATCCAACTACTTTCTACCCTCCCATATTATTTTTTAAAACATTTCGTAAAATTCCAACTTAGGTTCAAACATTTTTAAATGATAAAACTTATTTGTGAAACCTTTTCATAAAATCATTTTAACTTATTAACTTTGTATAATAATTTCCAACATACTAAGAGTATATACCAGAACATCTTATTTTAAATGTTATTCATCTATTCTATTCAGATGTAAGCCCAGAGTAACTTGATCTTAAAACTGAGTCGACTAATCCAACCTCTTTACCGAATTTTCTGGTAAGTTGCTAATAAGAGTAGGATGCTGGTATCTAAACTCCATTCTAGAGTCTAGGTTTAGACACCTCTAAGGTAAAGGCGTTTATTAGCTGGCCTAATAACATCATCAAAGTGTTCTTCACTTCCTAGATGTTAAAATCAGAAGACACATTTTAATAAAATCAAGTTTATTAAACCATATTGTTATATTAATTTTAATTTTTAAGTTCATTAGTTTATCCACTCTTTAATCAAAATATTTTATTATTTTTGAAACTTAGGAGCCAAATACCCGAATTTTTATTTTCGAATTTTTTTTGAAATGATACTTTATTTTTAACACTAAGAAAATAGACATGTAGCCCGAGTAACACCAAAATGATATCAAGGAACCAGGCATTGCGAATAGTATGATAAGTCGCCTTTACCAAGAAGGGTAATACTCAAGAGAAGTATTTACCATCCAAACACATCTCCTGCCCAATTTTAGTCACTTTCAAGTCACTCAAATTAGTTAGTTATAAAAATATTTCTTCTTTTTGAAACAATAATATATATATATATATATATATATATATTTCTAACTAAATAGTTCTGACAAAATATTTATCCACCACTTCCTTTAGATTCATTCGGATTCAAATTTATTTCGATCGTACAATGACAAAGAGAATACTTTACTAAGTGCACTACCACATTCACCTAAGCAAACATCTGCTTGTCACTTAGAAGATTATTCAGATCATCACAAAACTGATCGAGACTCATTCCCCAAATTGTCCAAAGAAAAATCTTACTCCCAAATTCTTTTTTAAAATATTTATACCTTAAAGCGTTTTTTAGTAAAATTATTACTACATTTCCAAGAATCGTTCTAAAACTTTATCAAAGCCACTTAGATTTGAATTTCCTAAAAATTCATCTTATTTCCAAAACATATTTTATAATTATGATTTCTAAAAGCCAACTTTATACAATCAACTGAGAATTCTTTTTATAAACACCTTTTCTAAAAATTCAATTTTTAACCCAATATTATCATAAAACGCCTTATAGTCAAACTATGAAACTTAATTCAGAAGGTGTATTTGATCCAATGTTCCCATAACTTTATCCACCTTACATATACTAAAAGGAAAAACTACAAATAGATTAGAAAATAGTCAATGCTCGGAAATGGATGAGCATGACTAATCAAACCTATGTGATAGTAATTAAATATTATGAACTCCTAACAACAATCACATTATATATAACTTTACTTTATTTTTGAAAATCGTTCTTTTATATATAAAATATCATTTTGGTAAAATTATTTCATTTACCCATTTAAAATGAAACTAGGTTTATTTGCCTAGTTTAAGTGTCTAAAATGTTAGGAACTGAGTTGATGATGTTTTGATGACAACAACCTTATATAGTTATTATACTTTACTTTATAAAATATATACTAACATTTTCATATATATATATATATGTATATAGGAAGTATATGCAGGTATTATCGAAGACTGATCAGTATAAAGACTCAAGCATCAAGATGAAGATTAGAGATTCAAGATTCAAGACTCTAGAGAATCAAGATTTCAAGATCTCAAGATAAGTGTCTAGTATTTTGTTAAAACTTCATAATAGCACTCTCATCTTTCTTCCAATTTTCTTTTGGGATGGAACCTAATTTCTATCGAAACCAGTGGCTTACAAACCCATGACAAGTAGCTTACAAACCTACGACAAGTGGCTTACAAACCCACGAAAATCAAAATCATTTAAACTACTTTGTACAAGTTCTCGAGTCCTATGGAGGAGCTCTGTAGGAAGGTTCTTGCAATTTCAGTTTGAATAGATTTTTCAAAATGTTTTTAAATCTGTTTTCAAAATGTTTTAGCTTTCAAAATCATGTTTCCAAAAATGTTTTCAAACTTTGTTTTAGCCTTGAATTATTCCTCCATTCTGATTTTAAAAACTTCTATTTTTAAAACAACAAAACTTATTCTGATTTTAAATATTACTTATATAATTGACGGTCTATATCAATTATATATATATATTTAAAATAATGTTTTATATTCATTCTCTATCTCAAAATATTGTTTAAACACTTTATTTTGCTTCAGAGAAGTTTCAACTTGTTTTAAATTCAAATGCTTTTACAAAACAACATCTCTACAATTTTGAACAGAGGGATGTCGACATATGGGGATACCCCATGTCGACATAGTGACAGTTGGATTCAAAATTCAAATTTCAAAAGAAGTGTCCATTCGTTCAAAAACCTTTCGCCAATGGTTATGACTGTTGTGCATCTATATAAAGGCTTCCAAAACGAATTTTTTAACAACTACTTTCTTATTTTCTTCACTCTTTCTTCTCCACCATTCCATATCCCTAAAACTTCATATTTTCAAGATCGTGCCATCATTCTGCCAAATTTTGAATAGGAAATCATTTAGATACTCTCTCTATTTTATTCTCCATCATTCTACTAAAGATCAAAGTGCTATTCAGAGTTATAGGATCAATTTGTATTCAAAAAGTCCATAGAGTCTATCCATTCAAAAGGATTGTTATTAGAAAGTATTAGGGTGATCTTGTGTCCCGTAAATCAAGCGAGTTTACCCAGACTCGGAGAAAGGAGGGTTCCTCAAGGCCTTAGAAATTGAGGGTTGTAATTTGGATATTGGCTTATAAAAATCTGTACAAGGATATTGCCTTGGTGCAGGACTGGATGTAGGAGGATTCCGAACCAGTATAAAATCCGGTGTGTTCTTTCCTTTTACTTGCTTTATTTTACTATTTGCATTTGTTATATGTTCTGTGATCATTCTGCGTTAGAATTCTGTTTAGATTTGTGTTGAGAGTTTTAATTTAGTCATATAGTTCATATATTCTTTAAAACACTATTCACCCCCCCTCCTCTAGTGTTATTTCTGCCTTAAGATCCTTAATCTGCGTCCCCAACAATTGGTATCAGAGCATTGGTTTTCATTGTTTTCATAATCTGAAACTTGAAAAATATAAAAATGGCATTTTTGGAAAATTGTGTTAAAACTGTTTTGAATATATGCATTTCATCAAAGTTTCATAAGTCTGCATATAGTTATTTTGAAAAATCAAGTTATCTACCGAATTGGTGTGTTATGCAGGAATAGACATGTTATATGGCTTTTGACGAATCAACACCCAATGGACAAACTGTGCAAATTGAGAAAGACAAATGGATACTTGATAGTGGCTGTTCAAGGCACATGACTGGAAATCCCGAGATACTCAAGGCATTACTTATCAAGATGGTGGATTAGTCAATTTTGGTGACAACTCTAAAGGATATGTGGTTGGCGTCGGCAATGTCGGTAACTCTAAAACTTTACTTATTTCTGATGTTTTATTAGTTAGGAACTTAAAACATAATCTGCTTAGTATAAGTCAACTTTGCGATAAAGGTTTTAAAATTAAATTTGAAAAAGATAAATGTCAATTTGAAGATGATAAGTCTAATATAATTTTTGAAGGTATTAGGAAGAAAAATATTTATATCCTTAGTATGAAAATTTCAAATGATAACCTATGTCTTTTGGCTAATACAAGTGACCCTTGGATTTGGCATAAAAGATTTGGCCATTTGAATTTCAAATTATTATCTAGGCTATCAAAACTTGACTTAGTTAGAGGTCTACACAAGTTAAACTTTAAAGTAGATAGTATTTGTGATGCTTGTCAATTAGGAAAACTTAAGAAAAGTTCATTTAAATTAAAAGATGCTATTTCTACCTCTAGTCCTCTAGAATTACTTCATTTAGATTTATTTGGTCCATCTCAAGTTCAATCAATTAACCATAGTAAATATGTTTTTGTTATAATAGATGATTATTCAAGATATACTTGGACAGTCTTTTTAAAACATAAAAGTGATGCTTTTGAAATATTTAAAAACTTTTCTAAAAGAATTCAAAAACAACATTCTTTCAAAATTAAAACTATTCGAAGTGATCACGGTGGTGAATTTGAAAATGAAAATTTTGAGAATTTCTGTACTCAGAAGGGAATTACTCACAACTTTTCATTTTCAAGAACTCCACAACAAAATGGAGTACTAGAACGTAAGAATAGAACGATTCAAGAGTGTGCTCGTACAATGCTTTCTGATAGTAATTTACCTAAATATTTTTGGACTGAAGCAGTTGCTACAGCTTGTTATATATTAAATAGAATTTTAGTTAGACCATTAACAAATAAAACTCCATATGAATTACTTTATAATAAGAAACCTATAGTTGCTTATTTCAAAGTATTTGGGAGTAAATGTTTTATACTTAATACAAAAGATAATTTAGATAAATTTGAACCAAAAGCTGATAAAGGATTCTTTATTGGTTATTATAATAGAAGCAAAGCATTTAGAGTTTTTAATTTAAAAACTAATACTATTGAAGAAACTGTGCATGTATCTTTTGATGAAAATCTTGAAGATATTGTACAAATAGATGATGAAGAAGATTTTATAAATTTAAATCAATCTAATGAAACTATTAGTGAAATAAATCAACCTAATAAGAGATTTAAAATATCAAAAGATCATCCTATAGAAAATGTTTTAGGAAATATTGAATCTGTAGTAAGAACTAGAAATCAAGTAAGTAGTATGAGTAATGTAGCCTTTATATCAACAATTGAATCTAAAAATCCAAAGGAAGCATCGTCTGATGATTCATGGATTCTTGCTATGCAAGAAGAATTGAATCAATTTACCAGAAATTATGTATGGGAACTTGTTCCTAAACCTGAGGATAAAAGTATAATTGGAACTAAATGGGTTTATAAAAATAAAATGAATGAACACGGTGAGGTCATAAGAAATAAAGCTCGTTTAGTCGCGCAAGGTTATTGTCAAGAAGAAGGAATTGACTATGATGAAACCTTTGCCCCCGTAGCAAGATTAGAAGCTATAAGAATTCTACTTGCTTTCGCTAATTATAATAATTTCAAATTATATCAAATGGATGTTAAAAGTGCTTTTCTAAATAGTTTTGTAAAAGAAGATGTTTATGTTGAACAACCTCCACTTTTTGAAGATAATAAATTTCCAAACCATGTATACAAGTTAAAGAAAGCTCTGCATGGTCTAAAACAAGCTCCTAGAGCCTGGTATGAAAGACTAAGATCTTATTTACTTCAATCTGGTTTTGAAATTGGTAAAGTAGATACAACACTTTTTATTAAAAGAAATGATCAAGATATTCAACTGGTTCAAATATATGTAGATGATATAATCTTTGGATCAACTAATAACATAATGAATAAAGAATTTTCAGATATAATGACTAAAGAATTTGAAATGAGTCACATGGGAGAATTAAGTTTCTTCTTAGGGCTTCAAATTAAACAACTAGAAAATGGAATCTTCATAAGTCAAGAAAAATATGCTAAAGACTTAATCAATAAATTTGGTTTAAGTACCTCTAGTGGGAAACCAACTCCAGTGTCAACAAATGTAGGTTTAAGTAAAGAAGATAAATCAAAAGATATTGATCAAACTTTATATAGAGGTATGATTGGTTCGCTACTTTATATAACAGCGAGTCGTCCTGATATTATGCATAGTGTTTGTCTCTGTGCAAGATACCAATCACAACCTAAAGAAACTCACTTAAAAGCTGTTAAAAGAATTTTAAGATATGTAAAATACACTTTAGATTATGGTTTATTTTATCTTAAAAATAATACTTTTGATTTAATATCATATAGTGATGCTGATTATGCTGGTTGTAAATCAGACCGAAAAAGTACAAGTAGAACTTGTCACTTTCTAGGACATTCACTGGTTTCCTGGTTCAGCAAGAAACAAAATACTGTTTCCTTGTCAACAATTGAAGCAGAATATATATCTGCTGCTCTGGCCTGTTCACAAGTCATATATATGCAACAAACTTTAAAATATTTTGGAATTAACATAAGTAAATCACCAATATATTGTGATAATACTAGTGCAATAAATCAATCTAAAAATCCAACTCATCATGCTAGAACTAAACATATTGATATAAGACATCATTTTCTTAGAGATAATATAACTAAAGAAATAATAACTCTAGATTATATAAATACTGAAAAACAAATTGCTGATATATTAACTAAACCGTTAACCGAGCAGAATTTTACTAAATTTAGAAGAGAATTAGGTATTTGTTCAAAATCTGAAATATAAAATAATATAATATAATAATCAATAAAAATTCAAAATAAAAATTACACTTTTTCTGAAAGACATGTCGACATGCCCTATCCCCTGATGTCGACATACCCAACAAAAATTTGAAAATAGAATTTGCCTCCAAAGTTAGTTATTTGGTTATTTATCTATTTATTTCGTTTTCTCTCCTCTTTCTTCACTATATTCTCTGTAAATAATTTCTGAAACAATAAAATAATGGCCTCCTCTTCTACTAATGAACCCACTTCACCCACATCTCCTCATTCTGGTCCATTTCAACGATCTACGCATGCTCGAGTGATCAAATTGCAAGAGAAGATGAAAGATTCCTTCAATTGTTGACTGAAATTCAAGTAAGTCCACTTAGGATGGCTAGAGAACAACAAAGGCAAGGGAATATTATTAGGAATGTACAAAAATTCCTTATGGATAACCGTACAAATCCTATTAATATTGAAGACTCTTCACAAGCCATGGAATCAGAGGAAGAAGAACCTATGGAAGAGCCACAAGAAGACCAAGAGGAAGATCAACCTTTTCCTCAACCGAAGTCCCTATAAATGAGGACGAGAGCGTTGTTTGCGTTGGTGAGATCCTTGTTGATACTAATGGAAACATAATTGAACAACGTGGAAACTTTTGTCTCCCCTACCCCAATTGTTCGATTCATAAGTCTCCTATAGTTAAGGATCGCCATTAAAGCGTACTTTCATTTTATTCTTTGTTTTAAATAGTTTTGTTTGTTCGTGTTTATGTATGTTCTTATATATGTCGTAATAACAAAAATGTGTTCACTTATACTCATTATTTCATGCTTGTTCTATACATATTATTTGTTCATACTAATATTCTTGAATTCTTAAGTAGTTAATAGTTTTTTGTTGATGACAAAGGGGGAGAAAGTTATAAAAATATATGTGCTTGGTGTAAGGGGGAGTCATGGAATAAAGGGGAGTTGTAGTTTTAAGAAGAAGTCACGGAGTAAGGGGGAGTTATGGAGAGTTATGGTATGGTAAGAATATTTTATAAATAAAGGTTGTCATCATCAAAAAGGGGGAGATTGTTAGGAACTGAGTTGATGATGTTTTGATGACAACAACCTCATATAGTTATTATACTTTACTTTATAAAATATATACTAACATTTTCATATATATATATATATATAGGAAGTATATGCAGGTATTATCGAAGACTGATCAGTATAAAGACTCAAGCATCAAGATGAAGATTAGAGATTCAAGATTCAAGACTCTAGAGAATCAAGATTTCAAGATCTCAAGGTAAGTGTCTAGTATTTTGTTAAAACTTCATAATAGCACTCTCATCTTTCTTCCAATTTTCTTTTGGGACGGAACCCAATTTATATCGAAACCAGTGGCTCACAAACCCACGACAAGTAGCTTACAAACCTACGACAAGTGGCTTACAAACCCACGAAAATCAAAATCATTTAAACTACTTTGTACAAGTTCTCGAGTCCTATGAAGGAGCTCTGTAGGAAGGTTCTTGCAATTTCAGTTTGAATAGATTTTTCAAAATGTTTTTAAATCTGTTTTCAAAATGTTTTAGCTTTCAAAATCATGTTTCCAAAAATGTTTTCAAACTTTGTTTTAGCCTTGAATTATTCCTCCATTCTGATTTTAAAAACTTCTATTTTTAAAACATCAAAATTATTCTGATTTTAAATATTACTTATATAATTGACGGTCTATATAAATTATATATATATATATATTTCAAATAATGTTTTATATTCATTCTCTATCTCAAAATATTGTTTAAACACTTTATTTTGCTTCAGAGAAGTTTCAACTTGTTTTAAATTCAAATGCTTTTACAAAATAACATCTCTACAATTTTGAACTGAGGGATGTCGACATATGGGGATACCCTATGTCGACATGGTGATAGTTGGATTCAAAATTCAAATTTCAAAAGAAGTGTCCATTCTTTCGAAAACCTTTCGCCAATGGTTATGACTGTTGTGCATCTATATAAAGGCTTCCAAAACTAATTTTTTAACAGCTACTTTCTTATTTTCTTCACTCTTTCTTCTCCACCATTCCATATCCATAAAACTTCATATTTTCAAGATCTTGCCATCATTCTGCCAAATTCTCAAAAGGAAATCATTTAGATACTCTCTCTATTTGATTCTCCATCATTCTACTAAAGATCAAAGTGCTATTCAGAGTTATAGGATCAATTTGTATTCAAAAAGTCCATAGAGTCTATCCATTCAAAAGGATTGTTATTAGAAAGTATTAGGGTGATCTTGTGTCCCGTAAATCAAGGGAGTTTACCCCAGACTCGGAGATAGGAGGGTTCCTCAAGGCCTTAGAAATTGAGGGTTGTAATTTGGATATTGGCTTATAAAAATCTGTACAAGGATATTTCCTTGGTGTAGGACTGGATGTAGGAGGATTCCGAACCAGTATAAAATCTGGTGTGTTCTTTCCTTTTACTTGCTTTATTTTACTATTTGCATTTGTTATATGTTCTGTGATCATTCTGTGTTAGAATTCTGTTTATATTTGTGTTGAAACTTTTAATTTAGTCATATAGTTCATATATTCTTTAAAACACTATTCACCCCCCCCCCTCTAGTGTTATTTCTGCCTTAAGATCCTTAATCCGCATGCCCAACATAAAAAACCCCTATTGCCATCGTGGTACTCTACGTATCAACCAAAATTCATAAACCTCTCAACCGATAAATCAACACAATATAAAATATTTATATAGCACTAACAAATATGCACTCAATATATACACTAAAACTCATTCTAAGGTCTCGCTTACCCTTTCTAAAATGAGTCAACCCTACTGAAGCCAAGGTGTTCACTCAACCTAAGCTCTGATACCACGTTGTAATGATCTGCCTTTCTTACACTTAAAGATGATACTTAATACATCCATAGTATTCGTGTGCCGATTATTTATGTGCCCAAAAGATAGGTCATCAGGAGGGAAAGAAAGAAAAAGAGAGAACAAAATCTCAAAATACGTGATGAGTAATATATAATATAAACAAGTCTTTACAAAAGAAATTATCTTTATTATACACGTTATCAGAGTACATTAATCTATTATCAGCCTAGACAATTATAATAGCTTGTACTTACAATTGCAAATAGATACAGACAACAACTTAACAAAAAAAACAACCGAAGAATATAAGGTATGTGAATACGTTTTGGAGAATCTAACTCGTCACCTAAAAGCTCGAAATGATCCAGCTAAATCTAGAAAATATGCTCCGGCTGACCTGAGAATTATAAGAAAAAATGCCTGGACCAGTCTGGTAAAGCCAGTATGAGAAACACAAATCAAAAGAAAACTGATTTATTTTACTTGTGAAACCTTTTAAATCAAAGGTATCTCGTAAAACCATGCAGCATATAAACAAGGACGAGTTTTTACCTTACGGTAACCAAAACAATTTTATAGAAAATCCAATGGTATATGATAATGTCTAGAATAAAATACATATTAATCATAGTTGAAATTTTTACATTATTAAATTCTAGCATAATAGGTATACAATCAAGTCCGAAGGCACTTATTGGAGAATGGATTTCAACTATGACAGGGTAAGGGTCTACTCACCGAATCCGTACACCTCTGTATAAAATGTACAAGTGGTCATGATGCATTGCACCTTTGCTACTCAGGACCAGCCTTATCCCTTACTGGATAGCTCCGAATATGATCACCCATTGGTTGCAATCAAACAATCATAATGGGTCCCGAAGCATACATGGAGATATCGACACTAGATCATGGGATGATCATACCCAAATGGAAGCGACCCACATAGCGTTGCTACATGTCCCTGCTTTATTCATTTTTCGAGTTGATAAGGCTTGAGGCTATGATTACTTTTTATATAGCAACCATTTTGGAATGTTAACATTACCCTCTAGGCGGCAACGCAATCCCAGCATTCATCCAGACAAGTCCATTTTGCGTATGAACGAAACTGAAGGCACTACCTCTACCACATCCATTTTGGAATCATCCTCGGGATTAGTAGCAAGTGGCCCTTGCTCTTCAAAAGCTCCATCTTCAATCATCTTCATGATTTCTTCATTTCAAATTGCTCGAGTTGGATCGAAGTGGTTTTCGAATAACTTATACTTATCCAATTCCTATCTCTTCGGAACAACATTTGATAGTTTTGGTAAACTCAACTCCGGTCCTTTTGAAAATAATCAAACAATACATAGGAATAGGGATCACCCCCTAACTGTTTAAATGGATGTATTACCCTCTAACCATTTTGGAATGTTAACATTACCCTCCAGGCGGCAATGTAATGCCAGCATTCATCCAGACAAGTTCATTCTGAGTATGAACGAAACTGAAGGCACTACCTCTACTACATCCATTTTGGAATCATCCTCAGGATTAGTAGCAAGTGGCCCTTACTCATAAAAAGCTCCATCTTCGATCATCTTCATGATGTCTTCATTTCAAATTTCTCGAGTTGGATCGAAGTGGTTTTCGAATAACTTATACTTATTCAATCCCGATCTCTTCGGAACAACATTTGATAGTTTTGGTAAACTCAACTCCGGTTCTTTTGAAAATAATCAAACAACACATAGGAATAGGGATCACACCCTAACCATTTAAGTGGATGGATTACCCTATCATTTGTCTTAGGAGAATGATACAAAATTTATACAAATAGTACAACATCATAGAAGATGATTGTGCCATATAACTCACGTGTTTCTCCTACATATTTCCAAAGTTATGTTTTGGTCCATATTTGATGGTAGGTTATTTAACTATCAAGTAAATAAATAGCAACAAATTCAAAGATTTAATTACCCATAGCAATCACTAAGCTTCAAACTAAATCTTTCATTTACTAAAACTCTTTTCAAAAGTGTTTATCAAAAACATTCATATACTTATCTCATGAACATAAGTATACTCACAAAACATCTATGAAAGATTTATCATTTCCAAATCATATAAAAGGATCAAAAAAATGTTATTTAAAGGATAGATAAAGATAACCTCAAATAGTATCCTTCGATATTAAGTGCGGAACGAATGTCCATACAACCAGAATTAAGAAGGTCAGTTAAAGGAAATCCAATCTCAAATCCTTTTATAAATTTCCTTTTATAAATCCTCTTAATAAAATGACTTTTATTTATTACTCCTCTTTACTTAAATTCCAAATCCATTTACAAAGCCATTAAAATTTATAAAACTCTTTTATAAACATCAAAACCATTTATATATCTCTTTATGAATCTCCAAAATCATTTGTAAAACTTTCTTATAAATATTCCTTATTTAAAAAAAATTATTAAATAAACTCATTTAGTAAAGTCCTTTTGATAAATAAAACAATTAAAACATCTTTACGAAAATCATTACTTAACTTGAACCGTTATTAAAACTATGATTGACGTTAAAAATTAGAAAGAACCTTAGTGACCACAATGGTTCTCTTTTAATTAAGTTTACTTTCCAAGTTATATCATGGGTATTTACATAATAAGCAAATACATATAAGGGAATCAGCTAACAACAAACAAATCAACATATAGGTAAGATGTCCACGTTACTATATTAGCAGACGGGTTTTGGTTTGCTAAAAAAATGTCCACGTTAACATATTAGCAAAATGAGTTTTTATTCTACTTAAATAGATGTCAACATATCTACTTGGTGAACTATTGTAGAATGGTGATCTATTCTACCAAATAAATATCCAATATAACTTAATTAGAAGAATGATGTTTTATTCTGCAAAACAAATGTTACTGGATTTCACGTTCAACTAGGGTTACTTAAGGATAGTCGACAAAGAAATCTCTTGGATTTAAAACATTCTTTAAAGAAAGTTGCTTTTTGAAACAAAATCGATCTTTAGAATTAAAGTGGTTTAAAACTTCAAAAATGTTATTTAATAATTAAATAACATTTAAACTTTTTATTAAATAACAATTAAACTTTTAATTAATAATTAAATAATAATTAGCAATTAAGTAAATAATTAAATTGTAATTATCCTTTAAAATTAATTAATTAAACCAAAATTAATCTTTAATTAATTATTAGTAATAATTTAAAACCTTAATTAATAATTAAATATTAATTAATCTCAATTAATTAATTAAATATCCTTAATTAAAACTTAAATAATAAGTTAAACCTTCATTTAAGATGATTAAATCGTAATGAAATTTAAACCTTAACTTAAATTAAACGTGATTAGTAATTAATTCATAATTAATCCCTTTTATAAATAAATAATTAGTTAATAATTATTCTTATATAAATGATTAAATAGTAATTAATCCCTAACTATTAATTAAATAATAATTAACTTAAATTAATTAACTAACTAAAATTAACTTAACCTATAGACACTTAAGTGTTAATTACCTTTATAAACTAATGATTAAGTACTAATTATCTTAGTTAATTAATTAAATGTTCATTAAAATAAATTAATACATAATTAATTAAATAATTAATTTTTAAATATTTAACTAAAGTTTTGAAAACACTTAGTAAAAAGAATACTCAAATAAAAATATTTTTTTAGAGTTTCCAAAACAAGTTCGTTTCACGAACTGCACTTACAACGATATTGCTATATGACCGGAAATTTAAAAAAAAACTTGTTTTAGTATGTCGGATGACTTTAAAATCCTTTGATTTCATACATAACCTACTTTATAACTTAGTAAAGTTTACTAAAAACAAAATTAAGGTTTTGGAACTAAATCTTGGTTTAAAACTTGAAAACTTTTCAAACACAACCTTAAGTGAAAACAATTGAACCAAGGATTTCAATGTCGCAAAATCACAACTTTAAGTGCTATTCATTTTACCATACAATATCACATGCATGATTACAAATATATACATTCCATAACCTACAACAACGACTAAAGATCAAACTTTACTAAATAACTTGCTTTAACTATCATTCATTCCAAGTTAATACAACACTATAACCAAGCACGCGCGCGCACATACATACACACACATACACAATCATCATCAATATTCAACCAACAAGCAATGATTTTACCGAAAAGTAAGCATCATATATAAAGTTAGAAACATTAGTAAAGGGGTGAGCTTTAACTCACCTCAAAGTTACCAAAACTTAGTAACTCGACCGCTCTTTTTTTCTAACGTTTCAAAATGGCTTAGGGCTTTGCATTAAACTTGGAAAAATAGAATTTTATGGCTTTAGGATTAAAAGTGGTTGGGCCAAAGGACTTTAGAGTTTGTCCATGATGTTTGAGGGTGTATATAGGTCTTGTGTTGGTAAGGAGGAGTGTAGAAAAGAAAGAGGAGGCTTTGAAACAAGTTTTCATTATGAAGTGGATAAAGCTAAGGTTTCCAAACTTTGGAAAGGCTATGGATGCCATTTAACGGTTTTGAGATCTTAAGAAAAATGAAATAAGTTTAGTAATGTGAATTGGAAACGAGAAATATGAGAAGGAAAATTTTAAAATTATTTTTATATAACATGCATAAGGTGAATGACCAGAACACCCCTAAGTGCATGCCCTCCTATCAATACTTGCCACATCATCAAGTTTGTCCCCTCCTTTGCCATGCAAATTTAGAAATTTTATCCCCTCCTATACATGCTAACCCAACATGCATTAATTGCGTAAGTGTACTTATGTTTACCAATGTCTTATAAGATGTGGCATTCTCCTTTTTATAAAGTTTTATTTTATATTTACCTAATAAGTCATATCTAAGTATGTCTATATATACTTAAGTATGTACACATATACACTATATAGCCCTATATTATTTATATTTGTATGTGTATATTTATACAATAGTATACACAATATTTCCAACAACTTTTAACCGATGAAAAATCGAAAATTCGGAAAACGAATTCCAGTCATATTTTCGATTTTTATTCGAGATATATACTTTTATGAACAAATTTGAAAAACTATTTCACCATAATTTTTGTTATTCAAAAGTGTTTTATTTTAATTATTAAATCTATAATTTGAATATATTAAATTAGTTAAATATTTGTAAATCAAAGTGGTGAAATTCCAGGTTGCTATACCTTACAACAATTGAGGCAAGTTGCATGCTTCACTAGATGGTAAGTTTGGTTCTTAACCGCATCACAACTGTTAGGTTATGTCGCTTACAACTCTCAATGGAAGAATCAAGCTGCTAAAAACTCTTAGTAGTTGAATAAGTCTTCTCAAATAAGGTCTTCTTTTTGCATAATTGGTTTGCAGTATATATACCCACCTTAATGAGCGCCCAGCTTAAGAAATATTCCTTGAGCATGCCTAGATAAATGTTGCATGATATGGATACATCAAACCATTTACTATGATATCATGTTGATGTTCTAGCACCCTTTCATATCATTTGTGCACACTCTTCATTGAATGGAAAGGGAAAGGCCTCTTAGCAAAGCACTTTGGTGTTCGCATCATGATTGAATATCCTAACACCTCTTAAGCATATAAATGCTCATGAAAACTCTTACTACAATAAAATTAATCCCTTTATATGTGCAATCAATCCAATAGACACACACCCACATCCAAACCCACACTTATTTCTTTTGACGAAATTCGACAATGTAAAATTAAACATAATTCTATTCACACACTCACATGCATTAATGCAGGAGATACCTAATAGTTTGTAGGCGGTGGAATAGAACAAAGATGTGTTTTCTGTTACCATCTGAAATCAAACATCTATTGAATCGACTCCATGTTTCATATCTGTCTTTTGAATGTCTAATTTTCAACTGTGAAAAACAAACTCTAACTAATTTTCAACTTTCATCAAAATTAATTATCATGCTTAATACTCAAGTTAGGTAAAATTGTTGGACATCTCAAAACTTTATTTTTTAAAAAATAAGTTAAGTTAAATGCTTAGTATGTATTTGTATCTTAATAATTTCATTGAATGAAATAAAGCAATATTTAGAATTAACATGAAATAAACATTCGGGCATCGTTTGTTTAAATGCTAAGTACTAAATGATGAGTATTGAATACTGATTGTTAAATACTTGTAGTATTGTTTGTTTGGATCATGATTAGGAATTAGTTTTGTGAACAAATACTACCATTTTACAATATTATCCCTCGGTTTGATTATTCTTTGGTGCAGCTCTCATACAAACACACTTAATGGTCTTATCCTTTGTCTTATGTTTTACATATAAACAAAAAAGAAAATGTTCACATGTTTATGTACTACTGATTTACAAAATACGATAAAATTAGAAAATTGGATGAGTGTATATTTATTAATGCTTGGTCGAGAATAAAATGTTTCATCATGCAAGTTAAAGCTTATAGTGTGTCCTGATTATCAGTTAATTTTTCAACGTTGTTAAAAGTATGTTCAATGTGTTGAAATAAGTTATTATGAAATATCACATAGTGTTTTCCCAAATTTTTGTGATTATATAATTTTTATTTTAACATATGTATTGCATATTTTGTTACAGTACCCATTTTAAATTATTGTGAATCGGTATTACAGCAAAGAATTGCTTTTTCCTCCCTTTTGTCCACAACTTGATAAAATTGTATATTGATACTATTTTTTTCACCTATAGTACATATTTTATCTTACTTATTTTTGAACCATAAATATATGATATAAAAAATTATATTATCTATTTCATTCTTATAACTCAATTAACAAATGTAGTATTTTAATTTTTTTTTTTTTTTTGCATTTGTTTCTAGTGACCGGAAACTAAAAGTATAAAGCTAAAACAACGATATTAAAAATTCACCTTTAATAAAAAGATACGGAATTGAAAAAAAATTGATGCTCTGCTTAAAGTTTTCTGATTATTTGACATAAAAAGACTTTACAAAAAGGACAAGACTAAGAAAATAATTTTTTTTACATATAGGAATGTTGGATAATGTAGCATAATAAGTAATTGATACTTTAATAAGCACTAATTTTTTTTTTAATTTTTCTTTTACTAAATAGAAGACCTTAATCAGAATACTTAATTCAAGACAAGCAAGTTAGTAACACCTAGTAGTTATTCAACTCGAGATTCAAAAAATTTCCTTCCAAAATAAACAAAGCTTAAATAGGGAGTCACAAAACGATAAAAGCTGTAAGTCTGCTTATTAATATCCCTATTTAAATCTATTACACTTTGCATGTACCATCAAGAATTATGTTATTTTTGATTTTTTGAGATAGTGATAGGAACTAAATACGTGGCCTGTCATACAATAGCTAGCTAATTTAAACCAGTAACAATTAGCTCTCTAAATTCTTCCTTTTTCCATTTTAAATACTAGTATAAATCGCACGTACGTGCATTTAATAGGTAGAGATATTTAATTTTTATTTAATAAAAAAGTAATATATGGATATCTAATATAAGTACAAAATTTTTGGTGGTCACAATGTTTTTATTTGAAGTAGTAGTTGGTGATGTTGGTTATAAATTGATAGTGAAATCCGTTGGTAGGTGATTGAAAAGAGAATGGTGATGGAGATTGTAAACCAATAGTGAGATTTCGTTGATAGGAGAAAGTATTTTTGGAATTTTAAAAAGACAATGTGTAAATTATATTCATTGAATTCTCTCTATTAATATTAGAGATGAAGAAGTAAAGGAAGTGTCAATTTGTAAAGTGATTAATTACGTGCTATAACAAATTCGAACTTAATTTGTTATAATGGAAAAAGGAACACATTTTAATACTATTCAACTCGAGATTCAACATTTTCCTCCCAAAATAAACAAAGCTTAAACTAGGTGTCACAAAACGATAAAAGCTGTAAATTTGCTTATTAGTATCCCTATTTGAATCCATTACACTTTGCATGTACCATAAACACTTATGTTGTTTTCAATGTTTGGGATAACAACAAGAACTATATACATGGCCTGTCATGAAATTGCTAGCTACTTTAAACTATTCTTAACTGGCTTTCTGAAACCTTCTCATTTTCATTTAAATATGTAGAAGTAAATGAAATGTCAATTCGTAGACGATCGATTACTTGCTATAGCAATTTCAAATAATGTAATTTATTATAATGGAAAATTGAACACTTTTAAATACTATTCAACTCGAGATTCATCAATTTTCCCCCCAAAATAAACAAAGCTTAAACTAGGAGTCACAAAACGATAAAAGCGGTAAATCTGCTTATTAATATCCCTATTCTTGAATCAGTTACACTTTGCATGTACCATCATGACTTACGTTGTTTTCAATGTTTGAGATAACAACAAGAACCATATACGTGTACAAGAAGCATATACGTGGCCTGTCATAGAATAGCTCGCTAATTTTGAACTATTCTCAACTGCCTCTTTGAAAACTTCTCATTTCCATTTTAAATATGCAGAAGTAAAGGAAGTGTTTATTAAAGTGATTAATTACCGGCTATCTATTGAATCACTTTCTAATGGACACATACACATATAGTTGCATTTTTGAATGTGAATAATATAATTTAGAGAGTAAATTTGATGATTTAGAGTTAAATTTAATTAAAGTTTAATTCATATTTACTGGAGTTAGAAATATAACAAAGAGCCTAATGCGCTTCATTATACAATAAAAATGTATTCTATATTCTCAGAATATCTGGTAATAAACAAATATATTCACTAGTAGACAATTATTTATGCCTCCACATGATAGATTAGTTGAATTATTATGTTTCATTACGTAAGGTAATATTTTATGCAACTCAATATGTCTCATTTTACCCAGTTTTCATTTGCACCACAAACACACAAAAAATGTAGATACATTTTCCCAAATTTCACTCAAAAAGTGTTAAATAAACTAAAATATATATTGACAAAATAATTCATAATTTACAATCTGGGTGAAAATCCAGAAAACATGTTGCAACTAATTGAAACTGCATCTTTGATTCAAATTTATAAAATTTATGAGAAATTGGTTCTATATTTAAAATGATGTTCAAAACATTCATCGTTACTAATCGGGATATTTCAATTTTCACATACTAATAATATAGTTTAAACGTATCGCACAACTAATTGGAATATTTTAATTTTCATATACCAATAACATGGTTTTAGTGTATCACACGATGGACTCGAAACATAAAGTAAGATAATGCATGTGACCATAAATACAATGTGTATTGAGCCATTGCCTTTATCCACTTTTAGTTGAAACTTTTTAATGTAAATTTTGAATGTTAATGGATTTTTGAAAGCAGCAAATGAAGATAGGGTTTCTTGAAAGCCATATTATCCAATGTATTATAAAGGGGATTTGAATTTCTTATGCATATTAATAAGGGGCTTTGCATAGAATTCCCTATTTCTGACGTTCTTAGAAGAAAAATTCCTGTAGCGATGAGTATGTAAATTAAGTCTCCATTTTCTTAAATCAAAAAGCAAAAACTAGCTTGTGCTTTCTTAACAAAAAACACGAGTTAACTTGTGCATTTCAAAATTTTCAAAATTTAAAAAAAAAATATTAAGATTAAAAAACGCAAACTATTTTGCACATTTCTGAGAGAAAGCACAAGTTAACTTGTAATTTTCAAAAATTTCAAGAAAATTTCATAATCAGAAAGCGCCAATAATCTTGCGCTTTTCAAAAATTTCAAAAAAAAAAGTTTCAAAATTAAAAAAGTGTAAGTTGTCTAACATTTTCTGCCAAATAAGTGCAAGACACCTTGCATTTTCTACTTTTCGAAAATGAAGACCAAATGCACATATTCATTTCTGCATGGACTTTTTTATAACAACATTAAACACAGGAATCTGTAGCTCTTTTCTTGTATTGATAATTAAAATAGATAAAAAGCCAACACTAATAATGTTTTAAAGTGCAACTCCAAGATTCCCTTCTTCTATAACTGTTATTCTTAATCTGATTTTCGTGCACTATCCCATAATTTAAAAATGCGCTAACTTTTGTAGAAATATAAGGCTAACGTTAATTTTTACCGTTAAATCTGATATTTTATGATAGTGCGTTCTAATAATATATAGAATACATAAGCAAAATAAAAATAAAAATTAAAACGAACATTTTTTAAATTATACCTTATCAAAGTAATGTCCGCCTTTTTACAGGTTGTATGAGTGGCAACCCCCTTATCATGATGCAACTTGTAGGACATCACAAGAAAAGCAAGAAAAAACTAATGCAGTTGTAACTGCATCTTTCTAATGTAGTTAATACTATACTTATAGTTTCATTTGATTGTTGTAGTTATAATCACACCTTTTTATGTAGCTAAAACAATATTTGTGACATGCAGCTATAACTACTTTAATGAGGTGTAGTTATAACTTCAACCTTTTGATGGAACTAAAATTACATCTGTGAGATGTACCTGTAACTACATATTCAGATACTGTTGTAATTGCATGCTGAAATGTAGTTTTTGCTACACCTTTTTTGTTTAAATTATATCTATGAGATTCATATATAACAGCATCCTGAGATGCAGCTTTACATACAGAGATATAGATATAGTTGAATTTGAGAAATGCTATTATAACTATGCCTTTTTGTTGTAGTTAAAAATGCATCTATAAGATGGAATTATAACTTAAATTCCACTGATAAGAGTATGTTGGGTAAAATTTAAAACAAAATATGACATATCTATCAAAGAATTATAACAAACTTTCACGATGGAAGGATTAATATAGTATAATATAAACAATATATAAGTGCAAGAATAAAAGGGAATCATATTTATGTATATATGTATGTACAAGACATATGAAATTACAGTAATAATACATAAAACCAATAATAAGTGGAGCACGATAGAATTAAAGGTATGCCCTATGGACAATTATGTAATTTGACAATATAACTTAACTATTTTTGTTGATTCTTATTTATAATAAAATAAGCTTTTGGTTTTGTTTTCTATTATATACATTATTAGGATACAAGTAATGTTATAAATATATTAAAAATATATAAGTATAAAATCCTTACGAATAGTATATAATCAATCATAGTTATAAATTTGTTTGTAACTATGAGTATTAAACAAAATAAATCCATAAATGTTCCTATTTAAAATGTATTGAGAGTAGGATAACGATATATCTGCCGAGAATAGTATAAGTAACACTATCCATGTGTTGGAAGATGGATTACTCATGACTCGTGTGTGTTTCCAATGGGTAATGTATGCGTAGTTGTTTAGAAAAATCACATAATGACCTATGGAGAATTTTCTATGGGTTTAAAGTTAAATAGAAGATCTCAAAAAACTATATGCAATAGTCTTTTAATTTAAAAATACCGTGGATCTTAGTGTCTAAACTATACTTTTTTGAATCAGGTCTATTAGTGCGAATGAGAATTTATCTCAAGTATCAGACTCATGACTTTTAATCTCATAGTCTAAACTATATTTTGATTATTGTCAATCACACAGAAACGATCGATGTGTTAAGATCATTGTTGGGTATATGTTGAACTATTGAACTAAAACACTACTCAAAAGACGATTAATCTCCTTCTTTTGGAAAGTTAGTGTCACCAAAATTAGTATTCAATGTAATGTCAAATTCTTTGGCAAAAGAAAATCGATTAATCGATAACTATTATTGGATTAAACCATGAACTTTAATATTGGACTTTGCAATTAAATATGGATATCAATTGACAATTGACCACTAAATGATATATAGATGATATATTGATATCTAAGTGATATAGTGATGATGAAGAGAATACATGCACAATATATCATTGCTTAGGGTTGTTACTGCAAAGACAGGAAACCAGACTCCATCAAGATAATTTATAAGCAGCTGAACTCAAGTCCACTACCATACTTCAGCAAAATCCGTACAAGCTTTTATATTTTAATTTTCTATACATTTCCTAAGGCTATGTTCGTACCTCACGCAACCGTGACTCTCAATTTACCATCGAAAATAATTTGTAAAAATAATTTATAAAAGTTATAAATTGTTACTAAAGGAAATTAATATAACATTACAATAATCAATTGATTATTATTTTTAATTATTAATATTAGGTCTAAAATTAGTAAATAAAATAAATAATTGTTATACATTTATTTAATAATCTTTTTAGCCAATATAATAATTTAATAGTAAATAATACACACACGCGCGCGCGCACACACACACACACACACATATATATATACACATATATTATTTTGGTAGCCTATTTTTTTTTTAAATAAGGAAAACCAAAATATATGTGGGTATGAATTAATTTAATGGATTATGTTAATTAAGTAAGATAAGATCTAACTTATAATGGGTCATTCCTTGAATAGTTGAACTGAGTAGGACATTTTACATAAATTGTATTAGTGCTCTTACACTACACCTAAATGTCTCATTTAGGATACACATAATCTCATTCCCTCTCCATAAAAATAAATTACATCTTAAGGCCGGACTTTGCAACTTCATCATTATGTTGGAGAAATTTTCTCTCTAGACGAAGCTGATGGTTCGAGGTATACTAACCAGTAGGATTTTCATAAATATAAAATTATTATTGAACAAAATTTTATTTGAAACATTTTTTATTTATTTTTTAATTATATATAAAATAGAATAAAATAAATATTTTTGTATTGTACATTCACATGCATTATGCACACATCACCTCACAATCACCATCGATGATGATCAATGCGGCAAAGGAAGGGGTCATCGGTGTGGCTTGGACGAAGTTGATCACTGGTGGACTTGGCTACACTCGATAGCGTTAGGCAACATGACATTGTATGTACTAGAAATTACATTTTTGTAAGAAATAACATTAGAGGATGCAATTCAAGTATGAAGGGTTTTCTTTAGATGAGAGCAAGAGATTGGTGGCACCGATGGCATGTTCAATGGCATGTGGCGGTGGATATAGGAGATTGGTGTTTACTGCACAAGAAATTAGGGTAATTCGAGAAGAAGGGTAAATTTCTAATAAGTCATTGATTTAACATATTATTTTATTTAAACCTAGAATTTTCAATATGAGTTACTTCCACATACGAACTTCGTTTTAGACGCAAATTACATTGGTGTGTTTATTATCAAAATTTGAAAACATCAACATTATCTGATAGTAATTTGGGCATTCATTTCTGATACTATAAATTAGAAATTATAGTATTAATATTATTATTTAATATTACCTATCAACATCATTAATAAAAATTCATATATTAAGACGTTATTCATTTATTCCAATATAACTATTTGAATTAAGACAAATCATAATCATTTAAATTTATAATGTCAATCTAGGAAATAACAAAAATTTGAATAAGTACTTGTCGGATGTATATGTAATAAAATTATTTTATTAGCAATTATCTTATAGATATTGGATATTTAAATAATATATATATATATATATATATATGTATGTATGTATGTATGTACGTACGTATGTATGTATGTATGTATGTATACATATTATGTATGAAAGTTATCTTATTATTAAATTTACCATGAAGTAAATTTGATTGATTGATTGATTAGTTAAATATATTAGATAATAATAATATTACAAATCATATTAATATTTCAATGGTAATACATATTACTTAAAATTTAAACAAAAAACATATAGTAAAACATTAAATAAACTCAACTAATAAAACACTAAGTATGATTTAATATAAACGACATTATTCATGATAACATCATAAAAGATCTAGCGCATACGAGTTAGAAAGAATATTTTCTGAAATTCGTCTCTTTTAACCTGTTGCTTGAGGCACCTAATCCAACAATTATAAGGGAGCCTTATTATATTATTATGAATAAATATAATATTTGAATTTAATACTGGTTTAAATCTCAATTTAAATTTATATGTGGGTTATATATAAATTTAAAAATTGTTTTATATTCGTAAAGGTTAAAAATAAATTAATTTAAAATTGTTCTAAATTTAAAATATAAATGTTTTGAATAATTTAAATTATTTAAAATTTATGAGGATTTTATATGTGGGCATACCATGTCATGGAATGTGAGACCTTTATTAACGATATGAAATGAATTATGAGGATTTTTATTTGATTGTTTGGTAATTTATTTGGCATAGATTGAGTGGATCTAGGCCTTCCATGAGAATTGAAAGAAGAAGAGATGGAGAAATGAAGTGAAAGTGAAAAAAAATAATGAATTGAAGAGAGGTTTTGCTCTCTTATTTTAGCCTAACATGTTAGTTGTCCTTGATCCATGCAAATGGGCCTAAAAATTCGTTTCCTCAAATGTCGATTTCCCATACGTTATTTTGCGTTTCTCGAACCTTTCGGATGCAATAGATTAAGTTTAAGATCATAGTTCCATATTCTTTAAAAATTTAGCACTTTGATTCATTTTCAAATCTACTCCTAATATTTAAATGAAAATACGAAGCCCCAAAATATATCGATGCGCATATACTCGAAACTGTTTGAAATAATATTTTTGACTCAATGAATGTTTTATTAAATCCTAATTCCTTCATCTTTAAAAGTTTGCAGTCTGCTTCTTTTTAGAAATCTAGCTTAATCCTTAGTAAAAATAACCACTAGAAACCATAACCTAGCGGATAAAATGTATTACATATTACATTTTAGGAATTGGCGACTTACCCATTCAGTGACTTTGATACTGGACGTTCCTAAAATGGCTATTATCTGCTCGGATGAATTAGAGAATAAAAAACGCAAGTTGACATCCCCTTTTTTCTTCTTTTTTTAGGGCTTATTCGAAAGAGAATCTAATACCCTTGATCGTGAATAGGACGAACCACCTCCATGGATATCTTTGTTTTGGAACGAAACAATTAGAATAGGCTTGGTTTAATTTCCTAGAGATTAATTTACGATTTTTTTACAAAACTGTAAGTTATATTAGAAGAATTTTTGGGATAGAAGCTTCATCTATTTTCGTGATCGTTTTTCTATTTCCTTGACCTTCTTAAATCTGTTTCGGTCTTTGGATTAGGTTGCGCCATGTCATTTTGTATGTTAGATAATTTTTGTGCAAATCTTAGTCGTTGGAGTACTTCGACTCTACTTATACACATACTTTTTTTAACATACTCAGGACAACCCAACGGACCAGTAAATTCCTAAGTAGAATTAAGTTCTGTCTGTCCGTTTCAACTCATGGCATCTATAACCTCGAATGCTATTTTTTGTAAGAATGTGTGCATTGAACCCACAACACATATTTTAGATAAATCAATACCATATGTGGTTATTTAGTTGATGATGACAAAATGCTTTTCTATGTTCATTTTTAAAGGTTAGTAGTAGTATTATGAGCTAATTCAACCTAGATTCGCCATGGAAGCAAAAACAAACAATTGTCTTAACATGTCCCATCTATTTGCAAAAACTATTGCACAATTCCAGTCAAGCTCTAAAAAGCTCTCAAAATACTAAGGGGTCGTTTGTTTTTGAGTTTTCGATTTTCAAAATTCATAACAAAATACTTGGAGAGAGAGGAGAAATATGATTAAATTTTTTAAAGCCTCACCACAATGATGGGGGACAATGAAGTGAGCAGAGAGACCGCTGAGGACGATCATTGGAATGGAAGGATGACGGAGTAATGGATTTCTCAAAATATGGAAAACAAAATAAATTTAATTTCCATTTTGCGTGTTAACTTTATTTTTTAAATCGGTTTACGTTTACACTTTTTTGTTTATGACGAAAATATAAAACTAAAAGTGGTTAACCAAACGGGGTCTAATATTGGGAAATCTTAACCCATATAATTCCGAATTAACATACTTAGACACCCTTTACATTCCTCTATAAATAAATCATTTCCCCCTCACACTCTTCCAAAATCATTTCTTCTTCTTCTTTCTCTTTTCTTTTTTCCTTCTTCTTGGTTATGTGTAGAAAGAGAAGACTACAGTCATCACTGGAGGTGACTTCACCTCCTTTGCAAAGAAAGAGGGAGGTAACTTCGAAGCAATCTCTTCATACTATGGTTCAGTTTTTTATTCTTCTTTATTACCTTTAGTAGATTTTTGTTCTCACTTACCCGTTCTCCGATTTCCAATCATTTTTCTCATAAAAGCAATCACCCATGTCCCATAATTTCTCTGTTCACTTAGTTTGTGACATGGATACGATTAAAAACATACTTGGTAATTTCAGATAGTTATATACTTGATTACATCTTTAATTTTCTTATTTAGATGTCAGTTATTTTAAACTATTTTTATTACCAAAATCCATATCAGATTTGTATTAGGTATCGACAGCCGATTATTTGACTTAAGTTTTTTATCAATCATTTTGTATTTTCAATCTTCCTGATATATCATCCTAGCATTTGTCATATATCAATTTCAAGAAAGTTAAACGTACTTTACTAAAATTTGAAAGATTATTGTAAATTATTTTAACATGATAACTTGACTTTACTTTCAGCCATGGTTCATCAATGATCTTCAAAGTATTAATCTACTTTCATGTTTAGACAATAATCATCCTGAATTAATCATCTGAGCTTTGCAACCTTTGCAACTTTGCAAATAGATGCCTATAATTAATTAGAGACCTACATTAGAAGGTAGTCAAGTGCAAGTATTTTCATTTCAGTTTTTCTTGGGGTAATTATTTAGTGCGAAGTGTTGCCAAGAAGCTACAAATTCTTCCCAAGATGCTTTTATGCTAGTTCTTTACAAATTGCATAATCAGCATAAAAAAAAGGCGGAATTTACTATTTTTCCTTTTTCATGAAAAATTCAAGAAAAGACTAATCTATAATGGTTTTCAAGACTATATTTTTATTAACATTTATTATCTCATGGAGATACACATATAAATCTCATTTCAGAAAATTGTACTACTCAACAAAGTTCTTATTGTTTCTTGTTTTTTTCATAGAATGGACAAGTGCGCACTCGTTCAACAAAATCCATCTGTACTTGCCTTTCCAAAGCCAATCCTATCATATCATATTTGAACAATGAGAGTGTTGACAGTTCAAGTGACGTCGAAGTGGATCCATATTTCAGTGATATCAGCTCCAATGATTTCTCCTTCAGTTACTCCTCAGAAATCAGAACTGTCCCTGAGCCTCAGGCATTGCTTGCTGGATGCCATCACTGCTACATGTATTTCATGGTTCCAAACAACCGCCTTTTCTGCCCTCAATGCACCGGACTTCTCTTTGATGTCAGGCGCCGCATTCAGAATTAAACAACCCTTTTAGCTTTTGCTAGTATAACATCATTTTAAAGCATGCACTTGTATAATCTGAAATTTTTAGGATGTAGTGTGCGAAGTGCAGGTTTTAAAGAATAAGGATAGTGTTTTGGTATACATGGCAAAAGCTAAACTTTATGCATGCAGCAAAACTTATGTTGTCGCATTTGATCATCTTAAGCTATATACTTAATTACACCTTTATGTAATTGAGGGAAATGTTGTTAATCAATGAAAGATGATCATGCAGCTATGAAACTATGAATAAAATGATATTGCATTATTCAATCTAGCTAATATATTCTAGCTGTATCTCTTCCTCCACTTGAAACGTAGAGGATGAATTTTTATGGTTTTCTACTAGAGGAAGAGATCCAACTCTCTGATGTGTGCATAAGGAATAATATTGTACTGGTTCATAGATAGAGCGTGAAATATGTTAGAAAATATTTGAGATCGTAGTCATCTATGTTTGTGTGATATGAGTTTGTCCTGAAGTGAAGAGAAACATGCAGGCGTTTAGGGTAAGATTCTGATTCTTTTCTACTCTTCTTGTCCATCCCGACTCTTCAATTTTATGCTTCTTGTTCTATTGCTTGGCATCATTGCCGCTGGATGTACCTGTATGGTTTCTCAATTTTGAGAAAAGAGAGTAGCAAACTTTTTCGTATCGGTTTTTGTATACTATGTCTATTTACAGAAATATATATTACTATGTTAATTACATGGCGACTGACAAAAAGGCAATACTTATATCTCCGCTATAAATGTCACTACTTTGTATCTTATAATTGTTGAAGCAGATATTAATACGCATAAATGTTATAAAATGAAAGCAACGGTTCCAAGCAAGAGTTTTTATCAAGCAAGCAGCTGACTATAGGCGGATATATGAAACAAAGTATATGGGCTTGTATTCGGTCCAATATCAGCATTTACAAAATGCTATAAATACATTGTATTTCGTAGTATCAGAAGCATGTATCAAAATACAATTGTAAATCAAATATCAAGCAATAGTAAAATTCTCAATTTCAGTAATATCAAACTTCAAATTTCTTCAATGTCTTACTTAGTATTAGAGCATTGATCTTGCTTCATAGCAAATGAATAAGAATCGTACACCATCATTCTCTCCGATTCAATTTCATCATCGAGACAGGCTGCGAATTCTTTTATCATCAGAGAATTCAAGATTCTCATCATTTGATCTCTTATACGGTCATACCTCAGTCTGTATCAAAGCTCTCACTGTTCTTATCAGCACTTTGTATCAATATTCAACTTTGCCTTACCAAAAAAAAGTCACTGTTAGAGATCATCATCATCCAGTGTTATCTGACTGCATCGGTTTTTCAAATCAGCAATTGATTCTCAAGATCCATTACTTCTTGATTGAACTACAACCATGTCAGAAGACCATATCAGCTATAAGAATAACTAAAGCAACATCTCAAGGATCTGCAACACAAGATATCATCAAAACATAAATCAAACCACACAAAAGCTATACAATTCGAAATTATCCATACCTGATATACCTGTACAATTTGAAGTAATGAGACGATCTCAAAAAGAGATCATTCAGGCAGGTAATTCAAATTCTCGGTACACAACGTCAAGAGATGAATCACCATACGATCAACATGATGCTCATTAGTCACCCACTCAATCACCACATCATGATGCTGACATGTATTCTAGCTCACACCAATCACTAAATGATTTACAATCATTTAATGATGACAAGGAGACAACCGCCAGCACCTGCAACAACTCGATATCACATGATAAATAGAGCAAAGAGTGGAATATTCAAACCAAAGACTTACAATGCAATCATAGAAACTAGTGAACAAGGCAATTTTTATGAAGCCATAAAGGATAATAAATGGAGAGCAGAAATGAAAGAGGAATATAATGCTTTAATCAACAACAAAATCTAGACACTAGTTTTTTCACCAACAAATAAAAATATTATTAGATGCAAGTGGACTTATAGGATAAAAAGATATCCTGATGGTTCAATCTTCAGGTATAATGAAAATTAGTTGCAAAAGGCTATTCACAACAGAAACGATTTGATTTTAACGAAACTTTCTCACTTGATGTGAAGCGTATCACTATAAGTACAATTCTAACCACTGCCTTACATAGAGGTTGGAACATCAAATAATTATATGTAAATAATGTCTTTTTAAATGGAGTTTTGCAAGAGGAAGTCTACATGGAGCAACCTCGGAGTTTTAAATAGAAAAAAAAACTGGTGTGCAAATTAAACAAAGCTATCCATGGATTAAACAGGCACCCGGTGTCCGGTTTGAAAAACTAAAGTCAACCCTGATCAACATTGGATATAAATCAATAAAATCCGATAACTCTTTATTTACTAAATTTAGTAAGCTTGCTATCACTTATGTTCTAATACATGTTGATGATTTTATTATTACAGGTAGCAGTGACATAGAGATCAACAATCTTACTGAATACTTAAATAAAGAATTCTCAAACAAGGATCTTGGTTGTCTTAGCTATTTTTTAAGAAGTGAAGTGAAAAGAATATCAAATACCAAATATTTATTAAATCAAAAGAAGTACATCGTAGAACTTTTAGTCAAAGCAAGAATGGATAAAGCAAACTTACTTTAAACTCTTATGGCAACCAACATACACTTATCCAAAAGTAAAAGAGAAGCAATATCAAATGACAAGCAATATAGGAGCACAGTGGGAGCACTACAATATGCTACAATTACTAGGCAAGGCATTGCATTTTGTTAAAGTAGAAAAAAAGAGAGAATTATAATTTTAGAGGAGAATAGACAATTTTTTTATAACTTGCTTTTTGTCTTGTCTACAACTTGCATTCAACACAACAAAATGACTACATATATATAGTGGTTTACAACCCTTACAAACGGACATAACCTTTTTGAACAGACACCCTTTCACTTCAATAGACATGACTTTTACTTAATAGACACGACTTTTCATTTCAATAGACACGACTTTTCAGTGAACGGACACGACTCTTCACTGAATAGATATGACTTTTTATTCGAATAGACATGACTCTTCATTCGAATAGACATGACTTTTCACATCAGCAGACACAACTCTTAATTTTGGTTTACACCAACAATGCCTCCCCTAAACCAAAATTCCTTCGAACACCTAATGCAGCAACAATTCTTGAGAAAGCAGTCCCTCCAAGCGGCTTTGTGAAGATATCAGCAATTTGTTCTTCACTTCGACAATATTCAAGACTCACTTCTTCTTCACGAACGAGTTCTCGTAGGAAATGGAAACGTAGACGAATATGTTTTGTTCTTCCATGCAAAATAGGATCCTTTGAGACAGAGATAGTAGAACTATTGTCGCAATAAATGATCGTAGGATCTTTTTGCTTGAAGCTTAGATTTTCAAGAATTCCTCTTACCCACAAAGTTTGACATCCTGCTAGAGATGCTGCGATGTACTCCGCTTCGGTGGTAGAATGTGCCACAACTGGTTGTTTTTTTGAACACCAAGAAATAATTCCACTTCCAAGGTTAAATGCATAACCTGAAGTACTCCTTGAATCATCGATACTTCCACCTAGATCGCTGTCCGTATATCCAACAAGCTTCACAGGCACATGAGCTTCATAGAAAATGCCATAGTCAATAGTTCCTTTAACGTATCGTAAAATTCTTTTTGCAGCTTCCCAATGATTTGAGAAAGGCTTCTCCATGAATCTGCTAATCAAGCTTACTGCGTACATGATGTCGGGTCTTGTAGCAGTGAGATACATCAAATTTCCAACTAGGCTTCGAAAAATAGTTGGATCCACAAACTTTCCTTCACCATTTTTACACAATTTCGAACCTGCAACACAAGGAGTTGAAACTGGATTTGCATTCATCATATTGAACTTCTCCAATACTTGAGCAGCATATTTTTCTTGCGAGATAAAAATCCCACATTTTGATTGCTGAACACCTATCCCTAGAAAATGATGTAGTTCTCCCAAATCCGTCATCTCGAACTCCTTCATCATTGATTTTTTGAATTCAGATAACATCTTCATATTATCTCCAGTAAAAATCAGATCATCCACGTATAAACTCACGATCATGAAACCTCCTTTTGAATGCTTCTTCATGTAAAGAGTGTGTTCAAAAGGACACCTTTCAAAACCATTCTTTAAGAAGAAATTGTTGATACGATCATACCATTCACGGGGGGATTGCTTCAGCCCGTATAAAGCTTTCCGCAGCTTATACACCTTTTCCTCTTCGCCCCTCTTCACAAAACCAGGAGGTTGTTGAAGATAAATTTCATCTTGAAGAAAACCATTCAAGAAAGCTGATTTCACATCCATATGCAGCAGCTTCCAGCCATTTTGGGCAGCAAGAGAAATCAATAATCGAATTGTATCAAGTCGAGAGACAGGAGCGAATACCTCATTGAAATCTTCCCCTTCTTTTTGCTTATACCCCTTCGCAACCAAACGTGCTTTGTACTTGTTGATGGAGCCATCAAGATTTGTTTTGGTTTTGAACACTCATTTTGACCAATGGCTGATTTGTGTGAAGGCAATGTGGTAAGCTCCCACGTACCATTTTTCTCAATAGACTTGATTTCATCCTTCATTGCATTCACCCATTTTTCTTCCTTTGATGCTTCTTCATAAGTGATTGGATCTTCTCCCGCAAAAAGTGCAAAATATACATGATCCGTAGTGTCAACTTCTTCGGTTATATCATAGATTTCTCTCAAGGATCGCGTCCTTCTTTCCGCCGTTGGTGGTGAATTTTGCTCCTGCTCAACCCCATTATTTTTAGGTTGTTGTTCTTCAATACCAACATCAGCAATAACACCTTGTTCCAAAGAAGTTTCCTCTTCAAGATTTAGAGTTTGCCATCCATGTAATTCTGCAAAATCTGAAAAATTATAACAACCATTTTCATCAAAGCGAACATCTCTGCTGATAATCATCTTCTTTGTCTTCGGATTGTAAAGCTTGTAAGCTTTAGTCCTTTGACTATAACCAATGAAAATGCCTTTTTCAGATTTGTCGTCGAGCTTCGATCTTAAAGCATCAGGAATATGAGAGTATGCAAGACAACCAAAAGTTTTTAAATGAGCAACATTTGGTTTCTTGCCATACCAGACTTCATTTGGAGTGGAATCCTTTAAGCTCTTCGTTGGTGATCGGTTGATTAAGTAAACGGCACAAGAGACCGCTTCAGCCCAAAAACATGCAGGCAAGTTCTTATTCTTCAACATGCATCTGACCATATTCATTATTGTTCGATTTTTGCGCTCTGCGACTCCGTTTTGTTGAGGTGAGTACCTAGCAGTTAACTCATGGCGGATTCCATGATTTTGGCAGAATTCTTCAAACTGAGAGGACATGTATTCTCCTCCACGGTCACTCCTTAGATTTTTTATTTGATGACCGGAATGTTTTTCAACTTGAAATTTGAACTCTTTGAAGCAAGAGAAGGCATCTGATTTTTCTTTGACACAATAAACCCAAATTTTTCTTGTGTAATCGTCAACAAATAACAAGAAATATCTGCTGCCTCCAAGCGATGGCACTTGCATTGGTCCACAGAGGTCGGTGTGAACAAGCTCCAGAGGTGACTGAGAAATCCACTTCGATTTGGATGGGAAAGATTCACGATGTTGTTTTCCCAATTGGCATTCCTCACATGCTTCGTTTATCACTTCAAGTTTAGGTAGCCATCAGACTATTTCTTTGGTAGACATTTCCTTCAAACTCCGGAAGTTTAAATGGCCAAACCTCTCATGCCATAACTTGGAAACTTCATCATTAGAAGTAGCAATCATGCACGTACTGCTTACGATGTCAAGTTTGATCGGAAATAATTTGTTGGATCCCATCACAATATTTGCCACTTGTTGGTCGTTCTTCTTCATGCTACATTGATCTCCAACGAATCGAAAATCAAATCCTTTCTTCAGCAAGTGACCGACGCTAAGAAGATTGCTACGTATGCCTGGTACATAAAGAACCCCCGACATTTTTTCAACTTTTCCAGCCTTGGTTTTGAAAGAAATTTCGCCAACACCTTGAATTTTGTATGATTTTGCATCTCCAATAGTAACCTGACCATCATCAGCTTCCACAAGACTTGAAAATAGATTTTTATTTCCAGTCATATGCCTACTTGCACCACTATCCAAGTACCATACGTTTTCAACATTTCCATCCGAAGCGATCAACAAAGATTCAGATTTTTCTGCTTCATTATGCATAAAACCAGCAACTGGCTTCTTTTCAGGATGTTTCTCCCAACAATCATTTACTTTATGACCCGGCTTGTGACAGAAATTGCATTCAAAATATGGTTTTTTTCCTTTGTATTTGCCTCGCGCCTTGTTGCTTTGGAATGATCGTTTCTCCTCCTTTGATTCTTCAAATTTTCCACTATTCCTGCTGTTACTTTTGCCATGGGATGGGCCTTGAACTTTTATGGATGTGAATTGAGATTTTAAGGCTTGATCTTGAGAAGAATTTGTTTGTTTACTTCTCATCAAGATCCTAGCCTCATGAGCTTCCAGCCTTCCTTGCAAGCCTTCAAGAGAAAGTGAAGCAATATCATTTGATTCCTCAATTGCAACCACAATATGATCGAACTTGATTGGTAGGCTCCGTAGAATTTTTTCAACGGCTCTTTGAGTCTTCACGACTTCTCCGTTTGAAGCCATATGATTTATGATGGAAGTGAGACGAGTAAAATACTCTGAGATTTTCTCACTATCCTTCATTTCGAGCTTTTCGAATTCAGCTCGTAGTGACTGCAGGCGAACCTTTTTTACTTGATCTTGGCCAGAATACGTTGTATTCAATATTTTCCAAGCCTCCTGAGCATTTGCAACTTTTGAAATTCTCTCATAAACTTGAATTTCAAGTGTCTGGTAGATTTGGAAGAGAGCCTTCCGATCTTTCTGTTTTTTGCTTTTCAGAAGATCTCTTTGGGCAACTGTGAGTTGCGTTTCATCTTCCGACGCACCAACACCTTCTTCAACAACCGTCCACAAGTCTTGAGATTCAAGACAGAGCCTCATTAGATTGCTCCAATAATCAAACTTTTCACCATTGAATCGAGGAACAAGGGAGACAAGGTTGTTTGACATTTTTCAATCAAGCTTTGATACCAATTTGTTAAAGTAGAAAAAGAGAGAGAATTATAATTTTAGAGGAGAATAGACAATTTTTTTATAACTTGCTTTTTGTCTTGTCTACAACTTGCATTCAACACAACAAAATGACCACATATATATAGTGGTTTACAACCCTTACAAACGGACATAACCTTTTTGAACAGACACCCTTTCACTTCAATAGACATGACTTTTACTTAATAGACACGACTTTTCATTTCAATAGACACGACTTTTCAGTGAACGGACACGACTCTTCACTGAATAGATATGACTTTTCATTCGAATAGGCATGACTCTTCATTCGAATAGACATGACTTTTCACATCAGCAGACACAACTCTTAATTTTGGTTTACACCAACACGTTTAATGTGAACAAAGTAAGTCAGTTCATGCAAAACTCTTTAGATGAATATTGGAAAACTGTCAAATTTTTTTTAAGATATTTAAAGGGGACAATAAAACATGGATTGATATTAGAATCAAGCAAAAGCTTTAGCATCAATGGATATGCTGATGTAGATTGAGAAATTGATCCTAGTGGTAGAAGATCTACGTTAGGATACTGCATATTTCTAGGCAAAAATATAGTATCATGTTGTTCAGAAAACATCCAACCATCTCTAGGTTAAGTGCAGAAGTCGAGTATAAAAGTGTGGCCAATGCTATCGCTGAAATACTGTGGATTGAATCATTATTAAGTGTATTTCATATCAAAGCAAACAACAATGTTATAATATGGTGTAACAATTTTAGTGCGGTTCTACTCAGTGCTAATCAAATTTTACACTCTAGAGCCAAACATATGGAACTAGATTTATGTTTCATTAGAGACCAAGTTACAAGCAACAAATTAAATGTCAGTCATATATCTGCCACTTACCATACCACAAACGTACTGACTAAACCACTATCAAAAAGAAATTTAATATTGTTCAAACAAAGACATAAAGTGGATGAAGTTGACAGTAGCCGTCAAACTGAGATGCAAGCGATTGAATCCAACCACATCTTCTCAAATCTGAAAGGAAGGAAGTGAAGATCCACCAGATCGATTCAAAATTAAAGCTTCAAAATTTCATATTAATGCAGCAAAGAGCGATCCTATCCCAAATAATTTGTAGAGTTAAAGCATATTGATAATAGATGAAAATAGTTTCATCTGGATTAGGAAATTTTCAAAACAATCACAGCCAACAACAATTTGAGAAACTTTACTCACAAACACTAACCCTAATAGGTTAGGTTCGAGGGTCGAATGAAAGCAATAGTTCAAAGCTAGTGTTTTTATCAAGCAAGTAGCTGACCATAAGTGGATATATGAAACAAAGTATACGGGCTTGTATTCGAGCCAATATCAGCATTTACAAAATGATATAAATACATTGTATTTTGTAGTTACAGAAGCATGTATCAAAATACAATTGTAAAGAAAATATCTAGACTTTTAAAATTATCATTTTAGTAATATCAAACTTCAAATCTCTTCAAAATCATACTTAGAAACATATCTGTTTTGGTGCTACAACTTTTGTAGTTGGTTTGGGTTTTGGAAATTATTAAATTAGTTTTGATTGGGTTAAAGTTTGTAGGGTAAAAAGAAATATGGAAAGTATGTTGCTATGAACTCTAGAACTACCTTATCAGAGTTATTCAAGAAAACATCTTTAGATATTTCCTATAAGAATTAGAGAAAGTTCAAGAGAATGATAATTGTTAAAACCAAATTTCGTAAGAAAAGTTTATGAAAAAAATTCTATTTTTCTTTGTTTACTAGCTAGTTTGCTTTACCCTTCTTCTTTCAGTATTTACATTAGGATGATGGGAGCATTTCATTTAAGACATAAAAATTTGTGAAACATAGTAGAAAATAGGTATAGGAAACTCGTTTAAATCACCTATTAATAGAAAAGTTGTGCAAGTTTTAGAAAATTCATGCATGTGGACTTTAAATGTACCCAAGCCTTATTTTGTTAGGTCTAGTGAAAAATAGGTATATTTAATAAGTTGCAATCAAGCATCGAAGGACTTTATAAATATAATTGTTGCTCGATTTCTTGCAAAAGTTTGTGCAACTCTATTAATTCAAAGCCCAATAAAACAAGCCCGCAAAGCATGACTCGACCAACGTCACTCTCGACCTAATAGACTACACGCCTTTAGCATACTAACCTGCAAAGGTTGGTCATTCTGCTTCGCTTGAACCCAAGATCATGCCCATCGAATTCTCTCAATTGATAAAGCTATGAACAATACCACCTCACCCCGTCATTAAGCAACCAAGTCATAGCAAGAGGACTTTGAATCTTGCCCCATTTCCCGTTCACTCCTTCCTAGTCAACTAGCCTCTCTACCTACTCCATTATGTCATGACACCGTAGACTTTTTCTAAAAACTCGTGACCGCCCCTACAAAAGAGGTGCACCCTTGTACAACTCCCCTGACAATAATGACATAGGAGGACAACATACATCTAATAAAAGCATTACTATGTTCTAACCACTATGGGTACTTTGTTGCTCACCTGGAAAAAAAGCCAATGTTCACCAACCACTCTCTACTCCATGTTATCCTACTAAAACAAGCACTCCACTATATGGTCCGTCGATTGGCCTTCATACCAACCTTTCTTTCCATGGGCTTCTAAGTTGGCTACCATCTGAATCGTATATCATAATCATCAGTCGTGAGAAAATTTAACATCTAAGGAAACAATCTAAGCCCACAATGCATGATCTCTGCAACTATAAATAAAGATCACCATACACTTGTACAACAATCTATTTTTTACACTCATAAGCAATATAAGCAAGCTCAAATCTCTTGTAAAACCCATCGAAATAATCCTATGTAACTATAATATAAAGGAATAAAATCATAAATCATAGTCGACGTAGATCTAAGCTAAGATCAAACCACCCTACATCTTGTGTTATTTACTTTATGCACACTAAATTTAGCTCTCCTAATCATTCCTCATTTCAAATCTAACTACAGTGTTAATAAGTAGCCTTTGCTAAAATCTACGTTTAATTGTAATTCTGAGGTTGATTAGAAAATTTTCCAACATTTTAGCATTAGAAGGATGGCTTCCCCTAGAAGCTCTTAACTTTCTTCACCTTTTCCTTTTCAAAAACTCTATTCCACTCCTAACAAATGTTCACCTTGTAGATTGGTGGTGAAACTGACGTCGACAACTCCAATGGCAACAGCCCGACAACTCCAACTACAACAACACTAACGACTATACCAGAGTCACTATCGTTAGCGACATTCCTTACATGAGCAATGATATGTGACTTGACCTAGTGAATGGTATCATAAAAACTGGGTTGACGACCATCCTATAGATCCAGTACCCAATATACTTGAAGAATGCACTGTTACGGTTCTCGAACGATGTAAAATGATGGAAAATGGTGAAAAGAAGAGAAACAATCATGGATCTTTTCGTATATCTTACAGCGCATCGAATAAAATATTATGATAAACATCATATATATAATTAGGCGAGAAAGTACTAACTAAATAAACCACAAGCATCAAAGTTCACAGGTACATACAGTTATACAAAGCAGAAATAGAGTTTATACAAATGGAAATAAACCTAGATAAAATAGTTTTAATTGTAAAGAGAACACTGTCTAGCTTCACTGTGTTGCACAGTAGAATAAGCATAATTAAGTGCATATATAATATGAAAAACTCAATAATGCTTGTCCTCTGCACAGCCACCGTGTACCATCTATGCCTGCTATGTAGTATACTCATTAAAGAGTACCCGAGTATTAAGAAGCAAAATATAAAATATCAATTCAAACAATAGTCTAGTGTGAGCAACAAAATATATTAAATATTATACAAGTTGACAGATAAGAAATAAGGGTACACAAAGCATACCCGACATGTCCTAGCAACCAAAGAGTTAGCACATAACATCAATAATATGCAACTCTACAAACATCATAAAGGTGTACCGCATTCCAAGTAAAACATTGGGTATTAAGGTATCTACATCCACATCACCTACATCACGCAACTTCCCTACAGTGAAAGTCTACTAGAAAAGCAACCAAAGAAAACATACCATCCATCAAAATTCTCTATGCTTAATGTGTCCTAGATATATGATAACTCGTATGACCATTCCTCTACCGTTTAATGGAAAAACCTCGATTTTTAGTATAATCAGCCATAAACCGAAGCTGATGCTAGATCTATTCCACCAGTCTACGATATACAGATCCATCTTAATGATCCGAGGTATCAATTCCAAGTATCTGATTAGCATTCTCATAATACCCCTACTTATGAGTACATTATAAAAAACTCCGAGCATCAACAACCCCTTAGTAGTTTATACGAGCCCTTTCCTTGCCCCATCTAGTTTTTATTCATTTTAAAGGAACCATTCTACATTCTGTTCTTTCCATAATAAAACCATTCAACATTCTAACCATAGGTCACCCTTCCTAGAACCCGCCTTTGTGGATAATCATCCTCACAACTTCATTCAACATCAAGTCATCATTGTCGAAACATCTCCATTATTTTCGAGTTACCATCATCGAAGTCCAAAAGCTATCATCCTTTATCGTGCTATCACATCGCTACTAAACGTCAAGGGAATAAACAGGCACCTTCAGCATGACCTATGAGACACTTACATCTATCTTTAGAAGTTTTAATGAAGTATAGTTAGTGGACCTAAGTATGGGCTAAATTTAGTTGCCCACTAATATGTCGTCTAGTAGTAAGCAGAACTTAAAATAGCCATATCTTGTAAAAAGTATTTCTATGTTCCTATTATGACCACTCTATAGAAAGAGAAACAACAAGCCATGTCTAATGAAAGTGGTTTTAAAACCTAATTCAATCTATATCAAATGTTATTGGCTTTACAAAAATATCTGGGTCAAAACTCCTTGATAAATATTCTAACTTTACTTCCATACTTAGTGAAAATTCGAGTTTGTCTCTTGAAGTTCCCTCCTTGCATTGACTTAAAGCATGCCTCTAAGTTCCATATCTTTTGACCCGAAGTGGCCTCACACCGATCTGAATTTAAGTTTCCACTAAAAAAAATCATATTCCACCGACCACTTTTTAACCATCCAAACCACCTCCAAATGATCTACGACCTAAAGTACGCGCTTCTTCCCTCCTCTAGAGCCCCTCCTCTAAATTTAATCATTTTTGAGCAGTTTTGACTTTGTCTTGCCTAAAATGGCGACTGATTTGTAAGTAATCCAAAAGCACTAACAAAATACGTCAAAGCAATATAATCAAACATAAATATCATCCATAAGTATTCATTCAACAAATGCAATCTATACAAACAAGATTAGCATACAAATTTAGTCTAGGTCTAGTTGCACCAAAATAAAAATATGGTCTAAAAGGGTTGCAAAATCATTTAAAGTCCATTATAATCTTTCTAAATTTGCCCATAAATATTTTTTATGGGTTAAATTTATGTTAAAAACCAGTTAGCATCAAAATCATGTTAAAAACATTAAATTTAACTGTATGAACAAGCATATGATGGCGGGAGATCAATAATCACTCACCTAATACCTATAATACCAATTTTGATGCCAAAATCTGAAATTAACAATAGAAAATTCAAATCCAAAGCACTAGGATGATAGATCTACAATCACATTTGTTAATTGATGATGGTTTAAGCTAAGATTAGTATAGAGAAGGTAAGGTATTTGATGAAATTGAAGCTCATAGTGCTTTGGAATTTAATTTAGAAAGCGAGAAATGATCTAAATTTGTCCCATCTCCCCAATTAGACACAATTCCCAAAATTAGAAGTAAAAAAAACTTAAAATGACCACATCTCATAAATGGTAAGCTCATATTCTTATATGACTATTCTAAGAAAAGAGAAACCACAAGCCCATCTAATGAAAGTGGTTTCAGACCCTGATTCAATCGCTATTAAAAGTTATAAGCTTACATGAATTTCTAAGTCCAAACTATCTGAAAAAAATTATAAATATGGAAAATGGTTTCTGGTAATCATGTTCCAAAGTATTAGAGTTATGCGGATTCATATGATTTAAATTATAATATTTTACAATTATCCAATATGTAACTATGGGCTATTACATTAGGGGACAACCTTTTATTTGAATGAGCTTCATTCTCAGATTGATGCACAAGAAAGCATCTTCTATGGCCCAAGAGGTTCGGTTGCAGTGGACAAAACCCCCATCCCATTTGCGATCCCTAGTACTTTCAACATCATGCATGTTCTTGTAAGAGGGTGCAATACATTGTAAATTTACGTAATTAAATATAAGTAAATTAAAAAAGATAAAATCATCATTTTATATAAAGGGAAAATGAGTAATATTTTATAGGATTTGGAATTAGGCTTTGTATCTATTCCACTGTGTTTAGGATATCATTTAATGTTAGAAAATACATAAAACTTATTAGATTTGTTAAAAGGCTAGATATTAGAAGAATTCAAATCTAGTGGTAATTTCGTAATATACCGGGTGCAAGATTTGAGCACAAATATTAGTAATTTTAGCCCATAAATAGATCCTAGCTTAATTTCTTTTGCTTTAAAACCCTTGCCTCCACTTATAGAACTCTATTTCAAAAATCAATTACAAATCCTCCAAATCAAATCCAAATTAAATAAATTAATATATGAAATCAGACACCATGAAGAGCGCTACATAAGTAAATCAGCACTATCGTTAAATTTGGAGATTTGAATGCATGAGAATTCTGGATAGCAAAGGAGAAGGGGGATCCACATCAAATTGAAGAAGTTGCATGGCTAATGTTGAGACTGACTCTTTATATTTGCATATATATTGGTAAGACATAGTAATTCATGGTTTATTATCTTAAACAAAATTCTAAATGATGCAGTTGAACATTGAAAAACGGGTTTTATACATTCATGATTATGATTTAGTATGTCATGGCCAGATAACTAATAAGTCAATATTTATCAATTGTAATAATGCAATATTAATCGTTCTTTGATTAAAAGTTTGAAATGCAAAAGAGTTTCAAACTTGACATAATACATATCAAAATTATAGTTCTCGATAACAAGAATTTACTGGTGGTATTTTTTTCGTCGATTGAGTATAAGGATTGATCAGAAATGCATTGGTAGTTTGATAAATGTTAGCCACCCATTTTGGTCCAATGATTAAACAGTGACGATAAGGAGACACAGGTGTGTAGAGGACGATGAGATGGTTCTCATGCTAGCCATCGATCAACCCAGATTAATGTGATGTGGAAGGATCTACCATGAAAAGCAGCACTAGAGGTTAAGAAAAGGATGATCAAAGGAGGAGAAATAGGGTCCATCGAGATTGGCATGGCATTGAGAGAGCTCTAGCAGTGTTGGATTTATGGAACTTTTCCTCTAATGAAGGCAGTGGCTGAAGGAAGTTGTCGATTAGGTTTTGAGATGCGATATTAGTTTATTCTCGATACTATTATTATGACAGAAAAGAGAAGTCTGCATATACACACACACACCCACACCCACACACACACACACACACATACCTAGGTAATCAAAATATTATAATATTTACCCCATCTTTACAAACCTATATCTCCCACATATGATCTCCATTTCATATGTGCTTCATGGCATCGAGACCGTGGCGAGACGATGAAAATATTGGCACATTATTTGCCATGGTTTGATATTATTCAAAAAAGTGTCATATTGTGTTAGGTTCATTTTATGGTTTTTTACTTACTAGTTGGGGCTTGATATGTTTGCTTCAGAAACGATGGTATGATGATGTATTTTGGGCTTGATCCAATAGGTCACAGTTGGCGGTACACAAATTCGAATTTTGAGCTTAGTATTGCACGTATGACTTAGCGATAGCTGGCTGAGACATATAGATCTTTAATAGCCAGTCATATATGATTGATGATAGCAGACTAAGACACATAGATCTTTAGTAGCGAGCCACATACGATTTGATGATAATAGGCTGAGACATGTAGACCTTCAATAGTGAGTTGCATATGATTTGGTGATAGCAGGCCGAGACATGTAGATCTTCTATAGTGAGTTGCATATGATTTGGAAATAGCGGACTAAGACATATAATTCCTAAATAGTGAGTTGCATACATTTGTGGCATGCGATTTGGGACTGGAGTCAATCGTAGGCATATGAATATGCATGCGATAGATTTTGGCGGGACCTAAGCATATGATGTCACTTTAGTATTATATTGTGTGTAGCTGAATTAATGGGTGTAGTTAATGTAGATTAATTATGGTTTTTGAGCATAAGTGTTGTTTTACTAGCTTATAAGTATTGTATGCTTATTGATGCATTTGACGCACTAGATGTATGTCTAAACCCCTTTCTCATTTTCTTCTTATTAGTTATAATTTGATAGGTCGATAAAGAAGATTGTTGATGGCTTAGAGGATGGTGGTGCGATGGAGGCATGCATTTATCTATATATCAGCTATATACTATCAATTTTATATTATTTATTCCTAGACATTAGATGCTTTTCATTAACTGTATAAAAGATGTTGTAGATGGATTTTATTCAATATTATGTTATTTTATTTATGTGGACTGTATTATTTATTTTTATATTTTGTTCGTTCTGTTGTGAGTCCCAAAAAGTGTAGGATATTGTAGATAGCTCTATGACTTATTTTATATATTTTACCTCAAAACGATCTATCGTCTGCGAGATTGGCGATATCAACATCTTTTTGTGCTTGAATCAGGGAATCATAGACGGCGGGTTGTTATATGTCGTACCCGAGCTTAGTTTAGGGAACTCCTACTAAAATAGTACATGTAAGAGTGAATATTTGTAATTTTCTATTATTTGTATTATATAAATATTTATCTTGTTATATAATACACTCTATATATTTTGACTCGTAGAGGCAGTTATTGCCTTATCCCTTATAGAAGTAAGCAACAATGAGCCAAAAAATGTTAAAATTAATATAAAAAAATTGGAGCGATAAAAATAAATCCTTGCATATGTTATAGTTTACTCCACAAATAATTGCTAATAGCGGGTCTCTATACCAATTAGCAATAGAGTAGACTATTGGATTTAAGATAAATAAGAAGAGGTGAGTCCATAGGAAATGAGTGTAATGTTGATAAGGCATAATGGAGGCACTTGAAGACTTGTTAGATTGCATGACCTAGTAGGCCTTGTTTACGTTACGATTCTACTCTAATTAAATTATTTAAATAGGTTGAAATGTCTTCCTTACAAAATTAGAAACAATAGTGTTTCATATTTTGGTAAAAAATATAAGTTGAAATTAGTTCAATGTACTGAGACAATAACCCCTTATTTTAAGATGGAGAAAATACATTAAGAAGTAAGTTTCTATAAATATTTTAAAGATTTTATTATTGGAATGTTTGTGTGAGGCACACTAGTGGCCTTATATTTTGTTATGTATTTTCTTTTGATAAAGAAACATTTGATAGGTAAAAATACATCATTTTGAATGTCTTTTATTTTGTAAATATTTTTGTCACATAAAAAATTATTACATTTTATTTACTCTTTCGTGAAAATTTCTTATTTATAAAAGTCAAATTTTAAAAAGATACTTTGCATGCCTTTTTTCAAAGTTAAACTGAACCATCACGGATAGAATTGAAAAAAAATGGATGATTTAAAAAATATTTTTAAAAAATTGTGGAGTTCATCTATTTTAATATATATATATATATATGTTCCAATTGAAATTGAAGGATTTGTAATGTAAACTCTTGATATATGCATTAATAAATGATTTAAAATTTAGGAAATTATTTTTGAATTTAATATGAAAATACATAGCCAATCCAAATTCTAAACATTTGTTTTTATGTATATACATGATATTTTTTTTAAAGGTGTTGGAAATTGACTAGTTATGAAATAAAATGATGTGTATGTGTATGTGTGTGCATGATAAAATGGTTGTGAATTATATGAAATAATGTTGTAAAATAAGGTATGAGTAACTTGGAAAATAACCAAAGTTATTTAAAATCTAATTATAATTTAGGTAATTAATTGAATTCGTAAAGCTATAAAGGATTGATTTTGGGAGTTATACATTATTAAAAATGGATACTAAGAATTTTTGAATAAAATTAAGTTAGGAAACTAAAATTATATAAATATTTTATTCGAAAAAACTTATGAATTGATATGAAATGATTAAATTAAAATAAATTTGGGTTCTGGTTTTCTATGAAACGGTTTAAATGAAATGTTTAAAGTAAAACCTTTAAAAAATTTAATAAAGTATAATTTTATATAAATTATTTTGAAAAGAAATGTTATTGTATTTTTATTAAACATTTATTAAAATCGGTAGAGAACTTTGTAGTTTTAGAAATTTTCTAGTTTTATGAAAAATGAAGTAAGAAATAGATCTTTTTTGATTTAAAAGGAAATGTGATTGTGATTTTCACTGAAATCTAGATTAGAGTTAGAAAATAATTACACAACTTATAGATTTTTAATTAGTGATAGCAAACTAGCTAGAATAGTCAATATGCCGGTGTAATAAGGATTTTCTAGTATCGAACATAATGGATTTACGAAGTGTTAGAAGATTTGGGTGCGGGAAAAATTAGCATAGAAATTTAGAGGCCTTTTAAAACGACCCTGACTCGACCTTCGAAAATCGACACTAAACACGTTACCCGTATTCAAATGCCGCAGATTCAAACGTCGAATATGGTTCGCCAGAGCTTATAATACATTAAGTATAACAACACGGCGGAAGAAATTAATATCATTGATACACAACAGTTGACTACAACACATTGTTACAATTGATATCAACATCCATCAGAGATACACAAGATACATCGAAAAAATATCTTTAATAAAATTTCCAAGTGAAAAAGCGAGAATCCAACATATTGTGACTCCTTTGCCAAAGCTCTTCAAACCATAAGCTCGAATCACCATCACGTTGGACTTAAGCAAGGTTGACCCAAATGCGATTGCCAAACCAAAGACTTCGATGGCTATCGAATCTACATCTACTAGCTGATTATCTAAAAATCTAACTCTAGACTGCCCGTGTGGACCCTAGAGTTTAGATAGGGAACAATAAACTCCAGTTCAGTCATGGGACTGGTATGAGCAAACGAAAACAGTTTATCTTTATCAAAAGCAAAACAAAAGATTTTTAAAAGAAATCCGCAATGCTTTTTGGAAAATGAAACTACCATAAGGCCTTCCACCACACACATAATGCAAACGCACAATTGGAGGAGATTTCTCCTTATGATAGTCAAACATGCTTGATACGCAAAATCCTTTTCATATTATTATTAGTGCATAACGCAAAAAACCTTTCTAAAATATAATATTAATCTTAGCCAGCATAGACATTTCGTTCTATGCCTACTATAGCTACCATCTAAACAGTGGTGACCACCATAAGTAAATGGCAGGTTGTACAACTAAAACCGTACAAAGCACGTATTGGATGATTGGATTTCCAACAATTGTCAGGCAAAGGAACTTCCTACACCGAACGGAATGCCTCTGGAGGGATGCCCTCAAGAACCAAACCGGATCTCTGTCAACACAAGGCCGGGTTACCCCTGCTTATAAGTAAAACCTATAAGTATGCCATCCTCGGTCGTAACCAACCTTTATCCGAGCGCTCGACACCAACAACCACAAAGCAATGTATTTGCAGTAACCACATATGTCAAATATCTAGGCTCCATACCATGCTACCACCTCTATCCAGAAGAAATGAACATATCCTAGAGGCACGACCCCTAAAAACCTTGCCGCAACATTCCTGTTTCGACCATTTCCGGGTTGTGAGGCTCGACGAAGTCTCTTCCACAAAACTACGCTTTACACAAAAGCCATGCTTCGATTAACAAATGATCAGCAGCACTTCGTATGCCACATTACCAAATTGGGAATGTATCACTAGTAACCATCAACTACACAACCTTTGAGCTCGTACGTCTCAGAGAAGGGTGTTAAGATAAGAGAATAAATTCTTCGCCACTAAACAGAAATGTATTTGATAGAAACCAGTTTTATATCTCAAAGTGTAACGTCAGACACACATCCATAAAAGTTTGTTCCAGGTTCAAACAGAACTGAAGGCACTTCACAAAGAAGCCCTTGCAAATCCGAATAATCCCTAATCACGTCCGGAATCCCCATCACAAATGATGATCAAATCTCTATACCGTGGATCAGCCGGTGCGGAGACATTCGACAAGTTATCCTTTCGCTTTCGAAAATATTCGGTCTTCACAACCGGTCTTCAAATGCTATCCATAACATCGTATCATTATTCGGAATGGGTTTTATGACACAAAGTCCTCTCCCGACTAAACCTAGAGCAAAAATATGGATATTAGGATCTTAGTTAAGTCACAACTTAAAGCCCAAAAACCTTTCTTCAAATGGTTTAGACAAATTACCATTTTCAAATCTTTAAAAGGTTCACTTCACAAAGTTCACCAATTTTTCACAAAGATTAATTCATACCTTTCAAAACAATTCCATTTCAAATCTTTTATACAAAAGATACACCTTTAAGATCCTATTATTTTGGAAACAAAGTTCACTAATGTTTAACCAAGATTCATTAATAACTTTCAAAACAATTCCAGTTCAAACTTGAAATATTTTCAACATAAATTGGAAATCCTTTCTTTATATGAAAGCTTTTATTATTTAAAAACAAATAGTTTTCGTTTCGAAAAATCTGATTACATTTGCACAAGTTAAAGCCCTTCAACTATAAAACTTGGGTTAAATTCAAATTTCCAAAATAATATTTTTAAAATGGTTTAAAACCCATATAAACACATTTATAACTTGTATAACCTTTTTAAACCGTAATTTCCAAATATAGAATTCAATTTCAAATCTTCAATTTAAATTCAAATCAAACTATTTAAATTTCAAAACTTTATAATAATTCAAAATAACTTTTGTCTTTAAAATTCCTTTTTTAAAAGCTTTTCATATTTAACCCGATTACATTTCCAAAACCATTTGGATTCAAAATTCAACTTTACAATCATTTTAAAAATATGTGACTTAACCAATTTCTTTGTGTAATCAATATTTATGTGTGTATAGTGTAGTCCAGGGGTTTTACACAATAGTGCAACATCATCAATCATCACAAATTCAAACACAGAAATATCGATAAGCGGTATAATACTATAACGCTTATCTTCATTCACAGATTCACAGATAAATAATATAAATTTATCACAGATAAATAAATTACATTCATCACAGCTCAAATCAAAACAATTCATGTCACAAAGCAGCAAACACTAGGGATATCAAAAAGTTCAGCATTAAATAAAATCCAAACATTAACAAGTAGGATCAATTAATATCTGATTGTAATTAATGTAAACCAGATTAATTACTTATGAATAAATTACTAATCCTGGTTAATTTATATTAATATATTACAAACATTTAAATTAATTATTCTTTAATTATTTATTAATTAACCATTAATAATAAATTAATTAACCTTTAATCATTAAATAATTCACCTTTAATTATTTAATTTATCCTTTAATTAATTATCTTTAATTAATTACATTAATTAATTAACCCTAAATTAAATATCATTTAAATTAACTATCCTTAATTAATTACCATAAGTGATTATCCCTAATCACTTATATAAATTAATCACAAATTAATTACATCGAGTAATTACCTTTAATTACTTGATTAATCAATTTTAATCATTAATTAATTACTTTTAATTAAGTAATTATTTTTAAGTAATTTATTATCCTTAATTACTTACATTAGTTAATCAACATTTAACTTAATTATATTAAGTAATTATCCTTTATTAATTACATTAAGTAATTACTTAATTTCATTAAGCAATTAACCTTTAATTACTCATCATTAATTAATCGTCCTTCAATCAAGAAATTATACAAAAATTAATTGATAAATTAACCTTTAATCAATCACATTAATCAATCAACCATTGTTAATTACTTTAAATAATTTAACATCATTTTTAAATTCCATTAAGAAATTACTCAAGACCTTAATAAATTTAGAGGATAAACTATTTATCTTAACTCATCAATTAATTTCATTCAAGTTTGTTTAATAAACCTTTGTAACAAATCTTCATAACACACAATTCAACTTAAACACTTTAATTTACTTAAAGCTATTACATTACATCGTTTAAACTTATTTAAATGAACTTAAATTTTAAATAATAGGTATAAAATAAAATACCTTAAACTTAATAAATTTAAAAATATTTATTTTAAATCTTTAACCAATTCCAAAACCAAAATAATACACCTATTATATTTAAAATAATTAAACAAGAAATTATTTAAACTTGATTAAAGAAAAACTTGTTAAATTTTAATTTCAAAACTGGAATATATTTGAGCCCGATACACTTCGGGTTTTCACCCGAGTCGTTTGCTAGTTTACCCGAGCCTGTCCCCGAGTTAACGCACATCCATTTTGCTTCGAGTATTTTCACGAATTCCCCGAGTTACTCCTCGTCTTCCCCAAATCAGCATCATTTCCAGATAAATGAACTACACCCGTGCACATGCACAAGAACCCCGACCACCTCCGGCAACCATCGTGATCCTCAGTAAGTCGACAACGATGCCCTCAAGCCTCGCGATCACCCTAACTCATGGAAAACCCCACCAATCAAAATCGAATGTTTTGGAACCTACCAAGATGAAACCGATCGTCTGAAAATGCCATGCATCGCCACTACTGACCGACTGAACTCATGCCACCACGTCCATAGTTTTGCCACACGATGATGCTCAAATCCCGTTGGGTCCGGCCTCGATGATTCGCCATCGACGACGAAAATGCTCAGAAAACCCCGATCGTCAAAACTGTTGCATAAACCTTAGATCGACGTTGTTCGACCGCCACCGCCACTTAAAAATTCTCCTAGCAATTTTCCTATGATCAACGACCTATAAGCGTGCTCCAGCCTCTACCCCAAGATTCACCATCCACTTGATCGCCAGAATTCCTCCAAACCCATTTTACGTTCATCTTACAAATTCTTGCAATTTACTGAGTTAAAAATCATGAAATAGCTTTTAAAAATCACCATTTCAAAGTTCAATTCTGTTTCTAAAATCAAATCATGAAATTAGAATGATCAATTTCCTGACTTATAAAAGTTATCACTGTATTTTATCATTTTCGAAAATTGTTACTTCATATAAATTCTAGAAACTATTTTTATAATTGATGTTATAGTCTTAAAATTATTTCTTCTTTAAAGATCATAGCTTGATATTGATTATATAAAGGAAAATCAAAATTTGAACTTGATTTGAACCTGTAGGTACCAAAACAGAGATGTGTGTGTGTATATATATTACTCAAATCTGCATATATGTATATATATGAAGGTACATTTTCATTCATACAAACATCTTTCATTTAGAGGTTAAAGCCTATAATTATTTAGGTGGAATGATTTTTGAATATTTAAACAGGTACTAAAACCTGTAAACAAGACAGAGGCAAATTTGCCTAAACACAAGCTTGCACACATCAATTTGCACATATTCAAACATCATTCACCACTTCATTTCAATTTCAATCACATCAAACTAGATTTATACCTACAGGTTAAAGAGTTTGCTCGCCTTGGAGATAAAGACAGAGGACAAATTTCAAATTTTAAAATCTGGAAATGCTTTGAAAAAAACTGTTTTTATGATGTTTGATTCGGAAACTTTTGCATTTGATTGATCTGTAGTTTTGAAACTGATGCTGATGAGATGATCTGATCCGATTTTTACACTTGATAAATGAAATTTTGTTCTTGACCCTTGCATTGCATTTTCCAGGTTGATGATTGCTTTGATCTCCAGGCTTTAATTTCCAGATTCCTGATTTTTTTTGTTTTCCAATTTGTTTAGGTTTGTAAAAACTTTTCTCAAGTTTGATTTGTAGTTTTCTTTTTAGGTTGAGAATAACCTGGTTTATCAATTTCTTTCTTATTCATATTTACATGATTTTCAAATTAAAAGTAAAATTTTCTTGCCACTTGTTTTTATTAAGTTACACTTGTAAGTTTGTCTTTTCCTTTAATTTACACTTGTTAAATTCAAATAAATTTATGTAAAGACCTTTCCTCTAATTTATTTACAAATTATGGTTTAGTCCTTTTCTTTTAATTAATTTATAAATTTTGTTTAAACTCTTAACTTAAATTAATTTATAAATTTCATTTTTAAACCTTATGTTACTATAAATTATGTTTTATATCCTTCCTATTTATTCTTGTCTTTCCATTCATAACTTTGTTTTAAACCTTACTTTATTTTAATTTATAAAACATGTTTATCTATTTTGTTTTCTTACATTTTATATATTGCCGACTTTATAAGAAAATGAGTTTGAAATATAATTATACTAAATAAATAAACACATATGCAGATTATATATAAGTCTTTAAAAATATAAATTTAACTTTAAACAACTTTTTAAAATTATTTATATCAAATTAAATTTTAACTTCCAAATATCTTTTAAAAATTTACTATATTGAATTCAAATACAACTTTCAAAATATATATTACATATGTATATTATAAATCAGAAAACAAATTTCTAGTAATTTTGAAATAGAGCTTTTCAAAATCAAATATTATTTATAAGAGATTTACTTTGAATTTCAAACCAAAATTCTTTTTATATTCAATATATATATATATATATATATATATATATATATATATATATATGAATAAACAAACAAATGTTTTATTTAGTTTGGAAATTTCAAATTAACCCACAATTTAATCCCAAAATTTATTTTAATTATCAATTTAAGTTTAACTCAAAAATCGGGATCGTTACAGATTCTCCACCTTAAGAAAATTTCGTCCCCGAAATTTGCAAGACAGGGAGACAACAAAGATAGATGAACACACAAAGAAATGATTCACCAGATCAAACTGAATAGTTATTCTGCATTTGGCTTACCAAATCAGAATATCATCAATAAATATGAGAATGAACTCATTCAATATCTAACGAAGTACTCGAGTTATCAGATCTACGAAACATATAAGGCTATTGTTTAGTCCGAAGGGTTAACTAACCATTCGCAGAATATATCTGGACCGAACAGAACAAACAATGGATACAATTTAATTTAGGTTGGAATATCCCAAAGTATATACTAGTTTGTCCCTCCTCGGACTTTGATCCACACAAATAATTACAATTGAATTTCAAACTTTGGTTTTAATCGAAATTATTTTATTGATACAAATCTTCATATCTTATTCATCAATTCATTTTAAATAGAATCTCAAATTCATTAAAGTTTAAAACGAAAAGCTAATAAGAAATCGATGATTAGAATACGAGATAGGAAACTTATCTACAACGATTCGCAGGGCCACCACCACACCAAAGCTTCTCCTTACAACTGCCACGAAGCCATCCAAAAGAATTGAAATCAGATCAAAGGAGATTGAGAAGAGTTGTTTCCTTGTTGTTACAGGTAATGACCATTTGTAGTGGCATTTCCATGTCCCTACCTTGTCCTCATCTTGCACTCATACTTGTAGGATCGATTTCACCCTAGAGGGGGGGTGAATAGAGTGATAGTGTTAATTAATCGCGGAAGCTTATAAAATATTCAATTCAGATCACATAATAGCAGCACAGATATCGCAGAATATAAATAACAGAAAAACAGAACAATACAGAATTTACCCAGCTTCGGCAAAACCCTGTCTACGTGCTGCCCCCAAGGTTCCTACTAGAAATTAGATAGTCCCTCTCTTACACACGTAAACTCGCTATACCCGCTATTGACTAATCTAACTCTACGCTCAAAACCTTGCCACAACTCAACCACCGAGTTGCGAATTCCCAAACTACGACACGTAGTTTGTCACCTAGTCACACGACTAGAAAATTAAATGGTTTAAAAAATGAAAATACAAATTAAAAACAATTTAAATTAAAAACAACCCTACTTTCAAATAAAAACCCTTTATAAAATAAAACTCTTAGATATAAGATAAAGGCCGGCCCCTTTTATTATTTTGACCCGATCTCCTTTTTTTTTATATGCTCCGTTCCATTGAGATAATGGTGGCCGTGTTCTTCTCGTTCCTCCTGATTGCAAAATTAGGGCTTTTGTACTTGATCCAAATTAGGGCTTTCGAAGAGCCGTTACTACTTCAATCGAATCCGTGGTTGTATGAGAGTTGCCTTGCTCGATCGATTTCTCGTTGCTCTCTCTGGCTACTTCGATGAGTTCGATTCTTCCTTCTGGTAAGAATTTATGCTTTGTTACCTTTTGATTTCCGTATTCGAACTCTGATCTCTTGCCGATGATGTTGAATGGTTTATATAGGGTTCAATGCCCTGAATTTTCGTTCGTCTGATTTCTTCAACACTAAGCTTTTCGGCCGTTTGATTATTCTTGGTCGTTTGAGATTGATTCTGACCTTTTCATATGCGTATACTTTCGTTGCTTGGTTGACACGGTTTTGAATCAGTTTCGTGATGACCACGGCTTTAATTTTGACTCTGTCATATTCGTATATTTCATGTGTTGATTTCTTGGCTACCACGGTATTTTGTTTTCTGGCATTTTTTACTTTGACTTATTCAACATTGACATGGCGATTTCACTGTCACTTCGGCCTTGATACTGAGTGTTTACTTCGGCCATGAATTTGTTACTGATTTGGTGTATACCACTCCACGACTCTGCATTACTTTGACCATCACTGTTTTTCATCCCTGCGAGCTTTGTCTCTGGCCTTGTTTGATTTGTTTTGTGTCTGGTCGACATTTGATGTTTGTAGCTTGTGATTGCCACTCTGTCTGTGCCACTTCTCCATGTGTTCATGTTGCTGGACTTGTTGTTGGCATGTGCATTGTGTTTATTTGTGTCCACTGTTGCTTCGAGTCTGCAACTGCTTGTTGTAGCTGGACTGGTTGTTGTATATGTTGTCTTATTCACTGTGTCACTTAGGTGCATATGTTTGCACTGTGCATTGACTTGAGCTTCTGGCTTCGCTTCTTTATGGTTTGATCATTTGTATACACTCATGTGTGTTTGGTCTGCAGTTCATGTTGCCTTGACTTTGGTTTGTACTGTTGCACTTCTGTTTGCTGTCATGTTGGTGGCATTGTGCCTTAGCCTTGCTTGTGCATTGCCCCATACATATTGTCACTGTTTAATATTGTTTGCAACTTGACATCCATGTGCACCTGATATTCACTGGTTCTAGTTGCATTTGATTTTGCAGTACTTACATATCCACATTGACTTGCTGTATCACCATATGTACACATGTTCATCGATGCATGCTTTGTACTTCATTCAGTCTTCATGCATGTTCTCTGAGTCTTGTACATGCATTGTCCTTCTGGAGCTTGTATAATTTGAACCTGGTTTGCATTTTTGCATCGAGCATGCTTCTGGTTTGAGTGTGCTTGCATCTTTGTAGTTGCACTCCATTTTCGTGTGTTCATTCCTTGTGTGGGGCTGGACATGATCTTGTTTCAAGTTGGCTTGAGAAATTTCAATTGAGTTGAATCCAGTTTCAATAACTCGGGTTTGACCTTGTGCTGAAGTCGAGATCTTATTTATGTTGCACCTGAGTTGAACCCGTCTTTGATTTGACCTTGTGCTGAATGACATTGTTTTATTGCACTTGAGTTGAATCCCGTATTTGGGTTTGACCTGTGCTCACTTGTCCCTGTAAATCGATCAAGTGTATATCGATGTGCACGGCCTTGTGGCATATACAGTGATACACTGTGTATGTCACAAGCTGTTCGTGTGTGATGAATTCAAATATAAATGATGACGAACAACCCAAATAACCGAGGCAAATAATATTTTCAAAAATCATATTTTATTTTATATTGCAAAAATATTTCTTTTTCAATTTTACTGCGTTGGTGAATATTTTTGCAGATTGATCAGATGCTGGATTCAAACTGGAATGTAGTTGACGACCAATACGAGTGTGAGTGATATGTAGTGAGGTGAAGATGTAAAAATGAATTGTGATGTAATCAGAAATGTATTGTAATTGAAAATGTATAGTTATAGTGAGAGCTTGAAAATGTACTATCAAAATTGTAATAAATATTTGTTTGAATAAAATATTCGTTTGAATTCAAAATCTGTGATATTTATTTTATTCAGCAAATATTTATTTAATCTGTGAAAAATAAAATAGTATATTAACAAATACATTTAACTGAATGTATACATGTTTATTATCATCAAACAAAAATAATATAGGCGCATATTCAACAATCTCCCCTTTTGATGATAACAAACATATATTTAAGATTTTGAATATGTTAAATGTATTTGATCATTGATATGCTCTAATTGCTCCCCCTATTTAAATGCTTCCTCTCTATGCAATACTCCCCCTACATATATGCATAAAAATACGCAAATGAGCCTAGATGCAAATAGAAAATTATTTGACTTTTGCTTGATTTTATTTGACAAAATCTTAACTTTTCTCTCCCCCTTTTGTTATCAACAAAAGAATAATAGTGTTAGAGAAAATAGAGATAAGGTGATCGATATTAATCCAACATTAAAACTCAATTGAATATAAATATTAAATTTCAATAAAAAATCAAACAAAAATCATAAATATTTTGTTAGGCGCATATTCCACTTTTAGAATGATGGGAACGATGTCATCATATAAATCCATACAGTTGTGTCTATTTGTGGTACATTTATATCAGGAATTTGAATATCTACTAACCATGCATAACCATTAGGACTTTTAAATGATATTAGTAGTATTCCAATTTCATTTTTAAAAAAAATGAATTCAAGTATCTTCTAACCACGCATAACCGTGAGGACTTTTAAATGGGATTAGAATCAACTTGTTTATTTTAAAAATCAACTTTTGATATGCGTTCCATACATGCATAACCGTGAGGACTTTTAAATGAGCATGGAAGACATAACAAATTCCAAGTAATTCACCCTTGCATAACCGTGAGGACTTTTAAATGGGAGTGAATACTTTGGTATTTATTATTATTATTATTACCTCTTTTTTTTTAAAAAAAAATGTGAAAATGAAAAACGAACGATTCCTGTTTAAAGTGCCACATATCGACAAACTATATAGAATTTTGATGAGTGATGGTCGTTAGAAATATGATAGATATAGAGATGGTCATGGAATTTTTACCAACAAAAAGTTTTATAACTCTTGTTTAAATTTGTAAAGAAATTTTCTAATTATACTTTCTCGAGTTATAATATATGATCAATATTAACATTCATCACTTTTTCAATCACTATTTTTCTTTTTGATAATCATTCGGGAGTCAGATTAGTCAATATAGTCATTTAAAATCAAATTCAAAAATAATTATGAAACCAAATTTTTCAAAATGACTAATCTGAAAATATGGCCAAAAATGATTTTCTCGAGGAGGTTTTATAAGAAAATTTTCTGCTATTTGAAAATTATTTGAAATGAAAAATATGCAGATATTTTCTTTGAAAAACGATGCAGTTACTAAATGTCTCAAAAATCACGTTCAACTAGTAACTTTTCTATCAACTGGATTACCAGTGTAATCTGCATCTGAATTTCTTTTTCACTCAAAATTATCATTAATTGAATTCGATTGACCAAACATGAAGTAAGCACCAAAAATTTCAAACTCAATTTTAACAGCAATTTAAATGACATTCTCTTGAATTTGAATTGAAGCTGTGTAAACAATTAAAAAAAACCGTCAATATAGAGTTAGCCGTATTATAACCAAATGTATTATCATCCAACAAAACACTATTTTTAATCCAAAATGTTATATATGAAGTAATTCAAAGAATCTAGAGATTACTATAGTGTTTTTGGCATAAGAATATAATTGGCCAACAACTTTGAATAAGCCAGAATCAAAATCATCATTTTTCCATCATCTTTATTATTGGCTGATTTAATTCAGAATATGGTGCAGATTATCACATTTAATATATCGTTCAAATAAATATAACTTTACCTGTTTTACCTTTACGATAATTTTTCGTTGTTGTCCATTGTGATTTTGTCACCTTTATACTAGGATAAGGAACTTTGCTTTGTCACCCGTTGTGTTTCTGAACAGCCAAAATCCAGAGAACACTGTTGTTGTTCCTTAGCCCGCCACCACACCTACACGGGAAAAGATTTATTTGACCTATTTGTTTTTATAGGTCCATGGTTGTTAGTGGCCGAAAATTTTGAAAAACAATTTTGTGGAGACCCAAAACTATTTATAATTGTTCCCTTCGGCACCCAAATTTGTTTAACTTTGAGAGATTTTATATTTGTGCCTTTTGGAACCCAAATCGGTATAGTTTTCACATGTTTGGGTCTATACCAACAATTATTGTGATTGTGTCCATATTTTCTACAAATCGTGCACATTCAATTTTCTTGATTAATCTTGTTTTCAACAATTTTCGAACTATTATATCCAACTCCTTGTCTAACCGTATTAACAGTTTGCTTTCCTAATAGCATATTCAACGATTTTCCACTTTTTGAAAATTTATCTACAGTTGTTGACAATTGTTGGACTTGTGTTTTGAGAGATTCATTTTTTTTTAACAATTGTGTGCACTTTTTAATAGAATTCTCTCTCCTAGTATTTTCATTCTCTTTTAAAATCAGAATTTCATTTTCAAGTGAGTTTATATTGATTTCTGATTTTTTAATTTCCTCTTTGAATGTTGGACACTTATCACACTTAGGGATCCTATGTTGATAGTTTTTAACTAATTGATCAAGTTGTTTATTACATTCTATCAAAGTATCCTTTTGAGATTCAAGTTTAGTGTATTTTTCCCTAAGTCGTTCAAAACAACCGTTTACTTCATGAAAATATATAAGCAACTCAGAATGGGTAAGTTTTGATACCTCACTTGGCTCGTCATCGTCACTGTCAGTTGTATCACCTCGAAGACACAATTCTGCCTTTTCACTTTCACTGCCAGTGCTTTGATCATTCTCGTCTATTTCATCCCAAGTGGCTGCAAAACTTTTCTTTTTCTGTTTCTTTCCATGGCTGAATTTAATTTGTGGACAATCGGGCTTGATATGACCGTGTTTGTTGCAATTATAACAAATAATCTTTTGTTCTTCTGAGTAGTCTAGTGCTTTGGCTATTCTGCTTTTTTCTTTTTGAATTCGAGCTGAATTACAATGTTTCTGATTCCATTTTTTGAATTTCCTTATTAACAGCTCTAGTTCTTCTACACCATCATCGTCGTCATCGTCATCACTTTTAGTTGTTCCTTTAAGAGCTATTGATTTTCTTCGAGTGTCACCTCCTTCACGCTCTTCCTTGAATTTCATTTCTAGCTCATAAGTGGTGAGATTTCCGATGAGTTCTTCAACTTTAAGTTGTTTTAAATCTTTTGATTCTTGAATGGCAGTTACTTTTGCTTCAAAGCTTCGTGGAAGGACTCTGAGGATTTTTCGGACTATTTCCAATTCGGTGTATGTTTTCCCAAGAGCTTTTGATTTGTATACGATATTGGAGAGTCGTCCGTACATCTCTTTGACATTTTCTTCCTTCGCAATTGTAAAGTTCTCGTATTCGCTGCTTAGCATGGCAAGGCGAGATTCTTTGACTTGAGATGTTCCTTCGTGAGTCACTTCTAGTATGTGCCATATTTCCTGCGCAGTTAGACAATGTGAGACATGATTAAATTCAAATTGATCTAATGAACAGATAATAGAATTCGTAGCTTTGGCATTAGTATTTTGTAATTTATTTTCTAGTTATGTCCATTGTTCCTTTGGTTTCTCTATTTCCTGATTATCTACAGTTATAGTTGGAGTTTTATAACCTGTCTCAACAATATCCCATGCGTCAATGGTTTTCAAAAAAAATTTCATCTTATTTTTCCAAAAAGCATATTCACCATTGAACATTGGTGGTCTAACTATCGACTGACCCTCTGCAAAAGCATTATTAAAAGAAGCCATTTTAAAAATTCAAATTTTTAAAACAAAAATTGATTTTTTCAAAAAATCGAATTTTTAAAACAAATGTTGACTTCTATTCCTAGCTCTGATACCAATTGTAGGATCGTTTTCACCCTAGAGGGGGGGTGAATAGGGTGATAGTGTTAATTAATCGCGGAAGCTTATAAAATATTCAATTCAGATCACAGAATAGCAGCACAGATATCGTAGAATATAAATAACAGAACAACACAGAATTTACCCAGCTTCGGCAAAACCTTTCCTACGTGCTTCCCCCAAGGTTTCTACTAGAAATTAGATAGTCCCTCGCTTACACACGTAAACTCGTTATACCCACTATAGACTAATCTAACTCTACGCTCAAAACCTTGCCACAACTCAACCACCGAGTTGCGAATTCCCAAACTACGACACGTAGTTTGTCCCCTAGTCACACGACTAGAAAATTAAATGGTTTAAAAAATGAAAATACAAATTAAAAACAATTTAAATTAAAAACAACCCTACTTTCAAATAAAACCCTTTATAAAATAAAACTCTTAAATATAAGATAAAGGCCGGCCCCTTTTATTATTTTGACCCGATCTCCTTTTTTTTTATATGCTCCGTTCCTTTGAGATAATGGTGGCCGTGTTCTTCTCGTTCCTCCTGATTGCAAAATTAGGGCTTTTGTACTTGATCCAAATTAGGGCTTTCGAAGAGCCGTTACTACTTCGATCGAATCCGTGGTTGTACGAGAGTTGCCTTGCTCGATCGATTTCTCGTTGCTCTCTCTGGCTACTTCGATGAGTTCGATTCTTCCTTCTGGTAAGAATTTATGCTTTGTTACCTTTCGATTTTCGTATTCGAACTCTGATCTCTTACCGATGATGTTGAATGGTTTATATAGGGTTCAATGCCCTGAATTTTCGTTCGTATGATTTCTTCAACACCATGCTTTTCGGCCGTTTGATTATTCTTGGTCGTTTGAGATTGATTCTGAACTTTTCATATGCGTATACTTTCGTTGCTTGGTTGACACGGTTTTGAATCAGTTTCGTGATGACCACGGCTTTAATTTTGACTTTGTCATATTCGTATACTTCATGTGTTGATTTCTTGGCTACCACGGTATTTTGTTTTCTGGCACTTTTTAATATGACTTGTTCAACATTGACATGGCGATTTCACTGTCACTTCGGCCTTGATACTAAGTGTTTACTTCGGCCATTAATTTGTTACTGATTTGGTGTATACCACTCCACGACTCTGCATTACTTTGACCATCACTATTTTTCATCCCTGCGAGCTTTGTCTCTGGCCTTGTTTGATTTTGTTTTGTGTCTGGTCGACATTTGATGTTTGTAGCTTGTGATTGCCACTATGTTGCATTGTTATTGATACATGGTTGTTCTGTTGGTTCTTCTCAAAAAATTGCTGTGCCACTTCTCCATGTGTTCATGTTGCTGGACTTGTTGTTGGCATGTGCATTGTGTTTATTTGTGTCCATTGATGCTTCGAGTCTGCAACTGCTTGTTGTAGCTGGACTTGTTGTTGTATATGTTGCCTTGTTCACTGTGTCACTTAGGTGCATATGTTTGCACTGTGCATTGACTTGAGCTTCTGGCTTCGCTTCTTTATGGTCTGATCATTTTTATACACTCATGTATGTTTGGTCTGCAGTTCATGTTGCCTTGACTTTGGTTTGTACTGTTGCACTTCTGTTTGCTGTCATGTTGGTGGCATTGTGCCTTAGCCTTGCTTGTGCATTGCCCCATACAATTTGTCACTGTTTAATATTGTTTGCAACTTGACATCCATGTGCACCTGATATTCACTGGTTCTAGTGGCATTTGATTTTGCACTACTTACATATCCACATAGACATGCTGTATCACCATATGTACACATGTTCATCGATGCATGCTTTGTACTTCATTCAGTCTTCATGCATGTTCTCTGAGTCTTGTACATGCATTGTCCTTCTGGAGCTTGTATAATTTGAACCTGGTTTGTATTTTTGCATCGAGCATGCTTCTGGTTTGAGTGTGCTTGCATCTTTGTAGTTGCACTCCATTTTCGTGTGTTCATTCCTTGTGTGGGACTGGACTTGATCTTGTTTCAAGTTGGCTTGAGAAATTTCACTTGAGTTGAATCCAGTTTCAATAACTTGGGTTTGACCTTGTGCTGAAGTCGAGATCTTATTTATGTTGAATCTGAGTTGAACCCGTCTTTGATTTGACCTTGTGCTGAATGACATTGTTTTATTGCACTTGAGTTGAATCCCGTATTTGGGTTTGACCTGTGCTCACTTGTCCCTGTAAATCGATCAAGTGTATATCGATGTGCACGGCCTTGTGGCATATACAGTGATACACTGTGTATGTCACAAGCTGTTCGTGTGTGATGAATTCAAATGTAAATGATGACGAACAACCCAAATAACTGAGGCAAATAATATTTTCAAAAATCATATTTTATTTTATATTGCAAAAATATTTCTTTTTCAATTTTACTGCGTTGGTGAATATTTTTGCAGATTGCTCAGATGCTGGATTCAAATTGGAATGCAGTTGACGACCAATACGAGTGTGAGTGATATGTAGTGAGGTAAAGATGTAAAAATGAATTGTGATGTAATCAGAAATGTATTGTAATTGAAAATGTATAGTTATAGTGAGAGCTTGAAAATGTACTATCAAAATTGTAATAAATATTTGTTTGAATAAAATATTCGTTTGAATTCAAAATCTGTGATATTTATTTTATTTAGCAAATATTTATTTAATCTGTGAAAAATAAAATAGTATATTAACAAATACATTTAACTGAATGTATATATGTTTATTATCATCAAACAAAAATAATATAGGCGCATATTCAACAATACTCACTATCAGTGGATAGTAAAAGAATTTACTGAGGCATACAAACGGATATCTTAGGGATATACTCATTCTAGGGTATACTTCACTCTATATCCAATGAGTTACCTAATGTGTTATACTCCAGAGCTAAAGTTTCAACCTTCAGCTCTGATACCAAATGAAACGACCCTGACTCGACCTTCGAAAACTGACACAGAATACATTACCCGTATTCAATTGCCGCAGATTCAAACGTCAAATCTGGTTCGCCCGAGCTTATAACACATTAAGTATAACAAAATAGCGGAAGAAATTAATGTCATTAATACACAATAGTTGATTACAACATATTGATACAATTGATATCAACATCTATCAGAGATATACAAGATACAGCGGAAAGAATATCTTTAATAAAATTTCCAAGTGAGAATGCAAGAATCCAACATATTGTGACTCCAGTGCCAAAGCTCTTCAAACCATAAGCTCGAATCACCATCACTTTGGACTTAAGAAAGGTTGACCCAAATGCGATTGCTAAACCAAAGACTTCGAAGGCTATCGAATCTACATCTACTAGCTGATTATCTGAAAATCTAACTCTAAACTGCCCGTGTGGAAAATTATGGGCACCCAGAGTTTAGATAGGGAACAATAAACTCTAGGTCAGTCATAGGACTGGTATGAGCAAATGAAAATAGTTTATCTTTACCAAAAGAAAAACAAAAGATTTTAAAAAAAAATCCGCAATGCTTTTTGGAAAATGAAACTACCATAAGGCCTCCCACCAATGCAAACGCACAAATGGAGGATATTTCTCCTTATGATAGTTAAACATGCTTGATACGCAAAATCCTTTTGATATTATTATTAGTGCATAGTGTAGAAAACCTTTCGAAAATATAATATTAATCTTAGCCAGCATAGACATTTCATACTATGCCTATTATAGCCACCATCTAAACAGTGGTGACCACCATAAGTGAATGGCAGGTTATACAACTAAACCATAAAAGGAGCATATTGGATGATTGGATTTCCAACTATGATCAGGCAAAGGAACTTCCTACACTGAATGGAAAACCTCTGGAGCGACGTCCCCAAGAACCAAACTGGATCTTCGCCAACACAAAGTCGAGTTACCCCTGCCCAGAAGTAACACCTACAATTATGCCATCCCCGGTCGTAACTAACCTTTATCTGAGCGCTCGACACCAACAAACACAAAGCAATGTATTTGCAGTAACCACATAGGTTAAATATCTGGGTTCCATACAATGATACCCCCTCTATCCAGAAGAAATGGACATACCCTAAGGGCGCGACCCCTAAAAACCTTGCCGTAACATTCCTGCTCCGACCATTTTCAGGTTGTGAGGCTCGACGAAGTCTCGTTCACAAAGCTACACTTTACACAAAAGCCATGCTTCGATCAACAAATGATCAGTAGCAATTCGTATGCCACATTACCAAATTGGGAATGTATCATTAGTAACCATCAACTACATAACCTCTGAGCTCGTACATCTCATAGAAGGGTGTTAAGCTAAGAGAATAAATTCTCCGTCACCAAACAGAAATGTATTTGATAGAAACCTACTTTATATCTCAAAGTGTAATGTCAGACACACGTCCATACAAGTCTATTCCGGGTTCGAATAGAACTGAAGGCACTTCACAAAGAAGCCCTTGCAAATCCAGATAATCCCTAATCACGTCCGGACTCCCCCTCACAAAGGATGATCAAATCTCTATACCGAGGATCTGCCGGTGCAGAGACATTCGACGAGTTATCCTTTCGCTTTCGAAAATATCCGGTCTTCAGCACCGGTCATCAAATGCTATCCATAACATCGTATCATTATTCAAAATGGGTTTTATGACACAAAGTCCTCTCTCTGCTAAACCGAATAATGAGCGCTCAATTTAAAAAACGTATGGATATTAGGATCTTAGTTAAGTCACAACTTAAAGCCCAAAAACCTTTCTTCGAATGGTTTAAACAAATTACCATTTTCAAATCTTTAAAAAGATTCACTTCACAGAGTTCACCAATTTTTCACAAAGATTAATTCATACCTTTCAAAAAAATTCCATCTAAAATCTTTTATACAAAAGATACACCTTTAAGATCCTCTTATTTTGGAAACAAAGTTCACTAATCTTTAACCAAGATTCATAAATAGTTTTCAAAACAATTCCATTTCAAACTTGAAATCTTTTCAACACAAATTAGAAATCCTTTCTTTATATGAAAGCTATTATTATTTGAAAATAAATAATTTTCGTTTCGGAATAATCCGATTACATTTGCACAAGTTAAAGCCCTGCAAGTATAAAACTTGGGTTAAATTCAAATTTCCAAAATAATATTTTTAAAATGGTTTAAAACCCATATAAACACATTTATAACTTGTATAACCTTTTTAAACCATAATTTCGAAACATAGAATTCTATTTCAAATCTTTAATTTAAATTCAAATCAAACTATTTAAATTTCAAAACTTTATCAAGTTATTCAAAATATCTTTTATCTTTAAAACTCTTTTTTCAAAAGCTTTTCATATCTAACCCAATTCCATTTCCAAAACCATTTGGATTCAAAATTCAACTTTAAAATCATTTTAAAAATCTGTGACTTAACCAATTTCCTCGTGCAATCCATATTTGTGTGTGTGTAGCGTAGTCCAGGGGTTTTACACAATAGTGCAACATCATCAATCTTCACAAATTCAAACGCAGCAATATCGATAAGCGGTATAATAGTATAACGCTTATCTTCATTCACAATTTCATAGATAAATAATATAAATTTATTACAGATAAATAAATTACATTCACTATAGCTCAAATTAAAACAATTCATATCACAAAGCAGCACACACTAGGGATATCAAACAATTCAGTATTCAACAAAATCCAAACATTCATAAGTAGGATCAATTAATATATGATTATAATTAATTTAAACTAGATTAATTACTTATGAATAAATTACTAATCCTGGTTAATATATATTATTTAATTACAACCATTTTAATTAATTATTCTGTATTATTTATTAATTAACCATTAATATTAAATTAATTAACCTTTAATCATTAAATGATTAACCTTTAATTATTTAATTTATCCTTTAATTAATTATCTTTAAATAATTACTTTAATCAATTAACCCTTAATTAATTATCATTTAAATTAATTATCCTTAATTAATTACCATAAGTGATTATCCCTAATTACTTATATAAATTAATCACAAATTAATTACATCGAGTAATTATCCTTTAATTACTTGATTAATCAATTTTAATCATTAATTAATTACTTTTAATTAAGTAATTATTTTTAAGTAATTTATGATCATTAGTTACTTACATTAGTTAATCAACCTTTAACTTAATTATATTAAGTAATTATCCTTTATTAATTACATTAAGCAATTATACTTAATTACATTAAGTAATTATACTTAATTTCATTAAGCAAGTAACCTTTAATTACTCATCATTAATTAATCGTCCTTCAATCAAGAAATTATACAAAAATTAATTGATAAATTAACCTTTAATCAATCACATTAATTAATCAACCATTGATTAATTACTTCAAATAATTTAACATCATTTTTAAATTCCATTAAGAAATTACTCAAGACCTTAATAAATTTAAAAGATAAACTATTTATCTTTACTCATCGATTCATTTCAATCAAGTTTGTTTGATAAACCTTTGCAATAAATCTTCATAACACACAATTCAACTTAAACCCTTTAAGTTACTTAAAGCTGTAACATTACATCGTTTAAACTTATTTAAATAAACTTAAATTTTAAGTAATAGGTATAAATAAAATACCTTAAGCTTAATAAATTTAAAAATATTTATTTTAAATCTTTAACCAATTCCAAAACCAAAATAAAATATCTATTATATTTAAAAGAATTAAACAAGAAATTATTTAAACTTGATTAAAGAAAAACTTGTTAAATTTAAATTTCAAAACTGGAATATATTTGAACCCGATACACTTCGAGTTTTCACTCGAGTCATTTGCTAGTTTACCCGAGCCTGTCCCCGTGTTAGCCCACGTCCATTTTGCTTCGAGTATTTTCATGAATTCCCCAAGTTACTCCTCGCCTTTGCAAATCAGCATCATTTCCAAATATACGAACTACACGTGTGCACATACACACGAACCCCGACCACCTCCGGCAACCATCGTGATGCTCAGCAAGTTGACAACGATGCCTTCAAGCCTCGCGACTATCTAGACTCGCGGAAAACCACACCAATCAAAATCAAATGATTTGAAACCTATCAAGATGAAATCGATCGTTTGAAAACGCCACACATCGCCACCACTGACCGACTGAACTCACGCCACCACGTCCATAGTTTTGCCACATGATGATGCTCAAATCCCCTCGGGTCAAGCTTCGACCGATTCGCCATCGACGACGAAAATGCTCAGAAAACCCTGACCATCAAAACTGTTGCATAAACCCTAGATCAACGCTATTTGATCACCACCGCCACTTAAAAATTCTCCTAGCAATTTTCCTATGATGAACGACCTATAAGTGTGCTCCAGCCTCTACTCCGAGGTTCACCATCCATTAAATCACCAGAATTTCGCCCAAACCCATTTTACGTTCATCTTACGAATTCTCGCAATTTACTAAGTTAAAAATCATGAAATTTCTTTTAAAATTCACCATTTCAAAGTTCAATTCTGTTTCAAAAATCAAATCATGAAATTAGAATGATCAATTTCCTGACTTATAAAAGTTATCACTGTATTTTATCATTTTCGAAAATAGTTACTTAATATAAATTCTGGAAACTATTTTTATAATTGATATTATAGTATTAAAATTATTTCTTCTTTAAAGATCATAGCTTGATATTGATTATATAAAGAGAAATCAAAATTTGAACTTGATTTGAGCCTATAGGTACCAAAACAGAGATGTCTATGTGTGTGTGTGTATATATATATATATATATATATATACAGACATGCGTACTCAAATATGCATATATGTATATACATGCAGGTATATTTTCATTCCTACAAACATCTTTCATTTAGAGGTTAAAGCCTATAATTATTTATGTGGAATGATTTTTGAATTTTTAAATAGGTACTAAAACCTGTAAACAAGATAGATGCAAATTTGCCTGAACACAAGCTTGCATACATCAATTTGCACATATTCAAACATCATTCACCACTTCATTTCAGTTTCAATCACATCAAACTAGATTTATACCTACAGGTTGAAGAGTTTGCTCACCTTAGAGATGAAGACAGAGGACAAATTTTATATTTCAAAATATGGAAATGTTTTGAAAAAACTGTTTTTTTGATGTTTGATCTGGAAATTTTTGCATTTGATTGATCTGGTGTTTTGAAACTGATGCTGATAAGACGATCTGATCTGATTTTTACACTTGATAAATGAAACTTTGTTCTTGATCCTTGCATTGCACTTTCCAGTTTGAAGATTGCTTTGATCTCCAGGCTTTAATTTCTAGATTCTTGATTTTTTTTGTTTTGTTTAGGTTTGTAAAAACTTTTCTCAAGTTTGATTTGTAGTTTTCTTTTCAGGTTGAGAATAACCTGGTTTATCAATTTCTTTCTTATTCATATTTACATGATTTCAAATTAAAAGTAAAATTTGCTTGCCACTTGTTTTTATTAAGTTACACTTGTAAGTTTGTCTTTTCCTTTAATTTACGCTTGTTATATTCAAATAAATTTATGTAAAGACCTTTCCTCTAATTTATTTATAACTTATAGTTTAGTCCTTTTCTTTTAATTAATTTATAAATTTTGTTTAAGCCCTTAACTTAACTTAATTTATAAATTTCATTTTTAAACCTTATGTTATTATAAATTATGTTTTATATCTTTCCTATTTATTCTTGTCTTTATATTCATAACTTTGTTTTAAACCTTACTTTATTTTAATTTATAAAAAATGTTTATCTATTTAGTTTTCTTACTTTTATATATTTACAACTTTATAAGAAAATGAGTTTGAAATATAATTATACTAAATAAGTAAATACATATATAAATTATATATTAGTCTTTAAAAATATAAATTGGACTTTAAACGACTTTTTAAAATTATTTATATCAAATTAAATTTTAACTTTCATATATCTTTTAAAAGTTTACTATATTGAATTCCAATACAGCTTTCAAAACATATATTACATATGTATATTATAAATTAGAAAACAAATTTCTAGTAATTCTGAAATAGAACTTTTCAAAATCAAATATTATTTATAAGAGATTTACTTTGAATTTCAAACCAAAATTATTTTTATATTCAATTTATATACATATATATATGAATAAACAAACAAATATTTTATTTAGTTTGGAAATTTCAAATTAACCCATAATTTAATCCAAAATTTATTTTAATTATCAATTTAAATTTAACTCATAAATCGGGATCGTTACACCCTTCCAATCGAAGTTTGAGTTGGAAGGTTTAAGTACCAAACCGAATTTTTTATATTACAAAGGATAAATTCCATTTCATGTCATTTTCCCAAAATTTAGTTTAAGCGATGAAGCTTAGCGTAAGATTTCTTAGAATATGTGGTTTTTTGGCTGAAACTTATTTAATTTTAAAGCAAGACAACGGTAAGCAAAATATTTTGCTATTAAACTCTAGAAAAGAAATGTTAAATCAAATAACGATAATTTTATGTCTGGGATAAACTCATATAAGATGGTGTGAAGCACATGGTTGAGTGTGAGGTTTCCCTAAAAGGTTGAATATTATGGATTTCTGCATAAATCGACAATAGTGGTTGATTATATACTTTTATGGAGAGTGACATTATACAGATGTATCGATTATGATATATGTGTTTGTTTTTTTATGGTACAACCATGTCTTCATTGTTATCTCATAGTAAATTCTCTTGGGTTATTATTGTGCTATGCTGCATTGGTGTATATTGCTCTTTATTTATGATTACATATATAGTACTAAAGGGGGAAAAAATCTCTTCCATTTAGGTCACGATTTAGCATTAGGTGTATATCGTTAGGCTGTGAACTTGATATCATATATGAGTTGTTGATGGGATAGGTGTGCATTCACTAGGTTTGAATATTGATCTATTCTTCGATGTTTCTATACGAAGTTCGTGGAGTTTATGGAGGTTATGTTATTGGGTGACTAAGCGTTATATTTTTAAGTTAGTACGGCAAATTACTACTTGATATTGGGTTGCATCATCTGTTCTTCTTTGAAAGTGAGTTAGTAAAGGCTCTATGCCAGAGAAGAAACCATCATGCAATTATAGTTAAAGTGCTTTTGGAGCAATGATGTACAGAAAGGTACTCTAGCTGTGAGTTAGTTTGGAGGACTTTCATAGGCATGTGAAGTTAATATTATTTTTTAAGTCTCAAGTGTCATATGATTTCAAGACATGAAGTAATTTCTTAATGGTCACGTACAAAGGTATGAAGGTGATCTTAAAAAGGTAGGATTCGCTGATTTGGAAGAAAAATTGATGAAGAAGTGAGATTAGTTCTTTCCTTTCATCATTTGGATCAAAAAAACTATTTTATTAAGTCAATTTTTCAACATAAAAAGACCTTTTATACATAAGCTATTTTTGATGCCCAATGCATGAGAAAATTTAGTGAAAGTGCACAATTCAGTCTACAATTTTGGGTTACAGTAATTTACAAGGTTAATTTTAGGATAATACATGATACATCTTAATTCCTTTTTATTTTATTTAAAACTTTTAGGTTCGAGGTTAGTTGCGTTTAGTTTTTTTCCATTTACTTACTTAGGAGTATTAATACTATGTTTATTAAAACAAGGCATTATCAATTTGTGATTGTTCGTAAACTGAATGGTGATGAAATATGAGGTTTACCTAAGAATCTTAAATATTAGTCCTAAGAGAGATATCATCCATTATCATATTGTTAACCCTATGGAATTAAAGGAGGAGTTTAGGAGGGCATGTTAAAGGATATGAAGTGGGTTTTCTATTGGCCAAGAATGAGGAAACCAAATGGCAGAGTACGTTGCAAGGTATTTAATGATGGAGATATGCAACCTAGACATTATATCATTAGAAATAACTTGGTGGTAAGCAAAGGGATGGAAACGCATAGGATAAGAATGCATAGAGAGTTCATAGTGGGTGGCATGGTGTGGGTTATGGACCCGCTATTGAAATATGTTATTTGGAAAACTAGCGCCATCAGTCATTGGGCAATTTCCGGTTGTATAAAGAAATAGGAAGTCAACATGCTGGGTAGGATTCTTGAAAATTTTGCAGGTATTCATACGCATTCAGATTATCCTATTTGCAAACATACATTGATGCTGTAGTAGTTATGGTAGAGCCTAGTCGACTTGATGAGGTGAATGTAGAGCCGAGATCTAGGACACTCTGCAGGTATATTTATATCTTAAAGCTTGATGCGGTACGACATAAGAATGAAGAAATGAAATTCGCCTTAGTATGGGGAGAAGAAGGCTTGGAGGGGAGTACATGAGTACTCAATGAGAGAATCCAAGTTTTCCATCACTAGCATTTTTCCAATAAGTTTCTCTTTTGGTTAGTTTGTTTGTTAGGCTGCTTGTGTGGTTGTTTGCATGATTATTATAGCTTATTAGTCAGCACATGCATGGATGAATTAATGTTAGGATTGGTCGTATGCACATTCTTATGATGTGTTTGATCGTTATGGTTTCTCTATTTGAGTTATGTTAGTTTATTTAACAAACCCGACATGTATAATACCCTGACTCGATGTCCAACGAGAATATCTAACTCCCAATTGCCATAATTAACAGACTGTCGGTGCAAACTTAAAAAAACACCATAACAAAGACATATCAATAGAATCTCATAGTGGAATGATAACATATAATATATTGAATATACATGAACGAGATATGATGAACAATATATAAAGGACTACACTGGCGGAAGCAACTAATAAGTAAATTTCAATACAAAAAGTCAAAATACATCAATCCCAATACATACGGAGTCCTGAATAGAACATATGTAACAGCCCGATATTTTCAACCATTCGTATCTGCACATGCCGGACTTGAATTGCTCAAAATATCAGATTGTTAATTTAAATTTGACAAAACTCAGCATATACAGTAAATAAGTCAATCACAGAATCACAGATACGGAGTATTATAACAGTAATGTAGTGGAATAGATAAATAGTAGTTCATGAATCTACTCTAAACATCAGAGTTAGAAATAAATACAATAGAGTATCTCAAATACAGTGAAGTCTCCATTACAAACATATGACCTCTCTGAACAAATTAAATGGAAAAGCTAAAAGCTGAATCGATAGTTGGATCTCCAAGCGAAGCTCCAAACTCCAAAGGTGAGTCTCAAATGCTGAATTACTCAGTCTGACCTGAGCATAAAGCAAAACATGAAATACTCGAGTCAGGATTAACATTCTTATATCAATAAATCCAACTCAAGTGGAATATCAACTGAAATACAAGTAACTTAAAGGATGTTGGGATAACCATCCTCTAAGGATCCATGGAATATCAACTGAAATACACGCTATTAACAACCAAACATCATTAGGACGCCGTGGTCATTTCGAATCGTTTATAATTCAAACCAGAATATCATTTCCTTTTCAAATATATTTATTTCCAAAATAGTATATATACATATATATATTAAAATAATTTATAAAGTAAAGTATTTATAATTTCCTTAAGTCCCACAAATCGATTCAAATCAACTCAGATTCCAAATCCAAATTTATTCAAAGCTCAATTCATAAATTCAATTCTGTTCTCAACAAACCATTTAAAATTTCAATATGTTTCAAAGCTTTAAATATATTCCACAGTTTCAAAACTAATTTCGATCATTTCATATATATATATATATCAAAATTTTATTTCAATATCATTTTGTTTTTAAAAAATCATTTAAATAAATCCAATATCATTTAAACAACCTTAAACTTCATTTAACTAAATATTTCCTTCGATTTATTTAAACTTGAAATATCCATTTAATCCCCTTTACTTAAATTAAAATCAAGTTATAAAATCATATCTTAAATCCTGAATTCAATAGTTTCAAATCGATCTAATTGAATATAATTATTAATTAAATACTGTGACGACCCAGAATTTTGGACATTTGAAATCGAAATATTTAATCGACTTTAAATGTTTGGGAGTTAATTTAAACTTGAATTTCAAATATTGCTATGGATTCGACAATTAAATTATTGAATTTAATAATATGAAGTTGGGTAAAAAAAAATTGCATCTTCAATTTTAAGCTGATTAAAAATATTCCAAAGGCTTAAAAAATTTATATGGATAATGCTGAAGATAATGGAAGCTTCACATTTGGATTTGGAAATGTTTTATTCAGTTTTGAAATTATATCGTTTAAATCGATACTTAAATATAGCCTTCCGAGGCACAATCTTGGAATTTGACGAAACCAATTCCTTTGGATCCGTGATATTATATTATTATTGGATTTCAATTTTAATAGTGTTTGGAGTGATCGTTTGGCCGTACGATAAGCAAACGCATTGAAAATTTTATCGAAAATTCAATTTAAAAGCTGGGTTCAAAAAGATGTCTTCTCCATATGATCGAATTTGGACTCGGAACCTTTTCCATTGCGTCCGAAATTGGGGTATAACCTTATGAACGTCAGACGACATGCCTCGATTGGAGGTTGAGATTTTAAATTGCATAATTTGAAACGATTCGAATTCGAATTTAACTTAAATATTTCTATGTTTAATATAATCTCTCAAGGCAGTTTTTACACGTTGCTTTCTTTGCTTACACTTGGCAAATATGTTAACACACGTTCGTTAAATAAAAAAAGAAAAAGAGAGGAGATTCTCGTGCTTGGTAAAATAAAAAAGGAAACGAACAAAGTCATTTTCTTTCAAAATTTAAAAGCAGTAACACTTCGAACTAAATCATGGACGACGACCTTCCTTCTTTAAATTCTTATTTTCCCTCTTTCCTTCGTCTTTTCTAATAATAAAAAAGGGGGAAATGGCTGCGATCGAAGATTAAAAAAAGAAATGAAATCGAATTGATTTTTGTTTCAAATTCGCGTGGCGACTTAAAGTGGGAAGCTCGCGACTCGCGTACATTTAGGGCTTCGTCGCGATGACTACGGTAATCGAACTGGTGAAGTCGCGCTCGCATGCGCATAGGGTTGGAGGCGCAGGGAGGTTAGGGTTTCGCATTTCGTTTTGGGGGCTCTCGCTTCGGGTTGCAGTAATGACGCATGGTTGCACATTGTCAGGCGAAGCAATTGTTGGGTGTATTCTAACCACCGGACCAAGGCACGACCGAACCAAGGCACGACCAAGGCACTACCGAACCAAATCACGCTCCTCCCACTACCGGAGCAGATCACGCTCCACTCACTACCGGACCAATCCACGCTCCACTCACCACCGGACCAATCCACGCTCCACTTACCACCGGACCAACCCATGCTCTACTCACCACCGGACCAAGACATAACCGAACCAACATTGCCAGGCCAGATCACGTCAGCTCGGGCCCACCAGCAACTATATACATCCAAGACCCCTACCCCTAGCCTCACTCTATAAATAGAGGGGTAGGGGTACAACAATGGCGGAGACGAGGGGAGAACTCAAGCACGGACAGAACTTTTAAACGACTTTCATACACTTGAAATCAAAGCTTTGTACTTGTAATCCGGATAGTGAAGGAGAATAACATATGAAGTGGACATAGGCACATTCTGGCCGAACCACTATAAATCTGTGTGTCTTTTGCAGTTTAGTCCCTGCTTTTTACATATTTTCATAAATCACCCAAATCAGTAAGAACAACATAAAATCCACTAAATCATATGACTTGGAGGTGTTTTCCCATTTTTTGTGCAAACATTTTTGGTGCTTTCATTGAGAGGAAGCTCGAAGATTCAGCTTATCCCACTTAACCTTCTTCCCAACAGCATCGCTCATTGCTTGGAAGACATGCCTCCCAGGCTGAAGAAAGATGTTAACAAAGGAAAGAACATCGCAACTAGCAGTATTCCAGATCCAGCGGTCACAGATCAAGAGAATCATCTTGTTCCAACAGCAGTACAAAATGGAAATCAGGCAAATCTGACAGCCCCTGCCACAGAACAGCCAACAGCAATTACTAGGGCAGATCTAGACAGGGTTGTGGCTGAAGTGACTAACCGCTTCACATCCCAACAGAAAGCATTGGTAGACCAACTCATGTCATGCTTAAGGGATGTTGAAGAATCCAACCACCACACTGAATCATGGGATGAGTCCCAGTCGGGAGGATCTCGGAGGCGACAAAGATCTTTCTTCTTCGAAGAAACTAGCAACAGGAACAACAATGATAGGAGCCGAGCCCGAACTCAGCCCGAACTCCGACCTGAGGAAACACTTGGAACCAAACCCAACGGGTGAGGTACCAGGCGAGGGTCGGCTGTGGCTGAGCCGGTCATGCTACCTAGATATGGAAACACCAATGAACTGTGCCGAGCTAGAGTCCATCCCGAAGTTGGACTCGAGGAAGTGCTTGGAACAGAACCCAGCAAGGGAAGATCAAGGCAAGGGCCAACTGTAGCTGACCTTAGCATGCTCCCAGAAGACCAGAGGCAGCCACTGGAAAATATTAGGAGTGGTAGACGATACCATCCCTACAGGTCATCTGGACGGAATCAATCCCGCAGAGAAGAACCAAACTCATTTCTATCTGCTCCAAATTCTGATGAAAGGATGGCACGATTGTTCAGAGAGTGCATCCAACGGGATCAAAGAGATCGAGGGATAGGAGCTAGGGTAACTAGCCCTTTCACCCGCAATATCAAAATTGCCATCATCCCCTGAGAATGGAAAATGCCAACAATGGAACCTTAAAGGGGAACCTCTGACCCTGTTGTACACTTGTAGAGATACACACAGCATATGCTCATGAGCGGAGCAAGAGAAGGAGTATTATGCAAATGCTTTCCACTATTCTTGGCAGATCTAGCTACCTCCTAGTTCTGCCATCTACCCCAAGGATCTATCAGCTCATGGAAAATGTTGAAAGAGAAGTTCATCAGCCAGTTCCGCATTCATGTGGAACAACCCAAGGACGCTTATTCCTTATCCAACATCAAACAGAAGCCTGGAGAGACAGTGCAACAATATCTAACCCGATTCAATGCCGCAGCGGCCGCAGTCCAAGATGCCAATGAGAAACTTATCTTGATGGCCCTCTATTGTGGTGTGCATCCGGATACTAAATTTGCTAGAAGATTAACGAAAGAAAAACCACCTACCTTACCTGGTTTCTTCCATGAAGCCAGGAAGTATATGAGACTTGAAGACGCTGCCACTGAAAGGCATACAGGCAACAAACTAAGGCAGCTCATGGCAACACACCCGCCGTAGCAAACGACGTTCAAAGAAATGACTCTAGAGACAATGCTGGAGGCAAGAAGGGAGAAAGACGTCTATATCGACCAGGACCGAGATTTGACACTTACACTCCTTTGAATGAAACAATCAAAAACATCTTCCTGGCCACCCAAGACGAAGTTAAATACAAACGCCCCCCGCACAAGAAGGTATCAGATAACGCAATTAAGTCTGGAAAGTTCTGCCGTTTCCATGAATCTCATGGGTATGATACCAATGAATGCCATCATCTCAGGGACTTAATTGAAGAACACATCAGAAGGAAGAGACTGGAACGCTATGTAAAGGATCAGAACAGGACTCCAGCTCCTTCCAATGAGAACCCAAGGCTACCCTCCCCAAAAATAGGCGGAGGAAATCGTAACACCAGTGGCTCCAGCCAAGAGAAGATCGTGGTCCATACCATATCAGGAGGACCACACATCTCCGACAGAAGCTGGGCAGAGATGGAAAGATATGGAAAGTCACTTAGAAACAGTGAAGACTTTGTTAATTCTGTTATGGAAGAACGCCACCTGAAGCGGAAAGAGAATGATGACATCACATTCAGTAGGCATGACCTAGAGCGAAGGCAGTACCCTCACATGGATCCTATGGTCATCTCTGCCTGGCTCGGTCCAGCCGAAGTTTTTCGAATTCTAGTAGACACTGGAAGCTCAGTAAATATCCCATTCAAGCATGCTTTCGACAGGATGAAGCTGTCAATGAAGGATGTGTCTCCCTGCAACAAGCCACTACACGGCTTCACTGGAAGTGCGAAGATGCCCCTCGGGCAACTGAACCTCTTTGTTGAAATAGGATGTCATCCCCGCTCCGTCGTGCGGCAACAAATATTTGTGCTGATAGAAAATGACTCGGCCTACAACGCTTTCTTGGGAAGACAAGCCTTGTCTGACTTCCAAATTGTCCTGGCCCCATCGTGCCTGAAGATGAAATTTCCGACAGACAATGGAATAAGGGAAGTAGAGGGAGATCAAGACGCTGCTCGAGATTGCTATGTAACTGAACTCCGCAATAACCGCATGAAAGATAAAGGGAAGAATGCAGAGACTACTCTCTGCATGAAAAACTTGGAAGCATAGCAACTAAAGAAAGCCCTTCCTCTTCGATATAACAGTGATCCTTTCAATGAATTAGACCCCAGGGATGAAGAGGAGTAGGCCACCGTCGAGCCTGCAGAGGTAATGGAGTTTGTATCTGTAGACAAACACGACTCAAGTAGACTATTGAAAATCGGATCTCAGCTAAAAGCAGAATTGAAGGATCGACTCATTGATTTTCTCCGCCACAACTTGGATGTATTTGCATGGACGCATGCTGACATGATTGGAATCTCCCCAGACGTAGCATGCCACGTACTGAACATCGATCCTACCAAGGTGCCAGTAAAGCAGAAAAAGAGAAGTATGGGGGCAGAACGATCACCAGCCCTCGATGAAGAAGTAAAGAACCTACTTGCCAATAACTTCATACGAGAAGCCATCTACCCAGAGTGGATGCTGACCCGGTACTAGTGAAGAAGGCTAATGGGAAGTGGCGAACATGCATTGACTTCTCCAACTTAAATGACGCTTGCCCGAAGGATAGCTTCCCACTCCCCTGAATCGATCAGCTTGTGGACAGCATAGCCGAGCACGAACTCTTATCTTTTATGGACGCATACTCAGGATATATCCAAATTTCTATGCACGTTCTCGATCAAGACCACACTAGTTTCATCACTGACCGGGGATTGTACTGCTACAAAGTAATTCCTTTTGGACTTAAAAACGCCGGAGCTTCTTATCAGCGCCTCGTCAACAAGATGTTTGCGGAACTAATAGGACGAACAATGGAAGTTTATGTGGATGACATGCTAGTAAAGTTGAGGAAAGCCAACGATCACGTAAGCCACCTGGGCGAGATGTTTCAAGTACTTCGCCAATATGGAATAAAGCTGAATCCTCTAAAGTGCTCCTTCGGAGTATCATCAGGAAAGTTTTTGGGATTCGTCGTCCATGCCAGAGGGATTGAAGCAAACCCCGAACAAGTCCGAGCTCTGAAAAATATCAGGATACCTTCCACTCGAAGAGAAATGCAAAGCCTAAATGGAAAATTGGCCGCCCTAAGAAGATTCATCTCTAAAGCAACTGACAAGTGCATCCCTTTCTTTGAAGCTCTAAAGAAAGATAAAGGAAAGTTCGAATGGACTGACGAATGCTTAACAGCCTTCCTTAACCTAATCGAACACCTCCATAGACCACCAGGACTATCAACTCCAAACGAAGGCGAAGAGCTATACCTATACCTTGCTGTGGCATCTCATGCTCTAAGCGCCGCTTTGGTGAGAGAAGACAACCGCGCGCAGCAGCCAATATACTTTGTAAGCAAGAGGTTTACGGGAGCAGAAGCCAGATATCCTAAACTTGAGAAGCTAGCATACTGTTTACTAATCACATCACGGAAACTACGACACTATTTCCAATCTCATTCGATCAGAGTTCTAACCGATCAACCACTAAGACAGGTGCTCCATCGTCCCGACACTTCTGGGCGGCTACTTAAATGGTGCATTGAACTGAGTCAATATGATATCACCTACCATTCTCGCACCGCCATCAAGGGACAAGCCATGGCCGATTTCATTGCCGAATTCACTACCAACGAAGGTAAGGAGCAATCTGAAATAGCAAAAGACATCAAGTGGAATCTCTTTATTGATGGAGCATCAAACGAACAAGGTTCGGGGGCAGGTATTGTAATAATCACTCTCAGGGGAAGGAAGCTACATTATGCTCTAAGGTTGGAATTCGCTGCCACCAACAACGATGCGGAATATGAAGCGGTAATAGCTGGATTAGAACTTGCCTTAGAGATTGGAGTCAGTTCTTTATGTCTTCATAGTGATTCTCAACTTATTGTAAACCAAATACTAGGAGAATTTCAGACTCGAGGAGAACGACTCACAACATATCTAAAGAAGACCAAGCTGCTACTCGATCTATTGGATCACTAATTAATCAAACACATTCCTCGAGAAGAGAACCAAGAGGCCGACGAATTGGCAAAGCAAGCTAGAATGAAAGACGGCACCATTTCCGGAACAGTAGCCATCTCAAGGCAATTAACCCCGAGTTTCGAGCAAGTGAATCTGATAGCTGCAACCGAAGAGCAAACTTGGATGACTCCCATCCGAAAATTCTTACAAGATGGCACACTACCCGATGAGCGTAACGAAGTAAAGAAAATCTTGAGGAGAGCTTCCCGCTACACAATACAAGAAGGCATCCTCTATCGGCGTGGCTTCTCTAACCTCTTATTAAGGTGTGTCGCTGGAAGGGAAGCCAAGGAAATCTTATCAAACATCCATCAAGGAAGCTGCGGAGATCACACTGGAGGGCAGACTCTGGCAACGAAGATACTCCGATATGGGTATTTTTGGCCCACCTTAAACAAAGACGCCTTAGACTTCGTCAAAAAATGTAATGGATGTCAGAAGTTTGCTAAGATTCCTCGACTACCAACAAATGAGATTACTCAAATGACCAGCCCTTGGCCCTTTGCAGTATGGGGAGTTGACTTGATTGGCAAACTACCGGTGGGCCGAGGCGGAGCCAAATATGCTATAGTGGCAGTCGACTATTTCACCAAATGGGTGGAAGCGGAACCTCTAAATAAAATATCTTCGGCAAAAGTTATTAACTTCTTGATCAAAAATGTTCTATGCAGGTACGGAGTTCCACTCAAAATCATATCGGACAATGGACTTCAGTTTGACAGCGAAGAGTTCGCCGACTGGTGTCAAGTGCACGGAATTCACAAAAGCTTCTCATCTGTAGCTTATCCCCAGGCAAACAGACAAGTCGAAGCTGTCAACAAAATTCTCAAAACTCTAATCAAGAAGAAACTTGAAAAGTCAAAAGGCGCTTGGGTGGATGAACTTCTTACGGCACTTTGGGCCTACCGAACATCTTTCAGAACATCAACGGCGCATACTCCTTTCTCTTTGGCATACGGATCGGAGGCCATGCTCCCATTCGAAACTATAGTGCCTTCCCACCGTAGGATCCACTACAACCCAGAAGAGAACGAAGAACTCCTTCACATGTCTTTGGATCTAATTAAAGAGAGAAGAAACGATGCAGCACTTAAAGCAATAGCTCACAAGCAAAAAGTTGCAGCGCAATACAACTCCAAAGTCAAGCATCGCAGCTTATAAGAAGGAGATCTTGTCCTCAAGCGAGTCTTCCCGCGCCCCGGAGCGCTAGATCCAATATGGGACGGACCATATGTAATTCATAATGATCTCCACAACGGAGCTTATATTTTGTCAACAGTGGACGGAGAGGTGCTCCAGAGGGCATGGAACATCCATCACCTTCGTCTATACTTTTCTTAACTTGTACTACCCATATGAAGTGAATTAACAAAGAGAATCAGTGGACGTAGGCATCTTCGTGCTGAACCACTTTAAAAACTTGTCTCTTTTTTAACTTATTCCTTTATATCTTGGCTGCTTGTTAACTTTATCCTTTTCTGTTGAACAAAATCCTGTGTAATGGCGTTTCCATTCAAGACACATCACAGCGCAACTTCACCTGGACAAGACCTAACAGGTACTATACGAATCTATGCCCTCCCGAATGGGACACTTTTGCTCCAGCATCCCTCTGCTGCGGGTTAACTCATTGCTCGCGATCGGCCCTTAAAGCCAACTGTAATGAGCCGATTATAAGCCACTGAGTAGGCCGACTATAGCCTAGGCAGCTCATTACGGCGTTCGGCTCGCTGGCAACCGTGAACCTACTTTAAACCCCAACATAAGGTGTGGCCAGCCAGGGGTAGTTCACAGTTGACGATCGGCACCCATGCTAGCCGGCCACGGTAAATCGAATAACGCCCACGATTACGGGCCATAATGGCCCGGGTAGTTACTGTGCGCGATCTCGGCTCCGAGTGTCTTATGTACGGCTGTGGTAAAAAAAAGAGAAACTCCCCGCGGCGGCGTATGATGGGTGACAAATGTCTCCAAGACCCACAGCTAGGGAAAGTGACTACAAAACCCGTTCGTCACGAACTTAAGCACATCGCAGGCCTTCCGTGATTGGAAGTTTTACTATTTCTTATATTTCTATTTTATTTAAAAACTTTCCTCCTATCCTCTATAACGATTCCTAAAGTACAGGACACAAAATAGCAGACACTCGCTAATGGGGACGGGAACTCGCAATTGGATGATAGGTTACTCAGCTGCATTCCATACTCAGTCATACAAGGCATTAAAAGCAACCATCTACGACTAAAACATGAAAGGCGGTACTTTCTTCTTTTGTATATGAATACGTAGCTATAATTTATTCGCACATCACACTAACATTGCAAGATATGAAATTATATTTTAAGCAAGAACTTGACATCAAACACAATTGAGTCACGGGCGTGTGCACAGCTGTATTTCTTATGCAACACACCAAAATAACAAAAGCATTCAAATATGACAGAATCAGCCTAAGTTTGAAATTACATAGTAAAGTCGTTTTTTACCAATAACACAATTAAATCTTAAAGGTTACACGAATGTTTTGGGACTGACATAGGCAGCAATGACAAACAAACCAAAAGATATCCACATCAAGTCAAGGAATTGGCTGCGTCGGAGCTTTACCTCTATCCTACTGGCCCTCCGAGAACTCCTTGATTGCGGGATTGGAACTCTCAACATGTTAACCAGAGGTGATTGGTGCTCCAGAGGTCCCGCCTGCCCAATTCGGGAGAGAATCCATTAATAATCATAAACAATAAGCAATCAAGTTACGAGAAGCTAAAAGGGAAGACTTACCAGTATCTGCTCCTTGATCATCATCCTCTAACTGCACACCAACCCCCTCAACAGTAAGCCGCCGCATACCCTCTTTCACCGCCGCTTTCTCCTCCTTGGTGAATTGAGCCGTGACCACATCCATTCTAAAGGCCACACCACCCTCCCTATCTGCATTGGCCTTAGCCTCCTTCAGGGCCCTGAGATAAATACTGGCCATGACTCAGGGATAATCATCCATCCAAGATAAGTTGCCCTGTTTCCAAGTGCGAAAGTATATATCCTGAAGCATCTCATCCATTATCCCTCATTCTCCTCGAACTCCCTTATTTGGTCCTCAGAAGCCAACAACTTTACAGTAGCAGCATCCCTCTCCGATTGGTATCGCGAGCAGTAAGCCTGGAAAGATTTCCTCATCGCCTCCATCTCCTCCTTCAGCTTGGTTTGAATAAGCTCTACGGCTTCAAGTTTCCGGGATAGCTCCCGTACCCGCTCGAGATCCGCTTTCGGGACCTCATCCGCCGTTGGAATAGCCATATCAATCCGTTCCTTACAAGCAGCCTCCATTTTCCGTAACTCTACTCTGCTGGCCTTTTCCATGGTTTTCTTTAGTTGTCTTGAGGCGGCCTCATGTTGGGAGATCTGGATGGCCTGATCAGCGAGTTATTTGGCCTGGTCGGAAACCATTAACCGCAGTCGAATGTTAGCACTCCCAATTTCTTCTCCAGCCTTGACCAGTCGGTCATGATGCCCCATCAGCTTTCTGGTTTCCTCAGCAACCCGGTCAATATTTGCCTTAGCTTCGTCCCCCAAAGTTACAACCCGAGTGGTAAGCAAATCAAGGTCCAGAGACTTAGCTTCATCCAATACTCTTACCATAGGATTACGGGGAAGAAAGTGCTCACCGGTAGCCTCATCAAAGGTAATATCACAAGAACCCGGATCCAGATCCGGATGACCTGCAAACGGATTATGAGCCAAGCCGGGATGGCCTATCCAGGTAACGGTAGGATTTTCAGACGGGTGCGGAGAAGGTATAAATTCAGTATTCTTCTTCGTGGTATCCCGAAGAGGCTGAGTTGGGGACTGAGGACCAGGTGAGGATTCAAACAAGGAACGACTCCTCTTCTTCCTTTGGATACCCTCTTCGATAACTCCAAGAAGTGGGCAGTAGCCGACCACGTCTCTAGGACGGTTAGTCGGAGGCTTTGGTTTAGTAGAAGCCTTGAGAAGTTTGTATTGTTCAAGACGGTGCCGGACATCTGATGTCTTAGCCGCCTTACCCGCTTCTGGGATAAAAACCAAGTGTTACAAGCATACATTGAACTATAATTCAAGAAATATATCAAGTTAAGAAGAGTAAAGAGATGCTTTGATATAAACACTGGGAAGGAGTAGGATACTGCAATAAGTCCTGGATCTCACTCCAGGACGGTAGCTGGCCATAAAATGTTCCTAAATCCTTATCATAAATAGAGTCTGCAGGAGTCAAAAATTCACCTTGAATCGCAGAAGTTGCCTCAGCTAAAGCGCTCTTGGAAGATGAATCGGCGCCGGTCTCGGCCTTGTCAGCTTTCTTAGGCTTCTCTACTACAGCCGGTCCTCCCTCCAACCCTTCAAGAGCTAGGCAGAGATCATCGTCTGTCCACTCCTGGATCACACCTGCTTGCTTAGAAGACAAAGCCCCTGTACCATCACCACTCTGTCCGTCGCCACCATCATCACTATGACCATCACCATCACCTTCTCCACCACTTCCGCTCTCCATCTCACCTCCTTCATCCTCACCTCTTTCCTCCTCCACATCTTCCTCCTCCTCCGGGATATCTGGACATGTGCTGGGGGAGGGCCCATCGGACTTCTTAAGTTTCTTCCTCCTGGCAGTTGGATGTTTCGAGAAGGGTTTCCTTTTGCTGCTCTTCGCCGTAGCCCCTCCTTTAGCTTTGGTGGCCTTCTCCTCAGCTGTGTCTCTTTGCTTGACCATAGAATGGCGTGGAAGAATCAAGTTGAGCCCCAAAAGAGTAGCATTCCTGATCAGATAAGAGTCTGCCCTCTCATTTTTCGGAATGGCTTCTATTTCCTCAGCCATCTGAACCAGGCGATCGTTCTCTACAACCGCAAAGCCACCTATCGCTAGCAAGAAGTAAATCACACAATTGAGGAGCATTGCGGTCAGAACGGAAATTATAAATGAGATTCAACTTACAGGCAGAAGTGAAGCGGTGGAAAGAAACAGAGTCATATCTGACAGAGAACCATTCCTTCTTGAACATGCTAAATTTTGAATATAAGTCCAAGACTGGCTTAAAAGACACGACCTATTCTAAGCTAATATAAGGAGACCCCTTCTTGCAGCCTCTCAAGTTGTACAGGTCCGGATCTCCCGGTTGGAAGGGGGATGCCCGTATTTTCTCTGGAAGATAATGAACAGACTCACCAAGATAGCATAAGAGTTGGGCTAAAGCTTGAACGGGGCCACCTTTAAGTATGTGAGGAAGCTGACTATCCAAGCGTTGATCGAAGAGATGGCTCCGCACATGCAGTGATACCTACTTTAAGCAAAATACCCTTCTGGGGGGTTATACGGCATCACCCCTTTCCCCGGCAACATCATATGCGCTTTGTCAATCCCAAATGATCTAGACTTAACATCAAGCTGCTCATCTTTGAGGGAGCTGGGAAAGTAGTCAGGCGGTGAGTTCAGGAGCTCATGAGGACCGTACCCGTCTACTAATGATCTCGGGGTTGGTCCATGTCATTCTGATTCTGCCTGGACTGGGGGCACTATGGAGGACTCTCCTTTGTCCTTTGATTTCTTCTTGTCAGAGCGAGTTTCTACTTTATGAGACATTATCTGCAACACGAGAAAGCATGTCGTTAGAACCAGGAATGTAGAGATATAAACAAACAAGTACATACAGTCTGGAATCTCATTCATAATTCAAAACACAAAATTTTTATTCGGTAGTTGGAGGTTAAGAGTCTATTCGGCACTCATACTCCCTAAGTTTCATTCGGTAGTTCGAGGGTAAGAGTCCATTCGGCACTCATACTCCCTAAAGTTCATTCGGTAGTTCAAGCATAAAGTTTATTCGGCAGAAAAAAGCCTCACCTGGTCCGGCAGTAAAATCTGGTTCAACGACACGATTCGGCAGACAAAGGTTTGGTTCGGCTATTTCAAACAGTAAAGAATGACAGAGGCGTGAAGCCCATACTTATAGGAGAGCGTAGGATAACCGGACCAACTGGTTCGGCACTTGGGCCGAATGAGAGTGTCCAAACCGAATGATCAAAAACAAAGCGTGACATATGCATGCATATGCCTCACTTTGGGGGGCAAATGTTGGGTGTATTCTCACCACCGGACCAAGGCACGACCGAACCAAGGCACGACCAAGGCACTACCGAACCAAATCATGCTCTTCCCACTACCGGACCAGATTAAGCTCCACTCACTACCGGACCAATCCACACTCCACTCACCACCGAAACAATCCACGCTCCACTCACCACCGGACCAACCCATGCTCTACTCACCACCGGACCAAGACATTACCGAACCAACATTGCCAGGCCAGATCACGTCAGCCCAGGCCCACCAGCAACTATATACATCCAAGACCCCTACCCCCAGTCTCACTCTATAAATAGAGGGGTAGGGGTACAACAACGGCGGAGACGAGGGGAGAACTCAAGCTCGGACAGAACTTTTAAACGACTTTCATACACCTGAAATCAAAGCTTTGTACTTGTAATCCGGATAGTGAAGGAGAATAACATATGAAGTGGACGTAGGCACATTCTGGCCGAACCACTATAAATCTGTGTGACTTTTACAGTTTAGTCCCCGCTTTTTACATATTTGCATAAATCACCCAAATCACTAAGAACAACATAAAATCGACTAAATCATACGACTTGGAGGTGTTTGCCCATTTTTTGTGCAAACAACAATGGCTCACGTGGGGTTTGTAGCATAGGGTAGCTGGAGGTGTCATGCTGGACGGTGATGGCGTTTGCAGTGGGGTTCTTCTCGTATTCGATTTTTGTTGGAGAGTTATAGATATTGTTTTTATTTATTTATTTAGATTTATATTTATACATTATATAGGTATTCATAAAAAATGTTACAGTAAGGTATTTCCTTTGATTTAGTTTATATATATGTGAATATGTATACAGTAAAGATAAATGAAAATATAAAAATAAATATATAGGACTTTTGGAAATAGATATGATTTCTAAATATTTGAAAGGCTATAAAATAAAATTGGATTTTTGAAACCTATGATTTATTTTTTTAGTATATATATGTGTTTTAAAATTTGGAAAAAATAAAAATAAAAATACATATTTAACTTCCTAGTTTAAACTAAGAAGATTTTAAAAAAGGGGAACTAGTTTAAAACTAAATTATTAGTTTAAACCCAAAGTGTTAATTAAGTAAAATAAGTAATAAATTGTTCGATCAATTTAAATAGCAATAAATCTTGAATTATTTGTACAGGGTCTAAAACTGTGAAGAAAGCAAGCTAATTTGGATAGATTACAAATAAAAGGGCTAAGGTGAGATCTTCTCACTCAATTGAATTTACCGATTTAATTTTAAATAGTTAAATTTAAAATTGTTGATTATGTTCTTGGATGATAAATAATTATCAGTTGTATTAGATTAGACCCTATGCACCGCATAATAGTGGATAATATTATATTAAACCCATATACCACGATATTCCACCTCGAAGTGGAATTGGTATTATATATGTATCTGGATGATTGATTTCCCGTATTATATAGCAGATGAGACCCTATGCGCCGCATAATAGCGTATGATGTTTTATAAATCCTATATACCGCGATATTCTACCTCGAAGTGGAACTGATATTTAATTGTTGAGCTAACATCTGTGGATGAAGGGAAACAGGTTGGAGGGATCCAATTGGATTTCTCAAAACATTTGAAATTTGTTTCATATGTTGTGTGTTGATTTATTTATAATCTGTGTGTGATTATATTTGTGGTTGAAATCGTTGATGGCTATAGTTTAGCCGAATATATTTCTGGTATTGTAGGATACCGAAAATAAATAAAATTGGATTTTTTAAAATTCAAGTTGAAAATTTATAGTAAAATTTATTTCTGAGAGTTGGACAAATTTAAAAGAATGAATTTTAAAAGGATAAAGTTTTATTTTTGAATCCTATTGAATAAAATTCCATAATATGGGAAAAAGTCTTAATAAATGGATTTCTAGTAATATTATTCAAAGGTTGAAGAATTTATTTAAAATACGGATTTTAAATATTTTGAAATAAATAAAGGAATTTATTTTAAAAGAAAATAAATTTGGTAATCAATTTGGAAATTGATTCGGTGTTTGAAAATAAATCTTTGGGAAACCGATTTGAAATTGATTTGGTGTTTAAAAATAAATTTTGGGAAATCAATTCTAAAATCGATTTGGTGTTTGAAATAAATGTTTGGAAAATCAATTTGGGATTTTATTTGGTATTTGAAATAAATTTGGAAATCAATTTGAAAATTGATTTGGTGTTGAAAGTGAATATTAAGGAATCGATTTGAAAATCGTATATCAGTGGATATTTGAAATTTAAATTCACAATGGGAATTTTATAAAAGAAAGGGAAATTTGTTTTAAAATTAAATATTCTTTTATTTTTAAAAGTATGGAAAGAAATTTATGGATTTGGAATGTAAATTTAAAATAAATCCAGAAAGATTTATAAATAGATTTGAATAAACCATTTTAGAATGGAAGGTGTACTTTCCCTGGAAAGCCGAGTATATTTTCAGTATAGTTTATAAATATAGGTTAAAGTTGTAAAGATGGTTTTAAGGAAAGAATATTTTGGAGAAATTATTTATTTTGGTTATTTTGAAAATCTTTAAAGTAAAGATTTATTTTAGTTAATTGTAAAAGTGATTATTTAAAGTTTTAATTGATATTTGTTGTAGAAAATGGATATTTAAATAGTTATATCCTATCTACTAATTTTATTTTAAAGTTAGTTTGGAGTTGAATTTTTATATGAGATATTAGTATAATATTTTCATAACTAATATTTAAGAAAGTGTTTTAAAATAGTTTTATTCTTAATGTTTCCAAGTATATTTGGATAAGTATTTTAATTTTTTTAAAAGTATTTGAACTCGGCAGATTTTCAGTAGAAATGAATAAATATTTGGAAATATACTCCGCATAAGGAAAATGATTTGAAATTTGTTTTCAAAGGATTGAAATGTGGAAATTGATTTGAAATTCGTTTTCAAATGGTTGAAGTGTTAAAATTATATCTTGCGAAGATATTTTGAAAATAAATAATTAGGGAAATTATTGAAATCTGGTGATTGTTGTGAATGTTGATTGATGGTTAAATAATCGACTATCAATATTGGCCTTTTAATGGCATTTGAATTTCGATGCGACCGAGGGTCGGATTCCAAATGGATATTCGAAAACCACATCGAACCTTTGTGATTGTGATGGATCTTTTATTTAAAAGATCAAAGTGGAAATTTGTTGTGATTTGTTTGAAATCTGAATATAACACCTATTTTTAATAAGCGCTCATTATTCGGATTAGCCAGGAGAGGACTTTGTGTCATAAAACCCATTCCAAATAATGATATGACGAAATGGGATTTCATTTGAAGATGGTGTTGAAGACCGGGTATTTCGGAAAACGAAAGGATTACCTGTCGAATGTCTCTGCACCGGGTTGCTCTGATATAGAGATTTTATCACCTATTGTGATGGGAATTCCAAACGTGATCAGTGAATATCCGAATTTGCAAGGGCTTCTTGAAGTGCCTTCAGTTCCGTTCGGTCCCAGAACGGACTTGTATAGATGTGTGTCTGACGTTACACTTTGAGATATTGTAACAACCCTGTATTTTGTGATTATTTTAATTGTATATTTTAATTATTTAATTTAAATTCCTGATTTAAAAACTTTATTTTGTTTATTAAAATGAATAATTTTGTTATTTTAAATATAAATTTTGATTTGTATGTGAATTATGATCCCAAACATGAATAAATAGAACATTTTCCAGAAATGTGAATTTTGGTCAATATGGTAAAACTTTGACTTTTAAATTTAAAATTTAAATATTTGAATTTCTGAATTTTATCTTTTATTATGAAAATATATAAATTTTCAAGAATACAGCTTTTTGTTTCGTTGAAATCTGATTAATATTGTGAAAGTTATGCTTTTTACAATTTTGTGCGTAAATTGTTTTATTTAACAAAATTGTTTATTTCAATTTATATAAATAATATTTTTGGTTGTCATACCTTGTTCTATTTGTGTATATATGTGTAATATGACATGTTATGTATTTATTTTATTTTTAAAACATTTTTAAAGTATAGTTATAAATTTTTCAAACGTTTATTGTATATTGTTTATATATTTAATTCTAGTTTCAATTTAATAACTATTTTCTTTATTTACTCTTATATTTTCCTAAAAATATTTATTTATTTTCTTTTCTACTTTATTTTGTTCAGTTTTATTTTTATTTTACTTACTTTTTATTTCTTTAATTTGAATAAAAGAAATAAGAAATTCAAAAGGACAAAGCCCTTTTATTTTCTATGACTTTTCGTATGCTTGCCTTTTCATTTTTCAATTGCCTCTTCACTTCATTGCTTGGCCATTCATCTCCTTGCTATAGCCATGTATTCCTCTTCAGTTTTCACATGAGAAATTTCTCATTTCCATTTCAATAACTCACGGCTACCATTTTTTTAAAATATTATGCTAATGGCTTCTTCCCTTGTCACTTTTCTCCTTTTTTCATTTGTATTTTTGCCTTCCTCTTCCTCCAGCATAGATCTGCCCCTGCCCCATCAGATCCACCATCACCACCACCATCAACAGAAGAACTACCTTCCCTCCTCTGACCATGACAGTGGCCGTGACCCTTTGTTGAAGCATCATCACAAAAACATTGCAAAGCTTTGCCAAACTCCACAAACAAGTGCTAGCCGAGCCTATACTCCACTATTGCCTTCATAGTTCACTTCGGCCACCCTTATAGCCACCACCACACCACCTATGACCATCACTCCAGCCACCACCTGATCTGACATGACCTATACAAGCAAGAGCTGAGCCCAAACAATGACCTAGCCGAGCCTAGTGGTGCATCCAAACTCTTCCTTTTTACCTTGTCCTTTGCATACTTCACTTTGCAACTTTCCCACCCCTTCATCCCCTTGTATCCATGCCTAATTGACCCAAAACACGAGCCATTTTGACTCCTAGGCCGAGCCAAGTGTGGTGAGAACAAGCCCATTTGATCATGTGATAAGCCATGTTGTCATGGTCAGGCACTTCCGTATTAAAGCTGGGTGATGTTCTTTATTGATTCAAATTTCCATTTTATTTCAATTCATATTTGTATTTTATTCATACGTTTATATGGTCTTGTTTATTTATTGTATACAAGATCAATATCAAGGCTCTCCATTCATGAAATTCTAATCGTGTTTGTCGTGCTTTTGGAATTGCTCTTGTGTGTGTTGTTTTGGTCTCCAGCTTGAAAAGGTGAGTCTTTCTTACTCTGACATTTTTACTTATGAAATCGTGAATTGATGACAAGTGTTTAGTAATTAAAAATGTTTATGCAAGTAAATAATGATTCTATGATATGCTTTGCTATGTTATTACCATGTTTACTTTGTTAATTATCACCTGACATCTGATATATGACATTATATTGTGACATTTACATATTAATATCATTGTTTATATTGTTTATGCATATGTTCACACTGCAAGTTCTCTGTTAGAATAGAATCACTATGGGTTGAAATAATACATACCTGAATGGACTTTAGAATAAGGAAGAATCATTATGGGCTGAAATGATAGACCTGAGTGATTTTTATTTATTTTTATTTACTTGGGATTGCGGGTTTCAAATGATAGAACCGGGTTTTCTTTTTAAACTACGGATTGAAATGATATATATTCGTATCACTTGACCTAGGTTAGAAAATTATATGCAGACCCCATGATATTTTTTTTAAATGATTTTTCTTAAGATATGTTTTTTTAAAAGTATGAAATTTGATTTAAAAAAATATATTTTATGGTTTTAAGAAAGTTAAATATTAAGTTTTGAATTTGTGAATTTAAGTATGTAAATTTGAAGTAAATGTGATTTTTTACTTTAAATTATATTTTTAAAATGTAAATAAACAATGGAAATTAAATTTAAAGTTTTGAAACGATATTTAAAGTAAAATGTTAAGTTTTATTTAATTTATATGTTAAGAAAACAGTGAAATTTTGACTTAACAAATGAATTGAATTTTAAATTGGATATTTGATTTAAAAAAAATTTGTGATAAATAATATGTTAAAAGTATTTAAATGTGAAATTTTGAAGTCTAAAAATATGATTTATAAGTTTAAAATTTGCTAAAATTGAAGTTTTATTGTTTTTGAAAAGTTAAAATAAAGTATCGAATTTTATTAATAGCATTTCCAAAATGTTGTAGTGTTATGACAACATTTTTAAATGTTGTTGTTTTTGAATTTAACTATGTTATAATAACTAAATATCTATTACGGCATTTTATAAATGCCGTTGTTCCTGAACTAAACTATTTTGGAAACTATAAGCTACGATAGCACTTTATAAATGCCGTCGTTGTCATAATTTGACAATGTTTTGAAATGTTATAGATTTTAACACTGTTTGAGTTATATTTAAAGTGTTAAATGATTTAATTTTTGGAATTGATCATTTGGAAAATTTAAGGAGATTTGAATGTATTTTAATATTTCAATTTGAAGTTTCAAGGAATTTAAATTGAATTTGAATTTAAATAATGTTTACTTTGTTATATGTTAAATGGAATGAAATGTAATGAGATAAATGAATTTTTGGATGAAATTTTGAAATATGTTTTGTAATGATATTGGAAATAATAAATGAATGACATATTTGATTTTGAAAATGATATTTAAATTTGAATATTTGAATTTGAATTCAAATAATGATTTGATAATGAGGTTTTGAAAGGATATGATATTTTGATGATTGAAATGGTTTAGAAATGATTTGATCTTTATTTTGATAAAAAAGAACTGGAATGATATTTGATTTTGATAAATGAATATCTGAAGTTATAGTGGTATGAAATGATATTTAGTTACTTGAAATTCTAGTTTATTTAAATGATAATGGATTTATGAAATAAATATTTCAAAACTAAGCAATAATGAAGTTAAATTTTGGATATATGAAATTTTAAATTTAGTTTTGAAATGTGGGATATTTAAGCTTTGAAATATATTAAGAATTGAATAGATTATTTTGTGGATCAAATCTATATTTGAAATTTATAAGATTTGAAATGTTTGTTGGAAAACTAAATTGAATCGAAACTGATGGTTTGAATTGAATTAAATTGGAAATTTGAAAATTTGGGTTTAATTGAATAAATTTGTAAAATGTAGAATTAAAGGAATGTTTCATGATTTCAAATGTATGATTTCAAATTTTATGATTTTCAGAGTGTAATGATTTCAAGTATTTTGGTTTCGAAAGAGTTATAACTTTGAAAGTATTATGATTTTTTTTGAAAGTTGAATATATGTTTGAAATGGAAATGACATCATATTGATTTGGATATAGTTTTTAAATATAAATGGTTTTGGTTTCGAAGTATAAAATATTTTGAAAAGAATATAGTTTGGAAATGAAATAATTTGATTTTGAAGTATAAACTATTTTGAAATGACCATGGCATTATAACGATTGGATGTTAAAGAGACCGGGATCGGAAGTTGTCATACTCTCTGCCAACTCTGAAAACCACTTTAACAACTGTATACGCGGTGGAGATTCCAGAATGAAGTAGGTTGTTGGCGACGATCCTATTGAGGTATGAACGTGGACTTGACTTCCGTGAGTTGGCTTAAGGTGGCTAAAACAGGAGCGATCTCGGGCCAAAAGGGGTAGCTCCTCTGGTTGGACGCACTTCTTCGATACTATACTCTTACTTGTGGTTGATTTGATGACCATCCTCCGATTTTGATTGGGAGTGTGTTCCGAGGTGGGTGTAGTGGCTGCTGCGTTACCGCCATCCCGTGTACGTAATTGGTATATCTACCTAGCATTGCCTCGTGTGCCGTGTCACCTACCATAGCGAGCCTTACTACGAGTTTCTATTTGTGTCGTACCTATGGAGTACCTTCTCATAGTCTTCCGATCAGGAGATATGCAGGTACTGTATAGACTACTGGCACTATTATGTGTTAAGGGCTATATGGGTAACCCCTTAACCCTATTTTAAAGTAAGTTTATTTTATTGCAGACATTATTATAATTGCGCAATATTACGACATAGTAAATAGTTTAACGGATCCTTAAAAGATAGGCGATCCCAAGTATCCTTTAATTTACTGATGCATTTTGTTACTGTTCACTTGACTTGATTTATAGTTCATAAGTATTTATGTCCTGACTCGAGTGTTTTGTCTTTTGCTTTACGCTCGAGTCAGACTGAGTGATTCAACATTCAAGACTCACCTTCGGAGTTGGAGCCGTTCTTGAAGATCCAGCCATCTATTTTGCTTTCTGTATCCAGTGATTTCAGCGATGTATTCTGATTTATACTCGATGTATCTTATTACTCTTCGGTTGTATCTTGTTTATCTTGATGTATCTTATATATATATATATATATATAGTAGCTTCATGAGCTACTATCTCTTTTACTCCCGCTGCATTATTAATTACTCTGTGTCTGTGATATGTGATTACTTATTTACTGTATATTTTTAGATTTTTCAAATTTTATTTACAACGTGGTATTTTGGCAATTCAAGTCTGACATGTGCGGATGCGAATGGTTGAAAATATCGGATCGTTACATTTGGTATTAGAGCTTTGGTAGCTCTAGGCTAACCTTAGCATATATGGTAAATGTATTTACAGAATCACTTACATTCAAGTTGGAATCTCTTCCTTTTTGACTCGATTCCTTTGAATTTTGAAACGTTCCCTACGGTTCCGAAATCCATTCTGGTCCCTCACTATTTGTCTTCTTTTGATTTTGGAGTATCCCACAACTCCTCTTCGATTGATCTTTATAATGAGTCGGTGGTCCCGCCAATCTCAAATTGATTTGTAAAGGGGTGAAACTCCTTTATAACAACATCGATTCACCAAAGATTTTATATCCTCGGTTTATATGCTAGTATCTCTTATAATTCCAAAGTCTATCTCTTGAGACCGAATGTAGATTTACCCTAGAAATCCGCATCGATCTTATTCTTTAAGTCACGGTTGAGCCGGTTAAGGTTGCCCACGATTTATATAAGCTTATCCATTTTTCTATTCTGTTATTTAATCATCTCGTCCTTGTTTCCAACTTATCTTCAAATCATTCTTGAAGTGTATTTGTAAACTAATATTTAAAATGTTTTATATATTGTGTTGTTTGAGTTGTTGATGTTGATTTGGGTTTTCGTCTGATCAACGCTATCGATAAGATTTCCAAAACAATTGAACAGAGCAAACTGACACAATATGTTTTTCTCAAATTTAGTAATGAAATAAATTTTATAACTATATTATAAATCTTTTTCTGGATTTTATTGAATTGGTTGTTAACAAATAATAATTGATTTTATATATCATTATCTCTTGTTCCATATATAAATAATTGAACTTTAAAACATGGTCATAAATTTATTAGGAAATTAAAAATGAATTTAAAACAAGAATTTGAGAATTTAATTTCCGATGGTTTCAAACCTTATATTTAAAGTTTTAAAAGGATATATTATTTAAATTATTTTTTGAATAGAAATTTGTTTCCAAAGGATTTTAAAGTATAAAATTAGTGCTCTTCTCTTTGTCGCTGGAAAATAACTTTGGTGATGACTGCAGCATCATCGACATTCATTTTTGAGTTTCGAAATGAAGAGACCGTTCTGTAGTCTTGCTACAGTTTTATTTTGGGGAATTTAATTGATTTGAATTTCTAAAATAAGACGAGATTTATTACATATCCTGATACATGATTTAAATTTGAATGGATATATATATAGTATATGTACATTTATTTATCTCTAAATAGTTTGGAATTTATCGGAAATTTAATTCCTAATTTTTTTTCTTGAAAGATAAATTTTATGTATAATTTCAAGATTTGAATAAATATTTAAGCTTGAAACGATCGAATTAGAAAGTTTTATTTGTATAATACACAATTTTCATTCCAATATAACTTACACTAATTTTCAGAAGTTGAATATGTAACTGGATAATATACAATATAAAAAAATTTATAAATAAAATTTGAGTGGTTATAATAAATGTTATACACTTAAATTTTAGTTATAAAAAGAGTAATATAGGTAAATAGAAAAAAAAGAAAAGGGTAATGGAATAATTTACAATATAAAATGATGTTAAAGGAACCAAGGATAAATTAAATCAGTTATCATAAGTGTAAATACACTCAATATAAGTGATAAAATATGTTGAGAAGAATTAATTTGTTGAGTGCATTATGAGTATAATAAATGATTTTTCAAATTCATGATTTTAGAGATTGTTTATTTAAGATAATTGGATGATAAGACAATGAAATTAGAGATGATTAAGACTTTTTAACTTATGTAAAATTTATTTTCAATTTAAGTTGAAATTTTCAGGGTTTCAAGTTTATTATCTTATTTTGTTTTTAAAACTATTATTTTTGTTGTCCTTATTTCCCTTATCTTGCTATAGAATGAGGAGGCTATTTCTTATACTAGTCTATTTGGAAACGTTTCTATAACCTTTCGTACTCATTTTGAATCTGAGCACTGCTTGCCATCCACAGACCGTCGATCAAGCGAAAAGGGTAAATCAGATTCTAGAGGATCTTTTTCGTGCTTGTGTTCTTGATTCTGGAGGATCTTGGGAAGATCATCTGCACCTTGTTAAACTTACCTATAACAACAGTTATTAGGTATTATTTCAATCTTCTTGTCATCTTGTCTTAATCTTATTTCATTCTATCTTTTTCTATACTTTCTCGTACCTCATTCCTTTTTGAGGACGAAAAGTTTTGAGTGGGGGAGAGTGTAACAACCTTGTATTTTGTGATTATTTTAATTGTATATTTTAATTATTTAATTTGAATTCCTGATTTAAAAACTTTATTTTTTTATTAAAATGAATAATTTTGTTATTTCAAATATAAATTTTGATTTGTATGTGAATTATGATCCCAAACATGAATAAATAGAATATTTTCCAGAAATGTGAATTTTGGTCGTACTTTGACTTTTAAATTTAAAATTTAAAATTTTGAATTTTTGAATTTTATCTTTTATTATGGAAATAGATAAATTTTCAAGAATACCGCTTTTCGTTTCGTTGAAATCTGATTATTATAGTGAAAGTTGTGCTTTTTACAATATTATGTGTAAATTGTTTTATTTAACAAAATTGTTTATTTTAATTTATATGAATAATATTTTTGGTTGTCATATCTTGTTCTATTTGTGTATATATGTGTAATATGACATGTTATGTATTTATTTTACTTTCAAACATTTTTAAAGTATAGTTATAAAATTTTCAAATGTTTATTGTATATTGTTTATATTTTTAATTCTAGTTTCAATTTGATAACTATTTTCTTTATTTACTTTTATATTTCCTAAAAATATTTATTTATTTTCTTTTCTACATTATTTTGTTCAGTTTTATTTTTATTTTACTTACTTATTATTTGTTTAATTTGAATAAAAGTAATAAGAAATTCAAAAGGATAAAGCCCTAACATTTTATGACTTTTCGTATGCTTGCCTTTTCATTTTTCAATTGCCTCTTCACTTCATTGCTTGGCCGTTCATCTCCTTCCTATAGCCGTGTATTCCTCTTCAGTTTTCACATGAGAAATTTCTCATTTCCATTCCAAAAACTCACGGCTACCCTTTTTTTAAAATATTATGCTAATGACTTCTTCCCTTATTACTTTTCTCCTCTTTTCATTTGTATTTTTGCCTTCCTCTTCCTCTAGCATAGCTTGGCCCCTACCCCATCAGCTCCACCATATCCACCACCATCTACAGCAGCATTACCTTCCCTCCTCTGACAATGACAGTGGTCGTGACCATATGTTGAAGCATCACCACAAAAACATTGCAAAGCTTTGCCAAACTCCACAAACAAGTGCTAGCCAAGCCTATACTCCACTGTTGCCATCATAGTTCACTTCGGCCACCCCTATAGCCAACACCACACCACCTCTGACCATCACTCCAGCCACCACCTGATCTGACATGACCTGTACAAGCATGAGCCGAGCCCAAGCAGTGACGTAGCCGAGCCAAGTGGTGCATCCAAACTCTTCCTTTTGCCATGTCCTTTGCATACTTCACTTTGCAACTTTCCTATCCCTTCATCTCCTTGTGGCCATGCCTATTTGACCCAAACCCAAGCCATGTTGACACCTAGGCCGAGCCTAATGTGGTGAGAACAAGCCCATTTGATCATGTGACAAGCCATGTTGTCGTGGTCAGGAACTTTCGTGTTAAAGCTGGGTAATGTTCTTTGTTGATTGAAATCTCCATTTCGTTTCAATTCATATTTGTGTTGTACGCATATGTTTATATGGTCTTGTTTATTTTTTGTATTCAAGCTCAATATCAAGGCTCTCCATTCATGCAATTCTTATCGTGTTTGTCATGCTTTTGGAATCGCTCTTGTGTATGTTTTTTTGGTCTCCAGCTTGAAAAGGTGAGTCTTTCTCACTCTGACATTTTTACTTATGAAATCGTGAATTGATGATATGTGTTTAGTAATTAAAAATGTTTATGCAAGTAAATGATGATTATATAATATGCTATGCTATGTTATTTCCGTGTATATTTTGTTAATTATCACCTGACATCTGATATATGACATTATATTGTGACATTGACATGTTAATATCATTGTTCATATTGTTTATGCATATGTTCACACTTCAAGTTCCCTGTTAGAATAGAATCACTATGGGTTGAAATGATACATACCCGAATGTACTTTAGAATAAGAAAAAATCATTATGGGCTGAAATGATAGACCTGAGTATTTGTATTTATTTTTATTTACTTGGGATTGTGGGTTTGAAATGATAGAACCCGGGTTTTCTTTTTAAACTACGGATTGAAATGATATATATCTGTATCACATGGCCTAGGTTAGGAAATTATATACAGACCCCATGGTATATTTTTTTTTAAATGATTTTTCTTAAGATATGTATTTTTAAAAATATGAAATTTGATTTAAAAATATATATTTATGGTTTAAGAAAGTTAAATATTAAGTTTTGAATTTGTGAATTTAAGTACGTAAATTTAAAGTAAATGTGATTTTAACTTTAACTCATATTTTTAAAATGTAAATAAATAATGGAAATTAAATTTAAAGTTTTGAAATGATATTTAAAGTAAAATGTTGAGTTTTATTTAATTTGTAAGTTAAGAAAATAGTGAAATTTTGACTTAACAAATGAATTGAATTTTAAAATTGGATATTTGATTTAAAAAATTCATTGTGATAAATCATATGTTAAAAGTGTTTAAATTTGAAATTTTGAAGTCTAGAAATATGATTTATAAGTTTAAAATTTGCTAAAATTGAAGTTTTATAGTTTTTGAAACGTTAAAATAAAATATGGAATTTTATTAATAGCATTTCCAAAATGCTGTAGTCTTAAGATAACATTTTTAAATGCTGTTTTTTTTTTGAATTTAACTATGTTGTAATAACTAAATACCTATTACGGCATTTTATAAATGCCGTTGTTCCTGAACTAAACTATTTTGGAAACTATATGCTACGATAGCACTTTATAAATGCTGTCGTTGTCATAATTTGACAATGTTTTGAAATGTTATAGATTTTAACACTGTTTGAGTTATATTTAAAGTGTTAAATGATTTAATTTTTGGAATTGATTATTTGGAAAATTTAAGGAGTTTCTAATATATTTTAATATTTAAATTTGAAGTTTTAAGGAATTTAAATTGAATTTGAATTTAAATAATGTTTACTTTGTTATGTGTTAAATGGAATGAAATGTAATGAGATAAATGAATTTTTGGATGGAATTTTGAAATGTGTTTTGTAATGATATTTGAAATAATAAATGAATTAAATATTTTACTTTGAAAATGATATTTAAATTTGAATATTTGAATTTGAATTCAAATAATGATTTGATAATGAGGTTTTGAAAGGATATGATATTTTGATGATTGAAATGGTTTAGAAATGATTTGATCTTTATTTTGATAAAGAATATGAACTGGAATGATATTTGATTTTGGTAAATGAATATTTGAAGTTATATTGGTATGAAAGGATATTTAGTTACTTGAAATTCTAGTTTATTTAAATGATATTGGATTTATGAAATAAATATTTCAAAACTAAGCAATAATGAAGTTAAATTTGGGATAAATGAAATTTTAAATTTAGTTTTGAAATGTGGGATATTTAAGCTTTGAAATATATTAAGAATTGAATAGTTTATTTTATGGATCAAATCTATATTTGAAATTTATAAGATTTGAAATGTTTGTTGGAAAACTAAATTGAATTGAAACTGTTGCTTTGAATTGAATTAAATTGGAAATTTGAAAATTTATGTTTAATTGAATAAATTTGTAAAATTTAGAATTAAAGGAATGTTTCATAATTTCAAATGTATGATTTCGAAATGTTATGATTTTCAAAGTGTAATGATTTCAAGTATTTTTGTTTCGAAAGAGTTATAAGTTTGAACGTATTATGATTTTTTTTTGAAAGTTGAATATATGTTTGAAATGGAAATGATATCGTATTGATTTGGATATAGTTTTTAAATAAAAATGGTTTTGGTTTCGAAGTATAAAATTTTTTGAAAGGAATATAGTTCGAAAATGAAATGATTTTGAAGTATAAACTATTTAGAAATGACCATGGCGTTATAATAATGATTGGTTGTTAAGGAGACCGGGATCGGAAGTTGTCATACTCTCTGCAAACTCTGAAAACCACTTTAAAAACTGTGTACGCGGTGGAGATTTCAGAATGAAGTAGGACGGTGGTGACGATCCTATTGAGCTATGAACGTGGACCCGACTTCCGTGAGTTGGCTTAAGGTGGCTAAAATAGGAGCGATCTCGGGCCAAAAGGGGTAGCTCCTTTGGTCGGATGCACTTCTTCAATACTACACTCTTACTTATGGTTCATTTGATGGCCATCCTACGATTTTGATTGGGAGTGTGTTCCGAGGTCGGCGTAATGGCTGCTACGTTATCGCCAGCCCGTGTGCATAATTGTTATATCTACCTTGGCATTGCCTCGTGTGCCATGTCACCTACCATAGAAAGCCTTACTACGAGTTTCTATTTGTGTCGTACCTATGGAGTATCTTCTCATAGTCTCCCGATCAGGAGATATGCAAGTACTGTATAGAATACTAGCACTATTATGTGTTAAGTGCAATATGGATAACCCCTTAATGCTATTTTAAAGTAAGTTTATTTTACTGTAGACATTATTATAATAGCGCAATATTACTACATAGTAAATAGTTTAACAGATCCTTAAAGGATAGGCAATCCCAAGTATCCTTTAAGTTACGGATGCATTTTGTTACTGTTCACTTGAGTTGATTTATAGTTCATTGGTATTTATGTCCCGACTCGAGTCTTTTGTGTTTTGCTTTACGCTCGAGTCAGACTGAGTGATTTAGCATTCAAGACTCACCTTTGGAGTTGGAGATTTTCTTGAAGATCCAGCCATCTATTTTGCTTTCTGTATCCAGTGATTTCAGTGATGTATTCTGATTTGTACATGATGTATCTTATTACTCTTCTATTGTATCTTGTTTAACTCTGATATGTCTTATATATATAGCAGCTTCATGAACTACTATCTCTTTTGCTTCCATTGCATTATTAATTACTCTGTGTCTATGATCTGTGATTATTTATTTACTGTATATTCTGAGATTTGCTAAATTTTATTTACAACGCGGTATTTTGAGCAACTCAAGTCTGACATGTGCGGATCGAATGGTTGAAAATATCGAATCGTTACAGATGTAAAGCCGGATTCTATCAAATACATTTCTGTTCGTGGCGGAGAATTTATTCTCTTAGCTTAACACCTTTCTCTGAGACATACGAGCTCAGAGGTTATGTAGTTGATGGTTACTAGTGATACATTCCCAATTTGGTAACATGGCATTTGAAGTGCTGCTGATCATTTGTTGATCGATGCATGACTTTGTGAAAAGTGTAGCTTTGTGGACGAGACTTCGTCGGACCTCACAACCCTAAAATGGTCAAAACAGGAAGATGCGGCAAGTTTATTTGGGGGTAGCGCCCCCTTGAGGGTATATCATTTTCATCTGGAAAAGGGTTGCATCATGGTATGGAGCCCAGATATTTAACCTATGTGTTTGCTGCAAATTTATTATTCTTTGTGGTTGTTGCTTTATAGTTGAGGATCCTCGGATAAAGGTCACAAACGACCGGGGGATGGCATACTTATGTAATAGTTACCTAGTTACAGAGGTAACTCGACCTTGTGTTGGCAGAGAGCTAGTTAAGTTCTCCGGACGCCCCTCTAGAGGCGTACCCATATGGCAATAGGAAGTTCCTTAACCTGACCATTTGTTGAAAATCCAATCACCAATACGAGACCTTTACGATTGCAATTGTATAACCTGTCATTCTTAAATGGTAGCTATAACTGGCATAATATAATGGTACCTATGCTGGCTAAGATTAATATTATACTTTCGAAAGCTTTTTTGCACTATGCACTAATAATAATATTATCAAAAGGGATTTTTCGTATCAAGCATGTTTGGATATCATAAGGAGAAATCTCCTCCAATTGTGCGCTTGCATTGTGTGTGTGCGGGGAGGCCTTATGGTAGTTTCATTTTCCAAAAGCATTGCGGATTTCTTTTCCTTTTCTTTGTGAAAATAACTGGTTTTAGCATCTCACACTAGTCCTATAACTGACATGGAGTTTATTTTTACCTTTCTAAACTCTGGGTGCCCATAATTTTCCAGGGCAGCGTAGAGTCAAGTTATCATTATTCTAGAGCGAAGTCAATCTAGAAGTATGCTGTGGAGATCTGGAGACAAGCTGGATGGCGAGACGTATCATTATACTATGTATTATCTGCTGCGTTGGGATTGCTGCAAGTTCGGTTTTAATATGGATTAGTTGTTGTAAATGCCTAGTGTTGAATGGTGTTGTTGTAAACTCTAATGTGATGTATGTAAAACTGATATAGTTCCTTGTTTAAAGATATTCATTTACCTATTATATGTTGTTCCGCTGCGAAATGTTAGATTCTGTTATTGTTTCCGTTTCTTCTTCTATCTTCTTCTTCTTTAACCCTAACGGTTCGGTCTTCCGGCACTCGATTGTGCGGCATTTGATACAATGGATGTATTGATGTCGACTTTCGAACGTCGAAAAATCGGGTTGTTACAATTGTAGTATCGGAGCATTTGGTTAAGCGACAACCTTGGCTCTGGTGGGGATTACTCATTACAGATAGATTCAGCAATGCTCTAGAATGAGTAGAGTGTATTAATAGATATGAGCGTGTATTTGTTAGTGAATATAAAAAAATTATTTTATATTGTGTTGACTTATCGGTTGATTGTTTATAGATTCTGGTCGGTGCAGTTTGTCCAACTTTATCGATAGGGGTTTCTAAACTCTTAAACAAGATAAACCGACACAGTATTACTCTAAAATCGGGTAAGTGAAATAATTTTACCCAAATTTTTTTGTATATAAAAGGAAAAAAATTTCGTAAATTATTATAGTAGTATATAGTTGCTTGGATGTTAGGAAGTGATAATATTAAATTATTATCATTGATTATTGGATAAGAAATTGAAATCATAACATAAAACCGAGAAATAAAAACCATATACAAATGGGAATTGTAAATATGAATTGTAAAAGTGATTTATAATTTGAAAGAGAATTCCAGAGCAATATTTGGGAATGTTTTTGAAGGGATTTGAAATTTTGGAAATTAAATCCCTTTTTAGTTTGAAAATGATTTTCAGTGGTTTTGGAAAAATGTTTTAAAAAGGGACAAAAGCACTAATCTCTTATCGGTCGCTGGAAAATAGCTCCGGTGATGACTACAGCATCATCGGTGTTTATTTTCGAGTTTCCAAGAGTGGAAATGCTGCCAAATTAATTAAAAATTAAAGTCGTTTGGAGAACTGGGGTTGGTTTTGGAGATTCAAAAGATAATTTGAATTGATTTAAAAAATGATTTTGAAATGTTGGAAGGACTCTGGAATCTGATAAAGATAGTTATGGAGTAAAATTTATTAAGGTGAAAAATAAAATTGTGAATGAACAAATAAATTTACAATTGCAAGTAAGTGAAAGTGAAATTGAATGTTGAAATTTGTTTCGAATTTGTAAGTAAATGGAACTGGAACTGGAATTGAAATTGTTGTGATAAACAAAGTGAAGTATTAAAATAAAATTAGTAAGTAAAACTAATTAAAGGAATAATAAATTTAATATGGTTTGAAATGAATTGAATTTAATATTTATAAATAAAAGGTAAATCAAATTCATATGGAATTTGAAATCCAGTTTAAATATAAGTGGTTGTAAACCAAAATGGTGAATTGAAAATAAATTTTTGGGAATGAACAAAAGAATAAAACTGGAATTGAAACTGAATATTGAAAACCAATTTGTATTGTGTGAAAAAAAATGAAGTTATAAAATTAGTTCAAAGTGAACTAAAGGAAATAATGGTGGGAATAAAAAAATGGTTTGAGATAAAATAAATTGGAATTTGTAATGAATTAGTAAATGAAACTAATTTAAAATAATGATATGAGTCAGTTGTGAATGAAAGATAATTGATAAAATTCAATATTCAGAAGGTAAATTGAATCCAAATTAAATTGAAAGTGTAAATTGAATTCAAATTAAATTGAAAAATGTAAGATTGAATGAAAATGGATATATAACTTCAATAGTGAAGTAAAAATGGTATAAGAAGAAAGTATTCAAACTTTTGTAATGAAATGTGCAAAATGATTTTTGAATGTAGAAACTGGGTATGGTTGTTAAATAGCATACAGGTGATATAAAGAAAAACTGAATTGGTATTTTGATTTCGAAGATAAATTTTGAATTGTTCGGAAAAGGTATGTATTTAAATTTCTATATGAAATCTTATGATTTTATTGTCCACCCGCTTGGCTTTTCGTTTTCTTTTGAAATATGGGGGCCCGTTGTGCCATTTTGTAGTCGTACCGAGCTAGCCGTGCAAAGGAGACGGTGGCGAATTTTTTTGACAATTCAGGGAGTTAGAAAATTTTTGAGAAATTTGGATAATTTAAAATTTGAATTATTAAGAAAATGATACTGTTTGGAATTTATGGTTAAGATTGGAAAGATTAGTTAAAGCGATAATGGGTCTTTAATAAAAAGATTTGTTTTGGCAAGTTATTAAAACTGTTTGTTTTAGGAAAATAATTAATAGGATAAGGATCAGTCTTCTTGACTAGTAATTTCGGGACGAAATTCTTTTAAGGAGGGAGAATGTGATGACCCAGAATTTTGGACATTTGAAATCGAAATATTTAATTGATTTTAAATGTTTACGAGTTAATTTAAACTTGAATTTCAAATACTGCTATAGATTCGGCAATTAAATTATTGAATTTAATAATGTGAAGTTGGGTAAAAAAAATTATATCTTCAATTTTAAGATGAATAAAAATATTTCATAGGCTCAGAAAATCTATATGGATAATACTGAAGATAATGGAGGCTTCAGAATTGGATTTGGAAATGTTTTGTTTAGTTTTGAAATTATATCGTTTAAATCGATATTTAAAAATAGAATTCGAGGCAAAGTCTCGGAATTCGACGAAAGCAGTTCCATTGGATCCGTAATATTATATTATTATCGGATTTCAATTTTCATAGTGTTCAAAGTGATCATTTGGCTGTATGATAAGCAAACGCGCTGAAAATTTTATCGAAAATTCAATTTAAAAGCTGGGTTCAAAAAGATATCTTCTCCATACGATCGAAATTGGACTCGGAACCTTTTCCATTACGTTCGGAATAGGGGTATAACCTTATGAACGTCTGGCGGTATGCCTCGATTGGAGGTTGAGATTTTAAATTGAATATTTTGAAACGATTCGAATTTGAATTTGAATTAAATATTTATATGTATTTAATATAATCTCTCAAAGTAGTTTTTACACGTTGCTTTCTTTTGCTTACACATGGAAAATATGCTAACACGCGTTCGTTAAATAAGAAAAAAGAAAAAGAGAGGAGATTCTCGTGCTTGGTAAAATAAAAAAGGAAACGAACAAAGTCAATTTCGTTCAAAATTTAAAAGCAGTAACACTTCGAACTAAATCATGGTCGATGACCTACCTTCTTCAAATTCTTATTTTCCCTCTTCGCTTTGTCTTTTCTAATAATAAAAAAGGGAGAAATGGCTGCGATCGGAGATAAAAAGAAAAAAAAGAAATGAAATCGAATTGATTTTTGTTTCAAAATCGCGTGGTGACTAAAACTGGGAAGCTCACGACTTGCGTACATTTAGGGCTTCGTCGCGACGACTACGGTGATCGAACAGATAAAGTCGCGCTCGCGTGTGCGTAGGGTTGGAGGCGCAGGGAGGTTAGGGTTTCGGATTTCATTTTATGGGTTCTCGCTTCGGGTTGCGGCGATGACGCATGGTCGCGCGTTGTCAGGCGAAGCAATGGCTCGCGAGGGGTTTGTAGCATAGGGGTAGTTGGAGGTGTCATGCTTGACGGTGATGGCATTTGCAGTGGGGTTCTTCTCGCATTCGATTTTTGTTGGAGAGGTATAGATATTGCTTTTATTTATTTATTTAGATTTTTATTTATACATTATATAGGTATTCATAAAAAATGTTACAGCAAGGTATTTCCTTTGATTTAATTTATATATATATATATGAATATATATATACAGTAAAGATAAATGAAAATATAAAAATAAATATATAAGATTTTTGAAAATAAATATGATTTGTAAATATTTGAAAGTCTATAAAATAAAATTGGACATTTAAAACCTATGATTTATTTTTTATTTTTTAGTATATATATGTGCTTTCAAATTTGGAAAAAATAAAAATAAATATACATATTTAACTTTCTAGTTTAAACTAAAAAGATTTTAAAAAAGGGGATTTAGTTTAAAACAAAATTATTAGTTTAAACCCAAAGTGTTAATTAAGTTAAATAAGTAATAAATTGTTCGATCAATTTAATAGTAATAAATCTTGATTTATTTATACAAGCTCTAAAATTGTAAAGAAAGCAAGATAATATGGATGGATTGCAAATAAAAGGGCAAAGGTGAGATCTTCTCACTCAATCGAATTTACCGATTTAATTTTAAATAGTTAAATTTAAAATTGATGATTGTGTGCTTGGATGATAAATTATTATCAGTTGTATTGGATTAGACCATATGCGCCGCATAATAATGGATGATATTATATTAAACCTATATACCGCGATATTCCACCTCGAAGTGGAATTGGTATCATATATGTATTGGAGTGATTGATTTCCTGCATTATATAGCGGATGAGACCCTATGAGCCGCATAATAGCGGAAGATGTTTTATAAATCCCATATAGCGTGGTATTCCACCTCGAAGTGGAATAGGTATTTAATTATTGAGCTAACATCTGTGGATGCAGGGAAATAGGTTGGAGGGATCCAACTGGATTCCTCAAAACATTTTAATTTGTTTCATATGTTCTGTGTTGATTTATTTATTATCTATGTGTGATTATATTTGTGATTGAAATCATTAAAGGCTATAGTTTAGACGAATATATTTTTGGTACCGTAAGATACCGAAAATAAATAAAATTAGATTTTTTTTTAAATTCGAGTTAAAAATTTGTAGTAATATTTATTTTTGAGAATTGGACAAATTTAAACGGATAACGTTTTATTTTTAAATTCTATTGAATAAAATTCCAAAATATGGGAAGAGGCTTAATAAATGGATTTCGGGTAATATTATTCAAAGGTTGAAGAATTTATTTAAAATATGGATTTTAAATAGTTCGAAAGAAATAAAGGAATTAATTTTAAAAGAAAATAAATTTGGAAACCAATTTGGAATTTGATTCGGTGTTTGAAAATAAATCTTTGGGAAACCGATTTGAAATTGATTTGGTGTTTAAACATAAATTTTGGAAAATCAATTCTGAAATCGATTTGATCTTTGAAACAAATGTTTGGAAAACCAATTTGGGATTTGATTTGGTATTTGAAATGAATTTGGAAATCAATTTGAAAATTGATTTGGTGTTGAAAGTGAATATTTGGGAATCGATTTGAAAATCTATATTAGTGGATATTTGAAAATTCATGTTCACAATAGGAATTATATGAAAGAAAGGGAAATTTGTTTTAAAAATAAATATTGTATTATTTTTAAAAGTGTGGAAAGGAATTTACGGATTTGGAACGTAAATTTAAAATAAATCCAGAAAGATTTATAAATTGATTTGAATAAACTATTTTAAAATGGAAGGTGTACTTTCCCTAGAAAGCCGAGTATGTTTTCAATATAGTTTATAAATATAAATTAAAGTTGTAAAGATGGTTTTAAGGAAAGAATATTTTGGAGAAATTAGTTATCTAGGTTACTTTGAAAATCTTTAAAGTAAAGATTTATTTTAATTAATTATAGAAGTGATTATTTAAAGTTTTAATTGATATTTGTTTTTAAAAATGGATATTTAAATAGTTATATCCTATCTACTAATTTTATTTTAAAATTAGTTTGTACTTGAATTTTTAATGAGATATTAGTATAATATTTTCTTAACTAATATTTAAGCAAGTGTTTTAAAATAGTTTTATTTTTAATGTTTCCAAGTATATTTGGGTAAGTATTTTAAATTATTTTTAAAGTATTTGAACTCGACAGATTTTCAGTGGAAATGAATAAATATGTGGAAATATATTCCGCATAAGGAAAATGATTTGAAATTTGTTTTCAAAGGATTGAAATGTCGAAATTGATTTGAAATTCATTTTCAGATGGTTGAAGTGTTAAAATTATATCTTGCAAAGATATTTTGATAATAAATAATTGGGGGGAAGTTATTGAAATCTGGTGATTGTTGTGAATGTTGATTGATAGTTAAATAATCGACTATCAATATTGGCCTTTTAATGACATTTTAATTTCGATGCGACCAGGGGTCAGATTCCAAATGCATATTCGAAAACAACATCGAACCTTTGTGATTACGATGGATCTTTTATTTAAAAGATCAAAGTGTAAATTTGTTGTGATTTGTTTGAAATCTGAATATAACACTTATTTTTAATAAGCGCTCATTATTCGGATTAGACAGGAGATGACTTTGTGTCATAAAACTCATCCAATAATGATACGACGAAATGGGACTGCATTGTAAGATGGTGTTAAAGACCGGGTATTTTCGAAAATGAAAGGATTGCCTATTGAATGTCTCTACACCGGGTTGCTCTGGTATAGAGATTTTATCACCCTCTGTGATGGGGATTCCGGACGTGATTAGTGAATATCCGGATTTGCAAGGGCTTCTTTGATATGCCTTAGGTTCCGTTCGATCCCGAAACGGACTTGTATGGACGTGTGTCTGACGTTACACTTTGAGATGTAAAGCTAGATTCTATCAAATACAGTTCTGTTGGTGGCGGAGAATTTATTCTCTTAGCTTAACACCCTTCTCTGAGACGTACGAGCTCAGAGGTTATGTATTTGATGGTTACTAGTGATACATTCCCAATTTTCTAATGTGGCATACGAAGTGTTGCTGACCATTGTTGATCGAAGCATGATTTTGTGAAAAGTGTAGCTTTGTGGACGAGACTTCGTTGCACCTCACAACCCGAAAATGGTCAAAACAGGAAGGATGTGGCAAGGTTATTTGGGGGTAGTGCCCCCGAGGGTATGTCATTTCCTTCTGGAAAAGGGTTGTATCATGGTATGGAGCAAACATATTTAACCTATGTGGTTGCTGCAAATTAATTATACTTTGTGGTTGTTTCTTTGTGGTTGAGGATCCTCGGATAAAGGTCGCAAACGATCGGGGGATGGCATACTCGTGTAGTAGTTAGATAGTTATAGAGGTAACCCGCCTTGTGTTGGCAGAGAACTAGTTAAGTTCTCGAGGCATCCCTCTAGAGGCGTACCCATGTGGCAATAGGAAGTTCCTTAGCCTGACCATTTGTTGGAAATCCAATCACCAATACACGCCCTTTACGATTGCAATTGTATGACCTGCCATTCTTAAATGGTAGCTATAGCAGACATAATATAATGGAACCTATGCTGGCTAAGATTAATATTATACTTTCGAAAGGTTTTCTACACTATGCACTAATAATAATATTACCAAAAAAGATTTTGCGTATCAAGCATGTTTGATTATCATATGTAGAAATCTCCTCCAATTGTGCGCTTGCATTGTTTGTATGCGGGAAGGCCTAATGGTAATTTAATTTTCCAAAAGCATTGCCGATTTCTTTTCATTTTCTTTGTGAAAATAACCGTTTTTAAGATCTTACACTAGTCTCATGACTGACCTAGAGTTTATTGTTCCCTTTCTAAACTCTGGGTGCCCATAATTTTCCACATGGGCAACCTAGAGTCAGGTTATCATTATTTTGGAGCGAAGTCAATCAAGAAGTATGCTGTGGAGATCTGGAGACAAGCTGGATGGCGAGACGTATCATTATACTATGTATTATCCACTGCATTGGGATTGCTGCAAGTTCGGTTTTAATATGGATTAGTTGTTGTAAATGCCTAGTGTTGAATGGTGTCGTTGTAAACTCTAATGTGATGTATGTAAAACTGATGTAGTTCCTTGTTTTAAAGATATTCATTTATCTATTATATGTTGTTCCGCCGCAAAATGTAAGATTCTGTTATTGTTTCTGTTTCTTCTTCTACCTTCTTCTTCTTTAACACTAATGATTCGGTCTTCTGGCATTCGATTGTGTGGCATTTGATACAGAGGACGTATTGATTTCGACTTTCAGGCGTCGAAAAATTGGGTCGTTTACAAATACCAATTTAATAAATTCAAATTTATTTTCCCAACCCTAGCTTATTCACATTATTACAAAATCTATTTTTGAAATTTAATAAATACTTAAACATACTATATATTAATTAAATCAATCTTAATTTAATTAAATATCGTTATTAGATTTATATATAAAATATCATTTATATATAAATATTAAAAATCAATATTTATTAAAACCATATATTTCTTTCCAAAACCATAGAAATTATTTTCAAAGTATTTATATATAGACCAATGGTGTCAGTATAAAATTTTCTATCCTATAGTCAAGTTATACAGATGTCTATCATTGCAATCCGCTATTCAAAATATATATGGGTATATATATCATTTCAACCCGCAATCCCAAATTCAATTCAAATAAAAATCGCTTGGGTTTATCATTTAAACCCATAACGAAATTCTCCTATTCTAAAGTCCATTCGGGTATGTACCATTTCAACTCATAGTGAATTCTAAACTATAGGGAACTTACAGAGTGATAACAAGTAATATAATAATATAACAGGCATATATTATCAATAACAATATAATATAAACAACATGATATGGTGTCATATCCCACAGGTGAACAGTACAGATAATAGCACATAAAACAATTTAAAATAACTAATAACAACATATTTCAATTGTCGTTTCAATTGAAATCAAATTTAATAAATATAAGAACGTTAATCATGAGTGATTTCTCACCTTTCGAGGCTAGAGAGATTCGTCAAATGAAACGAATTATGAATCCTGGCACGAATTTCAAAGCAAAGCAGGATTGGCATGAATTTGATGGACAAGCCGATAATGGGAAATCGATGAGAACGATTAGAATCGGTTGATATAAATTGAACTAAATATATATATTACTTTCTAAGATCAGTTTAAAACATATATTTATTTTCAAATTTATATTTAATCCCATATTATATGAAATAAAATATATACATTTATATAACTTGTAAAATATATAACTCGGAACATACTATACTTATGTATATAAGCTAGATATCACAAACAACCAAACCGACTAGTATATACACATGCGTATAGAACCTAGTATGACGCAACATACCAAACTTCTGTACTACACTATATATCTATATTTATTTAACTGATATGTAAACTAACAACATAATAAAATTTGAAATCAATATGAATAAATTTTAAACTTGCTTTATTGAAATACACCAATCACAAATTGATTAAATATATATAGTAATAATATAACCTATACAAGAGATCACTGTAAGTATATATATAAACTATAAAACTTATATACCTTACCAAATAATACATATAACATAAAACCCAACTAGGTAACAACATTTATATATGTAGACGCATAACTAATATAATATATAAAACCTATGCATTTAACATGACAGCAATTATATATATGTAATATAAAAAACACTTATATAACCTTTATATATATGTACAAAACTAAAAAGATTTGTTTACTTTTTTATAAAATACAGAGGAAGATGAATAGCTATAGGAAGGGACGGAAGCAAGGGAGGGTAAGGGGAAGGAAACAAAGTCTGGAGATGGTAGGGGTCGGTCATGAAGTTGGCAAGGTCGGGCTTTGGCTTGGTTGGTCGAGTTCGCTCTTCGGCATGGCAGTGGGAGGGTTTTGCGTGGTGGGCAAGGAGGATACTATGATGACGGGTACGGCCCTGGAAGGTGATGAGGTGTAGGGTGTGAAGTTGGAGGAAAGGGGAGGAAGCCGAGGGCATTGGGTCGGCCAATAGGAAGGAGAGGTTTAGGGATTTCAGCTGTCGATCTCCGTTGCCTGATGGTCATCGTGGTCAATGGGTCGACACGGAGGAGTGAGGAGAGCGAGAACGAGGATGGTGGACGAGGCGTTGCGCGATTGGCTGTAGGACATTTCTTCTTTCTTTAATTTTTTCACACAGATGGATTTGAATGAGAAGAAAGGTGTTGAGGAAGAAGAATGTGAGAAATAAAGTGAACGGTAAAGAATTTATATAAAGTATACGTTATACGTTTTTCTCTCAACCAGTAGGAAGGCTAAAACGTACCATCACTTTAAAAGAAATGGCAAATGTCAAGCACGATAATTCAGGAAGTAATAAAAGCAATAAAAGAGCAACGGTCACATTGCTTTGATTCAGATGACACATAAAATAAAATTAATATTGTTTGGGCAACACATTTCAAACTTTGAAACCGAAGGAATGTGAAAAGTTAAAAAGTGGTACCGTTACAACGGACCATTATCAACATTTCCATTGCGTATCGGACCTCAAAATACAGAAAACAAATAACCGCTGAGATCAGCACGGCGAGACGATCAAAATGGTATACAAATGTCAGTGGTACGATCATCTGATCAAAAGTCGATAATCAGTACCGAAAATGCTACTATTTCGTACAGAAAAATCCAAACGGAGCTAGAAATGTCTAAATTTCATGAAACGAATTTCGCAGTCAGATTTAGAATATTTTAAATAAATTTTCTCATGTTAACATATTTAAGTTTCGGAATACTTTTAAATTCAACTGTTATTAACTGATTTAGATTGAAATAATATTTCACAAGAAAATAAACTTCAATATTATCAGATGAAAATTTACCAGTTGATATGTTTAAATAGACGTATTCCAAATAATAAATTTTCAATTCAAAATTTTATTATTTAAAATTTCACGAAAATTCAGTTAATTACGTTATTAAAACCATTAAAAATTTTGGGTCGTTACAATATATGTTACACAAGTCTCCTATATAAATAATATATCTATCATATACTATATAATCTGAAGTATACATATCCAAATATCAATTTTGCCTCCAAAGTGGTTCGGCTATCCTGAAAGCTTATCCGCAAAAGCACCTGGCTTCCAAACTATTCAATCAAGTACCCAAAAGTTGTCATGATATAAACAGACAAAGACAAAACGTAGGTAAGACATAAAGCTTAATGTATGGGAAACTATCTCAAAATACTGTATATCAAAACTATTTGCATATATGAAATGGGAAATCAACAAGGCACATCCAGTCCTCTTTACAAAAGTCACTTAGTGATAATCCGGATTGCCCATAAATAATAAAGTAAACCTATCTCAAAGGGAATGTTATCATGACCTGCTCTTCTCATGTAATCAACAAGTCAGCACAAATAATATAATGTGACTAATACATAAAAATATACCATGATAAGTGCAACCCAATATACGAATGCAGAGACAATATAAATATCAGAACATAAATATATCTTAGAAACGCAGCAATACTATCAATCAACTAATATAATGCATACAATATAACGATAAGAGATAGATAAAGAATATAAATAGATGCTCATCATTGTGATAAATGGAAACGTGGTAGAATCATGCCTAAAATAAATAGAGTCAGCACCTAAATATACCATAGACCCCAAGCTACATCCTTGGTGATTGAACTCGTGTTGGTCTCATTGTAACCCTTAGTGGGCATAGGTGATATATGACCTACTCTATATATTTAAAACCTAAGTCTGCATTGAACATCGATCTATGTTTCAAATTATTCCCTTTGAGCATAAAAAATAAACAGAGGCGGTACCTTAGTGCACTATAGACCTAGAACCACACCTTACGTGATCGAACTCGTGTAGGACTCAGTGTACCGCTCAATGAACATATGTGATATATAACCTACTCTATTTACTTAAAACCTACATAGATCTCAGTGTACCCCTCAAAGGGCATAAGTGATACATGATTCACTCGTGGACGATCGTCATCATCTCCCCCTCATCCATTATGTATTTCTTAACAAATTCGCAAAACATCTGTATAAAAGAGAATGATGGGTGTATCATGTATAATATGCCTTTGGGACCACAAAGGAACACTAATGCCATACGTACACACACATCAAATACAACATCATGCAATTGAATACATCTATCACAAAAGTAAACCGAGATCACATCATCATTTATTTATACTCATGGTCATTACTAAAAGACCAGCAATATGTGCAGCCACTAATATAAGGTCAAATACTATTCACGATCACAAATTTAAGATCAATACTAGGTATGATTGTTAATATAAAACCAATACCATTCATCAAAACATCAATCCTAAATCAGTACCAAGAGGTAAAGACTTGCATACCACTTTCTTGAGTAGCCCAAAAGTCTTCCTAAACTCTCATGGAGGAAATTGAGTCCGATCGAGAGTGAAATGCTCAATATCTAGGCATTATTGCCCCCACCAACTCACTAACCGATAGACCGGTCAGCGCCATTGGTTCATGCTTTGAGCTGGGCAATAATGCATAGCTTGGAGCATGATTCGAGGCAATAATGAGCTAGGCAATAATGCATAGCCATGTTATCTTCATTACGTTGTTGAATTGTAACCATATGGTTGAATCTACATATTGATTCCTTTCAGTGTTTAGGAGGGATGTTTATGTCATCACGAGTCCTTTTGTATTTCGCTTTGCTACCAAAATGCAGTGTGCATCTCGGCAATCCAACTTCACTATACCCTATTGTCTTCCTTTGTTATAGATGTATGTTTATATGCTAATGCACACAGTACACACCAAATCAAATATATTTATGCTTATACCACATAATTCATGTTTTGAGGTTCATTAGAGGTAGTACTCGATCTGGGTCATCTTCACGCGATAGTCACTACGAATGCAAGAGATACCTATGACATGCTTATACACAAATATGTTCTCAAATGTACATATATTTAAATAAAAAATTGATTGTTTAAAAATCAAATATTACTTTTATTTTTTAAATCTTTTCAATAAAAGTCCAAATATCCAATTATACTATTTTATAAAATTGTGCAACTATTTTACAAAATACATAACTAGCTTGTAAATCATTTTTAAGCCTTCTAGCTTGTTTTTAAAAGTCATTCTCTTACTTCCACTAGTTATAAAATATATTATAATATTTCTGTCACTTAAAAAATTAGATTTTAATTAATTTATAACCGTTATTAATTAATATTATCTTTATCTAATCCTATTCAGTACGAATGAACACAATACACACACACACATACGGGATCGTAATCAACTATCCCAAATATATACCCAGACCAATCTAATCATATAGGGAAATAATTATATCTATATATAGTTCTACCTCTTCTAGGTAATATTTTTCAATGCATATAAATACATCGATTTATATTGAAATATAAATTCAGAGTAATAATTTCACTCGCCTTAGCCGTAAAATCCTAAGTCTTTGAATCTTGTCCAAGCCCATACTAATCATGGATAATCTCATGACGAGTGCAATGATGAAGACCACACCTTAATTGGACCTCTTATTCAGAAGATACGAATTATAAATATTATCTAGTTAAATCAATTAATTTACTATCAAGATTAATTACCCGCAACATTTCTTTGCCAAATTGATTTGCATTGGCCATGCATGCACACATACACAAGCCCAATCACCGCAACTTCTGTCTTCAATTTCTCCATTTATACACCATGATTCGATGCTCCGGTGGTATGTGCTCCACTATGCGTGCGATCCATGACACACCCTACCTTGATGAGCTCGGCTTCTCCTCCTAAAAAGTAACCTTCTCCCTTTGTCCTACTTCATAGCGTTGTGACTTGTTTTAGGTGGTCGAAGTTCAATTCGTTGATGCCAAAAGATGTGCTTCTTTATGAAAAGAACAACTCTACTCTCCATTCCACCCAACTCCCCCTCTAGCTTCTCTAAGGACAAAACATAGCACGTGGCTACAAATGAAAGTCATAGCCAAGCACTGCCACACACCCAATGAAGCCATAGATGTGAAGCTCTCCTCTTCTTGAGTCCAACCGATCGTACCTCATTGACTTTTGTGGCCTACAGCTCTCAAAATCTTACCAAACCCAAAACCTAGTACATTTTGTACCGTATCCATTTGATTAAAGAAAGAATAGAGGAAAGTGAAATATCTGGTTTAGGGAGAGGTATATATATTATTTGATTTCTCAAATAAACCAGCACACATTTTGAGCTTGTTCATTCACACATCAAATTGGTCGCCATGAAATTCCTTAGTGTACATCGTTTAATTTTTCCAGCCTCATTGGTACGAATTTCGTTGATGTCCAAGACAATGCTCCAGGATGATAATTTCATGCATTTCGAGGTCGTTTTGGCCATTAGGTAGCCCGCATGAAAAAATTTCAACAATACAATTTATAATGAAGTCTTATCCCAAAATGCAAGCCATTAGTCTAGATCCCATTATAATCGGCTATGCATGTATTTACAAAGTAGTATAATGGTACATAAACCGTGAAAAAGTTATGAATCTAAATATAGCGATATTTATACTCATTTTGATTCGTAACATCGATTTGGACTCAATGGAAGTGGTATCCAGTCCTAGTTTTATTGCTTGCGAAAAGTCTAATTTTTGACCTTTCAATTAACTTACGATTCAATATTTAAAATAGTTAATTAAATATTTAATCGTTAAAAAATACGAGTTGTTACAATTTAGTTCTTATTTTATTAGATACACATACTCATGTGTACTCTAAATTAGGTTAAATGGTTATACACATATGCATGATATCAAAAACCTAATTTTGGAGAGATAATTTTACCAATGAAAAACTCAAGATGAGATATCCTTGTATTCTCTTCAGTTTCCCATGTGCTTTCTGCCAGGTTGTCTCCCCATTGTACTCAAGCCGACCTTATTTCTCTGTTTTGGAGCATCCTAGTTCTATGCTGCATAATGCATGCGGTGCCATCTGATGTTGTTGGCTTCATCTCAATATCCTTAATTGATTAGGCTCTACTACAATGGCTCTGTTATGAAGGCATTTTCTCGAATACGAAACGTGAAAAACTTCATGGACTCCTGCTAATTTATCGGGTAACTCCACACGATGAGCAAGTTTTCTTCTTTGCCCAAAATTGGAAAAGGCCTAATAAATCTTGTGCCAACTTTCTCGGCATTCCAAATCTTACGACCTTCATATGCTGCCTAATCAACTCTATCTTCCCAAAGTCTGGGGAATTAAAACTAGTTCGAGTAGGATTTTGTAGATAGTTCCCCACCAAAAATTTGGTGATTTTCATGTTCTCCTATAATGAACTTTTAAGGGTGCCGTAAAAACCATTTATTGATGATTATTATTGTATGCAAATTCAACTAGAGGTATGTGCTGCTCCCAACGTCCATTGAAGTCCATGATACAAGCTCTTCAACTAATCCTCCAAGATTCTATTCACTGCATCAGTTTTCTATTAATTTGCGGATGGTAAGCAGTGCTAAGATTCAATGAGGTTCCTAAAGCTGTCAGCAATTATCTCCAAATTTCTACAATAAATAAGGAGTCCCTGTCATTAATGATGATAACTAGAATTCCATGAAGTCGAACCATCTCCTTGATATAAATTTGTGCTATTGATGCTATGGTACTATTTCTCCTAATGAACTTTCCCCCCACCTTCTTCTTTACGTTATATAATAGAAAATTCTCTTTATGTCCTAATACATTTTGTCTCTTTCTTTAATGGTGGCATTCTACAAACTAGAATTTATTTTTCTCCAAAATTCTAAAGCTTCTCGGAGTAAAATATTCTTTTATTTCTGGTTGATTACCTAATTTCCTCATTAATTTCTAGCCTTACCTATGGCTGATCGCTACCTCAATGTCCTTATAAAATTCCTTTATTTACGTTGTTTCTCAATACACATATATTTACCAAGCATTTCAATCCCATCTAAAAATCAAACAGATTGATAAAATAGGGACATATCCAATACCATGTCTTATGCTTTTCCAACAACTAAGGGAGACAACTAAAGATTACAAACCAAAAACTCTAATAGAAAATTTTGCTAGAAGCTGCCAGTGTAAATGGTGTGAGGTTCTACTACTCCTTTCTAAATTAAGATGGACATTTCTAATACATCATTCCACTACCGCCCATCTTCTTTAGTTTTCCTTTTTAATTTTTAATAAATGTGGTACATCTATTACTTTATTCAATATAACGATAACAGTTGTTTATTAATGTTAAAATTGAACCATCATTATTAATTCCTCATTTAATATTTTACAAATTTTAAAAATCTATCTATTATTTTGACTCAGTTCTTCCATAAATTCCATCTTAAACTTTTTTTCCTAATCTATCCCGTTTTTAGTTCCTTCTAACTATCGTTAATTACAAATTTATTGCCCATCATATTTGTAATCAATTTCCGTAATTAGTTTGTTAATTACTAACTAATTCGTATGTAATCGTAAATTATGCTATATATATATATATATTTAGTTGTTAAGCATGGTTATACTTGTATTTATATTTCTAACTAATAAATTATAAACTAGAACACTTACTTCCACATATTATACTTGTTAGATCAATCCTTCCGAAAAGAATCACCATTATAATTTTCCATAAATTAACAAAAAATGGCATCTTTGCTTTATTTGAGATCACAGGGGTTTATTCCTGTTACGACTCAGAATTTTGGTCATTAGTTTTGAACATTTATTTTATTTTGAATGTTAAATTTGAATTAGTTAAATGGGTCAAAATTTCAAATATAGTGATTAATTGGTTTCGGTGAATATAAATTAATATTTGAAATTGGTTAGAAATGTGAATTTGAAGTAATTGTACTTGGAAATGATTTATAAAGTTGATTTAAAATTTTATTTGGAATTTGAATTATAATATTGGACTTTTGAATGGGGTTTAAAAAGTCGATAAGTTAAAAATGGAAATTTATATATTAATTTAATAGGGAAATTTAATATAAATAGAAATAGTGTAAATAATCGAATTTTGATTTAATACAAATCAGAATGATTTCTTATATGGATATAAATTCTACTTGAATTATAATGAGTTAGTAAGTTTTAAAAATTGATATTTTAAAACGATTTTGACGATTTTGAAAATCATTCGATTTAATCGATGCGTTAAAATAGCCTTCTAAGGCACAGTCTTGGAATTCGACGAAACCAGTTCCAATGGATCCATAATAGTGTACTATTAGCGGATTTGAAATTTCATAGCATTTGGAGTTATCGTTTTTTCGTACAAAATAGAAAAGCACTGAAATAAATATCGAAATTTATTCGATTCAAAAAGCTATCTTACACATACGATCGAATTAGGCCCCGAAGTACGTTCCATTGTGTTCGAAGCATGGGTAAACGTTATAAACGCTTGGCGGCACATTTGTCTAGAGATCGTTTGAAAAAGCACATTAAATTTGGAAATAATAATAAAATATTATATATAAAATCGTATATATAAGCATCAAAAATAGTGAAACCCTAGCTAACACATACGAGTTGCCGTTCTATATTTTCAATGGCCGAAAGCTTCTCCTTTTTCCTCTCGATTTTCTTCAAATTCGTTAACTAATAGAAAATTCTTCCAACATGAAAGTCGTAGAGCTCGTCGCGCTCTAAGAAGTGAACGGTGGTGATCATCTATTTCGTAGCATGAAGGCCAAAATCGTGCCACAAAGAGGACGTGTTCGTACACATTTTTTTGCGCATTGGAGAGGCCGAACGCCATGTTCCTCTGGCTGAGGATGGAGTCGAAGTTGAACGGGAGGGGAGAAGTAAGAGAGTGCGACCTAGATTTTCTCATTTGAAATGTACGACATAGATTGATCTAATATTTGTAATTAAAATAAAATGAAAAAAGAAATTATTATATACAAATTATATTCAAACCTTTAAACTTTTGTATCTTTGTCATACGAGGTCGGAATCAGACGAAACAAGCGGCATCGGAATCGCAGCAACAAGCACAATGCTAAAAATTAGTTATTTAAGTATTCTAAATTGTTTAAAGCATATTTAATTATTAATAGTTACTTACAAAGTATTTTTAAAGACTTATTTTTATTTAAGAACTAGTTGGCAATTTTGTTTTAAAGGATAAAATTTTAAATGTTAATATAGCTTTGTATAATAACTTTTATTAAGTACATTTTCCTAGATTAAACTTGAAATTTAATTTAGAACTTACAAGCATTATTTTGAGATAATTTTTAAAATAAAGTTTTCGAAAAGTAATGGTATACTTGCGTGGCGTAATGGGAGGCAATGAGTGCATGTAGTTAAGTTGTGGATTTCTTTGGGTTAGAGACGTAACTATTGAGCTATGATCCAAGGTTTGATACTATGGTGGTACTTTCCACATTATTTTTAAAAGGATTTTCAAATATTTTTGAAAAGGATTAATTGTAAATATACTGAATTCGATAAAATAAGTACAAACTTTGGATAAAGAGATTTAATTTATTTAAAATTTAATTAAAATATGACTTGGTGTTTTTAGTGAAAATGAAGTGTTTGGTTTGAATTGATTATTTATTTGACAGTTAAATAACCGACTATTAAATCTAGGCCCAAAAATATAACTTTGGAAATATCCGGAAGAGGTACAGGAATTATATGGTACAGTTACCGTTCGGGATGGTATACTGTACGTATAAACTCGTTTCATTCTTCTTGGATGTTTTAGAGAAATCCGTCCACTAATGATTAGGAGGTGATTTCTGATCTTATCTTCGTATGTTTATTTTCCTAAAGAACCAAGGTTGAGTTTACCGAAAATAGCGACATTGTTTGAAGAGGCCGGGATCGGAATTTGTATTCGAAAACCACCTGAATCCAAAAAGTATGTTTTCTAAATGAAGACGAGCATGGAGTCGAAGATGGAGTAGTGAAGTGCAAGGGATAATCTTTACTAATCCTGAGGGTGATTCCAAAATGGATGTAGTAGGAATAGTGCCTTCGGTTCCATTCGAACCAGGAACGGACTTGTATGGATGAATGCTATAAGAACATTGCCATTGGAGAACAATAAGCATTCTAAGTGAATATTTCTAAAAACGTAAACATAGCATCTAGCCTCATCAACCGGGAATGACTGAAAAGTAGGGGAGATGCAGCAAGGCTAATTGGGTAGCACCTAATTAGGGTATGTTTATTACCTTTCTAGATACCCTCGGATATTATTACTACGGTTAAGGAAGGAGCTCGGAAAAGGGTGGGAATATCTGGGGTGATAGCATATTTGGCCTAACCAAGTCAGGGTTAGTCCGGTCTTGTATTACAGGGGATCCCGGGGTTGTCTCGGTACGCTGTTATAGACGTGTAATGTGACAGGTGGTACCTAATGCCTAGTCATTCAGATGGAATCCATCTCCAATAAGCACCATATGGTTTTGACTGCGCCCAACTATGATGGAATGTGAGATGCATGCATTTCAGCTATTTGAATAAGTATTTGTACTTCGACACTATTATAATATCATAGGATTTTGATATGAAATGTTTTGATTATCGTAAGGTGAAACCCATCGTGTTTATTTGTGACATGGTCTTACGAGATACCTTTGATTTTTAAAGGATTTTGACACTTTAATAATTCAAATTGAGTGTGTTTTCTCACGCTGGTTTTCCAGATTGACTAGGGTGTTATTTTATTATGATGCTCGGGTTAGATCGATTATTTCAGGTTTAGGATAGGATGCTATGGAGCAGGAACCGAGTTCAATGGTGAAGACGTATTACTCGTACTTGTTTATTTCCGCTGTAGTATTTTGTTTGAAATTACCATAAATTGTGAGGGCAGGTTTTTATAACTGTCCAGACTGGTAATTATTGATTTTTGAACTCCGATTTGCAATATGTATATTACAGTTTTGATTGTATAAAGAGCTATTGATAATATATATTGTTGAGTCCCTTGTGAGATTCTATTTTGTTAAGATTTCTTCTTCTTCTACCTATTTTCTTTTCCCTCAACAATTTGTCTTTCCGACACTTGATCATTCGACATGTTTTAAAATGAGCATATTTATGTCAATTTTTGAGGGTCTAAAGGATGGATCGTCACCTTGTGGTATTAGAGCTTAGGTTGGCGATATACCTAGGCTTTGATGGGGACAACTCATTAGAGATAGAGTCAGCGGTACTCTAAAATGAGTTGAGTGTATCAATAAATATGAGAGCGTAATTGTTAGTGAATATAAAAAAAATTATATTTTATTGACTTACGGGTTGAGTGTTTATGAATTCTGATTGGAATAGGAAGTACAACCGTATCGACAAGGGTTCCTAAACTCTTAAACAAGGTAAACCGACATAATATTATTTTAAAGTGGGTAAATGAAATAATTTTACCCAAAAATTATATTTTTAATACACAAGAAATAATTTTATGAAATTATTATAGTGTATATGTTTGGGATGTTGGTTGTTAATATTATAATCAAATAAGATTATAAAATTTGAAACAGTTATATATATATATATATATGTATATGTATATATATATAAACCCAAATAGAAATTGTATAAGTATGATTTATACAAAAGGATATAACTAAAATTTAATTTAAACCAGAATTTAAATCCCGAAAATTTTGGAAAGCGTTTTAAATTGGGATTAAACTAGATGTTTGGAAATTTTTAAATCTTGGAAATTTTAGAAATGTTTTCCAAAGTGGTTTGAATGGAATAATGGAGTATTGTTTTGAGATATTTTTGAATAGAAATGTTTTAAAATGAATTTTTGGAAGTAAGGAAGCATCGAACTCACTTCGGTCGTTGGAAAATAATCCTGGTGGTGATGGTCACATCATTAGTATTCATTTTCGAGTTTCTAAGTGATGGACTTCCACCACATTAATTGGCTTTGGTTAATTGTTTGGACTTGTTTGATAGACAAGTTTTATTTTAGGAATTCCAAAAGGGAAATTATTTTGGAGGAAAACCAAGTGGTTTTGAATTTCAAAAGTATGATTTGATACCAAGGGAATATATGTATATTTATGATTTCAAAATGATTTGAAATAAAATCGGGTAATTAGATTATAGGATTTCCATTTAAATGATTTGTGAAGTCAGGATAAAATCAGCAGTAAACTTATAATTGGGAGTTGATATAGATAAGAAAGGGAACTGTAAATTTTTAATCCCGGAGTTAAAGTTTAACTTAAGTAAATTAAAGTGAACAAGATAGGTTGGAATTTAACTTAAGGTAAGTTAAATAAAATGGAAATTGGAATTTAATTGAATGGAAGATAATGTTGAAGTGTAAGATGATTATGTAACTGTAAGTCATAATTATTGAATAATATGGATATACTTAAGCTGTTAAGTGATGTATATAATCCAGGGTTGTGATTATAAGATGTAAATGAACTCTAGTAAGTAATATAATATTTTAAGTAAATAATTTTTGAGCGTATGAATTGAGAAATGTAATGGTGAAACCTAAATGAAAATAATGGTACTATAGTAAAGAAGTGGAAATTCAAAATTTTGAAATTTTAAATGGAAAGTGAATTGAATTTGGTAAATTGAATATAAATATGAATTGTGAAGAGTTTATATGACTGTATGTTATAGATATAGAATATGAGTAAAATTAAGTGGAAAATTCAAGGAATTGTGAATAAATAAGTGGTATAGCTTATTAAACTGAGGAAGTGAAAAAGTATTACCAAGTTAAATGGTTAAGTAATTGATAACTAGAAATGAATTCAATTTAAGAGAAAATGAATTGAATATGATTTTGGAGTATGGGTTGGATAAGTTGAGTGTGAACTTAAGTTTTTAAGCTGAGTATAACTTAAGCAGTGATATGGAATGCCTATAATAAACCATAGAAATAATTTTGTAAAATGGTTTATAAATAAATTAGTTTCGAATGAATTGCCAACCCACTAAAAAATAAAGCGAATAAATCTACGTGAATAAAATGAAAGTGAATGGAAAAGATGCATTATAAGATGGAAGTAAAGTTAATAGAAATGAAAGTGCATGAACCATGTATGATATAATAAATTATTTGAGAATTGATTCACATGAAATGATTCCCCAATAATATAGTATAAACTGGTATACTAAATAAATGCAAGCAAATAAATTGAATGAGATCAATTTAAAATTAAATGGAATTTAGTTGCAATGACACTTAACTTAAGTGATTATTTATGAAGTGACTTCATAAATAAATTAAAATGGATTGGAATATTGTTAATGCAACATAAAACAAACAAGGTTTGGTGAATAGCATAAATAGGAATCAAATGGAAATTTGAAAAATTAGTTTAAAGTCAATTTAAAAAGGGTTAAATTGAAGTTTAATAAAATGGATTGGCATATAATGGAAGTGAATAGTTAATAGAATGCACATCTATTGATTGTAAATCAATTTGGAATTGAATAGAAGTGAATTTATGTAAATAAGGCTCATATAAATCAAATTTAGAATATATATGTGTGGTTGTTGTAAATATGAATTGAATGTAATAAATTTGGTTGTAAATCTTTTCGAATTGAGTGAAATTATATATGAATCCACGGAAAGTGTGACGCCCCACCTCTATACCCACGCTAGCCAAGAACACTCCGGAGTAGTGCTGTCAACTAGCACGGAGAATAAGGCTGTTGAGGAGCGACCATCCATGTAATTGCTTATCACACGGTGGCTATAAATAATCTTCGGAAACAAACATAGAAATAATCATATCACAAATCAGTCACAGATATCCATATCACAAATGCGGAAGAAGATATGAATATATAACTAACACATGAAAGTGTACATCAGAGTAGTGGTCAGTAAGATCCACGATAATACAAAAGAATAGCAACACGTGCTATACAAAAGAATACAACTATGAGTCTATATCTCAAGTGTATACAACAAAAAAACTGCTAATCTAAACAGTTAGCCAAAAGTCAGAGTGATGAATCCCTGGGAAGAAGTCAAGCAGAAGCACCTGTAACATCTCGGTCTGACCCGAGTATTATTTAAGAAAATAATAAACGGGTCAGTCTAGCTATAAATATCAGATGACATGATATAACATAAAAGATATGGCATAAACATAAACATCCATAATGACATACCACTATAAGTATGTAAATAATGATCAACAGAAGATCAATCAATAAGAGATAATCAATATCACAAGAATCTTCTCAAAGATTCGGAAAGGGCATCATACCCCAAACTTGTACTCATAACAAGTCAATGACATAAATTCCAGAAATCAACACGAGAAATCCAGAAATCATAAAAAAGGGAAAGAGGCCTATCACATGACGGTCCGAAGACCATGGGGAGCTACCCCGCATGTGTGAATGGAATCACACAGATTGAGGTCAAGACTAACCAAAAAGCAGAAAGGTATGTGTGAATGGAATCACACAAGTGGTGTCTAGTCTAACCTTGCAATGAAAGAGACATCGCGCAATTGCTAGTCTAATTCATAAAGCGATCATCAAGATCAACGAGAAGTGTGAATTACACTAAGCTAGTAAATATAGAAGTTTAGCTTCATGTCCCATAACCACTTGCTTAACTTAAATATTTACGAACAAACTGTAAATCTTCACTAATAAAATTGTCACAAGAGGTTCAATCGAACAAGTCCAAGAATTAACCGACGAAGTGAACGCAAGCGTTTCATACCACTTGTTTTACTAAGTCGTTTAATTAGATTTCTCATCCGAGTGAGGTAAAGGCTTGTATATACTAATAGATTGGAAAACGGTTTAAGAAACGAGCTTTGTTATTAAAAATAGAGTTGAAATTGTTTGTTAAAAGAGTTTTGATATTTACTACTAGTATTGAAACCTTTATATTATAAAGTGACAAAACACATAAGCAAGTGTAGAAATAATCAGTCACAAAGATCGCATACGGGGATGCGAATAAAATCCAAGGAAATCAGCTCAATGTTTTTCAGATAAGATCCCCTACGGAGGGGGGGTCCAGGGGGGTGGCAACCCCCCAAGGTGGGGGTGCAGGGGCAACGCCACCGCTTGCGGGGTTCGACCTGCCCGGTCAGGTCGCGGGGGTCCAGGGGGCAGCGCCCCCGGCGGGGTGCGGGGCAGCGCCCCGACCAAAACGGTACGACCTAGTGAAGACCAAAGGAAGGATAGGATCGAGCGACTTAAAGGGTTTCGACCTAAAGAGTCACGACCTAAAGGAGTAAGCGACCCTAAGGAAACTCGCGACCTAATCATGGCCGAGCTAAGGTGAGGTGCGACTCAACCAGGTAAGCGACCTAAAGGAGGCGAGCGACCTAAGGAACTCGCGACCTAACAATAGCACATGTCAAGCGACCTAAGGGAGACGAGCGACCTAAGGAACTCGCGACCTAACAATAGCACAGGTCAAGCGACCTATCGTTTTAAGGCCGAGCGACCTAATTAAACTCGTGACTTAATGGTGTGAAAGGCGTGCGACCTAAAGTGTTACGACCTAAGGGTCGAGCGTCTTAGTGGAACAAGGTCATACGACCTAACGAAGTAAACGGTCGAGCGACCTAACAGGTTATAGGTCATGCGACCTAGTGGGTGAACGGCCTAACGACCTAAGGGTTATAGGCCCAACGACCTAACGGGTTATAGGTCCAACGATCTAGCGGGTTAGAAGGTCATGCGACCTAAAAATGGAAGGCAAGGTCGAGCGACTTAAAGAACCAAGGCCACACGAGTTAAGGCCTAACGGCCTGAGGGTTATAGGCCCAACGACCTAAAGGCCCACGACTTACGACCTAAGGAGCCAGAGCGAGCGACCTAAGGCTATATAGGGGATTTAAGGTCAGAAACGACCTAAGTGTTTGCGACCTAACGACCTAAAAGCCCGCGACCTACGACCTAAGAGCCTACGACCTACGACCTAATTCCGAGTGCCGAGCGACCTAACGTTGTAGGCCATTTTAAGGTCGGAAACGAGCTATTTTGAGGCCGAGACTTTTCCACGCGAACGACCTAGCATAGGCAGAACGACCTAAGTGCAGAATTTCACCAAAAACACTAAAAATTGGAGTTTTTTCGCCAATTCGATTCAAACCAAATGCAAATGTGCATGCAAAAGTGATAGGGAATCATTCCCAACAGTCCAATATAGTTATAGACTAGAATTGTGAGATAAAAATCTCACCTTTGCACTAAAGTTTATGAAGATGAAGCTTGAAAGCAAGGAGAAGCAATCCAAAGCTTGAATCCAATATCTTCTACTTGAATTTGGAGTTGAATGTTGGATTTGCAATTGAATTTGTGCTTGGAGTTTTAATTTCCCATTCCCTCCACCATTAATGCCAAAGCTTGATTAGTTAGGAAATTTATGAAGAGTGAGGAGAAGAGGGTTGGAACTTGGGCTTAATAGGCTAAACTAACCCAAAGTCCAAAGCGGGAAAAGTTAGTGAAATTTCACTAACTCCAAACCTATCGATGTTTATACTTAAAAAAGTTGTAAACGACATTTCGAACTCAATGGAAGTGGTCTCGAGTCCTAATTTGACCGTTTGCAAAAAGTAGCTTTTCGGACCAAAATCCGATTAACGAGTTAATATTTAAATAAAATATTTAAATACAAACTCGATAAATATGCGGGTTGTTACAGAAAGGGATTAAATTAGTGTTGGAACCTTAATTTGCTTGTAATATATGATTGGCATGTTTGGATTATGTAGTTGACGTGTTTGGCTAGTTAAATATTTCACGCTTATGAAACTTTTGTGCTTATTTTTTGCTTAAAAACGTTAATATGAGGTATGCCTACGCAATAAAATAAAGAAATAATAATACATTGTTATATATTTTGTTTTTCGACCATGTGGGTCGATGTATATATATTTATCTCTCTTGTGATATTGTAAAAGGCTCCCCGTACAGAGGAGAATGTTAAAAAAATTCGAAAATTTAGGTTGTTAGAAAAATTTTGAAATATTTTTAACTAGGAAAAGTTGGCTTTTGAATTGAAGTTGAAATAAAAAGGTTTTAAGTTAGGAATGGAAACAAATTGTTGTAGGTAAAACTAAAAGGGGCAGGGAAGTGAATGTAGAGTTGTAACTTAGTGGGTTTTGGAAAAAGTTAATGGGTTTGGGAGCATTTTCTTACCTTAGCCAATCGGGTACGAAATTTTTATAAGGGGGGAGGAATGTAATGACCCGGAATTTTAGTTTTTAGTTTTGAACAGTTAATTTATTTTGAATGTTGATTTTGAATTAATAAAATGGGTTAAAATTTCAAATATAGTGATTAATTGGCTTTGGTGAATATAAATTAATATTTGAAATTGGGTAGAATGTGAATTTGAAGTAATTATACATGGAAAACATTTCTAAAGTCGATTTAAAATTTTATTTGGAATTAGAATTATAATATTGGACATTTGAATGGGGTTTAAAAAGTCGATAAGTTAAAATTGGAAATTTATATATTAATTTAATAGTGAAATTTAATATATATATATATATATAGTGTAAATAATCGAATATTGATTTAATACGCTCTAAATGATTTATTATATGGATATAAATTCTATTTGAATTATAATGAGTTATTAATTTTTAAAAATTGAAATTTCAAAACGATTTCGATAATGTTGAAAATCGCTCGATTTAATCGATGCATTAAAATAGCCTTCCGGGGCACAGTTTCAAAATTCGACGAAACCATTTCCATTGGATCTATAATAGTGTATTATTATTGGATTTCAAATTTCGTAGCATTTGGAGTTATCGTTTGGTCGTATGAAACAGAAAAGCGTTGAAATAAATATCGAAATTTAACATTTTAATTCGATTCAAAAAGCTATCTTCCACATACAATTGAATTAGTCCCCAAAGCACATTCCATTGTGTTCAGAATAGGGGTAAAAGATTATCAACCCCTGGCATCACGTTTCATTTGGAGATCTTTTGAAAAAGCACGTTTAAATTGGAAGTAATAATAAAATATTATATATAAAATAGTTTATATAAGCATCAGAAACAACGAAACCCTAGCTAACACATACGAGCGCCATTCTATATTTTCAATGACCGGAAGCTTCTCCTTTTTCCTCTCAATTTTCTTCAAATTCGTGAACTAATAGAAAATTCTTCCAACATGAAAGTCGTTGAGCTCGTCGAGCTCTACGAAGTGAACAGTGGTGATCATCTATTTCGTAGCATGGAGGTCGAAATCATGCCACGAAGGGGAGGCGTTCGTACACCTTTTTCTGCACATTGGAGGGGATGGGCACCACGTGCCTCTAGCCAAGGGTGGAGTCAATGTAGGCGGTTCCAATGGGGGTCACCGATCATCTTATAGGGCGACGTGGTGGTTGCGACAGGTTGAAGATCGATGCGAATATAGGTTTTCTTTAGCCTGGAGATGAAGTTGAACGGGATGGTGGAAGTAAGAGAGTGCGAGCTAGATTTTCTTTTTTGAAATGTATGGCATAGATTGATTTGGTATTTGTAATTTAAATAAAATTAAAAAAATAAATTATTATATATTAATTATATTCAAACCTTTAAACCTTCGTATCTTTGTCATACGAGGTCGGAATCGGACAAAACAAGTAGTGCTGGAATTGCAGTGCTGAGCACTACACTGTGGGGCTGACTTGGAGTCGATCGAGGCTAGCAAAATTTTTAGGTTAAATCGAACGCCGTTCAATTTAATTTAAAATTGAAACGTTGGCAACGTATAAACTCAAGGTGAGTTAATCTTACTCAATTTTGGACTGGTAGTGATAAAATTTGAATAGTTAAATTTAATAAATGGTTGATTGGTTAAATTGATGCATTTTATCAGTTGGATGCAATATTATATATAGTAGTGTGTGTGTGTATATTGGAGTGATTGATATTCTCGCATATATATAGCGGATGAGACCTTTTGTTCCCCGCAAAATAGCGGATGACCTTATATACCACGATATTCCGCCTCGAAGTGGAATTGGTATTTTTGTGTTGGGCTAACTTCTGTAGAAGCAGGGGAAATAGGTTGGAGGGATCCAACTGGATTCCTTAAAATTGTTGAATTTAATTTCATATATGGTGATATATGTTCTGTTGGAATAATCTGTGATAGATTATTGTGTGATTTGAATTGATTTGATGCTATGGCAGGTTTTGACCTAGATTTTGGTATTTTTAAATACCAGTAATATATATTTTAAATTGGAAAAGAAAACTGAAAGGATTTTGAAGCAAAATGTTTATAGGGAATTTTGGGTTAATCAATTGGAAAAAATAAATGGTGTGTACTTAATTGAATCGGAATATTGTGAAGAGGATTTTGAAATAAAAGTATATAATAAAGGATATTTATATAATAAATTTGTAAATGGTACTTGTTTGAAATATAAAGGTTGTAAGATCGAGATTTTAAATATTTTGAAGATAAAAGCGAATTTGGGAAATAAGAATAAAATTGGTTAAACTGGATTTCAAGTGAGATTTCCAAATTTATGAGATGGAATTGAAATCGAGGGATTTGACTTGTTTTAAAAAAAGAGGATTTTTAATTATTAAATTGGCGATTTTAAAAGTGTTAAATATACTCTATAAATTAGTTATTTAAGTATTTTAAATTATTTAAAGCATATTTAAGTATTAATAGTTACTTAAAAATGATTTTTAAAGATTTATTTTTATTTAAGAACTAGTCTGCATTTTTGTTTTAAAGGATAAATTTTAAATGTTAATATAGCTTCATATAATAACTTTTATTTAAGTACATTTGCATAGATTAAACTTTAAATTTATTTTAGAAGTTACAAGCATTACTTTGAGATAATTTTTAAAATAAAGTTTTCGGAAAGTAATGGGATACTCATGTGACGTAATCGGAGGCAGTGAGTGCATGCAGTTAAGTTTTGGATTTCTCTGGGATAGAGACGTAACCATTGAGCTGTGATCCATGGTTTGATACTGCAGTGGTACTTTGCATATTATTTTTGAAAGGTTTTCAAATATTTTTGAAAAGACTAATTTTGAATATATTGAATTTGATAAGATAAGTACAAGCTTTGGATAAAGAGATTTAATTTATTTAATGTTTAATGTAAATAAGACTTGGTGTTTTTCAGTGAAAATGAAGTGTTTCGTTGAATTGATTGTTTATTTGATAGTTAAATAACGACTATCAAATCTGGGTCTAAAAATATAGCTTTGGAAATATTTGGAAGAGGTACGGAAATTATATGGTACAGTTACCGTTCGAGATGTTCTACTGTACGTATAAACTCGTTTCATTCTTCTAGGACGTTGTTAAGGAAATCTGTCCACTAACAGTTAGGAGGATATCCAATCTCATCTTCGTCTGTTTATTTCCTAAAGAACCGGGGTTGAGTTTACTAGAAAAAGTGACGTTGTTTCAAAGAGGTGGAGATCAAAATTCGTATCCGAAAACCACTTGATCAAATGAGTACGTTTTTGAAATGAAGACAAGAGCATGGAGTCGAAGATGGAGTAGTGAAGGGCAAGGGATAATCGCTACTAATCGCAAGGGTGATTCCAAAATGGATGTAGTAGGAATAGTGCCTTCATTTTCGTTCGGATCGGGAACGGACTTGTATGGATGAATGCCATCGAAACATTATATTGGAGGACAATGAGCATTCTAAATAAATAATTCTAAAAAGGTAATCGTAGCCTTAGCCTAATCAACCGGGAATTGTTAGTCCGTGAGATGATAATTTTGATGACAACAACCTTAGAATAGATTATAAAATATAAATACTAACAGTATAAGTTTAGATATATATGTAAATGCAGGATTTAACCATGCAGGTACCAAGAATGAAGACTATACAGTATAGAGATTCAAGATATCAAGATTGAAGACTCATGATTAACAAGAATATCAAGATTATCAAAAGTTCAAGATTTCAAGTAATTTACTTTTTAATTAGGAATTTAGTTAAAACTCCTAGAAAAGCACTGGCATCTTAAAATCCAATTTATTCGCGGAATGGAATCCACTTCGAGCCCGTTAAAGGGATGGAACCCTAAGTAGGATGGAACCTACGAAAAATCAAGTGGAACATTGTTTTGTATCCGCTAACTTTTTATTCAAAATGATTTTTTCAAAATTATATCTTGTTTTCAAAATGATTTCAAAATCTTCCTTTTAAAAGAATTAAAAACATCTATCTTGATTTTAAATATTTTTAGCCTCAAAATAATCTTTAATTTCAAAGTCAAATTATCCTTGTTTTTAAACTATCTTTTAAATATAATATATTTAACTTTCAAATATTTACACTTAGATTTAAATATAAAATTATAGTAAAATTCTATGTATATTATTCTCTATATTTACTTATAATTTTAACTATAGTTAAGTATATTTATAAAGTTTAAAATAGTTTTAATATATGATAGAAGTTATTTTCAAAGAAAAACAAAACATCAAAAATTCCTTTGGGATGTCGACATGCCCAAGTACCCCATGTCGACATAGTGTCAGTTGAGTTCAAAATTTAAATTTCAAAAGAAGTGTCTATTCGCCATAACTCTTCACTAATGGACATGGTTTTTGTTCTTCTATAAATAGGGGTTAGTTTCAACAATTTTTAACTCAGTTTTTCTTGTTTTTCACTCCTTTTCTTCTTCCACATTTCTATATACATTTTCTTACCATTACTTTGCCGAAATCAACATTGAATCTAACTAGATTATCTTTGGTTTGAATCTCTATCACTATCTCAATAAGATCCTCAGTGCTATTCAGAGTTATAAGCTTTTTGTAATCAACTTAGCAAGAAAAGGTGTGATTGTGGCCTTGGAAATCAATCAAGCGAGATAAGGTGTGATTGTAGCCTTGGAAAATCAATTGGGTGAACTTGTTGCCTAGGAAATCAAGTATCTCTACCCAGAGGATTGTGATTCTGGAGGGTGTACCTCGTTGCCTTGAAATTGAGGGTGTAATTGTAAAATTGCTTTTTAAAGGAAATCCATACTTGTGTGTGGGACTGGATGTAGGGTAACTCTGAACCAGTATAAAATCCGGTGTGTTCTTTCCTTTACTGCTTTTACTTTATTTTTGCACCTGTGTTTGTTTCTGTGATCATATCTGTGTCCGAAAATTGCATACATCTGTGTTCAAATTAACATAAACTTAAAAAGATTTAGTAATTCTTTATAAACACTATTCACCCCCTCCTCTAGTGTTAATCCTAGCCTTAAGATCGGTAATCCGCATTTCTCACATTTGGTATCAGAGCAAGGTTTTCAATGTTTGATAATCTGATTTTTGAAAAAGTTTTCAAAATGGCTACCAACACTGCTACTGATACTAACACTAGTATCCCTGTCAATAGTTCATTTGTAGAAGGTCAGTCTACTGTCAGACCACCACTTTTTAATAGTAGTAACTATGCATATTGGGCATGTAGGATGAAAATATATTTATAATCTATAGGATTAAACACTTGGAATATCACACAAACTGAATATTCTGAACCTACAACTGATTTTGCACAGTGGACCGCTAAGCAAAAGACCATCGTACAAAATAATTCTAAAGCAATGAATATTCTGTTTTGTGCACTATATAGAAATGAATTTAATAGAGTGTCAGTTTGTAAGCCTGCATATGAAATCTGGAAAACTTTGTAAGTAACTCACGAAGGAACAAGCAAAGTTAAACAGACCAAAATTTCCATGCTCACAAATCAGTTTCAATTATTTAAAATGAATCCTAATGAGTTTATTTCAGATATGTATAGTAGATTTCAGGATATTGTGCATTCTTTAATATCCTTGGGAAAGGAATTTTCTAAAGAAGATCAAGTCAGAAAATTTTTAAATTCTCTTACTCCAGAATGGTATCAAAAGACACTTGTGATCGAAGAGGCAAATGACATCAGTACCTTAAAGATAGAAGAATTAATTGGAAATCTAATGTCATTTGAAGTCCAAATGATCGGGAGAAGAGAAAGCAAAGCATCTGAAAAGAAATCAATGGCATTCAGTGCATTGACCGATGGATCTGAGTCAAACAGTGATAATGATGAAGAGATAGCCTTTATGACCAGAAATTTTAGAAAATTCCTGAAATACAGAAAGATGAATAATCTCAAGAGAAACAACTATAAGAACTCTAGAAATCAGAATGTAGCACCAAACAATGTCAAATGTTTCAACTGTGATGAACCAGACCATATCAAAAGAGACTGTCCTTGTCCAGATAGGCAAAATCCTCATATGAACAATGATCCAGCAAAGAAACGGAAGCGTGCATTTACTGCTACTCTAGATGACTCAGACTTGTCCTCAAGTGATGATGATCAAAAGACAGATAATTCAAACTTGTGTTTCACGGCAGTTCACGACTTTGACGAATTCAGAGAAACGGACTCAGAAAAAGGTATACATTTACAATATAATTGGTAGAAATTTCATGCTTAGAATTAGATGCTTGATTGCTTGATTGATTGATTTTGAATTGGCGTATTATTTGAATTTTAAATTTTTTACTATTATTTTATTATTTTTACTATTATTTTATTATTATTTTTATTATTATTTTCATAGTATAATAATATATTGAAAATACTATAATTGTAATAATATTTCAAATATGTATACATTAATATAATAAGTATATATATATATATATATATTAGAGTACTTAGGAAAAATAAAACATAAAAATTCATAGGCACAAGTCGACATGGTCCCCACCATGATGTCGACATGGGTACCAGAATTTGAAATTCAAAATTTGAATTCAAATGTTTGAATTTCCCTCCACCTTTTCACTTCAGTCAATTCTCTGAAAAAGCATCTTTTGACAAGAGAACATGTTCTTTGAGAATCTATTTAGTCCTATCTTTTATCATATCTTTTCACTCTCATTTCAAATTCAAACTCTCTCTTCAAAACTTCAAGCTCTCTACTCTCTACTTTAATGGCTTCTTCAAGCAACCTCTCCACCATGAGAATTTCCAGAAAATAAAAGAGCAACTTTTTAATGGTCTGGAGGCAATAAAAGCATACATCAATTATGCTAATTATGCCAAAGTCCATCTTGGAAAGTTTGCTATTTTTCAAGATTTTCTTCTTATGAAATTGTTTCTCTTTTTGCGAACAATCATATTCTTAGTCTTATTGACGCTCCTCAAAATGATTTTGTTTGCTATCCAAATCTTGTCAAAATTTTCTATGCTAATTTAAACCATGGATTTTATAATGGAAATGAAGATGAAATTTGGAGTAGTTTCAAAGGCACTAGAATTGTTTTGAATTGTGATCTTTTGGGTACCATTCTCAATTGCAAGAATACGGGAATGGATCTTTCTAGTTTTAAAATCGATGAAAATGATCGTGAGACATTTCATCACATTTTTGAAGGAAATGATGATTTTGAATTTAAAAATCGAAACTTTTGACCAAAAGCAAGAATTGTCAATCTTCTTTTGCAATATACTTTGACTCAAAGATCGGGGAGTTTTAACGATCCTACTTCAAAAGTTTGCAAAGCACTTTTTGCTATTTTTGAAAATTATGACATTAATTGGGCGCAAGTTATTTTGGATGAACTTCGTCCTAAAAATCTTGAATGGGTGAGAACACTTTGTATCATGGAATTTATCTCACTCGGATTTTTAACTATTTTGGAGTGGATTTCAAAGGCGAAGAAGTTGTTTCTAGAAAAGTTTTCAATCATTCCAACATTTCGCTTATGAAAATTCCATTTGTTTTTCCACCTTATGAGACTCTTGCCGAAAAGGAAGAGCGCTTGGCTCATGAGGAAATGGAAGAAGAGGAAGAGGAAGAAGAAGAAGAAGGGGATGAAATGGAAATTGAAGAAGAAAAAGAAGGTGAAACCTTTTTGGAAAGCATCGACCATCCTCCTAATCCATCCAACAAAACCCTTCTCAAAGACCAAAAGACGATTGTTGAGAATAAACGGATTCTTAAACAATCCGTTAGCAAGAAGTTGGACAAAATTTCATCCAAGATGAACAAGTTCATTTCCAAAGTCAGCAAGAAACTTGGACTTTCTTCATCATCATCATCCTCTAACTAGTTCTACCTTTTCGTATCTTATTGTATTTGTTTTAGTTTGTTTTTATTTGAAAGTTCATGTAGTTTCTTATGTTAAATCATTGTATCGTCTTAGTATGCAATGAAATGGAATTTCTTTTCTGTTATCTAGCCTATCTTATCTCTAGAATAAATGTTAGTATATTATATATATATATATATATATATATATATTTACACAATTGTTCACAAAACAAATCATCAAATTTCACTACACCATGTCGGCATACCCCCTATGACCATGTCGACATGTACTGGTCTGAAATGACAATTCATTTTGAATTTGAAATTTGAATAACTACCATATGTCTATTCATTTCAAACGAATTTCTACACCTATAAATATGTATTTCTTCCAGAATTCATCACTGAATATTATTTCTTATTTTCTCTATCCCTCATTCTTCTCATAATTTCAAATATGGCTAATCCAATTCATAACTTATCTAAGAATCTTGAAGAAACTCTTAATTCATTCAAGAATATCTCTCGTTCATTCTTCGTAACAGTGACACTTAGAATTGGGTCAAATGCAGATGATCAAGGAGCAAGAAAGGCATTTCGATGTGATACAATGGATGATTTCCTCCCTACACAAGGATGATAACGAAGCACATCCTCCTGTCTCTCTCACCAATGACAATGAAAATTGGGATGCCATTAAAGTAGACCCTATCTTCGGAGAAGAAGGATGGGCGGAAGTTCCTCGTAATGTTTGATTCTATTTGGTTGCTTTATTTAAATTGTTTGCTTTGATTGATTTGATTTCATTTGCTTTGGCTTGGTTTGGTATTGATTGATATTTAGTGTGGATTGATGTTTATTGTACAAAACATGTATATTATACATTGATATATATAATCTTTGGATCATTATTGTGTCTATTAATATAATTATCTCTTAATTCTATATTCCATTGTATAAGTTTATTAATGCAGGTATTTTAGTCCAAGAATGAGGGGGAGTTATATAGTTTGGAGATGGTTTTTTGTTGATGACAAAAGGGGAGAAGTATAAAATAGAATAGTTAGGCATAGATTAAGGGGAAGTTATTAGGATAAAAGTAATATTTTATAAACAAAGATTGTCATCATCAAAAAGGGGGAGATTGTTAGTCCATGAGATGATGGTTTTGATGACAACAACCTTAGAATAGATTATAAAATATAAATACTAACAGTATAAGTTTAGATATATATGTATATGCAGGATTTAACCATGTAGGAACCAAAAATGAAGACCGTACAATATAGAGATTCAAGATATCAAGATTGAAGACTCATGGGTAACAAGAATATCAAGATTATCAAGAGTTCAAGATTTCGAGTGATTTACTTTTTAATTAGTAATTTTGTGAAAACTCCTAGAAAAGCACTGGCATCTTAAAATCCAATTTATTCGTGGAATGGAATCCACTTCGAGCCTGTTAAAGGGATGGAACCCTAAGTAGGATAGAACCTACGAAAAATCTAGTGGAACATTGTTTTGTATCCGCTAACTTTTTATTCAAAATGATTTTTTCAAAATTATATCTTGTTTTCAAAATGATTTCAAAATCTTCCTTTTAAAGAATCAAAAACATCTATCTTGATTTGAAATATTTTTAGCCTCAAAATAATCTTTAATTTCAAAGTCAAATTATCCTTGTTTTTAAACTATCTTTTAAATATAATACATTTAACTTTTAAATATTTACACTTAGATTTAAATATAAAATTATAGTAAAATTCTATATATATTATTCTCTATATTTACTTATGAATTTTAACTATAGTTAAGTATATTTATAAAGTTTAAAATAGTTTTAATATATGATAGAGGTTATTTTCAAAGAAAAATAAAACATCAAAATTCCTTTGGGATGTCGACATGCCCAAGTACCCCATGTCGACATAGTGTCAGTTGAGTTCAAAATTTAAATTTCAAAAGAAGTGTCTATTCGCCATAACTCTTCACGAATGGACATGCTTGTTGTTCTTCTATAAATAGGGGTTAGTTTCAACGAATTTACTTCAGTTTTTGGCTTTTCGCTCCTCTTCTTCCAAATTTCTATATACATTTTCTTACCATTACTCTGCCGAAATCAACATTGAATCTAACTAGATTATCTCTGGTTTGATTCTCTATCACTATCTCAACAAGATCCTCAATGTTATTTAGAGTTATAGGCTTTTTGTAATCAACTTAGCGAGAAAAGGTATGATTGTGGCCTTGGAAATCAATCATGCGAGATAAGGTGTGATTGTAGCCTTAGGAAATCAATTGGGTGAACTTGTTGCCCGGAAAATCAAGTATCTCTACGCAGAGGATTGTGATTCTGGAGGGTGTACCTCGTTGCCTAGAAATCGAGGGTGTAATTGTACAAATTCTTTTGAAAGGAAATCCGTACTTGCGTGCGGGACTGGACGTTGGGTAACTCCGAACCAGTATAAAATCCGGTGTGTTCTTTCCTTTACTGCTTTTACTTTATTTTTTGCATCTGTGTTTGTTTCTGTGATCATATCTATGTCTGAATATTGCATACATATGTGTTCAAATTAACATAAACTTAAAAAGATTTAGTAATTCCTTATAAACACTATTCACCCCCCTCTAGTGCTAATCCTAGCCTTAAGATCCGTAATCCGCATTTCTCATAGGAATGACTGAAAAACAAGGGAGATGCAGCAAGGCTAAGTGAGTAGCATCCAATTACGGTATGTTTATCACCTTTCTAGATACGCTCGGATATTATTACTACAGTTAGGGAAGGAGCTCGAAAAAGGGTGGGAACACCTGGGGTGATTGCATATTCGGCCTATCTAGGTTAGGGGTAGTCTGGTCTTGTGTTGTAGGGGATCCTAACATGGTCCTCGGTACGCTGTTCTAGACATGTACTATGACAGGTGGTACCCTAGTGCCTAGTCATTCAGACGGAATCCATTCTCCAATAAGCGCCGTACGGTTTTAATTGTGCCTAACTATGCTGGAATGTGAGATGCAAGCATTTTTGCTATTTGAATAAGTATTTTTACATAGACACTATTATAATATTAGAGGATTTTGATATGAAATGTTTTGGTTATCGTAAGGTAAAAACCCACCATGTTTATTTGAGGCTTGGTCTTATGAGATACTTTTGATTTTAAAAGGATTTTGAAAATTTAATAATTCAAATTGAGTGTGTTTTCTCACGCTAATTTTCCAGACTGACTAGGGTGTTATTTTATTATAATGCTTGGATCAAACCGTATATTCAGGTTAGGATGTTATAGAGTAGCAGACGAGCTGGATCGCGAAGACGTATTACTCATACTTATTTATTTCAACTGCAACGTTTTGTTTTAAGTTACCGGAAATTGTGAGGGCAGGTTGTTATAATTGTCCTGGCTGGTAATCATTGATTTGTGAACTCTAATGTGCAATATGTATATTACAGTTTTGATTTGTGTAAAGAGCTATTGATATTATATATTGTTCAGTTCGCTATGAGATTCTATTTTATTTAGTTTTCTTCTTCTTCTTCTTCTACCTATTTTCTTTTCCCTCAATAATCTGTCTTTCCAGCACTCGATCGTTCGACATGTTTTACAATGAGTGTATTTATGTCAATTTTCGTGGATCGAAAAGGCAGGTCGTGACAATTTCTTTCATTTATCGAAACAGACAATATAAACTACGAAAAAGAATATTTATATCTTACACATGCCTTTCCTTTTTGGTACGATTCTTATTACTTCAAATAACATACTTTTGTACATATTTTGAAATTGGATAATTTATGGAAATTACACGGAAACCGCTCCAAACAAAATATAGAAATTCACATTCTATAGGCAACTTAATTTACAACCCAATTACGGATCTGGAATGTCTTAACAACTTTGCCTCATACAATAATGGTTTGTGACTGATTTCAAATTTCCAGATCAGGTTGTACATACTATTCCTGTTTTATTCATGTCTAAACCTCTAGCCCATTTTATATCGATACTGATCCATATCTACTCTATATTAAAAAAATTGGTTTAGTTCTCACCATTCCTTGTAAAATTAAATTCCACAACCATGAAGTGCCAATTCCAAAATCTCTATATTTGAAAATATTAACTTAAAAACCTTTATCAAGAATTCGAAATTTCTTAGTTCCAAAAAGGAGTAAAATTATTTTCCTTTACAAATACTTTCTACATCAAAGATTTATTCTTTTAAAAGTTAGACTTTTCATTCATGACATTCAAAAATTGATAGGTTTCCAAAAAGGAAGTATGAAAAATATACCTTCTTAGTTACTTCCTATAACAAAATCTTTCTTCTTTTGAAAGTAGGATTTTAACCTAAAATATTAAAAAATTCAATAATAATACCAAATAATCATTCCATTCAAAAAAAATTCAAAAACATCTTGAAAAATTCTAAACAATGAAAAGTGAAGTAAGAAATGATAGCTTCCATTCTTTTATTTTCTTTTTCTGTTATTTCTAACTAGATTACTAATCATTCTTTATATAAATTCCTGATGTTATTACTGTCTATTTCAACTGTTATTTTTCACATTTCCTTATGCGACAATGTTCCTCCTACAAACGTTATCAAGCATTCTCAAACTTCTATTATTTATATCCTATTTCAACCAAGTTTCATTTCCGTTTATACACCCTTTCTAGAAGAATTTTAAAGAAAAGAGGTTAATTTTATGAAGTAGGAAAAATAATCAAGTCTAACCCATATTTTATTTTACATTATTTCAAAAACAAAAATTTCCTTTATAAAAACTCTTTAGACCACAAACTTTTTGGCTCAATAAATTTTAAACTAAGAATTTCAAGAATGCAAAATCATTTTAAATTAGAACCCTTTTACTCAACTACTTCTATAAATTATGAATTTCTAAATATTCTTGTTGTTCCAAAATAACAACTCCCAAATTTATAAAGAGAGAAAAATCATTGGGTCCAATATATGCCTTATTTTGCATTTGTTTCAAAAACGAAAAGCTAGAAATTGAAAACTATTTAGCTTAACTAATTTTAAACTAAAATTTTCAAAAATAAAAATCCCCGTTTTCAACTTGTGATACCTTAGATTTTCATTTTATAATCCTTTGAAAAGCCCATTCAAAACATTTATAGGAATTTTCATATATCTTTTTATCAAATTCTTTCTCATAGGGTTGGGTTTTAGAAATAGACTTTAATTGTCCCTTATTTTGCACTTTCCTACTCAACCTTTTTAAAAATCTGGTCATCTTCTTGTAGTGATTAACGCATACCTTCTTTTTGAAGTTTTTTTCACTCGTGCTTCACATCTTTTTCCTAGATGTTAACAAATATATTGCCTTATAGTATTTAATTACTACCTTTCATGTTATTTATTATTTCTATAAATGTCAATTATTTGTAACAAATGGTTATAATTCTAATGGACATTTATTTATTAATTCTAATTTTACCTATTATGCCTTGCATCTCTTTATAATTTCTTTATCTCTTTAATTAGTTCATGTATTTCACTACTAAATTATTATAACTCCCCGTTTATTCCACATTTATCACCTTATTAATTTTGGAGCTACAATCTTTTCCAAATTAATTTTCTATCTCTATTATGTAATACGCTTCTAGAGTTCACAATTTTAAGGAAGTCTAGATCCAGTAAAGGAGTCAAATATCATTGTGGTGCTTCCGTATTTCACGCTCATGCTCTTATTAGCCCACTCCATACGATATGACCTTCTCCCAATGTGTAATTGAATAGGAGTATAATTTTGCTCTATTTATTTTTCTAACTCATAATCACTTCATCCATCCTTCCAGAATATGGTTGTAACTACTTCTATAGTCAGAATTTATAAAGTAAGGGATATAATAAAAATAAGTATATATGTAAATATATACAATAGAGTTTTTTAAAAATACTTTCAAAAATAATGAGTACGCCTCTCGTACATATAACTATCCTCGTTGATTATGTAACATAAGCAATGATACCAATTATAATACCCCACCATTAATAGGCCTAAATCCCGACCCAAAAAAGGCCCATCAAAACTTAGACCCATTCCCAAGCTGGCTATTGGTTGGTAAAAAGAACAATGCGAAGTCATTTGTCTATTCATTCATAAATCACAGCGAAAGGAAAAAATATAATAGAATAAACAATACTCATTTTATTGTAAATTCCAAATGTCACAAAACCATAACATAATGTCAAAAGTAAATGTTACATAATCATACTCAAATATACATTGTCATCTTCAAATGGATACATTAAAAACAGTATAAATAGATAAATAGACTATTGTTACAAGCTTCTTTCGTCGCCATCTTAATCATCATATCATTCCCTAACCTATGTTTTAATGAGTGGGGATGCAGAACAACAATGTCTACTGAAAAGCGATCTCGAGCCTTTCTATATCAGTGCTTGGGAAGTATAATTTAAATAAGGACATGTATTTCACATTTAAGCTATATTCAAAAACATTTTGTACTTCGTATAAGGAAAAGAGGCGGGGACTCAAACAACCACTTGATACCTTTAACCTTCGAAGTACGTCCTTCAAATCATACAATTTCACATCCCATAGCCATCATTATTAATGCCTACCATTGCGAGAGATAGTACCCAAGCCAGTTGATCCCTTCTGATGGAAAATAAGTAAACTCTGACCATTTAAGATCTCAATTGAGATTGACCCCCATCATTTAATACGAATTCCTACCGCGGACTCCTCACAAGTATCTATCTAGTTCACATTACACAAAAATCCCTTTGGACACTTAATACTGTCGTCGAAGCGATCATTTTCGAGATATCCTTAATCGTACCAAAACCCAATCCCGACCATTTAACACTTCATATAAAGGAAAGTGGTAGGTCCTCAAACAACCACTTAGTACCTCCGATCCTCGAAGATAGTTCTTCCTATCATGACCTATATCCTCCAAAAACGTCTCACATTAGTCCAACTATTCATAGGAACTTATTGCCATATTAGCTGGAATGATTTACCCTATAGAATTAGGACAAACCTCGGATCGTTTGTAGTTATTAATTATATGCGACATCTCACATCAATCTCAAAGTCACACTGTTGGTAGCCAGATTAGCTAGGCAGACTTTTGTGTGCTTTAGACCAACCTCACATCTCTATAACATAGTTATATTTCATAAAACTATCTAAGTATATTATCACACATCCCACCCTACTAATTATTTAGGCCTTATAAGAAATCTTTCTTATTTTTCCTTTAAAATTAATTACTTTCCTAAGTGAGATTTAAATGATAGTTATAACCTAATTAACTATGTAATCAATACATTATGATTGCATGTTATTTAGGCTAGTTTATATATATGTAAATAAGCATGTATTGATTTCTCTACGTGCGGAGAATGTGCCTTAAATTAACATTTTAAATATCAAATCTTCTAAAATTGTACAAGTCTCATTTCCACAGTAACATATACCATTATCCAATATTCAAAAATCAATCAATATACTTGTTTATAGAAAAAAAATCCAACTTATTTCATATAAAAATAAGAGGATAAATCAATAATAGAGACTTACATTTTAATTCATTTTACGCTCTATTTAACTTCCTTTACTTGAAATTAGACAAGGAAATTTCTATTCAATTGTAGAAATAGGCGGTTCAAACTAGAAATAAGGATTCATAACTTACATATCATTTTCTAATCAAATCCCTTAATCAGATCCAAAGAAAAGAGTAGGAAGTGGAATAGAAGATAAAATACATTCCTAAAACCACACAAATTCTGTTATTTTAGTACAAAATAGTTAAGGTTACAACCAAAGAATTAGCATTTTTCTTTGCGTGAATTTTAAGTATTTTTAATGCGATGTTTTCATGATTCAAAACTTTTCAAGGCATGTATCAAATCCAAACTACACTATTCAATTTTAAAAATAGAAATGCTATGATTTTCACTCACAGCAGGTCCTTAGCTTTCCCTCCTTCTTGGATTTGGCATGCATAATATATTCTCCTTAGGTCTCTTCTTTTTGATATATACAACAAGGGGTTTGTATATATGTTGGATTCAAAAAATTGAAGATTTGGAGGAGAAGAAGTCTAGGAAAATAAATAATAAACAAAAAAAATATATAGGATTTTTTTACCTAAAACCCTAATATAGTTTTCCGACTCTATAACATGACGAATTGACTTTGCTCCACTAATATTCCCAAATATTTCATGAATAAAAGCAAAGGGGCTAGGCTCTTATTTACTGTGGTTGGAATGCATCAGACCATCGAATTTAAGTCCGTTTAAAATAATAGAAATCTGGACGTTAACATTTGCACAAATCCTAGTCGCCACTAAGCTTCACTAGTCGACCGCCTCCACCCTGCCGACCGGTCGTTAGTCAGGGATTGACCGATCCCTTATTTTGGGAATTTTTTGATTACTGTTGATTTATTTTTATTTAATCCATTAATTATAATTTAACATTAATTTTGATTATTACTTAACCTCCAAGTCTAATTATTGTTAACTTCAATTTCAAATTTAAGAATTTTTGACTATTTCAATTTGAATTCCATTTAAATTATTTTGAATTCAAAAACTTCAAATGTCCATAACTTCTTCATTTGAGCTCTGTTTTCGACATATTATATATGGAAATTGACAAAAAAATCCCCATGAATGTAACGGCATAACTTTCATGGTTAAATTATGACTTTTACAAAACTTCCGTTTTACCCCTATCTTATTTAAATTAATTTACCCATTTTATTTATTTGACTGATTTTTACGAGGTGTTATCATCATAATTATGATGGGATGCTATGTGATGCTGAATGACTTATAAGTAATGCTCCAGCTAGTAGCAATGCACATCTTTGATTAATGATTCATGCTTACTTGATATATGATATATCTACGATGGTTAAATTTTGAGAAAACATGCAAGATAGTAACACTAATATATGATAACTTAATCTTGAGCGAATGTGAAATAACCTTGATTTATGAGATGTGATATATTAAATTCTGAGGGAATACGGAATGATTATGATTTGTGGCTAACACTTGGGGAAGGAGTTGAGTCCTTAGCTATGATAGGTTTAGAACGACCTTTGATTGGTAGGTGAATCTGAAGTAACATCACGATTCACCATAATTGGTCTAGTAGATAGTGAAAGCACTCGAATGTTGATGGTTTGCTAATTTCAATATTTTTCTTAAGAAGGGAACATCTTCTTTTCAATAGGCGTACTTTGGGGGGGGGGGGCAATGTTACCAAAAATTATCCACAACCTTATAACAGACACAAACAGATGAACTAGAATAAAAGATGGTAAAGGAATAGGTCCAAAGTCTTGAAAAAATTCATAAAATGGAAAAATGAAGATGTACCAAGAAAATGAGAAAAATTGAATATGTAAAATTACTGGTACCGAGTTATAATCACAACTCATACCCATGTTGTGATCCATAACTCATTCGCGAGTTGGGATCCTAGCTCAAATTCGAGTTATGATCTACAAAATATAACCGTGTTATAATCACTACACATAACCAAGATATGATAATTAGCGGTTTCTAATGATCTTTTGCTATAATTTTAGGAGCAACATGATTTGAGCAATTTATGATGATTTTGGCAATGGATTTCAACTATAGATAGAGGAGGAGATGAATTGGAAAGTGGATCTTTTATCTTCTCTACGTTCAATCAATCTGAGTTAAGTTATTCAATTCCTAACAAGGCTCTACAAGACTCATACCTAAGTCATAAGATAGGAGTCATTAGACATATTTTATAGAAGAAAAGTACGATCAATAAATATAGATTAAGTGGATGTAGGCCGGAGTATTTGTCGAATCACTATAAAAATTGCATGCTCTTCTTATCTATAATCTCTTCAATTTTACCTTACTATTTGATTGGGTGTTTGTAACATTTTTAGTCCAAATAGATATGGCTATATATTATGAAATAAAATTTTAAAATTCATAAAATATATGTAAAATGTGTTTGGTTGGAGAAATAATTTTTTTATTAAATTTGAATTAAATTTATAGATTAGATACACACTTACATGTATACGTGTGTGTAATAGTACAATTAACATTGTATTAGATAATAAATAAAAATATGTACATATATAATAATTATATACCATGATCAAAAATTTTAACAGTCGAATGTTTTAAATTTAATTTGTACATACTTTATAATGTTAATAATATTAAATAAAACAATGTATTAAATAATTATTAATAAATATTATATATATATATTATAAATTCCTCTCAGTCCAAAAATATTTTTTTATTTCCCAAAAGATGTTAAATGATTTAGTGTGTATGTATATACACATACATATATTTATTGCATGCATACATATTATAATAAATTATTTTACAGTTTAGAAATAAAAAATATATATTAAAAATAAATAAATATTTTTTTAAAATTTATAAGAATATTATATATAATATCTATGGCTGAACATTAATTACACATATTCTATTTTAATTTTTCTTTGAATTCGTGCAGATTAATTGTTTAAAATTTATATAATGCATTAAATTTATGGATGAGAATTATCATACATATAAAATTGTTATAATGATATTAATGATAGATAAATAGGCGAAAAAATGATTACTGTATAAAAGATTGTCGAAGAACCACATATTGATCAATTTGTCTTACAGATTCTAAATCAGCACCACTATTGTAAGTAGTCAATGCATCACCACTAGATCTAGTTGTATTTCAATTGATTGGATGCGATGGATTTAATAACTTAGAGATGGGAACTAATGGGATTTATAACCATGAATGGGATGAGATGAGCTAAAAAGTAGTAAAATAAGTGGATGCCAAGGCATGAATTTATGCTGCGGGTTATATAAATATCTGCATGTTTCTTGCTTACAAATTCCAAGGCCAAGGCCCCTCTTCCACCCATTATTGGTCGGCTATATACCTATTTGAATATTGGAAAATTTTCCATAAAACCCCTTAGCAATTTATTTAATTCAGATATAATTTAAATCATTATCGATATCGGTACACATGTATATAAATTTATATACACATCCAATAAATTACAAACAGAAACAGACCAATTCTAGAGGTTACCCCATTTTACTGAACATATCCCATACAATAAATATAATACTAATTGAACTTTCATAAATATTAGTTAATTTAATTAAGTTATCGCTGTTATAAATCAATTAAGCGGTGTTTCGAGGACTGATTGATTCAGTCATGAAACTTGTAGTTATGAATTTAGTTAGCAATTAATATTGAATTCAAATTTAACGTCCAGTTTTCACCTTAGCTAGTTGTAGCTTGGCTAAATTTTTCACTTACACATTTTTATTGATAAAATCTAATTTTACAAAATTAAGCGATACCTTTTAATATCGATTGTTTACACCTAATTTCTTCATCGATACTAATCACTTTAGGAATTATGAAATTTGTTTTTTTTCAAAATTCCAATATCACACACATTCATCTCGGTTGGTCCATAAATAAAATCCTTGGTTCATAATAACATTTATTACTAACTACACTGCTCTGGCCAGAGACTTTGGCTTTGAGTTGACTACGGTTGATCGTAATACTAAATTCACATGACTGAAGAGATGAAATTTCTATTAAATAGTGATTCACTTCTAATGCTTTAACTTAAACTCAACTGTAATCCATTTATAGACGCCATCAAATTGACTATAATCAAAGTAGAGTATCCACACTGAAGTCAACAATATTCTCAAGCCAAAAGAACAATGTAATATCACCGCTTCAGGATATCTTATTTGAACCTATTTATTATTAACCAACAAGAAACTCTCAAGCAAGTCATTCCATAACCATCTAATAAATATCAATAAATAACCACTTGGTGCCCTTAGCTATCATGAGTAATACACTGCCTAACATTTGGAAAACATTACATACTTGGTTTCAATGGATGTATTGATATTCTTTCTTGAAACATTTTGAATAAGAATATTTAAAATAATATATTTTTTAAATTGGGTACTTATATGGTAGTACATATTCATACTACAATTCTTAGCTAATATTCAACATATTACATGTCAATGTATGTTCGAATCATGCAATGCAAGTTTCAAACCTATGACCTTTCACACCAAAGTCAAAGTTCATAACCATTGGGATAGTGGTGTTGATCAATAATATGTTGTTTTTTGTTATGATAATTTTCTAATGGTTACACCTTTATGTAAAAATTATTACGTAACCTATTATTTATGGATTTTCTAATTATAACTTTAGATTAATTACTTAATTAATTAAATCATAATAAAACAAAGTATGTAACAGAAATTAAATACCTTTATTATGAATAAATTTGATTATAGATTTAGACATATGTAACTAATTACATAATTACCCCTAAGGAAAACTCTTATCTCTTTTAATAAGAAACTTGTTGTTTCTTTTCATTGAGCTATGCCTACTTTGGGCTTCTTAAAATTTGCTTCATCTAACTAATCAATTACCATGTTAGAATCTTGGATCGTATCCAAGTCTATCGCACTACCACTAATTTCCTCGAAAAGTACTTCCTTAGGAAAGAAGGTGGCATGTCATGAAACAACAAGTCGTTTATCATTAGGATGTAATAGGCACCCATATCATTTTATAAACTGATCATAGACTTACATAAAGTAGATCTAGTTTTGAGTTCACACAACTTACATTCAAAAGGTAAATTGGGCGACCACGTACCTTAAATTATTTTAGGTTGAGTTTTTTTCCCGGTTGTATCTTATTTGAATCCGTGATCTCTACTTTATATGAATCAAATTTAACATAAGTGCTTACTCTTACGTGCATATCCTTATAGCAAGAAGTAATTTAACTCACTCATTACTAATCATACATTGTCCAATAGAGCCTGATTATACTTGCAAGAATTGAGCCAGTAGGAAGCAGATGAAAAAGGTATATTTTAAAATTTTCCACTATATTAGATCTATTAGGCCCATAAAGTATAAAGAGATATTAGATCTAATAAAAATTTTAAATAAAATACTGCTTCATTTAATTTGTTTAAAGAGTTTAAATTTAATTTGAATTAAATATATTATAATGAGCATATCAAATACGCTCATGTGTGTGTATTCCAAGTGCAACATAAAAATAGTATACATGATTAATGTGTATATTTATAGATGTTGGGATTTACATCGCAATCGACAAAATTTTCATTTTTTATGTGCCTTTGTTCTCTATAGTTTCTTTTGGAAATATATACAATAACCATTATATATATATATAGGTCTACATACACTAGACTTAATACTGATTGTTTTATATATTTTGAAACCTAACATTAGCAATTTGAATGCCAGCATCAACTTAGGAAGAATTTAAAGTTAAAATTATGGTTTTACATAAAGGTTCCTTTTATAATCCTTGAGGTGAAATAATATACATACATATATACTTATATAAATAAATGAAAACTATATTTTAAATTTAAAATAACATATGTGTATGTAAAAAATTTATATTATTATACGTTTTATTAAAGTTAACAAATTGAAATTTACAACTTAGGAAGGATTCAAATTGGCTTTAAGATTTAGCACAAAAGTACATATATGAAATCTGAATTGAAATTTTTTTAATTTTTTTAAAGTGTTAATCAAATGAATTTACATAAAAATCTAACGAAAATATAAAGCATGCATTAAATTTTCAAAAGGTTTCAAGTAATCAATGTATGCAACTTACTTATGTTTATGTATATAATAAGTTACAAAATCATATAAGTTAATTAAAAGTAGTTTCCATGCAATTTTTTTGGAACACTAATTTTTAGAACAATAAAAATTAGATCGGACAGTTAAGCTTTACAAATTCCCTGTATAATGTTCGGGATCCAAACTATACATACAAGATAAGCATATAATCAAATGAGATGTGGTATACATTGAATCGAACTATATTTATATCGTGCATTACATAATGAAATAAGGTTAGAAAATTACTATAAGATGTAGCTAAAAATCACACCTTAAATGAAGAAGAAAACTCCTAGGTTCGATTGAATCGACCTTCGAAGTTTACAAGGATCGAGAAAGAAATACCTCCTTGAATGTTTTCATTTTATATGAATTTTTTTGGGAGTTTTATTTTCTGATGGCCATGGAACTTTCGAAAGAGAGGAGAGAGGGGTGAGTAGGAGAAAATGAATTCTTGGGAGAATTAAATTAATGAATGAAAGAATTTTTTTTAAAGAAATAGTTAAAACATTTCCAGTTCCTTTCTAAAACCTTTCCTCTTTAATTCTACATTAAATCCAAATCAAAAACCCTGCACTTTTACCATGCATGGCCAACTAAAAAAGGGCCTATGACGGTTTTCAAAGTTTCCAAACCATTTAGTAATTAATTACTTTACATCAAATTAAATATTTTATCGATATCATGTACCAATATGTGCTTACATAACTTTTATGTATACATTTTACATTATTGATGCTAGGATTTAATCATTAAATAAAATAAAATAAAACTAATATTTCATATATATTAATTTAATTAATTTACAATGATTATAAATAGATTAAATCATGTAGTTTTAGGAGTAGTCATTATTATGATAGTGCCACTCAATGGTTTAAATTCAATTAGTGATTAATGCCGAAGAATTCTAACATTAATGTTCGCACACCATCTTAGCTAGTGATGTGACATTTCGGCTGAATTTATCCACTATACGCATTTTCGGTAAAAATCAATCATTAGAAGCGGTACATAGTAACAGAGATTATTTACACTAATGCTCTTCACCAAATCTATTTCACTTTAGGACTTATGAAGTCTAGTTTTGCTAAAAAAATAGTACCGTCCACATTTAACTTAGTCAGTCCAAACAAAAATCCCTTATTGCAAAAATATTAACAATTATTATTAACTATACTATTTGGCTACAGACTTTGACATTGACTTGACTATAGCTCACTGCGATACCAAACCCCTTACAAACAAGAGGACGAATTCTATATTGAACAATGTTTAACCTCCAAAGGTTCAACTTAGACCCAACTATAGTTACTAGATGGACTACTATGCCATGGTTTAACTATAATCAAAGTGCAGTGTCCATATTGAAGTTCTATAGTATTCTCAAGTTGAGGGAACATAGTAACATCGTAACATCGATATTCTCTATTTGACCTTATTTATGTTAACCAATAGGAAACTCACGAGTGAGTCTTTCCATAGTTATCAATTAACTATCAGTACGTAACCCCTTCATGTTTCTAACAACCGTAAGTAATACACTATCCAACTTTTAGAGAGGATTTAATTCTCTAGTCTCAATCAATGAATTGATATCCTTTCACAGGACATCTTGGCTAGGAATATTTAAAATAATATGTTACTTTAATGCGATTCTCATAATCACAACACGTTGTATTTACTATCACAAAGTATATCATTTAAGGATTTCATATATAATATACTTTAAATTAATTACTTAATTAATTATATAATAATATAACAAAGTATATTATAGAAATCAACCACCTTTATTACGGACAAAATTAGTTATCGAGTTAGAAATATGTAAAAAAATTATATAATTGCCATTAGGGAATACTCCTAACTCTATCAATCTCCCACTTGCACTTGGTGTCAATTTTGGAATCTTTTTCCAAAACCATTAACTGGTTTTCAAGTAAGGTATTCTAGAAAGTCCCTTAGTGAATGAGTATGATATTTTATTTTCATTATGTACTTAATCAATTAACTCTCCCGAATTCCAATAAACTATCTTTATCAATGTGGAACTTCTCGGAGTTTGTTTCTTGAATTTTACTGAGTTCTAGGTTCTTTCATGATCTATATCATGATATTATTACCACATAACAATGGCATGGAACTCTCAACATTTAGAATCACCCTTAGCTAAGTTTTGCACTATTTATACTTCTTTTATTATAGTGTTATTCAAGACCATACACTTAGCTTTTGGTTAAATCAACCATTATTAATTGTTCGGAACATTTCCAACCAAAAGTTCTTAAGACCGAACATGAATTCATAATGTATCATTTATTAGGTTCGAGTTTGCTTACTCCTTCATAAAGATTTCATAGTCTCTGTAAAAACGTTCTAGTATTTCATGTAAATAGTAAAATAACATTTTAAACATCATCTTGAATATGTAGATTGTTTCAAAGTGGTTTTCAGATAGGAATCACCCAAATCCAATCCCGGTTCATTCAAAACAAATCATCGATAAAAAGAGGTTTTATAAATAGGAATCATTCTTTAACTGATTAAGTTCTTTTTATCAAAATCTCTTTCAACGATATATATATTTTTAAAACATTATTTCTAGCATATACGGAATCATTAACCATCTCTTATTAAATTATTTGATTACATTAAACCCGTTTTACATTCCAAATCATTTCATCATTTCTTCGGAATATATTCCAAATAATTTACTTAAATCATAACAAAGATTTCCAAATCATAACTTTTAACATGGATAAAAAATAATGTTATTCAAGAGATCATTTGCATTAAGTCCAAACCAATAAATTTTAAGTGTAGGAATTTAAACTATTTCCAAATCATTTTAATTAAATCTTGTTATCCAGGTTGTTAACCCGGTAGAAACCAATAGAAAACAATACAACCTTGTGTGAACAGGATGGTTCAAGGTTTAATCAGAAAAGCTAAGACGAGGGATCGACAAGGACCATACTGTCTGACTAAGAGAACGACTGGGATCCACAAAGACAAGAGAATGGCATTCCTTTAGTCCAGTCGGCGATTGAATGTAAACAGCTAGTGGCTTGCCATCAAAACGTAGCAACATCGATAAAAGGCCATGGAGACATCTCCAATTCCAGGCTCCAGAAAAATCTTAAGTGCTTAGATCATCAGAGACCCATGCTTTCCCATGAACCTTCAAACTAGATATGGAACACTACCAAAAAGAGGCAAGACGTTGGTCCGTGAAATGAATCAAGTCCACAGGTCGCCAGCGACCCATAGGCCATGGGTCACCTACGACACATGATTTTGACTCGTTTTCCAAGCTAAAGTCCCCCTAGATCACCTGTAACATACCTGTGAGATGATGAAGCCAGGCCTGGCCCAGAAGCACTCCGACCTCTATAAATACCGTCCCACCTATAGCATAAAGAGAATCTTCTCCGAAATGGTTGTTGAAGCTTTGCTGGTATTATTCTTTACTCTCTACCTCCCTTAGAACAATCTCCAAAGGAATACTTCTTCAGTAGATTCCAACTCTGGAGATTCAATCTAGCTAGAAAACAATCAAAGCCTTGTAATCAAACATCTATTGTAACAACAATCAGTCTATAATAAAACTATAAAGTGGACACAGACTTCATTAATAGCCGAACCACTATAATCCCTTTCTACTTTCTTTTACTGTTCTTTCTTTATATTTGTGATCTGTGATATTGCTCTATCAGAACAGGGCTGGTGATTTCAAACTCTAACCAGGGTGTTGGTCTATTTTTTGGACCAATATTTTGGTGCTTTCACTAAGAGGCTGAACTCAGGACCCAGACCTAGCTAACTACTTTGGGTCTCCAAAAGCCAATCTTCGCTTGAAGAAGTTGTTGTTTTAGGACTAATGGCTTCTAGAAGAAGAAGAATTGCATCTGTAAGGTCCATAGGGGAAGTAATAGCTAGAGAAAGAGCTAGTTTCCAACAAGCTAAAGCAAATGGTGCTAACTTAGGAAACCAGGCACTGACATCCTCAACATGAAGTCGTCACTAGGGACGAGCTGAATAATATGGCTGAGGAGATCAATTAGAAAATGGAAAATAGTCAAAAGGCTCTGTTAGAGAAGCTCAATGCTTTGTTGACCCTATAGTCAAACCCCATTCCTAGGGCTATGCCTGGACCAGTGACTGTTGTAGAATAAGAGAATTCCTCCGTTTCTGGCCTGGATAGAAGGAACGGAAAGAAGAGACAAAGAAAGGTAATAACAGGATGCGGCATGGAGGAGAGTGAGAATACCCCACTCGGCTTAAGGCAACAAATCTTGAATCTGAATCAAGGGGCCAAAACCCCGCAGGAAGATATAGTTGCCAATCTCTCTGATTCAGAAGATGAAGAGCAAGGTAATCAGATGGAAGGGAACTTCAATGCATTCGACGATGCTAGAAACGTCCAAACTACCCCAGTTAGGCCAACTACAAGCCAACGGGGTCCCGCGGTAGTAGGTTCTCCCAAACATAGGAGGGCCTAGGCTTCAGCCCATATGCCAAGACCGTTGATAGAACCAAACACTCGGTGCAGTGACTGATTGCCCCCAAGGCTACTGGACATCAGAGACATACATAGCAGACATGGTCAAATGGCCAATGGACGAGAGTAAGGAACGAAAGGAAGATGAATGGGGATTTTCCTCGAGTTGGACCCTTTTTACCAATGAGATCTCGAATGTAATATACATTAACAAATTCAATATGCCAACTATCCCCTTCTATGATGGAACGAAGGACCCAAAACCCCATTTGTATAAGTACAACTGGTACGTGGACGGAGCCAATGCCCCAAATGCCATCTGCTGCCGATGTTTCCCTATTTTTCTAGAAGAGTCCCGTCTATATGGCTACCAGACTCCCTCCAAGATCCATTCTACTTTTAACCAAATTGCAACGAAATTCCTTGACCACTTGAGGCTTCATACCGCACAACCGAACGATGTCATGTCCCTATTCGGATTGGTCAAAGGGCATAACGAGTCATTGAAATGAATCATGAGTAGGTTTAACACCATGGTAATGGAAGTGAGCAACACCAATGAGGATATGGTTTTTATGGTGTTAGTCCATGCTATTCACCCAGAAACAAAGTTTGGGAAATAGATTAAGATGAAGCAACCTACCAACAGGAAAGACTTCAATCGTAAAGCAAGCCAGTACTTGAGATTGGAGGAAGCATAGGAATTGGAAAGAAAATATGCCAGTAAACAACAGATGGTCGTTGGGTAATGTGACATAGCGGCAAATCAAAACGAACATAATCCTAGAAATACTCAAGGAGTTGCAAGAAAAGAGCGAGAATTAGAAGAGAAGAAATAAAAACCCTAGTAAAAGAAATAATGTTTGCAGCAAGAAAAGAATTAGAGGGTTTAGACATGAGGACTATACCCCCCTGAATGACACTCCAAAGACTATTTATCTTGCAACACAAGAAACAGAAGAGTATAAGATACCTCTTAGAAAGGAGGTAATGGAACATAAAAAGCACTCTGGGAAATTATACCACTTCCATAAGATGCATGGGCATAATACAAACGAATGCCACCATCTTAAGGACCTCATCGAAGGGTTAATCCGAGACGACAAACTTCAATAACATGTGAAGAAGCCATAAAAACCCAATCAACCTATGGTCTCTTAACCTCCTAGAGAGTAATGAAATCAAGCTGGAACCAGCGAAGAAGGGTTAAAACATATTGACTAAAGTCTTATTATCGGGACAATATCTGGGGAACCACATCCTATGCAAAGGAGTTAGGGAGAGATGGAGCGATATGCGAGTTCATTAAAACATTCTCTGAAGGAATCGTGTATAGTAGTAGATGATGAAACTCTAGCCAAGCAGCAAAAGTTTCTGAGTGATGAAATAGTGTTATGCAATTGGGACATCAAAGGGATTGAAGCTCCAACTCTTAACCCAATAGTGGTGATAGTAGGAATCGGTCAAGCCGTAGTCCGGCAAGTGCTAGCTGATAGTGGCAGTTTAGTTAACATATTTTTGAACCAAATATTTTACTAAATGAATATTGGCATGAAAAGCATATCCGCATGCTAGACTATGATTTAGATATTTACCAGAGAAGCCAAACAACTGGTGGGAACAATCAGCCTACCTATGGAGCTTGGAGAGGGTGAACGATGAGTCACCCTCATTCATACTTTTGTGGTCGTGGATGAAATGTCAGCATACAATGCATTCTTGAGATGGCCCACATTAGCCAACTTTAGAATAGAATTAGCCCATTGGTGCCTTATAATGAAATTCACTACCAAGTCGAAACTGGAATAGTGAAAGGAGATCAAAGCGTTGCCCATGAATGCTACATTGTAGAGTTGCGCGAGTCAAGAAGAAAGGAAAAAGGAAAGGATGTGGGAAGGGCCCTCCACATCCATGAGCCCTTCGAATAGCAACTACAGAGCCACGCCTGGCTTAGGGACCATAGCTGATTCGACAAAGCCTTGGACCGTAGGAAGAAGAGCTCATGGGAGGATTGAGCAGCACCGACAGAGTTAACGGTGTCTGTCCTAGTCTGTATGGATGACCCAACACGGGTCATGAAAATTGGGTCGCACCTGGGAAACAAGATGCGATCAGAGTTAATCAAATTCCCCCGTGCCAATTTGGACGTGTTTGCTTGGACGCACTCCAATATATGTGGGGTATCACTTGAAAATTCCTGCCACATGCTCAATATTGATCCCAAATTTACACCAGTAAAGCAGAATAGGCGCAGCCTGGGCCTTGAGCGGTCCAAGGCATCGAGGGTGGAAGTAGATAAACTGATGGCCAATGGCTTCATCCGTGGTGCAACTTACCCTGTATGGGTATCAAATCCGGTCCTAGTCAAGAAATCTAATGGAAAATGGCAAACCTATATTGGTTTCTCGAACCTCGACAAAGCCTGTCCAAAGGATAGCTTCCTGCTTCCGAGGATTGATCAAAAGTAGATGGAATAGCAGGACATGAGCTGTTGTCATTTATGGATGCGTACTCGGGCTATAACCTGATCTTGATGCATGAACCAGACCAAGAGAACACCAGCTTCATCACCGATTTAGGACTGTACTACTATAGAGTAAGGCCATTAGGCTTAAAAAATGCAGGGGAAACGTACCAAAGGCTAGTGAATATTATGTTCAAATGCTAAATTGGGAAGAGTACATAGGTTTATGTGGATGACATGTTAGTCAACTCTAGAGTAGTTACTAACCATCTACATAATCTCATTGAAATGTTCGAAATATTCCGTAAATACGAAATGAAGCTCAAACTACTTAAATGTCGCTTCGGAGCAGCCTCTAGGAAATTCATATGATTCATAGTAAGTGCCCAGGGAATTGAAGAAAATTCGGAGCAAATAACAACATTACAGGAAGTACAAGCACCTAAAAATAAGAGAAAACTTCAAAGCTTGAATGGAACGGTCGCAGCACTAAGTCGGTTCATCTCTAAAGCTATAGACAAGTGCATATCGTTCTTCGATGCACTAAAGAAAGGAAGGAAAAACTTCGAATGGAGTGAAGCTTGCTAGATAGCTTTTAAGGGACTGCTATGACACATGGAAGCTCCCTCGATTTTATCAAAGCCGTTGGATGGAGAAGACCTATTCATTTGTTTAGCGGTTTCCCCACATGCACTGAGCGTGACTCTCGTGTGGGAAGAAGCGAGAACCCAACGACTTGTGTACTACATTAGCAAATGATTCATTGAAGCTGAGAAGAATTACCTAAAGCTGGAAAAGCTAGTGTATTGCCTTTTGATCGCATCCCGAAAATTACGACCACACTTCTAGGCTCATCTGATTAAAGTATTGACTGACCATCCCCTGGAGCAAGTTTTATACCGAGTAGAAACTTCTAGACGACTACTCAAGTGGAATATAGAGTAGAGCCAATACGACATCACATACCATCCAAGGAGAGCAATCAACAGGCAAGCGTTGGCCGACTTCATTACCGAATATACAATAAGGGACGAGGAGGAGGAAACTCAACCGGAAGCAAGCACACAATGGAAGCTCTTCGTCGATTGTGCATCAAACAACCTTTATTCGAGAGTATGGGTAGTACGTGAAACCCTCGAGAGGTGAGCCATTAGTTATGCTTTGCACCTAGAATTCCTAGCAACAAATAACGAAGCAGAATATGTAGCCTTGATCCCAGGGCTAAAGGCTGTGAAGGAACTCAGGATAACATCTTTTCACATACACAAGGACTCCCATCTGATTGCTTGTCATGTGAAAGGGGAATAACAAGCATGTGGAGAAAATCTTGCCCCATACCTATCCAGAGACCAGAGTACAAGAACTGTTAAGTATTATCGAGCACTACACCATAAATCACATCCCATTAGAGCAAAACACCAAAGCAGGTTATTTGGCTAAGCTGGCAAGCTCCGAGGAAGCCCGCTCATTGGGAATGGTTTCAGTTGAAACGCTAACCAAACCGAGCATAGACAAAATGGACTAGATTCTAGAGACCACCGTCGAGCCAAATACATGGATGACAATGATAAAGGACTATCTGCTTGCAGGAACCCTACCAATTGACCAAAATCAACGCAAGCAGCTCCTTTGCATGGTGCCAAGTTTCATGATACAGGATGAGATACCCTATCGAAGGAGATGCTCGACCCTCTTCTTAGGTGTGTGACCGATGATGAAGCACGACAAATCCTGAAGGAAGTACATGAAGACGAACGCAGAGACCACACTGGGGGGAAGACGCTGGCAAAGAAATTCCTTCGACACAGATACTTTTGGCCAACAATAAATCACGACACCAAAGATCACGCCAGAAGGTGCGGTCGGTGTCAAAGATTCAACAAAATTAAGAAAACTTCTTCAACGGAACTGAACTGACACAAATGTTCAGCCCATGGCCTACGATATGAGGGATCGATCTGATCGGCGTCCTTCCAATAGGTAAATGAGGAGCCAAATATGCTATAGTTGCCGTAGGCTATTTCACAAAATGAACCGAAGCGGAACCACTGGCCACCATAACCACAAAGAAAGTTATTGGCTTTGTCACTAAAAATATCATTTGCAGGTTAAGTGTGCGGCAAAAAATCATCGTTAACAATGGAACTCAATTCGAAAGTGCCAGGTTCAAAGACTTTGCCAGGCGCTTCTGAATCAAGAAAAACTTTTCCACAGTGGTTCATCCTCAAGCAAACGGGCAAGTGGAAGCAATAAACAAGATCATCAAATCCACCATTGTTGGCTCGGTTTTCCAGTAAGCAGAGAGAGAAGAAAGAAAGGAAAAAAAAGTAGGCTCTAAATATTTTGTCTGGCATGACATATCCAACACCAGACCAAATATTTGGTCCAGTACCTAGACATGTTGGACCTACCGGACCATATATTTGGTCTGGCAAATAAGGGGCTCCAAAGGTAGAAGCACCAATCCAAACGTGGAAGAATGACCAAGCCAAGAGCTCCTACTGAGATGCCAAACTAGATTCAGAAAGCTAAAATTTCAACCTCCACACTTCACAACTCCATTGTATAAATATCATAGCTCCTTAACGGCAATGAGGACCGGATTTTTGAGGAAAGAGGGAAAACTCCGTTGAGAGTTAGTCACTCCAGCTACTTTAAGTTTTTTCTCTTTCTAATCAAACTGGTACTTGTAATCAAATCAAAGCAAGAATAATAAAATGGGCAGTGTATATAGGCATGTTCTAGCCGAACCACTATAAAACTTTGTGTGATTTACTTCCTTAACTATTTTCCAACTCAAAGCCTGTGAACTGTTCTGTGACTGCAAAAATTGTCTGTTAACGTATTGGAACATTAAAAGCATCATTCGAACGAAGTTAAACGTGACTTAGTTAAATTCAAACTTAGGGGGTATGCCTAATTTTTATGCAAATTTTTTTGGTGCTTTTACTGAGAAACAACATAGAGAGTCGAACTCTTCTATCCATCCTCCTTCCAAACCCTAACTCAGCGTTAGAACATAGCTCCCTCTAGGCGCAACGCCGATAAGTGTAAGAATGCGGCCACTGCCAGTACACTCAGTCCCATCGAAGAAGATCAAGAAAAACTAGCCACCCACTCTCAACTTCCAAGCTCAACTGTCACTCGAGAAGACTAAGATAGGGTTGTGAATGAGATGACTAACCGCTTCGATGCCCAGCAAAAATCTTTAGTAGACCAACTCATGATACTCTTGAGAGGAACGGAGGAATCCACTCACAATGCTGAATCTCGAGGTGAGTCTCAATCTAGAGAGGCGCGTAGAAGGAATAGATCCCCTGCGAGTAAAGAATTCAATCAAGAAGATGTGAGAACTCGAAGCCGACCTAGGACTCAGCCCGAAGCCGGTCTTGAAAGATCATCAAGAGCTAGGCGTAGTCAAAAAGGCACCAGGCAAGGACCAACTATGGATGACCTATCATTCTTTGAACCAACCATCGCCAATCCAGCCTCAATCAAGGTTCCATATACCATTAGTATCAAAGGGAAGCCCCTACTTCTCCAAGGGTTACCCAAGAATTCGGGAAGAGGATGACACACCTCTTCAGAGAATATCTCAGGCATGAACAAATCGAAAAAGGGATAGGGGCAAGGGTGTCCAGCCCTTTCACCAGGGATATAGAAGCTATAGCCACTCCTCGAGAATGAAAGATTCCCATCATGCATCCCTACAAAGGCACATCCGACCCAATCATCCACTTGCAAAGTTATACCTAACACATGCTCACGAATGGAGCAATAGAGGGTGTGTTGTGCAAATGTTTCCCATTGTTCATGTCATACTTAGCAACCACATGGTTTTGTTGCCTGCCTCATTGCTCTATTAGTTCTTGGGAAATGTTGAAAGAAAAATTCATAAGTCAATTCTGAATCCATCTAGAACAACCTAAGGATGCCTATTCCCTGCCAGACGTAAAACAGAAAGCACGAGAAACCCTGCAGCAGTATCTTACATGTTTTAATGCTGCCGCAATAGCAGCACAAAACACTGATGAAAGACTTACACTGATGGTGTTGTGCGGAGGCATCCACCCTGATTCAAAGCTCGCAAGAAGATTGACAAAGGAAAAGCCACTAACTCTTCAAGATTTCTTTTATGAAACTGGAAAGCGCATGAGATTGGAAGACGCAACAGCCCACCGACATAGCGAGCAATCCGCAAAGGCTTCAAGCGTCCAAAGAAACATGGGTGCCCCACTCTGAGGGGAGGGGAATAATTAGAAAAATGAAGGAAAAATCGCCATTAAGGCAATTCTATGACTGAAAAAGGCAATAAGCGATGATACAAACGTAGACCAAGATTCAATTCACACTCCTCTAAACGACACTATGGAGAACATTTACATGGCTACTCAACACGAGTTGAAATAAAAATGCCCTCCGTACAAAAAAGAGTCAAAAGCTACAATTAGAACAGGAAAATATTGTCGCTTCCATCAGTCTCATGGGCATAACACTAAAGAATGCCAATATTTGCGAGATCTCATTGAGGAATACATCCGAAAGTAGAAACTAGAGCGATATGTGCAGAAAAGATGCAACTCTCCCGCTCCGGTCCATGAAGGATCTAGGAAACCTCGTAAGGGAACAACAAGGAAGGAGTAGGTACAAGCCACTCCAACCAGGAGAAGATAATTGTCCACAACATATCTAGAGGCCCGCATATAGCCGATGGAAGTAGGGCTGAAATGGAGAGGTATGGGAAATCCTTGAGAGACATGAAAGGATATGTTCATTCCATAACCGAAGGACGCATCTCAAAACGGAGAGAAAGAGTCGACTTAACCTTCAACAATGAAGATTTGGTTGGAAAACGGTATTTGCACACCGATCCCATGGTTATCTCCGCCTGGATCATCCCGGTAGAGGTGTTTCGCATTTTTGTCAATATTGGAAGCCCGGTGAATATTTTGTTCAAACATGCATTCAATGAAATGAAGTTATCAGTGAAAGACGTATCTTCATGCCATAAGCCCTTACACAGGTTCACTAGGGAATCCACGATGCTGCTTGGACAACCAGACTTGTTCGTTGAGCTAGGATGTCACCTCCGAACAGTTGTTCTAAAGCAAACATTCGTCCTGGTAGACGGACACTCTGCCTATAATGCATTCTTTGGAAGACCCATGTTGTCATACTTCTAGGTATTCTTGGCACTATGGAGCTTGAAAATGAAATTCCCAACAGATAACAGAATAGGAGAAGTAGAAGGTGATCAAGACGTAGCTCGCGAGTGCTAAGTGACTAAACTTCGCTAAAATAAGAAAAGGAAAAAGGGAAAGGTGTGGGGGTAGCCCTATTCAAAAAAAATGCGAAAGCATAGAAATCAAAGAAGGCCCCTCCTCTCGAATATATTAGTGACCTGTTCAAGGAGTTAAACCTGAGAGATAGAGAGGAGGAAGTCAATACCGAGCCTGTTGAGGCTATGGAACATGTGACGGTAGACGAACACGACAAAACATGGCTTTTAAAGATAGGTTCTCAATTGAACTAGAACCTCAAACTCCAGTTGATAGGATTTCATAAGAGGTTGGATGTATTAGCATGGACCCACGAAGACACGATTAGGATATCCCCAAAAATAGCTTGCCATTCCCTCAATAATCAACCAACCAAGATCCCAATAAAATAGAAGAAAAGAAGCATGGGGATAGAACGATCAACTGCTCTCAATGAAGAGGTAAAGAACTTACCCGCTAATGGCTTGAAGCAATTTACCCAAAATGGAACTCCAACCTGTCATGGTGGAGAAGCCTAATGGAAAGTGGCAGACCTGCATTGATTTCTCTAACTCAATGATGCTTGCCCTAAAGATTTATTTCCTTTACCTCGAATCGACCGATTGGTGGACGGAACCTTAAGACATGAGTTCTTGTTGTTGTTCATGGATGCATACTCAGGATACAACTAGATTCCTATGCGTGTGCTGGATCAAGAACATACTAGCTTCATTACGGTCTAGGCCTGTATTGCTACAAGGTCATGCGCTTCGGGCTTAAGAACGCTAGTGCAACCTATCAACGTCAAGGTAATAAGATGTTTGAGCAGCAAATTGGTCAGTTCATGGAGGTCTATGTTGACGATATGCTTGTCAAATCAAGGAGAGCCACATATCATCTAAGCCACCTGAACGAGATGTTCCAAGTACTACGCAAATAACAAATGAAGCCGAACCCTTTGAAATGCTCTTTTGGGGTGTCTTTAGATAAATTCTTAGGTTTCATTGTACATGCTAGAGAGACAGAGGCGAATCTTGAAAAGGTACAAGCATTGAAAGGCATCAAAATCCCAACAATATGAAGGGAAATGCAGAGCCTGAATGGGAAGGTAGCAGCTCTGAGCAGGTTTATATCCAAAGCAATAGACAAGTGTGTCCCGTTCTTTGAAACCCTTAAAAAGGAAAAAAGGAAATTTGAATGGACTGACGAGTGCTACTCAGCTCTCCTGGGCCTGCTAGAACATCTACAAAAGCCGCCAGTACTCTCCGCTACAATAGATGGAGAGAGCCTCTACTTATACCTAGTTGTATCCTCCCATGCGCTAAGTGCCGCATTAGTGTGAGAAGATGATTACGTCCAAATACCGGTATACTTCATTAGCAAGCGATTCACGGACAAAGAAGCTAGATACCCTAAGATCAAAAAATTGGCTTACTGTTTACTCATACCATCCAGTTAATTGTGACATTACTTTCAATCACACTCCATTAGAGTTCTAACGATCAACCCTTGAGAGAAGTCAAACATAAACTAGACATGTCAGGGCGCCTGTTAAAATCGTGCATTGAGCTAAGCCATATGATATTATTTACCACTCACGCACCATAATTAAAGAACAAGCTTTGGCAGATTTCATAGCTGAGTTCACGATGGGAGATGAGGAGGCAATGGTAAGAATTAAGGAAACTTTCAAATTGAATAAGTTTGTTAATGGAGCATCGAACGAGCTCGGCTTGAGGGCAGGAATCCTAATAGTCACACCTCGAAGAAGAAAAATAAGCTATGCACTAAGACTAGAGTTCTCTTTAACCAATAATGAAGCTGAATACGAGGCAGTGATAGCTGGCTTAGAAATCATTAAATAAATAGGAGTTAGGTCGATATGTATACATAGTGATTCACAACTAATTGTGAACCAGATCCTTGGAGAATTCCAGACTCGTGGACAAAAACTTGCATCTTACCTCAAAAGGGCCAAAACCCTCTTTTATGCGCTAGATTACTATGTAATAAAACACATCCTATAAGGGGAAAATCAAGGGGCGGACGCCCTCGCCAAAAAAGCTAGCATAAGGGGCGAGCCAATGCCTAGGGAAACCCCATCATGGGTTAAACCACACCATGTTTCGAGTGTCTGCAAACCACGACGACCACCGATAGGGAAGAGACATGGATAACCTCCATGATCAAATACTTGCAAGAGGGAACCTTATCAACATATCGAAACGAAGTGAGGAATATTCTAAGGAGGGCTTCCTTCTATACCATCCAGAACGGCATACTGTACTGTCGCGATTTTTCCAAGCCACTACTAAGATGTGTCATTGGGAATGAAGCAAAAGATATCCTTAATAACATTCATCAAGGGAGTTGTGGCGATCACATCAGAGGCCAGCTCTAGCTTGGAACATCCTATGCTATGGATACTTTTGGCCCGTGCTGAATAAGGATGCAGCCGAGTCCACTAAGAAATGTGCCAAATGCCAAAGATTTGCCAAAATCTTGAGATTGTCTCCTACTGGTTTAATCCAGATGGTTACCCCATGGCCCTTTGCCATTTGGGGAATTGATCTGATTGGGGAATTCCCCGTGGATCGCGGAGGAGCAAAATATGTCATAGTGGCAGTGAATTATTTTACCAAATGAGTGGAAGCGGAACCATTGAACAAAATTTCATCTAGCAAGGTGATAAACTTCCTAATACATAACATCATGCACAGGTATAGGGTGCCACAGAAGATCATATTAGATAACGGACTCCAATTCGATAGTGAAGAAATCTCCATTTGGTGCCACGAGCATAGGATTGCTCGAAGCTTCTTGACTATAGCATATCCCCAGGTAAATGGATAGGTCGAAGCAGTAAACAAGGTTTAGAAGACACTGATCAAGAAGAAGCTTGAGAATTCCAAGGGGGTCGTGGGTGGAAGAACTGCCTACTACACTATGGGCTTATTGAACTTCCTATAAAACCTCAATGGGGCGCACGCCTTTCGAGTTGGCATACGGAGCCAAAGCCATGCTCACCGTCCAAAAAGTGGTCCCCTCACACCGAAGGATGCATTACAATCCAAAAGAAAATGAGGAGCTCTTAAGCATGTCACTCAACCTGATCGAGGAGAAAAGAAGAGATGCTGCCCTCAAAGCCACCACTCATAGACAGAAGGCGGCAAAGCAGTACAATTCTAAGGTGAAGCCTCGAGCACTGCAAGAGGGAGACTTAGTACTCAAGCGGGTCTTCCCATGGCCAGGAGCACTAGATCCAATTTGGGAGGGGTCGTTTGTTGTTCATAAGGATATTCATAATGTAGCTTACATCTTATCAACGGTGGACGGAGAAGCATTTGTGAAAGCATGGAATCTCCAACATCTCTACCATTATTACTCTTGAACTATAAAGAAGCATGTACTAACTAAACCAATAAAAGAAAGACAGTGGAAGTAGGCATATTTCGGTCAAACCACTATAAAAATTGGTGTCTAACATCTTATTTAAACATTCTTTCATTTAATTGTTTATCTGATGACTATTCCTACTATGAGCAATCGTAGGCGCTCACTGATAGTGGTGAAAATAAAATAGCCATGATAAGAGGCACGAAACCAGCCTTGGCAATTCACTACTGACGATCGGCACCCTTAAGCCGACAATGATAAACCGACTATAAGCCAAGGATTAGGCATGATTTATAGCCTAGGAAGTTCATCATTGACGTTCAGCTCGTCTGAACTGCGAACCGATTATAAACCCCACGATTAAGGCATGGTTGTAGCTAGGGATAGTTTACAGTTGACGATGGGCATTATGCACGTCGGCAATGATAAATCGAATAACACTCATGACACGAGCAATAGCCTGAGTAGTTATCATTCACGATCGGCCCTGAATATAATAATGCGTTTATGGTTTTCTACATCTCAAAACATAATAATGGTTAACTAAGTCTTAAAAAGTTCACAAATAGACAAAGCAGACTACATAAATCATGCACCACAAAAGTCGTTCCAGATAAACATGCAAAAGGCTGAAATTGAACATTATAACATTAAAATCTGAATATACAAAGATTTTCGTTTATATATATACATATGCAGATCAACCATACATCCTCCAAGATTACATGCAAAAGGAGAAAAGAAAATCGCCTCGACTAAGAAGAGCGGACAACCTTGCCACTCCGCCAGCTTCCTCCAACCATGTCCTTTGGGAGCTCGTAACGCTCGAGGGACTCGCCCTCTTTTAGCAACCTCTCACCAACACCCTTTGAAGGCCCGACCTATCCCAAAGACGTCCCTGCATGGTGTAAGTAAGAAAGATCATAAGTTTTGCAGTCTAGGATAAGTAACAACGAAGCTAAACTAAAAGGACGAGATATTTATGGTAATATGGTGTGAGTCACCAAGCCCCTAAAGATCCTAGCCTTCTTCATCGTCCACATCCTCCACCAACAACTCATACCCCTTGGCAATGGCCTTAGTCTCTTCCACTGGAAACTGACTATTCACCCCCCAATGTCAAGCAAGGCTCCTTCCTCCTATGCAACCCCAGCCTTAGTCTCCTCAATAAGCCGAGCATGGATTCCTGCCATCACCTGGGGATAGTCTTCCATCCATTGAAGGTTCCCCTATCTCCAGAACATGTAATAAGTATCCTTCATCATTTAGTTGACTGTCTCATAGAATTCGCTAGATTTTTCGACTTCGGTTTGAAGGGGAACCACTTTATTAATGTACCATTCCTTGTCCTTTCTCATCTGGGCCTGCTCCGCCTTCAACATATCAATCTTAGCCTTGTACGAGTCCTTTTCCTTCCATACTCGCCCTGAAATTTCTTCAGCTCGGCCAAGGCTTCCTACAACTTCTTCACCTTACCTTGAGAGCGCAGATCCGCTCTAGATCCTTCTGTAGAGCCTCATCCACTAAACTGATAGCCTTGTCAATCTATGCCTTGCATAAGACGGTAGCCTCTCTCGTCGCTTCCTCCTTGGCTTTCTTTATCTCGGCTGCACGAGATGCTTCGCCAGTCCCCAACTTTGCATTCTTTTCCCTTAGCGCTTTACAAAGATACTCTACCTCCAAGCATAACCATATATTAGCACTACCTACTTCCTGACTAGCCTTGGCTAGTCGGGACTGATAATCAAAGAGGTTTCTGGTCTCATTAGTAATCTGGACCATTCTCGTTGTCAAGTTAGCAAATTCATGAGTTTTTGCCTTATCCAAGATCCGGACCAGAGTTTTTCGAGGTAGAAGGAACTCGGTATCAGAATCGACTGGGTGACGACCCACATAGTCGGGGTTTATATCAAGGCGACTCTCAAAGGGATTCTGCATCCGTGGCTGATAATTTGAGAAATAGGTATCGAAATTTTCTTCCCCTATATCGTCAGGCACTTCATGCATTTCAGGACATATTGAATTTTGGCGGTGGCGACGAGAAGAAGATCAAGAACCAAGGAAGGTCGCTAAAAGTGACTGTGCTACAGGATCGTGTAATATAGATAAACTATTTATGCGGAATATAAACTAAGTATGTAAATAGTAAAAAAATTAACACTAGAGATTTTTATACTGGTTCGAACTCCCGTTCCACATCCAGTCCCAGACTCATTGTGGAATTAAACTAGTAACCCTTACTTAACCCGGAGAAATAGATTTACACCGCCTGAGCAACCGAAAAAGACTTCGACCGCCTAAGCAACTGAATAGGACTTCTACCGCCTGAGCAACCGAACATGACTTCTTTACAAAAATTATCGAACTATAGTGAGCTCTTTAAATAGCACAGATAAGTCAATTAAGTACAATCTTCCTATAATCTTCTCCTTTATGATATATAGTGTAATGTGCTTGAGAATTGTTGAAGATAGAATGATTAACGATCAGAGAGTGTATGCAGTTTGAGTGCAATTTGAAAATAGAGAGTAAGAGATAAGAATTCAAGAATATTAAAATTAGTTAGGTTATTTGTTTGTTGAATTATGAAATCTATTTATAGTGATTAAACAGTTGCAATTATTCATGAAAGATATTATTCAAAATGAACAGGTGCAACTATTAATTTGAAAAAGTTTCTCTTCGATGAAGAGAAGTGTCTTTTCACAAAATAGCTATTGAAAATATTCAGCTGACTAAAATAATAATTCAGCCTTCTGAATTTGATAAAATCAAAAACAGCAAAGAAATAGGCAAATTTTGGCCTAAAATAGTCGGCTAAATTAACTCATTCAGCTGGTTGAATATTGTGAAACAATAAAATTGTTTCAGCAAACAAATGGCTGAATGAGTTCATTCAGCCAGCTGTTTTCAGCCTTTTGTGCATGTTTGAGCATGTGTGTGTATGTTTATATATATAAACACACACAATTCATGAGAGATTTTAACATATTTCTAAATAGCATATAGACTCTAAACGAAAGGCTATCAGCTTCAAAATATTCTGAATACGAATCTGCAACGAATCTCCTGCATATGTGATTAGTACACACAAATGTTGATTTATATAGTTTTCACAATCAAAACGATGAAAAATCGAGATTCCAACATTCTCCCCCTTTTTGATGATGACAACTATATTAGTATTAATAATATATTTACAAAAATACTTAAATGAACACTACTACTCCCCTGTCAATATGCACAATAATTTAAGCTAGCTTTCTCACCTTTTTCATCGACAAAAAGAAGGATAAAAATAAATGCATGTAAATATTGCAAAGCATAGATTAAAATAAATACTTGAGATGTCATTACGAAAAGAAAATCACAATATCCATACAACATTATATAGACAACTAAAAAAGTACCATAGAAGTTTTGAAATATATTACAAACTGGAAAACAAAGTTCATAGATTATACTAAAATTGGATAGAGCTAGAGGGCTCATCATCATCAGTATCTTAACTTGAAGACGGCCGTTGAACGGGAGATGGATTGTAAGCTTCGTTGGATGTAGAAACCGAAAAATAGATTTTATCCAATATCTTATTAAGAAATTCTTTCATGGAGTTAAATTTCTTCTTTGTCTTCTTTTCAAGAGAATTAATTTCCCAATGAAATTTTGATTGGTTTCGAGAGAGGGTGATGATAGCTTGTCTGGAGGAAGTTTTTGGGCCAACAACTTAAATGGAGCCATCGTTCTCTTCTTCTTCTTCATGTTGGGTATGCGAAGAGGAGGGAATACTAGTGCCACGAGGTTGTGGAACACCTTGTTGAACATTGTGAGACCATTCTTGAAAAGAAATGATTTGCTGTGGAGGAGGCTGGGGAGGAAGACCCATCAATCCAATGGCTTTTGCACCTAATTCACTAATGCTCGAAAATTCGGAGTCAGGCATTGGAATGCCAAAGTTGAGAAAGATACGCATAATATGAGCGCAATAATGGATGGTCATATTTTCTTCGGATTGTGATGTCTTGAAATTAGTCTAAAATGATTTTGCCCCAATTTACTTATTTGTTGGAGTAGATTGAACAGAGGGCTTGAAAATCTCTTTTATAAAAAAATTCATAACTTCTCGTTCGAGGTTGTAGGGAGCGAATGAAAGCACGGTGAGTAAGTCATGCTAGCGGCCTTAAGACGCTAGATTTTAATATACTTAAATTGGTAAAGTGATTGGACAAGAAACGATGTGAAACTTCATATCTATGATCCATATCAACTTACATATCATATATATCAACACCTTGATAGGGACAGTTTAAAATATTGCCTAATCTTTGCAAAGGCAAAAAGATTTTAGTACCACAAACTATTGACCAAACACAATCATCTCGATTTTGAGGATTATGGTGGTCTATGTCATGCCCCACCTCTATACCCACGCTAGCCAAGGACACTATGGGGTAATGCCATCAACTAGCACGGAAAATAAGGCTATTGAGGAGCGACTATCCGTGTAATTGCTTTGTGGGAGCAACGATATGTCAGATAGTACAACATGCATTTGGTTTAAGGAGGAAATCCGACATTCCGATACAAACTCAAAGCTACTACATAGTGGCTATATATATTCTTCGGAAATAAATATAGAAATAAGCATAACATAAATCAGTCATAGACATCCATATCACAAAGGCAGAAAAAGATATGAATATATAACACGTGAAAGTGTACATCAGAGTAGTGGTCAAACAAGATCCACAATGTCACAAAAGAATAGCCACATGTGCTAGACAAAAGAATATGGATACGTCAATGAGTCTATATCTCAATTGTATACAACAAAAACTACTAATCTAAGTAGTTAGCCAAAAGTCAAGGTGATAATCCCATATGTGAAGTGAAGCAGAAGCACCTGTAACATCTCGGTCTGACCCGAGTATTATTTAGTAAGAAAATAATAAACGGATCAGTCTAGCTATAAGTATCAGATAAAATGATATATAATAAGAGATATGACAAAAGCATATGATAACCATAAAGCCATACTATGAAAAGTATGCAATTGAAAAATCAACTAGGGATTAATCAATATCACAATAATCTTCTCAAAGATCAAAAGGAATGTCATACTCTATATTATTATTCACCAAAACCATAAGTATTGACAATAATATCAATGCCAATCACAAAAGTCAATGACACACAAAATTCACCAATGCACTAATATTCATAAAACTTATCAATGTAAATCACGAAAATTGGTGAAAAACAAATTCTAGAAATCATCAATGGAAGTCCAGAAATCACATAAAGGGGGAGCCCTATCACAAAACGGGAGCATGAAAGCTCACCAACACGTGTATCACAAACGGGACGTTATCCCATGGTCGCTAACCTTAGAGCCGGTGCAACGACGTAGTACAACGGTACGCCCGAGGAACCAGAAACTCAAATAGTTCGAAACAACGACGTAGTACAACGGTACGCCCGATGGACCGAACTCCATAAAAGAACGTGAGATCGCTAGCCCACAAAAGTTGAGTTGAAACTCCAAATAATACACAGGTCGTTAACCTATAAAAGAAATGAGACGAAACTCAATAAGACGAGGTACTGTCCCCTACGTGGACAAAGAAACATAGCATATCGCTAGTCTAATCACAAAAATGATCATCATCGATCATCAAGAAGTGTCAATTACAATAAGCTAGTAAATATATGAGCTTAGCCTCATGTCTCATAACCACTAGCTTAACTTAAATATTTACGAACAAATTGTAGATCTCCACTAAGTGTCACAAGAGATTCAATCGAACAAGTCCAAGAATTAATCGACGAAGTAAACGCAAGTGTTTCATAACACCTGTTTTACTAAGCCATTTAATTAGATTTCTCGTACGAGTGAGGTGAAGGTTTGTATATACTAGTAGATTGGAAAGCGGTCTTATAAACAAGATTGATATTGAAATATTGTTGAAATCGTTTTAATAAAAGTGTTTTGATATTTACTACGAGTATTGAAATCTTCATATTTTTAAAATGACAAATCACAAAAATGATCGTAGAAACAATTAACCACAAAAATTCACATCCGGAGACGTGACTGAAAACCCAAAGAACTCGATTCCAAATTCATCGAAGTGGAAATGGCCTAGCGACTCAACACGGCGTGACCTAGCAGCTGAGCAATCTAAGTGGTAGTGGCATAAGTGCAGGCCGAACGACCTAAGGAATGGTGTGACCCAACACATGGCCGACCTAACTGCAAACGTCCTAAGGAAACGGCCGAGCGACCTAACACATGCATGACCTAACTGCATGCGACCTAAGAGATGCGGCCAAGGTAGTGCGACCTAAGGGGTACGCGACCTAAGGAATGCGGCCAAAGGGGGTACGCGACCTAAGGAGGTCAGCGACCTAAGACAAGTCGACCTAAATGGGAAGAGCAACCCGAGCGACCTATGTGGTTAGCGACCTAAGAGGCTGCGACCTAACTTGGTTGCGAGGTAGCAGGTGTGGCTTATCACGGCCGAGCGACCTAGGGGGGTTTGCGACCTAATGGGTGGAACGATCTAATGGTCGAACGACCTAATGAATAACCAAGGCCGAGCGACCTAATGACCTAATGAATAACCAAGGTCGTGCGACCTATGGAACGAACGACCTAACTACAGGCCGAAAATCACCATTGTGCAGGCCGAGCGAACTAAGGGTTTTGGAGCTCAAAACTCGCTCAATTTGCAACCGATCGAGCACGGACGCTAGAGAATTATGCCCATAGGCTACCCGGTCGTATTGGCTCCTCGATGCATCACCAAAAACGTGTTTAAACATCAAAAGATTGGATTTTTAAAGATTTGAACCCAAAACACTAAAAATTGGGATTTTTACCAACTCAATCCAAATCAATGGCAAATGCATATGTAAAAGTGTTAGGAATTCATACCTAACAATCAAAGATAGTTATAGACAAAGATGTGAGATAAAAATCTCACCTTTACACAAAATTTATGAAGAAGAAGCTTGAAATCAATGAAGAATCAATGGCTTCACTTTGAATTTGGAGTTAGATGTTGGATTTGCAAATGAACTTGAGCTTGGAGTTTTAATTTCCCATTCCTTCCTCCATTTTTGTTGAAGCTTGAGTGTTAGAAAATAAAAGTAAAGTTATGAAGAGAAGGGGGTTGAGTTAGAATTAATAGCTTAGGCTAATGGGCTAAACCAAACCAAAAGCCCAAAGTGAAAAAGTAGCAAAACTCCACTAACTCCAAACACATCAAAGTTTATACTCAAAAAGATCCCAAACGGCGTTTTGGAACTAATGGGAGTGGTTCCGAGTCCTAATTCGACTGTATGCAAAAAGTTACTTTTTAGACTAAAATCCAACTAACGATAAAATATTAAAATAAAATATTTAAATATTCAATCGTAAAATATGCTAGTTGTTCCAAACTCCCCTCCTTAAAGAAATTGCGTCCTCGCAATATTTAAGAAGAAAATATAAGGTAACAACCATGAAAGCATATCAACACCGAAGAAATTTGAAATAAGAATTTCACCTCAAAGAGCACGAGAAAGTATGTCCGGATGTGTTCGCTCGATGAACTCTCTAGATTCCCAAGAGCAATCCTTAGGATTTGAGGACCATTGGACTTTAACAAGCGGACATCTTTATTTCGAAGGCGCTTGACCTCCGAAGCAATAATACGAACAGGATGTTGCTCATAAGTTAAATTAGGTGAAACTTCAATTTCTTCCACAACACCGGGCTTAAGAATAGAATCGAAATCTTGAAGACATTTCCGTAATTGAGAAGCGTGAAACACGTCATGAATAGCAGAAAACTGAGCCGGTAATAAAAGGCGATAAGCAACGGAACCAATACGTTCGGCGATAGGAAATGGTCCAATATATCGAGGCGCTAATTTTCCCGATCGATTGAAACGTACAACACCCTTCATAGGTGAGACACGAATAAACACAAGACCTCCCACAGAAAATTTTAATTTCCTTCTCCGGTTATCAGCATAGGATTTTTGTCTACTCTGGGCTTCTTTCATCCTATGACGAATAAGGTCAATCTTTTCTGTGGAATCACGAATAAAATTTGGACCGAAAACCAGCTTCTCACCAGCCTCAAGCCAACAAGAAGGAGATCGGCATAGCCTTCCATAGAGTGCCTCAAAAGGAGCCATACCAATACTAGATTGGAAGCTATTATTATAGGAAAATTCAACAAGAGAAATATGATCTTCCCAACTTCCACCAAAATCAAGAACACATGCACGAAGAAGATCTTCAAGAGTTTGATTCACATGCTCAGTTTGTCCATCGGACTGGGGATGATAAGCGGTGCTAAAATTAAGCTTCGTTCCCCAAGCTTTTTGAAGACTCTTCCAAAATCCACTAGTAAACAATGGATCACGATCACTAACAATAGAAGTAGGGACTCCATGCAATTTAACATTTCTTTGATAAAGAGTTTGGCCAAGAGAGGAACGGTTCGATTGGATCGAACGTGAATAAAATGGGCGGATTTAGTAAGTCTATCAACTATCACCCATAAGCTATCATGACCCGAACGAGAACGGGGAAGGCCGTCTATAAAATCCATGGAAATTTGATCCCACTTCCAAATTGGAATTTCTAAAGGTTGCAACAACCCACCGGGCCTTTGATGTTCGGCCTTGACAAGTTGGCAAGTCATGCAACATTTAACAAAGTTAGCAATATCAGATTTCATTCCCTCCCAATAATAAAGTCGCTTCATATCCGCGTACATTTTACTACTACCGGGATGAATGTAAATTTAGAACGATGTGAATCTTCTAAAATATCTTTACGAAGATCACTAATATTTGGCACGATAAGTCTACCAAATTTCCGAATACCGCCACGAGAATCAATATCAAAGTCTTTCAAACCTTCAATATCAATTTTATCCCTAAAATTTTGGCCAAGAAGAGCCAATTCGGGATCTAGCTTTTGAGCTTCAAGAATGCGGTCTAAAAGAGAAGGATGAGCCTCAAGACTACATAAAACAAGAGATGAACATAAATCGGAAACACGATCTCAAATCTCACAAGTGGATAGAATTCTGAGATCATTCCATTCGGATATCATCATAGAAACAATAGCTTGTTGCTTACGACTAAGTTCATCGGCAACACGATTTCCCTTTCCGGGGGTATAAAGAATATCAAGATCATAAGCTGCAAGAAATTCGAGCCAACGTTGTTGAAGCAAATTAAGTTCCTTTTGAGAAAATAGATACTTCAAAGGTTTGTGATCGGTGTAGAGAATAAATTTTCCCCCCAAAAGATAACGACGCCAAATACGAAGGGCGAAAACAATAGCCGCGAGTTCTAAATCATGAGTGGCATATCTAGTCTCGGCTGGCTTCAATTGCCAAGAAGCATAAGCAATAACACGTTCTCTTTGCATAAGAACGACACCCAAACCAACGCGACTAGTATCGGTATAAAAAATAAAATCTTGGTTTCCCTCGGGAATAACAAGAATAGGAGCATCGGAAAGGAGTTCTTTTAATTTCTGAAAAGAAGCTTCACATTTGTCCGACCAAATGTATTTAATACCTTCCTTTGTCAAACTAGTAAGAGGCATGGAAATTTTGGAAAAGTCCTTTATGAAACGGCGGTAATAACCTGCCAATCCAAGGAAACAACGAATTTCCGTCACACTCTCCGGTCTCTTCCAATTTTGAATCGCTTCAATCTTTGAAGGATCCATGGAAATTCCGGATTTGGAAATAATATGACCGAGAAATTTCACACGAGATTGCCAAAAGTGGCATTTAGAAAATTTTGCTTTTAATTGATTGCTCCTAAGAGTTTCCAACACAATCCGAAGATGTTTTTCATGCTCCTCCTCGGTTTTAGAATACACAAGAATATCATCAATAAAGATGAGACAAACCGATCGAGGAAGTCTTTGAAAACTCTATTCATAAGGTCAACGAAATAAGCCGGAGCATTCATTAAACCAAATGGCATAACAAGCCATTCATATGATCCATAACGAGTACGGAAAGATGTCAAAGGAATGCTATCCTCTGCGATACGAAGCTGATGAAAACCGGTAGAGAAGTCTAATTGTGAAAAGACTCTAGCACCACTAAGTTGATCGAATAGATCATCAATCCAAGGTAAAGGATATTTATTCTTGATAGTAAAATCGTTAAGCTTGCGGTAGTCAACGCAAAGCCAAAGTGTACCATCGGATTTCTTCACAAAAATTGCAGAAGCTCCCAAAGGCGAGGAACTAGAGCAATAAATTGCTTCGTCTCCAATTCGGATAATTGTTCACGCATCTCCTCATTTTCTTTATTGGACATACGATAAGAAGGACGAGTGATAGGTTGAGCTCCAGGGATGAGATTAATTTTGAACTCAATTGCTCGCTTAGGTGGTAATCCTAAAACGGGCTCAAAGATGTTGTAAAATTCACGAACAACATGAATAAGAGAAATAATATCCTCATCATCATCATCATTATCATCATGAGGATTTAAAGAATATAAAGATGCAACCAAGTTAGAATCCGAATCTTTAAGGTCAGTAGAAATCTGCTTAACAGATTGAGGATGTCGAAGATGAATAGTCCGCTCAGGACATAGGATTTGGGCTTCATAATTGTTAAGCCAATCCATTCCTAAAATCATTCCAAAGTCCAAGTAGCGCATAACATGCAAATCGGCTCGGAAAGAAAAATCACACAAAATACTCTCGATATCTTTACATAATAAACTGATTGTTGCGGATCCACCAACCGGATTCGCAATTCTCAAAGAAGTAACTAAACACAAAACATCCAAAGAAAAAATATCAACAAGTTCTTTTGAAATAAAAGAGTGGGACACACCCGTATCAAAAAGAACTCGAATAGGATGATCACGAAATAAAATAATGCCATCAAGGATAGAATGAGAAATACCTTGACCACGAGATGTGTTGCCAGGGGCTTTAGCAACATTAAGCTTTCCCTCCTTCTTACCCTGAAGTTTGGGACATGAAGATAAAAAATGACCCGAACTTTTGCAATAGCGACAAAAGAGAGGTTTCGGACATCTATTGGCATAATGGTCCTTAGAACCACAATTGTAGCATTGCCAACTACTGGGGGCAGAAGCCTTTGCCACCGGAATTGCTTGCTTCCCTTTCTTATTAGGACAAGACCCTTTGAACTTAATAGGCCTTTTCTTGTTGTTGTTGAATTTTGGTTTGGCACCCACAACATCAGCATCACTCTCTTTATCTACCTCTTCAAGTCAAAGAGCGATATCGACAAGTTCATCAAAAGAAACTTCTAACTTTAGAAGTAATGGCTTCTTGAGATCTTTATTCAAGCCATAGACGAATCTCTGATTTTTATTCAATGGGGGTGTTAATGTATTCAACCCCGTATTTAGAAAAAGATTCAAAAGACGCGACATAGTCTGCCACGGAGAATTCACCTTGAACAAGGTCTATGAAACGAAGAGCTAATGTCACCTTCTCAGCTTCTGGCACAAATTTTAACTCGAATCATTCCCGAAATTTCTCCCAAGTAAGATCCGCTTCAACTATTTCAGAAATAAGAAGTTCATACCAATCCAATGCTCTTTCTTGGAGCATACTAGAGGCCACCTGAACACGGTGAAGATCAATAAGATTCATGCGAGAAAAGATTCGATCGCACGATCTCAGCCAAGCCTGGACCTCAATAATGGTTTCAGAACCTTTGAATGGCTCTCCACCCAAATTGGTATAATCGCTGCACAAAACGTGCAAATCCATACCTAGGGTGAGTACACTCCGGATTAGATCCGACTGCTTGAGCATTCCTTACTAGATCAAGAAGCTGCTGGGCAGACATAAATACTCCATCTTAGGGAGTAGCACGAGATTGACCGGCGCTGGGACGGCCAGGTCTAACCATTTCTCTTCCTTTTGAAAGAAAGAAAGAAGAAGGATAAGGTTATTCACCAAATGAATATCAAGCAATCTTGATGGATAAACAAGGAATCATAAAGAAAATAGGATGAATCGGTACGAAGACTCGAATTAAATCCTAAAGCACGACTCCTAAGATGGACTTAGGACGATGATCCTTGCTAGATTATTCTACATTGTTCCAAAGATTGGCTCTGATACCAAGCTGTGACGCCCCACCTTTATACCCACGCTAGCCAAGGACATTACGGGGTAATGCCATCAAATAGCGCGGAGAATAAGGCTGGTGAGGAGCGACCATCCGTGTAATTGCTTTGTGCGAGCAACGATATGTCAAATAGTACAACATGAATTTGGTTTAAGGAGGAAATCCGACATTCCGATACAAACTCAAAGCTACTACACAGTGGCTATATATATTCTTCGGAAACAAATATAGAAATAAGAATAACATAAATCAGTCACAGACATCCATATCACAAAGGCGGAAAAAGATATGAATATATAACACGTGAAAGTGTACATCAGAGTAGTGGTCAAACAAGATCCACAATGTCACAAAAGAATAGCTACAAGTGCTAGACAAAAGAATATGGATACATCAATGAGTCTATATCTCAATTGTATACGACAAAAACTACTAATCTAAGTAGTTAGCCAAAAGTCAAGGTGATAATCCTATATGTGAAGTGAAGCAGAAGCACCTGTAACATCTCGGTCTGACCCGAGTATTATTTAATAAGAAAATAATAAACGGATCAGTCTAGCTATAAGTATCAGATAAAATGATATATAATAAGAGATATGACAAAAGCATATGATAACCATAAAGCCATACTATGAAAAGTATGCAATTGAAAAATCAACTAGGGATTAATCAATATCACAAGAATCTTCTCAAAGATCAAAAGGAATGTCATACTCTATATTATTATTCACCAAAACCATAAGTATTGACAATAATATCAATTCCAATCACAAAAGTCAATGACACACAAAATTCACCAATGCACCAATATTGATAAAACTTATCAATGTAAATCACGAAAATTGGTGAAACACAAATTCTAGAAATTATCAATGTAAATCCAGAAATCACATCAAGGGGGAGGCCTATCACAAAATGGGAGCATAAAAGCTCACCAACACGTGTATCACAAACGGGACGCTATCTCATGGTCGCTAACCATAGAGCCGGTGCAATGACGTAGTACAATGGTACGCCCGAGGAAACAGAAACTCGAATAGTTCGGAACAACGACGTAGTACAACGGTACGCCCGATGGACCGAACTCCATAATAGATCATGGGTCGCTAGCCCACAAAAGTTGATCCGAAACTCCAAATTATACATAGGTCGTTAACCTATAAAAGAAATGAGACGAAACTCAATAAGACGAGGTATTGTCCCCTACGTGGACAAAGAAACATAGCATATCGCTAGTCATAATCACAAAAATGATCATCATCGATCATCAAGAAGTGTCAATTACAATAAGCTAGTAAATATATGAGCTTAGCCTCATGTCCCATAACCACTAGCTTAACTTAAATACTTACGAACAAATTGTAGATCTCCACTCAAAAATTATCACAAGAGATTCAATCGAACAAGTCCAAGAATTAACCGATGAAGTAAACGCAAGCGTTTCATACCACCTGTTTTACTAAGCCGTTTAATTAGATTTCTCGTACGAGTGAGGTGAAGGTTTGTATATACTAGTAGATTGGAAAGCGGTCTTATAAACAAGCTTGATATTGAAAATAGAGTAGAAATCGTTTTAATAAAAGAGTTTTGATATTTACTACGAGTATTGGAATGTTCATATTTTTAAAATGACAAATCACAAAAATGATCGTAGAAACAATCAACCAAAAAAATTCACATCCGGAGACGTGACTGAAAACCCAAAGAACTCGATTCCAAATTCATCGAAGTGGAAATGGCCTATCGACTCAACACGGCGCGACCTAGCAGCTGAGCGATCTAAGTGGTAACAGCATAAGTGCAGGCCGAACGACTTAAGGAATGGTGCGACCCAACACATGGCCGACCTAACTGCAAACGTCCTAAGGAAACGGCCGAGCGACCTAACACATGCACGACCTAATTGCATGCAGCCAAAGAGATGCGGCCAATGTAGTGCGACCTAAGGGGTACGCGACCTAAGGAATGCGACCAAAGGAGGTACGCGACCTAAGGAGGTCAGCGACCTAAGATAAGCCGACCTAAATGGGAAGAGCAACCCGAGCGACCTATGTGGTCAGCGACCTAAGAGGCTGTGACCAAACTTGGTTGCGAGGTAGCAGGTGCGGCTTATCACGGCCGAGCGACCTAGGGGGGTTTGCGACCTAATGGGTTGAACGATCTAATGGCCGAACGACCTAAGTTGAGAGGAAGGAGAGTAGGCCGAGCGACCTAGCGATACAAGTCGAGCGACCTAACGGCCTAATGAATAACCAAGGCCGTGCGACCTATGGAACGAACGACCTAACTGCAGCCCGAAAATCACCATTGTGCAGGCCGAGCGACCTAAGGGTTTTGGAGCTCAAAACTCGCTCAATTTGCAACCGATCGAGCATGGACTCTAGGGGATTATGCCCATAGGCTACTCGGTCGTATTGGCTCCTCGATGCATCACCAAAAACGTGTTTAAACATCAAAAGATTGGATTTTTAATGATTTGAACCCGAAACACTAAAATTTGGGATTTTTACCAATTCAATCCAAATCAATGGCAAATGCACACATAAAAGTGTTAGGAATTCATACCCAACAATCAAAGATAGTTATAAACAAAGATGTGAGATAAAAATCTCACCTTTACATAAAATTTATGAAGAAGAAGCTTGAAATCAATGAAGAATCAATGGCTTCACTTTGAATTTGGAGTTAGATGTTGGATTTGCAAATGAACTTGAGCTTGGAGTTTTAATTTCCCATTCCTTCCTCCATTTTTGATGAAGCTTGAGTGTTAGGAAATAAAAGTAAAGTTATGAAGAGAACGGGGTTGAGTTAGAATTAATAGCTTAGGCTAATGGGCTAAACCAAACCCAAAGCCCAAAGTGAAAAAGTAGCAAAATTCCACTAACTCCAAACACATCAAAGTTTATACTGAAAAAGATCGCAAACGGCGTTTTGGACCCAATGGGAGTGGTTCTGAGTCCTTATTCGTCCGTATGCAAAAAGTAACTTTTTAGACTAAAATCCAACTAACGATAAAATATTAAAATAAAATATTTAAATATTCAATAGTAAAATATGCGGGTTGTTACAGTCTAGATTCAGATTTGCAAGAAATTTTTTAATCAAAAGATGGTTAATTCTAACATTATTGGGGGCATACCCTATAAGATTATCAAAGTGGAATTTCTTGGCCATTTCTTTAATTCAATAAGCTGTGAAATCCGAAAACTTCATGAAAGCTCCTTCAAAAAAGTTGGAACTTTACACAGAATTGTAGCGAAAGACTACAACATTATTCTAAAGTCATCGACGAATCTGGTCTTTGGAAGGACCCGAGGCGAATTCCCTTGTGCATTTTGATCTGGGAGCCATTAGAGTTAAAAAAAATAAGAGAAGAAGTTGAGAATTTGAAAAAAAAGAGATAGGGTTCTAAAGTGAAGGGGTAAAAGGTGAAAAAGATGAATTTATAGGTAGGTGAAAAGTAAGGGTAAAGTTGGTAGTGGAGATGTAGGGTCTAGTAAAAAATGCTTCAGGAAGGATTCAGCCGACTGTTTTACTGTAAACAGTCGTCTAAATTCCTTCTGGCAAGAAAATAGTTGGTTTTTGAACTGATTCAGATGGCTGTTTTCAGTGATTCGGCCGTTTGAATCAGGAAAACTTTCTTTTTGGATAATATTCAACCGTCTGTTTCACTGAAAACAGTCAGCTGAAATGTTTGTAAAAGTATGGTTGCCTTCTTCTTTTATAACAAATATTATTAGTAAAAGAATAGCATAAAAATATTTGAATAAAAAAAGTAGACTGCATATTATATACTTTTAAATGGATTTTGGTGAGGAGCTCGGAGAGTGATATTCATCCGACTCTATTTTGTGTTCTCTTATAGTGGCCTGAGTGGCGACCATCTATTGCCACGTTTCTACAAGTTCGGAGATACCGGTCGATGCTATGGTGATATTTCCCAAGGATTACGTCGGGATGGAGAACAAACAGGAGACAATTGATGAACCATGCTCTTGGATGGAGAACCACATAATTTCAAGGCGACATGCTCCAAAAAGCTTACATGCTTGGCATTAACTTTTTTTTCATAATAAAGTTCACGGTGTAATTCCAGCGTTTCCCTTTTGTAGTGGTGAATGTCATCTGTCTTTTCTTTGGTAGATGGTGAGCCAAAAAATAGAGACCGTCTTGTTCTTTTACTAAGTGCAGTTTAACCCGTGTGAGTGGAAGGGGGAAAATTGTGACAGGTTCATAAATCAGTGTAGGAGTAGGTAAATTCATCGATCCCTAACTAGAAGAAGAATATGAAAGTGCGGATGATTTAGAGTTGTGTTGACAAGACATTTTTGATTAAGCAAGTTGAAACTAGTTTTTTTATTTGATTTGCAAAACAAATAAAGGGAGAAAAGTTAAAAAGGTTAGGTGGAAAAACAAACAAATGAAAGTATAATGTAAATCAAGTTTAGTTGAAAAGTAAAGAGTAGTGTAGTGGTAGAGCACCAGATTTTCAAGTAAGAGATCCCGAGTTCAAGTCTAGGAAAATTTCAAAAAAAATAAAAAAAAATTATTATTAAAAAATTAAAGTCTTTTATAGATACAATTCCTAATTCACTTCTTAATTTTATGAAGAAATTTTCATTTAAAGGTTTTGTAAATATATTAGCCAGTTGATTTTCAAGGGATACAAATTCCAATCTGACTAAATCCTTTTCAATATTATCAAGAAGAAAACGATGACGTATGTCAATATGTTTGGTCCGTGAGTGATTGATATAATTGTTGGATAAGTTTATAGCACTAGTATTATCACAAAAATAGTGGATTTAGATAAATTTATACCAAAATCTTGAAGTATTTGTTGCATATAAATGACTTGAGCACAAGCTAAGGCAGTAGAAATATACTCTGCCTTACAAGTTGAAAGTGAAACACAATTTTGTTTCTTACTAAACCAAGAGACTAAGGATTGTCCAATGAAGTGACAAGTGCCACTAGTACTTTTTTGATCTGTCCGACATCCTCCAAAGTCAGCATCACTATATGAAACTAACTCGAAATGACATTCTTTTGGGTAGAAAAGTCAAAAATCTTTTGTTTTGCTTAGATAACGCAATATGCGTTTTACTGCTCGCATATGTGATTCTTTAGGATTTGCTTGAAATCGAACACATAAAGAGACACTCATCATTATGTCAAGTCTACTAGCAGTTAGATATAGTAATGATCCAATTATAGCTTGACGTAATTTTTGGTCAACAATTTTGCCATCTTCATCTCTATCGAGATGAATCGTTGTACACATTAGAGTTGTTTTAGCAGAAGTATTTTCCATACTAAAGCATTTAATTAGATTATTACAATAAAAAAGCATTTAATTAGGCTTTCTTATGTTTATAGACGTGGTCTGGAAATTTTTCATGTGCAAATAAAGGAGGTTGTTCAACAAAAACATTTTCTTTTATATAACCATTTAAGAAAGCACTTTTAACATCCATTTGATAAAGTTTGAAATTATGAAAGCATGTAAAGGCCAATAGGATATGTATTGCTTCAAGTCGTGTAACTGGAGAAAACATTTCTTCGTAGTCAATTCCTTCTTCTTGATTATATCCTTGTGCAACTAATCTAGCTTTATTCCTAGTTATATTACCTTGTTCATCTGCTTTATTTATGAGAACCTATTTAGTACCAATGACTGTTTGATCACTTGGTCTAGGAACTAGTTCCTATACTTCATTTTGTTCGAATTGGTTTTGCTCTTTTTGCATAGCTATAATCCAATAGTCATAAGTAGATGTTTTTTTGCATTTTTAGGTTCAATATTCGAAAGAAATGCTACATAGCCCATTTGATTGAGTTGATTTCTAGTTCTAACATGTGAATCAATTTCTCCTATGACTTGTTCTACTGGGTGATCTCGTAAAATCCTAGGAGGTTCTCTTAATTCATTTTCATTATGAACAATGTTTTCATCTTCTTCAAGAGTATGAATAATGTTTTCATCTTCTTCAAAATTATGAGCAATGTTTTCATCTTCTTCAAAATTATTTTGAGTACCGTATTTGCGACTATCTTAGGTATATTTTCATCATCCTCAAACTTTTTATTAATTTTGAAATTTTCGTCAAATGAAACATGAAGTGTTTGTAATGACCCATAAATTTTAATAATTTTTATAACGTATTTAATTGAATTTTTGAGAAATTTTAAATCGTCATACTTTAAAGTAGAAAAATTATTATTTGGAATACGTCTATTTAAACATAGCAACTGCCAAATTTTCAATTTATAATATTGAAGTTTATTTTATTGTGTAATTTTGTTTCAGTTAAATCAGTTAAAAATTGATGGTAATAAAATAATTTCCAAACCTGAATATTTTTTGATAGAAAATTTCTAAATCCTCTTCTGAGTGAGGCGTCACCTTTCGTTTTTCAAAATTCGGACTTCTTTAGCTCCATCGACCTTATTTTTCTGCGTTTTAGCTGCATTTTCCGCTAGCGGAAGTTCGAATTTTTATAGTTCAATCATACCACTGGTATCTATATACCGTTTTGATCGGTTTGGCGAGTTAATCTCTACGGTATATTCAAATCTGTATTTTGAAGTCCGACACACAGTGGAATCTACGAAACCGGTAACCATCGGATCCGTGATCATTTGATTTCTTTTGCATTTCAATTTTTAAAACTCAATTGCCTTAATCATCTGCGTCAATCAAGCGTCCTTTGGTGGCATTTCATTTATTTTACATTTATTCCCATCGGTACAAAATCGAACAGTCACTTGCGTTCTTCGTCTGTCCTTTCTATTCCTTTGATTTAGCTTTATATAATATTGCGTGTCCTCTGGGTTTTAATCCTCTTCTCCTTTTTCTCTTTTGTTTTTGGCCATGTCTGTTAGAGAAAAATAAAAACTAAATAAATATATATATGAACATATAGGCTGCCGCAACCCAAAGCCTTCATCTCAGGCAGATCCACCGAGACCCGCCTAGGCATCACGCACCCTATCATCCACTCGCCGCTATGCCACATCTCCGCCACCACTCATCTCCCATCTTCGCCTGCCGCATGTTCGCCAGCCCGCCACCTCCTTGCGTGCAAACAACCAAAAGTAAGAACAACCTCTCTCCACTTCCTCCGGCACGCAACCACCACGACCGAAGTCGCACCTCATACACTGCCTATCTTCTCCCTTAACTGTACCTTGTCAGTTGACCACCGCCTCTCCCTTCGGCTACCATCAGTCTGACCGCCCTTCCCTTGCCGAAGACCATCTCACCTATGCCACCGCGCAGTTGAAGGCCGACCCCAATCTCCTCTAGCCCGTCCTCCACGGCGTAATCCAGTAGTCTTCTCCTAGCTTTCTCTTTCTTTCGGTAAGTCATATTTTATACAAGCCATTTATTTTCTATAAGAGTTTTTTTTCTATAACATGTTAGTTTTATACGTCGATATATATGCGTTTTATGAAAATTGTATATGTTTATATAGTTTTATAAGATCACATATCTGTTTATTTTAAAATATAAGTTTATACTAGCTAGTTAGGTGGGTTTTATATACAAGTTTCATATAAATTATGGTATGGGAGAGAGAGGTTTGTGCATAAAAACTGTAGGTAGCAGTATTGATTTCTAAAGTTTTTTTTATCAGACGTGAGTATATGCTCTGTGTATATAATAATTAGTATTTATTAGTTTGGAGTCTTCTTCTATGTTGCATACTTTCATATTGAGCTGAAAGAAAATTTTGTATGATATGTTAGTATAAACGTTAGTTTGCGTAAATATATAATAATAATAATAATAATAATAATAATAATAATAATAATAATAATAATAATAATAAGGTGCGTATAGGCATATGTAAATATGTATATGTGTATGTTTGTATACATGTATGTATATATGGAGAGAAAGGACTCAAAAGCATACAAGCACATAAATCACATTAAAAGTTAACACGTAGCAGCATACATAAAGCAGGCATGAATTGATTTCAAGCATATAACTAGTCGTATATATTATAGATAGGTTAGTAAATAGACTAAGTCTGTATATGAGTTATATATATACACACATTTTATATATAATCAGTTTTCATATGTTGTAGATAAGTTTGGTTTCTGGTATAGGTTGTGTTCGTGGGTGTGTGTGTGTGTGTGTGTGTGTGTCTATATATATATATATATATATATATATATATATATATATATATGAATTAGCAGTGAATTATGTAAGTATAATATACGTATAAAGTTTTAACTGTTTATGAGCATATATAAAATTTTAAGTATTGTTTAAAGTGTTGTTATATATAGGTTTGAAATCTTGAGTTATGGTATACTTTATTGTATTGGGTTATTGCAGTTAAATATTTTATGTAGTATAAAGTTGTTTTGTGATTTTATAGAAATAAATAGATGTCAGTTTTTTTATATGTGTGTTTGAATATAGGATATGTATATAGTTATATATAACTATATAAGTTCATTTATATCAATTTTCTTCATTAATTAAGTTCTAATTTGGCTTCGTCAACTCCTATTTATCAGCTTATCCGACGAACCCAGGTCCATCGTGCTTTGCTTCGTAATTCGTGCCTTGATTTTGTAACTCAATTCCATTGTCCATCTTATCTAACCTCGAAAGGTGAGAAACCACTCATGATTAAAATTCTTATATTTATTCAATTTGATTTCAATTGAGACGGAAATTGAAATATGCTGCTGTAGTTATTAAATTTTTATATTTGCTGTTATCTGTAACTATTCAGCTGTAGGATATGACACCATGTCCTATTATTTATATTATACTGTTATTAATGATATATGCTTGTTATATTATTATATTATCTGATATCACTCTGTAAGTTCTCTGTAGTTCAGAATTCACTATGGGTTGAAATGATACATACTCGAATGGAATTTAGAATAGGAGAATTTCGTTATGGGTTGAAATGATAAATCCAAGCGATTTTCAACTGAATTGAATTTGGGATTGCGGGTCGAAATGATATCTATCTGTATGTATCTAAATTACGGATTGAAATGATAAATATCTGTATCACTTAACCATTGGATAGGAAATTATATACGGACACCGTTGGTCCATATATAAATATTTTTAAAATAAATTCTATGTTTTGGAAAGAAATATATGGTTTTAATAAATGTGGATTCTTAAATTATTATATATAAATGGCAATGATATATAAAGATTTAATAATAGTATTTAATGTAATTAAGATTGATCTAATAAATATAATATGTTTAAGTGTTTAAATTTATGTTTCAGGGTAGATTTTGGTAATAATTTGAATAAGTTAAGGTTAGGAAGATGATTTGAATTTAGTTGAAATTGTATTTAGTTAAGAATTTTACTTAATTAAATCGATTTGGAACTATTGAATTTGAAACTTTAAAATATGATCTTATAACTTGATTTTGATTTAAGTAATATAATGGATATTTCCCGACTAAAGAAATCGAAGGTAAATGTAGAAGTGTAATTTAAGGCCATATAAATAATATTGAATTTATTAAGTGAATATTCCAAGACTAAATAATAATGAGGTTAAATCGAGATCTATACGAAACTGTTAAATTGAACTTTGAAATGTTGAATATTAAAGCTTTGAAATATACTGGAATTAAAATGGTTTATTTGTGATTTAGATCTGTATTTGAAATCAATATAATTTGAATTTTTTATTAGAAAACCGATTGAATGAAAATTGATAAGGTGAGTTTGAATTTGATTTGAATGGGAAAGTCGAGTTGATTTGGAAGCGATTTGTGAAATTGAGGATATATATATATATATATATATATATATATATATATATATATATATATATATATATATATATATATATATTTAATGGAAATGATATTTTAGATTTTGAAGTATAAATTAATTTGAAATGACCACGGTGTTATAGTGTATATTTCTACATTGTTGATAGCTCCACGGATCCTTAGAGGATGGTTATCCCAAACATCCTTTAAGTTACTTGTATTTCAGATGATATTTCACTTGAGTTGGATTTACTCATATAAGAATGTTAATCTTAACTCGAGTGTTTTGTGTTTTGCTTTACACTCGGGTCAGACTGAGTGATACAGTATTTGAGACTCACCTTTGGAGTTTACAGCTTCGCTTGGAGATCCAACTATCGAGTCAGCTTTCATCTTTCCAGTTGATTTGTTCAAAGGAGTCATCTGTTTGTACTGAAGACTTCACTGTATTTGAGATACTCTGCTATTTAAGTTCATTTGTTCAAAAGAGTCATCTGTTTGTACCGAACTGCTATTTATCTATTCCGCTGCATTATTATATATTAGTCCGTGTCTGTGATTCTATGGTTAATTTATTTACAGTATATGCTGAGTTTTTGCCAAATTTATATTTACAATATGATATTTTGAGCAATTCATGTCCGACGTGTGTGGATGCGAATGGTTGAAAGTATCAGGCCATTACAGTTGGTATCAGAGCTTTGGCTCTAGGCAAACTTAGCATATATAGAAAATTTATTTGCGGAATCACTTTCGTTCGAGCCTATCTTCGAATCGAAATTCTAATTGACCAAAGCTCCTCTAATTTGAGATCTCTATCTTAGTGCTGAAATTCGTGTTTTCCTCTCCCTACTTATATTCTTATATAAGTATATCCATCTCCTATTTTGAATCTTATTTCCTCATCTTCGTTCGATCCTTTTCACCTTGTTTTGAAAATTCCTTTGATTAAGTTTCCCCTTAAATTTTGAACCTCTATCCCGTTTGATTTTGGACTCCTTGAATGATAGGAAACTACTTTGTAAATGGCAAAATCAGAAGTGCGGAAAGCAGCCCGTCGAGCACGAAGAGCAGTAACCCGTAAGAAACGGGAGAAAGCAATCGAGGAGCAAGATAGGCTGTCGAGGGAAAGGGAAGAACCTGGTCCTTATAACCATGTTATTTGTTGTCGGTTTTTGGAAAAGGGGCATTATGCAACGATGTGCGGAAAGAGAGTTAAAGGAAAGAAGAAGGAGGGCAAGAGCTTTCGATCCGAGATTTTCTATTTTAAGTGTCGTGAGAAAGGACACTTCCTAAGTCGCTACCAGAAAGTGAAGAAAGTGAAATCGGCACCCACTACATCAACCGACAAGCCAACCATTTGCTACCACTGTAGGCAGACTGGACATATAGCCAGAGATTGTTCTGAGAGGCGGCGCGGAAGGCAAGCAGTGTTGCGTCTTGCTCAAGCTGCTGCCTTCCCAAAGTTCATTAGGGAAGATGGGAGAGTAGTGTACTCATGCAAGAAATGTAATAGTTGGTGGCACCTGGATGTGGAGTGTACTAGACCCGTTGAAGCACCACCCGGCAGAAGAAATATCGATGGTTTGTTCTTGTAGAAGTATGGATCAGCGGAACCTGTTGTTATCAGTAGATATGTTAAGTTGTATTAAGAGAACTCTAGTATATCCTTTACCTAGTAAAAGTCGATGTGTCGAACTTAAGTTATATAATTATGCTTTAGCATTTCACTTAACGAGAATTTGTGATTTTTCACTAATGAAAGAAATTCCTTTGAATTGCTGTAGGTTATATACCTCGAAATCTTGGTTAGGATTCTCATTGAGTAGGATCCTTTTTGAAGTTGACTTCGACCTTTATCTTGTTCCGAGACTCATTCTTGTAACATCCTTTGATAATCGGGTTTGTCTGTATTTTAGAATTGTTTATATATCGAAATTATAAGTTGATAAGTATGACTATGTTCTATATACAAAAGTGGAAATGTTTTCGATAAGGATTATATACATTTTAAAAAATGAAATTGAAATTCGAAAGGATTTGGAAATTTGAAAATCATATAGGAGATTGATTTATAAAAATGATTTACAACTGAAGGGTTTTAAATTGGAAATTCAAGGAATTGAACTCCGGTATTTTGAAATTGGTTTCGAGATTTTGAAAATATATAATAATATAATTTGAAAGTATTTTCCGAATGAAAATGATTCAAATGACTTCAAATGAGTTCCAAAGATTTCGAAGAAATTCCAAAGAATTTTTCAAGAAAATAGAAGTCCAGAACTCACTTATGTCGCTGGAAAATGATTTCGGTGATGAGTGCACGCATCATCGACATTGATTTTCAAGTTTCAGAGTGGGGAGAGGCCACACTAGTAGCTTTGCTATGCGAGTGATTGTGTGAAACAAGAATTTATTTCAAGTGCCAAAGTATGATTTGATGTTCAAAAAATATATGAATATAGATTTGAAATAATTTGAAGTGAACCCGGTGTTCAGTCCTCGAGTTTCAGATTTGTTTTGGTATGACCCTACATATACTGAAATCAAGAACCTTGCTTTACTAAATACTTGATTTGGAGGTTATCAAACTTATATAAATTGACTTGTATAAGTATGAAGTTGATTTGAAGACTATTGATTTGGAAAGGTACTCAATTTGAAAGGTGAAATCTTATATAATCGAAGTGTATACATAAGTGTGATTTGATATACTATTGATTTTGGTAAGTATTTGATTTGAAAATGGAATGGGCTTTATATAAGTATAATATTTGAAAGTGATTTGAAAATGTATTATATGATACATATTTTCGAAGTAAAGATATGGGAAGTGCCTTCTGCTTGATATCCACTTTGTGGCCACATTGTGGATTCATTCTATCGATATTATTCTATTTGAATTTGGTTTTTCGGATGTGATACTCGAGTGTCCTACCATGGCGTAACCCACGGTCGTTTTTTTGGGGTAGCGTAATTTGCAGGCAGAGATTGCATAAAGGGTACAGATGTTTCGTGGGGGATCTAGGCGTAACCATTGTTATGTATCCTACGGTCTACCGGTTTTGACGTAGTGGCGTAATCCGCAAAGCAGAGATTGCTTAAAGGAAAAGGATGTTTCCTGGATGATCCAGGCGTAACCATCGTTATGTATCCTGCGGTCCACAGTTTTGGTTATCATGGCGTAATTCGCAAGGCAGTGATTGCTTAAAGCTACGGATGCTTCCTGGGGGATCCAGGCGCAACCATTGTGTATCTGCGATCCAGGTGATTTGTTTGGATTGTACTTTCCATATCGATTTTTGAAGGTTTTTTCAAATATTTTCACTGGGTGTTGAAACAAGTCTACTAAGTACTTGAAGAATTCTAGTTTTGCGTCTGATCAATGCATGGCCAGAGTCTGCAAGAACGACGATAAACTGGTTGAAACATCGAGTTATAAATGTATTTTTGAAAGGATAATTTGTTTCGATATAAAAGTATTTTTTATAAAAGTATTTTTTTATAAAAGTATTTCTAACAAAGGAATTTTGTATTAATATTCGAAATTGAAATTCTTATGGATTGAAATTAACTATTCGTGCCTGATACTATTCTTTTGAATCTACCTTATCTGCTCAGCCTTATTTATTCACCTATATTCTGTTTTTCCAAATCTACCTTCTTTTCCCTTTTGAATATATTCTTATAAAATATTTTTTATTTATATACTATATTATTTTATAGTAAATTATTAGTGTTATAAATATATTAGAAGCTATTAATTAAATACAACATATTTAAAGAAAATGATTATTGATTTACTGGTTTATTAATAATCTTGAGATAAATTAATAAATTTGTGAATTATAGATTTAATTTTTTCAGTAACTTCTTTGAAAAAATAAGTAATGATGTAAATGAATATTTTCAAATAATTTTCATATATTTACGAAGGAAGCAAGAAATTTTACAAATGGGTTTTGGAAGGTATTAAAGTGTTAAAGATAATTGATGTGCAGATGAAGTTTTCAAATGAATATTTCAAGTAAAATTTATATAGTTTCAAAAGTAATTGTTTAATCTTGACTTTCAGTCTACTTTTATTTCTGGCTACTCTATTCTCCTACCTCCTTTCTTTTTAGGGACGAAAAGTTTTGAGTGGGGAGAGTGTAACGACTCGTAAATTTAATAATTTTTATAACTTATTTAATTGAATTTTTGAGAAATTTTAAATCGTCATACTTTAATATAAAAAATTATTATTTGGAATACGTTTATTTAAACATAGCAACTGGTAAATTTTCAATTTATATTATTAAGTTTATTTTATTGTGTAATTTTTTTTTCAATTTAAATCAGTTAAAAATTGATGGTAATAAAATAATTTCCAAACCTGAATATTTTTCTATAGAAATTTTTTAAATTCTCTTCTGAGTGAGACGTCACCTTTCGTTTTTCGAAATTCGGATTTCTTTAGCTCTGTCGACCTTATTTTTCTGCGTTTTAGCTGCATTTTCCGCTAGCAGAAATTTGAATTTTTATAATTCAATCATACCACTAATATCTATATACCATTTGGATCGTTTCGGCGAGTTGATCTCTGTGGTATATTCAATTCTGTGTTTTGAAGTTCGGTACACAGTGGAATCCACGAAATCGGTAACCATATCGGTATCGGATCCATGACCATTTGATTTCTTTTGCATTTCAATTTTTAAACCTCAATTGCCTTAATCATCTGTGTCAATCAAGCATCCTTCGGTGGCATTTCATTTATTTTACATTTATTGCCAACGGTACAAAATCGAACGGTCACTTATGTTCTTCGTCTCTCCTTTCTATTCCTTTGATTTAGCTTTATATAATATTGCGTGTCCTCTGGGTTTTACTTCCTCTTCTCCTTTTTCTCTTTTCCTTCTCTTTTGTTTTTGTCCATGTCTGTTAGAGAAAAATAAAAATTAAATAAATATATATATGAACATATAGGCTGCCGCAAACCAAATCCTTCATCTCAGGCAGATCCACCGAGACCCGCCTAGGAATCACGCACCCAGTCATCCACTCACCGCTGTGCCGCATCTCCGCCACCACCCATCTCCCCTCTCCCCTCTCCGCCTACCGCATGTTCTCCAGCCCGCCAGCTCCTAGCATGCAACCAACCAAAAGAAAGAAAGCCCCTCTCCACTTCCTCCAGCATGCAACCGCCACGACGGAAGCCGCACCTCATACACCTCCTACCTTCTTCTTAACTGTAACTTGTCAGCCAACCACCGCCTCTCCCTTCGGCCACCATCAGTCTGACCGCCCTTCCCTTGCCGAAGACCATCTCACCTACGCCACCGCGCAGTTAAAGGCCGACCCCAATCTCCTCCAGCCCCTCCTCCTCGCGCGTAACCCAGTCGTCTTCTCCTAGCTTTCTCTTTCTTTTGGTAAGTCATATTTTATATAAGCCATTTATTTTCTATAAGAGTTTTTGTCTATAACATGTTAGTTTTATATGTCGGCATATATGCGTTTTATGAAAATTGTATATGTTTATATAGTTTTATAAGATCACTTATCTGTTTATTTTAAAATATAAGTTTATATTAGGGGCCTATTTGGGTTTTATATACAAGTTTCATATAAATTATGGTATGGGAGAGAGAGGTTTGTGCATAAAAACTGTAGGTAGCAGTATTGATTTCTAAAGATTTTTTTTTATCAGACGTGAGTATATGCTGGGTGTATATAATAATTAGTATTTATTAGTATGGAGTCTTCTTCTATGTTGCATACTTTCATATTAAGCTGAAAGAAAAATTTGTATGATATGTTAGTATAAACGTTAGTTTACGTAAATATAAAAATAATAATAATAAAAATGTGCGCGCAGGCATGTGTAAATATGTATATGTGTATGTTTATATACATGTATGTATATACGGAGAGAAAGGACTCAAAAGCATACAAGCACATAAATCACATTAAAAGTTAACATGTAGCAGCATACATAAAGCAGGCATGAATGGATTTCAAGCATACAGGTAGCCTTATATATTATAGATAGGTTAGTAAATAGACTAAGTCTGTATATGAGTTATATATATATATACATTTTATAGATAATCAGTTTGTGTATAGTGTAGATAAGTTTGGTTTCTGGTATAGGTTGTGTTCGCGGGGGTGTGTGTGTGTGTATGAATTAGTGTGAATTATGTAAGTATAATATATGTATAAAGTTTTAACTGTTTATTAGCATATATAAAGTTTTAAGTTTTGTTATATATGGGTTTGAAATCTTGGCTCACGGTATACTTTAATGTATTGGGTTATTGCAGTTAAATATTTTATATATTATAAAGTTGTTCTGTGATTTTATAGAAATAAACAAATGTCGGTTTTTTTTATATGTCTGTTTGAATATAGGATATGTATATAGTTATATATAACTAATAAGTTCATTTATATCAATTTTCTTCATCGATTAAGTTCTAATTTGACTTGGTCTAGTCCTATTTATCAGCTTATCCGACGAACCTAGGTTCATCGTGCTTTGCTTCGTAATTCGTGCCTTGATTTCGTAACTCAATTCCATTGTCCATCTTCTCTAACCTCGAAAGGTGAGCAACCACTCACGATTAACATTCTTATATTTATTAAATTTGATTTCAATTGAAACGACAATTGAAATATGTTGCTATAGTTATTTAAATTTTTATATTTGCGCTATTACCTGTAACTATTCACCTGTAGGATATGACACCATATCCTATTATTTATATTATACTGTTATTGATGATATATGCCTGTTATATTATTATATTATCTGTTATCACTCTGTAAGTTCCCTATAGTTTAGAATTCACTATGGGTTGAAATGATACATACCAGAACGGACTTTAGAATAGGAGAATTTCGTTATAGGTTGAAATGATAAACCCAAGTGATTTTCAGCTGAATTGAATTTGGGATTGCGGGTCGAAATGATATCTACCCATATATATCTAAATTACGGATTGAAATGATAAATATCCGTATCACTTGACCATAGGATAGGAAATTATATACGAACACCGTTTGTCCATATATAGATATTTTAAAAATAAATTCTATGTTTTGGAAAGAAATATATGGTTTTAATAAATGTGGATTCCTAAATTATTATATATAAATGGTAATGATATTTAAAGATTTAATAATAGTATTTAACTTAATTAAGTTTGATCTAATACATATAATAGTTTAAGTGTTTAAATTTATATTTCAAGGTAGATTTTGGTAATAATTTGAATAAGTTAAGGTTGGGAAGATGATTTGAATTAAGTTGAAATTGTATTTAGTTAAGAATTTTACTTAATTAAATCGATTTGGAACTATTGAATTTGAAACTTTAAAATATGATCTTATAAATTGATTTTGATTCAAGTAATATAATGGATATTTCCCGACTAAAGAAATCGAAGGTAAATGTAGAAGTGTAATTTAAGGTCATATAAATAATATTGAATTTATTAAGTGAATATTCCAAGACTAAATAATAACGAGGTTAAATCGGGATCTATATGAAATTGTTAAATTGATCTTTGAAATGTTGAATATTAAAGCTTTGAAATGTACTGAAATTTAAATGGTTTACAGATTCAGATCTGTATTTGAAATTAATATAATTTGAATTTGTTATTAGAAAACTGAATTGAATGAAAATTGATAAGGTGAGTTTGAATTTGATTTGAATGGGAAAGTCGAGTTGATTTGGAAGCGATTTGTGAAATTGAGGATATATATATAATGGAAATGATATTTTGGGCTTTGAAGTATAAATTAATTTGAAATGACCATGGTGTTATAGTGTATATTTCTACATTGTGGATAGCTCCACGGATCCTTAGAGGATGGTTATCCCAAACATCCTTTAAATTACTTGTATTTATGTTGATATTTAACTTGAGTTGGATTATTGATATAAGAATGTTAATCTTGACTTGAGTGTTTTGTGTTTCGCTTTATGCTCGGTTCAGACTGAGTGATACAGTATTTGAGACTCAACTTTGGAGTTTGGAGCTTCGCTTGGAGATCCAACTATCGACTCAGCTTTCATCTTTCCAGTTTATTTGTTCAGAGGAGTCATCTATTTGTACTGGAGACTTCACTGTATTTGAGATACTCTGCTGTATTTTATTTCTAACTCTGTTGTTTATATAGTAGCTTTATGAACTACTATTTATCTATTCCGCTGCATTATTTTATATTACTCTGTGTTTGTGATTCTGTGGTGGATTTATTTACCGTATATGCTGAGTTTTGCCAAATTTAAATTTACAATCTGATATTTTGAGCAATTCAAGTCCGACATGTGTGAACGCGAATGGTTGAAAATATCAGGTCGTTACAGTGTTTCTTCGATTGTTTTTGTTCTTTTACTGAAAATTTAACAAGCTTTGCTTCGTTTCGAATATCCTACAAAGATTCCTTCATCAGATTTTGGATCGAATTTGCAAGCTGACCGTTTGTGTTTAAGATAAAACATTTTGAACCAAAAGTTTTAAAATAAGATATGTTTGGTTTTATTTGATGAAAAAGTTCATATGGAGTGTGTTTTGTTAAAGGTCGGATGGAAATACGATTCAGAACATAAGAAGCAGTTGCTATAGCTTCTGCCCAAAAATGTTTTGGTAATGTGCTTCCATTTAATAAAGTTCTTGCACATTCTTGTAACGTTCTATTTTTCCTTGCTACAACTCCATTTTGTTGTGGTGTTCTAGGAAAAGAAAAATTATGATAAATTCCCTTTTATTACAAAATTGTTCAAAATCTTCATTTTCAAATTCACCTCCATGATCACTTCTAATATTTTTAATTTTTAAAATTTTTAGATTTTGAATTCTCTTCGAAAAAATCTTGAAATTTTTAAAAGTATCACTTTTATTTTTTAGGAAAATAGTCCAAGTATATCTTGAGAAATCATCTACTATAACAAACACATATTTACTATGGTTTATAGATTGAATTTGAGTTGGGCCAAAGAGCTCAAAATACAATAGTTCTATTGGTTGTATAGTTAGAAATATTTTTCTTTGATTTCAAGGATGATTTTGATAATTCTCCTAATTGACAAGCATCACAAATATTGTTTACTTTAAAATTCATTTTTGGTAATCCTTTTACTAAATTATTTTTATATAATTTATTTATAGCTTTGAAATTAATATGACAAAATCGCTTGTGCCATAACCAAGGATCATTTTCTTTGGCTATTAAACACATATTTGTGTTATAATTTAGATTCATATTTTAAACATAAATATTTTTATCTCTAAAACCTTAAAAGTAAGATTTTTATTTTGATCAAAAATGCTATACTTGTTTTCAAAAAAGGAAATATTGAATCCTTTGCCACACAATTGCCGATACTAAGTAAATTATGCTTTAAATTTTTAACTAATAAAACATCTGTAATAAGAGGTAAATTAGATATACTGTTATTGCTCGCATCGCCTTTATTGATGACATATCCTTTGGAATCATCTCCAAATGTGATAGAAACTCCATTTAAGTAATTAATGTTTGTTAGCATCCCTTTGTTTCGTGTCATGTGTTTTGGGCAACCACAGTTTAGTATCCATTTTCCTCTCTTTTTAGATGGTACCTGCAAAAATATAGAATTAACATTGTTACCCACCATTTTATTTTGGGTCATAAGAGTTAGGTCTTAGGAAGCCAAACCCAAGAGGGTTCAGAACTCCTTTTGAAAACAAAATCTTTGTTTTTATGAATAGTTTTTATAAAAGATTTTATATACTTATTTCTAATCGAAGATTATTTGTTTAGAAACCCAAATTTTAATTGATGTAGTAAAATTTGAAACTTTAGACTAGGTTTTTCAACTTTATTATTGCTTTTATGAAGAATTCTTCTTCTTTGGAATAATTTTAGAGGATTGTTTATATCCTAATCCTCTTTTATTTGAAGAATTTTGAGAATTTTCTATAATTTTGGAAAGATTTTCTCTGCCTTTATTAAAATCAAAGACATTTTTAGTAATGTGTTCTAACTTTGTTTTAAGGCTAGAGTTATCTAACTTTAAAATCTTGACATTTGCTTTAAGGTCATGATTCTCAATTAATAAAGCATCATTCTTATCTTTTTGAGTTTCTATCTCTTGACTTAGCAGAGAAAGTTTGGATGTCATATTAGAACAAGATTCTTGAGTAAATTGAGATCTTGTTCTAAAATTTTCTTTTCATCTCTTTGCATTTCTACTTCAATTTTAGTTCTATTCAATTTTTCAAGAATTTCTTTGTATTTTCTATTTTTTTTCTTTTAATTTATCAAGTAATTCTGAATTGATTTCCAAAAGATCATTAAAAGTTAGATCACTTACCTCATCTTTTGTGGCCATAAAGCAAATGTTGGCTTTATCTATATCACTGTTCGAGTCACTTTCTGACGATGAAGATGATTTTGTATCGTCCCTCGTGACAGAGAAAGCTTTCTTCTTGAATCTGTCTTTTTTGTGCTTATGTCTATCTTTTTTTCCCAGGTTAGTCTTTCTTGATGTGGCCTTTCTTCTAACATTCAAAACATTCTAGAGCAGATGATGATGGTTCGTTATTATTGTTGGAGCTGTTCTTGTTATTTCTAAATTTGTTTCTCTTTCTAAATTTTCAAAAAAAAATTGAAATTTTTAGCAATAAACGCCATTTCTTCTTCATTTGAATCTGATTCATCTTTTTCTGCCTGGCATGCTATATTCTTCTTATTTGAGCCTGTGCTTGTTTTTCCTGGAGATTAACTTCATAAACATTAGATTTCCAATCAACTCCTCTGGTTTTATGGTCGAAATGTCGTTAGATTCTTCGATTGCTAAGACTTTTCATTCCTACTCATCCATTAGTGAGTTGAGGATTTTTGAGTCAATTTCAAAATCTGTAAAAGTTTCTCCTAACGCTATCAAAGAATGATATATATCTTGAAATCTAGAGTACATTTCATTTATAGTCTCATCTTGCTTCATTTTAAAATTCTGGAACTGATTTTTGAGCATAGAAATTTTACTCTGTTTTACTTTGTTAGTACCTTCATGTGTAATTTTAAGTGTACGCCAAATTTTATGAGCAGTTTTACCCATGCTTATTCTATTAAATTCATTTTTGTCTAATGCACAATATAACATATTCATAACTTTAACATTTGCAGTAGCGTCTAATTTTTGCGTGTTAGACCATGGTGAATATTCAGTAGTAGGAATAATATATTCAGATTGCATAATGTTCCAAGTTTCATAACTACTTGCTTGTATATAGATTCTCATTCTACTAGCCTAATATTTATAGTTCATTCAACTAAATAGAGGTAGTCGTGCAGTAAGGTAGTGTTAGCAACAGTGCTGGTGTTGTTTTCCATATTAAAACAATATCAGATAAATATGTTACGGTTATATGATGACCTTGCTCTAATACCTAATGAAAGTGACTGTGCTATAGGATCATGTAATATGGATAACTATTTGTGTGGAATATAAACTAACTAAGTAAATAGTAAAAAAATGACACCAGAATTTTTATACTGGTTCGAACTCTCGTTCTATGTCCAGTCCCAGACTCCTTCTGGAATTAAACTAGCAATCCTCACTTAACCCATAGGAATAGGTTTACACTGTCTTAGCAACCAAATAGGACTTCTACCACCTAAGCAACCGAATAGGACTTCTACCGCCTGAGCTGCCAGACAGGACTTCTTTACAACTAGACAAAAATTATCCGACTGTAATGTGCTCTTTAAATAGCACTGATAAGTCAATTGAGTAAATCTTCTCCTTTATGATATATAGTGTAATGTGCTTGAGAATTATGGAAGATAGAATGATCAACGATTAGAGAATATACGCAGTTTGAGTGCAATTTGAAAATAGAGAGTAAGAGATAAGAATTCACAAATATTAAAATCAGTTAGGTTGTTTGTTTGTTGAATTCTGAAATATATTTATAGAGATTAAACAGTTGCAATTATTCATGAAAGATAGTACTGAAAAGGAACAGGTGCAACCGTTGATTTGAAGAAGTTTCTCTTTGACAAAGAGAAGCGTCTTTTCATAAAAATAGCTGTTGAAAATATTCAACCGGCTAAATAATAATTTAGCCTTTTGAATTGGTAAAATTGAAAACAACAAAGAAATAGGAAAAGTTTGGCCTAAAACAGCCAGCTGAATTAACTCATTCAACCGATTGAATATTGTGAAACAATAAATGATTATTTTGCTTAAAAATTCTCTCTTTTATTTTATTTTCAAAGTTCCAATCTATACATTTTTGATAACTCGGTATATCCAAATATTTTCAATCAAACATAGCATCCATTATTTCCAATTTCTAATGTAATCTATCACAGATTATCTAATAATTCATAACACAGAATATTTAAACAATCTGAATACTTTTGAGGAATCGAGTTGGATCCCTCCAACATGTTTCCCTGCATCCACATATGTTAGCACAATATAAAATACCAATTCCACTTCGAGGTGGAATATCGCGGTATAAAGGGTCATCCACTATTATGTGGGCGCATAGAGTCTCATCTGCTATATAATGCGGAAAATCAATCACTCCAATATATATACACACACACTAGTATATATAATATACCACATCCAACTGATATTAAATTATCAATTCAAGCAAACAACCATAATTTAAATTTAATTATTTAAACTTAAAAAGGGCATCCGAATGAGTAAGATTAACTCACCTTTGCTTTTTATTTGCAATCCAGTTCAATTCCGACTTGGTTTCCCGGTTTTGACCTTGTATAAACATTAGATGGTTTTTATTAATATTCGAACCAATTGATCAATTAATAAATTTCCATTTGATAAATGTCATTAACCAATGATTTTTATTTTAAACTAATAGTTTTAATTTTAAACTATTTCCTTTTAAGTAACAAGTTTATTAAACAAATTCATCTCCATAATACATTATTTTAAAATAATTGGTAGATTTAAAAATGTGTATGTATATCTATTCCATTTTTCATTTTCAAACTGCTTAAAAATAATCTATATAAGTTTTAAATATCAAATTTTATCTACTGTTCACAATTTAAAATCCCATATTTTTCAAACCTTGTCTATATATGTGTGTGTATGTGTGTATGTGTGTGTGTATCAAAAAAAATACTAATATACCTCACCGTGAATTTATTTCATAATATATATACATATTCATATTATTATATTTTTCTCTTTTTCTAATTTACCTATATATGCTTATAAGTTAAATTTTAATTGGAAAGGAAAAAAAATGAGAATACCTCACGACCTTGCCATGCTCGAGCCACCATCCCAGCCCTGCTCTGACGATCCTTGACCTTTCAGTCTCCCGACCTCTACACGAGCTCACACGGCGGCCCTCCCCTCAATGCATGCAAAGCCCAGGTAGCCGCGACCCCTCGAGCTCCCTCCCTCCCTCTAGCGAATCGCGATCCATTCGCGATTTCCCCTTGTAGTGTCGATGCTGGGGTATGCATAAATAGCGTTACCAGCTGTGCCTAAAGCGGCGGTAACTACAGTGATAGTGCCGATCTTGAATATCGACCATGGTTCTTAGGAGCGGCTGATGATGAAAGGATTTCCCTTGGAATGAAGTCAAATCGACTTCGATTCACTATTTTTTTAACGAACATGATTTGTGAGGGATATACGATTTTGAAAATCGATTATTACATTCTTCCATTTTTTTCTCTGGGCATTTCGAAATTAGCAAAAAGGAAGAGGCTAGGGAAGATGTTTTCACTTATAGAAATGGGAACAGAACTACACTTATATTTTTTTATTTCCTCTTTCTGCCTGGTTTCAAAGAGGAAACATGGTTAGATGGTAACGTAATTGAATTAACTAGCTACAGTATCCTGAAAAAAAGGAAAAGTTTTTGATGTGAAGGGATTTCTACTGGTCAAACAGTACATATGTATTATATTTAAATTTAAATTTAAATCGACTGGATAAATGCAACTCTAAATCTCAACATCCTATCGAGGTGTGCTGCTAGGCGTTTATAATGTAAAAACCCATATTCCAAACGCAATGGAAAAGGTTCCGAGTCCTAATTCGATCGTACGGAGAATATAGCTTTTTGGATCAGTTATTATATTAAATTTTCGATATAAATTTCAGAGCATTTTGTATCCCGCATGATCACACAACAACTTCAAACACTACAAAATTTGATATCCGATAACAATACACTATTACGGATCCAAAGGAACTGGTTTCGTCGAATTCCGAGACTATGCCTCGGAAGGCTATTTTTAAATATCGATTTAAACGATATAAACTCAAAATTAAACAAAACACTTTTAAATTCAATTTTAAAAGTTCTATTATCTTCAGTATTATCAATATAAATTTTTCAAGCCCTTTGAAATATTTTTAACAAGCATAAAACTAAGGATTTAATATTTTACTCAACTTCCAATAATTAAATTTGATAATTTAATTGCCAAATAAATAGTGATATATGAAATTCAAGTTAAATAACTCTCAAATATTTAACATCAATTAAATATTTCAATTTCAAATATCCAAAAATTCAGGGTCGTCACATCAACCAATCCTTTGTCCATTACTTTTTCACTCCTTTGTATTTTGATGTGTTGCGCAATGTAACCTTACCTTTTTAACATCTTTTGTAATGACCTGCTATTTCGAACTATTCAAATTGACAATCATCCACACATATCGAACTTGAATTACTCAAAAAAACAGATTGTTATTATATATTTGGCAAAACTTAGCCTATACAGTAAATAAATAAATCGCAGAATCACAGACATAGAGCAATACAACAATTAGCAGCGGAATAGATAAATAGTATTTCATGAAGCTACTATAGAACATCAGAGTCTAAAACAAAATACAACAGAATTTTCCGAAGTACATAGAAGTCACTAATAGAAAAGCAACCGACAAGTCTGAACAAAACAACTAGAAATAACTTAAATAACTAAAAAGCTGAATAGAATAAAAGATTTCCAAGAAAAGCTCTAAGCTCCAAAGGTAGGTCTCAAATGCTATGACACTCAGTCTGACCTGAACATAAAGTAGAACACAAAACACTCAAGTCAGGATTAACATTCTTATGTAAGTAAATTAGCTCGAGTGAAATGTACAAGTGAAATGCAATATAACTAAAGGATGTTGAGATTCCATCCCTTAAGGATCCGTGGAACTATCACATACATAATACAATATGCTACATATATAATGTCTACAGTAAAGTAAACTATTAAAATAGTGTTACGATGTTACCATATCCCCCTTAACACATTTTTACATATACTCTCATAGTCTATACAGTACTGTAATTCCTCATAAATCGGAGGGCTATCAAAGTGCACTTCATAGGTATCGTACAAACCAAACTTGTTGTGGGCGTGATAAGGCATGTGATGGAACGATCGGGCGATTTTCAACCCTTGAAAATTGACATTAATACATTCACTGTATAGAATACCGAGCAATCGAGTGGCGGAAATAACAGATTGTTAGGATTTAAGAAGAAAAGAGATATAAGAAGAAAAAATAGAAAACAGCCGTAACATAGAATCTCATAATCGTAGCGGAACAAAATATAACATAATAACAGATTTTATACAAAGATCTGTAACTGTTACATACAAATTATCAGAGTACAACCATTAACATATAAGTTGGGACAGTTAGAGTAACTTATCCTCACAGTGCTGAATATATGGTCTACAATACATAGCATAATATAATCAAATACGCCAAATATGTCTCTGCCATCTAGCTCGTCTCCTGAGCTCCAAAAGCATCCTAACTGAATTTTTAATACTCGGTCTGACCCAAGCATTACAATAAAGTAACACCCGAGCCAGGCTGGAAACTACAGTGAGTAAAACACACTTAATTCAAATTACTTAAGTTATCAAAATCCTTCAGATGCAAAGGTAACTCGTAAGATAGCGTCGCATATAAACATGGTTGGTTTTTATCTTACGATGACCAAAAACATTCTTATAGAAAATCCAGTGGTATTATACTAGTGTCTAAGTATAGGTACTTATTAAATCATCGAATTTGTTACATTAATTAAAATCCAGCATATTAGACTCTATATTTAAAAACCATAATGGTTAGTGGTTATTGGAATGAAATGGTTCCCAATAATGCCGATATCCGATCCTGGTCTCTTCGAGCTTAAAAACAGTAAATTTTAGAAACGCCACGTTGTTTCAAAATAACACAATTCTGCAATCAGGGTGCCAATCTTTACATTTGAAAATTTATTGCATATGTTACTTCAAATAAAACGTGTCAATGTTTTACTCTAACCATTTTAATTCGTTTGGCTACTTATTGGCACCGACAAAGAACAATTGAAATGAATATCCAAGAGCAGTAAAACCAAAGCATAGATTGTTAACTAATTTAACGATTATTTAACTAATATTAAACCATTCACAAATCAGAATTTAATTAACTTCAATCAATTGGACCCATTTATACTTTTAATCCAAAATTACCTATAAATTAATGAAATTAAAAAAAATGATTCATTATTAGTTAATATAAAATTAAACAATCTATTCAATGACTAATTTATTAATTAACTTAAGATTAAATCAATTAAGACTTTAATTATTAACTAACTTTAATTTTTATAAAATAATAAAATTATATAATATAGAAAATTAACAAGATTAATCTCATATTATTCTACTAGGTGGTAGGGTCACAATAAAAAAGTTTTCATGTCGGTTTGATTTTAAACGAAAGAGAAAATTGTTGTGAAAGTTTAAAGGGTTATTAACCTAAAAAATTATTAAATTACTTTCCTTTTTAAATTAAATGCCCAGCCCATATGTTTTTGGCCTGCAAGACAAATAGGACCAACTCCCCTCAGATTTCCTTCTCCTTCCTCCTACTTCTTTTCCTCTTCTCTTTTTTTATTTTATTTTATAAGAACATGAACAAGTACAAGCTCGGCCAAAAGTGTGCGTGTATAGGAGAGAATGGGAAAACGCAGTGTACAGGCTTTTTTCATATCATGTATTTCATATTTATTTTATTTTAATCTTTTATTTTCCTTTTGATTTGATTTTTGAATGATTTGATTTTTCATATGACTTGATAATATGTTTTCTTTCACCTGATTTAGATTTATGTATGCTTGAAATGAGATTTTTGCCGTGATGATGTTTGTTTATGTTTATATATACATTTATGTGTGTGTGTATGTATGCATACATATACAATATACATTTTAGATATACACGTATATTTTTGTCATCAAAAAGTCTACACTTATGTATATATATTTACACATATACTATTCTTCAAATACGCGCACACGCGTGCGCGCGCGCGCACACACACACACACACACACACACACATATATATATATATTCATATATTTTGTCATATTCACATATACATATATCTTTCTAGATATACACATGTTTTCATATATATAGATATTTATATCCCCATGTGCATTATTTTTATATTTAATTTATATATATAAACATATACCTATATATAGATATATAGATTTTTCTATCACGAGTTATTAAATGGTGAAATTTACACATGCATATATATATATATATACACCTTATTCATAAGTTTACATTTTTTAAATTGAATATAGTTTTAATCAATTTATAGATTCAGATATTCAGAAGTTCATCTATTCGACTTATAAAAATTAATATTTCAATAATTAAAATTAGTTAATTGTCCAAATATTATATGGTTAAAAATCCGGGTCATTTCGATCCTCCCCCCTAAGAATTTTTCGTCCTCGAAAAGGAACGAAGGGAGAATTAGAATTTTGATGTATATTACTAATAAATCATTCTTTAAACATTTTACACCGCTTACTCTTATTCTACGTTTATAGATACATACACTTTAAATTACATAATATTACCAAGCTAGTTTGATATTAAAACATTTTTCATAACTCGATGTTTTAACAAGTTCATCCTTGTTTTCACAAAAATCTAGTCATACGTTGATCAGGCGTAGGAATGATTATCTCTAAGTAATTGGTACACCAATTTCAACACCCAGTGAAAATACTTGAAAAACTTTCAAAAATGATATAGAAAGTATCATCCCCTTTTTCCTTCTTTACCATCATGGATCGCAGTTAACACGATGATTGTGTCGCCATCTTAGCGAATCATAAGTAAACTATAGGCATCAACACCCCTCAACTTACGCTATAGGAACACAACAGTCCGTAGCTACACAAAGGTTGTGTCGCTATCCCAACGAAACCAAAAGTAGTCTGTAGGAAATCTCTACTCCTTGAATTACGCTATCAAAACCAAACCACATAGATCGCAGCTGCATAAAGGTTGCGTCACTATCTCAGTGAAACCAAACGTAGACTGTAGGCAATCTCTTCCTCTCGAATTATGATTTGGAACCAAACCACATAGATCACAATCTACCGATGTTACGTCGCTATCCCAGTGAAATCAAATGTACACTGTAGGCAATCTCTGCCTCCCGAGCTATGCTATGGAACCATGATCGATCGCAGTTACACAAAGGTTACGTTGCTATAACTACAAAACCATCCGTAACTATAGGTATAATACCCATTGATTTACGCTATGCAAATAAATGATCACCGGGAACTCATGAGCTTTTGTCCGGACGTCCACTTGGATCCCAATTTTCATTGAATCCAACCTGTGGATTCCTAGGTAGAACCACTTAGTGGATCTCCCACTCCAAATTTCGACTTTCGTGGGGGTTCCTTTCCATACTTTTGATTTCAAAACATATCATGCTGTATATATATAATATATTTCAAATCATACACTGCATATGTATCACATATAAATTTCATCTATATAAAATCGATAGTTTTTGGATTCATTTATCCAATTCCCAAAATCAACTATTTGCAAAAACCAAAAGTTTTAATGATCAATAGGTTCCAAAACTATCTCAGTTCCATATGCATATAAGATATCAATAGTTTTTGGATCTGCTTCATATTTATATAAACTCCATTTGGTAATTTTATATATCTTCCAAAGATCATTTCCTTCTGGTTATAAATTCAACAAGAGGAGCTTGAATATATAATTAACATATTTAATCTCATTAATGCCAAATCAAAAATTTCCAAGTTTGATTACTTTACAAAGTTATTGGTAACATTTCTTACTTCTTATAAAGTAAATTTTAGTCGTAGTAGCAATTCAATTTTCATTCCAATAAATTTCCACACTAGTGTTTTAGAATTATATTTATTTTCAAATCAATATAAAAAGTGATTTTATATAAGATCATATTCCTTCAAAACATTTTACAACATCGATAGACTACGATAGCTAGTAAGTTAAAATTATATCCATTCATCCATATAAAAAGTCTTACAAAAGGTCATAAATCTTGATGCCTTAACAACTACTTAGGGGTTTAGAAAAGAATAGAGACCTAATTATATTACAATGAACCCTACCCGCCATTTCTCACCACTCCGCATCCTTCATAAAAACTTTCTTAAGTATTTCCCGACATTTCGTCAAAATCGTTCGTGCAATCCGTAACAGGGTGTCCCCACTTCTTGCATTTGCCACAAAAGAACTCTACACTTTCGTCTTTGATGATTTTCACGCCTTCCGCGGGGCATTCCATAACTTGCTCTTTATTCCATCTCTTGGGACAATTTCTAGCGATGTGTCCTGTCATTTTACAATGGTAGCAAATGGTTGACTCGTCGACTTATACTATGGGTTTATGTTTCATCTTCCTCACCTTAGGGCAATGGTTAGAAAATGTCCTTTCACACAAAACTTAAAGCATGAAATTTCAGAGCGAAAATGTTTGACTTCCTCATTCTTTTCCTTTCTTGGTTTACTCCACTTAGCTACATAATGTCCTTTATTATGGCATCTATAACATATCATACTATCATGAAGACCCGGCCCAGCTCTTTCACTAATTCGTCTTTCTATTTCCATTCTTGCTTCTTCCCGTGCCTTACATGAAGTTGCTCTTCGCTCCCTACGCCTTGCCTTCCATTCTTCTCCTTTTGCCATCTTTTACACTTGGTTTGGATTCTAATTGGACTTCCTAATCTATAATTAAAACCTCGATTACTTAAATTTCAGTTATTATTCTTATTTCTAGGTATCTCTTTTATTTATTCTCAATCACTTCTATTTATTACAAATAAATTCTATTCCCTTCGACTTCCTTATTCACTTATCATAAGTTAAAATTTCCATATCCAAGGTTAAATTTTATAATTTAATCCACTAATTCGATAATATGGTTCATCACAGATTTTTAGAATTCGAATCCTGTTTTATTTTAAAAATCGTTTGAAATCATTCATATATAACTTCCATTGCACTTCTATCAAATCTATACCTTTCCTTTTTAAACATTAATTTATTTAACTTGCATAAGTTAAATTTTATCTTATCATGAAATTTCCGATTTCAGGTTATAAGTTCAAAACTTATTTAACTTACCCTTAAGTTAATTTTCCAATTTGTTCAATCCATTTGAACAAACTAAATTTAAATTTGTACATTCCAAATTTATTTTCCACATTTCTTTTCTTGTTAACAACATTTCCCACTTATAAGTTCAAAAACTTATTTTTCCTTTGGTTCTACTCCTCATTTTAATAGGAATCCCAGAATTCAAGCACTCGGTATTTACTTCAAATCACGTTGAAAATCATGTGTGTGTATATACACACACACGTATATATTCCCATTTATATACCAAATCACACTTTTAAATTTTAAACCAACCTTGGTTTTTATCCAAAACAAATTCCTTTGGAATTTTGAAAGCAGCTCTTGTTTTCAAGAAAAAAATTTCATATCAAAAATATCTAAATAATCTTTCTTATTATTTCTCCAACACTTTGAAACACATTTCAAAATTCCCAAGACTTAGATTCAAAACTTCACATTTTAAATCCATTTTAATTTATAAGTCACGTCTGTAAATTATGCTTATAATTTCACTTCCTAAAAAAATTTCACCATGTCTTATCATTGTTTATTTTGTAATAAACATCCTTTATTAAGACCCAACAACAAATTTATGACAATGATTAATATTATCATATCTAGAAACCAAAGACACCATAAATTCCATAATAATTTTCTCAAAAATTATTTCTATATATATACAAAAATATAACCAAGTTAAAATTATTTCGTTTCAAAACATTTTAAAAAAAAACACTTCCTAAATTTCAAAAATTAAATTCTAGTTTGAATATACTTTAAGCTTAACCCATTTGTATAATTCATTCTTATCTAATTTCTATTGGGTTGTGTGTATATATATAACCACTTAAATTTTATAATCTTATTTGATTGTAATAACAACCATCTCCCTCAATATACTATAATAATTTTATAAAAATTATTTCTTTTATATAAAAATATAATCTTTTTAAAATCCTTTATTATTTAAAATTATTATATAAGAAAATAACTAGTACGCTCTCATATATAATACACTCAACTCATTCTAGGGTACTACTGACCCTATCTCTAATGAGTAATCCCCACCAGAGCCAAGGTTCTCGCTCAACTTCAATTCTGATACCACATGTAACGACCGGTCGATTTTCGACCCTCGAAAATTGACACTAATATGTTCAGTGTATAGAATGTCGAGCAATCGAGTGGTGAAAATACCACATTGTTGGGGTTTAAGAAGATAAGAGATGGAAGAAGAAAAAACAGAAAACAACAACAATACAGAATCTAGCAATCGCTGCGGAACGAAATATAATATAATAACAGATTTTATACAAAGATCTGTAACTGTTAATACACATGCAAATTGTCAAAGTACAACCATCAACATATAAATCGGGATAGTTAGAATAACTTGTTCTCACAAATGCTGAATATACAGCCTATAATACACAGCATAATGTGATCAAATACGCGTAATACGTCTATGCCATCCAGCTCATCTCCTAAGCTTCAAAAGCATCCTAACCTGAATTTGTAATACTTAGACTGACCTGAGCATTACAATAAAGTAATACCTGAGTCAGGTTGAAAACCAGCGTGAGGAAAACACATTTAATTTAAATTACTGAAGTTATCAAAATCCTTCAGACACAAAGGTAACTTTTAAGACCGCATCACATATAAACACGACATGTTTTATCTTACGATGACCAAAAACAGTTTTATAGAAAATCCAGTGGTATTATACAAGTGTCTAAGTATAGATACTTATTAAAATAGCCGAATTTGTTACATTAATTAAAATCTAGCATATTAGACTCTATAATTAAAATCTGTAAAGGTTTGTAGTAGTTATTGGATCGAAGTGGTTCCAGATAATGCTGATATCCGCTCTCGGTCTCTTCGAGCTTAAAAATAGTAAATTTTGGAATGGCCAAGTTGTTTTTAGAATACACAATTCTACAATCAGGATGCCAATTTTACATATGAAAATTTATTTCATACGTTACTTTAAATAAAACGTGTCAACATTTTACTCTAACCATTTCAATTCGTTTGGCTACTTATTGGCATCGATAAAGAACAATTAGAATAAATAACCAAGAGTAGTAAACCAAAGCAAAGATTGTTAACTAATTTAACGATTAATAACTAATATTAAACCATTAACAAATCAGAATTAAATTAACTTTAATTAATGTGCATAGTTTTTAAAGTGGTTTTCGATATTGGCAGAGAGTATGAAAATATCTGATCCCGGTCTCTATAACAACCAAAAATTTATTTAACACTGTGGTCATTTTTCATTTCAAACGGTTCATACTTCATATCAAAATATCATATTTATTTTAAAGTCATATCACTTGCGAATCATATTCACTTTAAATCATTTTCATTTCCAAAAAAAATCATAACCACAAAATAGTTTAAACCATCATATCAAAGTTCTCATTTAAATCCATTAAATCTAAGTCATAACACTTCCAACTTAAATAGTTTGAATATTGAGAGTAGTTTATATATTCGAATAGTTATATATTAAAAATAGTTTATATTTAAAATAGGCTATAGATTAAAATTGTTTACATATTAAAATAGTTTATATATTAAATATACAAATTAAAAATAATATATATTAAGATAGTTTATATACTTAAAAGAGTTTGTATCAAAATAGTTTCAAATTAGAACGACTTCTTCTAATTCCACAAACCAATTCAAATCAACTTTAGTTCCAAAATTCAATTTAACTCAATCTCAATTTATCAATTTCAATTAGAAATGTTAAAGGTTCAATTCAAATTCTTATTGAAACCATTTTTAGTTTATATCGATTTCAAATCCAGGTTTGACCTACAAATTTAAACCACTTCAAATTCAATAGTTTTTAAAATTTAAATATTCAAACATTTACAATAACTCAATTCCATAAATTTCATTTATTTGTCAAAATTCAACTTTAATTTTATTTAAATTTGAAAATATTCATTTAATCATTTTTTATAAGCATTTAAATAAAATCTCAAATTACAAATTTAAATCAAAATTAAAAATTAAATTTTATTCAAATTTGAAAATATTCATTTCACCACCTTTAGTTAAATCAAGTTATAAAATCGTACCTTTCAAAATCCTAAAATCAATAAGTTTCAAATCACTTTGTATTTAAATACAATTCGTAAACAAATAAAATTTCAAATTAATTTCAATTTATCTTTCCAACCTTAATATATTAAATTTATTGCAAAATCTACCGCTAAAATATTAGTAAAATTTTAAATAAATACTTAAACACGCTATATGTATATTAAATTATTAAACTGAGTTAAATTAAACCATATTGCTAAATCTATTTTAAATCTTATTATATATATTTAAAAATAATAAAAATATATGTAAAATCTTAAAAATTAGCTTTCCGAAACTTAACTTATAAATTTAAAATTTTCAAACATATAATTTTAAAAATCTAAATTTTACATACATATTTAAAATAAAAATCTTTATATTATACTTTAAAAATCAATACTTAATAAAACCCATATATTTCCTTTCAAAACGTTGAAAAATCATTTTCAAAATAGACCAATGGTGTCCGTATAGAATTTTCTATCCTATTGTCAAATGATACGAATATATATCATTTCAATCCGCAATAATTTAAGTTTACGGATATATATAATTTCCACCCGCAATCCCAAAATTTCAAAAATCAATAAAATCGCTTGGGTTTATCGTTTCAACCCATAATGATTTTTCCCTAATCTATAATATCGTTCGGGTATATATCATTTCAACCCACAGGGAATTTCTAAACTAATGGGGAACTTGCGGTGTGGGGACAATAGAATAATATAAAATATCATAACTTATCAATGGCAATTATATATTATAATTAAAAAAATTAAATATAATATACATACTAATAGATTATTGGTGTCAATATTGTAAGTTAACATAGGTGATCAAATGCAAATAATAACATATCATATTTAACAATTTAAATTACTAACAAATTTAAATTTAACAACATATTTCAATTGTCATTCATGTGAATTAAATTTACTAAATATAAGATAACCGTGAGTAATAGCTCACCTTTCGAGGCTAGAGAACAACAAAATAAAAACGACGCCTATATGAATACGGACACGGACATGCAACTAAGAAAAGCGGAAAGCTAGAAAATTTGTTGTTGTAATCTCCAGACAGCGGTGATTAAACTGGAAAGCGAGAAGATGGCTGGGAAAAAATAGATATTTGAATTCGAATTTGATGAAAACAAATATATATATATATATATATATATATATATATTTAATATATACACACCCCCCTTTTCTCTTCATACACAAGAAGAGTATAAGCTTGCTGATAGGAAGGAGTGGTCGCTCGAATGCTATTGGGTGGAAGAGTGAGTTGTGGCGCAAGGAAGGAAATTGGTCAGCAAGAGAGGAGGCGGAGGAGAAAGGCGGCTTGCGGCTGCTGTGTGGTGTTTGTGTGTGGCTTGGGTCTGTTAAGCATTCGGTTTGGTCAGTTGTGCTGGCAGAAACTGGATGTGGTCGCTCAATGATAGGGAGGATGGCGGCCAGCTTGAGGGAGGCGGAGCTATTGCTTACGACTGTGGTGTTAGACCGCATGGAGATGGGTCGGTAGGGTTGTGCTGGAGGGAGGTCTCGTGTGAGGTGCTGTCATTTGTGGAGATCCAAGGTGGTAGGGCTTTCGGGTCTGGGTGGCGATGGAGCGGAGAGGCGTTTCGGTTTGGCTAGCGTGATAGGTGACGAGGCGGAGCTATAGGTTTTGGGTGGTTAGTGGAGGAATGTGGGAAGGTGGATATGTTGCTGAGGGTTGGCCAATGGCTGACATCGAGGGGTGGTGAGTTGTTGACTGATAGCGAAGATAGTGGGCGAGGAGGGAGGTCTGGTCAGGCTTTGTGGCAGTGGCGGGCTGACAGGTGATGGGCTAGGTTTGCTCGGTAATGGTGCTAGGTAGCACGTGGAGGACTGGAGGGACTTCGGTGGAAGGGCTATCATGGTGTTTAGGTTATAGCTTGAGGCAGATTCGTGGACTGCGGTGCAAGGCAGAAGGAATAGGGAGGCTCGGCTGTCAATGGTGGAGGGAGATGGCGAAGTTGCAGGCGGTGTGTTAAGTGTTTTGGTGATGGACATGCTTTCTTCCAGGTAAGACAAAATGAATGCAAACTGACAGTGATAAACAGGCTTCACAAATATAATAACTTTATTTTTTTTCCTTTTTTTGATTGAAAACAAACAGAGTGAAAAAAAATTAAAGGGAAGAGAATAAAATGGAGTTGAACCAGTGAAGGAACGAACCAACATATTGAAATGGTAGGAATAGCAAACTTAATTTATGGGAATATAAAATGCTAGTGGCCATTCGTTTTCACGGTCGATTATGAAAGGACAAAGAACACCAAAGGGTCCCAATCGGCTACTGATACGGCTAATCATTTTGCAGATTTCACCGCGTACCGGACACCGAAATGTACAAATGAATATAATGAGGAGATCAGCGCAACAAGGCGAAGATAATGGTACATAGATATCTGTGATATGATCATCCTATCAAAATTCGATGTTCACTACCCCAAAATGGTGCTAAATCGTCGAAAATAATATAAACGGATCTAGAGCAGTCCAAATTTAGCGAAACCAAATATAACGTCTCAGTCAGAAAATGATTTATATTTTTCTTATATAAAAAAATTCAGATTTCAAAAATATTTATTTTTATCAAATATTAACTGATTCTAAATTTAAAATTAAAATTTTACAACCAAACGACATTCATATTTTTTGATGAAAATCTGATACTTGCTACATTTAAGTAGATGTATTCCAAAAATCAAAATTTCAATTCAAAATTTAATTGTTTATTTTCATAAAAAAAAATAGTTAACTACGTTATAAAAATCATTAAAATTTTCGGGTCGTTACACTCTCCCCCACTCAAAACTTTTCATCCCCGGAAAGGAACAAGATAGGAGAATAGAAGCTACATAAAGGAAAGATAGATTCGAAATACATAGTACCAGATGCAATAATTAATTCAAAACCATATAAATATCATTTTTGATCATCTTATCACTTAAATTTATATTGTTTATTATTCAGTTACATGTCCTCATTACATTCAAACTTTTCCAGGTAAGTTTTATTAATGTTTCTGAGTGTAATTGAGCACTATACAAATTTACCTTTCATTTACAAAATTTCTATTAAAAATTTAGTTTGAACATTTTTACTACTTAAGTTTTCTCTTGTATAACCTTCAATTACATATCACATTGCATTCTAAGTTTTTGAATATTTCAGGTAAGCTATACATGTTTTAGAATGCAATTGAGTATCATAAAAATTAATTTTATCCTAGTTCAACTGTTAAAAGTTGTTTCAATTCTATACTCATTTTAGACACTCCAATTATTCAAAAAAATTGCTTCATTTCAATAATTGAAAACCATCACTTAACATAAAACTTAAGAGTTAAATTTTCGATTTCTCTTCAAACCATTTTGAAATAAATATTTACATATATACTTTTTATACATCAAATGATACTCAAGAAATTCAAATCAAATACATTTCCAAAACAAAAGTGTAGCAAAGCTACTAAGTGGTCCCCCTACTTTGAGACTTGAAAATGAACATCGATGATGCTGCAGTCATCACCGAAATTATTTTCTAGCGACAACGAGAGGGAAGTACCGACTTACTTCTTTTAAAATTCTTCGAAAACAATTTCCATTCAATAATACTTTCAAATAATATATTTTTTCCAAAAACTTTGAAAACCAAATTCTGAAAAGCACCAAAAATTAAATTCTCAAATCCCTAATTTAAATTCATTTCATTTGCAATCGGATTTATAAAGCATGTTCATAAAATTTCATCTTCTTATAATATACAACAATAGTTAATGATCTAGGAATGTTGACAAAACAATAAATGATAATCTAGTATTATCATTTCTAATAACCAATTCATTTAACTTTCTAATTTTGAAAAATTATACTTTTATATATAAAAAGTATAATTATACATAAAATTATTTCATTTACAAATTTCGAAAATAATATTCTGTCAGTTTTCTCTGTTCAAGTGTTTTGGAATTCCTATCGATAGCGTTGGCTAGACGAATCAGTTGAAACCCAAAATTCAAACTTAACAACTCAAACAATATAAGATAAACCATTTTATATCAATTACAAATATGTTCTCTCATAGGATGATTCAAGAATGGATTTTAGAATAAAAATAGAGATTCAAATTTAGAGGGACCCTAATCAAAGAGAGTTCTAACTAAGAAAATATGCTAAAAAGGAAGATAAGATAATTAAATTACAAAAGGGAAAGATGGATAGACTTACATTAATCGTGCGACCTTGACCGGGTCAACCGAGACTCCATTTTTAGAAATAATGTGCCCAAGGAATCGGACTTTATCCCTCCGAAAACGCTATTTAGGGAATTTGGCTTTCAACTAATGGCTCTAAAGAGTTTCCAGCACATAGCCCAAATGAGATTCATGCTCCTTTTTAGACTTAGAAAGACGAGAATATCACTAATGAAAACCAGGATGAACTTGTTGAGAACATCGCGGAAAACGCAATTCATGTGATCGGTGAAGAAGGAAGGAGCATTGGTTAATCCAAAGGGCATGACTAACCATTTACAGAAACCATTCTCCATTCAGAAAGTTGTCTTGGGAATGTTCTCCTCGGCTACACAAAGCTGGTGAAAACTGGTAGCAAGATCGTGCTCTAGGAGTAAGATTGATGTGGAATTCAATTTCCCGCTTGGAAGGTAGAGAAGTGACTTTACCAAAGATATCCGAAAATAGTTAGACAACAGGGGTGGAGCCGAGTTCACTAAGCTGAGAATCAAGCGAAAAGATGAAACTGCCTGCATAATCCTGAGGCATTCGACATTCAATCACAGGAGAATTACCCTGGTCATCTACTAAAAAAGGGTTCGGGCTTTGCAAGAAATAACAGCATCAAAACCTAGGACGTAGAAATATTCGGTGGATCGACGCATGTTGTAAAGGAGTTTCGTCCCTTTACAAATCATACTTAGGTTGGCGGACCGCCGATGGGATTAGTCACATATAAGGATGAAGTTTCCGATTGAGGTTGTAAAATGTGCACAAATTTATTACGGAGATCAATAAAAATAAAGATATGTGGTGCTTCAATATCAAGAAGAACACGAACAGGAAAAGATAAGAGCGGGTCTCAAAACAAAGGTAAAGTTCTAAAATTCAAAGGAAATCCAAATCAAAGAGGATCCTAATAAAGAATTTCAAACTCGAACGAAGATGATTTTATAATTAATTTGAATCATTCTGGTAATTACTATCCTATCTCTAATGAGTTTTTAATATATATGTTAAGTTTTGCCTAAACCAGAGCTCTGATACCAACTGTAATGACCTGCTATTTCGAACCATTTAAATCGACAATCATCCATATATGTCGGACTTGAATTGCTCAAAAAAATAGAATGTTAATTTATATTTGGAAAAACTTAACATATACAGTAGATAAATAGATCACACACACAGAACAATAGAATAATAAGCAGCGGAATAGATAAATAGTAGTGCATGAAGCTACTATAGAACTTCAGAGTCTAAAATAAAATAAAACTGAATTTCCCAGTACATAAAAGTCACTAATACAAAAGTAACTGACAAGTCTAAACAAAACAACTGGAAATAACAGAAAAGCTAAATAGAATAAAAGATCACCAAGCAAAGCTCTAAGCTCCAAAGGCGAGTCTCAAATGTTGTGACACTCAGTCTGACCCGTGAGACGACACTAATTTTGGACAATTGAAATTTGAAAATTTAATTGATTTTAGATATTTGAATGATGGTTTAACTTGAATTTCAAAATTAACTACGAATTTTGCAATTTAATTATTGAATTTAACTTATTAAAGTTGTGTAAAAAATTGAATCTTCAGTTTTAAGCTGATTTAAAAATATTTTCAAGGCCTAGGAAATTTATATTGATAATACTAAAGATAATAGAAGCTTCAGAATTTAATTTGAAAATGTTTTGTTTAGTTTTGAATTTATATTATTTAAATCGATATTTAAAAATAGCCTTCTGAGACGCAGCCTCGAAATTCGACGAAACCAGTTCCATTGGATCCGTAATATTGTTTTATTGTCGAATTCCAAATCTCGTAGCTTTCGGAGCTATCGCGTAACGACCCAGGATTTTTAATAATTAAAATTTGAATATTTAATTCATTTTAGATATTAAAAAGTGAATTTATAAGTCAAATAAATTTTAATTTGAATTATTGGATTTAATTGAATAATTAAATCGATAATTTAATACGTTAAATTATGGAAATAATTGAAAATATAGTTAAATATGATTGAAATTGATTTGTAAAATTTTATTTTATCATGTTGAAGTTAGAACGATATTTTAAAACTTTTAAAATCGAATTAAAAGTTAATTTGTGGAAATTGAATATTTTAATATTAAAATCGACTAGTGAAAATAGTCAATTTTTGAACAGTCTCAGAATTGAATGAAACCAGTTCCATTGGATCCGTAATAGTTAGTTATTACCGGATTTCAAATTTCGTGTCAATCGGAGCTATCGTTTGATCGTGGCAGCTCGAAACGCGTCGAATTATTTTTAATTTAAATTTGGCGAGTCAAAATAGCCATTTTTCAAAAAGTCTCGGATTTCGACGAAACCAGTTTCATCGGATCCGTAATGTGATATTATTGTAAGGTTTCAAATTTCAAGTCAATTGGATTTATCGTTTGTCCGTTACGAATTAAAACGCCTAGAAATCGACTTAAATCGGTTTAATTCAAATTGAGCGTTTACAGCCATAACTCGCACATACTTCCGAATTAGCTTCCGAAACCTGTTCCATTGTGTCCGGAACGCGGGGTAAACCTTAGAAACGTTGGTTACGGCGCCTAAATCAGAGTTCGGAATTTCCGGAATGAATAGTGTTTCGGTTTTCTCTATAAATAGCCCCCCACTTAAAAAAAAAAAAAACTAAAAACCCTAATACTAAAACCCTAGCCGCCACCCACATAACCTACGGTCAGAAACGATCTTCCTTTCCCCCTCGATTTCTTCCAATCCATCAGCAATTAGACGAAGCTTCCAACTAGAAAGTCGTAGAGCACATCGAGATCTTGAAGTTCAACGGTGGAGATGTGATTTGAAGCATCGGAGGGGGAGATTAGGGGCTGCGTTTGCTTCGAATTGCGCACGCCATACGAGGCCGTGGGTGAGGCCGAGTTCACCCTTGCTCTGGCCGAAGTTAGAGCATGTTGAGGCCTTTGATTTGCAACTCCCTGATCGAAGTTTCATGAAGTAAAAATGGTGCAAGATTAAACCCTAATTCTATATGTTGGGTTCGGTTTTTAGCTTGAACGGCCTGTAGCCAAAACGTGAAGAAGAGGAAGAAGCTAGGTGCGGCTCTGATGGCTTGGAGCAAGATCCTACGGCTATGATAGTTGTAGGTTATAAATTAATTAGATTATGTTGTAATAGTTATATATAAATCGTGTAATCTTCAAAAATTCATAACTTTTTCATACGAGGTCGAAAATGCGCGAAACCAGTTGCGTTGGAATCGTATGGACGAGCACTACGCGATGGAGTTGGTTTGGAGTCGTTTGGAGTTAGTGAGAATTTTGGGTAAAATTAAACGTCCGTTTAATTTTATTCGAAATAAAAGCTGAAACGGAAATAAAACCAAGGTGGGAACTTCTCACTCAATCGAATCAGTTTCGATTTTATTTTAAATAGTTAGATTTAAAATATTTGAATGCATGTTTGAATGATGATTGTATATATTGATTGTTAAAATAGACATTATACGCCGTTAGTAAGCGGATGTTATTTAATAAAAACATATACCGCGAATATTTCATAAACAGTGAAATTGGTATTATATATAATAGCAATATATATATATTGGCATATGTATATATTGCAGTTGTTGATTTCCCGTATTTTTTAGCGGATGAGACCCTATTACGCCGTTATTAAGCGGATAATATTTAATAAGAACATATACCGCGATAATTTCGTACTGGAACGAAATTGGTATTGTGCTAATGTTTGTGGATGCAGGAAAACAGGTTGGAGGGATCCAACTGGATTCCTCAACAGTATTTATTTAATTTCAGATATTTTGATATTTGATTGATTATCATATTGATATATGATATCGTTGTTGTCGTGATTGACTATTTGGTGTGTAGCATCATTGGACCCAGATTTTGGGATTTTAAAATGATTTTTAAAAGTGATTTTAGAAAGTATACGTTTTATAAAATAATTTTTGGAATTGATCCGTTTTAAATAAATAAACGTTATAATAGTTAAAGTTATAAAAATTATGATTTTGTGAAATATAGTTAAAAGTTGATTTTTGAGAAATAGGGGATTTATGATTTTATAAAATAGTTTAAATTGGATTTTTGAATATATTATAAAAGTTTAAAAATAGGATTTATAAAATTTGATTATTTTATAAATCAAAATGGTGAAACTATAAAGGAAATTAAAGACGTTTAAAAGATTAATATAAATTGATTTATATTAAGAGATTTATAAACGGATATTTATAAATTGAAATATTGACTTATAAAACGAGTTTTTATAAGTGTTTGAATGAAGTGAAAATGAAATTCATAAATGAATGGAATTTATAGAATTATAAACTGTGAAGTTATAAAAGAAATTTATAAATAGTAAGATTTATAAATTTGGTGAAATTATTTGAAGAATAGATTGGTTAAATAAATGGATCTTATAAGTTATAAGATTTATAAATTGGAAAGTCTCTAAAGGAACGATTTTGTAAAATAATCGTTTTATAAGTAATTAACTTATAATATGAACGTTTAGTTTATAATTTAGTTATAAACTGGAATAGGTGAATAAAGGAATTTATAAAAAGGAAGTTTTTATAAATAAATAGAAATGGAATTTATAAACGTTGTTTTATAAATTCGCAAATGACTTATTTTGATAAGAAAATTGTTGAAACCTATTAAAGGAGTTATATTCACATTTTTGAATAGTGAATAATCCTTTAAAATAAATTGAATAGAAGTGACGAAATTGTTAACGAAGTTTATTCACATTTTTGAATAGTGAATAATATGTTAAAGAAATTGTTTTAGATATGATGTTTTAAATAGAATTAAAACTATCTAACGATGTTTTTAAAAGGTATTGAGATTCGAAATCATAGATTTCAACATTTATTGTTGAAATAGACGTTTTCGAGAAATAGAAGGAGATGATGGACTATAACACTGTTGTTATAGTAAATGATTTCCGAAAGGAAATGTTTTGTATAGTATTGGGATTTATATATCTATTTTAATTTCGAATCCCTATACTAGTGATTTTGGGTTGTCGTAACGATGTTTTACGTAACATTCGTTTTGGCCCAAATAAATATGTTGAAGAGAATGATTTCCTTAATAGAATGAAATATATACTTAATTTCGATTGAAGTATATTGAATATTTTCCAAGTGTTGAAAATAAATAAAAATTGTGAATTACTTATGAATAAATAAGTATGGAAATGTTTTCCAATATAAAGTGAATATTTTGAGAATTTATCTTTTTGAAGATAAATTGAAAAGATAAATTGAAAATGGATAATTGAAAACGTATATCAATAGATATTGTGAAATATAAATTCACTATTGAATTTATAAAGGAAAGGAGAATTTGTTTAAAAGTAAATGTTGATTTATTTTTGAAGTATTGAAATATATATCTTGTAAAGATATTTTGGAAAATAAATAATTTGGAAAATTATTTGGAAACTGGTGATGTGTGCATATCCAGTGATAGTTCAATAACCGACTATCAATATTTCCCTTTGAATGGGTAATTGATGTGATTTGATTGAATGTGAATGCACACTTATTTTTAAATAAGCGCTCACTATTCGGGTTAACCGGGAAAGGACCATGGGGTCGTATAACCCATTCCGAATATGTGATACGTCGTTATGAATTGCATTGAAGATCGGTGTTGAAGACCCGGTATTTGCGAGAGCGATAGGATGACCTATCGATTTACTCTGCACCGAGTAGCTACGGTATTGAGTTCTCCATATGTGATGGTGAATCCGATCAGGATTGTGAATATCCGGATTGTAAGGACTTCTTTGTAAGTGCCTTCGGTTTTGTTCGATCCCGGAACAGACTTGTATGGATTGTATGTCTGACATTACAAGTTGAGATATAAAGCCGATTTCTTTCAAATATATTTCTGTTGGTGGCGGAGAATTTATTCTTTTAGCTTAACACCCTTCTCTGAGACGTACGTGCTCAGAGGTTATATAGTTGAAGTTATCGGCGATATATTCCCAATTTGGTAATGTGACATGCTGAGTGATGCTGAAATGATCATTGTGTTGATTATTGTGATAGGATCGTTTATTTGATCGTCTATCTTAGTGATCATTGTGTTGATCATTTGTTGACCCAAAGCATGGCTTTTGTATAAAGTATGTTTTTGTGGACGAAACTTCGTCGAGCCTCACACCCCGTGAATGGTCAAAACAGGAAAGAAGCAGCAAGGTTATGAGGGGTAGCACCCTTTAGGATGTGTCCATTTCCTTCTGGAAAAGGGTGGTATCATGGTATGGAGCCCAGATACTTACTCATGTTGAAAACACTTTGTTATGATTGTGTGAATTAATTACGAGCGCTCGGTGATAAAGGTCCCAAAGGACCGGGGGATGGCATATTCGGTCAGTTGTTACTCAGTTAGGGGTAACCCGGCCTTGTGTTGGTAGAGATCCGGTTTGGTTCTCGGGGATGTCCATCCAGAGGCATTCTCATGTGGCAATGGGAAGTTCCTTGGCCTGATCATTCGTTGGAAATCCAAAGAAACAATACGAGACTTGTACGGTTTTAGTTGTATAACCTGCTATGGAATGTGGCGGTAACCTGCTATTGAACATAGTTAGCTATAGTAGGCATACGATAATGGTCGTATGTTGGCTAAGATTTATATTCTACTTTCGAAATGAATTTTTCTCTACACTATGCACTAATAATAATATCAAATGTTCTTTTAAATGCGTATCAAGCATCTTTGACTATCATAAGGAGAAATCTCCTCCGATTCTGCGTTTGCATGTGTGTGTGTGCGGGAGGCCTTATGGTAGTCTCATTTTTAAAAGCTTTGCGAATTGAATTTAAAAATATTCCTCTATTTTGATTTTAAAGATAAATAAATTGTTTTGAGTTCTCGCACCAGTCACATGACTGACTTGGAGTTTATTGTTTTCCTTCCTAAACTCTGGGTGCCCACCAATTTTCCACACGGGCAGTTAAGAGTTAAGGTTTATCAGGATATTCTGGATATTCTGGAGTTGCTGGAGACAAGCTGGATGGCATGGCGTATTACTTATATAGTATTTCTTTTTCCGCTGCACTGTTTGATGTATGTTGTTGTACACTCTGATGATATGATGAAATGTAATGTAATGTATAAAATGTAATAACTGATAGTTCTTTGTTTAAAGATTATTCATTTATTATTATATGTTGTTCCGCTGCGAATTGTGAGATTCTGATGTTGTTCTGTTGTTTTCTATTCCGTTCTATTTTCTTCTATTTTAAAAGTTTTCTATTATCTTTCCTCTCTCTCTTCTAAATTTTCTGTTCTCTTTTCTATTTTCTTTTCTCTCTATTTTCTATCTTCTCTCTTCTTCTCTTTTCTTTTCTTAAATTCTTTTTTAAAACCCATAACATTCCGGTTTTTGGCCTTCGATTTCTCGACAGTCGATAAAGTGAGTATCGATGTTGAATTTTCGAAAGTCGAAAATTTTCGGGGCGTTACATTTGGTATCAGAGCTAAGGGTTGAACTTTAGCTCAGGAGTGTAACACATTAAGTTACTCATTAGAGATAGAGTCAGCAGTACTCTAGAATGAATTTGAGTGTAATAATAGCTATGAGAGCGTATTTGTTAGTGAATATAATTTTTTTTTTTATATTGTGATGATTGGTTTGTTGAGTGGTATATGAACTTTCGTCAGCGTGGTCCGCAAGACTATGCCGAAGGGGTTTCTAAACACTTGAATAGAACAATTCGGCACAATATTTGTTTTAAATTGGGTAAACGAAATAATTTTACCTTGAGTATATTTTGTATATAAAGAAATAATTTTCAGAATTATTAAAGTGTATATAAGTTGATTGTTTAGTTGTTTGAATAATCTAAATAAAAGAATAATTGTATAAGTAAAATGAATTATAAGAATTGAATTATAATTAAAGTGATTTACAATTGTGAAATAAACTTATATATATGAGAAGTGAAACTATATGAATATATTTATGAATATGAGTTGTAAATAAAAATGAATTCAAAGTTAAATGAAGTTGATATTAGTAATAAAGATAAATGAAATTCAACTTTTTAAATTGAATTGAATTAATGAAATGAATGTTAATCAATTGAATGTGAATGAAGTTGATATGGAATAATGAATATAGGTGTTAATTCATTGAAATCAAATGTTATTGAAAGTTGAATAGTTGAATGAAAATCAATTAAATTTAACCAATTGTAAGCAGAAGAATTTGGTTGTAATTAATATACATTGGTTGTTATATGGTTGTTAGTTGATTGATTGTATATAATCCATTAAGTGTTAATGAAATTAAATTAATAAAATTGGAAGCTAAAGTAAATAAATTTGAATAGAATTGAATTTAAATTGGAAGTGAACCAACTTGAATATGAATTAGTGAATATAAACTAATTGAGAATGAATGTTAGTAAGAACATCCACTGTTAATGAATCAAATGTGATTAAATTGAAAACCAATTCATTAATATTAATGACAATATGAATGAATATATATTGGTTACGGATGATAGTTGGTTGATGTTTGCATTTGTTGTTTAGTTACATTTGCTATGTTGACATATATAGTTATTATGTTGCTATATGTTGTATATTGAGATTATTGTCTATATGCATGATTCTCATGTTGTTTGTTGAGTGATTAGTAGGTGCGGATCGCGTTTGCTTCGCATTTGGAGCTCGCTTTCGCGCTATATTAGCCGTATATGCTCGCTAATAAAATAATAAGGTACATATCTCGGATTAAATACCGTACTTTTACACTTTTTTCCCTTCGGGATGCCTCATTACTTGATGAGATGTATATTTGTGATATATATACTGTCATTTTTTTTTCGGATCGAGCCGCGCAAAGGAGACTATGGCAAATTTTTCCGAAAATTTAAGGCGTTAGAAAAATTTTGAGAAAATTGGGAAAATTTTGAAAACTTTAACTTTGATTTAGAATTGAAAGTTAAACAATAGTAATTGCTTTTGAAAATATAACTAAGTATGATTTGAAAACTTAGTAAAGATTTATAAGAAGTTTAATTATGAATTTTGGGAAAATTAATAAATTCTATAACTTTTCTTACTTATAATTTCGAGGACGAAATTCTTTTAAGTGGGGAAGATTGTAACGACCCAGGATTTTTAATAATTAAAATTTGAATATTTAATTCATTTTAGATATTAAAAAGTGAATTTATAAGTCAAATAAATTTTAATTTGAATTATTGGATTTAATTGAATAATTAAATCGATAATTTAATACGTTAAATTATGGAAATAATTGAAAATATAGTTAAATATGATTGAAATTGATTTGTAAAATTTTATTTTATCATGTTGAAGTTAGAACGATATTTTAGAACTTTTAAAATCGAATTAAAAGTTAATTTATGAAAATTGAATATTTTAATATTAAAATCGACTAGTGAAAATAGTCAATTTTTGAACAGTCTCAGAATTGAACGAAACCAGTTCCATTGGATCCGTAATAGTTAGTTATTACCGGATTTCAAATTTCGTGTCAATCGGAGCTATCGTTTGATCGTGGCAGCTCGAAACGCGTCGAATTATTTTTAATTTAAATTTAGCGAGTCAAAATAGCCATTTTTCAAAAAGTCTCGGATTTCGACGAAACCAGTTTCAGCGGATCCGTAATGTGATATTATTGTAAGGTTTCAAATTTCAAGTCAATTGGATTTATCGTTTGTCCGTTACGAATTAAAACGCCTAGAAATCGACTTAAATCGGTTTAATTCAAATTGAGCGTTTACAGCCATAACTCGCACATACTTCCGAATTAGCTTCCGAAACCTGTTCCATTGTGTCCGGAACGTGGGGTAAGCCTTAGAAACGTTGGTTACGGCGCCTAAATCGGAGTTCGGAATTTCCGGAATGAATAGTGTTTCGGTTTTCTCTATAAATAGCCCCCCACTTAAAAAAAAAAAAAAAAAACTAAAAACCCTAATACTAAAACCCTAGCCGCCACCCACATAACCTACGGTCAGAAACGATCTTCCGTTCCCCCTCGATTTCTTCCAATCCATCAGCAATTAGACGAAGCTTCCAACTAGAAAGTCGTAGAGCACATCGAGATCTTGAAGTTCAACGGTGGAGATGTGATTTGGAGCATCGGAGGGGGAGATTAGGGGCTGCGTTTGCTTCGACTTGCGCACGCCATACGAGGCCGTGGGTGAGGCCGAGTTCACCCTTGCTCTGGCCGAAGTTAGAGCATGTTGAGGCCTTTGATTTGCAACTCCCTGATCGAAGTTTCATGAAGTAAAAATGGTGCAAGATTAAACCCTAATTCTATGTGTTGGGTTCGGTTTTTAGCTTGAACGGCCTGTAGCCAAAACGTGAAGAAGAGGAAGAAGCTAGGTGCGGCTCTGATGGCTTGGAGCAAGATCCTACGGCTATGATAGTTGTAGGTTATAAATTAATTAGATTATGTTGTAATAGTTATATATAAATCGTGTAATCTTCAAAAATTCATAACTTTTTCATACGAGGTCGAAAATGCGCGAAACCAGTTGCGTTGGAATCGTATGGACGAGCACTACGCGATGGAGTTGGTTTGGAGTCGTTTGGAGTTAGTGAGAATTTTGGATAAAATTAAACGTCCGTTTAATTTTATTCGAAATAAAAGCTGAAACGGAAATAAAACCAAGGTGAGAACTTCTCACTCAATCGAATCAGTTTCGATTTTATTTTAAATAGTTAGATTTAAAATATTTGAATGCATGTTTGAATGATGATTGTATATATTGATTGTTAAAATAGACATTATACGCCGTTAGTAAGCGGATGTTATTTAATAAAAACATATACCGCGAATATTTCATAAACAGTGAAATTGGTATTATGTATAATAGCAATATATATATATTGGCATATGTATATATTGCAGTTGTTGATTTCCCGTATTTTTTAGCGGATGAGACCCTATTACGCCGTTATTAAGCGGATAATATTTAATAAGAACATATACCGCGATAATTTCGTACTGGAGCGAAATTGGTATTGTGCTAATGTTTGTGGATGCAGGAAAACAGGTTGGAGGGATCCAACTGGATTCCTCAACAGTATTTATTTAATTTCAGATATTTTGATATTTGATTGATTATCATATTGATATATGATATCGTTGTTGTCGTGATTGACTATTTGGTGTGTAGCATCATTGGACCCAGATTTTGGGATTTTAAAATGATTTTTAAAAGTGATTTTAGAAAGTATACGTTTTATAAAATAATTTTTGGAATTGATCCATTTTAAATAAATAAACGTTATAATAGTTAAAGTTATAAAAATTATGATTTTGTGAAATATAGTTAAAAGTTGATTTTTGAGAAATAGGGGATTTATGATTTTATAAAATAGTTTAAATTGGATTTTTGAATATATTATAAAAGTTTAAAAATAGGATTTATAAAATTTGATTATTTTATAAATCAAAATGGTGAAACTATAAAGGAAATTAAAGACGTTTAAAAGATTAATATAAATTGATTTATATTAAGAGATTTATAAACGGATATTTATAAATTGAAATATTGACTTATAAAACGAGTTTTTATAAGTGTTTGAATGAAGTGAAAATGAAATTCATAAATGAATGGAATTTATAGAATTATAAACTGTGAAGTTATAAAAGAAATTTATAAATAGTAAGATTTATAAATTTGGTGAAATTATTTGAAGAATAGATTGGTTAAATAAATGGATCTTATAAGTTATAAGATTTATAAATTGGAAAGTCTCTAAAGGAACGATTTTGTAAAATAATCGTTTTATAAGTAATTAACTTATAATATGAACGTTTAGTTTATAATTTAGTTATAAACTGGAATAGGTGAATAAAGGAATTTATAAAAAGGAAGTTTTTATAAATAAATAGAAATGGAATTTATAAACGTTGTTTTATAAATTCGCAAATGACTTATTTTGATAAGAAAATTGTTGAAACCTATTAAAGGAGTTATATTCACATTTTTGAATAGTGAATAATCCTTTAAAATAAATTGAATAGAAGTGACGAAATTGTTAACGAAGTTTATTCACATTTTTGAATAGTGAATAATATGTTAAAAAAATTGTTTTAGATATGATGTTTTAAATAGAATTAAAACTATCTAACGATGTTTTTAAAAGGTATTGAGATTCGAAATCATAGATTTCAACATTTATTGTTGAAATAGACGTTTTCGAGAAATAGAAGGAGATGATGGACTATAACACTGTTGTTATAGTAAATGATTTCCGAAAGGAAATGTTTTGAATAGTATTGGGATTTATATATCTATTTTAATTTCGAATCCCTATACTAGTGATTTTGGGTTGTCGTAACGATGTTTTACGTAACATTCGTTTTGGCCCAAATAAATATGTTGAAGAGAATGATTTCCTTAATAGAATGAAATATATACTTAATTTCGATTGAAGTATATTGAATATTTTCCAAGTGTTGAAAATAAATAAAAATTGTGAATTACTTATGAATAAATAAGTATGGAAATGTTTTCCAATATAAAGTGAATATTTTGAGAATTTATCTTTTTGAAGATAAATTGAAAAGATAAATTGAAAATGGATAATTGAAAACGTATATCAATAGATATTGTGAAATATAAATTCACTATTGAATTTATAAAGGAAAGGAGAATTTGTTTAAAAGTAAATGTTGATTTATTTTTGAAGTATTGAAATATATATCTTGTAAAGATATTTTGGAAAATAAATAATTTGGAAAATTATTTGGAAACTGGTGATGTGTGCATATCCAGTGATAGTTCAATAACCGACTATCAATATTTCCCTTTGAATGGGTAATTGATGTGATTTGATTGAACGCGAATGCACACTTATTTTTAAATAAGCGCTCACTATTCGGGTTAACCGGGAAAGGACCATGGGGTCGTATAACCCATTCCGAATATGTGATACGTCGTTATGAATTGCATTGAAGATCGGTGTTGAAGACCCGGTATTTGCGAGAGCGATAGGATGACCTGTCGATTTACTCTGCACCGAGTAGCTACGGTATTGAGTTCTCCATATGTGATGGTGAATCCGATCAGGATTGTGAATATCCGGATTGCAAGGACTTCTTTGTAAGTGCCTTCGGTTTTGTTCGATCCCGGAACAGACTTGTATGGATTGTATGTCTGACATTACAAGTTGAGATATAAAGCCGATTTCTTTCAAATATATTTCTGTTGGTGGCGGAGAATTTATTCTTTTAGCTTAACACCCTTCTCTGAGACGTACGTGCTCAGAGGTTATATAGTTGAAGTTATCGGCGATATATTCCCAATTTGGTAATGTGACATGCTGAGTGATGCTGAAATGATCATTGTGTTGATTATTGTGATAGGATCGTTTATTTGATCGTCTATCTTAGTGATCATTGTGTTGATCATTTGTTGACCCAAAGCATGGCTTTTGTATAAAGTATGTTTTTGTGGACGAAACTTCGTCGAGCCTCACACCCCGTGAATGGTCAAAACAGGAAAGAAGCAGCAAGGTTATGAGGGGTAGCACCCTTTAGGATGTGTCCATTTCCTTCTGGAAAAGGGTGGTATCATGGTATGGAGCCCAGATACTTACTCATGTTGAAAACACTTTGTTATGATTGTGTGAATTGATTACGAGCGCTCGGTGATAAAGGTCCCAAAGGACCGGGGGATGGCATATTCGGTCAGTTGTTACTCAGTTAGGGGTAACCCGGCCTTGTGTTGGTAGAGATCCGGTTTGGTTCTCGGGGATGTCCATCCAGAGGCATTCTCATGTGGCAATGGGAAGTTCCTTGGCCTGATCATTCGTTGGAAATCCAAAGAAACAATACGAGACTTGTACGGTTTTAGTTGTATAACCTGCTATGGAATGTGGCGGTAACCTGCTATTGAACATAGTTAGCTATAGTAGGCATACGATAATGGTCGTATGTTGGCTAAGATTTATATTCTACTTTCGAAATGAATTTTTCTCTACACTATGCACTAATAATAATATCAAATGTTCTTTTAAATGCGTATCAAGCATCTTTGACTATCATAAGGAGAAATCTCCTCCGATTCTGCGTTTGCATGTGTGTGTGTGCGGGAGGCCTTATGGTAGTCTCATTTTTAAAAGCATTGCGAATTGAATTTAAAAATATTCCTCTATTTTGATTTTAAAGATAAATAAATTGTTTTGAGTTCTCGCACCAGTCACATGACTGACTTGGAGTTTATTGTTTTCCTTCCTAAACTCTGGGTGCCCACCAATTTTCGACACGGGCAGTTAAGAGTTAAGGTTTATCAGGATATTCTGGATATTCTGGAGTTGCTGGAGACAAGCTGGATGGCATGGCGTATTACTTATATAGTATTTCTTTTTCCGCTGCACTGTTTGATGTATGTTGTTGTACACTCTGATGATATGATGAAATGTAATGTAATGTATAAAATGTAATAACTGATAGTTCTTTGTTTAAAGATTATTCATTTATTATTATATGTTGTTCCGCTGCGAATTGTGAGATTCTGATGTTGTTCTGTTGTTTTCTATTCCGTTCTATTTTCTTCTATTTTAAAAGTTTTCTATTATCTTTCCTCTCTCTCTTCTAAATTTTCTGTTCCCTTTTCTATTTTCTTTTCTCTCTATTTTCTATCTTCTCTCTTCTTCTCTTTTCTTTTCTTAAATTCTTTTTTTAAAACCCATAACATTCCGGTTTTTGGCCTTCGATTTCTCGACAGTCGATAAAGTGAGTATCGATGTTGAATTTTCGAAAGTCGAAAATTTTCGGGGCGTTACATTTGGTATCAGAGCTAAGGGTTGAACTTTAGCTCAGGAGTGTAACACATTAAGTTACTCATTAGAGATAGAGTCAGCAGTACTCTAGAATGAATTTGAGTGTAATAATAGCTATGAGAGCGTATTTGTTAGTGAATATAATTTTTTTTTTATATTGTGATGATTGGTTTGTTGAGTGGTATATGAACTTTCGTCAGCGTGGTCCGCAAGACTATGCCGAAGGGGTTTCTAAACACTTGAATAGAACAATTCGGCACAATATTTGTTTTAAATTGGGTAAACGAAATAATTTTACCTTGAGTATATTTTGTATATAAAGAAATAATTTTCAGAATTATTAAAGTGTATATAAGTTGATTGTTTAGTTGTTTGAATAATCTAAATAAAAGAATAATTGTATAAGTAAAATGAATTATAAGAATTGAATTATAATTAAAGTGATTTACAATTGTGAAATAAACTTATATATATGAGAAGTGAAACTATATGAATATATTTATGAATATGAGTTGTAAATAAAAATGAATTCAAAGTTAAATGAAGTTGATATTAGTAATAAAGATAAATGAAATTCAACTTTTTAAATTGAATTGAATTAATGAAATGAATGTTAATCAATTGAATGTGAATGAAGTTGATATGGAATAATGAATATAGGTGTTAATTCATTGAAATCAAATGTTATTGAAAGTTGAATAGTTGAATGAAAATCAATTAAATTTAACCAATTGTAAGCAAAAGAATTTGGTTGTAATTAATATACATTGGTTGTTATATGGTTGTTAGTTGATTGATTGTATATAATCCATTAAGTGTTAATGAAATTAAATTAATAAAATTGGAAGCTAAAGTAAATAAATTTGAATAGAATTGAATTTAAATTGGAAGTGAACCAACTTGAATATGAATTAGTGAATATAAACTAATTGAGAATGAATGTTAGTAAGAACATCCACTGTTAATGAATCAAATGTGATTAAATTGAAAACCAATTCATTAATATTAATGACAATATGAATGAATATATATTGGTTACGGATGATAGTTGGTTGATGTTTGCATTTGTTGTTTAGTTACATTTGCTATGTTGACATATATAGTTATTATGTTGCTATATGTTGTATATTGAGATTATTGTCTATATGCATGATTCTCATGTTGTTTGTTGAGTGATTAGTAGGTGCGGATCGCGTTTGCTTCGCATTTGGAGCTCTCTTTCGCGCTATATTAGCCGTATATGCTCGCTAATAAAATAATAAGGTACATATCTCGGATTAAATACCGTACTTTTACACTTTTTTCCCTTCGGGATGCCTCATTACTTGATGAGATGTATATTTGTGATATATATACTGTCATTTTTTTTTCGGATCGAGCCGCGCAAAGGAGACTATGGCAAATTTTTCCGAAAATTTAAGGCGTTAGAAAAATTTTGAGAAAATTGGGAAAATTTTGAAAACTTTAACTTTGATTTAGAATTGAAAGTTAAACAATAGTAATTGCTTTTGAAAAGATAACTAAGTATGATTTGAAAACTTAGTAAAGATTTATAAGAAGTTTAATTATGAATTTTGGGAAAATTAATAAATTCTATAACTTTTCTTACTTATAATTTCGAGGACGAAATTCTTTTAAGTGGGGAAGATTGTAACGACCCAGGATTTTTAATAATTAAAATTTGAATATTTAATTCATTTTAGATATTAAAAAGTGAATTTATAAGTCAAATAAATTTTAATTTGAATTATTGGATTTAATTGAATAATTAAATCGATAATTTAATACGTTAAATTATGGAAATAATTGAAAATATAGTTAAATATGATTGAAATTGATTTGTAAAATTTTATTTTATCATGTTGAAGTTAGAACGATATTTTAGAACTTTTAAAATCGAATTAAAAGTTAATTTGTGGGAATTGAATATTTTAATATTAAAATCGACTAGTGAAAATAGTCAATTTTTGAACAGTCTCAGAATTGAATGAAACCAGTTCCATTGGATCCGTAATAGTTAGTTATTACCGGATTTCAAATTTCGTGTCAATCGGAGCTATCGTTTGATCGTGGCAGCTCGAAACGCGTCGAATTATTTTTAATTTAAATTTAGCGAGTCAAAATAGCCATTTTTCAAAAAGTCTCGGATTTCGACGAAACCAGTTTCATCGGATCCGTATTGTGATATTATTGTAAGGTTTCAAATTTCAAGTCAATTGGATTTATCGTTTGTCCGTTACGAATTAAAACGCCTAGAAATCGACCTAAATCGGTTTAATTCAAATTGAGCGTTTACAGCCATAACTCGCACATACTTCCGAATTAGCTTCCGAAACCTGTTCCATTGTGTCCGGAACGTGGGGTAAGCCTTAGAAACGTTGGTTACGGCGCCTAAATCGGAGTTCGGAATTTCCGGAATGAATAGTGTTTCGGTTTTCTCTATAAATAGCCCCCCACTTAAAAAAAAAAAAACTAAAAACCCTAATACTAAAACCCTAGCCGCCACCCACATAACCTACGGTCAGAAACGATCTTCCTTTCCCCCTCGATTTCTTCCAATCCATCAGCAATTAGACGAAGCTTCCAACTAGAAAGTCGTAGAGCACATCGAGATCTTGAAGTTCAACGGTGGAGATGTGATTTGGAGCATCGGAGGGGGAGATTAGGGGCTGCGTTTGCTTCGACTTGCGCACGCCATACGAGGCCGTGGGTGAGGCCGAGTTCACCCTTGCTCTGGCCGAAGTTAGAGCATGTTGAGGCCTTTGATTTGCAACTCCCTGATCGAAGTTTCATGAAGTAAAAATGGTGCAAGATTAAACCCTAATTCTATGTGTTGGGTTCGGTTTTTAGCTTGAACGGCCTGTCGCCAAAACGTGAAGAAGAGGAAGAAGCTAGGTGCGGCTCTGATGGCTTGGAGCAAGATCCTACGGCTATGATAGTTGTAGGTTATAAATTAATTAGATTATGTTGTAATAGTTATATATAAATCGTGTAATCTTCAAAAATTCATAACTTTTTCATACGAGGTCGAAAATGCGCGAAACTAGTTGCGTTGGAATCGTATGGACGAGCACTACGCGATGGAGTTGGTTTGGAGTCGTTTGGAGTTAGTGAGAATTTTGGATAAAATTAAACGTCCGTTTAATTTTATTCGAAATAAAAGCTGAAACGGAAATAAAACCAAGGTGAGAACTTCTCACTCAATCGAATCAGTTTCGATTTTATTTTAAATAGTTAGATTTAAAATATTTGAATGCATGTTTGAATGATGATTGTATATATTGATTGTTAAAATAGACATTATACGCCGTTAGTAAGCGGATGTTATTTAATAAAAACATATACCGCGAATATTTCATAAACAGTGAAATTGGTATTATGTATAATAGCAATATATATATATTGGCATATGTATATATTGCAGTTGTTGATTTCCCGTATTTTTTAGCGGATGAGACCCTATTACGCCGTTATTAAGCGGATAATATTTAATAAGAACATATACCGCGATAATTTCGTACTGGAGCGAAATTGGTATTGTGCTAATGTTTGTGGATGCAAGAAAACAGGTTGGAGGGATCCAACTGGATTCCTCAACAGTATTTATTTAATTTCAGATATTTTGATATTTGATTGATTATCATATTGATATATGATATCGTTGTTGTCGTGATTGACTATTTGGTGTGTAGCATCATTGGACCCAGATTTTGGGATTTTAAAATGATTTTTAAAAGTGATTTTAGAAAGTATACGTTTTATAAAATAATTTTTGGAATTGATCCATTTTAAATAAATAAACGTTATAATAGTTAAAGTTATAAAAATTATGATTTTGTGAAATATAGTTAAAAGTTGATTTTTGAGAAATAGGGGATTTATGATTTTATAAAATAGTTTAAATTGGATTTTTGAATATATTATAAAAGTTTAAAAATAGGATTTATAAAATTTGATTATTTTATAAATCAAAATGGTGAAACTATAAAGGAAATTAAAGACGTTTAAAAGATTAATATAAATTGATTTATATTAAGAGATTTATAAACGGATATTTATAAATTGAAATATTGACTTATAAAACGAGTTTTTATAAGTGTTTGAATGAAGTGAAAATGAAATTCATAAATGAATGGAATTTATAGAATTATAAACTGTGAAGTTATAAAAGAAATTTATAAATCGTAAGATTTATAAATTTGGTGAAATTATTTGAAGAATAGATTGGTTAAATAAATGGATCTTATAAGTTATAAGATTTATAAATTGGAAAGTCTCTAAAGGAACGATTTTGTAAAATAATCGTTTTATAAGTAATTAACTTATAATATGAACGTTTAGTTTATAATTTAGTTATAAACTGGAATAGGTGAATAAAGGAATTTATAAAAAGGAAGTTTTTATAAATAAATAGAAATGGAATTTATAAACGTTGTTTTATAAATTCGCAAATGACTTATTTTGATAAGAAAATTGTTGAAACCTATTAAAGGAGTTATATTCACATTTTTGAATAGTGAATAATCCTTTAAAATAAATTGAATAGAAGTGACGAAATTGTTAACGAAGTTTATTCACATTTTTGAATAGTGAATAATATGTTAAAGAAATTGTTTTAGATATGATGTTTTAAATAGAATTAAAACTATCTAACGATGTTTTTAAAAGGTATTGAGATTCGAAATCATAGATTTCAACATTTATTGTTGAAATAGACGTTTTCGAGAAATAGAAGGAGATGATGGACTATAACACTGTTGTTATAGTAAATGATTTCCGAAAGGAAATGTTTTGTATAGTATTGGGATTTATATATCTATTTTAATTTCGAATCCCTATACTAGTGATTTTGGGTTGTCGTAACGATGTTTTACGTAACATTCGTTTTGGCCCAAATAAATATGTTGAAGAGAATGATTTCCTTAATAGAATGAAATTTATACTTAATTTCGATTGAAGTATATTGAATATTTTCCAAGTGTTGAAAATAAATAAAAATTGTGAATTACTTATGAATAAATAAGTATGGAAATGTTTTCCAATATAAAGTGAATATTTTGAGAATTTATCTTTTTGAAGATAAATTGAAAAGATAAATTGAAAATGGATAATTGAAAACGTATATCAATAGATATTGTGAAATATAAATTCACTATTGAATTTATAAAGGAAAGGAGAATTTGTTTAAAAGTAAATGTTGATTTATTTTTGAAGTATTGAAATATATATCTTGTAAAGATATTTTGGAAAATAAATAATTTGGAAAATTATTTGGAAACTGGTGATGTGTGCATATCCAGTGATAGTTCAATAACCGACTATTAATATTTCCCTTTGAATGGGTAATTGATGTGATTTGATTGAATGTGAATGCACACTTATTTTTAAATAAGCGCTCACTATTCGGGTTAACCGGGAAAAGACCATGGGGTCGTATAACCCATTCTGAATATGTGATACGTCGTTATGAATTGCATTGAAGATCGGTGTTGAAGACCCGGTATTTGCGAGAGCGATAGGATGACCTGTCGATTTACTCTGCACCGAGTAGCTACGGTATTGAGTTCTCCATATGTGATGGTGAATCCGATCAGGATTGTGAATATCCGGATTGCAAGGACTTCTTTGTAAGTGCCTTCGGTTTTGTTCGATCCCGGAACAGACTTGTATGGATTGTATGTCTGACATTACAAGTTGAGATATAAAGCCGATTTCTTTCAAATATATTTCTGTTGGTGGCGGAGAATTTATTCTTTTAGCTTAACACCCTTCTCTGAGACGTACGTGCTCAGAGGTTATATAGTTGAAGTTATCAGCGATATATTCCCAATTTGGTAATGTGACATGCTGAGTGATGCTGAAATGATCATTGTGTTGATTATTGTGATAGGATCGTTTATTTGATCGTCTATCTTAGTGATCATTGTGTTGATCATTTGTTGACCCAAAGCATGGCTTTTGTATAAAGTATGTTTTTGTGGATGAAACTTCGTCGAGCCTCACACCCCGTGAATGGTCAAAACAGGAAAGAAGCAGCAAGGTTATGAGGGGTAGCACCCTTTAGGATGTGTCCATTTCCTTCTGGAAAAGGGTGATATCATGGTATGGAGCCCAGATACTTACTCATGTTGAAAACACTTTGTTATGATTGTGTGAATTGATTACGAGCGCTCGGTGATAAAGGTCCCAAAGGACCGGGGGATGGCATATTCGGTCAGTTGTTACTCAGTTAGGGGTAACCCGGCCTTGTGTTGGTAGAGATCCGGTTTGGTTCTCGGGGATGTCCATCCAGAGGCATTCTCATGTGGCAATGGGAAGTTCCTTGGCCTGATCATTCGTTGGAAATCCAAAGAAACAATACGAGACTTGTACGGTTTTAGTTGTATAACCTGCTATGGAATGTGGCGGTAACCTGCTATTGAACATAGTTAGCTATAGTAGGCATACGATAATGGTCGTATGTTGGCTAAGATTTATATTCTACTTTCGAAATGAATTTTTCTCTACACTATGCACTAATAATAATATCAAATGTTCTTTTAAATGCGTATCAAGCATCTTTGACTATCATAAGGAGAAATCTCCTCCGATTCTGCGTTTGCATGTGTGTGTGTGCGGGAGGCCTTATGGTAGTCTCATTTTTAAAAGCATTGCGAATTGAATTTAAAAATATTCCTCTATTTTGATTTTAAAGATAAATAAATTGTTTTGAGTTCTCGCACCAGTCACATGACTGACTTGGAGTTTATTGTTTTCCTTCCTAAACTCTGGGTGCCCACCAATTTTCCACACAGGCAGTTAAGAGTTAAGGTTTATCAGGATATTCTGGATATTCTGGAGTTGCTGGAGACAAGCTGGATGGCATGGCGTATTACTTATATAGTATTTCTTTTTCCGCTGCACTGTTTGATGTATGTTGTTGTACACTCTGATGATATGATGAAATGTAATGTAATGTATAAAATGTAATAACTGATAGTTCTTTGTTTAAAGATTATTCATTTATTATTATATGTTGTTCCGCTGCGAATTGTGAGATTCTGATGTTGTTCTGTTGTTTTCTATTCCGTTCTATTTTCTTCTATTTTAAAAGTTTTCTATTATCTTTCCTCTCTCTCTTCTAAATTTTCTGTTCTCTTTTCTATTTTCTTTTCTCTCTATTTTCTATCTTCTCTCTTCTTCTCTTTTCTTTTCTTAAATTCTTTTTTAAAACCCATAACATTCCGGTTTTTGGCCTTCGATTTCTCGACAGTCGATAAAGTGAGTATCGATGTTGAATTTTCGAAAGTCGAAAATTTTCGGGGCGTTACATATCGTGTGATCATACGAGATATAAACGCCTAGACAATAATTAATCGATTTAATTTAAATATAAATTTATATACTTTTCTTTCCCTTCAGCCTTTCATTTCAGCCGACCTCCTTTGAAATAAGCCACCCTAGTGATCGACCCTGTCTCCTTATCTCGTTTGAATCACGCAACCCACTATTCTCATTCAAAAAAATTAAAATGAATTCAAAAGAAAAAAATCAATCAATGGCCGCTGCATTCGGAAATCAATTTTTCCCTCTTTCTATTCGAACTAAGATTCGAAGCCGGAAAAAAATATGGCGGCAAGATTTATTCAAGTCGAAATCGAATCTATTCGAACTATATCAGGCGAAACTCGCTTGAGTTTTTGGGCACTACGCGAATTAAACTAAAGGATGTCGGCGGCGAGGCAAGAAAAGAGCGGCAAGGCTTTTGCGCGCAAGGCAGTCTTCTAGTATCGAGTTGTATAATCGCGCGAGGCCTGGATTGGAGATGTAGTCAGGACGAGTCATGGGTGATGCAGCGATTCTCAAAGATGGGAGATCGATCAATTTGAGGTGTTGCACGAGGCTAGTACGTTGCGAAAAGGTGGAGGCGCAAGGGTGATGGCTGCGCATCTGGGTTGCACACGCGCGAAGAAGACCTGGTGCAAGCATAGTCGTGATTATTGGTGAGGGTAAAGGTATCTTCAGTTGTTTACTTAATTTTGTACATATGATTTTAACAGTAAAAAAAAACTTACTGTTTTTGGTTATTGTAGAAAATATATTAATTAAATTAACATTAAGGTATTTTTAGTTATTTTATTTAATTTTATGTATTTATATATAGATAGATTGGGGATTGAAAAATATATAGTTGGAATTTAAAAAAGTATTGAAGAGTTTTAAGTTATTAAAATATATTTTTTAAAGGGAAAATTATTTGGTAAATCAAATTGTTAGTTTAAAGTTAATAAATAAATAGGAATTTAAGATATTGAAAGTTTATATATAAAAATTTTGATTTTTAAAACCTATATGGATTATTATTTTTCATATGCAGTTGAAAATGAAGAAAAATCGGATTTAATTTACTAGGCTTAATAAAATAATTTATTTAGGGTGTTTAATTTATTTAATTTACTTATTTAAATTTTTACTTAAGAAATTGTTAAGAAAGATTAGTTAAGACTAAAAAATCAATTATGTTAATTAAATCTATCAAATGAAAATTTAATTATTCAATTAATTTCAAATATTAATTAAATCATCTAATGTTTATATGAGGTCAAAGATCGTGAAAAAACAAACCAGAATGGAAAATGGATTGCATGCATTGGCAAAGGTGAGATCTTCTCACTCAAAATAATAATTGAAAATTTCAGTTATTGATCGTTGGTTGAATTGTGATAGTTGAATTTAATTGTTGATTGTGTGCTTGGATGATTAATTTATTATTCGTTATATTAATTTAGACCCTATTGTGTCGCATAATAGCGGGTGATGTTTTATAAATCCCATATACCGCGATATTCCACCTCGAAGTGGAATTGGTATTTAATTATTGTGCTAACATCTGTGGATGCAGGGAAAACAGGTTGGAGGGATCCAACTGGATTCCTCAAATAATTGAATTTGTTTCAATATTGTATGTTGATTGTTTATAAACCGTGTGTGACTATTTGTGATTGAAACTATTGAAGGCTAAAATTTAGCCAAATATATTTTTGGTATCGTATGATACCAGAAATAAATAAAATTTCATTTTTGAAATTTAGTAGAAAATTTATAGTGAATTAACTTTAGAAAATTGAATAAATTTAAAGAAGGAATTTGTTTCAAAAGATAATAAATTTGGTGTTGAAATAAATTTAGAAATCAATTTTGAAAATTGATTTGGTATTTGTAAATAAATTTGAAAATCGTATATCTATGGATATTTGAAAATTTAAATTCACAACGGGAATTTTTTAAAAGAAAGTGGAATTTTTTGAAACGTAAATATTGTTTTATTAAAAAAAGTGTGGAAAGGAATAATTCCGGATTGGAAAGTAAATTTAAAATAAATCCAGAAAGATTTATAAATTGATTTGCAAGAACCATTTTAGAATGGAAAGTGTACTTTCCTTGGAAAGTGTACTTTCCTTGGAAAGCCGAGTATGTTTTCAATATGGTCCATAAATATGAAATTAAAGTTGTGGTTTTAAGGAAAGATTATTTTGGAGAAATGATTTACTTGGGTTATTTTGAAAATATTTAAAGCAAAGATATATTTTAATTTATTATAGAAGCGATTATTTAAAGTTTTAATTGATATTTGTTTAGAAAATGGATATTTAAATAGTTATATCCTATCTATTAATTTATTTTAAAAATTAGTTTGGACTTGAATTTAAATGAGATTTTAATATAATATCTTCACAACTAATGTTTTAGATAAAGTGTTTTAAAATAATTTTATTTAAAATGTTTCCAAGTATATTTTGGATAAGTATTTCATATTATTATCTTAAATACTTGAACTCGGCAAATTTTCAGTGGGAATAAATATTTGGAAATGTTTTCCACGTAAAGATAAGTGATTCGAAAAAAAATTATTTTCAAAGTACTAAAATGTGGAAAGTATTTGAAATTTGTTTTCAAATAGTCGAAGTGCTAAAATTTTATCTTGCGAAAATATTTTTGAAAATAAATAGTTGGAAAAAATTTATCTAAATCTTGGTGATTGTTGTGAATATTTGTTGACAGTTAAATAACCGACTATCAATATTTGCCTTTAAACGACACTTGAATTTCGATGCGATTGGGTGTCGAATTCCAAGTGGATATTCGAAAACCACATCGAACCTTTGTGATTGTGATGGATCTTTTATCTAAAAGATCAAAGTGGAAAAATTGTTGTGATTTGTTGAAATCTGAATATAACACTTATTTTTTAAAATAAGCGCTTGTTGTTCGGATTAGCCGGGAGAGGACCTTGTGTCATAAAACCCATTCCGAATAATGATACGACGAAATGGGATTGTATTTGAAGACGGTGTTGATGACCGGGTATTTTTGAAAGCGAAAGGATTACCTGTCGAATGTCTCTACACCGGGTTGCTCCGGTATAGAGATTTTATCACCTTTGTGATAGGGATTCCAAACGTGATTTGTGAATATCTGGATTTGCAAGGGCTTCTTTCAAGTGCCTTCAGGTCCGTTCGATCCCGGAACAGACTTGTATGGATGTGTGTCTGATGTTACGCTTTGAGATGTAAAACTGGTTTCTATCAAATACATTTCTGCAGGTGCCGGAGAATTTACGTACGAGCTCAGAGGTTATGTAGTTGATGGTTACTAGTGATACATTCCTAAATTGGTAACGTGGCATACTAAGTGCTGTTGATCATTTGTTGACCAAAGCATGACTTTGTGAAAAGTGTAGCTTTGTGGACGAGATCTCATTGGACCTCACACCCCGGAAATGGTCGAAACAGGAAAGATGCGGCAAGGTTATGAGGGTCGCGCCCTTTAGGGTATGTCATTTTGACACAGCGGATTTAACTTTGACGCGCTAATAATTCTTTCTTCCTCACGAAATGATTTAGTGTCAAATAAACCTGATAGAACGACAAATGCCCAATTCCGTTGGTCGTGACGATGCCGGAATCTAGCTATCTCCAACCCGTTGATCTCGCAAGATACCATGTTGAAAGATCTACAATTTGATCGTTGATCACTCGCAAGTGATACCGAGAATTGGCTTCTACTTCGTTGATTCGCGCACGAATAACCCGAAGAAGGAAAGAAGAAGGAGATCACACTCAACTTCAACAATGGTTGCAAAAAGCTCACACACAAATTTTATTCAAAAATCAACCCCCTCTTACAATGACCTCACGCCCCTATTTACAGAAAATAAACAACACAACATTCATGCGACTCAACCAGCAACAACTCACGACCTAACACAGTACACGACTTAACATATTACACGACTCAACAATACATGCGACCTAACAGTTCAACAATACATGCGACTTAACAATACATCATAACAACATACGACATACAACTCAACGACATAAGAATTTACAACATAACGACATAAGAAGAACAGCGACATAAGCATCAGCGACTTAAGCGACATAGTGACATAAGAGAGAACACGGCTTCAGGAAACGGCTCAAGCGACATAAGTTGAGCGACATAAGTACAGGAATGACTTAAGCTTCTGGAGCGACATAAGGAATCAATATAGGTAAGCGACTTAAAAATGAGCGACATAAGTTGCAGGAACGGCTTAAACTCCATGAGCGACTTAAGCGACTTAGGCTTCAGAACGACTTAAGGGAACAATGCGGCATAGGTTGCTTGGCATAACTCGCTAGGTCGCTGGTTGGCATAACTCGCTATGTCGCTCTGGCGACTTAAGACCAAGCGAGCGACTTAAGGAATTGGGGCGACTTAACTCGTTATGTCGCGTTTATTCTGCCTCCTGCGCTGCATCATCCATCTCGTTATGTCGCGGGCAACTTAAGGCAAGTGAACGACTTAAGACCAATGAGCGACTTAAAGCAAACGAGTTATCATGGTGCGACATAAGATGGTTGAACGAATCATCATGGTGCGCTGCATCGTCCTCCCCCGGTTGAAAAGAATTCGACCTCGAATTCACACTTTCCTCTACATCGACATACTTATTCTCGTGATATGGAATCAAGTGTTTGACGTTGAAAACGTCGGCAGTATGGATATGATCTGGCAGTCTTAACTGATAGTCATTCTCGTTAATCTTCTTTACAACTTCCAAAGGACCAATCTTTCTAGCAGCTATCTTGTTGTAAGCACCAATAGGAAATCGATCTTTAGTCAATACTGCATATACAAAATATCCTTCTTTGAATTCAAATTTCTTCGTTTAATATCTGCGAATTTCTTATATTTCTCATTCGCCTTAAGCAATCGTTCCTGCACAACCTTGTGGCACTCTTGCAACTCATTCACAAAATCACTAGCTCGTTTGATCACTCCTTTCTGTTGTGGTACGATAGATACATCTAATGGTCCCTTTGGAATTGTTGAGTAAACGATCTAGAATGGACTGAACCCAGTGCTACGATTAACTGCATGGTTGTGTGCAAACTCAGCTTGACACAGCTTGGAATCCCAACTCTTCAAATTGTCATTCACGAGGCATCTCAATAGATTACCTAGGGATCTATTCACAACTTCTGTCTGTCCATCCGTCTGTGGATGATAAGCACTACTAAATTTCAGCTTTGTCCCGACCATTCTCCATAGAATCATCCAAAAACGACTCAGAAAACGAGTGTCCCTATCCAATATAATAAATTCAGGCAACCCATGAAGACGATAGATCTCTCTGAAGTATAACTGTGCGACATTAACTACATCTGTCGTCTTCTTGCATGCGATAAAATGTACCATTTTTGAAAACCGATCAACCACCACATAGATAGAATCATTGCCACGTTGTGTCCTCGGCAAACCCAATACAAAGTCCATACTAACATCCACCCATGGTTCAGTAGGTATAGGCAACGGCAAATATAAACCTGCATTTGTCGCGATCCCCTTTGAAACTTGACAAACATGGCACCTATGAACAAACTTTTCAACTTCATTCCTCATTGACGGCCAAAAATAAGACTTTGAAATCAACTGCATAATACGGTCGCGGCCCACGTGTCCTTCTTCATGTAATTCTTTAATGATTTTCATTCATAGACTACAATCTGGAATACACAACTGATTTTCTTTGAATGGAAAACCTTCAACCAGCATATATCCCTCCATGCTTCCCTTCTTGACTTTGTCTAGGATTTCGGAAAAATATGAATCTGAAGTAAGAAGTTCTGGAAGTAAGTCAAAATCCATCACCTCTACTCACATGGTTGTTAGTAAATTCTCCCTCTGACTCAATGCGTCGGCGACGCGATTAGTTGCTCCAGACTTGTGCTTCACGACTAATGTAAACTGTTGCAAATAAGCTATCCATAATGCATGCCTAGCTGCAATTTTATTCTTCCCTTGCAAATGTTTCAACGCTTCATAGTCCGTATACAAAACAAATTCTTTGTGGAACAAGTAATGTCTCCAATGCTTCACAGCTTGCATAATAGCATAAAACTCCACATCATAAGTATTGTATCTCATCTTTGCTCTAGAAAGTTTTTCACTAAAATAGGCAATTGGACGACCCTTCTGACTCAACACTCCTCCAATTCCAACTTTCAATGCATCGTATGTAACTCAAATAGTAACTGAAAATCTGGCAACACTAGAATCGGTGCTGAGGTTAAAAGTTCCTTGATTTGCTCAAAAGCAGATCCTGCCTCTTCCGTCCATGAAAACTTCTTTCCTTTCATACAATCAGTAACAGGAGCCATCACACTACTAAAGTGTGGTATAAATCTTCGATAAAATGAAGCTAACCCATGAAAACTTCTGACTTCGGTTATAGTTTTGGGCTGTGGCCAATTTCTGATTGCGGCTACTTTACTCTGGTCCACTTGTATCCCTTCCTTTGATATGACATAACCCAGAAATAAAACACTTGGCGTCATGAACACGCATTTCTTCATCGCTGCATAGAACTGTTCTTGACGAAGAATAGTTAACACCTTTCGCAAGTGTTGAATGTGCTCCTCTGTGCTAGCACTATATATCAAGATATCATCAAAGTAGACTACTACAAACTTCCCGATGTAAGGTCTGAAAATTTGATTCATCACCCTCATAAATGTACTTGGTGCATTAGATAGACCAAACGGCATAACCAGCCATTCATATAATCCTTCCCGAGTCTTGAATACTGTCTTCCATTCATCACCTGGTCTAATGCGAATCTGATGATAACCACTCTTAAGATCGATCTTCGAAAAGATTACATACCCACTAAGTTGATCCAATAGATCATCAAGCCTTGGCATAGGAAATCTGTATCTGATAGTTATTTTGTTGAGTGCCCTGCTATCTGTACAAATTCTCCATGAACCATCTTTCTTCGGCACTAACAAAGCTGGTACAGCACAAGGACTGAGACTTTCATGAACACGCCCTTGCTCAAGCAACTCTTCAACCTGTCTCCTCAACTCTTCATGCTCTTTCGGACTCATACGATAATGTGGCCTATGCAGTAAAACAGCACCTGGCACTAGATCAATTTGATGTTGTATGACCCTCAATGGCGGTAACTCCTTGGGTAATTCCTCAGGAAAGACATCCTCAAATTCATTTAACACAGGTCTAACCTTCGCAGGAATTTCAACATCTTCACTCGTCTCATACCCAATCAACATAAACAATTCAGCACTATCTTTCACTTCTTCAACAAATTCTCTCGTAGATAATAGACTAGTTGATTCCACCTTCTTTTCTGACTTGCTTTCACTTTGTTCACGCTTCTTAGGAACTAAGGTAATTTGAGTTCCTTCAAACATGAAACTGTAGCTATTGGTACGACCATTATGTTGTACAGCTCGATCATATTGCCACGGTCTTCCCAATAGTAAATGACACACATCCATATCCACAACATCACACCATATATCATCTTTGTTTACTTCTTCCTAATAGAAAATGTAACAAATGCTCTTCTTCCCACTGTCACTTCTTCAACTTTCTTTAGCAATGCCAGTTTATAAGGTCTAGTGTGTTTTTCAGTCTTCAACCCTAACTTCGTAACGGCTTCTTCAGAAATAATGTTATCGCGGTTTCCTGCGTCAATAACAAATCGACAAACCTTTCCCAAGATAGTACATGTAGACTAAAAGATATTGCTTCTTAGCCAACTAGAATCATTCTCATGCTTTGGCACTAAACAAGACCTCATTATCATCAAATTACATCCTTCATCTCCTGACACAACTTCTTCATCTTCATCAAACTTCGATGGTTGAGAATAATCAACTTCAGCTTCCACATCCTCATACTCACATTCCTCTGCAACTAATGCTCTCTTCTTTGGCTTCGTACATTCATTACTTTTATGGCCAAACTCCTGACAATTATAGCACTTGATACTGTTGTTGACCTTTGCTTTAGCGGCTTCATTGACAATTGGTTTATTGACTGCCTTGGAAACATTAGCACTGCTACTAGCACCTTTATTCTGATTGTTAGAACCCACATACACACCACCTCCTCGTCTTCCTTGCTTCTTCCAAGCTAGAGCTTTCTGATGTGCTTCAGCAACAGACATTGGATTAAACATATTCACCATGTCTTGAATTTGCATTCGTAACCCTCCAATATATCGAGCCGTTAACTGTTCCTCGGTCTCCATAATATCATTCCTTGTAATCAATTAATAGAATTCATCTGCATAATCATTCACTGTTTTCGTTCCTTGTCTCAAATTCTGCAAACGTTGATACATAAAAGATTGATAATTGTACGACAAGAAAGTTGCTTTCATCATCTTTCTCATCTTCTCCCAAGTGACAACCTTTGATTTTCCCATTCTCTCCCGAGTTAGTTTAATTTGCTGCCACCAAGCCATAGCTCTTCCCCTTAGTCTTGTAGCAACTAATTGGACTCTACGATTCTCAGGCACATCCTTGAAGTCCAAAATCTCTTCAACATTAGACAACCAATCAAGAAATTCTTCTACTTGCATACCACCTTTGAATTCTGGAATTTCCATCCTCATACCTGATTCCCATTTACGATCATTTTCTGAATCCAGGTATTGATTTCGCACTTGGCCTCGATTTCGATAATGCATACTACCTCCATCACCATCCTTCTCAAAATCATATGTATGTCGATATCGATCCCGACCATCTACATCTCTACAACTATGCATGTCCCTTCTACCTTGCCTTTCGACATCATGATAAGGTTCACTGTCACACCCACATTAAGTTCTTCCCACTTCATGTCGATACTCATGGTGGTCTCGCCTCATTGAAACTAAAGATTCTCTTCTATCCCGATAAGTCTGGGGTGACATCTTCCTTTCTTTCGAAACCGATGGTGAAACCCTGTTTCTACTATGGTTCGAAACTGGTGATGTTCTCCTTTGATCTCGATTCATGTCGTTCATCAACTTCTCCAATTTTGTAATACCCTCATTGAAATTTTCATTGATACGTTGCTCCATCTGCTCCGCTTCTTGTCTTCTATACACATCTTCAACCTGATGATAGCGATAAGCACGTCTCAGAGGCATGTTCATTCACAATCTCGGTTCTTTGACTTGGCTTCGATCTAACTTCCTTTAACTCACTCGGCTTTGACTTGCCTTGATCTTACTCGGCTCCAATACCAAACTGACGCAGCGGATTTAACTTTGACACGCTAATAATGCTTTCTTCCTCACGAAATTATTTCGTGTCAAATAAACCTGATTGAACGATAAATGCCCAATTCCGTTGATCGTGATGATGCCGGAATCTAGCTATCTCCAACCTGTTGATCTCGCAAGATACCGTGTTGAAAGATCTACAATTCGATCGTTGATCACTCGCAAGTGATACCGAGAATTGGCTTCTACTTCGTTGATTCGCGCACGAATAACCCGAAGAAGGAAAGAATAAGGGGATCAAACTCAACTTCAACAACGGTGGCAAAAAGATCACACACAAATTTTATTCAAAAATCAACTCCCTCTTACAATGACCTCACGCCCCTATTTATAGAAAAAAAAACAACACAGCACTCATGCGACTCAGTCAGCAACAACTCACGACCTAACATAGTACACGACTTAACATATTACACGACTTAACAATACATGCGACTTAACAGTTCAACGATACATGCAACTTAACAATACATCATAACCACATACGACTCAACAACATAAGAAGTTACAACATAGCGACATAAGAAGATCAGCGACATAAGCATCAGCGACTTAAGCGACATAGTGACATAAGAGAGAACACGGCTTCAGGAAATGGCTCAAGCGACATAAAAACAGGAACGACTTAAGCTTCTGGAGCGACATAAGGAATCAACATAGGTAAGCGACTTAAAAATGAGTGACATAAGTTGCAGGAACGGCTTAAACTCCATGAGCGACTTAGCGACTTAAGCGACTTAGGCTTCAGAACGACTTAAGGGAACAATGCGGCATAGGTTGCTTGGCATAACCCGCTAGGTCGCTGGTTGGCATAACTCGCTGTTGGCATAACTCGCTATGTCGCTCTGGCGACTTAAGACCAAGCGAGCGACTTAAGGAATTGGGGTGACTTAACTCGTTATGTCGCGTTTGTTCTACCTCCTGCGCTGCATCATCCATCTCGTTATGTCGCGGGCGACTTAAGGCAAGTGAACGACTTAAGACCAACGAACGACTTAAAGCAAACGAGTTATCATGATGCGACATAAGATGGTTGAACGAATCATCATGGTGCGCTGCATCACATTTCCTTTTGGAAAAGGGTGGTGTCAGGTATGGAGCCCTGATATTTAACCTTTTGTGGTTACTGCAAATAATTTTCTTTGTAGTTGTTGGTGTAGAGGATCCTCGGATAAAGGTCCCAAAGGACCGGGGGACGGCATACTCGAGTAGTAGTTACCTAGTTACAGAGGTAACCCGGCCTTGCGTTGGCAGAGATCCGAGTAGGTTCTCGGGACGTCCCTCCAGAGGCGTACCCATTGACAGTAGGAAGTTCCTTATCCTGACCATTTGTTGGAAATCCAAAGAAACAATACACGCTCGGTACGGTTTTAGTTGTATAACCTGCCATGGAATGAGGCGGTAACCTGGTATTGAACATGGTAGCTATAGTAGGCATAAGTGCGAAATGCCTATGCTGGCTAAGATTAATATTATACTTTCGAAATGTTTTCCACACTATGCTCTAATAATAATAATAATAATATCAAATGATTTTGCGTATCAATCATGTTTGACTATCATAAGGAGAAATCTCCTCCAATTCTGCGTTTGCATTGTGCGAGTGGCGGGAGGACTTATGGTAGTTTCATTTTCCAAAAGCATAGCGGATTTCTTTTTATTTTCTTTGTGAAAATAACTGTTTTTTTTAAAGATCTCACACCAGTCCCACGACTGACCTGGAGTTGATTGTTCCCTTTCTAAACTCTGCGTGCCCACCAATTTCCACACGGGCAACCTAGAGTTAGGTTATCAGTTATTCGGGAGCGAAGTCAAGAAGTTGCTATGGAGATCGGGAGGCAAGCTGGATGGCGAGACGTACCACTTATACTATGTAGTGTCTGCTGCATCTGGGTTAGTGCAAGTCAAATTTTATTGTACACAAGTTACTATAACTGCAAGTGTTTGTATTGTGTCGTTGTTGTACTATGATGTTGTATTGTAATAACAGATATAGTTCTTTGTTTTAAAGATTATTCATTTATATATTATATGTTGTTCCGCTGCGAAATGTGAGATTCTGTTATTGTTCCTGTTTCTTGTTCTATTTCTGCTTCTTCCTCTACCCCTTCTTCTTTAAACCCTAACAGTTCGGTTTTCCAGCATTCTACTGTTCGGAATTCGATAAAGTGGACGTATTGATGTGGACTTTTCGGGCGTCGAGAAATCGGACATGTTACAAGTGGTATCAGAGCATTTGGTTAAGCGATAACCTTGGCTCTGTTGGGTGTTACTCATTAGAGATAAAGTCAGCAGTACTCTAGAATGAGTTTGGGTGTAATAATAGATAAGAGCACGTATTTGTTACTGAATATTAAAAAAAATTGTTTTATATTGTGATGATTGGTTTGTTGAGTGGTATATGAATTCTGGTCGGTATAGTCCGTACAACTCTATCGATAGGGATCTCTAAACACTCGTACAGAACAATTCCACACGATGTTGTTCTAAAAATAGAGTGAATGAAATAATTTTACCCAAACTATTTTCGTATATAAAAGAAATAAATTTTCTATGAATTATTGTAGTATATGGTTGCTTGATTGTTAGGAATTGATAATATTAATTTATTATCATTGACTATTGAATAAGAAGTTGAAATCGTAACTCCAAAATTAAGAAATAAATTCACATACAAATGGAATTTGAGAATATAAATTGCAAATATAATTTGTAATTTGAAATGGAATTCTAGAGAAATGTTTTGAAAAGAATTTGAAAATTTGGAGATTTAGAAAGTTTAAATCCCTTTTTATTTTGAAGATGATTTTCAAAGGTTTTGGAAAAGTGTTTTGAAGGGATAAAAGCTCTAAACTCTTTTCGGTCATTGGAAAATAATTCCGGTGATGATCGCGACATCATCGGTGTTCATTTTCGAGTTTCTAGGAAAGGAATCGCTGCCAAATAATTTTAAACTGAAAATTGTTTGCCAAAGTTGGGTTCGTTTTGGAAATACAAAGGATTTTGGATATAAAATTGACTTTAAAATGATTTAAGAAATTGTTTAAAACTCTGGAATCCAAATTAAAATAGTTATGGAATATAAGTTTGAAAACTTAGGAAAAGTTCAGATTTAAACTAAAATTGACTTGAGTTAATTTGAATGAAGGTGAATTTGAGAAGTTTTGTAGACTAATTGATTGGAATAAAATTTATAAAGGTAGAAAATAAAATTGGGAATGAATGAATAAATTTACAATTGTAAGCAAATGAAGTGAAATTGAAAGTTGAAATTCATTTTGAATTTGTAAGCAAATAGAATGGAATTGGAATTGAATTTGATTTGTAATAAGCAAAGCGAAGTATTGAAATAAAATTAGTAAGTAAAACTAATTAAAGAAATGATAAATTAAATATGATTTGAGATGAATCGAAATTCAATAATTGTAAACGAAAGTAAATGTATTAACAAAGGTGAATGTAAAATTGAATTTTTATTCAATTGGAATAATATGGGTTTGTTTAAAATTAAAAAATGAATTGAATGTAAGCCAGTGGATTGTAAACTCTTCAAATTGAATGAAAATGGTATATGAATTAATTGAAAACAGTTGAATTGGTATTAAAACTATATAAATTGCTTACGGAAAGTGTTTAGTGTGCATTGCTTTTAAAATTCATGTGTTTAACTATTGCAAAGAAGTAAAATGTTGTTAAACTTCATATATATGACACTGGCATGTTTTAGTTGAGTAAGTATAGGTTCAGGGAAGTTGTTGGGCTGGATTTGATTACGCAAAATGATAATTAAATAAGCCGCTTGCTTAAAAATGCTAAATAAGGTATGCTTACGCAATAAAAATAGGAAATATGAACTGTTTTTGTTTTTTCCGACCGGGTGGGTCAATGTATATATATTTATATCTTTTGTCAAATTGCAAAAGCTCCTCCGTGCAAAGGAGACTCTGCCAAAATTTTCTGAAAATTTTTGGAGTTAGAAAATTTTTGATTTTTTTTGTTAACGACAAACGATTTCAAATTGGAAATTGAAGTAAATTAGTGAATGAAACTAATTTAAAATAATAATATTAACCAGTTATAGTTGAAAGATAAAATTCAATATTCAGAGTTGAAGATAAATGGAATTCATATGGTAATGAGAAAACTAATTGAATAGAAGTAGATATGAAAACTTCTGTAAGAAAATGTATAAAATGATTTTTAAAGGCTATGAATGGATATTACTGCTAAGTAGGATATACATGTATTATAAAGAGAAAGGAAAATTGGTTTTGACTTCTGAAGATAAATTTGAATTGTCCGACCAATAAGGTATGTGTTTAAATTCCTGTATGAAATTTGATTGGGTTTTTGATCTAGCCACTTGGCTTTTTGTTTTCTTTTTGAATCTGAGGGCCTGTGGTGCCATTTTGTAGTCGTACCGAGCTAGCTGCGCAAAGGAGACGCTGGCGTAATTTTTTGAAAATTTAGGGAGTTAGAAAAATTTTGAAAGTTTAAAATTTGAATTTAAAATTAAATTTGAATTGTTAAAGAAAACAATGTTGTTTGAAACCTATGGAAGACTTTGGAAAGTTAGTTAAAGTAATAATGGATCTTTAATGAAAAGATTTGTTGGCAAGTTGATGAAACCATTTGGTTTTGGGAAAATAATAAACGGGTCAAGGATCATTCTTCTTAACTAGTAATTTCGGAACGAAATTCTTTTAAGGGGGGAAGTCTGTTACCACCCTGAATTTTGGACAATTGAAATTTGAAATTTTAATTGATTTTAGATATTTGAATGATGGTTTAACTTGAATTTCAAAATTAACTATGAATTTGGCAATTTAATTATTGAATTTAAATTATTGAAGTGGTGTAAAAAATTGAATCTTCAGTTTTAAGCTGATTCAAAAATATTTTCAAGGCCTAGGAAATTTATATTGATAATACTAAAGATAATGGAAGCTTCAGAATTTAATTTGGAAATGTTTTGTTTAGTTTTGAATTTATATTGTTTAAATCGATATTTAAAAATAGCCTTCCGAGGCACAGTCTCGGAATTCGACGAAACCAGTTCCATTAGATCCGTAATATTGTATCATTATCGGATACCAAATCTCGTAGCTTTCTGAGCTACCGTGTGATCGTACGAGATATAAACGCCTAGACAATAATTAATCGATTTAATTTAAATATAAATTTATATACTTTTCTTTCCCGTCAGCCTTTCATTTCAGCCGACCTCCTTTGAAATAAGCCACCCTAGTGATCGACCCTGTCTCCTTATCTCGTTTGAATCACGCAACCCACTATTCTCATTCAAAAAAATTAAAATGAATTCAAAAGAAAAAAATCAATCAATGGCCGCTGCATTCGGAAATCAATTTTTCCCTCTTTCTACTCGAACTAAGATTCGAAGCCCAAAAAAATGGCCACAAGATTTATTCAAGTCGAAATCGAATCTATTCGAACTATATCAGGCGAATCTCGCTTGAGTTTTTGGGCACTGCGCGAATTAAACTGAAGGACGTCGGCGGTGAGGCAAGCAAAGAGCGGCTAGGGTTTTGCGCGCGAGGCAGTCTTCTGGTATCGAGTTTTATAATCGCGTGAGGCCTGGATTGGAGATGTAGTCAGGACGAGTCATGGGTGATGCAGCGATTCTCAAAGGTAGGCGGTCGATAAATTTGAGGCGTTGCACGAGGCTAGTACGTCACGATAAGGTGGAGGCGAAGGGGTGATGGCTGCGCATCTGGGTTGCACGCGCGCGAAGAAGACCTGGTGCAAGCATGGTCGCGATTATCGGTGAGGGTAAAGGTATCTTCAGTTGTTTATTTAATTTTGTACATATGATTTTAACAGTAAAAAAAACTTACTGTTTTTTGTTATTGCAAAATATATTAATTAAATTAACATTAAGGTATTTTCAGTTATTTTATATAATTTTATGTATTTATATATAGATAGATAAGGGATTGAAAAATATATAGTTGGAATTTAAAAAAATATTAAAGAGTTTTAAGTTATTAAAAGATTTTTTTAAAGGGAAAATTATTTGATAAATAAAATTATTAGTTTAAAGTTAATAAATAAATAGGAATTTAAGATATTGAAAGTTTATATATGAAAATTTTGATTTTTAAAACCTATATGGATTATTTATTTTCATATGCAGTTGAAAATAAAGAAAAAAAAGATTTAATTTACTACGCTTGATAAAAAAAATTATTTTGGGTGTTTAATTTATTTAATTAACTTATTTAAATTTTAACTTAAGAAATTGTTAAGGAAGATTAGTTAAAACTAAAAAATTAATTATGTTAAGTAAATCTATCAAATGAAAATTTAATTATTCAATTGATTTCAATTATTAATTAAATCATCTAATGTTTATATGAGGTCAAAGATCGTGAAAAATCAAACCGGAATGGAAAATGGATTGCATGCATTGGCAAAGGTGAGATCTTCTCACTCAAAGTAATAATTGAAAATTTCAGTTATTGATTGCTTGTTGAATTGTGATAGTTGAATTTAATTGTTGATTGTGTGCTTGGATGATTAATTTATCATTCGTTATATTAGTTTAGACCCTAGTATGCCGCATAATAGCGGATGATATTTTATAAATCCCATATACCATGATATTCCACCTCGATGTGGAATTGGTATTTAATTGTTATGCTAACGTCTGTGGATGCAGGGAAAACAGGTTGAAGGGATCCAACTGGATTCCTCAAATAATTGAATTTGTTCCAATATTGTATGTTGATTGTTTATAATCCGTGTGTGACTATTTGTGATTGAAACTGTTGAAGGCTAAAATTTAGCCGAATATATTTTTGTTATCGTAGGATACCAGAAATAAATAAAATTTGATTTTTGAAATTTAGTAGAAAATTTATAGTAAATTAATTTTAGAAAATTGAATAAATTTAAAGAAGGGATTTGTTTCAAAAGATAATAAATTTGGTGTTGAAATAAATTTAGAAATCAATTTTGAAAATTGATTTCGTATTTGTAAATAAATTTGAAAATCGTATATCTATGGATATTTGAAAATTTAAATTCACGATAGGAATTTTTAAAAGAAAGAGGAATTTGTTTGAAAAATAAATATTGTTTTATTAAAAAAAAAAGTGTGGAAAGGAATTTCTGGATTGGAACGTAAATTTAAAATAAATCCAGAAAGATTTATCAATTGATTTGAATGAACCATTTTAGAATGGAAAGTGTACTTTCCCTGAAAAGCTGAGTATGTTTTCAATATGGTCCATAAATATAAAATTGAAGTTGTGAAGATGGTTTTAAGGAAAGATTATTTTTGAGAAATGATTTACTTGGGTTATTTTGAAAATCTTTAAAGAAAAGATATATTTTAATTTATTATATGTAACGACCCGGCTTTTTCAACAGTTAATTTGTGATATTTAAAATGAACTTAAGTAATTAATTTGAAATATAATTTGTTTTTAATATGAAAAGTTGGTGTGATTTAATAAAAAGAACTCAGAATTTAAATATAACGACTAATTGAATAAATTAAATAACAATTGACAATTGGGAAAATTATTTAAATAAGGAATTGTAAGCTTGTTAAAAATATTTTAACGGCTTATAAATTTATATTGATAATACTGGAAGTAATAGATGGGTTAAAATTGAATTTAACTGTCGTTTGTTAAATTTTAAATTTTACATCGTTTAAATTGACATTTAAAAATAACCTTCCGAGACACAGTCTCGGAATTCAACGAAACCAGTTCCGTTGGATCCGCAATATTGAATTATTGTCGGATTTCAAATTTCGTAATTTTTGGAGTGATCGTAGGATCGTACGAGAGGAAAACGCTTCGGGAATAATTAATCGTTTTAAAATTTAAATATCCTACATCTTTTCATCTGTCAAATCGTTTCCTATCAGCCGCGATATTTTCGTTCAGCTTCTCCAATACGCCTCCATCGCTCATAAAAGTCACGTCTCCTTCCCTTATCAATTCGTTCCTTCAGATCGAAGCCAGAAACGAAAACAAACATCTCAAAAAAAAAGGGAGAAGAGAACGAACGAATTCGTTCCCAATCCTTCATTTAAATCCAAACTCCTCACTCCTTCACCTTTGAACCTCTCGTTCCCCTTTCTACCTCAAACCCAAATTCTCGGCTTCAATTAAAAAAAAAAAAAAGAGATCGGCAAATCAATCATGGGGAGGGGGCGTTTGTTCTCGAACTCGCGCACAGGAAGGAGGAGGGGGTCGGCGGTTCAAGGCTGGGGCGTGTGCGTTCGATTTGGAGGGGAGCGTCGGTTTCAGGGGTCGTCGTTCGCGTGTCGCCACACGTCGTGAGTGGGTCGCGACATCCTCGAGGCGGCGGCGAGTGACTGTGAGGCACGTGCGGCGGCAAGGGTGAGGCGATGGGTAGCACGGCTGCCAGGGCTTGCGGTTGGGAGTTCGTTTCTGTAAGATATCTTCTTGTTTTTTTTTTTTATTTAAACATTGATTTATAAACATAGGTATGTAAACCAGAAAAGAAAGAAAAAAAAATCAAATCATAGTAAGACATATATGTGTTTATTTTTATAAATATATAAGTAAATATACAGTGAGGAAAGGTTTAAAAATCTGATTTATATATATATGTGAAAGAAGGTAAGTTTTATAGTAAAGTTAAATTTTTATTTTTATTTTAAAATTTAAACTATATGTTAGGAAGATAAATTTATTTTCTTTAGAATAAAATATATATATTTAGGCAAGACAGACATTTTATATATATACAGGACTTTGAAAAAAAAAATCAATACATCTATGCATACCTGTTTGTAGATTAGGAAAATCTTGACAGTAAGGTAAAGCTTATAAATTTTTATTTTTACAGCAAAGTATCATGATCTGATTAGTAGTTTATTTAAAAATAGTAAGTTAACCTCGATTAATTTTAATTAAATAATATTTATATAAATGTTTAAAGATTATAAAAAATTAGATTTTTTAAACCTACAGACTATTTAAATGTGTAGTTTGAAGAATATATAAAATATAAATTATTGGTTTAAAATTTAAGTATGTGTTTAAATTATATCACGTGTTGAAAAATAAATTATTAGATAAAAGAATAAATTTTTTTAAACGGAAATAAATTGCCGCAAATATTGATAAAAGCATTAAATTGTTATACAAGGTCAAAAGAATTATGAGGACAAGCCCGTTGGGAATGGATGGCAGACAGTAAAATAAAGGTGAGTTAATCTCACTCAGTTAATTTGAATTTAAATGATTTCACTTAAATAATTGTTTGAATGGCTGAAAATGATTGATGTGATGTGATATGAAATATTTTGGAACCAATATATTATTGTGCTAACATCTGTGGATGCAGGTAAACAGGTTGGAGGGATCCAACAGGATTCCTCAAAACTATTTATTTTATTTTATATATATGCTGTTCTGTGACAGGATGATATATTGATTTGGGTGGTTTTATAGATAATTGAATTATCAACGGTTAAATCATAGCGAAGTTGAAAAATTGAAATTTCTATTACCGTTGATAAATTAATTTGAAGAAGTTAAATAAAACTCAAATAGAAAATATTTATTTGAAATTTAAATCTACTTTAATTGAGAATGAAGAAAAGAAATAAAAGTATATTTTCTACTTAAGTTAAACTTTAGTGTGATAAAGTTGAGTTTTGGAGAATTTAAATTATAAATTTATACTTGAAGGAATATTGTAATCGATAAGTGAATTAAAGAAAATGGAATTATATTAAGAAATGGGAATGGAGGTCTATTAAGGAAATAAAAAGAAATATTAATAAGAAAAGAAAAGAAAATTTATTAAGAAATAAAGAAGATGCTATTGAGAATTATGAATAAGAAATTCTGTTAAGAGCCCAAAGGAAATTTTATTTAACTGTGAATGGAAATTATTAAATAGGAAAATATGGAACTTTATAGAAAGAAATAAATTATAAAGATGAGATTTTTAAATCAAACTATCTTATAATAAATGAAATCCAAAGAGATTTTATAAATTCATGAAAGGATTTATAAATGAGATATGAAATTTGTTGGATGGAAATAGAAGATATTTCCAAAGGTGAATGTGGACAAGAGGCATTTATAAATGGATATTGGATTTTCTAAAGTTCTAATTTATTTTAAAAAGGAATATTTTAAATTACTATACTATATAGGTTTATAAATCATAATTGAACTTAAATACTTCGAATTAGTATTTTTCAAAGTTTAGCAATTATTTGTAATAAACTCTATTTTTCTAAAACCAGCTTTGAAATTTATAAATAACTAGATATAAATATTTATATTTAATATTACTTCTTATTTTATAAATCTAGATGTTTTCAAAATTGTTTTTAAAATCCAATTAAAATCCTCTTGTGATGGTAAGCAAATTAATTTAAATGGGATAAGATTTAGGAGAAATCTTATTAAATGGAGAAAGTGAATTTGAGAAATTATAAGGAAAGTGGGAAGAAATGAGAAAATAGGAATATTTTCAAAGGATAAATCAATTGTGAGTGAGTATAAGAAATCAGTTAAATGATTTCATGGAAATAAAAGGACTTTGAAAATTTGTTTCAAATGGATTGAATGAGAATTATATCTGAATGATATTTGAGATAAATAATTTATGGAAATTATTTGATGGTTGCTTGTATGTGATTAATTGGTAGTTAAATAACCGACTATCAATATTGGACAACGCGCTGATCGTTTCGAAGAGTCCGGGATCGGATTTAATTATCCGAAAACCACTTCGATCCGGTTTGAACGATACGAATGAAGACCGTGAAGAGTTGAAGACGGTGATTCGGTTTGTCCAGACCCAGGGCAACTTGTATGGATTGAATGCTTCCAAAACATCGTCAGGTGGACGATGAGCATTCTAAGTGATGCGTTCTTGAAAGGTAACGTTTAACCTCAAGCCTCATCAACCGGGAATGGCTAAAACAGGGGAGGTGCAGCATGACTTCGTGGGTAGCCCCCACTGGAGAGTGAGGTTTCCCCTGTCTAGATGTCCCTTTTATTCGGCTTAGTGGGCGGTTGGTCGCGCCAACTGCGGGGTGATCTTGCTTGGGACTGTTCAGTAAGGAATGGTTCCGGTCTTGTGTTGCAGGGGAGTTAGGGTGGCTCCTCGGTACTCTGATCTAGACCAGGTACTGTGACGGGCGGTACCCCAGTAGCCCGGCCATTGTATGGGATCCAAACTCCAATAAGCGCCTGTACGGTTTTGATTGTGCCCAACTATTGCTGAAACGTGAGATGCTAGCATTTCAGCTAGATTCTATTTACTTTCTATAGACACTATAATAATATCAGAGAACTTTCATAAAAATTGTTTTAGCTATCGTAAGGTAAAAACCGACATGTTTATTTGTGGCGTGGTCTTACGAGATGCTTTTATTTTCAAAAGATTTTTGAAACTTTAATAATCCAATTGAGTGTGATTTTCTCACGCTGGTATTCCAGACTGACTCGGGTGTTGTTTTATATGATGCTCGGGTCAGACCGAGTTAAACAGGTTCAGGTTATATATGCTGGAGCTCAGGAGACGAGCTGATGACAGAGCGTATCTACGTATTTGCCTATTATTTCCGCTGTGTATGATCTTATAGTAGTTGTCTCTGTATGAGTTGATTGATGTACTCTGATGATGGTATGTATGTATATGTATACAGTATAGATTTCTTGTATTTAAAATTGTATTCTATATATTATATTTTATTCCGCTGCGATGTGAGATTCTGATGTTGTTTTTTTCTTCTTCTTCTTCTTCTATCCCTTTCTTCTTTTCATAACTGTCTGGAGTTTTCGGGTTGTGAAAATTCCAGGTTGTTACACTTGGTATCAGAGCTGAAAGGTTAAGCGAGAACCTTGGCTCTGGTGGGGGAATTACTCGTTAGAGATAGAGTCAATAGTACTCTAGAATGAGTTTGAGCGTATTTATAGATATGAGCGCGTATTTGTTAGTAAATATAAAATAATTTTATATTGCGTTGATTGATTTATTGAGTGGTATATGAACCTTCGTCAGCACGGTCTGCACAACTGTGCCGAAGGGGTTTCTAAACACTTAAATAGAGCAATTCGACACAATATTGATTTTTTTAAAAGTCGGTGAATGAAATAATTTCATCCAAAATATATTTTGATATAAAAGGAATATTTTTCTAAGATTATTATTATAACTTGGGTGTTTGGATGCTAGTATTGTAAACAAATGAGATTTTAAAATCCGAAATAGTTTATATAACCCAGGAAATCATTAGATTTGAATTATGGAATTTAAAATCAAGTAAAAAAGTTAGAAATGAGAATTTAACTTGGATTTAAGATTAAAATTTTGAAATGTAATTGATGAATAAGAAATTTTTGTTGTGATTGAAGTGAGATGATGAAAATAAAATAAAATAAAATATAAATAATGAGGAGAAGTAAATAAAAATTTAGAATGTGAATGAATTGAGAAGAGAAATAAAACTTAAAGTGGATTGAAATTAATTCAAGTGATATGAATGGAAGTAAATTGAATTAAACTGAAATTAAAATTCAGTTGTATTGAATAAAATTGAAATTGGAATTTAAATGGAATCTAGTGATGAAACCCGAGTTATAAATAGAAATTCCATTGAATGGTAAGTAAATTAAATATGAATTGAAATTGTTTTGGAATTGGATTAAAGTAAAGATAGTTTGAATTTACAAATAAAATCCAAATCAAGTATGGATGGAATAAATTGGCCTTGGATGTTAACTTAACAAATTTTGAATGGCTAATTAAATCACATGGGATTTGATCTATATGAGTCAAATAAATTTATTGCAATGAATTTAAGTAAGAAGTTGCGATAAATGAATAAAATTAAGATTTAAAATTCATGGAAAGGTGATTTCGAAGGAAGTGAAAGTTCATTGAATAAAATGGATTGGTAAAGTGATGTGAATGGATAGTGAATAGCAAATTTAATTGGATTGAGCACTTTGATTGAACTGGAATTGTCTTAAGCTAAGTTAATTTTTCAATTTGAACGAAGATGGATTAAATTGAGATATAGGTAATATTATAATAAAACTCTCACTTGAGTAAAAATCATAACAGGGAAATGAAGATGAATTTAATGTAAGCTAAGTGAAATTGAATTTGAAGTAATAAGACTTTGATTGCTTATAAAGGAATTGAGTGGTGCTGAAATAACTTGGCTAAGTAAAAATGTATAAGCCTGAATTAAAATAAAATAGGAATATGGTTAACTATAAAGAAATGGAAGTGTGAAAATAAATAAGAAGTGGACTTATAAAATTAAGATGGAATAAATAAGCCAAATAGAATTGTTTGAATCTGGAAAATAAAAGGAAATCCAAACCTGAATTTCAAATTAGAATTGAACCAAAGAAAATTTTAAATGATGAAAATTTTGAAGCTAAAAATCAAGTGTTGAATTATAAATTGTGAATAAACTAGTTTGGGATAATTTATTAGCTTGAATATGTGAATAAACTTTGAATTGGTTAAATAGAGTTGAATGGTGAATTAATAAGAATGGGGTTGTGAATTTAAGTGAATGGTAGAAAGAGAACTTGAGCTATATATTTAAAATTCAATTTGGATTGGTTGGTAAATAAAATGAATTTGGATTAAATATAATGTTTAGAAGTGCGATCAAAATCCAATTGAGAATAAATAAAGTGGAATTGGTCTTAAATTTAATTAAATAAGTTCGAGAATGAATTGAACATGGGAATTGAATTTTTAAATGAAATAATTCATTGAATTAAGAAGTGAATGAAAGAAATTTGATTTAAATAAAATCAAATTAGATTGGAAAAGAATTTATGGATAAATGAAATTAACTTAAGTTATGAAAGTTAAATAATTTGAAGTAAATTAACTTAAGTCTAAATTCAATGAAGCATGACTTATGTAAATTTGGGACATGTTTGCTAAATTTTAAGCATTGAAGTTGTCGAACTTAATAAAATGGTTTGGAATGCAATCAATGCTAAGGTATGGTTTAATGCAAGAGTATGGTGTAAAAATAAAATTTGGAATGAAATTTCATATAACTAGAGCTGGAATTAATTTTTAAAACAGTTATAAAAAAATAAAGTAACTATTTGTTTGTATGTATATTGTTGGAATTTGCATAGAAATAATCGTTGTTGTCGTAAACATGATTAAATAAAATTCCATGGTAAAATAAAAGTAATTGAACTGGATTGAATATAAAAAGAATGATATTGAAATTCATTCCGATTTGGATAAGATGTATAAATGGAGTAAAAGCAATTGGATTTAATTGGAACCGTATCAAATGTTTATACAAAATGCTTGTATACATTGTTTATAAAATATGGTTTTGAATTGGTAAAAAGCAGAAATTGATTGTTGAAATCAAACTAAATTGAAAATGGGTTTGTTTGGGGCATAATTATGAATCGGAGTTAAGTAATTGTGCCGTAACCTACTTAAAGTTGAAATGCAAACGGTGTTTGTGTCAGTTATAAACAATTGGAATTAGTTTGGAAACTGTAAAAAAATTTGTTATGAAGTTATTATATTGCATTACTTATGATTTTGATTGTTGTAGTTGCTTAAATGAATGCAATGTTATGAATTTCCATAAATATGTTACTAATGTTTATAAACTGAGTAAGTACAGGTACCAGAAGACTGTATAGCGGGATTTTGGGCGCGTAAATGCTAAGATAAAATAAGCCGCTTGCTTAAAACGCTAAATAAGGTACGCCTACGCAATACAAACTAGGAAATATGAACTGTTTTTAGTTTTTCCGACCGTGTGGGTCGATGTATATATATTTATATCTATTGTCAAATTGCAAAAGCTCCTCCGTACAAAGGGGACTCTGCCAAAAAATTTCAGAAATTTTGGGAGTTAGAAAAATTTTGAAATTTTAGAAAAATTTGTCAACGACAAATGTTTTCAAATTGAAAATTTAAATAAATTAGAAAATGAAACTAATTTAAAATTAAGACATGAATTTGATATAAATGAAAATTAGAATTTGAATATTTAGAGTTATAGATAAATTAAATTCATATGGGAATGAAAAAAATAAATTGACTAAGGATGAATACAAACTAAAGTGGTAAGATGAAAGTAAATATAAGAAACACATAAGATGTTTATACTAACTTAAGTAAGGAATGATGCATTCTCAATCGAGAATGGATAGTTCAAATGTAAGCTAAATAAATACTTGAATGAATTGATATGGACATTTGTGAGGATATCGATAAAATGTTTTGTAAATTGTGTTTGGATATATTGTTGTGTAAGGTTATGCAGGTAAAATAAAGGAAGGTAAAGAGAATTGAGTGTGGTTTCAAAAGATAAAATTTAAATGCTCGACAAAAAGGTATGTGTTTGAATTTCTATATGGAAATTGATTGGGATTTTGATTGAGCCGCTTGGCCTTTTGTTTTCTTTGAGTTTTTGGGAGGCTGTAGTGCCATTTTGTAGTTGTACCGAGCTAGCCGCGCAAAGGAGACGCTGGCAAAAATTTTCGGGAATTTAGGGTGTTAGAAAAATTTCGAGAAAATTTTGATAAGTCAAAATTTGAGTTTAAATTGAAACTTAAATAATTAAGCATTTATAGTTGGATACTAAGGAAAAAGTTTAGAAAGTTATTAAGAAGGGTAGTTGGTAGGATGTTGAATTGTTGATTGTAAAGTAATAATAACGGGTATATGACCATTCTTCATAACTAGTAATTTCGGGGACGAAATTCTTTTAAGGGGGGAGGAATGTAACGACCCGGCCTTTTCAACAGTTAATTTGTGATATTTAAAATGAACTTAAGTAATTAATTTGAAATATAATTTGTTTTCAATATGAAAAGTTGGTGTGATTTAATAAAAAGAACTCAGAATTTAAATATAACGACTAATTGAATAAATTAAATAACAATTGACAATTGGGAAAATTATTTAAATAAGGAATTGTAAGCTTGTTAAAAATATTTTAACGGCTTATAAATTTATATTGATAATACTGGAAGTAATAGATGGGTTAAAATTGAATTTAACTGTCGTTTGTTAAATTTTAAATTTTACATCGTTTAAATTGACATTTAAAAATAACCTTCCGAGACACAGTCTCGGAATTCAACGAAACCAGTTCCGTTGGATCCGCAATATTGAATTATTGTCGGATTTCAAATTTCGTAATTTTTGGAGTGATCGTATGATCGTACGAGAGGAAAACGCTTCGGGAATAATTAATCGTTTTAAAATTTAAATATCCTACATCTTTTCATCTGTCAAATCGTTTCCTATCAGCCGCGATATTTTCGTTCAGCTTCTCCAATACGCCTCCATCGCTCATAAAAGTCACGTCTCCTTCCCTTATCAATTCGTTCCTTCAGATCGAAGCCAGAAACGAAAACAAACATCTCAAAAAAAAAAAGGGAGAAGAGAATGAACGAATTCGTTCCCATCCCTATCTCCTTCATTTAAATCCAAACTCCTCACTCCTTCACCTTTGAACCTCTCGTTCCCCTTTCTACCTCAAACCCAAATTCTCGGCTTCAATTAAAAAAAAAAAAAAAGAGATCGGCAAATCAATCATGGGGAGGGGGCGTTTGTTCTCGAACTCGCGCACAGGAAGGAGGAGGGGGTCGGCGGTTCAAGGCTGGGGCGTGTGCGTTCGATTTGGAGGGGCGCGTCGGTTTCAGGGGTCGTCGTTCGCGTGTCGCCACACGTCGTGAGTGGGTCGCGACATCCTCGAGGCGGCGGCGAGTGACTGTGAGGCACGTGCGGCGGCAAGGGTGAGGCGATGGGTAGCACGGCTGCCAGGGCTTGCGGTTGGGAGTTCGTTTCTGTAAGATATCTTCTTGTTTTTTTTTTTTTATTTAAACATTGATTTATAAACATAGGTATGTAAACCAGAAAAGAAAGAAAAAAAAAATCAAATCATAGTAAGACATATATGTGTTTATTTTTATAAATATATAAGTAAATATACAGTGAGGAAAGGTTTAAAAATCTGATTTATATATATATGTGAAAGAAGGTAAGTTTTACAGTAAAGTTAAATTTTTATTTTTATTTTAAAATTTAAACTATATGTTAGGAAGATAAATTTATTTTCTTTAGAATAAAATATATATATTTAGGCAAGACAGACATTTTATATATATACAGGACTTTGAAAAAAAAAAATCAATACATCTATGCATACCTGTTTGTAGATTAGGAAAATCTTGACAGTAAGGTAAAGCTTATAAATTTTTATTTTTACAGCAAAGTATCATGATCTGATTAGTAGTTTATTTAAAAATAGTAAGTTAACCTCGATTAATTTTAATTAAATAATATTTATATAAATGTTTAAAGATTATAAAAAATTAGATTTTTTAAACCTACAGACTATTTAAATGTGTAGTTTGAAGAATATATAAAATATAAATTATTGGTTTAAAATTTAAGTATGTGTTTAAATTATATCACGTGTTGAAAAATAAATTATTAGATAAAAGAATAAATTTTTTTAAACGGAAATAAATTGCCGCAAATATTGATAAAAGCATTAAATTGTTATACAAGGTCAAAAGAATTATGAGGACAAGCCCGTTGGGAATGGATGGCAGACAGTAAAATAAAGGTGAGTTAATCTCACTCAGTTAATTTGAATTTAAATGATTTCACTTAAATAATTGTTTGAATGGCTGAAAATGATTGATGTGATGTGATATGAAATATTTTGGAACCAATATATTATTGTGCTAACATCTGTGGATGCAGGTAAACAGGTTGGAGGGATCCAACAGGATTCCTCAAAACTATTTATTTTATTTTATATATATGCTGTTCTGTGACAGGATGATATATTGATTTGGGTGGTTTTATAGATAATTGAATTATCAACCGTTAAATCATAACGAAGTTGAAAAATTGAAATTTCTATTACCGTTGATAAATTAATTTGAAGAAGTTAAATAAAACTCAAATAGAAGATATTTATTTGAAATTTAAATCTACTTTAATGGAGAATGAAGAAAAGAAATAAAAGTATATTTTCTACTTAAGTTAAACTTTAGTGTGATAAAGTTGAGTTTTGGAGAATTTAAATTATAAATTTATACTTGAAGGAATATTGTAATCGATAAGTGAATTAAAGAAAATGGAATTATATTAAGAAATGGGAATGGAGGTCTATTAAGGAAATGAAAAGAAATATTAATAAGAAAAGAAAAGAAAATTTATTAAGAAATAAAGAAGATGCTATTAAGAATTATGAATAAGAAATTCTGTTAAGAGCCCAAAGGAAATTTTATTTAACTGTGAATGGAAATTATTAAATAGGAAAATATGGAACTTTATAGAAAGAAATAAATTATAAAGATGATATTTTTAAATCAAACTATCTTATAATAAATGAAATCCAAAGAGATTTTATAAATTCATGAATGGAATTTATAAATGAGATATGAAATTTGTTGGATGGAAATAGAAGATATTTCCAAAGGTGAATGTGGACAAGAGGCATTTATAAATGGATATTGGATTTTCTAAAGTTCTAATTTATTTTAAAAAGGAATATTTTAAATTACTATACTATATAGGTTTATAAATCATAATTGAACTTAAATACTTCGAATTAGTATTTTTCAAAGTTTAGCAATTATTTGTAATAAACTCTATTTTTCTAAAACCAGCTTTGAAATTTATAAATAACTAGATATAAATATTTATATTTAATATTACTTCTTATTTTATAAATCTAGATGTTTTCAAAATTGTTTTTAAAATCCAATTAAAATCCTCTTGTGATGGTAAGCAAATTAATTTAAATGGGATAAGATTTAGGAGAAATCTTATTAAATGGAGAAAGTGAATTTGAGAAATTATAAGGAAAGTGGGAAGAAATGAGAAAATAGGAATATTTTCAATGGATAAATCAATTGTGAGTGAGTATAAGAAATCAGTTAAATGATTTCATGGAAATAAAAGGACTTTGAAAATTTGTTTCAAATGGATTGAATGAGAATTATATCTGAATGATATTTGGGATAAATAATTTATGGAAATTATTTGATGGTTGCTTGTATGTGATTAATTGGTAGTTAAATAACCGACTATCAATATTGGACAACGCGCTGATCGTTTCGAAGAGTCCGGGATCGGATTTAATTATCCGAAAACCACTTCGATCCGGTTTGAACGATACGAATGAAGACCGTGAAGAGTTGAAGACGGTGATTCGGTTTGTCCAGACCCAGGGCAACTTGTATGGATTGAATGCTTCCAAAACATCGTCAGGTGGACGATGAGCATTCTAAGTGATGCGTTCTTGAAAGGTAACGTTTAACCTCAAGCCTCATCAACCGGGAATGGCTAAAACAGGGGAGGTGCAGCAAGACTTCGTGGGTAGCCCCCACTGGAGAGTGAGGTTTCCCCTGTCTAGATGTCCCTTTTATTCGGCTTAGTGGGCGGTTGGTCGCGCCAACTGCGGGGTGATCTTGCTTGGGACTGTTCAGTAAGGAATGGTTCCGGTCTTGTGTTGCAGGGGAGTTAGGATGGCTCCTCGGTACTCTGATCTAGACCAGGTACTGTGACGGGCGGTACCCCAGTAGCCCGGCCATTGTATGGGATCCAAACTCCAATAAGCGCCTGTACGGTTTTGATTGTGCCCAACTATTGCTGAAACGTGAGATGCAAGCATTTCAGCTAGATTCTATTTACTTTCTATAGACACTATAATAATATCAGAGAACTTTCATAAAAATTGTTTTAGCTATCGTAAGGTAAAAACCCGACATGTTTATTTGTGGCGTGGTCTTACGAGATGCTTTTATTTTCAAAAGATTTTTGAAACTTTAATAATCCAATTGAGTGTGATTTTCTCACGCTGGTATTCCAGACTGACTCGGGTGTTGTTTTATATGATGCTCGGGTCAGACCGAGTTAAACAGGTTCAGGTTATATATGTTGGAGCTCAGGAGACGAGCTGATGACAGAACGTATCTACGTATTTGCCTATTATTTCCGCTGTGTATGATCTTATAGTAGTTGTCTCTGTATGAGTTGATTGATGTACTCTGATGATGGTATGTATGTATATGTATACAGTATAGATTTCTTGTATTTAAAATTGTATTCTATATATTATATTTTATTCCGCTGCGATGTGAGATTCTGATGTTGTTTTTTTCTTCTTCTTCTTCTATCCCTTTCTTCTTTTCATAACTGTCTGGAGTTTTCGGGTTGTGAAAATTCCAGGTTGTTACATTATAGAAGTGATTTATTAAATTTTTAATTGATATTTGTTTAGAAAATGGATATTTAAATAGTTATATCCTATCTATTAATTTATTTTAAAAATTAGTTTGTACTTGAATTTTATATGAGATTTTAATATAATATCTTCACAACTAATATTTTAGATAAAGTGTTTTAAAGTAGTTTTTATTTTAAATGTTTCCAAGTATATTTTGGATAAGTATTTCATTTTATTTTTTAAATACTTGAACTCGGCAAATTTTCAGTGGGAATAAATATTTGGAAATGTTTTCCACGTAAAGAAAAGTGATTTGAAAAAAAATTGTTTTCAAAGTACTGGAATGTGGAAAGTAATTCGAAATTTGTTTTCAAATATTCGAAGTGCTAAAATTTTATCTTGCGAAGATATTTTTGAAAATAAATTATTGGAAAAAATTTATTTAAATCTTGGGGGTTGTTGTGAATATTTATTGATAGTTAAATAACCGACTATCAATATTTGCCTTTAAACGACATTTGAATTTCGATGCGACTGGGGGTCGGATTCCAAGTGGATATCCGAAAACCACATCGAATCTTTCTGATTGTGATGGATCTTTTATCTAAAAGATCAAAGTGGAAAAATTGTTGTGATTTGTTGAAATCTGAATGTAACACTTATTTTTAAAAATAAGCGCTTGTTATTCGGATTAGCCGGGAGAGGACCTTGTGTCATAAAACCCATTCTGAATAATGATATGACGAAATAGGATTGTATTTGAAGACGGTGTTGAAGACCGGGTATTTTCGAAAGCGAAAGGATTAGCTGTCGAATGTCTCTGCACCGGGTTGCTCTGGTACAGAGATTTTATCACCTTTGTGATACAGATTCCGGACGTGATTTGTGAATATCCGGATTTGCAAGGGCTTCTTTGAAGTGCCTTCGGTTCCGTTCGATCCCGAAACGGACTTGTATGGATGTGTGTCTGACGTTACGCTTTGAGATGTAAAACTGGTTTCTATCAAATACATTTCTGCTGGTGGCGGAGAATTTATTCTCTTAGCTTAACACCCTTCTCTGAGACGTACGAGCTCAGAGGTTATGTAGTTGATGGTTACTAGTGATACATTCCCAAATTGGTAACGTGACATAATAAGTGCTTCTGATCATTTGTTGATCAAAGCATGACTTTGTGAAAAGTGTAGCTTTGTGGACGAGACCTCATCGGACCTTACACCCCGAAAATGGTCGAAACATGAAAGATGCGGCAAGGTTATGAGGGTCGAGCCCTTTAGGGTATGTCATTTCCTTTTGGAAAAGGGTGGTGTCACGTATGGAGCCCTGATATTTAACCTTTGTGGTTAGTGAAAATACTATTCTTTGTGGTTTTTGGTGTAGAGGATCCTCGGATAAAGTTCCCAACGGACCGGGGGACGGCATACTCAAATAGTAATTACCTAGTTACAGAGGCAACTCGGCCTTGTGTTGGCAGAGATCTGGGTAGGTTCTCGGGACGTCCCTCCAGAGGCGTACCCATTGATGGTAGGAAGTTCCTTAGCCTGACCATTTGTTGAAAATCCAAAGAAACAATACGCGCCCTGTATGGTTTTAGTTGTATAATCTGCCATGGAATGTGGCGGTAACCTGCTATTGAACATGGTAGCTATAATAGGCATAAGTGCGAAATGCCTATGCTGGCTAAGATTAATATTATACATTCAAAATGTTTTCCACACTATGCACTAATAATAATAATAATAATAATAATATCAAATGATTTTGCGTATCAAGCATGTTTGACTATCATAAGGAGAAATCTCCTCCAATTCTGCGTTTGCATTGGGTGTGTGTCAGAAGGCCTTATGGTAGTTTCATTTTCCAAAAGCATAGCGAATTTCTTTTTATTTTCTTTGTGAAAATAACTGTTTTTTTAAGATCTCACACCAGTCCCACGACTGACCTGGAGTTGATTGTTCCCTTTCTAAACTCTACGTGCCCACCAATTTCCACATGGGCAGCCTAGAGTTAGGTTATCAGTTATTCGGGAGCGAAGTCAAGAAGTTGCTATGGAGATATGGAGGCAAGCTGGATGGCGAGACATACCACTTATACTATGTAGTGTCTGTTGCGTCTGGGTTAGTGCAAGTCAAATTTTATTGTACACAAGTTACTATAACTGCTAGTGTTTGTATTGTGTCGTTGTTGTATTCTAATGTTGTATTGTAATAACCGATATAGTTCTTTGTTTTAAAGATTATTCATTTATATATTATATGTTGTTCCACTGTGAAATGTGAGATTCTGTTATTTTTCCTGTTTCTTGTTCTGTTTCTGCTTCTTCCTCTACCCCTTCTTCTTTAAACCCTAACGGTTCGGTTTTCCTGCATTCGACTGTTCGGCATTCGATACAGTGGACGTATTGATGTGGACTTTTCGGGCGTCGAGAAATCGAACATATTGCAACCCGAGCATAAAGCGGAATACAAAACACTCAGGTTAACATTTTATGTAAGTAAATTAACAAGAGTGAAATGTCTAAGTGAAATGAAATATAATTTAAAGGATACTGGGATTCCATCCCTTAAGGATCCATGGAACTATATACGTACATAGTACAATACGCTATATATATAATGTTTATAGTAATGTAAACTATTAAAATAGCGTTAAGGAGTTACTCATATCCCCTTCAACACACACACACACATATAAATATATATATATATATATATATATATATATATATATATATATATATATATATTCCCATAGTCTACATAGTACTGTAATTCCTCCGTAAACTTGAGGGATATTAGAGGGTACTCCATAGGCATGGTACAAACCAAAGTCGTAGTGGATGCAATAAGGAATGTGACAAGGCATGCGAGGCAATGCCTAAGTTAGGATACTACCATTTTTTAGAACCTGGCTAGTGGTAATGCACAGTAGCTAATACCGCCCACCTCGAGACACACTCCTATAATCAAAGGTGCACCCAATCAAATCACAAAGTAATAGAATAGTATCGAAGAAGCATGCTCGATCGGAGGTGCGACCTCACTTAGCCCAGGTATAGCTCCCGTTTTAGTCACATCAAGCTTACTCGAGGGAGTCAGGGCTGCGTTCATACCTCATACAGATGTTTGCCAAACCATCCTACTTCGTTTTGGAATCTCCGCCACGTTCACAATTGTTAAAGTGGTTTTCGATATTGGTACAGACTATGACAATATTCGATCTCGGCCTCTTTGACAACTAAACGCTTATTTCACACCATGGTCATTTTTTATTTCAAATAGTTCATACTTCATTCCAAAATATCATATTTATTTCAAAATCACATCACTTCCGAAATCATATCACTTTAAATCATTTTCATTTCCAAAAAAATCGTAACTACAAAATAGTTTAAACCATCATATCAAAGTATTCTCATTTAAATCCATTAGATCTAAATCATAAGAGTTCCAACTTGAACAATTTGAATATTGAAAGTAGTTTATATATTGGAATAGTTATATATTAAAAATTATTTATATTTAAAATAGGTTATAGACTAAAATAGTTTATATATTAAAATAGTTTATAAATTAAAATATATATATTTAAAACTGTTTATATATTTAAAATAATACAAATTAAAATAGTTTATATATTTAAAAGAGTTTATATTAAAATAGTTTCAAATTAGAATGGTTTCTTTCAATTCCACAAACCAATTCAAATCAACTTTAGTTCAAAAATTCAATTTAACTCAATCTCAGTTTATGAATTTCAATTAAAAAGATTAAAGGTTCAATTCAAATTCTCATTAGAACGGTTTTTAATTTATATCAATTTCAAATCCAGGTTTGAACTACAAATTTAAACCACTTCCAATTCAATAGGTTTTAAATTTTAAATATTCAAACATTTACAATAACTCAGTTCGATAAATTTCATTTATATTTTAGAATTCAACTTTAATTTTATTTAAACTTGAAAATATTCACTTAATCATTTTTTTATAAGCATTTAAATCAAATCTCAAATTACAAATTTAAATCAAAATTAAAAATTCAAATTTCAAAATATTCATTTAATTACCTTTAATTAAATCAAGTTATAAAATCATACCTTTCAAAATCCCAAAATCAATAAGTTTCAAATCAATTTATATATAAATACATTTCTTAAACAAATAATATTTCAACTCAATTTCAATTTATCTTTCCAACCTTAATTTATTAAAGTTATTACAAAATCTACTTTTAAAATATTAATAAAATTTTACATAAATATTAAACTCGTTATATATATTAAAATAAATTTTTATTAAATTGGGTTAAATTAAACCCTATTATTAAATCTATTTCAAATCTTATTACATACATTTCAAAATAATAAAAATATAGGTATTAATAATTACCTTTTCAAAACTTAACTTATAAATTTAAAATTTTCATACATATGATTTAAAACTCTTAATTTACACACATATATTAAAATAAAAATCTTTATATTATACTTTAAAAATCAATATTTAATAAAACCCATCTATTTCCTTTCAAAACTTTGAAAAATCATTTTCAAAATAGACCAATGGTGTACATATAAAATTTTATATCCTATGGTCAGGTGATATGGATATTTATCATTTCAATTCGCAATAATTTAAATTTATGGATATATATCATTTAACCCGTAATCCTAAAATTTCAAAAATCAATAAAATCGCTTGGATTAATCATTTCAACACATAACGATTTTTTTCCTAATAGATAATATTGTTCGGGTATATATCCTTTCAACCCATAGAGAATTTCTAAACTAACAGGGAACTTGCGGTGTGGGGACAATAGATAGTAATATATAATATCATAACATATCAATGACAAGCATATATCATAATTAACAAATTAAATTATAATATATATACTAACATGTTATTGGTGTCAATATTGTCAATTACTATAGGTGAACAAATACAAATAATAACATATCACATTTAACATTTTGAATTACTAAAAAATTCAAATTTAACAACATATTTCAATCCTCATTTCATGTGAATTAAATTTACTAAATATAAGAATGTTAACCGTGAGTGATCGCTGACCTTTTGATGCTAGAGAACAATGGGAATGAGAATGATGCCTACACGGATATGGACAAGGACACGCAACTACGGAAAGCAGAAAGCTAGAAAATTTGCTGCTGTAATCTCCAGACAGCGGCGATTAGACTGCATGCTGAGAAGATGGCTGTGAAAAAATAGATACTTGAATTCGAATTCGATGAAAACAAATATATATATATAGTATATATATATATATATACCTTTTCTCATCATACACAAGAAGAGTAAAAGCTTGCTGACAGGAAGGAGAGGTTGCTCGAATGCTATTGGGTGGAAGGGTGAGTTGTGGCGCAAGGAAGGAAATCTAGTCGGCAAGAGATGAGGCGGAGGAGAATGGCTGCTTGCAGCGACTGTGTGGTGTTTGCATGTGGCTTGGGTCTGTTAGGCATTGGGTTTGGCCAAGTGTACTAGCCGAAATGGGCTGTCTTCGCTTGGTGATAGGGAGGGTGGCGGCCAGCTTGAGGGAGGCGGAGCTATTGCTTAAGGCTATGGTGTTCGGCCGCATGGAGATTGGTCGGCAGGGCTTTGCTAAAGGGAGATCTTATGTGAGGTGTTGTCGCATGTGGAGATGCAAGGCGGCGAGGTTTACGGGTCTGGGTGGTGACGGAGTGGAGAGGAGTGGTGTTTGGGTTCAACTGGCATGATGGGTGATGAGGAAGAACTATGGGTTTCGGGTGGTCAATGGAGGAAGGTGGGAGGAAGATAGGTCGCTGAGGGTTGGCATGTGGCTGACATGGAGGGTTGTGAGTTGTTGACTGATAGCAGAGACAGTGGGCTAGGAGGAAGGTCTGGTCGGGCTATGTGGCAGTGGCGGGCTGATAGATGATGGGCTAGGCTTGCTCGATGATGGTGTTGGGTAGCACATGGAGGACTAGAAGGACTTCAGTGGAAGGGCTGATGTGGTGTTCAGGTTTGGAGCTTGAGGCGGATCCGTCGACTGTGGTGCAAGGCGGAAGGGATAGAGAGGCTTAGCTGTCAATGGTGAAGGGAGATGGCGAAGCTGCAAGCGGGGTGTTATGTGTTGTGTTGGTAGACGTGCTTTGTTCTAGGCAATACTAAATTAATGCAAACTAACAGTGATCAATAGGCTTCAAAAATATATCAACTTTATATATTTTTTTTTCCTTTTTTGGATTGAGAACGAACAGAGTGAAAAAAAAATGAAAGGGGAGAGGATGAAATGGAGTTGAACCAGTGAAGGAAACGAACCAATATACTGAAATGGTAGGAATAGAAAAGGTTGAATATTAATTTCTAGGAATTTAAAAGGTTAGTCGCCATTCATTTTCAAGGTGAATATTAAAGGACATAGAATATCAAAGGGTTCCAAACAGGTATCGATACAGTTAATCGTTTTGCAGTCTTCTCTGCATACCAGATGCTGAAATGCACAAATGAGTATACTGCATAGATCAGTGCAATGAGACAAATAGAATGGTACACATATATCAGTGATATGATCATCCTATCAAAAGTCGATATTCGCTGCCTAAAATGCTGCTAAACCGTTGAAAATAATATAAACGGAGCTAGAGTAGTCCAAATCTGACGAAATGAAATATGACATCTCACTCAGAAAATGATTTACATTTTCCTTATATAAAATATTCAGATTTCAAACATATTTTATTTTTATCAAATATTAACTGATTTTAAATTTAAAATTGAAATTTCACAACCAAACAAACTTTCATATTTTTTGATGAAAATTTACACTTGCTGCGTTTAAATAGACATATTCCAAATATCAAATTTTCATTTCAAAATTTAATTATTTATTTTCATAAAAGATTTAGTTAATTATGTTATAAAAATCATTAAAATTTTCAGGTCGTTGCATCTTTTATTTTTATTTTAAATTTTTGGAAAAAGGTCACATCTCTTATTAATTTACTTAAGTGAATAAATTTCACCATTTACTATTATTATCTGTACATATGTGAGTAGTATATGTATGTGCATATGGATACTAGGGTGAACACAACATTTCCAATAACTTTTAGACAATGAAAAGTAAAAACGATTTCCAATCACATTTTCGATTTTTATTCAAACCAAAATTTTTTAAAAAAAAAATCAAAAACCATTTCACTATCACCAATTTTTATTTAAAAGAGTTTTATTTGGTTATATATTCCAATAATTAATTATTTAAAATAAATTAAATATTATATTCAAAGTGATTAAATCTTAGGTTATTACATTCTTCCCCTTTAAAAGAATTTCATCCCAAAATTAGCACACAAGAAGATAACTCAAAGTATGTAACGATCCGTAAATTTCGACAATTAAATTTATTGAATTATAAAAATTTGTAATTAAATTTTAGAAAGAAATAAAAAATTTATGATTTATAATGAAGTAAATGTTTAAAATGAATTGAAACAATGGTTATTAAAAACTAAATTTTGACAATTGAATTGTAAAAAAAAAATGAAATAGTGTAAATTGTTGCACTTGGAAATAAATGTAAGTGTTGTATAAATAAAGGAATTTGTACATAATTAATAATGATTGAATTGGAATTTAAATTTAAATAAATGAATATAAATAAAGGTTTCAATAATGGGAATGAGAATATGGCAAGTAAATGAAAGGCAAACAATAGTAACTAGTTTATAGCATAATAATAGGCATGATATAAAGATGGGAATTTAATTCAAATCAATGGAAATAATGTAGATGTTATACTTAGCTACAAATTGAATATATGGAAATAAATGTAAGCATTCAATTAATTAATGAATTTGAATTTCAATAAATGGTAATTGAATGAAAGTCAATGTTCTGTAAGTAATCATATTATTTGTTTGAAAGCAATAGATATAAAGTTAATTAAATTTCTAATGGTTACAATTGTATAAGTTACCTATTTGTTTAGTTCACAAAAATTTAATTTGAAAGCAAATGCAGTAATTGACTTAATTAGTGGTGATTGAATGAATTCAAAGTTATATTAACCAATGAAGTAATACGTAATAAATTAAATTTTATACAATCAATGTAGAGAAGTAATTATAATGTTTGTTGCTGATAATAAACGTTACCTTAATGGTAATTAATAAAACAACAGAAGTGTGAATGTATAAATTACATAAAAACTAATGTATGTATAAGTAATAAATTGGTATAAGAATGGAATTAAGGTAAATTCATTAATTGGCTTTAACCCTTAATTAATGTGTACAATGGATAGAAGTACACATTTAGAATGTAATATTTATTCAAATTAAGATGTAAATAGGCATATATTAGTGCAATGGGAAATAAATTTCATTTAAAGGTAATTAAATATTTTCTTAATGTAAATTGAGATAATATTTGAAATTAATGTTAATTCCATTCATAGTACAACAATTATTATAAATTACCTAATTTATTGGTCAATGAATTTATTGGAAATCAAGTTCATTTAAATGTTAATTAAATGAACGGTAAACAATAGGAACTAGGTATAGAGTAATAATGGACTTAGTATAAAGATTGAAACTAATCAAATCAAAGTTATTTGGAATTTTTTTATAATTAATTGGGACTCAAATTTTAGTAAATGAATTTATAAATGAAATTTAATTCATTGCGTTAATGGAGATTAAGATGAAATTTGAGAATAATAATGTAATAAACCATAAAAAATGTTAATTTCATCCGTTGGATAATAATGAATTGAATAATAAGAATGAAAAGTAAATTCAATGGGATTATTGAGAATTTAAATTTTTAATTTGTGAATATAATGAAATTGAAATTTTAACGCTGAAATTGATAAATTAATCAATTCTAAATTGACATTTGAATTTGGTTAAATTACTGTAAATGATTAAGAAAGTTAAATTTGATGAAATTTGTTAATTATAGAGTTGAAATTGAAAGGTGGTTTAATTAATTTATTTTTAATTTATTTAATTAATATAAAAATAGTCATTTTGTCCACTGACTCGGATTTTGACGAAACAAGTTTCATCGTATCCGTAACGGTGAATTATTGTAGGATTTCAAGTTTCGTATCGATCGTACTTGTCGTTTGATTGTATGGGCTTGAAACGCCTTGAAATCGATTTATTGAAATCAATTGGAAATAATTTGATTTTAGCATAACTTCTCCATATGACGGAATTTGGACGTGAAACCTTTTCCATCGCGTTTAAAACATTTTAAAACATCAATTTTGATATATGGGTTGACCCAATTTCATTTCGGAGTCAGAACGGGCTTTTCGGGCCACTTTATCGTTTAGCCCGTATACCAATCTGATCCATCTATTCTTTTTCAACCTTGTCTATAAATACTCTGTTTAAACCCTAATTTTCCTCATTCTCATTTGTCTGTGCATACAATTTCTTTCACCTCCTCAGTTCAATGGCAGACAAACACCTAATTCCAACTGCAATTCAAAATCAAAGCCAAATTTCAAACTCCTCAAAAAAGTTCAGAAAAATTATATATCGAATCTCTCGATGTATGCATCTCAGATCTACAGTTTGTTTTTGATTTTGAATCACCATTTGCCCAGAATTTGCCAATCAATTTCCGACTGTTCATCGCGAGTCGATGAACATCGACTGATCGGCGAACCATTTCTGGGTTTTATAGAGGGGACCAAAGGGAGTTGATCACTGGAGTTCGTTCGGGGAGTTAACGGCTAGATCATCGAGAAAGTTCGGTTAGGGTTTTAAAAATTCTGACGGCAGCTGCTCCTGTGCGTGCGACGGTGATGGATGTTGCGTGGCCGATGGGGGGAGGTTGCTAGGGCGGCGGCTCCGATGGCTCGAGCGTTTGAAGGCCGCGCTCGTTTGTGGCATTAGGGTAGCGTACGATGGCGCTTCGGTTGCGTGTGCATGCTTCAGTTTGGGTTCTGCACGAGTGAGGGAGGAGAGAGCTGTTGGTGACGCGGCACCTGGGGTGTGAGTTTTTGTTTCTCTTTTATTTTTATTTAAATTTGATTTTGAATCGTCTAATTATCATAACTTGTGCATACGAGGTTGGTTTTACGTGTGGTTTTCTCCGATAGGTTCGTATTGAGATTTCAGACATTTTGGTGCTGGTTTGGACGGATTCGGAGACTGGTCAATTTTTGGGTTTAAATTGGATTTAAATTCATTTTAAATTCAAAAGGTGGGTGTTTTAACCCACTCACAACTTCTAAAATTTCTTATGTTTGTTAAATTAAATTTTTGTTGTGATTATGCTTTTATTTATGACTTTTTCATATATTTTAATCATCATCTCAGTTAATTGCATTTATTTAAATTAAATCGTTATTTAATTTATTATTGAATATAACTGCCAGTTAAATACCTGTTATATATATTATCAGTTATCTATTGATATTGATTGTTTTGGATGATAATTGTGATGGATGTGTGATCTGTTGATGGATGAATGGTGTTTATTTTATATCATTATAATCTACAAGTTCTTTATTTGTTATTTTGATTCGGGATTGCAGTTTGAAAGATATATAACCGTATTTTATTGTTAAATTACGGATTGAAATGACAAATATCCGTATCACTTAACCATAGGATAGAAAATTATATACAGACACCGCGGTCTATATATATAAAAATATTTTGAAATGATTTCTATGGTTTTGCAAAGAATATATATATTATTTTATGAGATATTGATTTGGATATTTAATAAAGGTTATTTTATATATAGTTAAATTTTTGGTTTTAAGCTATGTATAAAAATCATTTAAAGTATAAATAAGTTTAACAATAAAGTTTGATTTTAGTAAAATATAATATGGAAAAGTATTTACTTAAATTTTATTTTAATATAGATTTTATATTGATTTTTATAAATCAAGGTTGAGAAGATAGTTTCGAAACGGACTTGGGATTTTATTTAATTAAGAATTTTATTTAATAAGAATGCATTGGAACTTATTGAAATTTAGATTTTTAGAGAATATGGTTTTATAACTAAATTCGGGGTTAAGGTGATTTAAGTGGATATATCAAGTCCAAATAAATTGATTAATATTAAATTATTGAAATTTGAAGTTTTATTTAAAGGATAATGGATTCATTAAGTGAAGATTTCAAAACTAAATAATAGTAAAGAGAATTTGGTGTGTATATATCTATATATATATATATATATGAATTATAAATTTTAGTTTTGAAATATTGAATATTTAAGCTTTGAAATATATTGAATTTGAAAGGGTCTATTTTGTGGGTCAAAAAAGTTTTGAAATCGACAAAATTTGGTAAAGTTTATTTGGAAACTGAATTTAATTGAAGTATATTATTTTGGGATTTGGATTAAATTCAATACCTAGAAATTCGAGTTTCGGAATTGATATGGGAAAATTAAAGAAGCTATTCGATTATATAAAGTATTTTAAATATTTAAACCACATAAGTGGTGGAAGTTATAAGTTGCGAGGTAGTATAGTGGAAAGTGTTATATTTCTAGTATATTAATTTCGAAGTGTTAAATGTTGAAAATGTTATGACTTTTGAAAAGGATATCTTTGAAATAAAATGATATTGTATAAATTTGGTTATTTATAAAAATGAAATCAAAATGATTTGGTTTTAGAAATGGAAAGGATATCGTATTTGATATAGTTTTGAAACAGATATTATATTCTGGTTTTGAAGTATAAATTATTTTGAAAATACCGCGGTGTTATAATAACATTTGGTTGTTAAAGAGACCGGGATCGGAAGTTGTCATACTCTCTGCCAACTTCGAAATCCACTTTAACAACCATGTACGCGGTGAAGATTATAGAATGAAGTAGGATGGTGGCGGTGTTTCCTTTGAGGTATATACATGGACCCAACTCCCGTGAGTTGGCATAAGGTGGCTAAAACAGGAGCGATTCTCGGGCCAATGAGGTCATTCCTCCGATCGGACGCACTCCTTCGATATTATACTCTGACTTTTGGATTGATTCAGTGGCCACTTTTGATTTTTGATTTTGGAGGTGTTGTTCGAGGTGGGCGGTAGTAGCTGCTACGTGTTACCACCAGCCTGGATGCGTAATTGGTATATTTACCCTGGCATTTCCTAGTTATGCCGTGTCACCTACCCTAGCGTGCCTTATATGAGTTTGGTTTTCTCCCGTAGCCCGTGGAGTATTTAGGATAGTCTCCCGATCTGGAGATGCGCTGATACTGGATGGACTATTGGGACTATTATTGTGTTAAGGGAGGGATTGGATAACTCCTTAACGCTATTTAAAAGTAAGTTTATTTTATAATAGACATTATTATAATAGCGAAATATTACTACATAGTAAATAGTTTAACGGATCCTTAGGAGATGTGAATCCCGAGCATCTCTTAAGTTACTACACTCACGTTAGACACTGAATAGGAGATGCCAAATCCCGTAAACATCTCTGACATTGATACACTCATATTATTTACCGTTGAATTAACTTACATAAGATCTTTTAGTTCTGACTCGAGTGTTTTGTCTTTTCAATTCACTCGGGTCAGCTTGAGTATTTCAGGAATTGAAGGCCTTATTTCTGGAGGACGAAGACGAAGATTGTATTATTTCTATTATCTTTTATATTATTCCACTACACCATTTTATTCCACTGCATTATTAATATTCTCTGGTAAGTGTAACTCGATATGTATTGTATTAGAATAATCGAATATTTTATAAAACAGCTTCTTGAACTGTATATTTGATTATTATATTTTATCCTTCCGTTGCAAGATTCTATTTTGTTTTTTTCTTTCTCTACTTTTTCATATTTACCCCATAACAATCCGCCCTTTTGGATGGTTTAAGTCTGATGTGTGTGGTTTATCGTCGATTTAAAGCGTACAAAAGGCGGGACGTTACAAAGTAACCCAAAAGGACATATATTATAAATATATAAACCCATAAAAAAGATGTACATTAAGAAACTACATGACAAACTGTGCACACATAACCTATACAACAATCAAACATCTATCCTAGCATCAATTCAAGATGAGCTTCCTTCATACTATCCTCTACCTCTCAATTACAATCTCTGGGATCTTCACTCCACTGAATCTTCACCAATCTCATTACCTTATTACCTCTTCGCATCCCAATCCATAATGTGAACTGGTCACAATCAAGTTTAGTTCTACCTTTAAATCCTCTTAAACAGATGGCTCTACAATAAGATATAGGTCATGCACATACTTCCTCAGATGGGACACATGGAAAACATTATGGACCCCCGACAACATCTAAGGCAACTCGACTCTGTAAGTAAGCAGCCCAATCCTTTCAAGAATTTGAAAACGTACAACATACCTTTGTGCTAACTTTCCTGCTCTCTCAAATTGAACAACTCCTCTAATTGGCAAAATCTTTACAAACATGAAGTCTCCAACTGCAAATTCCAAATCCTTTTGCCTTCGATCTACCTAACATTCTGTCAATCTCGATCTTCCTTCATCCTCCTCTTAATAACCACAACCTTCTCTGTAGCCTTTGCAATAATATCTGGCCCAAGCACTAGTCGATCATGGGTTTCCACCCAACATGCTGGTGACTTGCACGACCATTCATACAGAGCTTCATAGGGCACCATGCCAATGTGGGCTTGATAATTGTTGTTATAGAAAAAGTCAACCAAATTGGACAATCTTTCCAAGATCCTCTAAAGTACAAGATATATGCTCTCAACAAATCCTTTAAAATTTGGTTCACCCTTTAAGTTTGACCATCGGTTAGAGGGTGGTTGGTAGTGCTTAGTCTTAGCTTTGTTCACAAAGCTACATGTAATGCTTCCTAGAACTGGCTTGTAAACATGGGATCACCATCACTCACAATACTAAATGGAATTCCATGTAGTCAAATGATCTCCCTCATATTAATCTCCACCAACGTCGTTGTAGTCCTCATCGGCTTCATAGGAATAAAATGAGCAGTCTTTGTTAGTCGGTCCATAGTGACCCAAGCACCTCCATTCCCTTTCCTGGATCTAGGCAAACAATCAATAAAATCCATTGGTACATGTTACCATTTCCAATTTAGGATCTCCAGTAGTAACAACTCGGTTTTTGTGTAAATAATTAACTAATTAAAAATGAGTTTTCGAAAGTTTAAAATAAATAGTTTGAATTTATTTTTTAAAATTGGAATTTTTACATGGTAATTAGGAACGAATTAAATAGTTTGATAATAATTATTTGCACTAAGAATTATAAAATTAATTAATTTGTAAGCCATTTAATATTAGAGTTAAAATATGAAATTTTGAATATATACATTTAATAAATTCTAGAAAACCTTATAATGTATAATAAATAAAATTGTAATCAAACCGATCGTTAGAAGGTTTGTCTACTGTCACTTAGCCAAAATCAATTTCTCTAAAGCCCAAAAAACATGCTTCGTTGCTTGCCGCGGTTTGCCGAGCTAAATATTGTCCTCCTTTTAGTTTGCGCACAAAGATGTTTCTTTCTCCAATCTCTCGTTCTAATTTCAAATCCCGATTTACACTCCATTGCACAACACAATGAAGCTCTAAATATATTGAAATCCCAAATTACGCTTCTGAAACCCTACCTATAGCCCTAGATTTTCGCCTTTCTTTATCAAATTCATTCAAGCGATATCAACTTATCCTCCTCTTTTCGATCCTGAAATTGCCCTAAGGTATGTTGAACGCTTAGGCATGTGAAACCTGGAGAGCATGGAGAGATAGTGGTGGCTAAATGAGCGATCAAACTGCTTGGTACATAAAGTAAAAACTAATATATTGCTGTACTTATGGAGAATTCGCTTATATTTTGTGAGTAGAGTGAACTAATTGATGAATACACCTGAAATATATCCTAAGTAGTTGCAAATTTGCCATGCCGTAGTAAAATGTTTTCACTTAGGCATTTTAGATTGGTTTGCAGAAAATAATTTTCTAAAATTCAGACAAGTTTATTGTAAATTGGCTTCATCATGAAATATGTATCTTACTAAGAATGTTTCTTTCTCATAAATTCTCATGCCATGCAATGCAGTCGTTCATTTTAGCTGGTCTCGGTGGTTGGAAACTAAAGGGAATGGTGAAGCTGCATTGTTTGGGTTTGTTATTTTCTAATTATTATATTCCATCCATTTCAGGAAATTCAATCTAAAGAACTGATATACCCGATGGCGAAGAGTTCATTCAAATTGGAACATCCTATTGGTTAGCCTCTTTTTTGGATAAATTAAATTTTTGGGCATTATGATTTGTTTTACTTCTTATCAAGATTGAATTTTGATCTTTGAGTCGTGCAAAGAAGATGAATTAAATATACGGTTGATTTATCTTTAAAGTGTAAAAATATAAAATCATGTTTTTTCGGAGAATGGAATCACTAGGATGATGAATATGTATCAACTCGGATTACATCTTGTCTTTTATCTGTGTATAATGGATAATTTTGATCACAAGAAGTGCTTCTATTTTTCTGTTAAAAGTGAAATCAGGTACATTTATGATACTTTAAGAACGAATTTACAAGTGAAGCTTAAAATTGGTTTCTAATGCAAAATTGCGTTCTTGATCTGTTATAATTTTCTGCTGATCACAATGTGGATGAACTTCACATATGATCTTGAAGCCTTATGTTTTATCAATATTGATATCTATTAGTAATACAGCTATTGTTTACTTGTTTGATTTTTGTGATAATGTAAATTTCAATATAGTTGCTACACAGAATAAGATTGCATCAACTATGGGTTACGTTTTAAACTCTTTATCTTCTGTTTTATAGAAAGAAGACAAGCTGAAGCTACTCACATCAGGGAGAAATATCCTGATAGAATTCCGGTGAGAACGTTCATCTTAAAGTGTTAGGAAAAATATATTCAATACACCATCTGACTTTCTGATTTAACATATTTTCTTTTGTAGGTTATTGTTGAGAAGGCTGAAAGGAGCAACATACCTGACATTGACAAAAAGAAGTTTGTACCCAACTTTTAGAATTACGTGCACTTTTCTTGTACTTCTGAAAATGTTTGTCTTAACATTGTCTATTCAAGTAAGCCTACATTTGTATGGTATGCATCAATTTTTCTTCCAACACATTTTGCATTCATATGATCTTTGCTTTCTTATCAAACCAACTGTTAGAAAGATTTGTCTACTGTAGGCTTGCGAAACTAAATTGTTTGAAGCAAAAAAACAAGAAACATGTCTGTAACATGTCTTCCTAAATCTCTCCAATTTAATTTACTTTATTTTTTCCACTAATGTTTCCTTATCTTCAATTTTCAATTTTCTAACATATTGTTATTTAATGTTTAACTAAAACTAATGAAAAGCTAGACTAAATATTTTATTAAATTATGTAATCTAACGGTCGGTTCTCCATCGTCATGCGGTTGTACTAGTATATTTGGAAGTGATCTTGTGAAGTCAATAATTTGATAAAATAATTAAATTTTATTGGACTTGAATATATTAATTTCGTTAAGTAAACAAAAGTAGAAAAGAAAAGAAAATGTAAAGAAGTAAAGCCCAAGCCCAAATTCGCTCACAAAACCCAAGCCCAATTTCTTGCATCCTGCCGATTCACTATCCAGAATTTCTATCCCCTGATCCTTCTAATGCAAATATAAATATACCCTAAATGATCACGTTTAACCACTTCAGAGAAATCCAACTTCATTCCATAACCCTGTTACCTAAATTAATTAAAATAAAAATCTATTTAAATCCCATAAATTAAAATAGTTTCAACAAAAAGCTCCTCAATGTCTCTACATCAACTGACAATCAAAGAATCAAAGGTTCGTTTACTAATTGGAAGAGGAAAGAATTTATATTGAAGGGAAAAAAAGGGAGCAGCGAGCTGGAGCTTAAAAGTGGAGCGTGAATCCTTCATTTCACGTGAGTATCGTTGCTCACAACCGTGTATGATTAATTACGCTAGTGTTGATCGTGATATATATTCATACCTGTATGTAATTATACACATCGTCATCTCCTGCTTTATCATTTCCCTATCACATCATTACCATTTCCCTAACTCATCTTCAATAAAACCCTTGCATGTGCTTTAGTTCAAAGTAGGCATCAACTAGGAGGAAGTATAGGCAACTATGGAGATCGAAACCTATAACAAGGCAACAGCCGAATGCCCAAATTGCTACACTTACCTCCGACCGGTTGACTAGTCATGTTAGACCGGTGCACCGGTGGCGGAAGGGGGATGTGCCAGGTCGACACCCCCCTGCTTTGCTTTCCTGACGTGCATGATCGGCAGTTTGGGTGCGTGAGTGTGATCCTTTTCCTCTGTTAAGCAGCTGTGCCTAGTACATGGTGTGTGCATGCTTTTATATATTCTTGTACCTCCCTGTGCTTGCATCTTTGAGCAATTACATATAGGTTTAGATTATGCATATAAACATATAATTCTGCGTTGAGAATGAGGAAGTGTGAGTGAGATCTGAGTTGGGAAGATTAGTAACTTGCTATCACATAAATATGTTTCATAGTTAAAATCCAGTTTTATATATTTTAAGTACAAACGAATGAAATGATCATATATAATAAATATGCTAAAGTACAGACATATCCATATTTTATGCATAAATATAAATATATATTATAGTAATAATCATATAAACACACAAGAGGTGGAGGAAGGATACTTAGCAGGCTCGAGTGTTTATGTGTTGTCCTTCCATGCAAGTGTGTTTTCATTGGGTCGTGGTCATGCATATATATATGTACATATACATATATATATGTATGTACATATACATATATATATATATATATATATATATATATATTTATGTACATATATATATATATATGTATGTACATATATATATGTGTGTGTGCGTATATATATGTATGTACATACACACACACATGTATATATATACATATATTGTTGATGTACATACATACATACATATATATATATATATATATATATATATCTTTACATATATATGTACATGTACATATATATATATACATGTACATGTACATATATATATATACATGTACATGTACATATATATGTAAAGATATATATATATATATATATATATGTATGTATGTACATCAACAATATATGTATATATATACATGTGTGTGTGTATGTACATACATATATTGTTGGAAACAATGATTATCTTTGGCTGAGTCGTGCACTATGTCACTTTCTTGAAGACGTTTCGGTGATCTGCTCTAGGGTGCAAGTAGTTCGTGTCAATCACTGCCGCCTCTAGGATAAAACAGCCTCTCAAAGTTTGTGGTATCGATTCGTTTGCACGAACGAAGCGATTATGTTTGCACTCAAAAAAAATATTGCTCGAATTTTTTGGGAAAAACGAAAATGAGATATTTTGTTCTTTCTGTTTCGTCTTCTTATCAGTTAAGAATGCAGATTAGTAAAAATAACGTTACTAGTTGAGGGAAACGTGGTCTTAAAAAACGGATCTGAGAAATAACGGGTCAAATCAATGAACGTTATGTAACGTTCTTCAATGCGTGTCAGCCCGGTCAAAAAATGGTTAATAAATTTGTATCAGAAATATAAGTGTTACACCACAACAAGCCCAAACCCGAACCCGGCCCGGGTCGGGTCGAGTCGAATCGGTTGGTCGGCGCGCGCGCGTGTGATGGTCAAGCATGATCTCCCTCCTCACAAAAGAGCATCATTGGGTGCCTAAAGGGCCCAACTTAGCATCTAACATTCTTGCATATAATCCTACAATGTGGGACTATTCACAAATAGGAGCCAATTTCCATACTTAGTCAATTATTTAATAATTCGCTTATTTTTCAAAATAATTTCCAACAATCTCCCACTTGAATTTTTAAAAAATATTTTCGAGCAATTTCTGAAAACATAAGATTGTGCATAAACAAAGGCGTCGTTCGACTTGAACCTTTGCATAGTGAATAAGATTCAGTTTTTACTAGAGTGACACGTAGTCTTTAACCCTATTCCTGACACCAGACCACACACAATCTTTCTAGAGTGCAATCAAATAAGCCCATGCATTTATGGTCATGCACGTCTATCCCAGTTTAGTGAATGCTCTAGAAGTTTTGCTCAAAACTCCATAGAAAACGGCCAAATTTTCACGTTCACACAGGTGAGTCTATCAAGAGTACTCATAAAGGTAGGCACTCCACACCAAATGGAGTATAGATGTCATTAAGAATTTCTATCAACTCATCCTCTAATCACTTCAGGAATACATGCTTCAATATGGATGAAAAATAGCATGTTCAACTCATATCACTTCACAACTTGTTCTTACCCATTGAACCTATTTCTTGGGATCTCCAGTCATTAGGTTGGGTTACCATTGTGCGTGACTCAACAATCTAAGGGCAATAGTCTCATTTTTCTAGAAGTCGTGAGGACCCTCTCTGTCCAGTCCTTTCGTCAAAGGATCTGCCAAATTCTCGTCACTACGTATGTGATCCACTCTAACAGCTCCTGAAGAGAGTAGCTCTCTAACAGTGCTATGCTTACGACGTATCTATCGTCTTTTACCGTTGTAATAACGGTTATGAACTTTTGCAATAGCCGTGGTACTATCGCAATGGATCAACACAGCTGGTATCGGTTTTTCCCATAAAGGAATCTCAGCTAGCAGATTTCTTAAGTACTCTACTTCCTCACTAGCTGTGGCTAGTGCTACCATCTCAGACTCCATGGTAGACTGAGCCAAAATAGTCTGTTTCTTGGATTTCCAAGAAACCGCTCCTCCAGCAATGCTAAAGATATAACCACTGGTTGCCTTTGAGTCATCAGATAAAGTATTCCAGTCTGCATTGGTGTAACCTAGCTGAAAACTTTTCATAATGTAATCCAAGGTTTATGGTTCGTTTTAGGTATCTCATGACCCTTTGAATAGCGTGTCAATGCTCTATACTAGGTCTACTAGTAAACCTGCACAATAATCCCACGACATAGGCAATGTCGGGTCTAGTACAATCAGTGGCATACCAAAGGCTGCCAATGATGCTCGCATAATTAGACTGTCTTACACTTTCACCAGTGTCCTTGAAAAGCTTTACACTAGGATCATATGGTGTACATGCAGGTTTACAGTCAAAGTAATTGTATTTCTTTAAGATCTTCTCAATATAATGAGATTGATCCAAAGAAAGTCACTTTTCGGATCTAGTAATCTTAGTACCAAGGATTACACCCGCTTCACCTAGATCTTTCATATAAAAATTGGCACTTAACAAAGATTTAACAGTATTTATGGCATGAATGTTTGACCCAAAAATAAGTAGATCATCTACATACAAACATATTATAGTGCAAATGCCATTTTCAGATTTATAATAAATGCATTTGTCACTTTCATTAACTTTGAAACCATTTGCGATTATTAAGTTATCAAATTTTTCATGCCATTGTTTAGATGCTTGTTTTAAAACATATAATGATTTATCTAATTTGCAAACTTTATGTTCTTGACCAGGAATAACAAAGCCTTCGGGTTGGTCCATATAAATTTCCTCTTCTAATTCACCATTTAAAAAAGCGGTTTGAACATCCATTTGATGTATAATTAAATTATAAATAGATGCTAATGAAATTAGTACTCGAATGGATGTGATTCTAGTTACAGGTGAAAAAGTATCAAAAAAGTCTATATTTTCTCTTTGCCTAAAAACTTTAGCTACCAAACGGGCTTTATATTTTTCAATTGTTCCATCAGGTTTTAATTTCTTTTTGAGTACCCATTTACAACCGATAGACTTACAACCAGGTGGTAAATCTACTAAGTGCCAACTCTTATTGGATTCCAAGGAATCCATCTCATCATTTATAGCCTCTTGCCAAAAATCGGCATCTAATGAAGATAAGGCTTCTTGGAGGTTTGTTGGATCCTCCTCTATGGTAAAAGTGCAAAAATCCAAGCCAAGATCTTTATCAACTCTTGCTCTTTTACTTCTTTTAGGTTCAATTTCAGAAGATTCATTAAGTTCTGTTCTAATAGGCACAGTGTTATTTGACGTGCCCCCACTATTCCTCAATTTAAAAGGAAATTTACTTTCATAAAAATCAGCATCAATAGATTCTACTATATTATGTGTATTCATGTCATAAAATCTATATGCTTTGCTATTAATAGCATAGCCAATAAATACACATTCGTATATTCTACTTGCTAATTTTATTCTCTTAGGGTCGGGATACGAACATATGCCAAACATCCCCAAGTTCTAAAGTAAGATACATTCGGTTTATAATTTCTTAAAATTTCAATAGGTGAAATTTTACTTTTTGATTTAGGGTAACTATTTAATACATAGCATGCAGTCAACAAAATATCCCCCACCAGTGTTTTGCTGCACCTGAATTTAATAAAATAGCTACAATTAATTCGGTAAAGGTCCTATTCTTTCTTTCAGCTTTACCGTTCATTTCAAGTGAATAAGGTGCAATTCTCTCATGAATTATACCATGCAATTTATAGAAATCAAGAAATGAACTAGATTCATATTTTGTTCCTCTATCACTACGAAGTCCCTTAATTTTCTTATTTGATTGATTCTCGATTTCGGTTTTAAATATTTAAACATATCAAATGCATCACTTTTATTTCTTATAGGATATACATAAGTGAAATCAGAGGTATCATCTATGAAAGTGATAAAATAACGGTGTCCATGTCTAGTCAAAGTACCATCTAGCTCACATATGTCAAAATGAATCAAGTCTAAGGGTTCAGAAAATCTATCAACTGATTTATGGGGTTTCTTAGTGATTTTTGCTTGACTACAGAATTCGCATTTATCAAAATCAGTTTGTGACATTTTAGGAATCAAATCTAATGTGATCATGTTATGAATTACACGCTTATTTACATGGCATAATCTAGAGTGCCAAATATTAAAGTCACACAACATATAAGCAAAACTGGTTACTTTATTAGATTCAACATTAAGTTTAAACATACCCTCACAAGCATAACCCTTCCCTAAAAACATCCCCTTATATGTCAAAGTATACAAATCAGCCCCTATAACTTGAGTAAAACCAGCCTTATTAAGGAGAAAACCAGAAATCAAATTCTTTCTCATCTCTGGAGTATGCATCACATCTTTCAAAATAACTGTCTTTCTAGAGGTAAACTTTATTTCCATATTTCCAATGCCAGCAACTGTAGTGGTGTGAGAATCTCCCAGCAACACTTTCTGATCATCAGCAGCCGTGTATGTACTGAACATAGCACGATCATAGAAGACATGGCGGGATGCACCAGTATCTACCCACCAACCCTCTGATCCACCAACAAGGTGAATCTTAGAAATCATAGCCGTAAGAGGCTCCTCAGCCAGGTTAACTTGCGGTGCAGGGCCTGGTATGTTCATACACTTGCGTGCCATATGACCTGGTTTTCCACAGTTGTAACACAGAAACAACTGCCCAGAGTCATTCTTTTGGGTCGGCTTCTGCTGTCCTTTTTGGTTCCCTTGCAGGTTCCAATTCTGTTTGTTGCGGTTGCGGTTCTGATTCTTAAAGTTTTTTGGATTTGGTTTCAGAACTGCGGGCTTGGATTTTTTAGTGTTGTTGTTGGTAACAACAAGCACTTCCTCCTTCTTGTCCTGCTTACGAGCCTCCTCCTCAATATGGAGGCGAGTGATCAAGCTCTCTAAGGAGAATTCCTTAGTCTTGTGCCTAAGCACATTCTTAAAGTCTTTCCAACCCGAGGGCATTTTATCAATACTAACAGCAATCTGAAACTGTTCATCCAAACTCATACCTTCGGAGATGATCTCATGGGCAATTTTCCGTAGCTCATGAGATTGCATCTCTACTGACCTGTCATCTTTCATCTGGTATTTCAGGTAGTGGCTGACTGCATATTTCTTCGCTCCAGCCTCTTCAGTGTCGTACTGCTTTTGCAGCGCTTCCCAAATCTCTTTGGCCGACTTGCCAGAGTTGTAGTAGTCGTAGAGGTCATCACTGAGGCCGTTGAGTATGAAGTTCCGACACGGGTAATCCTGCTCTGTGCAGTTCTGCGCCTCCTTTGATTTTTCTGTCCAAGCTCGCATCAGATCTGCGTCGATTTCGTCTGGTCTGTCCGGCAGCTGCGGTTTGTCGGTTGTCAGCACAGCCACCACCATTCTCATGGTTAGGAAGAATTCCATCTTCTGTTTCCAGCGTTTGAAATGGAGGCCATCGAATCTGGAAGGCGCAGCAGAGACCGTTGGGACTTGGAAGAGGGAAGCGGAAGCAGCGGCATTGAGATCTGCAGCAGAAGTCATTGTCGATGGCGTCGTCTTCAAATTGTTGGAAACAATGTTATCTTCGGCTGAGTCGTGGACTATGTCACTTTCTTGAAGACGTTTCGGTGATCTGCTCTAGGGTGCAAGCAGTTCGTGTCAATCACCGCCGCCTCTAGGATAAAACAGCCTCTCGAAGTTTGTGGTATCGATTCATTTGCACGAACGAAGCGATTCTGTTTGCACTCAAAAAATATTGCTCGAATTTTTTGGGAAAGACGAAAATGAGATATGCTGTTCTTTCTATTTCGTCTTCTTATTAGTTAAGAAGGCAGATTAGTAAAAAAACATTGCTGGTTGGGGAAAACGTGGTCTTAAAAAATGGATCTGAGAAATAACGGGTCAAATCAATAAACGTTACGTAACGTTCTTCAATGCGTGTCAGCCCGGTCAAAAAATGTTAATAAATTTGTACCAAAAATATGTGTTACACCACTACAAGCCCAAACCCGAACCCGTCCCGGGTCGGGTCGAGTCGGTCAGTCGGCGCGTGCGCGCGTGTGGTGGTCAAGCATGATCTCCCTCCTCACAAAAGAGCTTCATTGAGTGCCCAAAGTGCCCAACTTAGCCTCTAAGAATCAGGTATAAATACTTGATTCTTGCATATAGTCCTACAATGTGGGACTATTCACAAATAGGAGCCCATTTCCACACAGTCAATTTTTTAATAATTCACTTATTTTTCAAAATAATTTCCAACATATATATATATATATATATATACACACACATAGACACACACATACATATACACACACACACACATTTACATATACACACACACACACATACATTTGTAATGTTTTCATTTTCTCTTTTAATGGCAAACCCCATACATATGAGCTAAATACTTAAGATTTGGATCGAAGAAGAAAAGTAAAGCGATTCAGATATGGTTACTATTTATTATCCTCCTGAAATGTTTAATTGTTAATGATGAGATGTTTTGTATTTCATGATCTATTCTTGTTCTTAATGTAACTAAATCTAACAGACGTAAGCTCGTTTGAAAGATTAAAGTACCTGTTTTAGCCGTTAGCCATGACGGCGCTAGGCGTTTTTAGGGGAAGTAACTCTTAGAATAACAAGACCAAAATCAGCTTTTTAACATTTAAAAAACTAGACACAATATGATGAATAGAAGATCTTTTACAGGCCCAACCAGAACTTTAATGGACAGACCAACAGAAAGTAATGACCTAGCCACAAACACTTGGATGGATAGTATTCTAAGGAGATCTTTAAGACCTGTAGATTCACTGTCTCAATTAGAAGAAATAATAAATATAGAAAATGACTTAGAAGTATTTTCAAACAATCAACTAAATACCCTAAATCCAAGACAACTATATAGAACAGGTGTATTTACAATAAGTACATGGCTATATAGACATCACAGGGAAGAAATTCTCTCTTTAAATGATAAATATCAACAAATTATTAATTCAATGTCTAATGAAGCCATTAAACAATTAAGAATACAAAATTATAAATTAATCCACCTAGGACTCATCGTTATAGGAATAAGTGGATTAGTCAGACAAAAGATAGGAACCAAATTATTAATAATCCTACTAGATGACAGACATCAAGATCTAGACAAAGCTATATTTGGAACGACAGAAGTCGATACGAACAATAATATTGGTATTGTTTATGTATCACCAAACTTTACAATGACATTACAAGACTTTTATAAACATATAAAAAAATTGTCCAAACCAAAGGATTTGAAAACTTTAATGGTGAAAATATATTATTAGATATAACATTCTTGGGAAAATGCATGACAAAATTTACTCCTAAAATAAAATTAAATCTTGATGAAGTAATAAAAACACTAACATCCACAGGTATAAAGTTTTTGAGACCAATGGAAACAGACTCATCCATATTAGCAGGATATGAACGGAATATACAAAATCCTAATATAAATAGGGATACATTAAAACCAAATGATGTTGTAACTTACATAAATCCTAATGGAACATTATCCTTAAGATTTAAAGATTATGGACCCTCTAACCAAAAAGACATAGACACAGATGACGAATCAACTTCTGAGCTTCAGAGAAACTTATGATGGATAAAATAATTTATCCAAAGGAACTAGGAATGATTCCCGAACCATTTGAATTATATGAATTAGAACAACAACTTAAAACGAACAATCAAATAGACAGTAACACATTTGTATATACGGATGATGAAAATAATGTAAGAATTAAAACAATACCTACATTATAAACCTTTCTAAAAAATTCTCATGAAATAATCGAAGAAAAAATCAAAGACTTTCACACAACCGAAGAATTAAATAGCGAATACACTTATCATATAGAATTAATGGAAGGCCAAGGGGAAAGTTCAACAGTAACTTATCCCAACGAACCTCCTCATAAAATGGATTATCCTTTAGGACATCCTCCCAGAATAAATGTTAATCCCAATACCAATGGAAATAAAAATTTAAGAACAATAGGAAGAAGAATACCCACTGAAAAAACATTCTTTGGAAAAGACTCTGTAATACTCAATGTTACAGAATGTCATCCCCAACTACTAGATACGTATCTAGAACAATGGATTGCTGCAATAGCTAGATATTATTCAGCCAAACATACAAACATAATAATTGGAAAGGAAATGGTTAGAATAACAAAAAACTACTTAGGTGACATAACTAAAGGAATTTGGGAAGCATACAAAAGTAATTTCACAGATGAAGTAGCCTCCCTAGTAGCACAAGGCGGAAATATATACACTTTAGCTTACCTAATACATAGAATAATAACAGGAAGAGAAGTAAATACAGGACTTACTCTCGGACAACAAGAAGAAATGAGAGACTTAGAACAAATACAACTGTTAGAATGGAAACATATAATAAAATTCTTAAATGAATTTTTGTATTATGCCACAACCTCCGGCAACTATTATTCTAAAGAAATAGGAGATAGATTATTTTCTAAACTGCCTGGTGATTTAAGGAAAGAAATACATAAATCTTGGAATGAGACATATGCTAACATTCCTAAAACTTATGATAACATAGGAATTAAAATAGCCCACATCATTTTTGAATTTAAAAAGAAATGTACATATATACAAATCTAAAGAGAATTAAAACAAAAGAATTATGGATTTTGCTCACAAATATATATTTCTCAATAATATGGATCTAAAAGCCCTATTGTCAAAAAACATAAGCCTAAGAAGCAATATACTAAGAAATATTACCTTAGAAAATCAAAGGCGAAAACCATACTTAAACAAAGAAAGACATGTTAGAAAATATAATACAAAGAAAACATATGCAAGTATTATTACATGCTTCGCATGTAATGAGAAAGGACATCTATCTTCAACCTGCGCTAAAAAACAGAACTTATGTACTAGAGAATCTAATCTGGTTGACTCTGTCAAAGAAGATCTACTTGAAGTAGCTTCAGATGTATCTGAAACCTCTACTATATATTCCATCGTATCACTATAAGGACTAGAAGAGCAAGAAGGCACTTCTAATTTAAATTATTCCCTAAAGAACTAACAAATGAACAAACAAAACTAACAGATTATACAGATTTCCTAATTGAACATTTCCTAGACCTAATGAACTATTAAGAATGTATACATGATTTCAAATATAAAATGGGAACTGATACTACAAAATGCTACTTTTGTCCTTGGTACCCGGCCTTTGATAAAAGATTCAAGTGCATAAGATGCACCACAGAATTTGTTATAAATGTGCTAAAACATATTTTATCCTAGAAACTGTTAACCAATATAAAGTACAATATAATGATAAAAACAAAATCTACGAAGATAGAATAAAAATCCTAGAAGATAGAGTAAACAATTTTGAAATTGAAATAGATGAAATAAGAAAAATAATAGCAGAAATAGGCAAGCAGAATAAAGAAAAAAATATTATTGAGAACATACAAGAAAACAGCCTTACCAATACAGATAACATAATACAAATCCCTTTAATATGCAGTCCTAATTGTTTAAGGGAACTTCAAATATTAACATTAATAAATATTAAAGGATTAGAAATTAAATTATTAACATTTATGGATTCAGGAGCAACAAGTTCGACAATAAATTCAGAGCTAATACCCCAATATTTGGTCACAAAAGCTAATAAACCAAAACAAAGTACCCAATTTGATGGCACAACTACTATTATAACAGATATAATTACTAATGTACAACTAAGGTTCCATAATACTTGTGATAATTGGTCACAACATTATCACCTAAAACAATTATGGGTTACCAAATTAAATCTAGGAAATATAAATCTAATTTTTGGATTAGATTTTCTCCTAAGTGATAATGGAAATTTTTCCTTTAAAAAAATTATTTACAAATATCCAAAAAGACAACATTAGCACCCCTTATATTAGAGTTTCTGCATCAGAAGCATGGTAGAGATACAAACAATAAAAGTAATACAACCCAAAAATCCAAATTAGAATGTACTTGTGATATTTCGGGCCAATGCCAACAAAAAGAAACTAATAAAATAACAACATAGCAATTATATTGCTATGAAGATATATAAGATATAGAAATAGATTTGATCCAACCATACAAAATAAGCAATATTCTTTTAACAACTGATGACATAAACCAAATTATAAGTAGACTTGAAAAAATAGAAATAATAGGAGAAAAACCACTAAAGTACTGGGAAAAAGATTTTATTTATTGTAAACTAGACATAATTAATCCAGACATTACTATTAAAACCAGATCACCCAAATATGATAACTAGATGATTGATGAATTTAAGATGCACATAGACATTCTAAATAACCTAGGAATTATAAGGAAAACAGATTCTGGACAAAGAACTACAACCTTTATAGTACAAAAAGAATCTGAAATAAAAAGAGGACAAAGTAGGATGGTCATGGATTATACTAGACTTAATGATAATACAAATGAAGATGGATACTGTATTCCTGACAAAGATGTATTAATTAACAAAATACAAAATAACTATTGGTATTCTAAATTTGATTTAAAATCTGGATTCTGGCAAGTCAACATGCACCCAGATTCCATACCATTGACAGCTTTTACCTGTTCATACGAACAACAAATGGTGTTAGATAACATATGGAATTTATCTACAGCACCACAAGACAACAAACAAAATCTTAGCATTTTGTATACTCTTGTTGAGATTTTCACAAATTCAGAAACTACAAAGAAATTCACCCACTACTGTCTGTTCAACGGTCCTAGTGCGCGTATATATCTATCTTGGGAAGAGATGGTTCCTAAACTTAAGGAACTTGAACAAAATCCCAAATATGGGAGACCCTATTACAAAGGTTTCTACATATATGAGACTGCACAAATTGCCGTAGAAAAAATTCTTGGTAAAGATTACATAGTCTCAGACAGCATAAAAAAAACAGACTATATCCTCTGGGATGAAAATAAAAGAGGAGCCAACAAATATAACAGAGATAAGCCTAAAGCCCAAAACATCTTTTGCGACAATTACAAAAGAAGCCCAAAAAGGAAAAATGGTCCAATTAGGCCACATTCCTCATATTGCTTCCACACAAACAAACCGGTAATATCCTTTTTGAAAAATTTTAACAGAGAAATTCAATATCTCCAAGCTACAAAAGAACAAAATGCTTCTACATACAAAGAGATTTATTCTCTATTGGAAAAAAATTCTGTACAGTGAATCCCTATATTCAAGTTGACATGGGAATATTGAAAAATCAAAATATTCCCTGTACAAAACAATTCACAGATTGCCAAGATTATTCTACAGATTGCAGGTGCACTATAATTGCATCAATGCCACTTATAAGCCGCAAGCTTTCACAATACAAATATTTGGTGCATAACAAATTCACTTTGGACCCAACAACATTGCTGAATTATGGCTTCATAAAGGAAATATTCATTGGAGTATGGAATCACACAGAACTTCTAGAACCCCTTGGTTCTACTACAGAATATTTCACAGAAGTACAAGATACAGATTTACATCTTGACATTATTATTGTTCCTCCACATTTTGGCAATGACATAATAGATCCAGCCAGACACATTATCAAAGTAAAAGCACAAAACTTTGATATTGATTTTCCATAATGAGAAGATCCTACAAAATTTCAAGACAGATCTACCCCCAAGATGGACGAACAACAACATTATGAAAAGTATAGAGCTTATATAATTGGAAAAAACTTAAACTGGGACAGAACTGATAATAAAATTTTCACTTTGTATGCTGAGTCCCCAGTAACAAAAGTATACATATAAACATGTATAGAAGAATTTGTCCCTGGATATAGGCCTTTTGATATATTTCATCCCAGACCAAATGCAATAAACATCTACAGAAAGCTGAAGCAGAAGATAGAGAAGAATCAAGCAACAGTAAAACAAAGGACGAAGAGGACCTAATGACATAACACAATACCAACCTTGCAAATTTCTCAGCACAAAAGTACAAAGGCTGAAAGAAGATATGACATAAAGAAAAGAGGATGTAACATAAAGGACGGTTGGTAGAAGAAATAATTATTTCCCACCCAACATAAAATATTATAAAATAATATAGTGGAGAATCTTCTTTTCCACGATTTTCTTTTTTGAGTGCATTGTAAAAGTTGCCAGTTTTTGCTGCCAGCTGTATGTTTATTTTTCCGGTTATATTGCCTATATATATGGCAGTAGTTTGTGTAAGAAGGATATAGAATCTTTTGCTGCAAAGTTTGTATTAAGTAAGAAAGCAATAAAATCTTCATGTTTTCATTTTCTCTTTTAATGGCGAACCCCATAAATATGAGCTAAATACTTAAGACATTGATCGAAGAAGAAAAGTGAAGCGACTCAGATATGGTTACTTTTTATTATCTTCCTGAAATGTCTAATTGTTGATGATGAGATGTTTTATATTCCATGATCTGTTCTTGTTCTTATTGTAACCAAATCCAACAGACATAAACTAGTTTGAAAGAGTAAACTACCTGTTTTAGCCGTTAGCCATGAGGACGCTAGGCGTTTTTAGGGGAAGTAACTCTTAGAGTAATAAGGTGAGGATTTGTAACAAAAAGAATTATAATAGTTAAGAAAAAAACATCTAAGTTTGAGAAAGTATTAGGATGAGAAAATAATAAACAAAAACCATCATATAGTCGGCTTTCACTAAGTACTCTAAGATCCATGTCTGTTTTTCACATCATATTTTCAAAAAATCAATAAAAATTACAAACCTTTCATGGAATTCAAAATCATTTAGAAGAAGAATTTCTCAAAAAATTACTTTTTATTCTAAAAAATATGGACTTAAGTCAGAAAGACCAATATACTACTGCAGACATATTTAAAAACAAATATGTAACTGAACTAATAGAATAAGAGATTCTAACTTAATTTTATACAGAATAATAAATGAAATAGATATATTTCATTAGCTTACGCGAACAAAAAATAAAAACATAACTTTAAGCCAAAGATTTTTAAAACAATTCCATAAAGAATGGATGAATATGTTAGTAGAACATGAAGAAAGAAACAGATCTACAGAACATGATCTCGACATGGATCTTTACCATGACTGGTAAATATCTATTGTTAAGACAGAGAGACTACATGAGTCTAAATAAAAAATTAGAAGACTTTGACAATGAAAAACAAAAATAAAAAGGTAATTAGGTTCTTAATTCCTTATTTAGACCTCCACTTAGTGAACCCTTGGGTTCTAAGACCTCCAAGCTGCCACTAAGGTAGTTACATTAAAAAAAACCTCTATCCCTCATTTGGATGCACATAGACATTCTAAATGTGATGACCCGAACTCGATGCCCGAAAAACGACATCGAAATTCGTATCGCAGGAGCTTGCAACAACATTAGATGATAAACAACACAGCGGAAACAAAAGATGATTGCATTGATATACAACATAGATACAGTGCCAAATACACCATGATACAACAACCCAACACCATCAGAGAATATATACAACACAACACCACAGCGGAAATATATCGATATGAGCACAATCTTCAAGAGAATCCAATACTACAACTCCAAACCAAAACTCCAAAGCTAAAGCTCTAAAACTTCAAACTCGAACCTCCATCAAGCTGAACTTGTAGCAAATGTGATCCCCAACGTGATTGCCAAACCAAAAGGTTCAAAGATACAAAGACTGAAGAAGATCTCCAAATGCTACCAAACCAAAGACTTGGAAAGCTATCGAATCTTCACCTACTATACGATTATCTGAAAATCCAACTCTAGACTGCCTGTGTGCAAAATTGTGGGCACCTAGAGTTTAGGAAGGGAACAATAAACTCCGTGTCAGTCATGAGATTGGTATGAGCAAACGAAAACAGTTTTCTTTAAAACAAACAAAAAAAAGAATTTAAAACATTGAAATTAGTAATGCTTTTTTGAAAATGAAACCAACATAAGGCCTCCCGGCACACACACCATGTAATTGCACACTTGGGGGAGATTTCTCCTTATGATAGTCAAACATGCTTACTACGCAAAATCCTTTATGATATTATTATTAGTGCATGGTGAAAAACATTTCGTAAGTATAATATTAATCTTAGCCAGCATATGTACCGTTATAGTATGCCTACTATAGCTACCATATTAGACAGCAGGTTCTGCAACTAAAACCGTACAAGGCGCGTATTGGAGATTGGATTTCCAACAAATGGTCAGGCTAAGGAACTTCCTGTTGCCACATAGGTACGCCTTTGGAGGGACGCCCCAAGAACTTACCCGGATCTCTGCCAACACAATGCCGGTTTACTCCCTGCCCAGGAGTAACTCCTAAGATATGCCATCCCCGGTCGTTTGCAACCTTTATCGTAGGATCCTCAACCACAAAGCAACATCACGCAGTAATAAATTTATAGTGTCCACATGAGTTAAGTATCTAGGCTCCATACCATGATACCACCCTTTTCCAGAAAAAATGGACATACCCTAGGGGCACGACCCCTGCAACCTTACTGCATCTTTCCTGTTTCGACCATTTTCGGGGTGTGAGGTCCTGATGCAGTCTCGTTCACAAAGCCACGCTTTTCACAAAGCAATGCTTTGATCAACAAATGATCAGCAACACTTCGAATTCCACATTACCAAATTGGGAATGTATAATTAGTAACCATCAACTACATAACCTCTGAGCTCGTATGTCTCAAAGAAGGGTGTTAAGCTAAGAGAATAAATTCTCCGCAACCAAACAGAAATATATTTGATAGAGACCAGCTGTACATCTCAAAGTGTAACGTCAGACACACATCCATACAAGTCTATTCCAGGTTCGAACAGAACAGAAGATACTTACAAAGAAGCCCTTGCAATCCGGGTATTCACAATCCCAATCGGACTCCCCATCACATATGGAGATCTCTATATCGTAACTACTCAGTGCAGAGTCATTCGATGGGTTATCCTTTCGTTCTTGAAAACACACGGTCTTCAACACCGGTCTTCAAATGCAATCCATAACGTCGTATCATTTTTCGAAATGGGTTATACGACACAAAGTTCCTCTCCCGGCTAAACCGAATAATGAGCACAATATTTAAAAACATATGGATATTGGGATTTCAGTTAAGTCACAACTTTAAAACCCAAACTTTCCTTTCAAATGGTTTAAAAAATTACCATTTTCAAATTTTAAACAAAAAGATTCGCTTCACAAAGTTCACCAATTTTTCACAAAGATTCATTCACATTCTTTCAAAATAATTTCCACTTCAAATTGGATTAACTCATCCAATCTTTAAATCAAAGATTTAATTCATAGCTTTCAGAACCTTTTTCGAAGATTTATTCATAACTCGAAAAAACATTTTCATTTCAAACTTGAAATCCCTTTAACACAAATTGGAAATTCTTTCCTTATATGAAAACTTTTATTATTTGAAAACAAATAGTTTTTGTTTCAGAAAAATTCGATTTCATTTGTACAAGTTAAAGTCCTTGGGTTAAATTCAAATTCCTAAAACAATACCTTTAAAATTGTTTGAAACCCATATAAACACATTTATAACTTATATAACATTTTTAAACCATAATTTCTAAACATAGAATTCAATTTCAAAATTTGAATTCAAATTCAAATCAAATTATCTAAATTTCACAAATTTATCAAGTTATTCAAAATAACTTTTATCTTCAAAACTCCTTTTCAAAAGCTTTTCTCTTTTAACCCAATTCCATTTCCCAAACCATTTGGATTCAAAATTCAATTTTAAAACCATTTCAAAAAAATCTGTGACTTAACCAATTTTCTTATGAAATCCATATTTGTGTGTGTAAGGTGTAGTCCAGGGGTTTTACACAATAATGCAACATCATCAATCATCACAGATTCAATCATATCAATATCGATAAGCGGTATGTTCTTATAACGCTTATCTTCCATTCACAAATTCACAGATAAATAATATACATTTATCACAAATAAAATAACTTACATTCATCACAGCTTGAATAAAAACAATTCATATCACAAAGCATCAAACAGTAGAGATATCAAATAATTCACAGCATTCAATAGAATACAGCCATCCATAAGTAAGGTTAATTGATCATCTGATTAATTGAAACCAGATTAATCACCAATCCTGGTTGATTAACATTAGTTAACTACAATTTATGTTAATTAGTTACTCCTTAATTATTCATTAATTAACCTTAATTAATGAATTAATCGACCTTTAATTATTAGGGAATTAATCTTAATTATTTAATTACCCTTAATTAATTATCCTTAATTAATTAATCAATAAATTAAGTAACCCTTAATTAATTACCATTTAATAAATAAATCTTAATTAATTACAATAGGTGATTATCCATAATCACTTTCACTTAATAAATCTTTAATTAACTAATTATACTTAATAAATTATAATAAGTAATTATCCCAAATTACTTAATTTACTTTAACCATTAATTAATTACTTTTAACTAAGTAATTATCTTTAAGTAACTAATTACTTCTAATTACATATATATTAATTAATCTTCTAATAAATTAATTATTCTTAATTATGAAATTAATTAACCTTAATCGATCGTTGATTAAGTAATTATCCGTAAAAATTTCTTACATTAAATAATTATCTTCAATTACTTAAATCAATTAATCACTTAAGACTTTAATCAAATCAAAATACAATCCCTTTATCTTAAATTTATTTCTTTAAATATTAAAGGTTATTTTTAAATATATTTAAAACACTTTTAATCTTAACAAATTTTTAAATAACTTATATTTAAAACTTTAATTGATACAAAATTAACCACGAATTGTATAAAAGAATTTGTTTACAAAATTCATTAAAACTTAATTAAACTTTATAAAACTTGATTAAAATTTTAAACTTAAAAATACTTTATTTAGCAAAACTCAAACCCTGGGCAAATCTTAAGTTTCCCCGAGCAAAACTTTGGGCTACACGCAATCTTCATCTGCTTCGAGTTATTCTACTATTTCCTCGCGCTTGAACCTAAACATCCTTCATCCTCCCCGAACCCGCAACTACACCTGACACCACATTCTCGCGCGCATGTGCACGAGGCGCCGAAGCCTCGGTGATCATTGTCGTGACCTCCCACACGTCGTCGGTGATCGCCTCGACAACCCACATCACCCAAATCGATGCAAGCAATGGCCGAACGAAAACGAACCCATCGTTCCAAGAACTGGAACTCACAATGATCGAAAAAACACCCACCACCGACGATCACGACCATCTTATGCCAAGTCTCACGTCCACAATCTCGTCACTCACCCACGAATCAATCCCCCTCGGTCTGCTCATGACCGATGCACCCACGCCTTCGCAATCGCCTCGCCAACCTCATCGACTCGAACCTTAAACCCCAAATCTTCTCCATCTCGCCACCACAGCGTATGAAAAACCATGCCACCATTTTTCCCATGTTCCCAGATCAACTACCCTCCTCTGGTCAGAACCTCGAGACCAAACATGCTTTGATTTCTAGAATTTGCCAAAAACCATCTCCTCGTTCAACCCCAAAATTCTCCTTCAATGCCACACTAAAAATCTTGATTTGATTTTTAAAATTCATCAATTTACAACACGAGTTTGTTTACACAATCCAAACTTGATTTCCAGATGATCAAACTTTGACTTATATTCAATTTTCTCTGTAATTTTTCATTTTTGAAATAAATACTTAATATAAATTTTTGTATCCATTTTTAAAATTGATATTACATCATTATCATCCTTTTCTATTTAGAAATCATGGCTAAAATAGATTACATGAGGAGATATTGAATTTATATCCAGAGATTAAGCATGTCATTTGAGCAGAGAAACCATTCAAACATATACGGTCATTTCTATGCATATACGTGTACATGTAGGCATACTTAACACTGAACAACATTTATGTTTGCATATTTCAAGTGTTAATATAGCATTAACATGAATATACACAGATTTGGGTATATATGCTCACCTGGATAGTTTGAAAGCAGAAAAGAAGAGAGGCTTGAATACTGGGAAGTTTTGAATTGCTGTGATCTTTTGCTTTGCTTACAAGCTTTACTTTGATTTAAATTTTCCTGACTTGAAACTTTTTTGCTTGATCTTCTTCCTGTCTTTCAGGTTTTAATCTTATGTTTTCAGGTCTGGATGTTTTGCATTTATCTCTGGCTTTAGATTTTAGTTTGCTTTTGATCTGAATCTTTGCCTTTGCTTCAGAATTTGCATTTGCATCGGGCCTTTGAATTTTGAACAGATTTGTTTTGACATTGAGACGATTTTTTGTTTCTTTTTTTCTTCTGATTTCAGATATTGATGTTAAAGATATGAGATGGATGTAGTTTAGTTTTTACTCTTCAATATATAAAATTTTAATTTATTTCAAACAAAATTAGTGCCACTTGTTAATTCTATAGTAACACTTGTAATTGCATATTTTAGTTTTCTTACAAATTTCCTATGTGAATTAAATTATGTTTTATATCCTTAATTTAAATTATTTTATAAATTTTGTTTTAACCTTTTATGCATTTATATTTTCATATCTTAACATATGCTTTTGTTTTAAATGTTTATGCTTTTATCTTCTTATATTTTTATATTTGCACAACTTTTTAAAAGAGAATGATTTAAAAATAAATAATCACATATATATATATAAGAGAATTCAACTTAAAATAATCTTTTGAAAATTATTACACTAATTCTCAAATTACATCTTTCAAATATTAATATATATTAAAATTAGAAAATTAATTTTATTAACTTTACAATAAAAACTTTAAAATTCTATTTTATTTCCAATACATTCATTTTTTAAAGCCAATTTCTATTTATAAAATACTTACCCTTAAATTTAAAACCAAAATTCTATTTATAATCTAAAATTTTAATTTATTCTGGAAATTTTCTAATTAATTCGCAAATAAGTTCACAATTTAATTCCAAAATTAAATTAATTGTCAAATTAAACTTGGCTAAAATTTGAGAATGTTACAGATTCACCCTTAAGAAAATTTCGTCCTCCAAATTTGCCAGGGAGACAACAAAGAACAGATGAGAGATAGAGAAATATCTTTCCAGATCAAACTGAATATCTATTCTGCATTTGGCTTACCAAATCAGAATATCAACAATAGATATGAGAACAATTCTATCCAACACTTTACGAACTATTTAGGTCATCGGATCTACGAAATATGCAGTGCACTGGTTAGTTCGAAGGAATAACTAACCCTTCGTAGAATATATCGAAACCTAATGAAACAGACAAAAAATAGGTTTGTCTATGATCTCAAATTCAAGATTTAGCTTATTTATGATTTGCTGAGGAATAAAACTATGTGTAGCTGACGACCCCTGTGTCGAACAAAATTCGAACAATTTTATCGTAAACGAGAAGGTTACCTTTTAAAATTCCTTTTCCTTTCTCAGCCTTTGAGGTTGAAGGATCATCTTTGATTACATACGCCTTCGCTATTTGAGCTTACTACAGTGCTGGGAAATCCTTGATCCTATGTCCTGGTTTGTGGCAGTAATAGCATTCCCTATATTCCTGTCCTGGCTTCATAAATTGCTCCCTCTTTCCTTGCTTCCTGGGATTCTTGCAACTATTCGAGTAATGGCCTTTCTCCAAGCAACTGAAACAAGTAACATCTTTCACCTTGTTATCCAGTGTATTCTTCTTTCCTTTGCCTCTCCACGGTTTTTTTCCGTCGAACTGCCTTTTCCTCCAATTCAGATTGCTTGTATTCCCTTTCTCCTTCGGAACTTCCTGCTTATCCAGAGTATCGTATCTATATCCCATATCGATCAATTCAGAAAAAGATTCTTTAACGTGAGTAGTCATCCTTTCATGGAATTTCTTGTTCATTCCCTGAATAAACTTTTCATTTTTCAAAGGTGTATTCACCAACTCCGGACCAAACTGAGATAATTCGTTGAATTTGTTCAAGTAGTCCTCAAACGATAAACTTCCCTGCTTCAATCTGTGAACTCCTAGTACATCTTGGAGATACCAGCAGATGGCATATATTGCTGCTCGAACACTTCCTTGAATCGACTCCAAGTGAACTCATCCGCCGGCTCATCCACAATAACTGTCTCCCACCAAGCTAAAGCTTCTTCCTGGAGTTGCCAGGAAGCTATCAATCGCATATGATCATCTTCCAATTTTAGTCCTTTGAAAATCCTTTCGCACGATCGAATCCCGGCTTGTACTTCGATAATGGTTTCCTTGCCTATGAATTGCTTTTCGGCAAGTCTAGAAAAATTTCGATATAAATCAACCAGATTTGGCTGCGATTGAGTGAGAATAGCTGCTGTTGCAGGGACTTGACCAATTGAAGTGGTACTTCCCCATCCCCTACCTCGTCCTCTTCTTCCACTCATTCTTACTATCTGTAAATAGTAAGAAAACCGATTTAGGCATTCCGACGAGATATCTTAGGGAATAAAAACAGTTAAAGGAAATAGACTGAGTAATTTGGGTTTCCGGTTTCACGGGTTGTACTCATTCTAGGGTATATTTCATCCTAACTTTAATGACCCATATAATTTGTTACACTCTGTAGCTAAGTTCTTACTCAATCTTTAGCTCTAATACCAAATGTGACGACCTGAACTCGATGCCCGACAAACGACATCGAAATCTGTATCGCCGAAGCTTGCAACAACATTAGATGATAAACAACACAGCGGAAACAAAAGATGATTGCATTGATATACAACATAGATACAATGCCAAATACACCATGATACAACAACCCAACACCATTAGAGAATATATACAACACAACACTACAGTGGAAATATATTGATATGAGCACAATCTTCAAGAGAATCCAATACTGCAACTCCAAACCAAAACTCCAAAGCTAAAGCTCTAAAACTTCAAACTCGAACCTCCATCAAGCTGAACTTATAGCAAATGCGATCCCGAACGTGATTGCCAAACCAAAAGCTTCAAAGATACAAAGACTGAAGAAGATCTCCAAATGCTACCAAACCAAAGACTTGGAAAGCTATCGAATCTACACCTACTATTGGATTATCTGAAAACCCAACTCTAGACTGCCCGTGTGGAAAATTGTGGGCACCCAGAGTTTAGGAAGGGAAAAATAAACTCCGGGTCATTCATGGGACTGGTATGAGCAAACGAAAATAGTTTTCTTTAAAACAAACAACAAAAGAATTTGAAACATTGAAATTCGCAATGCTTTTTGGAAAATGAAACAACCATAAGGCCTTCCGGTGCGCGCACACCATGCAACCGCACACTTGGGGGAGATTTCTCCTTATGATAGTAAAACATGCTTACTACGCAAAATCCTTTTTGATATTATTATTAGTGCATAGTGGAAAACATTTTGAAAGTATAATATTAATCTTAGCCAGCATACTTACCATTATAGTATGCCTACTATAGCTACCATATTAGATGGCGGTTCTACAACTAAAACCTTACAAGGCACGTATTGGAGATTGGATTTCCAACAAATGGTCAGGCTAAGAAACTTCCTATTGCCACATGGGTACGCCTCTAGAGGGACGCCCCGAGAACCTACCCAGATCTCTGCCAACACAAGGCCGATTTACTCCCTACCCGAGAGTAACACCTAAGATATGCCATTCCCGGTCGTTTGCGACCTTTATCCGAAGATCCTCAACCACAAAGCAACATCACACAGTAATAAATTTACAGTGTCCACATGAGTTAAGTATCTCGGCACCATACCATGACACCACCCTTTTCCAGAAGAAATGGACATACCCTAGGGGCGCGACCCCTGCAACCTTGCTGCATCATTCCTGTTTCGACCATTTCCAAGGTGTGAGGTCCTGATGTAGTCTCGTCCACAAAGCTACGCTTTTCACAAAGCCGTGCTTTGATCAACAAACGATTAGCACACTTCGTATGCCACATTACTAAATTGGGAATGTATCACTAGTAACCATCAATTACATAACCTATGAGCTCGTACGTCTCAGAGAAGGGTGTTAAGCTAAGAGAATAAATTCTCCGCCACCAAACAGAAATGTATTTTGTAGAGACCAGCTTTACATCTCAAAGTGTAACGTCAGACACACATCCATACAAGTCTGTTCCGAGTTCGAACAGAACCGAAGGCACTTCCAAAGAAGCCCTTGCAATCCGGGTATTCATAATCCCGATCGAACTTCCCATCACATATGGACATCTCTATACCGTAGCTACTCAGTGCAGAGTCATTCGACGGGTTATCCTTTCGTACTCAAAAACACCCAATCTTCACCACCGGTGTTCAAATGCAATCCATAACGTCGTATCATTATTCGAAATGGGTTATATAACACAAAGGTCCTCTCCCGGCTGAACCGAATAATGAGCGTAATATTTAAAAACATATGGATATTATGATTTCAGTTAAGTCACAACTCTAAAACACAAACTTTCCTTTCAAATGGTTTAAACAAATTACCATTTTCAAATCTTTAAACAAAAAGATTCACTTCACAAAGTTCATCCAATTTTCACAAAGATTCATTCACATTCTTTCAAAACAATTTCCACTTCAAATTGGATTAACTCATCCAATCTTTAAATCAAAGTTGTAATTCATACCTTTCAAAACCATTTCCAAAGATTTATTCATAACTTGGAAAACCATTTTCATTTCAAACTTGAAATCCCTTTAACACAAATTGGAAATTATTTCCTTATATGAAAGCTTTTATTATTTGAAAACAAATAGTTTTCGTTTCGGAAAAAAGCGATTTCATTTATACAAGTGAAAGTCCTTGGGTTAAATTCAAATTTCCAAAAACAATACCTTTAAAATGGTTTAAAATTTATATAAACACATTTATAACCTGTGTAACATTTTTAAACTATAATTTTTAAACATAGAATTCAATTTCAAATTTTGAATTCAAATTCAAATCAAATTATCTAAATTTCAAAACTTTATCAAGTTATTCAAAATAACTTTTATCTTCAAAACTCCTTTTCAAAAGCTTTTCACTTTTAACCCAATTCCATTTCCCAAACCATTTGGATTCAAAATTCAATTTTAAAACCATTTCAAAAAAAATCCGTGACTTAACCAATTTCCTCGTGCAGTCCATATTTGTATATGTAAGGTGTAGTCCAGGGGTTTTAAACAATAGTGCAACATCATCAATCATCACAGATTCAATCATATCAATATCGATAAGCAGTATATTCTTATAACGCTTATTTTCCATTCACGGATTCACAAATAAATAATATGCATTTATCACAGATAAAATAAATTACATTCATCATATCTTGAATTAAAACAATTCATATCACAAAGCATCACCCGGTAGAGATATCAAATAATTCACAGCATTCAATAGAGTACAGTCATCCATAAGTAAGGTTAATTGATCATTTGATTAATTGAAACCAGGTTAATCACCAATCCTGGTTGATTAACATTAGTTAATTACAATTTTTGTTAATTAATTACCCCTCAATTATTTATTAATTAACCTTAGTTAATGAATTAATCAACCTTTAATTATTAGGGAAATAATATTAATTATTTAATTACCCTTAATTAATTATCCTTAATTAATTAATCAATAAATTAATTAACCCTTAATTAATTACCATTTAATAAATAAATCTTAATTAATTACAGTCGATGGTTATCCCTAATCACTTTCATTTAATAAATCTTTAATTAATTAATTGTACTTAATAAATTATAATAAGTAATTATCCCTAATTACTTAATTAACTTTAACCATTAATTAATTACTTTTAACTAAGTAATTATCTTTAAGTAACTAATTACTTCTAATTACATATATACTAATTAATATTTAATAAATTAATTGTTCTTAATTACGAAATTAATTAACCTTAATCAATCTTTGATTAAGTAATTATCCTTAAAAATTTCATACATTAAATAATTATCTTTAATTACTTAAATCAAGTAATCACTTAAGACTTTAATCTAATCAAAAGACAATCCGTTCATCTTAGATTTATTTCTTTAAATATTAAAGGTTATTTTTAAATATATTTAAAACACTTTTAAACTTAACAAATTTTAAAATAATTTATATTTAAAACCTTTAATTGATACAAAAATAACCACGAATTGTATAAAAGAATTTGTTTACAAAATTCATTAAAACTTAATTAAACTTTATAAAACTTGATTAAAATTTTAGACTTAAAAACTTTTTTATCCACCAAAACTCAAACCCAGGGCAAACCTTAAGTTTCCCCGAGCAAAACATTGGGCCACACGCAATCTTCACCTACTTCGAGTTATTCCACTATTTCCTCGCGCTTGAACCCGAGCATCCTTCATCCTCCCCAAACCCACAACTACACCTGACACCACTCTCTTGTGTGCATGTGCATAAGGCATCGGAGCCTCGATGATCGTTGTCGTGACCTCCCACACGTCGTCGGTGATCGCCTCGACAACCTACATCACCCAAATCGATGCAAGCAACGGCCGAACAAAAATGAAACCATCGTTCCAAAAACTGGAACTCACTCAGATCGGAAAAACACACACCACCGACGATCATGGCCATCTTACGCCACATCTCCACATCCACAATCTCGTCACTCACCCACGAACCAATCACCCTCGGTCTGGACATGACCGATGCACCCACGCCTTCACAATCGCCTCGCCAACCTCGCCGACTCGAGAATGTCCTTAAACCCTTAATCTTCTCCATCTCGCCACCACAGCATATGAAAAACCGCGCCACCATTTTTCCCATGTTCCCAGATCATCTACCCTACTCCGGTCAGAACCTCGAGACCCAAACATGCTTTGATTTCCAAAATTTCTCCAAAACCATCTCCTCGTTCAACCCCAAAATTCTCCTTCAATGCCACACTAAAAATATTTGATTTTTAAAATTCATCAATTTACAACACAAGTTTGTTTATACAATCCAAACTTGATTTCCAGATGATCAAATTTTGACTTATATTCAATTTTCTCTGTAATTTTTCATTTTTGAAATAAATACTTAATATAAATTTTTGTATCTATTTTTAAAATTGATATTACATCATTATCATCCTTTTTTATTTAGAAATCATGGCTTAAAATAGATTACATGAGGAGATATTGAATTTATATCCAAAGATTAAGCCTGTCATTTGAAAAGAGAAACCATTCAAACATGCATAGTCGTTTCTATGCATATATGTGTACATGCAGGCATACTTAACACTGAACACCATTTATGTTTGCATACTTCAAGTGTTAACATAACATGAATATACACGGGTTTGGGTATATTTGCTTACCTAGATAATTTGAAAGCACAAAAGAATAAAGGATTGAATACTGGGAAGTTTTGAATTGCTGTGATCTTTTGCTTTGCTTACAAGCTTTACTTTGATTTGAATTTGCCTGACTTGAAACTGTTTTGCTTGATCTTCTTCCTATCTTTTCGGTTTCAATCTTCTGTTTTCAGGTCTGGATGTGTCTATCTCCGGATTCAGATTTTAGTTTGCTTTTGATCTAAATCTTTGCCTTTGCTTCTGAATTTGCATCTGATACTTTGCATAAGGCCTTCGAATTTAACAGATTTGTTTTGATATTGAGATGATTTTTTGTTTCTTTTTTTCTGATTTCAGATTTTGATGTTAAAGATATGAGAAAATGGGTGTAGTTTAGTTTTTACTCTTCAATATATAAAATTTTAATTTATTTCAAACAAAATTAATGCCACTTGTCAATTCTATAGTAACACTTATAATTGCATATTTTAATTTTCTTACAAATGTCCTATGTGAACTAAATTGTGTTTTGTATCCTTAATTTAAATTATTTTATAAATTTTGTTTTAACCCTTTATGCATTTATATTTTCATATCTGAACATATGTTTTTGTTTTAAATGTTTATGTTTTAATCTTCTTATATTTTTACATTTGCACAACTTTTTAAAAGAGAATGATTTAAAAATAAATAATCACATTTATATATATATAAGAGAATTCAACTTAAAATAATCTTTTGAAAATTATTATACTAATTCTCAAATTACATCTTCCAAATATTAATATATATATTAAAATTAGAAAATAACTTTTACTAACTTTAAAATTTTATTTTATTTCCAATACATTTATTTTTTAAATCCAATTGTTATTTATAAAATATTTACCCTTAAATTTCAAAAAATACTTCAATTTACAATTTAATTTTTTTATTTATTTTGGAAATATTCTAAATTAGTTCGCAAATAATTTCACAATTTAATTCACAAATTAAATAAATTGTCAAATTAAACTTTTCTAAAATTCGAGAATGTTACACTAAATAACCTAGGAATTATAAGGAAAACATATTCTAGACATAGAACTACAGCCTTCATAGTACAAAAAGAATCTAAAAGAAAAAGAGGACAAAGTAGGATGGTTATGGATTATACTAGACTTAATTATCATACAAATGAAGATGGATACTGTATTCCTGACAAAGATGTATTAATTAAAAATATACAAAATAAATACTGGTATTCTAAATTTGATTTAAAATCTTGATTCTGGCAAGTCAAGATGCATCAGATTCCATACCATGGACAGCTATTACCTATTCAGAAGGACTCTGTCCCCCATTTGGTATCATCACAAAATTAAATAAAATGAATAAGCTAAAACCTTTTGAATCAACTAGCTATAAGAAATTTGAATACCTGAACTTAGAAATTAACAATCCTTCAAAAAGAATTATCATATTAGAAGAAAAAAACATATGTGTTATATAAATAGTAGTTACAAACATATGCTGCATTCTGAATCAAATCATCTAAACTCCGTAACAGATCTAGTCATTGAATTAGGAGATTATCTGCATTGGTACAATGAAAAGTACTATAGGCTAGTAAAGCTTATTTCAGAAAGTATGACTTCTAGAAACAAAAACTCCAACAGATACAAGATAATCAAAATTATCTCAAAACAGGATTACAAAAAATAGATGAGTTTGATAATACCATACAGAAACTAACCAAGAAGTTTAAAGCTCTACAACTCATAAATTTCCCAGACAAACAAGATATAATTTCATTAAGGCAAATGATTGAAGAAAATAAGCTTAAAGAAATTGAAATACAATCAAAAGATTTAATCTTGCAGATTAAAAATCAATCAGAGGAAAATAAAAGACATTTTGAACTACAAGTATAAAAACTTGAGCAAATGTTACAAGAAATAAAATATATACAATTAAATTAATATGGCATGTGATAATAAACATTATTCTGAAGCTAAAGAATATGTTAACATTTCATTAAAACAAAATGATACATTAACAGCAGGATATAATAAAGACAATTTTACAAGTAAAGCAGATAATTTATCATGCTTAATGGCCAACACCATAATAGCAATGTTAACACAAATACAAGATAGACTAGATTTAATGGGGAAACAAATTACAAACCTAGACAAAAAATTAAATAATTAGATAAATCTACACAAGAAAAAGAATATGATATCAACCAGCTAATTGAAAAAAAATATCAAACTTAAATCTAGGACCAATAGACACTGACAAGGGTAAAAAGACTAAAATCATCTTTTTAACATTTAAAAAATTAGACACGATATGATGAATAGAATATCTTTTATAGGCCCATCCAGAACTTTAATGGACAGACCTACAGAAAGTAGTACCCTAGCCACAAACACTTGGATGGATAGTATTCTAAAGAGATCTGTAAATTCACAGTCTCAATTAGAAGAAATACTAAATATAGAAAATGACTTAGAAGTATTTTCAAACAACCTACTAAATACCCAAATCCAAGGGAACTATATAGAACAGGTGTATTTACAATAAGTACAGGGCTATATAGACAACACAGGGTAGAAATTATCTCTTTAGGTGATGGAAATCAACAAATTATTAATATAATGTCTAATGAAGCCATTAAACAATTAAGAATACAAAATTATAAATTAATCCACCTAGGACTCATCGTTATAGGAATAAGAGGATTAGTCAGACAAAAGATAGGAGCCAAATTATTAATAATCCTACTAGATGACAAACATCAAGATCTAGACAAAGCTATATTTGGAATGATAGAAGTCGATATGAACAATAATATTGGTATTGTTTATGTATCACCAAACTTTACAATGACATTACAAGAATTTATAAACATATAAAAATAATTGTCCAAACCAAAGGATTTGAAAACTTTAATAGTAAAAATATAATATTAGGTATAACATTCTTAGGAAAATGCATGACAAAATTTACTCCTAAAATTAAAATAAAACTTGATGAAATAAAAAAAACACTAACATCCACAAGTATAAAGTTTTTGAGACCAATGGAAATAGACTCATCCATATTAGCAGGACATGAATGGAATATACAAAATCCTAATGAAAATAGGGATGCATTAAAACCAAATGATTTTGTAACTTACACAAATCCTAATGGGACATTATCCTTAAGATTTAAAGATTATGGACCCTCTAACCAAAAAGACATAGACATAGACGATGAATCAACTTCTGAGCTTCAGAGAAACTTATGATGGATGAAATAATTTATCCAAAGGAACTAGGAATGGTTCTCGAACCATTTGAATTATATGAATTAGAACAACAACTTAAAAAGAACAATCAAATAGATAGTAACACATTTGTATATACGGATGATGAAAATAATGTAAGAATTGAAACAATACCAACATTAGAAACCTTTCTAAAAATTTCTAATGAAATAATCAAAGAAAAAATCAAAGACTTCGACATAAACGAAGAACCAATTAGTGAATACACTTATCATATAGAATTAATGGAAGGCCAAGGGGAAGTTCAACGGTAACTTATCCTAACGAACCTCCTCATAAAATGGATTATCCTTTAGGACATCCTCCTAGAATACATTTTAATCCCTATACCAATGAAAATAAAAATTTAAGAATAATAGGAAGAATACCCACTGAAAAAACATTTTTTGGAAAAGACTCTGTAATACTCAATGTTACAGATTGTCATCCCCAATTATTAGATACGTATCTAGAACAATGGACGGCTGCAATATCTAGAGATTATTCAACCAAACATACAAACATAATAATTAGAGAGGAAATGGTTAGAATAGTGGAAAACTACTTAGGTGACATAGCTAAAGGAATATGGGAAGCATACAAAAGTAATTTCCCAGATGAAGTAGCCTCCCTAGTAGCACAAGCAGGAAACATATACAATTTTGCTTACTTAATACATAGAATAATAACAGGAAGAGAAGTAAATAAGGGACTTACTCTCAGACAACAAGAAGTAATGAAATACTTAGAACAAATACAACTGCTAGATTGGAAACATATAATAAAATTCTTAAATGAATTTTTGTATTATGCCATAACCTCCGGCAATTATTATTCTAAAGAAATAGGAGATAGATTATTTTCTAAACTGCCTGGTGATTTAGGGAAAGAAATACATAAATCTTGGAATGAGACATATGCTAACATTTCTAAAACTTATAATAACATAGGAATTAGAATAACCCACATCATTTTTGAATTAAAAAAGAAATGTACATATATACAAATCCAAAGAGAATTAAAACAAAAGAATTATGGATTTTTTCACAAATATATGCACCTCAACAATATGGATCTAAAATCCCTATTGTCAAAAAACATAAGCCTAAGAAACAATATACTAAGAAATATTACCTTGGAAAATCAAATGCGAGAAAACCATACTTAAGCAAAGAAAGGCATGTTAGAAAATGTAATCCAAAAAAAACATGTGCAAGTACTATTACATGCTTCGCATGTAATGTTAAAGGACATTTATCTTCAACCTGCCTTAAAAAACGCAACTTATATACTAGAGAATCTAATCTGTTTAACTCTGTCAAAGAAGCTCTACTTGAAGTAGCTTCAAACGTATCTGAAACCTCTACTATATATTCCATCGTATCACTAGAAGGACTAGAAGAGAGAGAAGGCACTTCTAATTCAAATTATTCCCTAATAGAAGAACTAGCAAATGGACAAGCAAAACTAACAGATTATACAGATATCCTAATTGAACATTTCCTAAACCAAATGAACAATGAAGAATGCATACATGATTTCAAATATAAAATGGGAACTGATACTGCAAAAGCTACCTTTGCCCTTGGTATCCAGGCCTTTGATAAAAGATTCAAGTGCATAAGATGCACCACAGAAATTTGTTATAAATGTGCTAAAACATATTTTAACCTAGAAACTCCTAACCAATATAAACTACAATATACCGATAAAAACAAAATCAACAAAAATAGAATAAAAATCGTAGAAGATAGAATAAACAATTTTGAAATTGAAGCAACAGAAATAGACAAGCAGGATAAAGGAAAAAATATTATTGATAACATATAAGAAAACAGCCTTACCAATACAGATAACATAATACAAAGCCCTTTAACATGCAATCCTGGTTGTTTAAGAGAACTTCGAATATTAACATTAATAAATACTAAAGGACTAGAAATTAAATTATTAGCATTTATAGATACAGGAGCAGCAAGTTGGACAATAAATTCTAAGCTAATACCCCAATATTTGGTCAAAAAAGCTAATAAACCAAAACAAAGTACCCAATTTGATGGCATAACTAATATTGTAACAGATATAATTATTTGTGTACAACTAAGGTTCCATAATACTTGTGAAAATTGGTCACAACATTATCACCCAAAATAATTATGGGTTACCAAATTAAATCTAGGAAATATAAATCTAATTCTCGGATTAGATTTTCTCCTAAGTGATAATGGAAGTTTTTCCTTTAATAAAGATTATTTACATATAACTAAAAAGACAACATTAAAACCCCTTATATCAGAGTTTCTGCCTGAGAAGCGTGGTGGAGATACAAATAATAAATGTAATACAACCTAAAAATGCAAATTAGAATGTACTTGTGATATTCCAGGCCAATGCCAACAAAAAGAAACTAACCAAATAACAACAGAGCAATTATATTGCTATGAAGATATACAAGATATAGAAATAGATTTGATCCAACCAAACAATACAAGAAATATTCTCTTAACAACTAACGATATAAACCAAATTATAAGTCGACTTGAAAAAATAGAAATAATAAGAGAAAACCACTAAAGTACCGGGAAAAAGATTCTATTTATTTTAAATTAGACATAATTAATCCAGACATTACTATTAAAACTAGATCACCCCAATAAGATAACTGGATGATTGATGAATTTAAGATGCACATAGACATTCTAAATAACCTAGGAATTATAAGGAAAATAGATTCTAGACATAAAACTGCAGCATTTATAGTACAAAAAGAATCTGAAAGAAAAAGAGGACAAAGTAGGATGTGCGTGGGTTATACTAGACTTAAATGATAATACAAATGAAGATGGATACTGTATTCCTGACAAAGATGTATTAATTAACAAAATACAAAACAATTATTGGTATTCTAAATTTGATTTAAAATCTAGATTCTGGCGAGTCAAGATGCACCCAGATTCCATACCATGGACAGCTTTTACCTATTCAAAAGGAAATTATGAGTGGCTTGTAATGCCATTTGGATTAAAAAACGCCCCACAAATATTTCAAAGAAAAATGGATGACATATTTAAGCATTGTAGTACATTTACATGTGTATACATAGATGACATACTAGTTTTTTCGAAAACAAAAAAGAACATATATCACAATTATACACAATATTTAAGCTCTTTGAAGCACATGGGCTAACTATTTCGAAAAAGAAAATAGAATTATCCAAAAATTCCATAGATTTCCTAGGAGTAAAAATAGGAAAAGGACAAATAGAACTCCAGCCCCATATATCCACAAAATACTAGAATTTCCAGATAAAATAGAAAATTAAAACAATTATAATCATTTCTTGGACTCCTAAATTATGCAAGACCCTTTATACAAAATTTATCCAAATATACTGACCCTTGTATAACAAAGCAAGTCCTAAAGGTAAGAGAGAATTCAATAGCGAAGACATAAAACAAGTCCAAAAAATTTAAAAAACTAGCAAAAAACCTAAATCCACTAACGTTATCATTGGTTACAGATTATCTAATTATAGAAACAGACGGTTCCTCTTTAGGATGGGGAGGAATATTATTAAGTAAAAAATACAAAAATGATCCTAAATCTACTGAAAAAATATGCAGATATTGTAACGACCCTAGATTTTAATTTAATTTAAATTGATAATTAAATGAAATTTTGAATAAAAATTTATTTAATTAATTATAAATGGAAGCGAGTTTCCTCGATTCAAATAGAAAGTATATAAAGTCATATGGATTTGAATATTCGTATATATGTGAAAATATATGTATATATAGAGAAATATAAAACAATAATTTTTAAAGTAAAATTTATGATAAATATTTAAAAAAAAATAGAAGTAAAATAAATATTTGAGTTATAAATAGAGATAAATTAGGCAAGTTAGAAAGTCATTTCAGAAAATAAAATTGGTTATGTAAACTATAAAATGTAAAATATACACATGAAACAAATTAGTTAAAAATTTAAACAATATATTGACAATAGAAATTTATGTTCATATACAAGCAAAACATTAGTAAAAAATAAAATAATATATGTATGTACTTTGGGAAACTATGATTGTAAATATAAAATAAATCTTATAAAGATGTGCATAAGTTTGAAATAATTTTAAGTAAATTAAGTATGTAAATAAGATTATGAAACAACAAAGGCAATAAAATAAATGGCTGAAACAAGCAAGAAAATAAATGTAAAAGTAAAACACATTTAACAAATTCTAACAACAAATTAAATATAGGACTACATCCAAATAAATAAGCAAAGTATACAAAATAATAAAATAACACAAGTGTGAACACTTAAATAAGAAACAAAAGAAAGCTATCATTATCATCTTCAAACATGCTACAGCTGAGACAAAGCAAATATATATTTTTGTATGTACGCTTGCAAATTAAACCAAACCAACAAGATAAAATTTAAAGTTAAAAAGAAAAGAAACAAATAAAATACAACACAAAACTGTACATACATAACAGTACATTAGCTAAACCTATTATTATAAACAGGTAAGTATATGAAGGCAAGAAAATGCAAGCTGAAATAAACAAAGCTAAAGTAATAATACATCTCAACCATACTTATAAAAAAAAATAGTATTACTTTGTACAAATAACATCACCAATTCAAGCATGGGTTTAGCAACAGAAAAAGAAGGATAAAGATGCTGAGTAAAAAAAAGAAATATTGTACTTGCCCATACCTAATACCCTGTACAAAAACAACATACCCTGTCAACTTTTCCTATATATCCACTTCACCTCAGTTCGTTCATCAACCTGAGAAGATCAAGTTAAAAATAAGAACAAAGAAAATAAAAACCAAAGCAAGAAGATTTAGGATCAAAAGCAATACCATTTCCAGTTTTAAAAAGTGCAGGCTGTTTTCAAATTTAAATATGCTCTGTTCTTCTTCTCAGACAGGTGAGTAACTTAAATTTTAAAAAAAATACTTAAGTATATATGTTGCTTAATTATTGTCTGAGATGTGTATATATATTTATGCATTCCTGTGTATGTATGTTGATGTTTAAATATATATATGTCTGCCTGTACAAATTTAATTACCTCTATTCTTGTTTTCTTCCAGACCAGATTTGCAAACAAATTCTCATTCTTAGATTTAATAACTGATAGAATTTAAAATATAAACAAAAGTTGTTGTTTGATTATAAACTAAGTTTTTAAATTCTATTTAAGATAAAGCAACTTGTAAATCCCTCTAGAAATCAAAACATCTGAGCAAATCTTTAAACAAGTCAAAATTCAAACATTTTATTTTACGATTTCAGGCATGTAAACTGAATTCATACATTATAATATGAATTTTAAAGCTGAAAGTATAATTTTTAGTGTTAGGATTTAAGAGCAGTTCGACTTTGTATTCTAAACATTATTTGGGAAAATTCCGGCGTCGGGGTGAACTGGGGTAGTCGAGGATGGTCGAGAAGGTGGAGGAGCTTACCACGGTGGCAGGAAAAATATAGGGATGGTGAATAGATCACGGTGGTGGCGTCGGCAATTGGTTGAAGTCTGTAGCCCTAATTTTGTTGGGGTCGAAGAATTCGATTCGTTCGTCACTATCACTTGATCGAGTGATGCGTGGTTGGGGGTGATGGAAGAGGGAGTGACGGCGAAGAGATGACCGGAGTTTCGTGATCACTGGTGGACGAGGCGGCAAGGACGTGGCATTGCCAGGGTTGATATCGAAACCTAAACGTGTTTCCAGGTTTGGATTTTTGGTCGATTTTAGATTTCAAGGTTGTAACATGGTTCTGGCGATCGAAGACTGGTATTTGGATGGACTACGACTTGCTCGACCTAGTGGCGATGGCCGGAGATGGGTACCGGAGCTGTACACGTGCACGAGCACGGTTGCTCTGATGGTCTGTAATTTTGTTAGTTTGGGGAAGAAGCATCGTGACTTGAAGTTGTCTTCGGGGAAACGTAGGGCTGGCTCGAGTTTGAGCTCGGGTAGTTCTAAGTTGTATCTGGGTCAATTTTTACACTTAAACAAAAATTTTGAAAATTTACGAGTCTCGGGTTGGGTTGGGGAAAGACTCGAAGCAGGGCTTGGGTAGAATGTGAATTTTCTCGGGTTTGACTCGGGTAGGTACAAAAACAGGTTTTTGAAACTTTAAAACAAAATTCAAGTTTTAAACATTTTTAACTCATTCTTTCAAATAATTGTTTTATTTAAGTATGGGATTGGTTTAAGGTTTAAAAGTAAATTATTTCAATTTAATTAAGTTTTACTTAAAGATTTAATTAAAAGGATTAATTAATTAAAGATTTAATTTATGTGATTGAATAAATTAATGTGATTAATTAAAGATTTATTATTTAATAATTTAAAGGTTAATTAAGTACTGATTACAGATTAATTAATTTGTTAAGAGTTAATTTATTAATCATGAATAATTAAAGGATGACTACTTAAGCATATAATTACTTAATGTAATTAATAAAAGGGTTTTTACTTAATGGAATTAAAGGATAATTACTTAGTGTAATTACATTAAAGGATAATTATTTAATAATTAAAGATCGATTGAATATTAATTAAGATTGATGAATTAATGTTTAAAAAGTTAATTCATTTAAAGGATAATTAATTAATGAGATTAATTTATTAAGGTAAGTAAATTGAGGATAATTAAATAAATTTAAAGGTTAATTAATAAATGAAGGTGATTAAGGAATGATTATTAATCAAAGTAATTAATTAAAAATAATTAATAAAATAGTGAATTAAATAATTAAAGCTTTATTATTTAATAATTAAAGGTTGATAACTAAAGGTTAATTGATTTATTATTAATGGATAATTAATAAATGATTAAAGAATAATTAATCAAAATGATTTGTAAACTATTAATGTTAGTTAACCAGGATTAGTAATTCATAAGAAATAAATTCGATTTAAATTAATCAGATAATTTATTGATCTTACCTATGGATATTTGGATTCTATTGGATGACTTGATTGTTTGATATTCCTGATTTATGATGCTTAGTATATATATCCTAATTTATGTTGTGATCTGTGATAAATTATCTGTGATGTAATTTACTAGCCGTGGCATATATATTAGTGATCTGTATATAACAGATAAGCGTTATAGTTTATATCGCTTATCAATTATATTCCTGTATTCTGATCTGTGATAAATTGTATGATGTTGCACTACTGTGTATAATCCCTAGACCACACCATACACACACAAATATGGATTTCACGAAGAAATCGATTAAGTCACAGATTTTGAAATGATTTATAAAATTGAATATTTGAATTCAAATGATTTTGAAAATAGATTTGGGTTAAACGGTAAAGCTTTTGAAAAAGGTTTTCACAGATAAAAGCTATTTTGAATAACTCGGTAAAATCTCCAATTTAAATAATTCAATTTGAATTTGAATTCAATATTTGGAATTGAATTCGATGATTGGAAATTATGGTTAAAGATATTATAAACAGGTTTGTATGAATTTAAACCACTTTTAAAATATTGGTTTGTGAATTTGAATTTAACCCAAAGACTTGAAATCGTATGAATGAATCAGATTTCCAAAATGTAAACTGTTCGTTTTCGAATGATTAAAGCTTTCAGATATGAAATGAAATTCTAGTTTAATTAAGGGAATTTCAAGATTGAATTGAAAAATGTTTTCCTAAGTTATGAATGAATTCTTTTTGAAAGCTATGAATTAAATCTGTTTATTTTTAACAGATTTAAATTGATGATTTGTTTAAATCAAATAGAAATGAAATTGTTTTGAAAGCTATAAGTTAAATCTTTGATTTAAAGATTTAACGAGTTAATCAAATTGAAATGAAAATTGATTTGGAAAATCTGTGAATGAATCTTTTGTTTAAAAGATTAAAACGTGAAAATTGTTTAAACCGTTAAAGGTTGTGAAAATGAATCTTTTTGTTTAAAGATTGAAATGGTAATTAGTTAAACCATTTGAAAGAAAGTTTGAATTATTAAGTTGTGACTTAATTGAAATCCCAATATCCATATGTTTTAAATACTGCGCTCACTATTCGGTTTAGCCGGGAAAGGACCTTTGTGTCATATAACCCATTCTGAATATGTGATTTGATGCTATGGATAGCATTTGAAGACCGGTGATGAAGACCGGGTGTTTGCGAAAGCGATAGGATGACCTATCGATTGTTTCTGCACCGAGTCGCGCCGGTATAGAAACTCCCTAAGTGATGGGAAATCCGATCGGGATTGTGAATATCCGGGTTGCAAGGACTTCTTTGTAAGTGCCTTCGGTTCTGTTCGAGCCCGGAACAGACTTGTATGGATTGTATGTCTGACATTACAAATTGAGATATAAAGCCGATTTCTTTCAAATATATTTCTGTTGGTGGCGAAGAATTTATTCTTTTAGCTTAACACCCTTCTCTGAGACGTACAAGCTCAGAGGTTATGTAGTTGAATGTTATCAGCGATATATTCCCAATTTGGTAATGTGACATGCTGAGTGTTGCTGTGAAATGATCATTGTGTTGATTATTTATGATAGGATCATTTGTTTGATCGTCTATCTTGGTGATCATTTCAATGATCATTTGTTGACCCAAAGCATGGCTTTTGTATAAAGTATGTTTTTGTGGACGTGACTTCGTCGAGCCTCACACCCCGGAAATGGTCAAAACAGGAAAGATGCGGCAAGGTTAGGAGGGGTAGCTCCCTTTAGGGTATGTGCATTTCCTTCTGGATAGAGGTGGTATCATGGTATGGAGCCCAGATATTTAACCTATGTGGTTACTACGAATTTATTACTTTGTGGTTGTTGGTTATCGGGATCCCGTGAGAAAGGTCGTTTACGATCGGGGAATGGCGTGCTCGTGTCAGTAGTTACCCAGTTAGGGGTAACCCGGCCTTGTGTAGGCAGAGATCCGGTTTGGTTCTCGGGGACGTCCTTCCAGAGGCGTTCTCCTGTGGAAATGGGAAGTTCCTTGGCCTGACCATTTGTTGGAAATCCAATTTCCAATACGAAACCCTGTACAGTGTTAGTTGTAGAACCTGCCATTTACTTATGGTGGCGCCCCACTGTTTAGATGGTAGCTATAGTAGGCATACGATAATGGTCGTATGTTGGCTAAGATTTATATCTTTACTTTTGAAATGATTCTTCTACACTATGCACTAGTAATAATATCAAATGTTTCTTTTTAATGCGTATCAAACATCTTTGACTATCATAAGGAGAAATCTCCTCCGATTCTGCGTTTGCATTGTGTGTGTGTGCGGGAGGCCTTATGGTAGTCTCATTTTTAAAAAGCATTGCGAATTGACTTTGAAAATCTTTTGTTGAATGTTTTAAAAGATAAAGTGTTTTTGTTGCTCACACCAGTCCCACGACTGATCCGGAGTTTATTGTTTTCTTTCCTAAACTTTGGGTGCTCATTATTTTCTACACGAGCAGTCTAGAGTTAGGTTTTTCAGATAGTCAGATTAGTAGGTTATCTGGAGTTAGTTCAGTCTTTGGATCACACCAGTCTTGCCTATCTTTGTGCATCTTTATTGGGAGTTCCGAGCTATTACTGGATTGGTTCTTGGAAATGGAGTTGCAGTTTTTGGAGTTCTTCGTTGAAGACTATCTTAGAGTTATTTTGTTCCGCTGCTAGATGTTGTCATCTATTTTCTTTTCCGCTGCTATTTTATTGTATCATATCTCTGATGTATATTGATATCTATTAGATCGTCTGTTGTATCAGATATTGTATCAAAGTTGTATATCAATGTATTATTCTTTTATTCCGCTGTGTTGTTTACTTAATGATTGTTATAAGCTCCGGCGAATCGGATGTGAACGGTCGAATCTATGGCATTCGAATACGATTTGAAGTATGGATGTTGATTTTCGAGCTGGCAAAATCCGTCTCGTTACATTTGGTATCAGAGCTAAGGTTGAATTTTAGCTCAGGAGTGTAACACATTAAGTAACTCATTAGAGATAGGGTGAAGTAAATCCTAGAATGAGTAATCCCTAAGATATCCGTTTGAATGCCTCAGTAAATTCTCTTACTATCTACTGATAGTAAGTATGAGTGCAAGAAGAGAACGAGATAGAAGACAGGGAAATACAGCTATAAATGGTCGATACTCTGTAAAAACAGTGGAAACAACTTTCTTATCAAATTTTCTTTGATTCGTTTTCAAATTCTTTTGAAATTCTTCGTGACAGCTCCACAAAGAAGTTTCGATGCGATGATGGCCCTACGAATCATTGTAGGAAATTTTTACTTCGTATTTCATCGGTTTCTTTTCAGTTTTTGATTTTAAACTTTAATGAATATGAATTTGAAATTTGAATGAATTGGGAATTTTGAATAAATTAAAATTTTTAAGTTGAGTTAAAATTTATTAATAGAATATGAAAGATAATTTGAATTGTATCAATAAAATGATTTCGTTTGAAACCAAATTTGAAATTCTATTGTAATTTCTTGTATCTATTGATGATATTCCGATTTGGTGAGCCAAATGCAGAACTGATATCCAATTTAATCTGGAAAGATATTTCTCTATCTTTCATCTATCTCTGTGTTATTTTCGTGCCTGCAAATTTCGAGGACGAAATTCTTTTAAGGGGGGAAGTCTGTAACGACCCTAGATTTTAATTTAATTTAAATTGATAATTAAATGAAATTTTGAATAAAAATTTATTTAATTAATTATAAATGGAAGCGAGTTTCCTCGATTCAAATAGAAAGTATATAAAGTCATATGGATTTGAATATTTGTATATATGTGAAAATATATGTATATATAGAGAAATATAAAACAATAATTTTTAAAGTAAAATTTATGATAAATATTTAAACAAAAAAAAAATAGAAGTAAAATAAATATTTGAGTTATAAATAGAGATAAATTAGGCAAGTTAAAAAGTCATTTCAGAAAATAAAATTGGTTATGTAAACTATAAAATGTAAAATATACACATGAAACAAATTAGTTAAAAATTTAAACAATATATTGACAATAGAAATTTATGTTCATATACAAGCAAAACATTAGTAAAAAATAAAATAATATATGTATGTACTTTGGGAAACTATGATTGTAAATATAAAATAAATCTTATAAAAATGTGCATAAGTTTGAAATAATTTTAAGTAAATTAAGTATGTAAATAAGATTATGAAACAAAACAAAGGCAATAAAATAAATGGCTGAAACAAGCAAGAAAATAAATGTAAAAGTAAAACACATTTAACAAATTCTAACAACAAATTAAATATAGGACTACATCCAAATAAATAAGCAAAGTATACAAAATAATAAAATAACACAAGTGTGAACACTTAAATAAGAAACAAAAGAAAGCTATCATTATCATCTTCAAACATGCTACAGCTGAGACAAAGCAAATATATATTTTTGTATGTACACTTGCAAATTAAACCATACCAACAAGATAAAATTTAAAGTTAAAAAGAAAAGAAACAAATAAAATACAACACAAAACTATACATACATAACAGTACATTAGCTAAACCTATTATTATAAACAGGTAAGTATATGCAGGCAAGAAAATGCAGGCTGAAATAAACAAAGCTAAAGTAATAATACATCTCAACCATACTTATAAAAAAAAATAGTATTACTTTGTACAAATAACATCACCAATTCAAGCATGGGTTTAGCAACAGAAAAAGAAGGATAAAGATGCTGAGTAAAAAAAAGAAATATTGTACTTGCCCATACCTAATACCCTGTACAAAAACAACATACCCTGTCAACTTTTCCTATATATCCACTTCACCTCAGTTCGTTCATCAACCTGAGAAGATCAAGTTAAAAATAAGAACAAAGAAAATAAAAACCAAAGCAAGAAGATTTAGGATCAAAAGCAATACCATTTCCAGTTTTAAAAAGTGCAGGCTGTTTTCAAATTTAAATATGCTCTGTTCTTCTTCTCAGACAGGTGAGTAACTTAAATTTTAAAAAAAATACTTAAGTATATATGTTGCTTAATTATTGTCTGAGATGTGTATATATATTTATGCATTCCTGTGTATGTATGTTGATGTTTAAATATATATATGTCTGCCTGTACAAATTTAATTACCTCTGTTCTTGTTTTCTTCCAGACCAGATTTGCAAACAAATTCTCATTCTTAGATTTAATAACTGATAGAATTTAAAATATAAACAAAAGTTGTTGTTTGATTATAAACTAAGTTTTTAAATTCTATTTAAGATAAAGCAACTTGTAAATCCCTCTAGAAATCAAAACATCTGAGCAAATCTTTAAACAAGTCAAAATTCAAACATTTTATTTTACGATTTCAGGCATGTAAACTGAATTCATACATTATAATATGAATTTTAAAGCTGAAAGTATAATTTTTAGTGTTAGGATTTAAGAGCAGTTCGACTTTGTATTCTAAACATTATTTGGGAAAATTCCGACGTCGGGGTGAACTGGGGTAGTCGAGGATGGTCGAGAAGGTGGAGGAGCTTACCACGGTGGCAGGAAAAATATAGGGATGGTGAATAGATCACGGTGGTGGCGTCGGCAATTGGTTGAAGTCTGTAGCCCTAATTTTGTTGGGGTCGAAGAATTCGATTCGTTCGTCACTATCACTTGATCGAGTGATGCGTGGTTGGGGGTGATGGAAGAGGGAGTGACGGCGAAGAGATGACCGGAGTTTCGTGATCACTGGTGGACGAGGCGGCGAGGATGTGGCATTGCCAGGGTTGATATCGAAACCTAAACGTGTTTCCAGGTTTGGATTTTTGGTCGATTTTAGATTTCAAGGTTGTAACATGGTTCTGGCGATCGAAGACTGGTATTTGGATGGACTACGACTTGCTCGACCTAGTGGCGATGGCCGGAGATGGGTACCGGAGCTGTACACGTGCACGAGCACGGTTGCTCTGATGGTCTGTAATTTTGTTAGTTTGGGGAAGAAGCATCGTGACTTGAAGTTGTCTTCGGGGAAACGTAGGGCTGGCTCGAGTTTGAGCTCGGGTAGTTCTAAGTTGTATCCGGGTCAATTTTTACACTTAAACAAAAATTTTGAAAATTTACGAGTCTCGGGTTGGGTTGGGGAAAGACTTGAAGCAGGGCTTGGGTAGAATGTGAATTTTCTCGGGTTTGACTCGGGTAGGTACAAAAACAGTTTTTGAAACTTTAAAACAAAATTCAAGTTTTAAACATTTTTAACTCATTCTTTCAAATAATTGTTTTATTTAAGTATGGGATTGGTTTAAGGTTTAAAAGTAAATTATTTCAATTTAATTAAGTTTTACTTAAAGATTTAATTAAAAGGATTAATTAATTAAAGATTTAATTTATGTGATTGAATAAATTAATGTGATTAATTAAAGATTTATTATTTAATAATTTAAAGGTTAATTAAGTACTGATTACAGATTAATTAATTTGTTAAGAGTTAATTTATTAATCATGAATAATTAAAGGATGACTACTTAAGCATATAATTACTTAATGTAATTAATAAAAGGGTTTTTACTTAATGGAATTAAAGGATAATTACTTAGTGTAATTACATTAAAGTATAATTATTTAATAATTAAAGATCGATTGAATATTAATTAAGATTGATGAATTAATGTTTAAAAAGTTAATTCATTTAAAGGATAATTAATTAATGAGATTAATTTATTAAGGTAAGTAAATTGAGGATAATTAAATAAATTTAAAGGTTAATTAATAAATGAAGGTGATTAAGGAATGATTATTAATCAAAGTAATTAATTAAAAATAATTAATAAAATAGTGAATTAAATAATTAAAGCTTTATTATTTAATAATTAAAGGTTGATAACTAAAGGTTAATTGATTTATTATTAATGGATAATTAATAAATGATTAAAGAATAATTAATCAAAATGATTTGTAAACTATTAATGTTAGTTAACCAGGATTAGTAATTCATAAGAAATAAATTCGATTTAAATTAATCAGATAATTTATTGATCTTACCTATGGATATTTGGATTCTATTGGATGACTTGATTGTTTGATATTCCTGATTTATGATGCTTAGTATATATATCCTGATTTATGTTGTGATCTGTGATAAATTATCTATGATGTAATTTACTAGCCGTGGCATATATATTAGTGATCTGTATATAACAGATAAGCGTTATAGTTTATATCGCTTATCAATTATATTCCTGTATTCTGATCTGTGATAAATTGTATGATGTTGCACTACTGTGTATAATCCCTAGACCACACCATACACACACAAATATGGATTTCACGAAGAAATCGATTAAGTCACAGATTTTGAAATGATTTATAAAATTGAATATTTGAATTCAAATGATTTTGAAAATAGATTTGGGTTAAACGGTAAAGCTTTTGAAAAAGGTTTTCACAGATAAAAGCTATTTTGAATAACTCGGTAAAATCTCCAATTTAAATAATTCAATTTGAATTTGAATTCAATATTTGGAATTGAATTCGATGATTGGAAATTATGGTTAAAGATATTATAAACAGGTTTGTATGAATTTAAACCACTTTTAAAATATTGGTTTGTGAATTTGAATTTAACCCAAAGACTTGAAATCGTATGAATGAATCAGATTTCCAAAATGTAAACTGTTCGTTTTCGAATGATTAAAGCTTTCAGATATGAAATGAAATTCTAGTTTAATTAAGGGAATTTCAAGATTGAATTGAAAAATGTTTTCCTAAGTTATGAATGAATTCTTTTTGAAAGCTATGAATTAAATCTGTTTATTTTTAACAGATTTAAATTGATGATTTGTTTAAATCAAATAGAAATGAAATTGTTTTGAAAGCTATAAGTTAAATCTTTGATTTAAAGATTTAACGAGTTAATCAAATTGAAATGAAAATTGATTTGGAAAATCTGTGAATGAATCTTTTGTTTAAAAGATTAAAATGTGAAAATTGTTTAAACCGTTAAAGGTTGTGAAAATGAATCTTTTTGTTTAAAGATTGAAATGGTAATTAGTTAAACCATTTGAAAGAAAGTTTGAATTATTAAGTTGTGACTTAATTGAAATCCCAATATCCATATGTTTTAAATACTGCGCTCACTATTCGGTTTAGCCGGGAAAGGACCTTTGTGTCATATAACCCATTCTGAATATGTGATTTGACGCTATGGATAGCATTTGAAGACCGGTGATGAAGACCGGGTATTTGCGAAAGCGATGGGATGACCTATCGATTGTTTCTGCACCGAGTCGCGCCGGTATAGAAACTCCCTAAGTGATGGGAAATCCGATCGGGATTGTGAATATCCGGGTTGCAAGGACTTCTTTGTAAGTGCCTTCGGTTCTGTTCGAGCCCGGAACAGACTTGTATGGATTGTATGTCTGACATCACAAATTGAGATATAAAGCCGATTTTTTTCAAATATATTTCTGTTGGTGGCGAAGAATTTATTCTTTTAGCTTAACACCCTTCTCTGAGACGTACAAGCTCAGAGGTTATGTAGTTGAATGTTATCAGCGATATATTCCCAATTTGGTAATGTGACATGCTGAGTGTTGCTGTGAAATGATCATTGTGTTGATTATTTATGATAGGATCATTTGTTTGATCGTCTATCTTGGTGATCATTTCTATGATCATTTGTTGACCCAAAGCATGGCTTTTGTATAAAGTATGTTTTTGTGGACGTGACTTCGTCGAGCCTCACACCCCGGAAATGGTCAAAACAGGAAAGATGCGGCAAGGTTATGAGGGGTAGCTCCATTTAGGGTATGTGCATTTCCTTCTGGATAGAGGTGGTATCATGGTATGGAGCCCAGATATTTAACCTATGTGGTTACTACGAATTTATTACTTTGTGGTTGTTGGTTATCGGGATCCCGTGAGAAAGGTCGTTTACGATCGGGGAATGGCGTGCTCGTGTCAGTAGTTACCCAGTTAGGGGTAACCCGGCCTTGTGTTGGCAGAGATCCGGTTTGGTTCTCGGGGACGTCCTTCCAGAGGCGTTCTCCTATGGCAATGGGAAGTTCCTTGGCCTGACCATTTGTTGGAAATCCAATTCCCAATACGAAACCCTGTACAGTGTTAGTTGTAGAACCTGCCATTTACTTATGGTGGCGCCCCACTGTTTAGATGGTAGCTATAGTAGGCATACGATAATGGTCGTATGTTGGCTAAGATTTATATCTTTACTTTTGAAATGATTCTTCTACACTATGCACTAGTAATAATATCAAATGTTTCTTTTTAATGCGTATCAAGTATCTTTGACTATCATAAGGAGAAATCTCCTCCGATTCTGCGTTTGCATTGTGTGTGTGTGCGGGAGGCCTTATGGTAGTCTCATTTTTAAAAAGCATTGCGAATTGACTTTGAAAATCTTTTGTTGAATGTTTTAAAAGATAAAGTGTTTTTGTTGCTCACACCAGTCCCACGACTGATCCGGAGTTTATTGTTTTCTTTCCTAAACTCTGGGTGCTCATTATTTTCTACACGAGCAGTCTAGAGTTGGGTTTTTCAGATAGTCAGATTAGTAGGTTATCTGGAGTTAGTTCAGTCTTTGGATCACACCAGTCTTGCCTATCTTTGTGCATCTTTATTGGGAGTTCCGAGCTATTACTGGATTGGTTCTTGGAAATGGAGTTGCAGTTTTTGGAGTTCTTCGTTGAAGACTATCTTAGAGTTATTTTGTTCCGCTGCTAGATGTTGTCATCTATTTTCTTTTCCGCTGCTATTTTATTGTATCATATCTCTGATGTATATTGATATCTATTAGATCATCTGTTGTATCAGATATTGTATCAAAGTTGTATATCAATGTATTATTCTTTTATTCCGCTGTGTTGTTTACTTAATGATTGTTATAAGCTCCGGCGAATCGGATGTGAACGGTCGAATCTATGGCATTCGAATACGATTTGAAGTATGGGTGTCGATTTTCGAGCGGGCAAAATCCGTCTCGTTACAGATATACTTCAGGAACATATAAAGAGTAGGGCTACATGACCTCTTTAGATTATGAGATTTTAGCCATAATATATGACTTGGAATCATTTAGACTTTTTATAATATCACAAAAAGAAATAACCATAAGAACAGATTGTGAGTCTATAGTAAAATATGCAAACAATAAAAAGGAGAAAAGTATAATAAACAATAGGTGGTTCAAATTTAAAAAATCAATTTTAAATTGTGGTACTAAGAACACATCAAAGGCAATTCAAACATACTATCAGATAAATTATCAAGATTATTTATTGATTCTATGAAAGAATGTGATTTTGTTAACAGAGAAGAAGATACAGGTATGTCTCTCACAAACCAGTCAACAAATAGCAAGAAATTTCTGAAGACATGTGCACAGAATAGATTTGTCACAAATGCTCAACTTATAGACGAACAACAAATGGTGTTAGATAACATATGGAATTTATCTACAGCACTACAAGACAACAAACAAAAGCTCAGCATATTGTATACTCTTGTTGAGGTTTTACAGATTCGAAAACTACAAAGAAATTCACCCACTACTGTCTATTCAACGGACCTAGTGCAGGTATATATCCATCTTGGGAAGAGATGGTTCCTAAACTTAAGGAACTTGAACAAAATCCCAAATATAGGAGACTCTATTACAAAGGTTTCTACACATATGAGACTGCACAAATTGCCATAGAAAAAATTCTTGGTAAAGATTACATAGTCTCAGACGACATAAAATAAATACAGACTATATCCTCCGTAATGAAAATAAAAGAGGAGCCAAAATATATAACAGAGATAAGCCTAAATCCCAAAACATCTTTTACGGCAATTACAAAAGAAGTCCAAAAAGGAAAAATGGTCCAATTAGGCACATTCCTCAGATTGCTTCTACACAAACAAACAAACTGGTAATATCCTTTCAGAAAACTTTTAACAGAGAAATTCAATTTCTCCAAGCTACAAAAGAACAAAATGCTTCAACATACAAAGGGATTTATTCTCTATTGACAAAAATTACTACTCAAAGAATCCCAGGATTCAAGATAACATGGGAAATATTAAAAAATCAAAATATTCTCTATAAAAAACAATTCACAGATTGCCAAGATTATTCTACATATTGCAGGTGCACTATAATTGTGTCAATGCCACTTATAAGCATCAAGCTTTCACAATACAAATATTTGGTACATAACAAATTCACTTTGGACCCAACAACATTGCTGAATTATGGCTTCATAAAGGAAATGTTCATTGAAGGATGGAATCCCACAGTACTTCTAGAGCCCCTTGGTTCTACCACAAAATATTTCTCAGAAGTACTAGATACAGATTTACATCTTTACATTACTACTGTTCCTCCACATTTTGGCAATGACATAATAGATCCAGCCAGACATATTATCAAAGTAAAAGCACAAAACTTTGATATTTATTTTCAAGAATGGGAAGATCCAACGGAATATCAAGACAGATATACCCCCAGGATGAACGAACAACAACATTATGAAAAGTATAGAGCTTATATAATTGGAAAAAACTTGAACTCGGACGGAACTGATAATCAAAGTTTCACTTTGTATGCTGAGTCCCCAGTAACAAAATTATACATATCAACATGTATAGAAGAATTTGGCCCTAGATATAGGCCTTTTAATATATTTCATCCCAGACCAAATTCAATAAACATATACAAAAAGCTACAACAGAAACTACGAGAAGATAGAGAAGAATCAAGCAGCATTAAAACAAAGGACAAAGAGGGCTTGATGACATAACACGATACCAACCTCGCAAATTTACCAGCACAAAGGTACAAAGGCAAAAAGAAGATATGACATAAAGAAAAGAAGATGCGACATAAAGGACGGTTGGTAGAAGAATATTAGAAATAATTATTTCCCACCCAACATAAAGTATTGTAAAATAATATAGTGGGGAATCTTCTTTCCCACGATTTTCTTTTTTGAGTGCGCTGTAAAAGTTGCCAGTTTTTGCTGACAGCTGTATGTTTATTTTCCTAGTTATATTGCCTATATATATGGCAATAGTTTGAGTAAGAAGGATATAGAATCCTTTGCTGCAAAGTTTGTATTAAGTAAGAAAGCAATAAAATCTTTATGTTTTCATTTTCTCTTTTAATGTCGAACCTCATAAATATGAGCTAAATACTTAAGACTTGGATCGAAGAAGAAAAGTGAAGCAACTCAGTTATGTTACTATTTATTATCTTCCTAAAATGTCTAATTGTTGATGATGAGATGTTTTGTATTTCATGATCTATTCTTATTCTTAATGTAACCAAATCCAACAGACGTAAGTTCGTTTGAAAGAGTAAAGTATCCGTTTTAGCCTTTAGCCATGAGGGTGCTAGGCCTTTTTAAGAGAAGTAACCCTTAGAGTAACAAGGTGAGGATTTGTTACAAAAAGAATTCTAATAGTTAAGAAAAAACATCTAATTTTGAGAAAGTATTAGGATGAGAAGATAATAAATAAAAACAATCATAAAGTCTGCTTTCACTAAGTACTCTAAGATCCATGACTATTTTTCACATCATATTTTCAAAAAACCAATAAAAATTACAAACCTTTTAATGGAATTCCTAAAAAATCATTTAGAATAAGAATTTATCACAAAATTACTTTTATTCTAAAAAGTATGTACTTAAGTCGGAAAGACTAATATACTATTGCAGACATATCTAAAAACAAATACGTAACTGAACTAATAGACATAAGAGATTCTAACTTAAATTTATATAGAATAATAAACGAAATAGATATATTTCATTACCTTACGCGAACAAAAATAAAAACATAACTTTAAGCCAAAGATTTTTAAAACAATTCCATAAAGAATGGATGAATATGTTAGTAGAACATGAAGAAAGAAACAAATCTACAGAATATGATTTCGACATGGATCTTTACCATGACTGGTAAAATCTATTGTTAAGACAGAGAGACTACAGGAGTCTAAATAAAAAAATAGAAGACTCTGTCAGTAAAACAAAGAATAAAAGGTAATTAGGTTCCTAATTCCTTATTTAAACCTCCACTTAGTGAACCTCCAAGATGCCACAAAGGTAGTTACATTGATGAAAAAAACCTCTGTCTCCCATTAAAAAAAAACCTCTACAGAAAGCTTATATTCATTATCATATCCCATAATAATTTAATTGTATATATTTTATTTCTTGTAATTTTTGCTCAAGTTTTTGTACTTGTAGTTCAAAATGTCTGTTATTTGCCTCCGATTGATTTTTAATCTGCAAGATTATGTCTTTTGATTGTATTTCAATTTCTTTAGGCTTACTTTCTACAATCATTTGCCTTAATGAAATTATATCTTGATTATTTGGCAAATTTTTGAGTTGTAGAGCTTTAAACTTCTTGGTTAGTTTCTGTGTGGTATTATTGAACTCGTCTATTTTTTGTAATCCTGTTTTGAGATAATTTTGATTATCTTGTATTTGCTGGAGTTTTTTGTTTCTAGAAGTTATACTTTCTAAAATAAGCTTTACCAGCCTATAGTACTTTTCATTGTACCAATGTAGAGAATCTCCTAATTCAATGACTAGATTTGTTATGGAATTTAGATGATTTGATTCAGAATGTAGCATATGTTTGTAACTACTGTTTATATAACACATATGTTTTTGTTTTTCTAATGTGATAATTCTTTTTGAAGGATTGTTGATTTCTAAGTTCAGGTATTCAAATTTCTTATAGCTAGTTGATTCAATGGGTTTTAGTTTATTCATTTTATTTGATTTTGCACTGATACCAGATGGGGGACGAAGGGTTTATTTTTTAATGTAACTACCTTAGTGGCAGCTTAGAGGTCTTAGAACCCAAGGGTTCACTAAGTGGATGTCTAAATAAGGAATTAGGAACCTAATTACCTTTTTATTTTTATTTTTTATTATCAGAGTCTTCTAATTTTTTATTTAGACTCTTATAGTCTCTCTGTCTTAACAATAGATTTTTATCAGTCATGGTAAAGATCCATGTCGAAATCATATTCTGTAGATCTGTTTCTTTCTTCATGTTCTACTAACATATTCATCCATTCTTTATGGAATTGTTTTAAAAATCTTTGGCTTAAAGTTATGTTTTATTTTTTGTTCGCATAAGGTAATGAAACATATCTATTTCATTTATTGTTCTATATAAATTTAAGTTAGAATACCTTATGTCTATTAGTTCAGTTACATATTTGTTTTAAAATATGTCTGCAATAGTATATTGGTCTTTCTGACTAAGGTCCATATTTTTTAGAATAAAAAGCAATTTTGTGAGAAATTCTTCTTCTAAATGATTTTGTAGGAATTCCATTAAAAGGTTTGTAATTTTTATTGGTTTTTTGAAAATATGATGTGAAAAACAGACATGGATCTTAGAGTACTTAGTGAAAGCAGACTATATGATGGTTTTTATTTATTATCTTCTCATTCTAATACTTTCTCAAACATAGATGTTTTTTTCTTAACTATTAGAATTCTTTTTGTAACAAATCCTCACCTTGTTACTCTAAGAGTTACTTCCCCTAAAAATGCGTAGCGCCCTCATGGCCAATGGTTAAAACGGGTGCTTTACTCTCTCAAACGAGCTTACGTCTATTGGATTTGGTTACATTAAGAAAAATAATAGATCATGAAATATAAAACATCTCATCATCACCAATTAAACATTTCAGGAAGATATTAAATAGTAACCATACCCGAGTCGCTTCATTTTTCTTCTTCGATCCAAGTCTTAAGTATTTAGCTCATATTTATGGGGTTCTCCATTAAAAGTGAAAATGAAAACATGAAGATTTTATTGCTTTCTTACTTCATAAAAACTTTGCAGAAAAGGATTCTATCTCCCTCTTACACAAACTACTTCCATATATATAGGCAATATAACCGGGAAAATAAACATACAGTTGTCAGAAAAAACTGTCAACTTTTACAATGCACTCAAAAAAGAAAATTGTGGAAAAGAAGATTCTCCACTATATTATTTTACAATACTTTATGTTGGGTGGGAAATAATTATTCCCAATATTCTTCTACCAACCGTTCTTTATGTCACATTTTCTTTTCTTTATGTCATATCTTCTTTCCGTCTTTGTGCCTTTGTGTTGAGAAATTTGCAAGGTTGGTATTGTGTTATGTCATTAGGTCCTCTTCATCCTTTGTTTTACTGCTACTTGATTCTTCTCTATCTTCTCGTAATTTCTGTTGCAGCTTTCTGTAGATGTTTATTGCATTTGGTCTGGAATGAAATATATCGAAAGGCCTATATCCAGGGCCAAATTCTTCTATACATGTTGATATGTATACTTTTGTTACTGGGGACTCAGCATACAAAGTGAAACTTTGATTATCAGTTCCATCCCAGTTTAAGTTTTTTCCAATTATATAAGCTCTATACTTTTCATAGTGTTGTTGTTCGTTCATCTTGGGGGTAGATCTGTCTTGAAATTCTATAGGATCTTCCCATTTTGGAAAATCAATATCAAAGTTTTATGCTTTTACTTTGATAATATGTCTGGTTAGATCTATTATGTCGTTGCTAAAATGTGGAGGAACAGTAGTAATGTCAAGATGTAAATCTGTATCCAGTACTTCTGTGAAATATTCTGTAGTAGAACCCAGGGATTCTAGAAGTTTTATGTGATTCCATCCTCCAATGAATATTTCCTTTACGAAGCCATAATTCAGCAATGTTGTTGGGTCCAAAGTGAATTTTTTATGTACCAAATATTTGTATTGTGAAAGCTTGAAGCTTATAAGTGGCATTGATGCAATTATAGTGCACATGTAATCTGTAGAATAATCTTGGTAATCTGTGAATTGTTTTGTACGGGGAATATTTTGATTTTTTTTAATATTTCCCATGTTATCTTGAATCCAGGGATTCTTTGTGTAGAAATTTTTGTCAATAGAGAATAAATCTCTTTGTATGTAGAAGCATTTTGCTCTTTTGTAGCTTGGAGAAATTGAATTTCTCTGTTAAAAGTTTTCAGAAAGGATATTGCCATTTTATTTGTTTGTGTAGAAGCAATCTGCGGAATGTGGCCTAATTGGACCATTTTTCCTTTTTGGGCTTCTTTTGTAATTGCCGTAAAAGATTTTTTTGGGCTTTGGGCTTATCTCTGTTATATTTGTTGGCTCCTCTTTTATTTTCATTCCAGAGGATATAGTCTGTATTTATTTTATGCGGTTTGAGACTATGTAATCTTTACCAAGAATTTTTTCTGTGGCAATTTGTGCAGTCTCATATGTGTAGAAACCTTTGTAATAGGGTCTCCCATATTTGGGATTTTGTTCAAGTTCCTTAAGTTTAGGAACCGTCTCTTCCTAAGATGGATATATACCTATACTAGGTCCATTGAACAGACAGTAGTGGGTGAATTTCTTTGTAGTTTCTGAATTTGTAAAAATCTCAACAAGAGTATACGAAATGCTGAGCTTTTGTTTGTTCTCTTGTGGTGCTGTAGATAAATTCCATATGTTAGATAACACAATTTGTTGTTCGTCTGTAAGTTGAGCATTTGTGACAAATCTATTCTTTGCATATGTCTTCAGAAATTTCCTGCTATTTGTTGACTGGTTTGTGAGAGACATACATGTATCTTCTTCTCTGTTAAAAAATCACATTCTTTCATAGAATCAATAAATAATCTTGATAATTTATCTGGTAGTATGTTTGAATTGCCTTTGTTGTGTTCCCATATGATCTTAGTACCACAATTTAAAATTGAGTTTTTAAATTTTAACCACCTATTGTTTATTATACTTTTCTCCTTTTTATTGTTTGCATATTTATTATAGACTCAAAATCTATTCTTATGGTTATTTCTTTTTGTGATATTATAAAAAGTCTAAATGATTCCAAGACATATATTATGGCTAAAATCTCATAATCTAAAGAGGACATGTAGCCTTTCTCTTTATATGTTCCTAAAATATATCTGCATATTTTTTCAGCAGATTTAGGATCAGTTTTCTATTTTTTACTTAATAACATTCCTCCCCATCCTATAGAGGAACCGTCTGTTTCTATAATTAGATAATCTATAGCCAATGGTAACGTTAGTGAATTTAGGTTTTTTGCAAGTTCTTTAATTTTTTGGACTTTTTTTATGTCTTCGCTATTGAATTCTCTCTTACCTTTGGGACTTGCTTTGTTATACAAGGGTCTAGTATATTGTGCTTCAAAGATCTTAACTATTGTGTATAAGTGTGATATATGTTCTTCTTTTATTTTCGAAAAAACTAGTATGTCATCTATATATACACATGTAAATTTACTACAATGTTTAAATATGTCATCCATTTTTCTTTGAAATATTTGTGGGGAGTTTTTAATCCAAATGGCATTACAAGCCACTCATAATGTCCTTCTAAATAGGTAAAAGCTGTCCATGGTATGGAATCTGGGTGCATCTTGACTTGCCAGAATCCAGATTTTAAATCAAATCTAGAATACAGGTAATTATTTTGTATTTTGTTAATTAATGCATCTTTGTCAGGAATACAGTATCCATCTTCATTTGTATTATTATTAAGTCTAGTATAATCCATGACCATCCTACTTTGTCCTCTTTTTCTTTCAGATTCTTTTTGTGCTATATAGGCTGCAGTTCTATGTCTAGAATCTGTTTTCCTTGTAGTTCCTAGGTTATTTAGAATGTCTATGTGCATCTTAAATTCATCAATCATCCAATTATCATATTTGGGTGATCTGGTTTTAATAGTAATGTCTGGATTAATTATGTCTAGTTTACAATAAATAGAATCTTTTTCCTAGTATTTTAGTGGTTTTTCTCCTATTATTTCTATTTTTTCAAGTCTACTTATAATTTGGTTTATGTCATCAGTTGTTAAAAGAATATTGCTTATTTTGTTTGGTTGGATCAAATCTATTTCTATATCTTGTACATATTCATAGCAATATAACTGCTCTATTGTTATTTTATTAGTTTCTTTTTGTTGGAATTGGCCTGGAATATCACAAGTACATTCCAATTTGGATTTTTAGGTTGTATTACTTTTATTATCTATATCTCCACCACGCTTCTCAGGCAGAAACTCTGATATAAGGGGTGTTAATGTTGTATTTTTGGCTATTTGTAATTGAACTTTATTAAAGGGAAAACTTCCATTGTCACTTAGGAGAAAATCTAATCCAAGAATTAGATTTATATTTCCTAGATTTAATTTGGTAACCCATTATTGTTTTAGGTGATAATGTTGTGACCAATTATCACAAGTATTATGGAACCTCAGTTGTACATTAGTAATTATACCTATTATAATATTAGTTGTGCCATCAAATTAGGTACTTTGTTTTGGTTTATTAGATTTTGTGACCAAATATTGGGGTATTAGCTCAGAATTTATTGTCGAACTTGTTGCTCCTATATCTATAAATGCTAATAATTTAATTTCTAATCCTTTAATATTTATTAATGTTAATATTCGAAGTTCTCTTAAATAATCAGGATTGCATATTAAAGGGATTTGTATTATGTTATCTATATTCGTAAGGCTGTTTTCTTGTATGTTCTCAATTATATTTTTTCCCTTATTCTGCTTGCCTATTTCTGCTATTATTTTTCTTATTTCATCTATTTCAGTTTCAAAATTGTTTATTCTATCTTCTAGGATTTTTTATTCTATCTTCGTTGATTTTGTTTTTATCGGTATATTGTAGTTTATATTGGTTAGGAATTTCTAGGTTAAAATATGTTTTAGCACATTTATAACATATTTCTGTGGTCCATCTTATGCACTTGAATCTTTTATCAAAGCCCGGGCACCAACGACAAAAATAACATTTCGTAGTATCAGTTCCCATTTTATATTTGAAATCTAGTATAGATTCTTTATAGTTCGTTAGGTTTAGGAAATGTTCAATTGAGAAATCTGTATAATCTATTAGTTTTGCTTGTTCATTTGTTAGTTCTTCTATTATGGAATAATTTGAATTAGAAGTGCTTTCTTGCTCTTCTAGTCCTTCTAATGATACGATGGAATATATAGTAGAGGTTTCAGATACGTCTGAAGCTACTTCAAGTAGATCTTCTTTAACAGAGTCAACCAGATTAGATTCTCTAGTATATAAGTTGTGTTTTTTTAGGGCAGGTTGAAGATAAATGTCCTTTCTCATTACATTCAAAGCATGTAATAGTACTTGCAAATGTTTTCTTTGGATTATATTTTCTAACATGTCTTTCTTATTGTTTAAGAATGGTTTTCTCGCATTTGATTTTCTATGGTAATATTTCTTAGTATATTGTTTCTTAGGCTTATGTTTTTTGATAATAAGGCTTTTAGATCCATATTGTTGAGGAGTATGTATTTGTGAGAAAAATCCATAATTCTTTTGTTTTAATTCTCTTTGGATTTGTATATGTGTACATTTTTTTTTAATTTAGAAATGATGTTGTTTATTCTAATTCCTATGCTATCATAAGTTTTAGGAATGTTCGCATATGTCTCATTCCAAGATTTATGTATTTCTTTCCCTAAATCACCAGGAAGTTTAGAAAATAATCTATCTCCTATTTTTTCAGAATAATAGTTGCCGGAGGTTGTGGCATAATACAAAAATTCATTTAAGAATTTTGTTATATGTTTCTAGTCAACTGTTGTATTTGTTCTAAGTCTCCCATTGCTTCTTGTTGTCTGAGAGTAAGTCCAACATTTACTTCTCTTCCTGTTATTATTCTATGTATTAGGTAAGTAAAATTGTATATGTTTCCTCCTTGTGCTACTAGGAAGACTACTTTCATCTGGGAAATTACTTTTGTATGCTTCCCACATTCCTTTAGCTATGTCATCTAAGTAGTTTTCCGCTATTCTACCCATATCCACTCCGGTTATTATGTTTGTATGTTTGGCTGAATAATCTCTAGCTATTGTAGCGGTCCATTATTCTAGGTACGTATTTAATAATTGGGGATGACATTCTGTAACATTGAGCATTACAGAGTCTTTTCCAAAGAATGCTTTTCAGTGGCTATTCTTCTTCCTATTGTTCTTAAATTTTTATTTTCATTGGTATAGGGATTAACATTTATTCTAGGAGGATTTCCTAAAAGATAATCCATTTTATGAGGAGGTTCGTTAGGATAAGTTACTGTTGAATTTTCCCCTTGACCTTCCATTAATTCTATATGATAAGTGTATTCATTATTTAGTTTTTCGTTTGTGTCAAAGTCTTTGATTTTTTTTCTTCGATTATTTCATGAGAATTTTTTCGAAAGGTTTCTAATGTAGGTATTGTTTTAATTCTTACATTATTTCCATCATCCGTGTATACAAATGTGTTATTGTCCATTTGATTGTTCTTTTAAGTTGTTGTTCTAATTCATATAATTCGAATGGCTCGAGAACCATTCTTAGTTCCTTTGGATAAATTATTTTATCCATCATAAGTTTCTCTAAAGCTCAGAAGTTGATTCGTCATCTGTGTCTATATCTTTTTGGTTAGAGGGTCCATAATCTTTATATCTTAAGGATAATGTCCCATTAGGATTTGTGCAAGTTACAACATCATTTGGTTTTAATGTATCCCTATTTTCATTAGGATTTTGTATATTCCATTCATGTCCTGGTAATATGGATGAGTCTATTTCCACTGGTCTCAAAAACTTTATACCTGTGGATGTTAGTGTTTTTATTACTTCATAAAGTTTTATTTTTATTTTAGGAGTAAATTTTGTCATGCATTTTCCCAAGAACGTTATATATAATAATATGTTTTTACCATTAAAGTTTTCAAATCCTTTGGTTTGGACAATTATTTTTATATGTTTATAAAAGTCTTGTAATGTCATTGGAAAGTTTGGTGATACATAAACAATACCAATATTATTGTTCATATCGACTTCTATCGTTCCAAATATAGCTTTGTCTAGATCTTGATGTCTGTCATCTAGTAGGATTATTAATAATTTGGCTCCTATCTTTTGTCTGATTAATCCTCTTATTCCTATAACTATGAGTCCTAGGTGGATTAATTTATAATTTTGTATTCTTAATTGTTTAGTGGCTTCATTAGACATTAAATTAATAATTTGTCTGTAATATACCGGAATTTTTGACAATATAAATTTAATAATCTGTATTAAAATTTAATTGATTTGATAATTTTTGCTAATAAAATTTTAATTGATTTAATAATCTTTCTTTAATAAATATTTAATTGGTAGAATTTATCTTTTAAAGCTAATAAATTGGTTTCTATTTATAATATAAATATATGGTTTATATTGTAAATAGATTAACTTAGTTTTAAATTTAATAAATAAAGCATATTTTCTAATTCTAATGTTTTTAGTAATTTTAAAATTTGTTTTTATTTAATATAAAGCTTTTCAAAGTTATTAAATAAATAATCTTGGTTTAAATTTAATAAATTAATAATTTGGCAATTTTGATTTAATTTAATATTAAGTTTTTCAAAGCTATATAATAATTAACTATATGGTTTTAAATTGTTAAGATAGATGTTTAAATGTTTAAAATGATTTTTGCTTAAGTTTTATATTTAAATGAATTAACAAAAAGGGTTGTTTTATTTTTAAAATATAGCTTAATAAAATATGTAATTTATTAATGAAGGAGAAATAATTTCATTTATAATTATTTTAATTTGATAATGAGTTATTTCTAAAAAAAATATTAATAATGTATTGTTTTTACAAATAGATTCTTAATAAAAATAGCATTGTTATTTCCAATTGAAATTTAGAATTTGATTTGAATTTGAATATAAAGTTTTGAAATCCAAAGTATAGATTTTAAATTGTTTTGGATTTCTAAATATATGCATAAGCTTTTATTTATAAGTATAATTGGTTTTTTATTTCTTCTTAAAAAAAATTTCTATACTTATAAAATACTAATTAACTAATTAATTGGGTATAACTTATATATTAACATTTAAATTAAATACAAATTACTTTAAAAAGGACATGTGTTGTTTTCCTAAGCTTCATGTAACAAATGTTAAAAGATAAACATTCCAATTTGACAAATGTTAAAATTTTGTACAAGTGTCCTTGTTTATTTTTATTTTTATTTTTATTTTCTTTTATTATATTAAATAGCAAAATCCACTTATATAAATGCATTTGCCTCTCACCTTTCTTCCTTTTTCTATCCTTCATAATTCAAAGTTAGAAACAAATCTGAGAACAACTTCCTCATAACCATTTATAAAACCAGAAATCCATCTAACCCTTTTCAAATTGAGATCATTTCCCTGTAATCCACTTTCCAATTCAAACATGCAAGCCTGTAACTCATTTTCAAATGAAAAACCTGTTCTCATGAAAATCAAACTCCTCATATCAAATCGGTAGCCTGCCATTTCAAACAAAAGCAAATCTGCATTTTTTCTTAAATCTGGAAATTTATGTTGCATGCAAATCTGCACATCTTCAAACCAAGGAAATTGCAGTTTTAAACCAAGTCTGCATCTTCAAATCATTGCACCTGCATTTTCAAAGAAAACTTCATTTTCAAGCACACAAGCTTTTATAGAAGCATGTCAGTTTTTAAAGAAGTTCAAAGTATCAAAAGGCTGTTTTCAAAAATCAGGAGCATTTCAGTTAAAAGAGTTCAAAAGCTTCTCAAAATCTGGAAGCTCTGTTCATTTGAATCAAGTGAGTAACTTTTAAAATTTAAAATTTAAAAATTGGTGGCAGGCTTGTATGCTGAAATGAATAAGTATTGCATGTGCTTATAAGTAAATGTCTGATGTAATGACCTAATTTTTTTTTATAATTTTTAATAAATTAATAGGTAGAGAATAAATAAGTAACGTATAAATTAATAGGTAGAGAACAAATAGTATAAATTAATAGGTAGAGAATAAATAGTATAAATTAATAGGTAGAGAATAAAACGTATAAATTAATAGGTAGAGAATAAAACGTATAAATTAATAGGTAGAGAATAAATAAATAACGTATAAATTAATAGGTAGAGAATAAATAGTATAAATTAATAGGTAGAGAATAAAACCTATAAATTAATAAGTAGAGAATAAATAGTATAAATTAATAGGTAGAGAATAAAACCTATAAATTAATAGATAGAGAATAAATAGTATAAATTAATAGGTAGAGGATAAATTGTATAAATTAATAGGTAGAGAATAAAACGTATAAATTAATAGGTAGAGAATAAATAGTATAAATTAATAGGTAGAGAATAAAACGTATAAATTAATAGGTAGAGAATAAAACGTATAAATTAATAGGTAGAGAATAAATAAGTAACGTATAAATTAATAGGTAGAGAATAAATATTATAAATTAATAGGTAGAGAATAAATAAGTTACGTATAAATTTAGATACGTTACTTTTGTATAAATTTAGCGTATATTGTACTAACTATATGAAAAAATATATAAGAACAACGCATATATATATATATATATATATATATATATATATATATATATATATATATTGCCCATGATAAGCATATCTCTCCTTCTTCTTTTCATTCTCTGAAAAAAACTCTTCCCCTCATTCCTCTTTGCTCCACGCGTTCACCACATGCTCGATTACCCACAACCTTTTCCTCTCTTCTTTCATTCTCTATATGTAAGTATTTCTTTATATATTATATCTATTTCTTGTACTTGCAGCTTTATATATATTCAAGCATACGAAAGGTTTGTTAAAACATAGATTTATATGTATATTTTATTTTATACAAGATTTCAAGTATCCTGGTGAGTTGGTTTTAGAGCGTATATATATAATCTGCTTGGTTATATTAAGTTTTTATTTATAAATTTGAAATAGATTTTCATAACACATATTTATTTTTCGGTATGTATATATGATTTCTGCATATTTGGATAAGTTTATGTTGTACAAATTATTATATATATATTAGTTGTTTGTGTTAGGTATATGCAGGCTATATGGTTTCTGCATATAAAATATATAGCTTTTATAGTATTATTATATATTTTGGCAGAGTATATATTTATACAAAAAATGTTTTGTTAACAGCTTGGTATGTTATGTTTATAAAATATGTTATAAAAAAAAGGCTTTTTGGTATAAATGATTTATGTCTGTTTTCCAATGTAAATGTTAGTAATATATGAGTTTGACAGTGTATATATGTTAGTAGAAATGACATTTTGTGTATATATAAAGTTTACATAAGTTTGATATGTTATTCTTCAATATGTCTGTTTATATAAAGTGGTTTTTTTTTATATATATATATATATATTATTATTATATGATATGTATAGTAAGACTAAGTTAATTTTTAATATGTACTGTGTACATAATTTATTGTTGTTTAAGTATATAATATATTTTGATTTTTTTTAAAGGGCCGCTGTAACAACCCGCATATTTATCGATTTTATATTTAAATATTTTATTTAAATATAACATCGTTCGTCGGATTTTAGTCCGAAAACCTACTTTTTGCAAACAGTCGAATTAGGACTCAAGACTACTTCCATTGAGTTCAAAATGCCATTTGCGAACTTTTTAAGTATAAACTTTGATATGTTTGGAGCTAGCTAAAAATTTGACCTTTTTCACTTAGGGTTTGGGTTCATCCCACTAGCCAACTTATCAACCTCAGCTGAGCCCTAGCTCCACCCCCACTTATCTTCATTTCATTTCTAATTCCTAACCCTTCAAGCTTTAGCAACAATGGTGGAAAAGAGTGGAAATTAAAAATCCAAACCCTAGCTTTCTTTGCAAATCCAACTTCTAGCTCCAAATTTAAGAGAACCCATTGGTAAGCATCTCCTTCTTCTTCTCCAACTCATTCTCCTTTCAATTTCAGAATTTCCTAAACCTAACATAGAAAATATTTTACTTGTAAGCTTAGATTGAAGCTTCTTGAGTTGGATTTGAAGAGTGGTTAATTCTCCATTGCTTTCAAGCTTCTTCTTCAATCGTTTGGGTTCAAAGGTGAGATTTTTATCTCACATCTAAGTCTATGATTATCTTTGATTATTAGGTATGAATTCCTAATACTTATTCATGTGCATTTGATTTTGGTTTGAATTGATTTGGTGTATATTATAATTTTTAGTGTTTCGAAATCAAAATCTATGAAAATCCTTTTATGGATGTTTGAACATGCTTTTGGTGACGCATCGAAGAGACTATTGGGTTGGGTTGCTGATTGGCATAATCCCTTAGTGCCCGAAGCTTCATCGGTTGCGAATTGGAAGGGTTTCACCTTCCATTTCTAGGCAGAGAAAACTGCCTTAGCTCCAGTCAGTCGACTGGGCTTCCAAGTCAGTCGACTGGCTGAAGCTAAAATGCAGTTGAAGGCTTCCTGCAGAGCCTTGGGGCTCTGTTTACTGCAGTCAGTGGACTAACCCACTGAGTTCAGTCGACTGACCAGTATCCCATGGATTTTTGGGGACTGAGTTCAGTCGACTGAACTCAATGAGCCAGTCGGCTGACCTGCACCTAGTTGTCTTCTATGCCTACTTGAGCCTATCTTTGCACGGTTTCCAAATTTCATCGATTCGTGTTATTTCCCACTTGTTGTTGCTATGACTTTAATGACTCCTATTTTTGGAATTTTTGGGAATATCCATTTTGATGGATTTAATATCGATTTATTGGAATTAATTCACATCTTTGAATGTGGATTTTGATGATTGATTGTTTCTACAACCATTTCTATGATTTGTCACTTTAAAAATATAAAGGTTTTCTATACAAACCTTTACCTCACTCGTATGAGAAATCTAATTAAACGACTCAATAAAATAAGTGGTATGAAACGCTTGCGTTTACTTCGCCGGTTAATTCTTGGACTTGTTCGATTGAAACTCTTGTGAAAATTTTCTAGTGGAGATATACAATTTGTTCGTAAATATTTAAGTTAAGCTAGTGGTTATGGGACATGAAGCTAAGCTCATATATTTACTAGCTTACTGTAATTGACACTTCTCTTTGATCATGACGATCATTTTATGACTTAGACTAGCATGTGCGATGTCTTTGCTTTTGATTCATTGGATATACCATTTGCACTACACCAATGATATGCTTTTGATACATTGGATGTACCGTTTGCACTATATCAATGTCTTTGCTTTTGATACATTGGATGTACCGTTTGCACTACATCAATGTGTTTGCTTTTGATTCATTGGATATACCGTTTGCACTACATCAATGATATGCTTTTGATACATTGGATGTACCGTTTGCACTACATCAATGTCTTTGCTTTTGATTCATTGGATGTATCGTTTGCACTACATCAATGATATGCTTTTGATACATTGGATGTACCGTTTGCACTACATCGATGTCTTTGTTTTTGATACATTGGATGTACCGTTTGCACTATATCAATGTCTTTGCTTTTGATTCATTGGATGTACTGTTTGCACTACATCAATGATATGTTTTTGATACATTGGATGTACCGTTTGCACTACATGAATGTCTTTGCTTTTGATTCATTGGATGTACCGTTTGCACTACATCAATGATATGCTTTTGATACATTGGATGTACTGTTTGCACTACATCAATGTCTTTGCTTTTGATTCATTGGATGTACCGTTTGCACAATATCAATGATATGCTTTTGATACATTGGATGTACCGTTTGCACTACATCAATGTCTTGGCCATCCTTTTCTTATGATTTCTGGATTTCGTGTGTTGAATTTTGGAATTTATGTTTCACCAACTTTTACGATTGGCATTGATATATATGTCATTTATTGTGGCTTGGTGAATGAAATTAGGAGTATGACATTCCTTTTTATCTTTGAGAAGATCTTTGCGATATTGATTAATCTCTTATTGATTTTTCAATTAGTTATTTATCATAGCTTGGCATTGTGATTATTATACGTTTAGTCATATCTCTTATTCTATATCATTTCATCTGATATTTATAGCTAGACTGATCCGTTTATTATTTTCTTCTTAAATAATACTCGGGTCAGACTAAGATAATACAGGTGCTTCCTCATGACTTCCTATTTGGAATATCATCTGATTTTGGCTTACTACTTTAGTTTGGTAGTTTTTGTTGTATACGTTTAAGATATAGACTCCTTGATGTATATGTATTCTTTTGTCTAGCACTTGTATCTATTCTTTTTGATATTGTGGATCTTGTTTGACCACTACTCTGATGTACACTTTCATGTGTTATATTCATATCTATTTCCGCCTTTGTGATATGAATTGTCTGTGACTGATTTGTGTTATGCTTACTTCTATATTTGTTTCCGAAGATATATAGCCACTGTGTAGTAGCTTTGAGTTTGTGTTGGCATGTCGGATTTCCACTTGAAAAGAATTGCATGTTATACTATCTGACATATCGATGCTCGCACAAAGCAATTACACGGATGGTCGCTCCTCAACAGCCTTATTCTCCGTGCTAGTTGACGGCATTACACCGTAGTGTCCTTGGCTAGCATGGGTATAAAGGTGGGGCGTCACAGCTTGGTATCGGAGCCAAACTTTGGAACAGTGTAGAATAATCTAACAAGGATCATTGTCCTAAGTCTTTCTTAGGAGTCGTGCTTTAGGATTTAATTCGAGTCTTCGTACCGATTCATCCTATTTCCTTTATGATTCCTTGTTTTATCTATCAAGATTGCTTGATATTTATTTTGAGAATAACTTTTTCCTCTTCTTTCTTTCTTTCTTTCTTAAAGAAGAGAAATGGTTAGACCTGGCCGTCCCAGCGCCGGTCAATCTAGTGCTACTCCCCAAGACGGAGTTTTTATGTCTGCTTAGCAGCTTTTAGATCTCGTGAAGAATGCTCAAGCTGCCGGACCCAATCCAGAGCCTACTCATCCTAGATCCGGTTTTGCACGCCTGTGTAGAGACTATACTGACTTGGGTGGAAGGCCATTTAAGGGATCCGAGAGTGTTATAGAAATTCAAGCTTGGCTCAAATCATGCGATCGCATCTTTTCTCGCATGGACCTCATTGATCTACATCGAGTCCAGGTGGCTTCTAGCATGCTCCAAGAAAGAGCATTGGATTGGTATGAGCTTTTAATTTCTGAAATCGTTGAAGCGGATCTCACTTGGGAGAAATTCCGGGAAAGATTCGAATTGAAATTTGTACCGGTGGCTGAAAAAGTAACTTTGGCCCGGCGTTTTATTGACCTTGTTCAAGGTGAATCTTCGGTGACAGACTATGTCACATCTTTCGAATATCTTTCTAAATACGGGGTTAAGTATATTAATACCCCGATGAAGAAAAATCAGTGGTTCGTCTATGTGTTGAATAAGAACCTCAAGAAGCCATTACTTCTCAAACTAGAAGTTTCATTTGATCAGCTTATTGATATCGCTCTTCGTCTTGAAGAGGCGGATAGAGAAAGCGATATTGAAGTTGTGCGTTCCAAACAGAACTTCAATGACAACATGAAGAGGCCTATTAAATTCAATGGCCCCACTCCCAACAAGAAAGGGAAGCAACAAATTCCGGTAGCAAAGACTCCTACCTCTAGTCGAGGACAGTGCTACAATTGTGATTCCATAGACCATTAAGTTAATAGGTGTCCGAAACCTCTCTTTTGTCGTTATTGCAAAGGTTCGGGTCATCTTTTATCTTCGTGTCCTAGGCTTCCTAACAAGAGAGAGGGAAAGCTGCAAGCCTCTAACAACTCTTCTCTTGGTCAAGGTATTTTTTTCACTCAATCCTTGATGGCATTGTTTTATTTCGTGATCTTCTTATTCGAGTTCTTGTTGATATGGGTTTCATCTCATTATTTTTATATCAAAAGAACTTGTGATTTCTTTCCTTTAAAACATTTCTGGGCTTGATGACTTCTTTGAGAATTTTGAATCCGGATGGTGGATCCGCAACACTCAATTTGCTTTCTATTGATGTCGAAATCATTTTATGTGATTTTTCTTTCCGAGCCGATATTTTTACTTAGGCTTCGGAATTGATCTTTGGAAAGGACTGTCTTAATCATTGTGAAGCCCTATCCTATATTTTTGAGTGGACTATTCATCTTCGACATTTTCTATCTGTAAGCAGATTTCTATTATTCCTTTATGATTTCGATTCCAATTTGGTGGCATTATTTTATTCCTTAAGCCCACTTATAAGGAAAGTGTTATTTCTCTCATTCATGTTGTTTGAGATATTTTCCAGTATTCTTGAATTTGTCTTAGGACTATCACCTAAGCAATCATTTGAGTGGTGTTAAGGTCTTTTCGGTTTGACCTTGCCACCGATTTTCATTTGCTACGAGTTACGGGAGTTTGCGTTCCATTTACCACATTCCGCACTCGTTATGATATTTATGAATAACTCATTATGTCATTCAGTTGGCCCATCTTATTTCATCCATTTTATAAATTGAGTATTCTATGAATATTTCGATGAGGCCATTCTTCTATTCATTGATTTCGGATGAAAATAGAAATTTAAACATTTTTACAAATCTTTTTCATAAAGATTTATTTATAAGTACAATTGGATTTTGATCTTAAACGAGCAAAGAATATTCTTAAAACTTTTAAGAAACATGTTTATCATATAGAAGATAGTTTTGTGATTGTATTGCCCATTTAGTGTTTTAAGAGTTCCGGTCGATGCGCTTGATCAACGGTATCGATAGGAATTTCCTAAACGCTTTGATGAGACAATCAGACACCATATATTGACTTGTAAAATGTAATTTTGAAAGTTTTAGCTTTTCTGGAAGGGAGATTATTTAAAAGAACTCTTTTCCGATACTCTTATTCTTGTGATTCTCGATGGGAACCAAGACTTTATCTTTTGTACCGATGCTAATCGTATTGGTTTGGATGTCGTTCTCTTGCAAAAGAGAACGTGCTATTTCTTGTGCTTCTAAATCATTAATGCCTATTGAGACTAGATATGCCACTCATGATCTAGTGCTCGTGGCTATTGATTTCACTTTTAAAAAATTTGGCATCATTATTTTTGGGTGAGAAATTTGTTCTCTACCCTGATCATAAATCTTTGGAATATTTATTTTCTCATAAGGAACTTAATATTGGATCGAGTTCCTTGCATCTTATGATCTTGATATTCTTTGTATATTCCCGGAAAGGGGAATCGTGTTGCCAATGCACTTTGTTGTCAACAACAAGTGGTTGTTTCTTTGATGATGTCCAAATGGAATGATCTTTTTACCAACATCGGACGTTTCGGTATACTTCGTTTTATTGTGTTTCATCTCATTTCTTTTATGGACTTGCGTCTGATGTTCTTTTATGGTGTTCGGTTCATTGGACGTACCATTTTTGTACTACGTCGGTGTTCCGAAATTATTCGAGCTTTGGTTCATCTGGCGTACCGTTATTGTTGTACGCCGTTGTTCCAAATTATTCGAATTTCTAGTTTCTCGGGCATACCGTTTTTGTGCTACGTCGTTGCACCGGCTCAATTTTCTGTTATTCTTGACGTTTTCCACATCTTTTAACTATTGAAATGCTTTTAGGTTTTCGATTTTTATTCTTGAGCCTGGTGTTATAGTACGAATTGAAGTTTCACCAGATTTGACTTTTGAGCACCATTCTATTCGCATCATTGCTTCGGAGGTTGAGCGCCTTCGAAATAAAGATGTTCTTTTTTGTGTGAGTTCTATGGTTCTTAAATCCCAAGGATTTCTCTTGGGAAATCTAGAGAATTCATCGAGCGATCCCGTTCAGGCTTACTCTTTTGTGCTCTTTATGGTGAACTTCCTATTTCAAATTTTATTTTGTGTTGATATGCTTTTATGGTTGTTACTCTTTATTTTCTTCTTAAGTAATGCGAGGACGCAATTTCTTTAAGGAGGGGAGTCTGTAACAACCCGCATATTTATCAATTTTATATTTAAATATTTTATTTAAAAATAACATCATTCGTCGAATTTTAGTCCGAAAACCTACTTTTTGCAAACAGTCGAATTAGGATCGAGACTGCTTCCATTGAGTTCAAAACGCCGTTTGCGAACTTTTTAAGTATAAACTTTGACATGTTTGGAGCTAGCTAAAAATTTGATCCTTTTCACTTAGGGTTTGGGTTTGAGTTCAGCCCACTAGCCAACTTATCAACCCCAGCTGAGCCCTAGCTCCACCCCCACTTATCTTCATTTCATTTCTAATTCCTAACCCTTCAAGCTTTAGCAATAATAGTGGAAAAGAGTGGAAATTAAAACTCCAAACCCTAGCTTTCTTTGCAAATCCAACTTCTAGCTCCAAATTTAAGAGAACCCATTGGTAAGCATCTCCTTCTTCTTCTCCAACTCATTCTCCTTTCAATTTCAGAATTTCCTAAACCTAACATAGGAAATATTTTACTTGTAAGCTTAGATTGAAGCTTCTTGAGTTGGATTTGAAGAGTGGTTGATTCTCCTTTGCTTTCAAGCTTCTTCTTCAATCGTTTGGGTTCAAAGGTGAGATTTTTATCTCACATCTAAGTCTATGATTATCTTTGATTATTAGGTATGAATTCCTAATACTTATTCATGTGCATTTGATTTTGGTTTGAATTGATTTGGTGTATATTCTAATTTTTAGTGTTTCGAAATCAAAATCTATGAAAATCCTTTTATGGATGTTTGAACATGTTTTTGGTGACGCATCGAAGAGCCTATTGGGCTGGGTTGCTGATTGGCGCAATCCCTTAATGCCCGAAGCTTCACCGGTTGTGAATTGGAAGGGTTTCACCTTCCATTTCTACGCAGAGAAAACTGCCTTAGCTCCAGTCAGTCGACTGGATTTCCAAGTCAGTCGACTGGCTGAAGCTAAAATGCAGTTTGAAGGCTTCCTGCAGAGCCTTGGGGCTCTGTTTACTGCAGTCAGTCGACTGACCCACTGAGTTCAGTCGAATGACCAGTATCCCGCGGATTTTTGGGGACTGAGTTCAGTCGACTGAACTCAATGAGCCAGTAGACTGACCTGCACCTAGTTGACTTCTATGCCTACTTGAGCCTATCTTTGCACGGTTTCCAAATTTCATCGATTCGTGTTATTTCCCACTTGTTGTTGCTACGACTTTAATGACTCCTATTTTTGGAATTTTTGGGAATATCCATTTTGATGGATTAGATATCGATTTATTGGAATTAATTCACATCTTTGAATGTGGATTTTGATGATTGATTGTTTCTACAATCATTTCTATGATTTGTCACTTTAAAAATATAAAGGTTTTCTATACTAGTAGTAAATATCAAAACCCTTTCTTCAAATGATTTCAACACTATTTTATAACAAATCTCGTTTTCTCAAACCCATTTCCAATCTATTAGTATATACAAACCTTTACCTCACTCGTATGAGAAATCTAATTAAATGACTCAATAAAACAAGTGGTATGAAACGCTTGCGTTTACTTCGCCGGTTAATTCTTGGACTTGTTCGATTTAAACTCTTGTGACAATTTTCTAGTGGAGATCTACAATTTATTCGTAAATATTTAAGTTAAGCTAGTGGTTATGGGACATGAAGCTAAGCTCATATATTTACTAGCTTACTGCAATTGACACTTCTCTTTGATCATGACGATCATTTTATGACTTAGACTAGCATGTGCGATGTCTTTGCTTTTGATTCATTGGATGTACCGTTTGCACTACATCAATGATATGCTTTTGATACATTGGATGTACCGTTTGCATACATCAATGTCTTTGCTTTTGATACATTGGATGTACCGTTTGCACTACATAAATGCCTTTGCTTTTGATTCATTGGATGTACCGTTTGCACTACATCAATGATATGCTTTTGATACATTGGATGTAACGTTTGCACTACTTCAATGTCTTTGCTTTTGATTCATTGGATGTACCGTTTGCACTACATCAATGATATGCTTTTGATACATTGGATGTACCGTTTGCACTACATCAATGTCTTTGTTTTTGATACATTGGATGTACAGTTTGCACTACATCAATGTCTTTGCTTTTGATTCATTGGATGTACCGTTTGCACTACATCAATGATATGCTTTTGATACATTGGATGTATTGTTTGCACTACATCAATGTCTTTGCTTTTGATTCATTGGATGTACCGTTTGCACTACATCAATGATATGCTTTTGATACAATGGATGTACCATTTGCACTACATCAATGTCTTTGCTTTTGATTCATTGGATGTACCGTTTGCACTACATCAATGATATGCTTTTGATACATTGGATGTACCGTTTGCACTACATCAATGCCTTGGCCATCCTTTTCTTGTGATTTCTGGATTTCGTGTGTTGAATTCTGGAATTTATGTTTCACTAACTTTTACGATTGACATTGATATATATGTCATTTATTGTGGCTTGGTGAATGAAATTAGGAGTATGACATTCCTTTTTATCTTTGAGAAGATCTTTGCGATGTTGATTAATCTCTTATTGATTTTTCAATTAGTTATTTATCACAGCTTTGCATTCTGATTATTATACGTTTAGTCATATCTCTTATTCAATATCATTTCATCTGATATTTATAGCTAGACTGATCCGTTTATTATTTTCTTCTTAAATAATACCCGGGTCAGACTGAGATATTACAGGTGCGTCCTCATGACTTCCTATCTGGAACTATCATCTGATTTTGGCTTACTACTTTAGTTTGGTAGTTTTTGTTGTATACGTTTAAGATATAGACTCCTTGATGTATACGTATTCTTTTGTCTAGCACTTGTATCTATTCTTTTTGATATTGTGGATCTTGTTTGACCACTACTCTGATGTACACTTTCATGTGTTATATTCATATCTATTTCCGCCTTTGTGATATGAATTGTCTGTGACTGATTTGTGTTATGCTTACTTCTACATTTGTTTCCGAAGATATTATAGCCACTGTGTAGTAGCTTTGAGTTTGTGTCGGCATGTCGGATTTCCACTTGAAAAGAATTGCATGTTATACTATCTGACATATCGATGCTCGCACAAAGCAATTACACGGATGGTCGCTCCTCAACATCCTGATTCTCCGTGCTAGTTGACGGCATTACACCGTAGTGTCCTTGGCTAGCATGGGTATAGAGGTGGGGCATCACAGCCGCAGCCTATATTAGCTTACATATTTTAACTTGCATAGGTTCTATTTAGTATATAAAGTAAGTTATTTATATACTATAAGGTTTATATAAAATTTTATGATATATGTTAATACGAGTTATCATATATGTAAAGTTTATATTATATGAGTTTAAGATAGTTGTATTTTGAACATCTGGTGCGTCACATATATATATTATATCCAGGCTGCTTTGTGTTGTCATTCTATATTTTACTATTTTAAGATGAGTATATATCATATATTTGTTAAACAACTGGTTGTATAGGATGTTGTGAGTCAGTAGTTAGTTTTATTAACGTTTTGAAATTTTTTTAAGCACGTATGAATATATATGCATATTTATAACTATAATATGTTTCTGGTTATATAAGAGTTAGTTCAGTTTATACATGAACAGTCTGTGTTTATGCCCATATTTTAGAAACAATAGTCAACTTTTGTTCTTTTTGGTTGATATAGGTTATGTCCGGTATTATATTTATACTATTTTGGATTTAAGATGATTTTATAAATACTCTACTTTATAAATTATTTTAATACACATATACAATTTGGAAATTTATATAGGTTGAATATAATATGTTATTGAATGTAAAAATATGGATGGATTTAAATTTTATATATATATATATATAACATTTAATATATATAGAAATAGTTATATATATAAAAAAAGGTTTTTTTTTAGGTATTCATATTTAAACATTTATTTTATCTGTTTGAGAATAAATATATACTAGTTATATAAGTTTGGTACAAAGGTGTTAGTATGTATATTTTTTTTAAGTGTATGTTGATTTTAAACAAAAAATGTAAGCTTGATTTATTTATTTATTTATATGTTTGAAAAACATGAAAATTAAATTTATGATGTTTGAACTTGGAATATAAAATTTCATGTGTGTATATATGGTTATAGGTGGTTATAAAAGTTCGCTTATACCATTTATCTTCATCGTTCCAGCTCTGATCTGATCCATTTCATCAATTCGAGCCAATCAGCTTTGATCGTTGAATTCGTGCCGATTTTGCTTTACTTGGATTTGAAATTTAATTTCAATGTCAGTATCAGTGTGCGTATCCGTGTCTCCTTCTATATTCTCTATCCCCGAAAGGTGAGCAATCACTCATGATTAACATTTTTTTATTCATTAAATTTGATTTCAATTGAAACGACAATTGAAATATGCTGTTATAGTTATTTAAATTTGTTATATATGCTATTATCTGTAACTGTTCACCTGCGGGATATGACACCATATCCTGTTGTTTATATTATATTGTTATTGATGACATATGCCTGTTATTTTATTGTATTTTCTGTTAGCACTCTGCAAGTTCCCTATAGTTTAGAAATCACTATGGGTTGAAATGATACATAACCGAACAGACTTTAGAATAGGAGAAAATCATTATGGGTTGAAATGATAAACCCAAGCGATTTTCATTTAATTGAATTTGGGATTACGGGTTGAAATGATATCCACCCGTATATATTTAGTATACGAATTGAAATGATAAATATCCGTAGCACTTAACTATATGATAGGAAATATATACAGACACCGTTGGTCCATATAAATATTTTGAAAATAATTTCTATAATTTTGGAAATAAATATATGGTTTAATTAATTTGATTTTTAAGATATTATATGAATGAAAATTGTATATATAGATTTATTAGTAATATTTGATTTAAATTAGATTGATTTAATACGTATAATATGGTTAAGTATTTATGTAAATCTATATTTCAAGTAGATTCTCTTGTAATAAATTGAATAATTAAGATTTGGAGATAAATTTGGGTTTATAAAAATGGTATTTAAATAAGGATTTATTTAATTAAATCGATTTGAAATTTTGAATGGGAAATTTAAAGGGTGTGATTTTATAACTGGATTTTTGATTTAAGTGATTTAATGAATATTTCACGTTTAAATAAATTAAAGAAAATATTGAGTAAAATGTAATTTAAGGTTACTTAAATGATATTGAATCTAATAAGGGAGTATTTCAAGACTAAATAATAATGATGTTAAATCGAGATCTATATGAAACTGTTATATAGAACATTTAAATATTAAAGCCTTGAACTATATTGGAATTTAAATGGTTTATGTTGAGATTCGGATCTGTATTTGAAATCAACGTAGTTGAATTTGTTATTTAGCAACTAAATTGAATTAAAATGAAAATTTAGGTTGAACAAAATTTGAATTTATTATTTAGAAAACTAAATTGAATGAAAATTTAGATGAAACGTTGAATACTTAAAGTTTTGAAATATATGGAAATATAAGGGGTATTTGTGATTATAAATCCGAATTTGAGATCGATAAAATTTAAGTGTTTATTTTAGAAATTGAGTTGAATTTAAATTGATAAATTGAGATTGAATTTAATTTGAATGGGAAGGCCGGGTTGATGTTGGAACGATTTGTTAAGTTGAGGAAATTGAAAATACTTTACTGTATAAATTATTTAATATAAATAAATACTATTTTGGGAAATATGGAGATATTTGAAGTGAAAATGAGATTTGGTTTTGAAGTATAAATTAAGCTGAAATGACCACGGTGTTATAGTGTATATTTCTACCTTGTAGAAAGTTCCATGGACCCTTAGAGGATGGTTATCCCAAACATCCTTTAAGTTATTTGTATTTCAGTTGATATTTCACTTGAGTTGGATTTATTAATATAAGAATGTTAATCCTGACTCGAGTGTTTTGTGTTTTGCTTTACGCTCGGGTCAGACTGAGTGATACAGCATTTGAGACTCACCTTTGGAGTTCGGAGCTTCAATTGGAAATCCAACTATCGATTCAGATTCCAGCCTTTCCAGTTGATTGGTTCAGAGAAGTCATCTGTTGCATTGGAGACTTCACTGCATTTGAACTATACGGTTGTATTTTTCTAACTCTGATGTATATAGTAGCTTCATGAACTACTATTCTTTATCTATTCCGCTGCATTATATTACTCTGTGATCTGTGATTGATTTATTTACTGCATATTTTAAGTTTTGCCAAATTTTAATTAACAATTCGGTATTTTGAATTATTCAAGTCGGGTATGTATGGTTTTATTGTCGATCTGAATGGTCCAAAATAACGGGTCATTACAGTAGATAGCAGAGCTTTGGCTCTAGGCAAAACTTAGCATATATGGTAAATTTATTTACAGAATCACTTTCGCTCGAGTTGAATCTCTTCCTTTTGACTCGATTTCCTTTGAATTTTGGAATGTCCCTCGGTTCCGAAATTCATTCTGTCTCTCCCTATTTATATTCGTTTGATTCCGGAGTATCTCATAACTCCACTGAATGATTTGTAAAGGGGGTGAAAACTCCTTTTCAATTGGCATTGACTCACCGAAGATTTATGTATCCTCAGTTTACGATGCTGCTATATCTTGTTATGCCGAATTTTATATCTCTGGCGATCGAATGTCGAATTGCCTCAGAATTCTACACCGATCTAATTTTGGAATCACGGTTAACCGGTAAAGGTCGCCCGCGATTTATAGAAGTATATCCATCTTCTATTTTGCAATTTAATTATCTTATCTTCGATCGAGTCTATCTTCGAATCAGGATTCTATTGATTGGAGTTCCTCTAAATTAAATCTCTATCTTTGTTTTGAAATCCATTATTGAATCATCCTTTGAAAATTGGGTTTTTTTTGTATTTTTGAAATTGTTTATACCGAAATTTTATTTTGATAACTATGATTTTTTTATATATATAAAAGTGAAAATGTTTTCGATAAGGATTATATACCTATATATATAAAGCCAATAAGAAATGTTATTCTATATAAAAAGGTTTTGAAAGGATCTGAAATTTCGAAAAATTATAAGAAATTGATTTATATAAAAATGATTTATAATAGTAGAGTTAAATTTGAAATTCGAGAATTGAATTCCGGTATTTTGAAATTGGTTTTAAGATTTTGGAAAATATATAAAAATAATACGATTTAAAAGTATTTTTCTGAATAAGAAATGTTTCAAATGAGTTCAAATGAATTCCAATAATTTTGAAGAAATTTCAAAGAAGTTTTCAAGAAAATAGAAGTCCAGAACTCACTTATGTCGCTGGAAAATAATTTCGGTGATGAGTGCACGCATCATCGACATTGATTTTCGAGTTTTAGAGTGGGGGAGAGGCCACTTTAATAGCTTCGCTATGCAAGTGATTTTGTAAAACCGTTTTTGATTTCAAATTCCGAAGTATAATTTGATATTTTAGAAAGATATAAGTATATATTTGAAACAATTTAAAATGAGACCGGTGTTCAGTCCTCGAGTTTCGGATTTAATAATTGATTTATTGATTTATTGTTGATTTTCAACTCTTGAATTGAAAATTTGATTTCCCTAACTATTTTGAATGTTCGAACACTTCCAAATCGAGATTAAATTTGAAAAGCTAAGAAATTTTGAAGAGTATAAAATGTTTGATAAAGAATATAAATTTAGTTTTGAAATATTTTGAAAAAAAAATAGTTGAATAATGGTTTTGAGAAAGGTAAATTGGATATTTCACATAGAAATAGATAGTTTAAAAGTTTTAAATAAAAGGGATGATTATAAATTTGGAAATCATTTTGAGTATAATTGATTTTGGGAAAATATTTGGTTTTGAAATTAAATTGGAATTAAAAACCAGTACTTATATGGTGATTTTTGGAAATGAATTGGTTTGACTTGGATTATTTTAATTTGGAAAATGGGATAATTTTCTAAACCTATTATTTTGGGAACTTTGAAATTTAGATATTTAATTTGGAAGAAAATTTGGTGAAATCATATATGATTTTGAAACTGAATTGATATTGAAATGATTTGAAATTTGAGAACCTTATATTATTAAGCACTTGATTTGGGAGTGGTCGAACTTATATAAAATGGATTGTATAAGTATGAAGTTAATTTGAAATCTATTGATTTGAGAGGTACTCAATTTGGAAAGAGATTTTATACAATTGAAGTCTATATAAGTATGATTTGATGTACTATTGATTTGGAAAGTATTCAATTTGGGAAAAATGGAATCCTATATATATGGACTTTATATATGTATGATATTTGAAAGTGATTTGAAAAGGTCCTATATGATATATATTTTCGAAGTAAAGATATGGAAAGTGCCTTCTGCTTGATATCCGCTTTGTGGCCACATCGTGGATTCATTCTATCGATATTATTCTCTCTGATTTTTGGTTTTCCGGATGTAATACTCGAGTGTTCCTACCGTGGCGTAACCCATGGTTTTTTTCTCTCGCGGCTGCATAGCGCAATTGCCTGGCTGAGTCTGGCCTTAGGGGTACGGATTGTTTCCTGGGGGATCCAGGCGTAACCATTGTGTATCCTGCACTCTACTAGTCATCATGGCGTAACTCGCAGGGCTGAGAAAGCTTACGGATACGGATTGTTTCCTAGGGGATCCAGGCGTAACCATTGTGTATCTACGAACCATGGCCGGACAAAGGTTTTGGTTTGGTTGTTTTGTTTGGATTGTACTTTCCATATCTGTTTTAAAGGTTTTTCATGTATTTTCACTGGGTGTTGAAACAAGTCTACTAAGTACTTGAAGAATTCTAGCTTTGCGCCTGATCAACGCATGGTCAGAGTCTGCAAGAACGAGGATAAACTTGTTGAAACATCGAGTGATAAAAGTATTTTCGAAAGCAAAATCTATTTCGATATAATAGTATTTTATCATAAAAGTATTATTATAAAGGTATTTATTATAAAAATATTTTTCCCAACAAAGAAATTTTGTGTTATATTTGAGATTGAAACTCTTATGGTTTGAAATTTACGATTCGTGCCCGATTCTATTCTTTGAATCTACCTTATCTTCTCAGCTTTAGTTGTTCACCTATATTCCATTTCCAGAATCTACCTTCCTTTCCTTTTTGAATATAATCTTTTAAATATTACTTATCTATATACTACATTGGTTAATAGAAAATTTTAGTGGTATAAATATTATTGAAGTTATTAGTTAAATAAAACATATTTAAAGACAATGATTATTAATTTATTGATAATATTTGAAAAGTATCTTGAGATAAATTAAAAAATTCATGAGTTATGGATTTAATGTTTTCAAATAGCTTCTTTAAATATAACTAATGATGTAAATAATTGTTTTCAAATAGTTTTCATATACTTATAAAGGTGTTATTTGAACATATAAATGGTATTTATAAAGGAAGCAAGAAGTTTTACAAATGGGTTTTGAAAAGTATATCTCAAGCAAAATTTATATAGATAAATCAATTATTTACCCCTGACTTTCAATCTACTTTTATTTCTGGTTGTTCTATTCTCCTACCTCGTTCCTTTTCGGGGATGAAAAGTTTTGAGTGGGGGAAAGTGTAACGACCCAATTTTTTTAAATAATTTTTAATAAATTAATAGGTAGAGAATAAATAAGTAACGTATAAATTAATAGGTAGAGAATAAAACATATAAATTAATAGATAGAGAATAAATAGTACAAATTAGTAGGTAGAGAATAAAACGTATAAATTAATAGGTAGAGAATAAAACGTATAAATTAATAGGTAGAGAATAAATAAGTAACGTATAAATTAATAGGTAGAGAATAAATAGTATAAATTAATAGGTAGAGAATAAAACCTATAAATTAATAGGTAGAGAATAAATAGTATAAATTAATAGGTAGATAATAAATAGTATAAATTAATAGGTAGAGAATAAAACGTATAAATTAATAGGTAGAGAATAAATAGTATAAATTAATATGTTGAGAATAAAACGTATAAATTAATAGGTAGAGAATAAAACGTATAAAGTAATAGGTAGAGAATAAAACGTATAAATTAATAGGTAGAGAATAAATAAGTAACATATAAATTAATAGGTAGAAAATAAATAGTATAAATTAGTAGGTAGAGAATAAATAAGTAACGTATAAATTTAGATACGTTACTTTTGTATAAATTTAGCGTATCTTGTACTAACTATATGAAAAAATATATAAGAACAATGCATATATATATTGCCCATGATAAGCATATCTCTCCTTCTTCTTTTCATTCTCTGAAAAAACTCTTCCCCTCATTCCTCTTTGCTCCACGCGTTCACCACATGCTCGATTACCCACAACTGTTTCCTCTCTTCTTTTATTCTTTATATGTAAGTATTTCTTTATATATTATATCTATTTCTTATACTTGTAGCTTTATATATATTCAAGCATACGAAAGGTTTGTTAAAACATAGATTTATATGTATATTTTATTTTATACAAGATTTCAAGTCTCCTGGTGAGTTGGTTTTAGAGCGTATATGTATAATCTGCTTGGTTATATTAAGTTTTTATTTATAATTTTGAAATAGATTTTCATAACACATATTTATTTTTCGGTATGTATATATGATTTCTGCATATTTGGATAAGTTTATGTTGTACAAATTATTATATATATATATATATATATATATATATATTAGTTGTTTGTGTTAGGTATACGCAGGCTATATGGTTTCTGCATATAAAATATATAGCTTTTATAATATTATTATTTATTTTGGCAGAGTATATATTTATGCAAAATATGTTTTGTTAACAGCTTGGTATGATATGTTTATAAAATATGTTATGAAAAAAAAAGGATTTTTGGTATAAATGATTTATGTCAGTTTTCCAATGTAAATGTTAGTAGTATATGAGTTTCACAGTGTATATATGTTAGTAGAAATGACATTTTGTGTATATATAAATTTTACATAAGTTTGATATGTTATTCTTCAATATGTCTGTTTATATAAAGTGGTTTTTGTTTTATATATATATTATTATTATATGATATATATAGTAAAACTAAGTTAATTTTTAATATGTACTGTGTACATAATTTATTGTTGTTTAAGTATATAATGTATTTTGATTTTTTTTTTAAATGGCCGCAGCCTATATTAGCTTACATATTTTAACTTGCATAGGTTCTATTTAGTATATAAAGTAAGTTATTTATATACTATAAGGTTTATATAAAAATTTATGATATATGTTAATACGAGTTATCATATATGTAAAGTTTATATTATATGAGTTTAAGATAGCTGTATTTTGAACATCTGGTGCGTCACATATATATATTATATCCAGGCTGCTTTGTTTTGTCATTCTATATTTTACTATTTTAAGATGAGTATATATCATATATTTGTTATACAACTGGTTGTATAGGATGTTGTGAGTCAGTAGTTAGTTTTATTGACGTTTTGAAATTTTTTTGAAGCACGTATGAATATATATGTATATTTATAACTATAATATGTTTCTGGTTATATAAGAGTTAGTTCAGTTTATACATGAGCAGTCAGTGTTTATGCCCATATTTTAGAAACAATAGTCAACTTTTGTTCTTTTTTGGTTGATATAGGTTATGTACAGTATTATATTTATACTATTTTGGATTTAAGATGATTTTATAAATACTCTACTTTATAAATTATTTTAATACACATATACACTTTGGTAATTTATATAGGTTGAATATAATATGTTATTGAATGTAAAAATATGGATGGATTTAAATTATATATATAACATTTAATATATATATATATATAAATAGTTATATATATGAAAAAAAGTTTTCTTTTAGGTATTCATATTTAAACATTTATTTTATCTGTTTGAGAATATATATATACTAGTTATATAAGTTTGGTATAAAGGTGTTAGTACGTATTTTTTTTTTAAGTGTATGTTGATTTTAGACAAAAAAATGTAAGCTTGATTTATTTATTTATATATATGTTTGAAAAACATGTAAATTAAATTTGTGATGTTTGAACTTAGAATATAAATTTCATATGTGTATATATAGTTATAGGTGGTTATGAAAGTTTGCTTATACAATTTATCTTCATCGTTCCAGTTCTGATCTGATCCATTTCATCAATTCGAGCCAATTAGCTTTGATCGTTGAATTCGTGTCGATTTTGCTTTGCTTGGATTTGAAATTTAATTTCAGTGTCTGTATCAGTGTGTGTATCCATGTCTCCTTCTATATTCTCTACCCTCGAAAGGTGGGCAATCACTCACAATTAACAATTTTTTATTCATTAAATTTGATTTCAATCGAAAGGGCAATTGAATTATGCTGCTGTGGTTATTTAAATTTATTATATATGCTATTATCTGTAACTGTTCACCTGCGGGATATGACACCATATCCTGTTGTTTATATTATATTTTTATTGATGATATATGCCTGTTATTTTATTGTATTTCTTGTTATCACTCTGCAAGTTCCTTGTAGTTTAGAAATCACTATAGATTGAAATGATACATACCCGAACAGACTTTAGAATAGGAGAAAATGGTTATGGGTTGAAATGATAAACCCAAGCGATTTTCATTTAATTGAATTTGGGATTACGGGTTGAAATGATATCCACCCGTATATATTTAGTATACGAATTGAAATGATAAATATCTGTAGCACTTGACTATATGATAGGAAATATATACGGACATCGTTGGTCCATATAAATATTTTGAAAATAATTTCTATAATTGTGGAAAGAAATATATGGTTTAATTAATTTGATTTTTAAGATATTATATAAATGAAAATTGTATATATAGATTTAGTAGTAATACTTGATTTAAATTAGATTGATTTAATACGTATAATATGGTTAAGTATTTATGTAAATCTATATTTCAAATAGATTCTCTTGTAATAAATTGAATAATTAAGATTGGGAGATAAATTTGGGTTTATAAAAATGGTATTTAAATAAGGATTTATTTAATTAAATCAATTTGAAATTTTTGAATGGGAAATTTAAAGGGTATGATTTTATAACTGGATTTTTGATTTAAGTGATTTAATGAATATTTCACGTTTAAATAAATAAAAGAAAATATTGAGTAAAATGTAATTTAAGGTTACTTAAATGATATTGAATCTAATAAGGGAGTATTTCAAGACTAAATAATAATGAGTTTAAATCGAGATCTATATGAAACTGTTATATAGAACATTAAAATATTAAAGCCTTGAACTATATTGGAATTTAAATGGTTTATGTTGAGATTCAGATCTGTATTTGAAATCAACGTAGTTGAATTTGTTATTTAGCAACTAAATTGAATTAAAGTGAAAATTTAGGTTGAACAAAATTTGAATTTATTATTTAGAAAACTAAATTGAATGAAAATTTAGATGAAACGTTGAATACTTAAAGTTTTGAAATATATGTAAATATAAAGGGGTACTTGTGATTATAAATCCGAATTTGAGATCGATAAAATTTAAGTGGTTATTTTAGAAATGGAGTTGAATTTAAATTGATAAATTGAGATTGAATTTAATTTGAATGGGAAGGTCGGGTTGATGTTGGAACGATTTGTTAATTGAGGAAATTTAAAATACTTTACTGTATAAATTATTTAATATATATAAATACTATTTTGGGAAATATAGAGATATTTGAAGTGAAAATGAGATTTGGTTTTGAAGTATAAATTAAGCTGAAATGACCACGGTGTTATAGTGTATATTTCTACCTTGTAAAAAGTTCCATGGACCCTTAGAGGATGGTTATCCCAAACATCCTTTAAGTTATTTGTATTTCAGTTGATATTTCACTTGAGTTGGATTTATTAATATAAGAATATTAATCCTGAATCGAGTGTTTTGTGTTTTGCTTTACGCTCGGGTCAGACTGAGTGATACAGCATTTGAGACACACCTTTGGAGTTTGGAGCTTCATTTGGAAATCCAACTATCGATTCAGATTCCAGCCTTTCCAGTCGATTGGTTTAGAGAAGTCATCTGTTGCATTGGAGACTTCACTGCATTTGAACTATTCAGTTGTATTTTTCTAACTCTGATGTATATAGTAGCTTCATGAACTACTATTCTTTATCTATTCCGCTGCATTATATTACTCTGTGATCTGTGATTGATTTATTTACTGTATATTTTAAGTTTTGCCAAATTTTAATTAACAATTCGGTATTTTGAATTATTCAAGTCAGATATGTATGGTTTTATTGTCGATCTGAGTGGTCCAAAATAATGGGTCGTTACATCTGATGTGAATATGTATTTGTGTGCATGCTCTGTTCTGTTCTAATTTCTAGGCTCAAATTTTTATTTCTATCCTTATCTTTTAATTAGTTCCTGATAGGATGTAAATTATAAATCAAAGTTGTTTGATTTATCTTTGGTTAATATTTAAAAAAAATTAAGTAAGTCAGAAATGAAGCTTGTTGTCTCTGGAAAAAAACATCTGTGCATGTTAGATAAAATCAAAGCTCAATCCTTTTAATTCATAAATCCAGTATTATAAATCGAATACATCAACTAAAATATGATTTTTAACAGAAGAATCAAGATTTTTAGAAATAAGATAAAGGTGCAGTTTGGGTATTGACTGGAATGGGGATATTTGAATTTTTTGGTGATCCAAGAGGTTGAAAGGATCGAGGTTCTTCCAGATGATAGAGGAGTGATCTGTGAATCTTGGAAAATACTTGGAGGCGATGCAATTCATGGTGGAAGTTGCGGCAGTGAAATCTTTTCTGGAACCCTAGTTTAACTAGGTTAGGTTGGTCAATTAACCACGTCCTCTTTAGTGGATCGAGTGCTTCAAGCTTTTGGGTAATGGAAGTAGACATGTAGAGGAAGACGATGTCGGACTTCTAGGGGTCACGGTGATCGGAATTGGGTTGGCGAAGCATTTTCAGGTTTTGGGTTGGTGATGTTCAGTTTGTTCCAGGTTTTGGAATTGGATGCTTGATTTTGATTTCTGGATGTTGGACACGATTTGATGATCGTGGTGGGTTGCAGTGTTGATTTCTGGTGTGTTGCGATCATCGTTGATGATCAATGGTGGCCGGAATCGTGCATATGCACGGTGAAGAAATTTGTCTGATGATGTTTTGGTTAAAAGCAGAGGAGGTTGCTCGAGTTGCTCGAAGTAGTGGGGTAGTTTGCTCGGGGGAGTTTGGTTTGAAACTCGAAGCAAAAGGGGGTTCGGCTCGGGTTTAAAAAATGCTACAGGTTTTTACAGCAACCTACAATGTTTGTTTAAAATTTTAAAATTGAAGATTTTAAATGAAGCAATAGTTTTAAACTAAGTCTTAAATCAAAATTTGAAATCTAGAATTCAAGTTTAAATTTAAATCTCAGTTTTTAAATAATAATAATAATAATAAAGTTTTAAACTTGAATTGTTAAACTACTTTAAAATGGTAGGTAGTTTGAATTTTTAAAAATGAAGTTTTTAAAATGTGAGAAAGCTTGAAGTTAAGTTTAATTAAAGATTTAAATATGTATTTCAGTTTGAAATTAAAGAAGTTTTAAATTTGAAAATTTTAAACAACTTTGTATGTTAAAGTGCATATTTAAATTATTTGAACTTAAAAATGAATTTCGTGTAAACTCTTATAAATTTTCTTTTATAAAACAAGCATTTCTTTGCCATGTAATTTAAAAAAAATTTAGAATTGGTTAAACTTTATTTAAGTTAAATTATATTCATTTTAAATCTCGTATTTGAAATGAAATTTTCAAAGTAAATTCAAAAGTAAATTGATTTCAAATGTTTTGTTAATGAAAATTTAGTCATAATTGAGGATGTTTTTATCTTGAAGTTAAATTAAGATTTAATGATTTGAAATTTATTAAATCAATGAGGTAATTAAGGAATAATTAGTTAATTTAATTAGTTGACTGATTAGGGATTAATAAATAATTGATTAAGGGTTAATCAATTGGTAATTAAGATCATTAATTAGATAATTAACGATCATTAATTAATGATTAAAGATTAATTAAGCAATTAAGTTATAATCAAGGTTAATTAATTAAGTAATTAAGGATTAATTAAGTTACAGTTAACACTTAATTAATTAAATAATTAGAGATTAATTAATGGATAATTAAAGATAAATTAATTTATAATTAATAATGGTCAAAATAAGTCAATTACTTAATGGAAGTAATTAGAGAATAGTTAATGAAGGTCATTAACTAGGATTATTTAATAATTAGTTAATGTGATTAATTTTAATAATTAATTAGATTAATTAATTTAATGATAATCATTTGTGAATTGCTTAAGTGTAATTACTTAATAAAAGTAATTGAGGAATTAATTACTTAATGTAATTAATTGAGTTTAATAAGATTGTTTAAATTGATTAATTAAGTTTAATTAATTTTAAACACTGAATGATTTGATGATAATTACTTAATGTAATTAATGGATTGAAAATTACTTAGTGAAGTAATTAATTGGTAATTACAAGATGTAATTAATTGAAGATGATTTAAGAATGGAAGTAATTTGGATTAAATTGCTTTGTAATTAATCAAGGGATTAATTAAGAAATTAATTAAGGAATAATTAATTTATTTTAAATGAAGTAATTAGAGTTAATTAATTACTGAATGTGATTAACCAAAAGGGATTAATAATTATCGTTTAATTAAGATTAATTACTTATTGTAATTAATTTAAATAAAGAAATTAATTAAATGTAATTAGGGATCATTAATTAATATAATTAATGATGTAATTAAAGTTGATTAATTAATCAATTAAAGGTAATTAATTAATGTAACTAATTAACGATTAATGTAATTAATTATAATTAATTAATTTATGAAGTAATTAAGGATTAATTACTATAAGGGTTTAAGAATAATTAATTTGAGAAATTAATGAAGGGACAATTACTTGAATGTAATTAAGGGTAATTAATCAAGGGTGATTAATTAAGGTGGATAATTTGATGATGATTAATTGATTTGTAATTAATTAATGGCTATGTAAGCAAGATTTATATTGATGAAGTAATTAATTTAATTCACTTTAAATTAATTAGAGGTAGAAGTAATTAATTTAATTTAATTTAAATTAATTATAGATGGTGCGATTAAATAAATCTTTGCTTATGTATGAGTGGATGATGTTTATTGCCTTGAATGCTTTGTGATCTCAGAAATGAGATAAGTAATGCGGTGTGATATGAATGCTTTGGTTGCATTGTGATGATAATATGGATTATCTATTTTGATGATAGCATGGATTATCTGTTTATAATGATAATGTGGATTATCTGTTTATGATGATAATGTTGATTATCTATTGTGATTTGTGAGTTATCTATCTGTGTGTATATAGATAATTGAATTGAATTGTTTTAAACCTTAAAACAACTTGGCCTTAAAAGACACGTTTTAGATTTCGATGAGACCGGGATCGGGTTTCCAAATTTGGATATCTGAAAACCACATCGATCTAAATTAACGATAGGTCGTGAATCTCAAATGAAGACGAAGATTCAGAGTGCAAGGGTTATCGTCGTTAACTCTGAGGGTGATTCCAAAATGAGTGTAACGAGATAATGCCTTCGGTTTCGTTCGAACCCGGAACGAACTTGTATGGATTGAATGCTTTCAGAACATAGTTTGGTGGACGATGAGCATTCTAAGTGATGTGTTCTATAAAGGTAATCGTAGCCTCAAGCCTCATTAACCGGGAATGGCTAAAACAGAGGAGGTGCAGCAAGGCTAAGTGGGTCATGCCCAAGTAGGACGAGATTTTCCTCTGTCTAGAGGTCCATTCTATTCGGCTGTGTGGACAGTTGTGAGCTCCAACTGTCGATGTTGTCTTGTTCGGGACTGTCTAGTAAGGGATGGTTCCGGCTTTGTGTTGTAGGGGATAGGAAGTAATCCTCGGTACGTTGATCTAGGCCACGTACTGTGACGGGCGGTACCCGAATAGCCCTACCATTGTATGGAATCCAATCTTCAATAAGTGTCGTACGTATTAGTTGTGCCCAACTACGTTGGAACATGAGATGTAAGCATTCCAGCTATTTTTGTATTTTACTCGAAAACCATAGACCTATTATAATATCACTGGATTTCCTATCAAATGTTTTGGTTAGCGTAAGGTAAAAACTTTTCCATGTTTATGTGTGGGAGGTCTTACTTGATACCTTTTCTTTTCAAAGGTTTTCAAAAGTTAAGCAACCTTAACCTGTTACTCACACCAGACCCATGTCTGACCCGGAGTTTATCTTCTGTTTTCTTAAACTCTTAGGTACTCAAATTTTTACGAGTAGCCAAGGGATTTAGGTTAGCTTTGACGAATTGTAAAGGAGCAATGGAGCAGGAGGCTTCATCGTGTAGATATATAGTGTTCCGCTGTGTTGGTTTCTTTGAGTAGTTTCCTTGTATTGTATTGAGTTGTATAACTAGACAGATGTTTATAACTGTCTAGTATGTGATGTATAATCTGTGTAACTCTGATAATGGTTGTAAACTATGTAATGTTTGTGTTATTGGTATAATTTATTCCTTCCGCTATTGAGATTTTGATGTTGTTTCTTCTTTCTTCTCTTTCTTTTCTCTTTTCTGTCCCTTTCTTTCTTCAAGATGATGCGATTTTCTGTGATGAGAAAGTCGGGTCATCTCATTTTGGTATCGGAGCACTAGGTTGAGCGAATACCTAGGCTCTGGAGTGGTGTCTATCCTGAGAGAGCGTATTTGTAATTTTGATATATATAAATATATTTACTTGTTCCACCTATCTATTGGGTTACCTATTCAGGTTTTCCAATATAAGTTATAAAGGTAGATGGGGCAGTGGTGTGTGTAACACAACTATCATTGGTTGGAGTTTGAATGTTTGAGGTTGGAAGTGTACCGGGCGAGACTGTATACCCAATACCGTCTCGAGTGAGCTTTGCAGTGGTGTACGGATTTCATCGATCTCTAAAGAAAACTTGTTAAGGTTCGGAGTCTATTTTTAGAAGTTGGATGAGTATAGTATGGATCTGTCGGTTAGGCAGAAGTGAGTGATGGTATCTTGATACCTCAGGAAGTAGGAGCTGCGTGATGAGATGCAGTGACTATGGATGTTCCCGAAGTTGTTTTCTTTGGAACAAGTTTAGGGAAGTGAGTCTGCTTCGATGTTGTGGCTGAGTTCAGCATGATGTTTCTGTTTGATTTGAAGTCCGAGTTTCTCGAAGAGCTTTGATTAGGAAATCTTTGGCATTTGTGGCAGCAGTGCAGCTCGGAGTGTTCTGTGTTGGCAGGTAGTTTTTTGGCTTAGCAATTTTTCTGGAAGTGGAGTTCAGAAGCAGCTGAGTGGATCCTTTTCTTCGATGGATTGGTTAGATAAGTGTAAGCTGTTTTTTTGGTAAAGGGATAACAGTTTTCCTTGGATATAATTTGGATTGATCGCAAAAGTGGCTTGCAATTGTTTGAGTGTTCTCTTGGGTTATCGGAGTTTTTTCGGACGTCTTCAAGGAAGTCAGAAGTTTGTCCGCATCTGGAGATTGAGTTTTCTTATCAACTAGGATTCCGGGAGCGCTACCGGTGGTTCAGTTTAGTTGAAGGATGGTTCTTAGAGATGGAGTTTAATGAAGTAGCTCAGGTTTTGGGTGAAGCTTCTGAGTTTTCTTATGGATCAGAAGAACCATATTTCTGGGATGTGTTGTCTAGTTGTGCTCGTGTTCCTCATCAGCATTCTTATCTACTTCGGATCAGAGTTGTGCAACGGAAGCAGTTTGGGAGTGATTCTGTTTTTCTTTTCCGGACAGGAGAAGTGAGTACAGTCTTCTATTTGTGGAATAGAGTTTGTGTTCCTGGATCTTGGTTGATCTTAAGGAGATCATTGTGTTAGGTTGATTGGTTTTGTTTGTTTCTAGAGGCATCGGCGAAGGTTGAGCTGATCAGTAAGGTTGTAGGCAGCCCAGGATCGTCCAGAGACTTCTGTGGATAAGAGACGGAGGAATTTTGATTTTGAACTCGGAGATTTGATTTTGGATAGGTTTTCTCCGATCTAATGGAGCTATAAGATTGGGTAAGTCTGAGAAGCTAGATCTGAAGTGTTTTGGATCTTTTCTGTAAGAATAAATGATTGATCTACAGGATTGAATTGCCAGTTTGGATAACTGGGATTCGATGAGTTTCACGTATCTCTGAGGGAATACGTGTATGATTTATCTATGATTTTGGAACCAGCAGTTCGGAAGGTTTTGGTTGTTGAGTCAGACTCGTCTGTAATCTGATATCCTGTCTAGTGTTGTAGATCTAGATGAGTAGGAGCTCTGTAGCTTAGTAGTATGGAATGTTTGGATTCTGTAGAGCGAGTATCCCGATATTTATACTTGGGAAACTCGAGGAAATTCTATCCATAATTTTGCCTGGATAGTTAGATTTGTTTGATTGGATGAATTGGTTGCTATAGTTGTTAGCATATGTTCGATATATGCTCGTGTTTTAAAATTAAATCTTAAATGAGATTATTAAATTACCTTTGTTTTAAATTTCGGGGACGAAATTCTTTTAAAGGGGAAGGATTGTAATATCCCAGAATTTTTGACAATATCAATTTAATAATCTGTATTAAAATTTAATTGATTTGATAATTTTTGTTAATAAAATTTTAATTGATTTAATAATCTTCCTTTAATAAATATTTAATTGGTAGATTTTATCTTTTAAAGCTAATAAATTGGTTTCTATTTATATATAAATATATGGTTTATATTGTAAATAGATTAGCTTAGTTTTAAATTTAATAAATAAAGCATACTTTCTAATTCCAATATTTTTAGTAATTTGAAAATTTGTTTTTATTTAATATAAAGCTTTTCAAAGTTATTAAATAAATAATCTTGGTTTAAATTTAATAAATGAATCTTGATTTCAAACTAATATATATATTAATAATTTGGAAATTTTGATTTAATTTAATATTAAGTTTTTCAAAGTTATTTAATAATGAAATATATGGTTTTAAATTGTTAAGATAAATGTTTAAATGTTTAAAATGATTTTGGCTTAAGATTTAAATATAAATGAATTAACAAAAAGGGTTGCTTTGTTTTCTTTTTAAAATATAGCTTAATAAAATACGTAATTTATTAATGAAGGAGAAATAATTTCTTTTATAATTATTTTAATTTGATAATGAGTTATTACTAAAAACAATATTAATAATGTATTGTTTTTACAAATAGATTCTTAATAAAAATAGCATTGTTATTTCAAATTGAATTTTAGAATTTGATTTGAATTTGAATATAAAATTTTGAAATCCAAAGTATAGATTTTAAATTGTTTTCGATTTCTAAATATATGCATAAGCTTTTATTTATACGTATAATTGGTTTTTTATTTCTTTTAAAAAAAATTCTATACATATAAAATACTAAAAACTTATATATTAACATTTAAATTAAATACAAATTACTTTAAAAAGGACATGTGTTGTTTTCCTAAGCTTCATATAACAAATGTTAGAAGATAAACATTCCAATTTGACAAATGTTAAAATTTTGTACAAGTGTCCTTATTTATTTTTATTTTTATTTTCTTTTGTTATATTAAATCACAAAATCTAGTTATATAAATGCATTTGCCTCTCACCTTTCTTCCTTTTTCTATCCTTTATAATTCAAAGTTAGAAACAAATCTGAGAACAACTTCCTCAGAACCATTTATAAAACCAGAAATCCATCTAACCCTTTTCAAATTGAGATCATTTCCCTGTAATCCACTTTCCAATTCAAATATGCAAGCCTATAACTCATTTTCAAATGCAAAACCTGTTCTCATGAAAATCAAACTCCTCATATCAAATCTATAGCCTGCCATTTCAAGCAAAAGCAAATTTTCATTTTGTCTTAAATCTGGAAATTGATGTTGCATGCAAATCTGCACATCTTCAAACCAAGGCAATTGCAGTTTTAAACCAAGTCTGCATCTTCAAATCAATGCACCTGCATTTTCAAAGAAAACTTCATTTTCAAGCACACAAGCTTTTATAGAAGCATGTCAGTTTTTAAAGGAGTTCAAAGTATCAAAAGACTGTTTTCAAAAATCAGGAGCATTTCAGTTAAAAGAGTTCAAAAGCTTTTCAAAATCTGGAAGCTATGTTCATTTTGAATCAAGTGAGTAACTTTTAAAAATTAAAATTTAAAAATTGGTTGCATGCTTGTATGCTGAAATGAATAAGTATTGCATGTGTTTATAGGTAAATGTCTGATGTGAATATGTATTTGTGTGCATGCTCTGTTCTATTCTGATTTCCAGGCTCAAATTTTTATTTTTATCCTTATCTTCTAATTAGTTCCTGATAGGATGTAAATTATAAATCAATGTTGTTTGATTTATCTTAGGTTAATATTTAAAAAAAGTTAAGTAAGTCAGAAATGAAGCTTGTTGTCTCTGGAAATAAAAAAAACATCTGTGCATGTTAGATAAAATCGAAGCTCAATCCTTTTAAGTTGTATATCTAGTATTATAAATCGAATACATCAACTAAAATATGATTTTTAACAGAAGAATCAAGATTTTTAGAAATAAGATAAAGGTGCAGTTTGGGTATTGACTGGAATGGGGATATTAGAATTTTCTGGTGAACCAAGAGGTTGAAAGGATCGGGGTTCTTCCAGATGATGGAGGAGTGATCTGTGAATCTTGGAAAATACTTGGAGGCGAGGCAATTCATGGTGGAAGTTGCGACAGTGAAATCTTTTCTGGAACCCTAGTTTAACTAGGTTAGGTTGGTCGGTTAACCACGTCCTCTTTAGTGGATCGAGTGCTTCAAGCTTTTGGGTAATGGAAGTAGACATGTAAAGGAAGACAATGCCGGACTTCTAGGGGTCACGGTGATCGGAATTGGGTTGGCGAAGCATTTTCAGGTTTTAGGTTGGTGATGTTCATTTTGTTCCAGGTTTGGGAATTGGGTGCTTGATTTTGATTTCTGGGTGTTGGACACGATTTGATGATCGTGGTGGGTTGCAGTGTTGATTTCTGGTGTGTTGCGATCATCGTTGGTGATCAATGGTGGGTGGAGTCACCGTGCATATGCACGGTGAAGTAATTTGTCTGATGATGTTTTGGTTAAAAGCAGAGGAGGTTGCTCGAGTTTCTCGAAGTAGTGGGGTAGTTTGCTCGGGGGAGTTTGGTTTGAAACTCGAATCAAAAGGGGGCCATTGGCTCGGGTTTAAAAGATGCTACAGGTTTTACAGTAACCTGTAATGTTTGTTTAAAATTTTAAAACTGAAGATTTTAAATGAAGCAAGAGTTTTAAACTATGTTTTAAATCAAAATTTGAAATCTAGAATTCAAGTTTAAATTTAAATCTCAGTTTTAAAAAATAATAATAATAAAGTTTTAAACTTGAATTGTTAAACTACTTTAAAATGGTAAGTAGTTTGAATTTTTAAAAATGAAGTTTTTAAAATGTGAGTAAGTTTTAAAGTTAAGTTTAATTAGAGATTTAAATGAAATAAAAGAAGTTTTGAATTTGAAAAATTTAAACAACTTTGTATGTTAAAGTGTATATTTAAATTATTTGAACTTAAAAATGAATGTGGTGTAAACTCTTATAAATTTTCTTTTATAAAACAAGCATTTCTATGCCATGTAATTTAAAAAGGTTTTTAGAATTGTTTAAAATTTTGTTTAAGTTAAATTATATTCATTTTAAATCTCATATTTGAAATGAAATTTTCAAAGTAAATTCAAAAGTAAATTGATTTCAAATGTTTTGTTAATGACAATTTAGTCATAATTAAGGATGTTTTTATCTTGAAGTTAAATTAAGATTTAATGATTTGAAATTTATTAAATCAATGAGGTAATTAAGGAATAATTAGTTAATTTAATTAATTAATTGATTAAGGATTAATAAATAATTGATTAAGGGTTAATCAATTGATAATTAATCTCATTAATTAGATAATTAAATATTATTAATTAATGATTAAAGATTTATTAATTAAGCAATTAAGTTATAATCAAGGTTAATTAATTAAGTAATTAAGGATTAATTAAGTTACAGTTAACACTTAATTAATTAAATAATTAGAGATTAAGTAATGGATAATTAAAGATAAATTAATTTGTAATTAATAATGGTTAATCTAAGTTAATTACTTAATGGAAGTAATTAAAGAATGGTTAATGAAGGTCATTAACTAGGATTATTTAATAATTAATTAATGTGACTAACTTTAATAATTAATTAGATTAATTAATTTAATGATAATCATTTGCGAATTGTTTAAGTGTAATTACTTAATAAAAGTAATTAAGGAATTAATTACTTAATGTAATTAATTGAGTTTAATGAGATTGTTTAAATTGATTAATTAAGTTTAATTAATTTTAAACACTGAATGATTTGATGATAATTACTTAATGTAATTAATGGATTGAAAATTACTTGGTGAAGTAATTAATTGGTAATAACAGGATGTAATTAATTGAAGATGATTTAAGAATGGAAGTATTTTAGATTAAATTACTTTGTAATTAATCAAGGGATTAATCAAGAAATTAATTAAGGAATAATTAATTTATTTTAAATGAAGTAATTAAAGTTAGTTAATTACTGAATGTGATTAATCAAAAGGTATTAATAATTATGGTTTAATTAAGATTAATTACTTATTGTAATTAATTTTAATAAAGAAATTAATTAAAATCTAATTAGGGATCATTAATTAATATAATTAATGATGCAATTAGAGTTGATTAATTAAGATTAATTAATCAATTAAAGGTAATTAATTAATGTAATTAATTAAGGATTAATGTAATTAATTGTAATTAATTAATTTATGAAGTAATTGAGGATTAATTACTGTAAGGGGTTAAGAATAATTAATTTGAGAAATTAATTAAGGGACAATTACTTAAATTTAATTAAGGATAATTAATCAAGGGTGATTAATTAAGGTGGATAATTTGATGATGATTAACTGATTTGTAATTAATTAATGGTTATGTAAGCAAGATTTATATTGATGAAGTAATTAATTTAATTCACTTTAAATTAATTAGAGATAGAAGTAATTAATTTAATTTATTTTAAATTAATTATAGATGATGTGATTAAATAAATCTTTGCTTATGTATGAATGGATGATGTTGATTGCCTTGAATGCTTTGTGATCTCAGAAATGAGATAAGTAATGCGGTGTGATATGAATGCTTTGGTTGCATTGTGATGATAATATGGATTATCTACTTTGATGATAGTATGGATTATCTATTTATAATGATAATGTAGATTATCTGTTTATGATGATAATGTTGATTATCTATTGTGATTTGTGAGTTATCTATATGTGTGTATATAGATAATTGAATTGAATTGTTTTAAACCTTAAAAAAACTTGGCCTTAAAAGACACGTTTTGGATTCGATGAGACCAGGATCGGATTTCCAAATTTGGATATCCGAAAACCACATCGATCCAAATTAACGATAGGTCGTGAATCTCAAGTGAAGACGAAGATTTAGAGTTCAAGGGTTATCGTCATAACTCTGAGGGTGATTCCAAAATGAGTGTAACGAGATAATGCCTTCGGTTTCGTTCGAACCCGGAACGAACTTGTTTGGATTGAATGCTTTCAGAACATCGTCAGGTGGGCGATGAGCATTCTAAGTGATGTGTTCTATAAAGGTAATCGTAGCCTCAATCTTCATCAACCGAGAATGGCTAAAACATGGGAGGTGCAGCAAGGCTAAGTGGGTCATACCCAAGTAGGACGAGATTTTCCCCTGTCTAGAGGTCCCTTTTATTCGGCTGTGTGGACAGTTGTAAGCTCCAACTGTCGGGGTTGTCTTGTTCGGGACTGTCTAGTAAGGGATGGTTCCGGCTTTGTGTTGCAGGGGATTGGGAGTAATCCTCGGTACGTTGATCTAGGCCCCGTACTGTGACGGGCGGTACCCCAGTAGCCCTGCCATTGTATGGAATCCAATCTCCAATAAGTGTCTTATGTATTAGTTGTGCCCAACTACGTTGGAACGTGAGATGTAAGCATTCCATCTATTTTTGTATTTTACTTGAAAACCCTAGACCTATTATAATATCACTGGATTTCCTATCAAATGTTTTGGTTAGCGTAAGGTAAAAACTTTTTCATGTTTATGTGTGGAAAGTCTTACGTGATACCTTTTGTTTTCAAAGGTTTTCAAAAGTTAAGCAACCTTAACCTGTTACTCACACCAGACCCATGTCAGACCTGGAGTTTATCTTCTGTTTTCTTAAACTCTTGGGTACTCAAATTTTTACGAGTAGCCAAGGGATTCAAGTTAGCTTTGACAAATTATGGAGGAGAAATGGAGGAGGAGGCTTCAGCGTGTAGATATATAGTGTTTCGCTGTTTTGGTTTCTTTGAGTAGTTTCCTTATATTGTATTGAGTTGTATAACCATACAGATGTTTATAACTGTCTAGTATGTGATGTATAATCTGTGTAACTCTGATAATGGTTGTAAACTATGTAATATTTATGTTATTAGTATAATTTATTCGTTCCGCTGTTGAGATTCTGATGTTGTTTCTTCTTTCTTCTCTTTCTTTTCTCTTTTCTATCCCTTTCTTTCTTCAAGATGATGCGATTTTCTGTGGTGAGAAAGTTGGGTCGTCTCATTGTTGATTTCCATCACTTAAAGAGAGAATTTCTTCCATGTGATGTATGTATAGCCCTATAGTTATTGTAAATACACATGTTCTATATAGTTCTCTTGGATTTAGGGTATTTAGTTGGTTGTTTGAAAATACTTCTAAGTCATTTTCTATATTTATTATTTCTTATAATTGAGACTGTGAATTTATAGATCTCCTTAGAATACTATCCATCCGAGTGTTTGTGGCTAGGTTATTACTTTCTGTAGGTCTGTCCATTAAAGTTCTGGATGGGCCTATAAAAGATCTTCTATTCATCATATTGTGTCTAATTTTTTAAATGTTAAAAAGCCGATTTTGGTGTTTTTACCCTTATCGGTATCTACTGGTCCTAGATTTAAGTTTGATATTTTTTCAGTTAGCTGGTTGATATCATATTCTTTTTCTTGTGTAGATTTATCTAAGTTATTTAATTTTCTATCTAGGTTTGTAATTTGTTTATCCATTAAATCTAGTTTATCTTGTTTGTGTTAACATTGCTATTATGGTGTTGGCCATTAAGCATAATACATTATCTGCTTTACTTGAAAAATTGTCTTTATTATATCCTACTGCTAATGTATCAGTTTGTTTTAATGACATGTTAACATATTCTTTAGCTTTAGAATAATGTTTATTATCATATCCCATATTAATTTTATTATATATATTTTATTTCTTGTAACATTTACTCAAGTTTTTGTACTTGTAGTTCAAAATGTCTTTTATTTTCCTCTGATTGATTTTTAATCTGCAAGATTAAGTCTTTAGATTGTATTTCAATTTCTTTAGGCTTATTTTCTTCAATCATTTGCCTTAATGAATTTATATCTTGTTTATTTAGGAAAATTTTGAGTTGTAGAGCTTTAAACTTCTTGGTTAGTTTCTGTATGATATTATCGAACTCATCTATTTTTTGTAATCCTGTTTTGAGATAATTTTGATTATCTTGTATCTGTTAGAGTTTTTTGTTTCTAAAAGTCATACTTTCTGAAATAAGCTCTACTAGCCTATAGTACTTTTCATTATACCAATGTAGAGAATCTCCTAATTCAATGACTAGATCTATTATGGAGTTTAGATGATTTGATTCAAAATCTAACGTATGTTTATGTGATATTCCGGAATTTCAAACCAAATTTAAATGGGATAATCTCCATTTTAAATTAATTAAAATTGATAAAATTGTTATTTTAAACAATAATAATAATTGTGTTATAAATATATTGATTTAAATAAAATTAATACATACAAATGGAAAATGTATTTGTTAAAATTATATGCACATATCAAATTGATTTTTAAATTTAATTTGAAATTTAATTTGAATTTCAATATTTAAATTGAAATTCAAAGATAATTATTTATATTTTAAAACATACTTTGGTTTTAAGGTGTATTTTTATGATTTTATTTAGAATATAAAATTTGTTTTATATTAATTTATGTTAAAAGAAATTGATTTATATAAATTAAAATGTAATTATAAATTAGGATATTAATTATAAAAAACATTTAAAAATCTATTTTTGCATGAGAACTACATGTATTAACTTGTAAAACCCTCTAATAACATATGTTAAGAGATTAAACATGTTTAATGACAAGTGTCACATTTTTATTTTTATTTTATTTTCTTAATTTTAATAAATCAAAAATCTGATCTATATAACTTAACTTCTTCATCTTCATTCATTTTCCCATCTCATTTTCTAAAAAGCAAGAAATAAACCACTAATTCATTCACAAATCTGAAAATTTTATCAGCTTTCACCCTTTCAACCAAAATTGAAACATAAAATCAAGATCATTTCAAAAATTTCAAGTCTGCAAGTCATTTCATAGCCTGGTTTCAACTAGCATTTTCTCTGATTTCAAAAGGGCTTAAGCATTTCAATTGCTTTTAAAGGAACCTGGTCATTTCGACAAAGCACCAGTGAAAAAATCAAATCATTTAATAACTAAACATCCCGGCATTTCCAGTTTGTAAGGATCTACGATACAACTTTTCCAGATTTGCAAAAAAATTAGCCTCTGCTTAAAGATAAGTATCAGGTGAGTAAACATTGCTTGTTTTAATCCAAATCTGAATGTATGAGTTGAATTTAGAAGCTTGGTGAAAATTGGTTTGCATGCAGTTGAACTTAATATATTTGAATGCCTGTGTTGAAATTTCAAAATGTTCATCTCTGTTTTTCTAAAAGTACAGAGTACAACTTTAATCAAAATTCATTTTCTCTCATTCCAATCTTTGTTAGATATAGATATTTAAACAAAATATGTTTGTTTTAGATTAAACTAAGTTTTAAAAATATTTTTAAGTTTAATAGATAGAAATATTGTCTGGAAAAAAATAAAGCACAGTGGAACTTAAGTCTGTGTTAAAATTAAATACATTGATTTGTAAATTCAATTGTGTAATCTAAATTATCTTTACAAAACTTGATTCTTGCAACAAATATCTCGAATTTTAGATAAGTTTTGGCATTGCATTTTGGTGTTGACCTGAGATGTGATTTCGAGCAATATCAGGCGACAGTGTTGATTTTGGGGGCAGGGGCTTTGTCTGGGGATGGCTTAGCATACAATGAAGTTGAGAAAAATAGTGGTAGAAGCGTACGGTCGCCGAGACATCGGCAATTGACAAATTGGTTTTGAAACCCTAGTTCTGTCGTGGGTTGAAGAGTGGGTCATCGGTGCTTCTATGGTGTATCAAGCTGTATGAGGGTTGGGGTAGTGTTGACGCGGAGTCTAGAGGTGTCATTGGCGAAGTTTCGGTGGCTCTGGTGAAAGGCGATGGTCGTTCGAGGCGTTTTTCGGTGTTTGTGTGTTTCCAGTTTCAACTGGAAGTCTCAAATTCGATTTGGGTTTAGCGACTTCGGTTTGAGGGTCGGAAATGGATGGGTGGTTGATCACCGACATGTGGAGCGAATCGCCATAGGTTTCGACGTCGTTGATGGCCTGTGCACGTGCACAATGGCGTTGGTCGTGCCTTAGTTGTTGAGTTCATGTGCGATTCAAAGTGTGGCTTGGGTGGAATGGGTTGAAGCTCGAGACTGTACTCGTGTTAGTGTAGTATTTCCTATTCCAGTTTTGTAAAGTTTAAAACTAAACTAAAAAAAGAAAAGATGAGGACGAGAACTCGAGTCAGTACTCGAGTTAGAAGCGGGTCAAACACAGAACAAGGTTAGAATGTTTTTTTAAAAAAAAGTTTTATGAAAGATAATTTTAAAGTTAAACTTAAATTAGTTTAAACTACTATATGATAATGTTTAAACTATTTGATTTTAAGATATTTATACTTTGTTAACTAAAATTTAAGATGTTTATCTATTCTTTTAAATTTAATTTTTAAAAGTAATTAAGTTTAAATAAAGATGAAATGTTTTAAATATGTAATAATTTTAAAGTAATTAATGGAATTGATTTATTTTGAAAGTTAATTAAGTTTATATGATTAAAGATTATTTTAAATAATAAGTAATTAAAGTTAAATTAATTAATAATTATGGCTTAATTAATTTATAAAGGTTTAACTAATTAATTATGGATCAATTAATTAAGAATTACGAATTAATTTAATTAAGTAATTAAGGATTGATTAAATTATAATTAATAGTTAGTTAATTAAATAATTAAGATTAATTAATCAATGATTATTAATTAACTAATTAAGTAATTAGTGATTAATTAATTAATGAATAAGAATTAAGTAATCAAGTAATTAGGATTAATTAATTAAGTAATTAAGTATGAATACATTAAGTAATTAAATATTAATTAATTTATAATTAATAGTTAATAAATTAATGATTAATAATTAATTAATCAAATGATTAAGGTCAATTAATTATAATTAATTAAATGATTGAGATAAATTAATTATAATTTGAAACTAATTAATTAAGTAATTAAGATTAATTAATTGTAAATAAAGGATTAATTAATAATTAATTAAGGAATGATTAATTTTTAATCGAGTTTTATTAGTTAATAATTAAGGTTATTAATTAATAGTTAAAGAAAAATTAATTGATTAATTAATTAATTAAAGATTAATTAATTGATTATGGGGTTAATTAAGAAGTAATTAATTAAATGATTGCAATTAATTAATTAATGATTGGTTAAGCAAGGAAAAGTGCTTAATTCTTAAGTAATTAATTTAATTTGAATTAATTAAATTAATTATAACATGAACTAGAGATATGCATGCTTATGGATGATTGTTATGAGTTGAATGTCTGGGTTTGGTTGTATTGAATGATAATCTGTGATATTCTGTGATGAGATATGGTATATCTGTGATAGATATTTGTTATTATCTATGGATAATGCTGTGTGGATTCAATATTTTAAATTGAATTAGATTGTTTAAAACTTAAACAACTTGACCTTTAAAACACGTTTGGATCTCAATGAGACCGGGATCGGGAATCAAGTTTGATTATCTGAAAACCACATCGATCCAAGTTAAACGTTAGGTCGTGACATCTCAAGTGAAGATCGAGATGGAGTTTTAGAGTGCAAGGGTTATTGTCGTTAACTTTGAGGGTGATTCTAAAATGAGTGTAACGAGATAATGCCTTCGGTTTCGTTCGAACCCGAAATGAACTTGTATGGATTGAATGCTTTCAGCACATCGTCAGTGGACGATGAGCATTCTAAGATAGATGTGTTCTATAAAGGTAATTGTAGCCTCAAGCCTCGTCAACCGGGAATGGATAAAGAAGGGGAGGTGCAGCAAGGTTAAGTGGGTAGCATCCTAGTAGGACGAGATTTACCCCTATCTATAAGTCCCTTTTAATTTGGCTGTGTGGGCAGTTGTTGGCCACAACTGCGGGGTTGTCTTGTTCGGGACTGTCCAGTAAGGGATGGTTCCAGCTTTGTATTGGAGGGGATTTAGGGTGGATCCTCAGTACGGTGATCTAGGCCCCATACTGTGATGGGCAGTACCCCAGTAGCATTGCCATTGATGGAAACCCATTCTTCCTACGTGCCCTTACGGTTTTGATTGTATTACCCACTTTTGTGGCTTGTAGCTGGAATTTAATGAATGTAACAATTTCGACTATTTTCTATTTACTTGAAAACCCTTGACCCTATTATAATATCACTGGATTTCCTATCAAATGTTATGGTTAGCGTAAGGTAAAAACTTACCCGTGTTTATGCGTGGGAAGTCTTACGTGATACCTTTTGTTTTCAAATGATTTTAAAGTTAAACAACTTAAACCTGTTTACTCACACCAGACCCATGTCTGACCTGGAGTTATTTTTTTTAAACTCTTGGGTGCTCAAATTTTTATGAGTAGCTAAGTGATCAGGTTAGGATTGTCAAATATTTTGGAAGCTGGAGCTGGAGTCCAGACGTATCTATCTATCTATCTATATCCGATGTGTTGTGACTTTTGGGATGATGTATTTTGGGATGTAATGGTTAGACGGACCTATATAAATGTCTAATGTAATGAAGTTGTATTATTTTGTGTACTCTGATATGTAAAAAATATGTAATGGATACGTGTAATATTATATTTTGTTCCGTTTCCGCTGTGAGATTCTGATGTTGTTCTTCTTTCTTTCTATCTTTTCTATTGCTATCTCTTTCTTTTCTTATTGATGATACGTCTTTCTGTGGTTTGAAAGACGGGTCGTCACAGTTGGTATCAGAGCATTGGTTGAGAAACACCGAAGCTTTGGAGTAGTATCTATCTTGAGAATGTGTATTTGTAATTTCCTTATATAACTATATCCCTATCTAAGTTGGTTGGATTACCTGTCTAGGTAGCCAAAATGAGTTCAAGAGGCAGAAGGGGCAGAGTAGTAGGAAGCACATCAGCTAAGGATAGGAGAGGTCAGGTAGATAATGAGGCTGTTAATCCCACACCGTCTTCAGTCAGTTTTGCTGCTTTATGCAAAGACTTCATCAACCTTAGAGGTAAACCGTTTGAAGCGTTAGAGACTATAATTGAGGTCCAAGCTTGGCTACGCTCTTGCGAGTGAATCTTTAAGAGTATGAAATTGTCAGATGAGCAAAAGAGGGTAATGGCTTCATGGCAATTACAAGAAGGTGCTGCAGCCTGGTGGGATGTATTCATAGCAAATGTCTCTGAGGACGATATGTCTTGGGAAAGATTAAAAGAGTTGTTTGAGGAGAAATTCATGCCAATAGCAGGGAAAACTCATCTGTACTGAAAATTTCTGAATTTGAAGTAAGGGATCATGACTATAGCGGAGTACAAGACCAAGTTCAACGAACTATCTTGCTATGGACCAGGACACATTGATACTCCTCTCAAAAAGAACGAGATGTTTATGCATGGATTAAGGCCAGAATTTCATGGAAAGATGACGGTGCATTTGAAAGGATCTTTTGTGGAGTTAATTGATATAGCGTTGAGTTATGAGGATTTAATGAATAAGAGACCAGTGGCACCAGTAGCATCATCTGGAGGGAATACTTCCAACCCAAATAAGTGGAAGTTCAATCCCAATTGGAAAAAGCAAAACAAGAAGAAGCCTGGAAGCAACAGTGTACCTCACAAGTGCTATAATTGTCAGCAAGTTGGACATTTGGCTAATCAGTGTCCTCAAGGAAGAAAGCAGCAGCAGCAGCTGCATCAAAGTGGACCGGGTTGGGCTTTGGTTCAGAAATCTCTATGCTTCAACTACCACCAACCAGGACATATGATCAAGGATTGCCCGCTACTTCATAAAGCCCAGCAGAATAAGGTATTTGCTTTGGAGGGTGCACCATCAACTTCATCTAAGGGAAAGGGAGTATTGGAAGGTACATTACTTTTAGATGGCAAGTATATTAAAGTTTTGTTTGATTCTAGTGCTTGTTTTATTTCTCTGGAATCTATAGAGAAGTTCTTTCTTACCCCTAGTACTGTAGACAATCCCACCTTTGTATCTAATCTTATAGGGGGTAACCAAATTAGATATGATCTGTAAGGATTTGAGGATTTCCTATCTATCCCATAGTTTTTCTTGTGACCCTTATGTGTTGGATTTTAAGGGGTTTGACCTTATATTGGGGATGGATTGGCTTGATAAATATAAGGCTGTCCTGAATTATGATGAGAGAATAGTTTCATTGGAAACTGATCTGGGTAGAATTGCTAGAGTGATGTGTGATAATTCTGGAATTCACTTGAGTAGTCTTTTACATGGAGTTGAGACTTCTCAAAAGGAGGTTGAAGATATTGATCTGGTCCTAGATTTCTCAAATGTATTCGAGCAAGTCAAGTGTTTACTGCCGCACCGAGAGATAGAGTTTCGCATTAATTTGGTTCCAGGAGGAGTACCAGTGATTCAGCCTAGCAGGAGGATGGCTCTTAGAGAGAGGGAGAAGCTAGTTAAGAAGACTCAGGATCTGTTTGAAAAGGGATTGATTAGGCCCAGTTTTTCTTGTTAGGGTTCTGCTATGGTGTTTGTCACCAAGTCGGATGGGTCGCTAAGGTTCTGTGTTGACTATCGAGAATTGAACAAAGTGACCTCCGAAATAAGTATCATCTTCCTCGTATTGATGATCTCTTTGACCAACTGCATGGTGCTTCTGTATTTTCTCAGCTGGATTTAGCATCAGGTTTCCATCAGTTAAGGGTAGCTGAGGACAGTATTCCCTTAACTGCATTTAGGGGACCTAATTGTTTTTATGAGTGGTTGGTTATGCCTTTCGGGTTAACCAACACCCATGCTTACTTTGTCGACCGGATGAACCGAGTCTTTCGAGATGTATTGAATAAGTTTGTTTTGGTGTTAATCGATGACATCCTGGTCTACTCTACATCTGAAGAAGAGCATAAACAGCACTTGAGCATAGTGTTAGAGACTCTGAGAAGGCATGTTTTGAAGGCGAAGTTCTCTAAGTGCCATTTTTGGAAATCAGAAGTCAAATTTTTGGGGCACATTGTTTCTGAAGAAGATATCTCTGTAGATCCAGTGAAGGTTGAGACTATTCTGGAGTGGAAGCAGCCGCAGACACTGACCAAAGTTCGTAGTTTTTTTAGATTGGCTGGCTACTACAGAAAGTTTATTAAGGATTATTCCAAGATTTCTTCACATCTAACTAAGCTGACAAGGAATAAAGCTAAATTCAAGTGGATACCTGAATGTGAGGAGGCTTTCCAAAATATGAAGACAAAGTTGACAAGTGCTCCTGTGTTGGCTATTCCAGATGGAAAGAGCAAGTTTGAGGTTTATACGGATGCCTGTATAGTTGGACTGGGGGCAGTTCTTGTTGAATATGCGACTATATGATTTCTTTTATGATAATAAACATATACATATATATATATATATATTCATTTAAATGTATTTCTTAATGTACTATTTTATTTTTCATAGATTAAATAAATATTTGCTGAATAAAATAAATAACACAGAATTTGAATTCGAACAGAAATTTTATTCAAACAAATAGTTATTACAATTTTTGAATAGTACAAATTTCAAGCTCTCACTATATATATACACACAATTTCAATTACAAATACAATTTTGATTACAACACAATTTCTAATTTACATTTGACCTCACTACATATCACTCATTCACTCAACTCGTAGTTATCTTCAACTTCATTCCAATGTGAATCCAACATCTGAGCAATCTGCAAAAATATACATTGATGTAGTAAAATTGAAAATAAAATATTTTTGCAGTATAAAATAAAATGTGGAGTTTGAAAATAATATTTGCCTCAGTTATTTGGGTTGTTCGTCATCATCTAAATTCAAATTCATCATACACGAACAACTTGTGACATACACAGTGTATCACTGTAGATGCCACAAGGCCGTGCACACCAATATATACACTTTATAAAATTACAGGGATAGGTGAGCACAGGTCAAACCCAAAATGCCGGGTTCAACTCAAGTGCAATAAAAATAATGTCACAATATCAGCACAAGGTCAAATCTGAGCTTTAAGCTGGATTCAACTCAGGTGTGATTTCAAAAATCAACATGAAGTATACAAAAGCAAAACCAAACTCAAGGAAGCAAAAAGCACGTACAAGGCAAGACCAACAAAACAGAAGCAAGGCACAACTTAGTACACACTAAGATGATACAAGAGAGGTCAGAGAATGCACACACAAAGATAATGCACTCAAATAAATCCAACTCGGGCAGGTCTACATAGAAGTACAACACACTACAAGCTAGAACAGTGCACATAGGAGTGCAAGAGAAAATAAAGCAAGCATGTGCACCAAACAAGAGTGACTCAATACAACCAGACCAGTTCAGGTCAAAGAGACAGTGGTACAAAATACATGAAGGTCTGGCAACAAATGAAACATATGCACCAGCAAACAAGGCTACAACTTCACATGAACCAAACAGTGCACAAAGGCAGTAGTACAACTCTAGCTGAAACAAATGGCTCAAACTCAACTACAAACTCAAAACCACAAATCCAAACCAAGTTCAAGATCAATGCACATGAAGCAACCAGACCCAACTGGTAGACATGAACCATATATACAATATGATATGCATCAAAGCAAACAGTGAATCAAGATACAAGACAGAACAGGCATATGTGCAACATGAACAAATAACCAGTGGATAATGCATGAAGAGTTGAACAAGACTCGACTGCTACCATGACTCAAAGCAATGCAGTGATATGCAGCAGTGTAAACATCACATTGAAGCAACTCGAGCTCAAGATAGTACAAAAGAAAATCAAGCAGAGTACGGGCAAAATGAAAACAGGCTAAAGGAATCACAGTGCAGTGAACATTACAAGGAAATACAACACATATATACATACATAGAAGTATGTATACACATGGGAGTAAACACAAATGGCCAGAGTCGAGCACCAAGTAACAACAACCATTAGATTATCAAAAATTCCAAAATCGTCGAGCTTTGAAAATGCTGCAATTTTAGTCAAAGCCGTGGGTCAAAAATCAAAACCAATACACAAAGAAAATGCAAAGTCGAAGTCAGGTGAAGTCATGAAACAACAGCTATATGAAGATCAACAGCAAGTGGATATGACCATCAAGCTGCAAATCAATCAAATTCAAAGTACCGGAAAAAAAATTCATGTAGTAGTTTTCCCAAGATCAACATAATCAAATCAAATGACCAGAGGCAGTGAACAGTATGGCCAAAGTCGAACAAAATCAACATCATCAAAATCATGTCAAAGCCGAAGACAACAAGAACGAGAACAAATGGAATCAACACCGTGTCAATCAAGGAGCCGAACCAAGTCAGAAATCGAAACCGTGTTATTCAATAAGTTAAACATGTCAGAGATTAATCCCAAGCATTAAAAATATCGAATGGCCGAGATAAATCAAGTGACGAATTCAAACAACTGTATACAAATGAAAATCAAGGATCTCGAATCCTATATAAACAAGTAACATCATCGGCAATTCAATATCGGGTTCAAGAAAGCAAATCAGTAGAAGCAAAAGAAAATTTACATATCAAATCAAAGTCGAACTCGATCAAGGAGGAGAAGCCGCGAACGATTAAATTGAAGTAAGAAAACGAAGCATCAACCATCAATTAAGCGACGACTTCACAAAGCCCTAATTTCAGAGCTAAAAGGAACGAACGAAAGAAGGAACCAGGCCGACATCTTTTTACAGAGCAAAATAGATAAAGAAGACAACGAGGCCGCGTTTTCTTTAGTGAAAATATTTTGGGACGGGCCTTCTCTCTTTAGTATTAGTTTATTTAAATAGGAATAATTAGGTTTTTGGTTTTTAATTTTTAAATTGCTGTTTTTTGTATTTTCTTTTGAAAATTATGTAATTTTTAGTCGTGTGACTAGGGGACAAACTACGTGGCGTAGTTTGAGAATTCGCAACTCAATGGCTGAGTTATGGCAGGGTTTTGAGCGTAGAGTTAGGTTAGTCAGTAGCGGGTGTCGTGAGTTTACGTGTGTAAGCGTGTGACTACTTAATTTCTAGTAGAAACCTTGGGGGCAGCACGTAGGCAGGGTTTTGCCGAAGCTGGGTAAATTCTGTGAAGTTCTATTTCTGCATTTATTATTCTGCTATTATCTGTGCTTCTATTATTTTGACATATCTGTGTTGAAATAATTTTATAAGCTTCCGCAATAATTTTTATAATTAAAACCATCACCTTATTCACCCCCTCTAAGGTGAAATCGATCCTACAAGTGGTATCAGAGCTAAGAATAGAAGTCAACTTTTGTTTTTTTTAATTCGTTTTTCAAAAACCAATTTTAAAATTTTGAATATTTAAAATGTCTTCTTTTAATACCGCTTTTGCTAAGGGTCAATCCATAGTTAGACCACCAATGTTCAATAGTGAATACGCGTGCTGGAAAAATAGAATGAAATTTTTTCTAAAAACCATTGACGCTTGGAATATTGTTGAGGAAGGTTATAGAGCACCAACTGTAATTGTAGATAATCAAGAAATAGATAAATCGATGGATCAATGGACAGAACTAGAAAATAAATTACAAAATGCTAATGCTAAAGCTATGAATTCTATCATCTGTTCATTAGATCAATTTGAATTTAATCGTGTCTCTCATTGTCAAACTGCGTAGAAAATATGGCATACACTCGAAGTGACTCACGAAGGAACATCTCAAGTCAAAGAATCTCGCATTGCTGTGCTAAGTAGCGAATACGAGAATTTCACAATGGCCAAGGAAGAAAATGTCAAAGAGATGTACGGACGACTTTCCAATATTGTATACAAATCAAATGCTCTCGGAAAATCATACACGGAATTGGAAATAGTCCGAAAAATCCTCAGAGTCCTTCCACGAAGATTTGAAGCAAAAGTGACTACCATTCAAGAATCGAAAGATTTAAAACAAACGAAAGTTGAAGAACTCATCAGAAATCTCACCACTTATGAGCTAGAAATAAAATTCAAGGAAGAGCGTGAAGGAGGAGATACTCGAAAGAAATCAATAGCTCTCAAAGGAACGACTGAAAGTGATGATGATGACAATGATAATGGAGCAGCTTAGCTGGCGTTAATAATGAAGAAATTCAAAAGATGAAACCGCAAATATAGAAATCTAGCTCTAAATCATAAATTGAAAAGTAGAATAAACAAAATACTAGACAATCCAGAAGAACATAAGATCATCTGTCATAAGTGCAACCAACTCGGACACATCAAGCCCAATTGTCCTCAAAATCGACGCGACTTTGAAAAGAAGTCAAAAAGGAGAAGTTTTGCAGCCACGTTTAATACAAGTGATGAAGATAATCAAAGTACTAGCAGTGAGAGTGAGAAAGCAGATATGTGCCTTCAAGGTAATATAACTGATAGCGACGATGACGAGCCAAGGAGGTATCAAAACTTACTCACTCGGAATTACTTATATATTTCCACGAAGTAAATGGATGTTTTGAACGACTTAGGGAGAAGTATGCCAAACTTGAATCACAAAAAGATACTTTGATAGATTTAAATAAACAACTTGACCAATTAGTTAAAACCTATCAAAGTAGGATCTCTAAGTGTGATAAGTGTCCATTATTTAAAGAAGAAATTAAAAAATCAAAAATTAATATAAAATCACTTGAAAATGAAATTATGATTTTGAAAGAAAGTGAAAATGCAAGAGAGATAATTCTATTAAAAGGTGCACACAATTATTAAACGAAAATGAATCTCTCAAAACACAAGTCCAACAACTATCAACGACTTTAGATAAATTTTCAAAAAGTGAGAAATCGTTGAACATGCTATTAGGAAAACAAACTATTAATATAGTTAGACAAGGACTTGGGTATAAATCTAAAAATGTTAGAAATAAGATTAATCAAGTAAATTCAATGTGCACTATTTGTAGAAAATTTGGACACGATCAAAACAATTGCTGGTACAGACCCAAACACGTGAAAACGATTCCAATTTGGGTTCCAAAAGGCATAAACATAAAATCTCTCAAAGTTAAACAAATTTGGATGCCGAAAGGAACATGTATAAATAGTTTTAGGTCTCCACAAAATTATTTTTCAAAATCAATTACCACTAACAATCATGGACCTATAAAAACAAATAGGTCACTAAACTCTCTTCTCGTGTGGGTATGCTAGCAGGCTAAGGAACAACATCAATGGTACTTGGATTCTGGCTGTTCTAGGCACATGACAGGCGATAAATCAAAGTTTCTTAGCCTAGAAAAGTACAGAGGTGGTAGAGTCACAATGGGTAACAATGACAAGTGTAGAATTGTCGATAAGGTAAAGTAGGTAACAATACATTTACCTTGAATGACGTACTATATGTTGAAAAGCTGCACCACAATTTGATATCAATCAGCCAGTTATGTGATAAAGGTATGAATGTTATTTTTGATTCTGACTTGTGCAAAATTGTTGACAAATCATCAAAAGAAATCTTATTTTCAAGTAAGAGGAAAGGTAATATATATTCTCTATCTTTTGATGATCTCACCCTTTCAAAATGTTTGGTAGCAAAGTGTTATCCCGCATTTTGGCAAAGCCGTGATACCAAAAGATCGGTCAAAAACAAAAGACAGTTCGTTTCGGAGATTGGTTGTACTTCACTTCGCTATGGATATTGATGAATTTTGTCCGAGCCCGGATCAGGCTACAATTGATGGGACATTACAAGCAAAGCCATGAAAGCCAGTGTTCCAAATTTCAGGCTAATCGGAGGTCGTATGAACAAGATATGATCGATGCAAGTTAGCCAAAAAGTGTCGTTCGAACCCATCAAAAAAAAAGTGGAGGAGATGCTCGTTTCGAACCCGTAGGATTCGTATCCATCTTGTTCGAATCCATCGGCTTGTATACGCTTCGAATCGATCGTCTTCGAACCGATCAGGCATGATATTGATCACTTCGAATCGATCGGTTCGAATCCATCAGATGGGCATCCCCTTAGCACGTCCGTATCCATGCCAGAGCATTGTTTCGTATCCATCGAGGCACTTCGAATCCATCACCATGCCCTACTTCGAATCGATCGGCCTCGTGCCCATGCACTGCTTCATATCGATCGTCTTCGAACCGATCAGGTTCGAATCCATGAATAATCACTCATTCGTGTCCACCAAGTCAACTAGCTTGGATGACGTGTCATTCAACGATACGAACGAGGCGAAGATCATGGATGCGAAGCGGTCGACTCGGAGAAGAAATAGGATTGATGCGAGGTGTGCGTGCCACGTCACCAAAGAACCACGTGACCGATCGAGTCGAAGGGAGTGGATTCGAAGTGATGGATTCGAACGTAACAACCCTCACGAAAAATCACAACTTGAATCGATCATATCTCCTAAACCACTGATCCAACTGCAACGAAATTTTCACTGTAGCTTCCATACAAGGTAAAGATTGTTCCTGCCAATTTTCAGCTCGATTGGATCATTTTTTGATGGATTCAAAATCACTTCGAATCGATCTCAGATCGAGTCGAAACTTGGCGGGGTCGGTCTCGTGGGCCCACTCACATGCCAGAAAAAGTCTTCCGAAGTTTGAGCGAGATCTGGGCCTCCAACGCCTATAAATAGCACCCTGAAGCCTTCATAAAGGGGGATCTTCAACCATTGAACATCCAGACTCTGCCGAATCAAATTCCATACTTCATTATCGCTGTGGTGATCAGATTTGAGTGCTATCATCAGTTGTAATCTGTTGTAATCGATTGAAATCATCAAGTGAATCAATAAAGACATAAGCTTCAGAGTGGACGTAGGCAAGATGGCCGAACCACTATAAATCCTGTATTTGTGATTGTCATTTGTGAATTATTGTGATTGTTATTGTTTAGATCTGAGTCCTATATTGATTGTTGCTGATTTCTGCTCGTAAACGGGTGCTTTCACGATATTAGGTGTTTGTGGTCAATTTTGACGCAAACATTTTGGTGCTTTCACTGAGAATTGAACTCAGGATAATTTGAATTTGAAGACTTAAGGATTTAGATCTAAGAACCATGACGAGACAAACAAGAAAGAAACAAAAGCCAGAGAGAAGTGAACACCAAGGAAGTCAAGAGGCTTCTTCAGGAGCGAATCAACCGTCAATCTTCATCACTAGGGACGAGATAGAGACAATGATGAAGAAACAAGAGGAGCTAATCCAGAGTTTATTTCAACAGATAGGACAACTTGGAGCACAGAATAGAGAAGCGGATGGAGTTCAAAACGGAGCAAGACCATCCGGCATAGCACCTAGATTAGGAGGCACACCCATAGAGAACGTTGACCCAATCAAGGAGAAAGAGAGAGGAACATCTGCACAACCCGGGAGTAGCAGAGGAGTGAACGCTCAGTCAAGGGGGCAGATCCCAGAGTTCCCTCATGAACTCGGGGGGCAGGTTGAAAGTAATGAACGAAGATTGCATCTCGAAGACAATGACAGATTGGCGGAGATGGTTAGAAGAGCTATGAGAGGCAGTTTGGTAAACAAAGATTTGGAGGATGTTAATAAGAGTCCTTTTACTTCAGCAATCAAGAGAGCTAGGAACCCACCGGATTTCAAGTTATCATTGTTGGACATGTATGACGGGAGAACGGACCCCACGGTTCATCTAACGAAGTATATGAGGCATATGGAAGTGCTGGGGGCATCGGAGGAGGTTATGGCCCGGTGCTTTCCATTGTACTTAGCGGATATTGCAGCATTGTGGTTTAGACAATTAGAGAGTGGATCCATCGGAACATGGAATGATTTAATTGAAAGATTTATGAAGCAATTCAGGGTCCACATCACAAGACCCAAGAATGTGATGACTTTGGCAACTTTAAAACAGAAGGCTGGAGAGACTTTGAGGAGTTTGCTGACACGATTCAATGCGGCAGCGGCTTCGGTGGATCGAACAGATCCATCCATGGTTATGATGGAGGCTGTGTCCGGAATAGCTGACGGAACAGAGTTCAAAAATTCATTAACTAAGGATCCGCCCGTGGATCTAGGAGAATTCTATCATGAGGCAGAAAAGTTTTTACGATTGGAGGATGCGAATGCAGAAAGAGAAGACGGAGAGGGAATAGAAGTTTATATACTTAGTGACAAAAAGCCTCTCGAAAAGGACTCAGGCAAGGATAAAAGTAAAAGGAAGACTGAGAATGACGGGGATAGGTCAAAGCGGCAACGGAGGGAGCCGCGATTCACCACCTACACTGAGCTGAATGAGAGTCTGGAACGAATTTATCAAGATGCAAAGGAGCGGGTTCCGTATCGTAGACCAATGCGAAGAGATCCAACCTTTGACGAAAGAAAATCAGATAAGTTTTGTGTATTCCATGAATTAAACGGTCATAACACTAATGATTGTAGGCATCTGAAGGACGAGGTGGAAGGGCATATCAGGAATGGTATGCTCCTTCAGTATGTAAGGAGGCGAACTCCAGCGGTGGAACCAGAGCAACCACCGTCCACATCAGCTAGAGGCGACCCTGAATCAGGACATCGTTTGGTTATCAATTAATTAAAATAATGATGAACAAGTCGTAAGCTTCCACTAACACAATTAAATCATTTACACATGTACGAGATCATGAACGTTCTCCAGGCATGCTCTTAATGATCATTGACTATTTCGTAGTGGGAACTTACACTTTGACATCTTTGCTTTGCTTTTGTTTCGTGTTGATTTGGACATTTAGACTTGGTTTGTTTGGACATTTCTATTTTAAAATTCATGTACTGAATAGATATTTGATTCTGATAATTCTGAAATGGCTAAGCTACTTGCACATGTATGGGGTCGCGAACGGTCCTTAGGCATGCTCTGAGATGGCGATAAGCCGCCCTGACAAACGATCCAGGGAGCCACGCGAACGTGAGCCTGGTATCGATAATACCAAGCCCTCCCGGGCACACTTACTCGCCACGAACGGCACCCGACTTTGAACAGTCACAGCTCACCACGAACGGCACCCGACTTCGAACAGTCACGACTCGCCTCGAATGGCACAACTCATCTCACCTCAAATGGCTCGATCGCGAACGATCATCATTTGAGGTCCGCCACTTGACCGCGCACGGTCGCACTTCGCCTCAAATGGCTCGATCCTGAACGATCGTCATTTGAAGTCAGGCACTTGACCATGAACGGTTGCACTTCATCTCAAATATCCCGATCCCGAACGGTCGTTATTTGAGGTCGAATAAAACTGTAAATTCCTTTGCAGGACATCAACAGGATATGAACATCCAGATCATGGCATTACAAAACACGCCTTCCTACCGCAAGGCAAATTTTGGGGGGCAAATGTTATCCCGCTTTTTGGCAAAGCCGTGATACCAACAGATCGGTCAAAAACAAAAGACAGTTCATTTCGGAGATTGGTTGTACTTCACCTCGCTATGGATATCGATGAATTTTGTCCGAGCCCGGATCAGGCTACAATTGATGGGACATGACAAGCAAAGCCATGAAAGCCAGTGTTCCAAATTTCAGGCTAATCGAAGGTCGTACGAACGAGATATGATCGATGCAAGTTAGCCAAAAAGTGTCATTCGAACCCATCAAAAAAAAAGTGGAGGAGATGCTCGTTTCAAACCCGTAGGATTCGTATCCATCTTGTTCAAATCCATCGGCTTGCATACGCTTCGAATCGATCGTCTTCGAACCGATCAGGCATGATATTGATCACTTCGAATCGATCGGTTCGAATCCATCAGATGGGCATCCCCTCAGCACGTCCGCATCCATGCCAGAGCATTGTTTCGTATCCATCGAGGCACTTCGAATCCATCACCATGCCCTACTTCGAATCGATCGGTCTCGTGCCCATGCACTGCTTCATATCGATCGTCTTCGAACCGATCAGGTTCAAATCCATGAATAATCACTCGTTCGTGTCCACCAAGTCAACTAGCTTGGATGACGTGTCATTCAACGATACGAACGAGGCGAAGATCATGGATGCGAAGCGGTCGACTCGGAGAAGAAATAGGATCGATGCGAGGTGTGCGCGCCACGTCACCAAAGAACCACGTGATCGATCGAGTCGAAGGCAGTGGACTCGAAGTGATGGATTCGAACGCAACAGCCCTCACGAAAAACCACAACTTGAATCGATCATGTCTCCTAAACCACTGATCCAAATGCAACGAAATTTTCATAGTAGCTTCCATACAAGGTAAAGATTGTTCCTGCCAAGTTTCAGCTCGATTGGATCATTTTTTGATGGATTCGAAATCACTTTGAATCGATCTCAGATCGAGTCGAAACTTGGCGGGGTCGGTCGCGTGGGCCCACTCACGTGCCAGAAAAAGTCTACCGAAGTTTGAGCGAGATATGGGCCTCCAACGCCTATAAATAGCACCTTGAAGCCTTCATAAAGGGGGATCTTCGACCATTGAACATCCAGACTCTGCCGAATCAAATTCCATACTTCATTATAGCTGTTGTGATCAGATCTGAGTGCTATCATCAGTTTTAATCTGTTGTAATCGACTAAAATCATCAAGTGAGTCAATAAAGACATAACTTCAGAGTGGACGTAGGCAAGATCGCCGAACCACTATAAATCCTGTGTTTGTGATTATTATTTGTGAATTATTGTGATTTTTATTGTTTAGATCTGAGTTCTATATTGATTGTTGCTGATTTCTGCTCGTAAATGGGTGCTTACACAATATTAGGTGTTTGTGGTCAATTTTAGCGCAAACACTAAGGATATAGAGGTAAATTTATGGCATAGACGATTAGGGCATGCTAGCATGAATTTGTTAAACAAATTACAAAGGAACAATTTGGTAAGAGGGTTGCCATCACATGATTTCGAAACAGAAAATTTTTGTAAAGCATGTACTTTGGGAAAACTTAAAAAATCATCATTTCATGCCAAAAACAATGTAAGCACTTCTAGAGTTCTTGAACTAGTTCATATGGATCTGTTTGGACCTAACGACATTGCTAGCTTAGGTGGTAAGAAATATTGCTTTGTGTTAGTTGATGATTACTCAAGATATACATGGGTATATTTCTTGGCTAAAAAATCAGAAACTTTTTCATACTTCACAAAATTCACAAAAATAGTTCAAAATGAAAAAGGAGTTCCTATTGTTTCGTTAAGAAATGATCATGGTGGAGAATTTGAAAATTATGAATTTGAAAACTTTTGTGATGAAATGGATTTAAACAAGAATTTTCTGCACCACATACTCCACAACAAAATGGAGTAGTTGAGAGAAAGAATCGAACATTGCAAGAGTTGGCTAGGTCTATGATAAATGAGTATGAGCTACCTTTGCATTTTTGGGCAGAAGCAGTAAATACAGCTTGTTATGTAATGAGTAGAGTTATGATTAGACCGATTCTTAACAAAACACCCTATGAGCAAAATAAACCAAACATTGCTTACTTCAAAGTATTTGGGTGTCCGTTCTATATTCTCAATATAAGTGATCAATTAGGAAAATTCGAAGTAAAAGCCGATGAAGGCATATTCGTGGGATACTCTTCTAGAAGAAAAGCTTATAGAGTCTGCAACAAAAGGAATAAAACAATTGTGGAGTCAATCAATGTGAAGTTTGATGAAGGCATTAATGAACAGGAAATGGTCAAAAGCAATGTTGAAGAGGAGAACGAAAAATATGAGAATGGAAAACCAAAAGAAACTGCAACAACAAAAGAAGTCCAAAGGAATCTAGATCTAGAGAGATTAAAATTCAAAGCTGACCATCCTCCAGAATTGATAATAGAAAGTCCTATCACAGGTGTTCGAACTCGTTCCTCCTTTAGAAATTTGTGTGATCTCTGTCTATATAGTGGATTTATTTCATAAATAGAACCCAAAGACATAGATACAGCTCTTAATGATGAAAACCGTTTTATGGCTATGCAGGAAGAGCCAAATCAATTTAAGCGTAATGATGTTTGGAATCTAGCACCTAGACCTAAGGATTATCCAATCGTAGGAACAAAATGGATTTTCAAAAGTAAATATGATGAATCTGGAAATGTGATTAGAAATAAAGTTAGATTAGTCGCTAAAGGATAGAATCAAATTGAAGGAGTTGACTTTGATGAAACTTTTGCACCAGTAGCTAGACTAGAATCAATTTGGATATTGTTATCTTTTGCTTGCTACAAAGGATTTAAGTTTAGAAAAATGGATATTAAAGGTGCTTTTTTAACGGAATTTTAAAAGAAGATGTACTTGTTGAATAACCAGAAGGTTTTGAAAGTCATGAATATCCTAACCATGTATATAAGCTTAAAAAGGCATTATATGGATTAAAACAAGCTCCTAGAGCTTGGTATGAATGCCTTAGTACTTATCTTCTTGAAAATGGGTTCAGAAAGGGCTGCGTAGACACCACACTATTTTTGTTGCATGAAAATGATGATCTTTTAATTGTTCAAATATATGTTGATGACATCATTTATGGTGCTACTAAGCGATGATGTTGGAGAGTTGAAATTCTTTTTAGGATTTCAAGTCAAACAAAGCGATAAAGGTACATTCATTTCTCAAACAAAATATATTAGGGAACTTGTCAACAAATTTGGATTAAAAGATGTTATACCAGCTAGAACCCCCATGACCACAATAATTAAACTTGACAATGATGAAAAAGGTAAGGCAGTTGATCAAAAGCAATATAGAGGTATGATTGGATCACTCCTTTACCTTACCGCCTCTAGACCTAACATCATGTTTTATGTCTGCCTGCGTGCACGATTTCAGTCTAACCCAAAAGAATCTCATTTAAAAGCCATTAAAAGAATTATAAAATATTTGTTGCACACCCTACGATTTGGTCTTTGGTATCCAACAAATGATAATTTTGAATTAAAAGGATTTTCAGATGCGGACCATGCTGGAAGTCTAGTTGATAGAAAAAGTACTAGTGGTGCATGCTTTATGTTAGGACATTCATTAGTTACATGGTCAAGTAGAAAACAGAATTGTATTGCGTTATCCACCACAGAAGAAGAGTATATTGCTCTGAGTGGTTGCTCTGCTCAAATCTTATGGATGATACAAACTTTGCAAGACTATGGTCTAAATTTTAAACGTGTACCACTAATGTGTGATAGCAAAAGCGCAATTGATCTCACAAATAATCCAGCATCACTCATGAACAAAACATATAGATGTTAGACATCATTTTATTAGAGATCATATTTCCAAGGAAAATATCTTCATAAATTTCATTTCAACCGATTCTCAATTGGCAGACATTTTTACAAAACCCCTACCAGAAAATAGTTTTTGTAAACTACGTCTCAGCTTAGGTGTTTTATAAATTTGATTTTCTAAATATTTAACATTTTTTTCTCCCTACTAATTATCGAAAAAGTAAATAGTAACTGAAAAAGTGATGAGTGTTGATATTTATCATATATTATGACTCGAGACGGTATAATTAGTAAATTTCTTTAGAAACTTAAACAAGAGTTATAAAACTTTTGTTGGTAAAAATTCCCTGACCATTCTATTTCTATCATATTTCTAACGATCACCACTCATCAAAATTCTATATAATTTGTTAATATGTGGTGCTTCAAACTGGAATCATTCGTTCTTCATTTTACATTTTTATAATAATAATAATAATAATAATAATAATAATAATAATAATAAAATCCAAAGTATTCACTCTCATTTAAAAGTCCTCACGGTTATGCATGGGTGAATTACTTGGAATTTGTTATGTGCTTCCATGCTCATTTAAAAGTCCTCACGGTTATGCATGTATGGAACGCATATCAAATTTTTTTTAAATAAACAAGTTGATTCTAATCTCATTTAAAAGTCCTCACGGTTATGCGTGGTTAGAAGATACTTGAATTCATTTTTTTAAAATAAAATTGGAATACTACTAATCTCATTTAAAAGTCCTAACGTTATGCATGGTTGGTAGATATTCAAATTTCTGATATAAATATACCACAAATAGACACAACTGTATGATTTTATATGATGATCTCATTCCCATCATTCTAAAAGTGGAATATGCGCCTAACAAAGTATTTATAATTTTTGTTTGATTTTTAGTGAAATTTAATATTTATACTCGATTGAGTCTTAATGTTGTATTAATATCGATCACTTTATCTCTATTCTAACACTATTACTCTTTTTGCTGATAACAAAAGGGGGAGAGAAAAGTTAAGATTTTGTCAAATAAAATCAAGCAAAATTCAAATATTTTCTATTTTCATCTAGGATAATTTGCATATTTTTAATTGTATGCATATATGAAGGAGGATCTTTGTGTAGAGAGGAAGCATTTAAATAGGGGGAGCAATTAGAGTATATCAATGATCAAATACATTTAAATTATGCAAAATCTTAAATATATGTTTGTTATCATCAAAAGGGGGAGGTCGTTGAATATGCGACTATATGATTTTTGTTTGATGATAATAAACATATATATATATTCATTTAAATGTATTTGTTAATGTACTTTTTTATTTTTCATAGATTAAATAAATATTTGCTGAATAAAATAAATAACACAGAATTTGAATTCGAACAGAAATTTTATTCAAACAAATATTTATTACAATTTTTGAATAGTACAAATTTCAAGCTCTCACTATATATACACACACACAACTTCAATTACAAATACAATTTTGGTTACATCACAATTTCTAATTTACATTTGACCTCACTACATATCACTTATTCACTCAACTCATATTTATCTTCAACTTCATTCCAGTGTGAGTCCAGCATCTGAGCAATCTGCAAAATTATACATTGATGTAGTAAAATTGAAAATAAAATATTTTTGCAGTATAAAATAAAATGTGGAGTTTGAAAATAATATTTGCCTCGGTTATTTGGGTTGTTCGTCATCATTTAAATTCGAATTCATCATACATGAACAGCTTGTGACATACAGTGTATCACGGTATATGCCATAAGGCCGTGCACACCGATATATAATTTGATAAAACTACAGGGACGGGTGAGCATAGGTCAAACCCAAAATGTCGGGTTCAACTCAAGTGCAATAAAAATAATGTCACAATATCAGCACAAGGTCAAATTCGAGCCTTAAGCTGGATTCAACTCAGGTGTGATTTCAAAAATCAACATGAAGTATACAAAAGCAAAACCAAACTCAAGGAAGCAAAAAGCACGTACAAGGCAAGGCCAACAAAACAGAAGCAAGGCACAACTTAGTACACACCAAGATGATACAAGAGAGGTCAGAGAATGCACACATAAAGATAATGCACTCAAATAAATCCAACCCGGGCAAGTCTACATAGAAGTACAACACACTACAAGCTAGAACAGTGCACATAGGAGTGCAAGAGAAAATAAAGCAAGCATGTGCACCAAACAAGAGTGACTCAATACAACCACACCAGTTCAGGTCAAAGAGACAGTGGTACAAAATGCATGAAGGTCTTGCAACAAATGAAACATATGCACCAGCAAACAAGGCTACAACTTCACATGAACCAAACAGTGCAAAAAGGCAGTAGTACAACTCTAGCTGAAACAAATGGCTCAAACTCAACTACAAACTCAAGACCACAAATCCAAACCAAGTTCAAGATCAATGCACATGAAGCAACCAGACCCAACTGGTAGACATGAAACATAAATACAATATGATATGCCTCAAAGCAAACAGTGAATCAAGATACAAGACAGAATATGCATATGTGCAACATGAACAAATGACCAGTGGACAATGCATGAAGAGTTGAACAAGACTCGACTGCTACCATGACTCGAAGCAATGCAGTGATATGCAGTAGTGTAAACATCACATTGAAGCAACTCGAACTCAAGATAGTACAAAAGAAAATCAAGCAGAGTACGGGCAAATTGAAAATAGGCTAAAGGAATCACAGTGCAGTGCACATTACAAGGAAATACAACACATATATACATACATAGAAGTATGTATACACATGGGAGTAAACACAAATGGCCAGAGCCGGGCACCAAGTAACAACAACCACTAGATTATCAAAAATTCCAAAATCGCCGAGCATTGAAAATACTACAGTTTTTGTCAAAGCCGTAGGTCAAAAATCAAAGCCAATACACAAAGAAAATGCAAAGTCGAAGTCAGGTGACGCCATGGAACAACAGCTACATGAAGATCAACGGCAAGTGGATATGACCATCAAGCTGCAAGTCAATCAAATTCAAAGTATCGAAAAAAAATTCACGTAGCAGTTTTCCAAAATCAACATAATCAAATCAAATGACCAGAGGCAGTGAACAGTATGGCCAAAGTCGAACGAAATCAACATCGTCAAAATGAAGTCAAAGCAAAAGACAACAAGAACAAACGAAATCAACACCGTGTCAATCAAGGAATCGAACCAAGTCAGAAATCAAAACCGTGTTTTTCAAGTAAGTTGAACAAGTCAGAGATTAATCCCAAGCATTAAAACAAAATCAAATGGCCGAGATAAATCAAGTGACGAATTCAAACAACTATATACAAATGAAAATCAAGGATCTCGAATCCTATATAAACAAGTAACATCATCGGCAATTCAATATCGAGTTCAAGAAAGCAAATCAATAGAAGCAAAAGAAAATTTTATACCAAATCAAAGTCGAACTCGATCATGGAGGAGAAGCCGCGAACGATTAAATTGAAGTAAGCAATCGAAACATCAACCATCAATTAAGCGGCGACTTCGCAAAGCCCTAATTTTAGAGCTAAAAGGAACGAACGAAAAAAGGAACCAGGCCGACATCTTTTTACAGAGCAAAATAGATAAAGAAGATAACAGGGCCGCGTTTTCTTTAGTGAAAATATTTTGGGTCGGGCCTTCTCTCTTTAGTATTAGTTTATATTAAATAGGAATCATTAGGGTTTTGGTTTTTAATTGTTTTTAAATTGTTGTTTTTTGTATTTTCTTTTGAAAATTGTGTAATTTCTAGTCGTGTGACTAGGGCACAAACTACGTGGCATAGTTTGAGAATTCGCAACTCAGTGGCTGAGTTGTGGTAGGGTTTTGAGCATAGAGTTAGGTTAGTCAGTAGCGGGTGTCACGAGTTTACGTGTGTAAGCGTGTGACTACTTAATTTTTAGTAGAAACCTTGGGAGCAACACGTAGGCAGGGTTTTGCCGAAGCTGGGTAAATTCTGTATCATTCTATTTCTGCATTTGTTATTCTGCTATTATCTGTGCTGCTATTATTTTGATATATCTGTGTTGAAATAATTTTATAAGCTTCAGCAATAATTTTTATAATTAACACCATCACCCTATTCACCCCCCCCCCCACTAGGGTGAAATCGATCCTACAATTATGATGCAAAATGGAAGAATTATTGTGTATGCGAGTCGGCAATTAAAGCCACATGAAAGGAACTACGCTACGCACGATCTAGACTTGTTGTCCATTGTTTTTGCTTAATCTGGAGGCATTATCTTCTGGGTGAGAAGTTCGAGTTATTCACGGATCACAAACCGTTGAAATATCTTTTCTCTCAAAAGGATCTTAATATGAGACAGCAGCGATGGGTTGAGTTTTTGGCATCGTATGATTTGGATATCCTGTATACCCCGGGAAAGGAGAATGTCGTGGCAGATGCTCTTAGCAGGAATGCAGTTCTATCTCTTTTGGAAGTGGTTCCATCTCTTGTGGAAAGGATTTCTAGCAAGTAAGAATCAGACAGTAGATTAAGAGGAATCATCAGGTGGGTTAAGAAGGGTCAGTGTTTCAGTTTCAAGATTGATGACCAAGGGACATTGAGGATCAACGGGAGGATCTGTGTTCCGAATTTCAAGGAATTGAAGCAGGAGATCTTCTCTGAAAGTCATCGCTCCAAATTAAATATCCACCCAAGAATCTCAAAGATGTATAAGGATATGAAGAGAGTCTTTTGGTGGAAGGGCATGAAAGGGGATGTAGCTGCTTTTGTCAATAGTTGTGCTATCTGCCAGCAAGTTAAAGGAGATCAGCAGAAGTCAGCCGGATTATTGAAACCTTTGGAAATCCCGATGTGGAAGTGAGAAATGATTTCGATGGATTTCATAGACGGTTTGCCTAGAACCAAGAAAGGAAACGAAGGAATGTGGGTGATTGTGGATCGTCTAACTAAAAGCGCCCATTTTATAGCAGTTAAGGCAACTCGTACTACAGGTCCTCTGGCAGAGATTTTCTTGAGAGAGATAGGTAGATTTCATGGTGTTCCAGTTAGTATAGTAAGTGATCGAGATCCTATCTTCACCAGCAAGTTCTGGAAGACTTTGCAATCAGCTATGGGAACTAATTTGAGATTGAATACATCATATCATCCCTAGACAGATGGGCAAACGGAGAGGCTTAATCGAATTCTTGATGATATGTTGAGGGCTTGTGTATTAGATTTTGGTGGATCGTGGGAAGACCATCTTCATCTAGTGGAATTCTCTTATAATAATAGTTACCAGGCAAGTGTTAAGATGGCTCCTTATGAAGCTCTGTATGGAAGACCGTGTAGATCCCCAGCCTGTTGGATAGAGTCGAGAGATCGTCTTGTGCTTGGGCCAGATCTGATCCATGAAGCATCTGCTAAAGTTGAGCTTATGAAGAAGAGGACGAGAGCTGCTCAGGATCGTCAAAAGAAGTATGCAGATAAAAGATGAATACAATCAGAGTTCGAGATTGGAGATTTAGTCTTTGTCAAAGTTTCCCCGATTAAAGGAGCAGTAAGATTTGGGAAAACGGGAAACTTGCTCCAAGATATATTGGTCCATTCCGAGTGCTCGAGAGGATTGGTGTCATAGCTTACAAGATTGAATTGCCAGTCCGGATGGCTGGAATTCATTATGTTTTTCATGTATCTCATCTGAGGAAATACATGCACGATCCATCTCTCATTGTGGAGCCAGCTGTGCAGGATGACTTAGAGGTTGAGCTAGACTTATCGGTTGTCAGACATCCTGTTCGGATTGACGAGAAGTAACTCAGGAGCAAAATAGTGAAGCTTGTCAAAGTTCAGTGGAGTGAGGATTCCAGAGATTGTACTTGGGAGACTCTGGATAGTTTTAGGAGGGCTTATCCGGACTTGTGTCCTGATAGCTAGTGATGTTTGTATTTGATGAGTTGCTGTTTGGATGTTTTTTTTATTGATTGCTTATGTATGGATGATATGTATGCTTGAATTTTTGAAATGGAAATTTTTTGATTATCTTTTGTTTAAATTTCTGGGACGAAATTCTTTTAAGGGGGAGGAATGTGATATTTCGGAATTTCAAACCAAATTTAAATGGGATAATCTCCATTTTAAATTAATTAAAATTGATAAAATTATTATTTTAAACAATAATAATAATTGTGTTGTAAATATATTTATTTTAAATAAAATTAATATATACAAATGGAAAATGGATTTGTTAAAATTATATGCACATATCAAATTGATTTTTAAATTGAATTTAAAATTTAATTTGAATTTGAATTTGAATATTTAAATTGGAATTCAATGAATAGTTATTTATATTTTAAAACATACTTTTATTTTTATGATTTTATTTAGAATATTTTTTTATTAATTTCTTTTAAAAGAAATTGATTTATATAAATTAAAATGTAATTATAAATTAGGATATTAATTATAAAAAACATTTAAAAATCTATTTTTGCATGAGAACTACATGTGTTAACTTGTAAAACCCTCTAATAACATGTGTTAAGAGTTAAACATGTTTAGTGACAAGTGTCACATTTTTATTTTTATTTTCTTAATTTTAATAAATCAAAAATCTAATATATAACTTAACTTCTTCATCTTCATTCATTTTTCCCATCACATTTTCTAAAAAGCAAGAAATAAACCACTAATTCATTCACAAATCTGAAAATTTTATCAGCTTTCACCCTTTCAACCGAAAGTAAAACATAAAATTAAGATCATTTCAAAAATTTCAAGTCTGCAAGTGATTTCAAAGTCTGGTATCAACTAGCATTTTCTCTGATTTCAAAAGGGCTTCAGCATTTTAGTTGCTTTTAAAGGAACCTGGTCATTTCAACATAGCACTAGAGCAAAACTCAAATCATTTAACAACTAAACATCCCGGCATTTCCGGTTTTTAATGATCTGTAGTACAACTTTTCCAGATTTGCAAAAAGTTTTAGTCTCTGCTTAAAGACAAGTATTAGGTGAGTAAACATTTCTTGTTTTAATCTAAATCTGGATGTATGAGTTGAATTTAGAAGCTTGGTGAAAATTGGTTTGCATGCAATTGAACTGAATATATTTGAATGCCTGTGTTGAAATTTCAAAATGTTCATCTTTGTTTTTTTAAAAGTACAGAGTATAACTTTAATCAAAATTCATTTTCTCTCATTCCAATCTTTGTTAGATTTAGATATTTAAACAAAATATGTTTGTTTTAGATTAAACTAAGTTTTAATAATATTTTTAAGTTTAATAGATAGAAATATTGTCTGAAAAACAAATAAAGGACAGTGGAACTTAAGTTTGTGTTAAAATCAAATACATTGATTTGTAAATTCAATTGTGTAATCTAAATTCTCTTTAAAAACTTGATTTTTACAACAAATATCTCGAATTTTAGATAAGTTTCGGGAATGCATTTTGGTGTTGACTTGAGATGTGATTTCGAGCAATATCAGGCGATGGGGTTGATTTTGGGGGCGGGGGATTTGTTTGGGGATGGCTTGGCATATAGTGAAGTTGAGAAAAATAGTGGTAGAAGCGTAAGGTCGCCGGGACATCGGCGATTGACAAATTGGTTTTCAAACCCTAATTCCGTCGTGGGTTAAAGAGTGGGTCATCGGTGCTTCTATGGTGTATCGAGCTGTATGAGGGTTGGGGTAGTGTTGACGCGGAGTCTAGAGGTGTCATTGGCGAAGTTTCGGTGGCTCTGGTGCAGACAGGCGATGGTGGTTCGAGGCGTTTTTCGGTGATTGTTTGTTTCCAGTTTCAACTGGAAGGCTCAAATTCGATTTGGGTTTTGCGACTTCGTTTTGATGGTCGAAAATGGACGAGTGGTTGATCGCCGACGTGTGCAGCGAGTCGCCGTAGGTTTCGACGCCATTGATGGCCGGTGCACGTGCATAGTGGCGTTGGTCGTGCCTGAGTTGTTGAGTTCGTGTGCGATTCGAAGTGTAGCTCGGGTGGAATAGGTTGAAGCTCGAGACTGTACCCGTGTTGGTGTAGTATTTCCTATTCCAGTTTTGTAAACTTTAAAACTAAACTTAAAAAAAAGGAAAGATGAGGAAGAGAGCTCGAGTCAGTACTCGAGTTAGAAGCGGGTCAAACCCGAAGCAAGGTTAGAATGTTTTAAGAAAAAAAGTTTAATGAAAGCTAATTTTAAAGTTAAACTTAAATTAGTTTAAACTACTATATGATAATGTTTAAACTATTTGATTTTAAGAGATTTATTCTTTGTTAACTAAAATTTAAGATGTTTATGTATTCTTTTAAATTTAATTGTTAAAAGTAACTAAGTTTAAATAATGATGAAATGTTCTAAATATGTAATAATTTTAAAGTAATTAATGGAATTGATTTATTTTGAAAGTTAATTAAGTTTATATGATTAAAGATTATTTTAAATAATAAGTAATTAAAGTTAAATTAATTAATAATTTTGGATTAATTAATTTATAAAAGTTTGATTAATTAATTATGGATTAATTAATTATGGATTAATTAATTAATAATTAAGAATTAATTTAATTAAGTAATTAAGGATTAATTAAATGATAATTAATATTTAGTTAATTAAATAATTAAAGATTAATTAATCAATGATTAGTAATTAACTAATTAAGTAATTAGTGATTAATTAATTAATGATTAAGAATTAATTAATCAAGTAATTAGGATGAATTAATTAAGTAATTAAGTATTAATTAATTAAGTAATTAAATATTAATTTATTTATAATTAATAGTTGATTAATAACTAATTAATCAAATGATTAAGGTTAATTAATTATAATTAATTAAATGATTAAGATAAATAAATTATAATTTGAAACTAATTAATTAAGTAATTAAGATTAATTAATTATTAATAAAGGATTAATTAATTATTAATAAAGGATTAATTAATAATTAATTAAGGAATGATTAATTTTTAATCAAGTTTTATTAGTTAATAATTAAGGTTATTAATTAATAGTTAAAGCATAATTAATTAATTAAAGATTAATTGATTGATTATGGGGTTAATTAAGAACTGATTAATTAATTAAATGATTGTAATTAATTAATAATGATTGGTTAAGCAAGGTAAAGTGGTTAATTATTAAGTAATTAATTTAATTTGAATTAATTAAATTAAATATAATATGAATTAGAGATATGCTTGCTTATGGATGATTGTTTTGAGTTGAATGTCTGGATTTGGTTGTATTGAATGATAAACTGTGATGTTCTGTTATGAGATATGGTATATCTGTGATAGATATTTGTTATTAACTGTGGATAATGCTGTGTGGATTCAATATTTTAAATTGAATTAAATTGTTTAAAACTTAAACAACTTGACCTTTAAAACACGTTTGGATCTTGATGAGACCGGGATCGTGAATCAAATTTGATTATCCGAAAACCATATCGATCCAAGTTAAACGTTAGGTCATGACATCTCAAGTGAAGATCGAGATGGAGTTTTAGAGTGCAAGGGTTATTGTCGTTAACTCTGAGGGTGATTCCAAAATGAGTGTAACGAGATAATGCCTTCGGTTTCGTTCGAACCTGAAACGAACTTGTATGGATTGAATGCTTTCAGCACATCGTCAGGTGGACAATGAGCATTCTAAGATAGATGTGTTCTATAAAGGTAATCGTAGCCTCAAGCCTCGTCAACTGGGAATGGATAAAGTAGGGGAGGTGCAGCAAGGTTAAGTGGGTAGCATCCTAGTAGGACGAGATTTACCCCTGTCTAGAAGTCCCTTATTATTTCGGCTGTGTGGGCAGTTGTTGGCCACAACTGCGGGGTTGTCTTGTTCGGGACTGTCCAGTAAGGGATGGTTCCGGCCTTGTATTGCAGGGGATTTAGGGTGGATCCTCGGTACGGTGATCTAGGCCCCGTACTGTGATGGGCGGTACCCCAGTAGCCCTGCCATTGATGGAAACCAATTCTTCCTATGTGCCCTTACGGTTTTGATCGTATTACCCACTTTTGTGGCTAGTAGCTGGAATTTAATGAATGTAACAATTTTGGCTATTTTATATTTACTTGAAAACCCTAGACCCTATTATAATATCACTGGATTTTCTATCAAATGTTTTGGTTAGCGTAAGGTAAAAACTTACCGGTGTTTATGTATGGGAAGTCTTACGGGATACCGTTTGTTTTCAAATGATTTTAAAGTTAAACAACTTAAACCTATTTACTCACACCGGACCCATGTCTGACCCGGAGTTTATTTTGTTTTTTTAACTCTTGGGTACTCAAATTTTTATGAGTAGCCAAATGATCATGTTAGGATTGTCAAATATTTTGGAAGCTGGAGCTGAAGTCCAGACGTATCTATCTATCTATATCCGTTGTGTTGTGACGTTTGGGATGATGTATTTTGGGACGTAATGGTTAGACGGACCTATATAAATGCCTAATGTAATGAAGTCGTATTATTTTGTGTACTCTGATATGTAAAAACTATGTAATGGATATGTGTAATATTATATTTTGTTCTGTTTCCGTTGTGAGATTCTGATGTTGTTATTCTTTCTTTTTATCTTTTCTATTTCTATCTCTTTCTTTTCTTATTAATGATACGTCTTTCTGTGGTTTGAAAGATGGGTCGTCACAGTTTGTAACTACTGTTTATATAACACATATGTTTTTGTTTTTCTAATGTGATAATCCTTTTTGAAGGATTGTTAATTTCTAAGTTCAGGTATTCAAATTTCTTATAGCTAGTTGATTCAACAGGTTTTAGTTTATTCATTTTATATAGTTTTGCTCTGATACTAAATGGGGGACAGAGGATTTTTTTAATGTAACTACCTTAGTGGCAGCTTAGAGGTCTTAGAACCCAAAGGTTCACTAAGTGGAGGGCTAAATAAGGAATTAGGAACCTAATTACCTTTTTATTTTTGTTTTTTATTGTCAGAGTCTTCTAATTTTTTATTTAGACTCCTGAAGTCTCTCTGTCTTAACAATAGATTTTTACCAGTCATGGTAAAGATCCATGTCTGTTTTTCACATCATGTTACCTTAGAAATAATATACTAAGAAATATTACCTTAGAAAATATTACCTTAGAAAATTACTTTTCAAAACCATCACATAGTATGCTTTCACTAAGTACTCTAAGATCCATGTCTTTTTTTCACATCATATTTTCAAAAAACCAACAAAAATTACAAACCTTTTAATGGAATTTCTACAAAATCATTTAGAAGAAGAATTTCTCACAAAATTACTTTTTATTCTAAAAAATATGGACTTAGGTCAGAAAGACCAATATACTATTGCAGACATATTTAAAAACAAATATGTAACTGAACTAATAGAAATAAGAGATTCTAACTTAAATTTATACAGAATAATAAATGAAATAGATATATTTCATTACCTTACGCGAACAAAAAATAAAAACATAACTTTAAGCCAAAGAATTTTAAAACAATTCTATAAAGAGTGGATGAATATGTTAGTATAGTATGAAGAAAGAAACAGATCTATAGAATATGATTTCGACATGGATCTTTACCATGAGTGGTAAAAACTATTTGTTAAGATAGAGAGACTACAGGAGTCTAAATAAAAAATTAGAAGACTCTGACAATAAAAAACAAAAATAAAAAGGTAATTAGGTTCCTATTTCCTTATTTAGACATCCACTTAGTGAACCCTTGGGTTCTACGACCTCCAAGCTGCCACTAAAGTAGTTACAATAAAAAAATATGGGAATATAAATGATAGTGAAGAGTGTCTAGGGGGCTTGCAATGTGGAAAAGAAGGAACCCAAATGATAGTCTCGAATAATTAAACTAGAACATAGAAATATTCAAACATAATATAACAAACTAAGTATGTTTATGTAATACTCTGAAGGGGTAAACATGAATATATGTATGTATGTATTAATGTGTTAGCTTATGCATGTGGTTAAGTTCCTGAGCATATGTTTAATGCCAAAGAAGTGTGAAACAAGTCCAATATTGAAAGAAAACAATCTACTGCCATATATATACATTTCCAAACTAATACCTACTTTCGCATTTATATTAAATACAATAAAGTAAGATAGATACATCAGAAAAATATGTATTTGATATTTGTATACACATATACTTTGCATGTGAATTGTAAGTATGGATTATAGTTTAATAAATAATTAAAGAGAAGTTATTAATAATATTTAAATAGGAGACTAAATAGAGTAATAAATCCTTAATTATGTATAAATATCATTACCAAATGTATTTATAATACAGAAAAATAGGCACAAGGACAAACTTAGAAAAAAAAAATTAGGCTGAAGGACAACAAGTTTGTTTTTTAGGCTGAAGGACGATGCTAGTTATAACTAGCATTTTGTATAGTGTAAAACCGAATATAATGCTAGATATAACAAGCATTTTGTATAATATAAAAGTTGAATATAATGCTAATTGTAACTAGCATTTGTCCTTCAGCATAAAAATAAAACTGCATGTCCTTCAGCCAATTTTTTTTCAAAGTTTGTCCTTTTTCCTATTCCCTCTTTATAATATTAGTAAAGGTTATATACTTATAAAAAAGCTTTCAAAGGAAATTATAAAGCGAACGGGTATTTAATTGGGTATTGCCTTGTATCGAATAAGGTTAATATTATTTAGAATTTTTTTTTTGTTTCATTAGTATAATATATATGTAGTTATCTATTTACTGTTTTGATATTGTTTGTACGTTTTTATTTCTATGTGACAAGGAATTTGCATAAATGGTTTAGTGATACCATCTAGTATGAGACTTTCTGTAACACTTTTTTCTATTATTCATCAGACTTGTCATTTAGAGATATTTAGTATGGGTTGAGTGTAGTTTATTAGCTTTGAATAATTATTCGAGTAAAATGCAGTGATATGGGATGTCATTATGTTATTTGTTTGATTGTTCTGTGTAACTAAGTGTAACTCGAAAGAGGATTATGCTCATGGATATACATGATATTCCTAGCGATGATTATTCAATAGTCACGTAGTGACTTATAAGTGTGTGTGTCGGGCTACAAATACGTATAGTAATAGGATGAGTACTATATGATCATCCATATTGTGTCTGACGCCCTTTATGGTTCGGGACTGAACCAGATTGCCAAGAATCCACCTTGGCCGCTTGATTGTGGGGTCGCACCTCAGATCCATGACACCATTATTATATATTTTATGTTTTTTAGTTTGGTAACCTACGGGGTAGGTGCTCAACGTTTCGAAGTTTAAGTTAGGTGACCCATATGGTAGTTGCCCTACTGCCCCTTTATTATGTTGCATAGGCCAACAGTCTGTCACCTATAGGGGCAAAGCAGGGTTGTGCTCGAGGCTATGCATTGACGAGCCACTGGTGGATATGTATCACGATGTCCATTGAGGTAACTGAATACTTTAGAAGCAGATCCAGTTAGGCGACCCTAGGCTCCTAAAGTGAGCATGCATCCATTAGCCTCCCGTCTAGTTCTAGTTTATATTTGTGTGGTGGGATGACCTATTTTGTTCACATTCCTATAATGAGTTAGCTATACTAGAGACAATGAGTCTAAACTGTAGTCAACCCGTTATATCCATACTTCTGATAATTTGAGATGGCCTTTCTGTATTGTTTGTGGTTTGGATTGAGATTTTCATTTTTATTATCTATATGATGTTGGATTTTGTTTGGATGATTTGATAGACTATCTCACATTATATTCTACTTATATGATATTCTCATTTTGTTACGGACATTCCCTTACCATTATATTGAAAATAGATACAGTCTAATGCATGTGTTCTCTATAATACTCGGGTCAGTCCAAGAGACTTTTTAGTGTAGTTAATCAAGGTCAATGGAGCTTAGATTGGATTATAGAAGGCTAATAGGAGATTTAGGATGATACATTGCCTATTCTTTTTGTAGCCTAATTATTTTATCTATTATGTAGTAGTTGCTGACATATGATTTATTGGGCTACAGACTTTCATTTTGTAGCCCATAGACTTATGTATTATTTTATGTGATATGTATTATATTTTATTTGTTGCATTCTGACTCTATGTTCTTTGACTGAGATTTATTATCTGTGATTGTGTATTATTCATCCTGAAAGCACACATGCTATTGCTTTGTACCGAGACCAAGTACAAATATGGTAATATTTGAGTTACGTACTAGTGTTAGTCAAAGGGAATAGTCACGTGTGTGCCTTATATCTCTTTATTATCCATATCACTCAATAGTATTACTTGGTAATACTCTTAATAGGTATAAAAGTGGGGGCATTACACAAGTGGTTGAAGTAGCCCAGCAGTCCTTAGGTAATCACCCTTGATTTGCTAGTAGTTCCCACGTCGGTTGACATAGTTAGAGATATTCATCTTTATTTCGGGCCATAAAAATACTCTCTTCATATCCTAGTACATCTTATTAACCCCAGGGTGGGTACTCGGCTTATTTTTGTGGCATTTCGTCAAAAATCCCTGTCTAAGTCCCTCAACATCTAGAATACACAACCTTTCGTTCATCCTTAAAACACCTTGGCTGTCAATCTCAAAATCCAAAAGTCTGCCTTCTTCGGCTCCCTGCATTAATTCTTTCAAAAGACTATCTTCCCTTTGTCTGTTAAAAATCCTTTCTTGAAGAGTTGGGGTAACCTCCAAGAGAGCCAAAACCGCATCCCTACTCAGAGCCTCTTCCACCACATTTTCTTTTCTTGGTGTATGTAAAATATCCAAGTCATAAGCCGTCGGAAATTCCAACCACCTCAACTGCCTCAAATTCAGGTCCTTTTATGTGAAAAGATACTTTAGGACTTGTAATCCATGAAGAGCACGAACTTCTTCCTTTAGTAGTGTCTCCACGTCTTTAAATCAAATGCGATAGCTAATAATTGCAAATCATGCGTTGCATTATTCTTCTCATGGGGCTTCAGCTGCTTGCTAGCATATGCAATAACCCCTCATGTTGCATCAGAACTACCGCTAACCATGCTCCACAAGCATCAGTATAAACAGCCAAACCTTCACCCTCATCCCAGATAGCCAAGACGGGATTATTAGTCAACATCTTTTTCAATTCCACAAACGCTTCCTCACACTTTGGAGTCCAAACAAACTTCTTGTCTTTCATCGTCAACTTGGTTAGGTGTAAGGTAATCTTGGAGTTATCCTAAATGGATCTCCTATAGAATCCGGCCAGTCCTAAGAAACTTTGGATTTCAGTAGGAGTTTGCGGTGTCTTCCATTCTTGAACAGTCGCTACCTTTATTGGATCAACGAGCTGCCATCCCCTAACACAACATGCCCTAGGAACCTCAATACAGACTGCCAAAAGTGACATTTAGAAAATTTAGCCTTAAGAGCATGTTTCCTTAATGTTTCCATCACAGTTTCGAGTGGCGTTTGCGCTCTTCCTAAGACTTAAACTAAATAAGAATATCATCAATGAAGACCAATAGGAACTGTAACGACCCAGTATTTTCAACCATTCGCATCCGCACATGTCGGACTTGAATTGTTCAAAATACTGCGTTGTATAATAAATTTGACAAAACTCAGAATATACAGTAAATAAATCACAGAATCACATACACAAATATCAGAATCTCGCAGCGGAATATAAAATGATACAGTGGTTCATGAAGCCACTTAAACTTTAGCAAAACAGAATTACATTGTTTAAAATCTTCAATACAATTTTTAAACCATAATAGATATAGAGTCTTCAAAGGTCTTGAATTATAGAAAGGATAGAAACTGAAACAAAGCTTCCGGCGGCACGAATGATCTACTGGGTGTCCCAGCTCCGGAGAGAAGCTGAATCTGCAACTCAGGCTGACCCGAGCGTACAATAAAACAAAACACTCGAGTCAGGACATACATACTTATATAATGTAAGCTAAATCAAGTGTACTGTAATATATAGCAAGTAACTCAAAGGATGCCTGGGACCGCCCATCCTCTAAGGATCCGTTAAACTATTTACTATGTAGTATATTGCGCTATTATAATAGTGTCTATTTATAAAGTAAACATACTTCTTTCTTAGCATTAAGGGGTTACCCATATAGCCCTTAACACGTAATAGTCCCAGTAGTCCATCCAATATCATAGCTCCTCCTGATCGGGAAGCAACTAGAGGATACCACACGGGCTACGGGAGAAATACAAACTCGTACAAGGCTTGATATGGTAGGTGACACGGCACAACTAGGCAATGCCAGGGTAGATATACCAATTGCTATCCGGACCAGTGGTAACGCGAAGCCGCAGCAACCGCCCACCTCGAACAACGCTCCCAAATCAAAGGGTGCACCCAAACAATCACAAGAGTAATAGAATGGTATACGAAGAAGTGCGTTCGATCAGAGGAGCTACCTCATTAATCCGAGAATCGCTCCTGTTTTAGCCACCTTATGCCAACTCTCGGGAGTCGGGTCCACGTATATACCTTTCAAGAAACGTCGCCACCAACCTACTTCATTCTGGAATCTCCACCGCGTACACGGTTAGTCAAAGTGGTTTTCGGTATCGACAGAGAGTATGTCCATATCCGATCCCGGTCTCTTTGCCAACCAAACGTTATTATAACCCGTGGCCATTTAAAAGCAGTTTATACTTTAAAACCAGAATAATCATTTCCCTTTCAAACTATAAATATGATATCATTTTAAAACCCAAAACGATATGATATCGTTATATTCAAATTATAATTCTTTTCCAAAACTATACTGTTTAAAAATTTATAATATCTGGAAACCAAATATTTGACTTATATCTTCAAACATAATATTTTGGAAATTTTACTTTAAAACCATAACTCCCAAACATAATGGTTTGGACATTCAACGGTATATAGAATAAATGATTTAACTTTATGGTTACTTTCTAAAGAAGATAATTTACATAGCTTTACAAATATATTTCTTTATTTAAAGTTTTAAACCATAATTTAAATATCACTTCGTGTTCCCCAAAACCATTACAATTCCTATATATATATCCAATTGGAGTATTACTATTCAAAACTAAGGTTGGGTTTTATTCTTTCAACAAATCAATATTTTATTATTTAGTCTTGAATATTCCCATAAATCCCATAAATAAAACTCCAAATTTTAGCCATTAAATATTTTCAAAATTTACTTAATACTAGAATATTCATCTTATATTTATTAAGAAAAATCCAGTTATAAATATCATGTCTTAAGTTTTTCCAAAACTTAACCTAAAATAAAATTTATCAAATTCCATAAATTTTAAAACAATCAATTCTAGACTCTGTAGCACTTATGAAATGCTACCTAAAGTTACTAGCCCAATTTCAAAAGACAGCATTTAAATGCTGTAGTAGATTGTTTAACTTAATAAATAATTCCAAATATAACTTATTTATTTATATATATATATTTCTTAACTGAAATCTTATTCTTTCAAAATCCAGATTTTCCAAAATAAGTTATATTCCATAATTTTATTCAAATATTTATTTATTTCTTTATTTATAACTTATCCAAAATCAAAATAAAATCTTTTGAAGAAAAAAAAATCAAATATTTAACTTCCAAAATAGTTATAAATATTTCAGAAAATATTATAAAGACCACGGGCCTGTATATAGTTTTCTAGCCTAGGTCAAGTGATACGGATGTATATCATTTCAACCCGTAATTTACAAACCCCGGGTTCTATCATTTCAAACCCGCAATCCCAAGATAATTTACAGTAGTTAACAGAACAAGTGAACAATAAAATCAATTAGGCCTATCATTTCAGCCCATATAATCTAAATTTAACAGGGAACTTGCAGTGGTGATTTTAAGCAGTAAATAATAATATAATATAACTGCAGAATATAATACAACAGATAATAACTGATGAGGTGTCAAATTTAATGGGGTCCACCATGCTATATTACACTACAGACAGATAATAGTGAAATACAATTTTACACATACACTTGCAATAATTTACTAAAATATAAATACGTATGTCTGGTGAGAAAAACTCACCTGAAAGCTGCAGAAAATTTGAATTCAAAAACGACGATTTTCCGGTACAGACTGACAGAGGGTAACGATAAAATTTCTCGGATGTCGCCTAGATTCAAATCTAGAACAAAAGTAAAATATAGAATACACGACTTTAGAATTTACGGTCCAGAAAAGATTTAAAATAGAACGGAGATTGATTTGACTTGCTCGACCACTCCACCGTGTTTTAACCCCAAAAAAATTTTCGACAAAATTTCCTAAAGTCAGGCTAAGCAAAATTGGGGACGTTTTCCTACTTTATGTCGTGATACACATGTACACGTGCACACTTTAAATTCCAACTTGCTCATGTACATGTACACACGCCAAACGTCTTATTGTTGCCTAACATACTTCAACTTAGATTTATATTATTTTTACATTTACTAAATTCCAGGCTTTGTAATCCAAACAGACAGAAACTCCAAAATATAAACTTTCCAGTTCACTTCATCAGTTCTACCCGTGAAAAAAAAATTTCCCCACTCAAGCTTGCATGCACCCTTCCTACCTTCCAGTTTCACACTATGTTTCAGCTACTACTCAACCAACCTAGAGACTTCGAACCCAAAACTACCTACCTACCCCTAACATTGACATCAAACAACCCCAAATCTTCAAACTTAAACAACTACAGGCCCTGTCATCCTTCCAGAGTCGGTTTAGATGGAGATGAACGTGCACAGGTGCACGCTGTGACATGCACATCGGAACCCACCCCCTTTCCAGACTAAACAACTCCACTGCACCATCCATATCACCAAATTGCAACTACCATATGCATGCTCCCTGTCAGTTTCCAACATGTGCAGCCTACAACATTCCATATATATGCAGACTACTCTTGTTACAGTCATATTTACTATTATTTTTAATTTTTTTTTTTTATCATTTTTTTTTCTTTTCCATTACTTAATTTTTTTCTTCTTTTTCCTAAATCCACTTCCAGTTCAAAACTGCAACAGGCAGGAGGAAATCCAACCACCCGAGTCACCTAAAAAAATTACTTTGAGAAAAATATGCTGAAGCTTCGGGGAAATAATACACTTGCTTCGAGCCATTCCATCCAAAACTTCGAGTAAATCTGCTATGTCTTTCGAGAACATTTCCACCAAACACTGAAACCTAAACCACTGCCTTCCTTCAGTTTTGCATGCTTCTAAACCAAAAGCATGTTCTAAATCCTCTGTCCAAAAGTCTGAAATCATTAACTCCTACAACTCACTGTCCTTAACTAAGCATCTACCCTTACTTCTATTTAGCATCATCATTTCACTCTAGTCATGCATAAACCCAGAGCCACCATTCTGTGCAGATCTTCAATGTCAGAGAAAAAGGAAAAATGAATTATGACCCTTCTCCTCTACAAACAGACCACCTTTTTCTTATATAAATGCAACTGAAAAATTATCCTAGACCCAATATAAATGCATGCAGACCACTCAACACAAATGCAAGCTATTCCCTGACCCCTGTGCATGTCTTACTGACACACTGTGCACAGCATGCACAGTCCCAATCCTTTCATAAAGGTAGACTACTCCTAACTGCAATCCAAAAATTCACTTACTAAATCACCTATTGCCCTCTGTTTTACATCTTGAAGCCACTGAAACTAAGATCTATATCAGCTGCCAGACTTACTACTAACTTTAAACAACTAACTGAACTATGAATCATACATCTAACCATCTACAACTACTTCCAGTTATTCTATAAATCAACTCAGGTCAGCTTGAACATGTACACCCACTTCTGATTTGTACTTCCCAGATTTGAAACAAAGAAATTCCTTTATAATGTTCTCCCTTTTTTTTTTCTTTCTAGTTTTAAATCATAACTTTACATTTTCTTCTTCACTTAATATATGCAAAATATGCCTCACAAACTTATCTATTTACTCAAATTGCATTTCCTATTCCTCCTATGAACTCACATCTTCCTCAGCCTAAATACTTAAGGCAATTACAGTCCTATCCCCCCTTTAGATGCTGCAACCTATAACGCAGGTTTTTGGAAAAATATGAAGATAAGTTTATGACATATGTCACAGTATATATATACATATGCCAACTATGTTTATGCCACAAATGCAACTGAAAACTCACATCCTAGTCCCATATTTTCCAACTTAGTTCATGCAACTCAAACCCAGATCTTTGATAAAAATATGCAGACAAGTGATGTGTCATGGCCTAAACAAACACTGAGTGGCCGAGCAAGTCATCAAGAGAAAAAGGAAAAAGAAACTAAAGAAGAAAGTAGACAGATCAACTGTTACCTGATGAGGCCTTGGATGAAGGAAAGAGGTGAAGCCAGAGAACCTTTAGATGCAGAGGGATGGAGATATATTTATAGGCAAGGCTTGCGAGATGTGGGGAAGTAAATAGACAGGTAAAATTTTCCATAAACCAAAACGTAAGATGTAATTGATGAAATGAAACGAATATGAGGAGGTATAAGTGCGTGATTTACTGCTTATTGGCTACCTTCAGTTTCCTATTGATAAATGTTAGCACACGTGATATAAGCTTTTGGCAGTTCAAAACTGGATTAATGCATTGATTTTGGTTTTATGGCTTGCGTGATTATAGTTGGATGACTGATGAATGGCAGGGGAAAAATATGTGTGCACGGTTTCAGTAGTAAAGTTTGATGAATGCCTATACATGTGATAGAAGAATTAAACAAGGAAGTTAGCAAATGCGTGATCAAAAGGAACGTTACTTCATGTTGGTTTTCAAAGATCAGTTATCAAAAGAAGTAAATATATTTGAAATGTGAGTTTTAAATTGGGTGCGTGATAAGAGGAACGTGATTTATGTATACGTGCTTTTCACCATCAGCTTGCAAAAGGAATGAATATACTGGACGTGAATTCGAGGCCCCTGATTTGTAGTATGTTAGAACAGGGGTGGATGAAACTGTATGAATGCATGCGTTACTTTAGGGAAGAAATAAGTTATATAATGTTTCGAACGTTACTATATGCGTGGTCCATTTTATTCTAGTTAAAGATTTTCCGTTGATTTTAGGTTGATATTGTTAATTGTAAGTGGGGAAAATTTTTATGTAGAAAAGTATATAATTTATATTTAAACCAATCTGTCAGTTAAAATGACGTAACGCTGCCAAAATCTCTGACTGATATTTTTCTTCAAAATTTTCCGAAAACTTGATTTTTACACTACGTTAAACAGACGCAGTCTAAAACATCAAAAATATTTATAAAAATAACATTTTAAAAACACACGTTTTATTACGTTGTTTATACCCTATAATTGACGCGTCTTTTAAACGCGAAATCCAACTTTTCAAACTTAGCTTAAAATTTTGCAGTTATTATTTAAATTTAATGACACATAAAATTTTCAAAAATATATCTCAAAATTTAAACAATTTAACTATATTGTTAAACCCAATTTATAAAATATATTATTTAAAAATTAAAAATAAATTAAATAAATAACTAGCTGAAACTTGGGTTGTTACACTCTCCCCCACTTAAGAACTTTTCGTCCTCGAAAAGGAACGAAAGAAAAAGGAAACAAAGGAAGAATAAGCTAGACAGATAAGTACCTTAAACGAATAGTTCTGGATTTAAAGCACGAAGAAAAACTCTAGCATTGGATTTACCCTTTCAATTGACCGTGAGCCTAGGGTGCTCAGGCCCTAATGAGTAACAAAGATTAGAGACTGGTATAAGCAATAGCCTTCCCATTCTGTAGCAGATAGGAAACCAAGGATACTCAAAGATTGTTTGAAAATAAGAAAATAAATTTGAAATCATAATGCCTTTGAAATCATAATACTTTGAAAGTCATTAAGATTTTATAGATATTATCATTTGGAAATACTACTAAATCATAACATTAAAAAAAATCTTCATTTACTCAATTATAATTTTCCAAAACATTTTATTTTTTAGAACAGCAGCACTTAAAATATGCTACAGCAGATATAGTAATATTTCTAATTAGTTAAATTTCTGAAATATTCATCTGGATATCATTTACTTATATTTTATAAAACAACTTTTATGAATGGAATGTCCAACCTCATTTATTAAGTCAAAGTCCCTTATTTTACTTAACTCTTAATTTTAACCAATAAACTAACACTTTATTTGAAATTCCTATTTACCTCCATTAATCTTTTATAACTAAAATTTAAGTATATAACATTTATTATAACCACTCAAATTTTATTCCTAAAATTCTTTTATATTGTATATTATCCAAATTCATTTTTAACTTTTGAAAATCAAGGTAAGTTATATGAAATTGAGTATTATACAACTAAAACTTCCAAATTCAATTATCTCCAGTTTGAATTTCTTATTTATTTCCTTTTTGTTTTATTGAAATTTTTCCTTAAGATAAATTTTAAGAATTGAATTTCTGATTCCCTTCAAACCATTTAGAGATAAATAAATAAATAAATACATAATATGTCAAACAAAATTTAAATTATATATCTATATATATTAAGCCATATTTTAGAAATTCAAATCAATTAAAATCTCAAGGAAATACTGTAGCCAGACTACAGAATGGTCTTTTCACTTCGAAACTCGAAAATGAATGTCGATGATGCTGCAGTCATCACCGAAATTATTTTCCAGCGACAAAGAGAAAAGCACTAAATTTTTAAAATTCTTTGGAACGAATTTCTATTCGAAAATACTTTAAATAATATATCCCTTTTTTAAAAAAAAAAAGTTATTAAACCCAAGGTTTGAAATCATCAGAAATTGAATTCTCAAGTTCTTGTTTTAAGTTCATTTCTGTTTCCAAATTAATTTCTAACCATTGTTTATACTAAATCATTTATATTAGACAAAACACATGGCTATCAAAACCATAAAATCAAATTATTATCTCTTGACAACTGGTTAGATTAATTATAAAATTCTGAAAATTATACTTATATATATATATATATATATATATATATTTTATTTTCAAATATAGAAATAAATTTTCAAAACAAAGATAAAGATTCAAATTTTGATGAACTCAAATAATTCAAGATAAGTTGAAATCAGAAGATCTGATAATTATATACCCGAATAAGGGACTGGGTAAGTCTATATAAATCGCAGACAACCTTGACCGGGTCAACCGTTACTTAAAGAGTCAGATCGATGTGGTTGGGTAAATCCACATTTGATCTGAAGAGATAGAGTTTAGAAAAATCAAAGATACTAGCATATAAACCGAGGATAAATATGAATCTCCGGTGAATCAATGCTAATGGTAAAGGAGTTTCACCCCTTTATTAGAATAATGGCGAGACCGCCAATTCACTATAAAGATCATCCGAAGTGGAGTTATGGGATACTCCAGAATTTAAAGAAGATGAACAAGTGGGGGAGCACGAATGAACTTTGGAACCACAGGGAATGTTCCAAAATTCGAAAAGGAAGAGATCCAAGCTCGGATGGATGTGATTCTGTAAATCCAATTTACCATACATTCTAAGTTTTGCCTAGAGCCAAAGCTCTGATACCAAATGTAACGACCCAGTATTTTCAACCATTCGCATCCGCACATGTCGGACTTGAATTGTTCAAAATACTGCGTTGTATAATAAATTTGACAAAACTCAGAATATACAGTAAATAAATCACAGAATCACATACACAAATATCAGAATCTCGCAGCGGAATATAAAATGATACAGTGGTTCATGAAGCCACTTAAACTTTAGCAAAACAGAATTACATTGTTTAAAATCTTCAATACAATTTTTAAACCATAATAGATATAGAGTCTTCAAAGGTCTTGAATTATAGAAAGGATAGAAACTGAAACAAAGCTTCCGGCGGCACGAATGATCTACTGGGTGTCCCAGCTCCGGAGAGAAGCTGAATCTGCAACTCAGGCTGACCCGAGCGTACAATAAAACAAAACACTCGAGTCAGGACATACATACTTATATAATGTAAGCTAAATCAAGTGTACTGTAATATATAGCAAGTAACTCAAAGGATGCCTGGGACCGCCCATCCTCTAAGGATCCGTTAAACTATTTACTATGTAGTATATTGCGCTATTATAATAGTGTCTATTTATAAAGTAAACATACTTCTTTCTTAGCATTAAGGGGTTACCCATATAGCCATTAACACGTAATAGTCCCAGTAGTCCATCCAATATCATAGCTCCTCCTGATCGGGAAGCAACTAGAGGATACCACACGGGCTACGGGAGAAATACAAACTCGTACAAGGCTCGATATGGTAGGTGACACGGCACAACTAGGCAATGCCAGGGTAGATATACCAATTGCTATCCGGACCGGTGGTAACGCGAAGCCGCAGCAACCGCCCACCTCGAACAACACTCCCAAATCAAAGGGTGCACCCAAACAATCACAAGAGTAATTGAATGGTATACGAAGAAGTGCGTTCGATCAGAGGAGCTACCTCATTAATCCGAGAATCGCTCCTGTTTTAGCCACCTTATGCCAACTCTCGGGAGTCGGGTCCACGTATATACCTTTCAAGAAACGTCGCCACCAACCTACTTCATTCTGGAATCTCCACCGCGTACACGGTTAGTCAAAGTGGTTTTCGGTATCGACAGAGAGTATGTCCATATCCGATCCCGGTCTCTTTGCCAACCAAACGTTATTATAACCCGTGGCCATTTAAAAGCAGTTTATACTTTAAAACCAGAATAATCATTTCCCTTTCAAACTATAAATATGATATCATTTTAAAACCCAAAACGATATGATATCGTTATATTCAAATTATAATTCTTTTCCAAAACTATACTGTTTAAAAATTTATAATATCTGGAAACCAAATATTTGACTTATATCTTCAAACATAATATTTTGGAAATTTTACTTTAAAACCATAACTCCCAAACATAATGGTTTGGACATTCAACGGTATATAGAATAAATGATTTAACTTTATGGTTACTTTGTAAAGAAGATAATTTACATAGCTTTACAAATATATTTCTTTATTTAAAGTTTTAAACCATAATTTAAATATCACTTCGTGTTCCCCAAAACCATTACAATTCCTATATATATATCCAATTGGTGTATTACTATTCAAAACTAAGGTTGGGTTTTATTCTTTCAACAAATCAATATTTTATTATTTAGTCTTGAATATTCCCATAAATCCCATAAATAAAACTCCAAATTTTAGCCATTAAATATTTTCAAAATTTACTTAATACTAGAATATTCATCTTATATTTATTAAGAAAAATCCAGTTATAAATATCATGTCTTAAGTTTTTCCAAAACTTAACCTAAAATAAAATTTATCAAATTCCATAAATTTTAAAACAATCAATTCTAGACTCTGTAGCACTTATGAAATGCTACCTAAAGTTACTAGCCCAATTTCAAAAGACAGCATTTAAATGCTGTAGTAGATTGTTTAACTTAATAAATAATTCCAAATATAACTTATTTATTTATATATATATATTTCTTAACTGAAATCTTATTCTTTCAAAATCCAGATTTTCCAAAATAAGTTATATTCCATAATTTTATTCAAATATTTATTTATTTCTTTATTTATAACTTATCCAAAATCAAAATAAAATCTTTTGAAGAAAAAAAAAATCAAATATTTAACTTCCAAAATAGTTATAAATATTTCAGAAAATATTATAAAGACCACGGGCCTGTATATAGTTTTCTAGCCTAGGTCAAGTGATACGGATGTATATCATTTCAACCCGTAATTTACAAACCCCGGGTTCTATCATTTCAAACCCGCAATCCCAAGATAATTTACAGTAGTTAACAGAACAAGTGAACAATAAAATCAATTAGGCCTATCATTTCAGCCCATATAATCTAAATTTAACAGGGAACTTGCAGTGGTGATTTTAAGCAGTAAATAATAATATAATATAACTGCAGAATATAATACAACAGATAATAACTGATGAGGTGTCAAATTTAATGGGGTCCACCATGCTATATTACACTACAGACAGATAATAGTGAAATACAATTTTACACATACACTTGCAATAATTTACTAAAATATAAATACGTATGTCTGGTGAGAAAAACTCACCTGAAAGCTGCAGAAAATTTGAATTCAAAAACGACGATTTTCCGGTACAGACTGACAGAGGGTAACGATAAAATTTCTCGGATGTCGCCTAGATTCAAATCTAGAACAAAAGTAAAATATAGAATACACGACTTTAGAATTTACGGTCCAGAAAAGATTTAAAATAGAACGGAGATTGATTTGACTTGCTCGACCACCCCACCGTGTTTTAACCCCAAAAAAATTTTCGACAAAATTTCCTAAAGTCAGGCTAAGCAAAATTGGGGACGTTTTCCTACTTTATGTCGTGATACACATGTACACGTGCACACTTTAAATTCCAACTTGCTCATGTACATGTACACACGCCAAACGTCTTATTGTTGCCTAACATACTTCAACTTAGATTTATATTATTTTTACATTTACTAAATTCCAGGCTTTGTAATCCAAACAGACAGAAACTCCAAAATATAAACTTTCCAGTTCACTTCATCAGTTCTACCCGTGAAAAAAAAATTTCCCCACTCAAGCTTGCATGCACCCTTCCTACCTTCCAGTTTCACACTATGTTTCAGCTACTACTCAACCAACCTAGAGACTTCGAACCCAAAACTACCTACCTACCCCTAACATTGACATCAAACAACCCCAAATCTTCAAACTTAAACAACTACAGGCCCTGTCATCCTTCCAGAGTCGGTTTAGATGGAGATGAACGTGCACAGGTGCACGCTGTGACATGCACATCGGAACCCACCCCCTTTCCAGACTAAACAACTCCACTGCACCATCCATATCACCAAATTGCAACTACCATATGCATGCTCCCTGTCAGTTTCCAACATGTGCAGCCTACAACATTCCATATATATGCAGACTACTCTTGTTACAGTCATATTTATTATTATTTTTAATTTTTTTTTTTTTATCATTTTTTTTTCTTTTCCATTACTTACTTTTTTTTTTCTTTTTCCTAAATCCACTTCCAGTTCAAAACTGCAACAGGCAGGAGGAAATCCAACCACCCGAGTCACCTAAAAAAATTACTTTGAGAAAAATATGCTGAAGCTTCGGGGAAATAATACACTTGCTTCGAGCCATTCCATCCAAAACTTCGAGTAAATCTGCTATGTCTTTCGAGAACATTTCCACCAAACACTGAAACCTAAACCACTGCCTTCCTTCAGTTTTGCATGCTTCTAAACCAAAAGCATGTTCTAAATCCTCTGTCCAAAAGTCTGAAATCATTAACTCCTACAACTCACTGTCCTTAACTAAGCATCTACCCTTACTTCTATTTAGCATCATCATTTCACTCTAGTCATGCATAAACCCAGAGCCACCATTCTGTGCAGATCTTCAATGTAAGAGAAAAAGGAAAAATGAATTATGACCCTTCTCCTCTACAAACAGACCACCTTTTTCTTATATAAATGCAACTGAAAAATTATCCTAGACCCAATATAAATGCATGCAGACCACTCAACACAAATGCAAGCTATTCCCTGACCCCTGTGCATGTCTTACTGACACACTGTGCACAGCATGCACAGTCCCAATCCTTTCATAAAGGTAGACTACTCCTAACTGCAATCCAAAAATTCACTTACTAAATCACCTATTGCCCTCTGTTTTACATCTTGAAGCCACTGAAACTAAGATCTATATCAGCTGCCAGACTTACTACTAACTTTAAACAACTAACTGAACTATGAATCATACATCTAACCATCTACAACTACTTCCAGTTATTCTATAAATCAACTCAGGTCAGCTTGAACATGTACACCCACTTCTGATTTGTACTTCCCAGATTTGAAACAAAGAAATTCCTTTATAATGTTCTCCCTTTTTTTTTCTTTCTAGTTTTAAATCATAACTTTACATTTTCTTCTTCACTTAATATATGCAAAATATGCCTCACAAACTTATCTATTTACTCAAATTGCATTTCCTATTCCTCCTATGAACTCACATCTTCCTCAGCCTAAATACTTAAGGCAATTACAGTCCTATCCCCCCTTTAGATGCTGCAACCTATAACGCAGGTTTTTGGAAAAATATGAAGATAAGTTTATGACATATGTCACAGTATATATATACATATGCCAACTATGTTTATGCCACAAATGCAACTGAAAACTCACATCCTAGTCCCATATTTTCCAACTTAGTTCATGCAACTCAAACCCAGATCTTTGATAAAAATATGCAGACAAGTGATGTGTCATGGCCTAAACAAACACTGAGTGGCCGAGCAAGTCATCAAGAGAAAAAGGAAAAAGAAACTAAAGAAGAAAGTAGACAGATCAACTGTTACCTGATGAGGCCTTGGATGAAGGAAAGAGGTGAAGCCAGAGAACCTTTAGATGCAGAGGGATGGAGATATATTTATAGGCAAGGCTTGCGAGATGTGGGGAAGTAAATAGACAGGTAAAATTTTCCATAAACCAAAACGTAAGATGTAATTGATGAAATGAAACGAATATGAGGAGGTATAAGTGCGTGATTTACTGCTTATTGGCTACCTTCAGTTTCCTATTGATAAATGTTAGCACACGTGATATAAGCTTTTGGCAGTTCAAAACTGGATTAATGCATTGATTTTGGTTTTATGGCTTGCGTGATTATAGTTGGATGACTGATGAATGGCAGGGGAAAAATATGTGTGCACGGTTTCAGTAGTAAAGTTTGATGAATGCCTATACATGTGATAGAAGAATTAAACAAGGAAGTTAGCAAATGCGTGATCAAAAGGAACGTTACTTCATGTTGGTTTTCAAAGATCAGTTATCAAAAGAAGTAAATATATTTGAAATGTGAGTTTTAAATTGGGTGCGTGATAAGAGGAACGTGATTTATGTATACGTGCTTTTCACCATCAGCTTGCAAAAGGAATGAATATACTGGACGTGAATTCGAGGCCCCTGATTTGTAGTATGTTAGAACAGGGGTGGATGAAACTGTATGAATGCATGCGTTACTTTAGGGAAGAAATAAGTTATATAATGTTTCGAACGTTACTATATGCGTGGTCCATTTTATTCTAGTTAAAGATTTTCCGTTGATTTTAGGTTGATATTGTTAATTGTAAGTGGGGAAAATTTTTATGTAGAAAAGTATATAATTTATATTTAAACCAATCTGTCAGTTAAAATGACGTAACGCTGCCAAAATCTCTGACTGATATTTTTCTTCAAAATTTTCCGAAAACTTGATTTTTACACTACGTTAAACAGACGCAGTCTAAAACATCAAAAATATTTATAAAAATAACATTTTAAAAACACACGTTTTATTACGTTGTTTATACCCTATAATTGACGCGTCTTTTAAACGCGAAATCCAACTTTTCAAACTTAGCTTAAAATTTTGCAGTTATTATTTAAATTTAATGACACATAAAATTTTCAAAAATATATCTCAAAATTTAAACAATTTAACTATATTGTTAAACCCAATTTATAAAATATATTATTTAAAAATTAAAAATAAATTAAATAAATAACTAGCTGAAACTTGGGTTGTTACAGGAACTTAATGAGAACATCTTTAAAAACTCGATTCATCGGACCTACAAAATAAGAAGGTGTATCGGTTAGCCCAAAAGGAATAACCAACCACTCAAAAAAAAAGTTCAAGTCCACTAAACACAGTTAGGGTATGATATCCTCTACTACACTTAGCTGGTGAAATCCAATAGCCAGGTCTATTGGGAATAATACTTAGCTACATGAAGTTGGTCAAAAAGCTCATAGATATGGGGTAAAGGATACTTATTCCAAATGATCTGCTTATTTAACTCCCTATAATCCATAAATAATCTTAAAGAACCATCAGAAATCGCCACAAAAACTACAGTTGATCCCTAACTCGAACAACTTGGTATATTCAATCATATCCTCAACAAATCATCGGTTTGATCAATTAGTTCCTCTCTCCCTCTATCAGCGCCATTTTACAGAGAGGTTGAATAACAAGCCTCGCACCAGGAATTAAGTCAATATAGAACTCAATCTCCCGACGTGGAGGTAGAATGTTAACCTCTTCAAGCACATCAGGAAATCATTAACAATTAATATAGACCCTATCTCTTCCAACGATGATTCTAGGGCATGAAGGAAACTGCTCGTTGGCTTACTAGGATCATCTCATAACATCCTTTCTAATACCCTTTCGGACACGGCTTTCAGCATTACTATTCGCTTGACACGGTCCAATATAGCTCCATGTTTGGTAGCAGTTCCATATCGAGTATAACATTAAACCCCCTTAAAGTTTAGAACAAACAGATTGCATAGAAAATGGTGGGTGATGTAGGAAGTTTGTGTATCTTCACAAATCATGCATAGATTGGTAGAACCTCCTATAAGTTTTGACATACAAATAGAGGTTTCTACGATTAGTAGGGAAAGTTCAAATTTTCTACCGATTTCAAAGAAATGAAACTATGGGAAGCCGCAGTATCAAACAATAATCAAACAAAATTGCTATTAATGATTAAAGTACCTTCAAGCATTCACTTTCCATTCACATCCCTTAAGGTCGATTTCTCATCCTTGATCATGTAAACTTTTACCTGATGTCCCTTCTTCATTAACAGGAAATCCTTCACCATATGTCCTGGCTTGTGATAATTAAAACAACATGTCTATTGTACCATCGGAGAAGTAGGACCTGATTGCCGCTTTAGGCTTCATAATTTGGACAAAATCTTGCAATATGGCCCTTCTTTTTACAAATAAAACAACCATTATCCTTGAACTTGTTTCCTTAATCTCCTTCTGACTTCCTCTTTCCTTGCTTCTTTCAGTTCGGGTAAAAATTCCTTTTATTTCAATTTTTATTATTGCCACCAGATGCTACTACTGGCTTCTTTTTCTTAAAAGACTTATATCTCAAAGCCATATCCACTAAATGCACGAAAGAACCTTTCAAATAGGCGGTCATTTTTTCTTGGAAACCATCCCTCATTCCCATCACAAACATCTTGTTCTTCTTCAAAGGGATATTAATAAACTTCAGACCAAAACGCATTAGCTCGTCTAACTTAATCTCATACTCCGACCCTAAAAAATCTCCTCGCTTTAGATCCAAGAAACTCCTATACATTTGAGTCCTTCCAACAACATGGACTGATCTTCGAACATCTCCTTCAATCTAGCCCAAGACAAATCAACTTCTGGCACATTAGCCATAACAGAGTCCCACTATGCTACCGTTCCCTCTTACAACTGCCAAGATGCTAAGTACCACTTCTGCTCATCTCAAATATCTAATCCTTTGAAATCTTTTCACAGGAACGTAACAAGCCTGAACTTCAATGACGGATTCCGTTCCCTTAAACGGCTTTCCTCCTAGATTTTTTCAATCCTTACACATGGCTATAAAGTACAGTTGGGGCTACACCTGTGTAGCATCTTCAACAATTTTAACTCTTTCAGTACTTGGAGCTCAACCATTGGTGGTCATGGTATTATTAGGTTCTCTACCTTATTTTGTCCTATTACTTATTCTCACTATTTGGATATAGTAAGATAACCCTTTTAAATACTTAGATGAGTTAATCTTAAGGAAAAGGGTACTAATCAAAGATATCAAAGCCGATCAAACTAAGTCTAATATATATACGAATGAAAATTACAAATATGCGCCCTTAAAGACTAAACATATTCTAGGGTATTGCTAACCCTATCTCTAAAGAGTAGACCCCAACTAAAGCCTAGCTGATTGATCAACCTAAGTTGTAGTACCATTTGTAACATTCCGTCTTTCTTACTCCTAAAGATAACACTTAATACAATCATGATATTCATATGTCGGTCATCTAAGAATCTAAAAGACAAACCTTGAGGTAAAAAGAAAAGGAAAATACAAGAAGAAATAAAAATACATAATCTCACATCGCAAGGCAATCACATAATAGTCAACATAAGATAATACATAGCATCATTCCAAAATGAATATCATAGTTACATAAATACCAACTTCAGCCAGGGACAGTTATAACAGCCTGTCCCCACAACGCTGATACGAAATATATACAAACGCAGCGGAAAAAAAGAAGATAACTAGATATCGTCAAAGCTACCTGCTATATGCTCCTCCAAAATGCATCCATTGAAACCTTGACTACTTGGCTACTCATACAAATTTGACTACCCAAAAGTTTTAGGTAAAGAAAACAAAACTCCAGATCAGACATGTGTCTGGTGTGAATAAACTCCAAACAGCCGAATTATTAATCTTATAAAACTCCTTTTAAAATAAAAGGTATCCCGCAATACCACACTGCACATAAACATGGATGAGGTTTTACCTTACGGTAACCTAAAACTCTTTATAGGAAATCCCGTTATATTATTATAATGCCTAGGGTTTATAGTAAATTATGAACATAGCTTAAATGCTTGCATCAGGCATTACAACATATTTGGGCACAACTAAATCTCTAACGCACTTACTGGAAATTGGGTTCCATCAACGAAAAGGCTACATGGATACCACTTGTTACATTATACCTATAGACAAAAATGTATCGAAGGCCTCGCCCAGCCCCCTAGAGAAATAGGACCGACCTTCTTTTTACTAGATAATACCAAATGTGTCATCATCTCTGATGTAACCAACAAACATACCGAAGCCACTAGCATACATAAGTTGAGAATATTGATCTAGATCGGGTGATAATCATACCCTAATGGGCTATATTGCCCTGAAGCATATCTCATGTTTTAGTTGTTCTCAATCGTGAGGCTTGAGGCTATAGCTTACCTTCTCATATATCAAATCCTATTTGGAATGATAACACTGCCTTTTAGGCAACAATGCAATGGTATCATTCATCTATACTAGTTTCTCAAGATATGAACAAACCGAAGGCATTACTTCTACTACATTCATGTTTGGAATCACACTCGGAATTAGTAGCAGTAGACCTTGCATTTCGAAGATCTTTATCTTCAATTCCATCATCTTTCATATGTTTCCAATTCGAATGCCTCGTTTGGTGGAAGTGGTTTTCAAATAGCTTATGCTTATACAATCCCGGCCTCTTCAAACCAACATTCGATTATTTTAAAAGGGTCAAGTTACCGATAGTGGATAAATCCACTATCTAGGGTATGCATAGATTTTCCTATGGAAAACAGGATATCCTATACCCATCTCCACTTTCCTATTTCAAACACTACTATCCCTTGATTAACATTAAAGTCGTACAAGTTTGAAAATTAACCTCGACTCGATGTACATTCTTACTTCTTGAGATAGGGATGGATATCCATACCTCGGAATTTGGTGTAAGTATAAGATGAAGCGACTACCATATAATTAATCTATTATAACACGTTTATTGAAATTAAAACCCTTGTACTTACCACATTTTCGACATTTTGACTTATCTATCCCTCGCCTAGAAAATCGAGGTTTTAGATTAACAGATAGAGGAATGCCTACTCATCGCCTTTAAGTGCTGAATAAAAGATGACTTACTTTCAATAAAACGTGTCAACATTTAGCAAAACTTATATTTGTTTGACTAGATAATGTCACAGACATGAAAATCCCTTGTATTTAAAACATTCTTTATAAAAGAAAGCTGCTTTTTAAACAAAACGATACTTAGAAATAAAGTATTTAAAAATTAAAACCTTCAATTAACTTAAAATAAGTTTAAACCTTTGTTTAATAAAAATTAAATATTAACTTAATCAATAAATAATTAATAATTAACCTTGCTTGATTTATAATTAATTAATTAATTAAACCTCACTCATTGATAACTAATTAAAAATTACATAGACACTAATTAATTAAATAATTAACCTATACTTAATCAATAATTATGAAAACCTTACTTGATTAACTAATTATAATTACCTTACTTAATTAATACTTAAGCAGTTATTAACTAACAATCAAGTACTAATTATCTTTACTTGATTAATTAATTAATTAATCACTAAACCATTACTTAATTAATAGGTAATAATTATTTTTTAATATGTATAATATGTTTGAAAAATACATTTCAAAAGTACTTAAAAGAATACACTTTTTATTTGTAGAAAGGGACCGTTTTTTGAATTGCGTCTATAGCGACTATCATTATGGATACCATAACTTTAAACTAGTTTTATATATTTAATACCCTTCGGGCCCTTATCTAACCTAAACTTCTTTACAAAACCAAGTAATAAAGTTTTTAAATCTAAACGTAAAATTTTGAAAACTTGTAAAACTTTTCTAGAATTTAAAATAAGTAAAACAAGTTAAATTCAAGGGATCTTAATGTCACACAAAACAAGTGCTAACTTTCTTTTAGCTTAGAATATCTACACATAGCTCATACATTTACAACACATTCCATAACCAACAATACATAAGTAAAAATCATAAGTTGCAACTAAAAGTAAACTTTTACCTTATTTTCCAAGTCTATTTGACCATCACATATAAACACAAATATGTAAAGCATAACTATATCGATTTTCATGCCAACAACCATTACACACTTTTACAAACACAAAGTTTAAAACTTTATCTAAAAAGGTGAGCTTTACTCGCAAGCTCATGAAAACAGACCAAGCTTTCACTACGCTTTGAACAGACCTAGATCTTTGATTTTCTTAAATAAGAATGAGATTTTTAACCAAGGGTGGTAGGCTTTAGTTCGGCCTAGAAAGATGGAGGGCTTGGCCTTAGGTTGTCGGGGTTAAGCTTGCTTTTGAAGGAGAGGGTGGTGTAGGAAGGGAAAAGGGTATTCTAAAAAGGTTTTAAAAAACTTTAAAGTAGAAAAGGATAGGTAACTTATTTGTTATGGCTATGTAAGCACATATAGACATTTTTGGGTTATGATTTCTTTCCCACAACACACTAGCCAATTTGACAATAGGTTATGTAACTATAATGTTTTCCCATGCTTGTTGGGATTGGAAATCTCTATTTGATGTTTTTTTGCAGTATCATAAATCCTAAAACTCGTTGTTAAAATATTGATGCTATTAATTTGCATGTTTAAATTCCTAGTATGATGCAAACTATAAATATCCCACTTGCTTTTCTTCATAATCTATTAACTTTAAGGTTTCACTACCTAAAGTATCCAGTGCTTGAATACCTAGTTTGCATAAAAGAATGCCCACGGTCAACCTTGGAGTAAATTGAAATTTTGTATTTTTCACATAAGAAATTCTTCTTTCTGTCACATGTAAGGTTTTATATCTTAAAATTAAGAGTTTAAAGGTACCTAACGAAATAATAATTGATATCAATTCCCAAAAAAGACTTATCACCTACATATTTATTGCGCATCCATTCACCACATAGGCCTTACTTATTTAGCACTTTCTAGATCAATTCAATCTCAGATACTTCATTTGTTTCTATAATATATTTTAAGCCTAATCCACCTTCATTTACACACTGTATTCCATGGTATTTTAGCACTCTTACCTTTCCAAAGGAAGTTCAAACATACGTGTAGAAATTTTGTATCCAAAACTATATTATAGGGTAGATGTGCCTTAATGAATTCCAATCTTCCTACTAAAGGTAACAAATTGTATTCCCAACCATTCACCTTCCTAATTTAATACAAAGATCGCTACATGTTTCGTCCTTAATATATTAAATGTATAAAATCACACCTAAATATTTAGTTGGCAGTTAACCCTCCTCGAGTAACAAGATATTAAGAATTTCCTCTTGCAATGCACATTCTTTATGGACATAACAATTGTCTTTTCTGTACTAATTTATGAACCTAAATTTTTTTCCAATTTTCGGAGAACTCTTTAAATTTCCTTGCCTACCATATTTTCCTTTACGAATATTAAGATGTCATCGGCATATATTATATGTGTTAAGATAGGATGCACATCATGAATTGCTTTAGTTTTACATCTATCTAATTTACAATCGAATTTGATACATAAATACTCTATTGCAAATAGAGAATAGGTATGTATGGTTAAATATTATCACCTTTCCTAATACCTCTACTACTATGAAAGTATCCATAAGGTGTAAAGTCCTAAAAATTGGAGTACCTATAAACTCCTTAATGATGTTAAGCCATTTTTATGGGAAATCCACTGTTCTAAGAATATGTATGATAAATTTCCTGTTTAGCTTATCATATACCCTTTCCAAATCAATTTTTATGCATATTTTTCAAGTACTAGTAGTGTGAAACTATAATGATCAACCATTTCAACCTCAAATGTTGATAATAATACATCCATGGTATTCATGTGTGAAGCACTCAAGTGTTGAAAATACAAATTGTTAGGATAAAATAAAATGAAAATGAAATAGAACAAAGAAGAAGGTAACACAACATCAAAATATCATGATGGAATGATAACGTTTAATAATAGAAGACAGTATAAACTATTAATCAAAGATATATAACATTTCAGAGTTTCAATCATAAGTATTATCAACGGCATTGTCATCGCATTTGTTGATATATACAATATAGTCATGAAGTAGAAATAAGAACTATGGTAGGTGAAAGCATCTATCTTGAAGCTCATTTCCTCGAGCTCCAAATAAAAACCTACCTTTTTCAGACTGCTTGAAAGAGCACCTGTGGAAATAAGGGAAATATAAAACCATGAGTTAGACATAAGTCCGGTGTGAGAAACTCAAGAAATATGTGCCCAACATATAATAGTAACTTTTGAGGCCATATGGATCATCATATCCCCTCAAAAAAACCTAAATCATCTCATAAGTACATAAAGTAGTATAACAGATAATGTCTAGGGTATAGAATATATATCATAAACTAAATGTAAATAAATGTGATGCGTGTACACCACAACAATATTAGGTATACGATCAATACCGTTAGGCGCATCCATATATATATAAGGATTTCTCAGAGACCCACTCAGTAAATTGAGGCAGTCTCCTTCACACGGATTAGAGATGAATAACATCATATATCTCTAGAAAAAATATAACATAGGGAAACCATAACGAGTCCATGTTCTATCACGTCAGTCTGAGCATCATCATTCCTGCATGCATCAAAAGCATTACTAGATACAGAACGGTATACCCTTGCGTTCGCAAAACCCTTTACCTATGCCCCTACTTTGGGTCTTGTCATTACCAATGTTAAAGTCATATTCAGCATCACATCACACAAATCCTCCTCACTCAAATAGATCCTAAATATCTCTCTGGATTCCAATGTAAGTCCTCTAACGAATACTAACACCATCCTCTCTCTTCGGAAGATTCTCAAGATAGACAGTCTCATATGATATTTTCTTTTGAAATGTTAATGCTGATCGCTCCATTGGACTTAACCTTAGGACAGATAATGAAACTCTATAACATCTTGTTTCATAAATACTTCCAGAATATTGATCACATATACGGTTTTAAAGTGGTTACAGTTTTGAGTCATCTTATATAAGTGCACTCCAACGCTTACCGAATGCTCCAAAACCAATCTATATATTTTTTGGTTAACTTAACCCTGATTCTTTCAGAAATAAATAGAAAATACATAAGGGTGGAGATCATCTCTTATCCGAACAGATTTCCTTATCATTTATCTTAGAAGGGCAAGATGAGTTTATACGTAACATCACCGAAGATAACTGTACCATGTAGCCTTACATTTTTTTTAGATATTTCTTAAGATATTTTTAGTCAATTTCGATAGTTGCTAACTATCTAACTCTAAAATCAATTTTTTATGAAAATGATGTTTTCGTATACTTAACATGTTTTCGAACTTTTCAACTCACTCTACTCCTCGTTCAACAGTGAAGCCGGTAGGTTAGGGAATATTGCTTCTAAACCTTACTTGAACATCATTCTTAAATCTCATAGAAAGAAGAAGCCTACTTCGTCGGCTTTTAGTGCTAAGTGCAGTTAATTACTTTCCATAAACAAGTAAATGTAGAAAGTATGATCAAGTCACACAAAGAACGATTAAGTCACATAAAGCACGATTTAGTCACACAAATGACTACTAATACCTTTCCAAATTAATCCTTTATTAATTAAAACTCCTTTGTAAATACCTATATATAATAACTTTATAATAGACATATAAATTTGTACTACTATATAGATTTATACTACTATTCGACTATTTTTCTACATTTCTCTATTCATTTCTACTACTTAGAAATGTATCCATAATCTTATTCCAAATGGTATAAGAATTTTCACGATTTCACATTTGCATGAATATACTGTAACACCGGTAAAAAAATTAGTAAGAAATTTGTCAATAAATAAGAAGGTTAAAAAAATGAAAATACTTTAAATGTCGAAACTTGGCCATAAAAGTTATGTCGTTGCATTCATAACAAATTTTTGGTCAATTTTCATGTATAAAATTTTGTAATCAGGGCTCAAATGGAAAAGTTAATGACATTTGATGTTTTCGAATTCAAAATAATTTAAGTGAAATTCAAATTTATAATCAATGTTAGGGATTTGAAATTTAAAAATTAGCGTTGATTAGAAATTAAGGTTAAGTAAACGTTAAATAAATGGTCACGTTAAAATTTTATAAGGAATTAAATAAAAGTTAAAATAGTAAAAGAAATATATTCCAAATATAGGCTACTAGTTGACCGCCTTCCTTGGGCTAGTCGGTCGCTAGTGGTTGACCACTTGAGGAAAGGCAGTTGACCAGTGGATGTTGTGGCGGCTAACATTTTATGCGATACGAACGACTCGAATTTTATTATTTTAAAATGACTTAAATATGATGGTTCCAATGCCTACTATTCAGTATAAATAACAGGCTAGCCCCTTCATTTTTTTCACAAATTATTTGAAAACGTAAGCGGAGCTCTGCCAGGCTCTTTAGTCCATATGGCTCGGAAATTCTTAAGACTTTTGGATAAGGGATTCTAGATGTTAATATTCAATTTCTAATTCTATTCTCCTTTAATCCTCGAAATTCTAAATCTAATTCATATATAATATAATTATTGTATATTTAAAAAGGTAGAGGTCTAAAAAAGAATAGAAAAGCAGGCGTGTTCAAATCTAAAAGATAAATATGGGAATCATTTATGAGTGGAAATTATAGTTTTTCTCATTTTTTTAATTGTATAGTTTAGATTGGATCTGATATGTGCGTTGAGGAATTTTGTTCATGAAAATACCAAACATAAACCCCTAAAATTCCCCCAAAGCGAAATGTCAATTCTTATTTTTCGGATCCTCGATTATTCTATATTAAAATTACAAATTTGTGTAGTTATAGAAATTTTATTATTTTATATTTTATTCCATTTATCACTTTTCTCTTTTGATGTGATTATGGGTTTTAAAAAGAAAATAAATTAGGAAATAGTGTGTAAAAAATGGATCCTCCTGTTTGTATTTTACATTGCCTAATTCCATAGTTTAAAGTATGAATCCCCTTTCATTTCATGTGCAAAAGTTAAATGTAGTGTAAAAGGATTTGAACTGTAAATTTTATTACTGTTGGTTTATTATTTCAATATATAAAATAAGTTTGGTAATTGATTTTATTTTCTTATACAAGTCTATTGTCGAGCTAAGGATATTAGCTAATTTTAATGTTATGGTATGGAGTTAAACTTGTATAAATTGGAAGTTTTGACAATTTAACGATTAGTATAGAATGCAATCTTCGCATGCTTAGGAATATTTTGGTTACGTATTTATACATATATATTAGCCTATAAATAATGAATAATTAACGGTGTATTAGTTGCATAGTAAATAGTTTAGTAATTAATAGTATAACCCCAAATAGAAAAGAAGTTGGGGTAATTATGGGAAGTAATTTAGAATTAAAGGTGGAATAATGAGATTTCCTTATAAGGACTTAATGTGGAATGTGGTGAGGTATATATAGTAGTATGTTAGTGGAGTGGAAATTATGATTAAGTTATAGTGATGCGAGATCAGTCAAAAGCATACAAAAGTCTACCCAGCTAATCTACCTACCAACGGTGTGACTTTGTGGCCGATGTTAGACATCACCTATAATAAGTACCCATAGAGGACGTGAGGTTAGTTCCACATTCTTTAAGGTAAGCCAGCCCATTTAATCTAGCTACCGATGCATACAAATATTAGAATAATGTAAGACATTACAGTTTGGGTTGCGGGTTATAATACGTAGGACCTTCTTTAGGGATCGGGGATAGTAAGTTGATGTTGCAGGGTCTCCCTCCTCCCTAATTAGGAAGTATCAAATGGTCGGGGTTAATGTTTAAGAGCGTAGTAGTAAATCTAACGATGGGTCCACTTTGGGTTCGAGGTATTAAGTGGATATTGTATAGCCCCTCTCTTCCATAAAGAAGTATTAAGTGGCCTGATGAGATTCCATGAAATGTCAACTAGAGGGTACTAGAGAGGGTCCGCGTTGGGTTAGGTATTAAACAATGAACCTATCAAGGATATAGGTATTAAATGTTCATAGTCTGCCTAATTTCCATTGAAAATATATTAAGTGGCATTGGTACTTTCTCACACATTGTTAGGGCATGATTGACAGTAGATGCATAGGACAGGGAAAGGCCATTGGTCTATAGTTGAAGGTAAGTTATATAGTTGGATTTGAAGAGTGTAGGTACATAATTAGACTAGAAAACCCGTAGAGCTTACAGTGAGAGAAAATATATGTAGAATATAGTTAGAATGCATATATTCTTATCTAAATTATACTCCCCAAGTACTATTATGGTAAGACTCAAGATTTTATTCCCCGGACATTGTTATTCTGACTCCATCCTCATTAGAACATAGGTTAGGAAATGATCTAGATCTATGAGATGAAGGCGAAGATAGAATCTTGTGGAAGTTATTTATTTACTTATGATTTTACATATTTGATGTGCCCATTTTAGACATGATATTATCGTATTTTCATATATTGTACTATGGATATTGAGATGTTTGTTTTATTATGAAACTTAAATTTTTATAAGATGGGTGTTATTTCCGATGTTATATTTATTCTTTTCGTTATGGAATTATGATAGTATTAGTAGATAGCTCTGATTATTGTTCACTATATCAATTTTACCAATAAAATAAAACTTTGAAATGGGTCTAATGTTCGATAGGCCTTTTCTAGATCGAAATTTGGCCTGGTTCAAGGCGGATTGCTACATTTGGTATCAAACCTTAGGTTACTCGACCAATGTATATAGGTATACATAGGAGTGTATACTTTTTATTTGAAAATATTTTTCAAAAACTCTACTATATATATATATATATATATATATATTCTTTTTTGAACGTACACAAACACATTAGGAAAATCTTTTGTTTTAGCATATAATATTGTCTTAGGGAATTGTAACTAAAAGTTTAAACCTACAGATAGTTGTTAATGGCTAAAAATCATTCCTTTAAGGCTGGAAACCTCTCTACCCAAGAGATGCCAACTATTCGAGGGATGCCTTAATGGTTCAATATAAGAGGCATATAGGACAAGTTCCTATTCCTCAACAAGTTGCACCAATTGCACCCGTTGCACCATCTGCTGAAGCTGCAACCCATCCTATGGACTTCCTCAAAACATGTAAGGACTTTTAGAATAGGGGTGGTAAGGTGTATATGGGAATAGAAGATTTTTTAGGGATGAAGGTAGGGATTAATGACTGTAAATATATATTTCGGAGGCTTGGATGGGAAGACCAAAGCAAGAGAGGAATGGCAACATGGAACCTTATAGGAGAGGCCTTAGATTGGTGGATTATAATGGCCGAGTAGAATGCTTAGAGAGCAATCACTTGGGTAGAGTTCAAAACCACTTTGAGTCGCGATTTATGTCTATAGCTGTGGTGAATCTGCAATTGGAAAGGTTTATACAACCAGGAAAGGAGATCGAGTTTAGGATCGAATTAGGGACAGATGTTAGACCTGTTGCTATCTCATTAAGACATATGGCCCCCAAAGAAAGGCGAGAGTTTGATAAACAGATTTTGGAGTTGTTGCAAAAAGGATTCAATCGATGAAGTGCTTCTAATAGGAAGCACTTGTTTTCTTTACCACCAAGGTAGACAAATAACTAAGGCTATGCGTTTATACTCCATCCTTAGTTATTTAATACTCATTCTGTCGGTTATAGGTCGGAGTTCATGAGGTAGTAAGTAGTTAAACTACACTAATCTATTTGTTTATACTCATATTCACACTTAGGGTAAGAATTAGTTGGCGGGTGATCGGATCGAATCCAATTTGTGTGTTTATACTCAAGCCTACACTCTAGGGACTTAGAGTTATTTCAAAAAATAGATGGACCGTACTTAATTGATTGATTTGCCCCCCAATTCTGAGGTATAACTTAGCAAGCAATCGGTCATATAAAGATCGCTTTTGTTCCATGTTTGTCCTATCGTTTGATAGAATTAATTTAGTTATCGGATGATCGAGTCACATCCATGCCATGTTAAATACTCCATCCATTAGATTATGAGAAAGAATAATCGGATAAATGGTCGGACCATGCTTATTTTCTTTCGTTCAATCGTGAACTTAAGTAATCAGCTAGATCCAAAATCTGGGAACCTGCTCAGACATGTCAATATTAGTTAATCGGGTATTGTAACTAATATGTTGTGCTACAACAATCACAGATATGATGGAAATTTCATATTTATTTGCAAAATGGAAAGGAATGACATCATTTGTCTTATTACATGTCTGGAAAATCAAATGCTAAAGCAAATTCAAAAATTGAATACAACTGAATGAAAAAGAATAAACTAAGTGAAATAGCATCATAAATGCTCACTATTTGATGCCCTTGGGAATGCGACGCCATCAACAGCCGCTAACTTGAAAGTTCCCTCTCTAAACCACTGCTCAATGACATATGGTCCTTCCCAAGTAGGATTCATGTGTGACAGGGTAGGAGAAACCCATTTCAAGACGAGATCGCCAATTTCAAAGGTTCTAGGCTGGACTTTAGTGTTGTAGTATCGAGCGACTAGTTGTTGATGTGCAGTTGCCTTGAAATCAGCTTTATTGCACTTCTCATCTACAAAGTCTAGAGATTCTAAAAGGAGATCTCTATTTGTTCTGGGATCGTAGTTGGTCACTCGATGAGAAGGGACTTCAAGATCAACAGGAATAACGACTTCGAAGCCGTAAGCAAGGGTGGATGGAGTATTGCTAGTCACGGACTTGTGGGTGTATCTGTAATCACATAATGTTGTTAGTAGTTCATCCACTCACTTGCATATAGCATTTTCCATACACTTCTTCAAAATGGACTTTATGATTTTGTTCATAGATTCAACTTATCCATTTGCTTGAAGGTAAGCAGCTACCACAAATCTCCTTTCAATATGATGCCGACGGCATAAATATATTTATTCAGCGTTGTCGAATTGAGTCTAATTATCAATTACAATGGTTCATAGAGGGGAAAAATGAAAGATGATATTCCGTACAATAAATTTGAATACTTTCTTTATCGTGATCGTGGCTAAAGGTTCTGCTTTGGCCCATTTGGTGAAGAAATCTACTATGATGATAGCATATTTCACACCACCTTTAGAGATTTATAAGGAACCAATAATATCTATGCCCCATATGGAAAACGGCCATGGACTGATCATTTGTGTGATTTCCATCGGTGGGTCTCTTTGAACTTTTGCATACATCTTGCACTTATCGCATTTGCTTAGCATAATTTGCAGCATCTCATTAAAAGTTGGTCAGTAATACCCATAATGGAGTATTTTCTTTGCAATGTTTTCCCTCTTAGTGTAATCGTCGCATTCCCCTTCATGAACTTGCTTTAAGACTCATTTTATTTCATCATGAGCGAAACACCAAAGCAGGGGAACGAAAAAACCCATTTTATAAATGACTCCTTCCTAATGATATGAAAGTGACCGTGTTATAGGATCATGTAATATGGATAAACTACTTACGCGGAATAATAAATACGTAAATAATTAAAGTAGTAAATTAAATGACGCCGGAGATTTTTATATTGGTTTGAACTCTCATTCTACTTCCAGTCCCAGACTCCTTTTGGAATTAAACTAGCAGCCCTCACTTAAACCTGTGATATTCCGAAATTTCAAACCCAATTTAAATGTGATAATCATTTTAATAAATTAAATTAAATTGATAAATTTGTTATTTTTAGACAATAATAAGTAAATAGGTTGTAAATTTATATTGATTTTAATTAAAAAAATTATATAAAAAAGGGAAATGGATTTGTTAGAATTGTATTCATATCAAATTTAATTTTGAATTGAATTTAAAATTTTATTTGAATTTGAATTGTTAAGTTGAATTTCAAAGTAGAGTTATTTGTATTTATATTATACTTTGATTTTAAAAGTGTATTTCTTTGATTTTATTTAGAATATAAAATTTGTTTTATATTTATTTCTTTAAGAAAAATTGATTTTTATATGAATTAAAAATGTATTTCAATTTAGAAAATCAATTAATAGAAACATTTTAAAATTTATTTTGCATGAAATTACACTTGTTTAAATTTAAAACACACTTATAACATGTGTTAAGGAGATAACAATATGTAATGCCAAGTGTCACCATTTTAATTTATTTTCTTTGAATTTTTATAAAACAAAATTTATTCTATAAAAAGCTATTTCCTATTCTTCATCTAATTTTTTTCATTCTAATTTTCTAAAGCCAGAAAAATTACACCTCCATTAAAAAATCTGAAACTCCTCAAAAATCTTCATACTTTCAACAACAAAAAATTAATCTAACTCAAGCCTCTTTTCAAAAACTTTAATCTGCAAACAAATTACAGAAAATCTGCATACAAGTATACATTAGAAATCTACAAATCAAGGTTTCCTGAAGAATCAAATTTCTGAAAGAAAATTCAAAGTTCTTTTAGCCTAGGTACTGATTGATTAAAGATTGAAGCATCATCAAGCAAACAATTAGATCAAGCAATTTCAAGTAAAACACTGCAGTCATTTTTCAGAATTAATTGGTCTCTGCTTAAAAAAAAAATAGGTGAGTAAATTTAAAAAAAGAAAATTTTAGTAAATAAATTTTGTGCATGTGTATGTCTGTGATGTTGTATGACTTGCATGTAAATATAAAGATGAAATCTTTGTGATATTTTGTTTTTAAGTATGCATGTTTATATCTCCTGATGCTTCTCTGTAATCTCAAAATACAGAGTAAATTTAAACTAGAATTTCAAATTTTACATAACAAATCATTGTTAAATTAGAATCTTCAATGCAGTAGTTTGATTTAAACATGAATTAAGGATTAAATTGATATTCAAAAAGAAATTATTTGAAAATCTGCTAAATCAGGAAGTTACAGTGAAATTTTTTAATAACATGATCAAATCATGTATTGGAATTTATTGATTCAATTTTACATTTTGAATCTACTTCGTATAACATGATTTTTAAGGCAAAATTCAGAATTTTTAAATTGGTATTGAAGGAGAATTTTGTTGATAACCTGAAATTGGACTTTGAGCAAATTCAGGTGACTGTGATGGTTTTAGGATTTGAGATTTAGGGCGAAGTTGTTTTGTAGATGGATTAACTCGAGAAAAATAATGGGAGTGTTAATTAATCATTAAGGGATTAGAAATTTGGGAAATTAGGGTTTTTGGTCTGTGTTTGGTCGAGCTCAAAAATCTTGTGACTGTGAACGTTTAGATGGATCGAGCTGCGAATGCTCTTGGGGATAGCTGCGTCAAAGCTTTGTGGTGATGCAACCAAGATGGCGTAGCGAATGTTGGTCGGGGTGGAAGGCTACGGCGAGTTTTCTGATGAAGGTTAGTTCCAGGAAAGGTGCGACTGTCTCGTTTTTTATTCGAGCTTTGTGATTGTGGTTTGAGGGCCGAGAAGAGGTGTATGCTCGATCGCCGACCTATAGAGGGTGTCGACGTTGGAGGCGTCGCCGTTGGTGAACTGTGCACGTGCACAGTAAAGTTGCCTTGCCATTTGCTGTTAGGTTCGAGTGCGTGTGAGTTATTGCTCGGGTTAGCGTTCATGTTGTTTGGGGTTTGGCTCGTGTTGGACTCGGGAAATATTGCTCGTGTATGTGTTTCCCCTGTTGCTTCTTTCCAGTATTGTTTTGGGATAGTTGAAGCTTTAACTAAAGAAGAGAAGGAAGGGAAGAATAGGGGTTTGATTTTTGTGTTTGTCTTGAGTTTTGGTCGAGTCAAACAAAAAGGCAAATAATGTTGAAGCTTTCTAACTTGTGTAAAGTTTCAAATTTGTTTTAAGTTTAAACTTTAAAATTTTATTTCAACTACTTTATGTAATGTTAAATATTTTTAATTCAAAGTATTTCATATTTTGTTAGTTGAAGTTTTAAAATGATTTTACATCTTTTAAATTTAACTTTTAAAAAGGTAATTAGTTTTTAACAAATTGAAAATGTTTTAAATTTGTAATAGTTTTTAATAATTAATGAAATTGTTTGGTTTTGAAAATTAATTAAGTTTTGAAATTTAAGTTTAATTTAATTAATAAAGTAATTAAGGTTAAAATTAATTAATAATTTTAGATTAATTAATTTGTTAAAGTTTAATTAATTAATTATGGACTAATTGATAATTAAGAATTAAATTAAATAATAATTAATAGATAATCAATTAAACCATTAAAGATTAATTAATAAGTGAATTGTAACTAATTAATTAAGTGATTAGTAATTAGTTAATTAGTGATTAAGAATTAATTAATTAATTAAGGTTAATTAATAAAGTAATTAAATATTAATTAATTTATAATTAATAGTTAATTAATTAGTGGTTAAGATTTAATTAATTAAATAATTAAGGTTAATTAGTTTACAATTAATTAAGTAATTAAGATAAATTAATTTGTAATTAATTAAGAAATTAATTAAGGTTAATTAATTATAAATTAAGGGTTAATGGGTAATCAATTAAGAAATGATTAATTTTTAATCAAGTTTTTAATAATGATTAATTAGATTAATTGATTATTAATTAAAGGATTATTAATTAATTAAAGATTAATTAATTAAATGATTGTGATTAATTAAGTAATGATTGGTTAAGCAAGGTAATGTGATTAATTCTTAAGTAATTAATTTAATTTTAAGTAATTAAATTAATTATAATATGAATTAGAGATGTGCTTGCTTATGGATGATTGTTTTGGATTGAATATCTGGAATTGGTTGATATCTAATAGTTTGAGATATTCTGTGATGAAATTTGTATATATCTGAGTTGGATGATTGTTATTATCTGTGGATAATGATGTGTGGATTCAATGTTTTAAAATTGAATTGAATTGTTTAAATCTTTAAACAACTTGGCCTTTAAGGCACGTTTGGACTCCGATGAGACCGGGATCGGGAATCAAATTTGATTTTCCAAAAACCACATCGATCCAAGTTAAACGCTAGGTCGTGACATCTCAAAGGAAGATCGAGATGGAGTTTTTAAAGTGCATGGGTTATTGTCGTTAACTCTGAGGGTGATTCCAAAATGAGTGTAACGAAATAATTCCTTCGGTTTCGTTCAAACCCGGAACGAACTTGCATGGATTGAATGTTTTCAGAACATCGTCAAGTGGATGATGAGCATTCTAAGAGATGTGTTCTCTAAAGGTAATCGTAGCCTCAAGCCTCATCAACCGAGAATGGCTAAAACAGTGGAGGTGCAGCAAGGCTAAGTGGGTCTTGCCCAAGTAGGACGAGATTTTCCCCTGTCTAGAAGTCCCTTATTATTTCGGCTGTGTTGGCAGTTGTTGGCCACAATCGCGGGGTTGTCTTGTTCGGAGCTGTCCAGTAAGGGATGGTTCTGGCCTTGTGTTGCAGGGGATCGAGAGTGGTCCTCGGTACTGTAACATCCCGTATTTTTAAGCCATTGAATTTGAACATTTAATTCATTTTAAATGTTTAATGTGGATTCTTAATTGATTTTGAAATGAATGGATTCGGGTTTAATCAATGAAATAAGCTATAGATTTTAATTATAGCAATTCCGGTTGAATTTGAATAATGGGAAAATAATAATTTAAATATTCGGAATTGAAATAAAAGTAAATCTGGATGTAAATAGTGATAAAAATGGTTTTAGATATTTATTTTGAGTTATTTTAGTGTAAATAGCGTGGTGGGAATTTTAGAAGAATTTTAAAGTTGATAAATTAATATTTGGGATTTTATATTAATTTAAAAGTGAATTTAATATTATTAAAATGCAATTCAATCAGATTTTGGTCCGGAATGAGCCAGAATGATTTTTTATTGTGTTTATCAATTTTATATGATTTATAGCTAAGGTATTAAAATTTCAAAAGTGAAATTTTAAGCGTTTTCGTTAATTTTGAAATTCGCTCGATTTAATAGACGAGGTAAAATAGCCTTCCGGGGCAAAGTCTCAGAATTCAACGAAACTAGTTCCATTGGATTCGTAATAGTTAGTTATTACTGGATTTCAATTTTCGTAGCAATCGGAGTTGTCGTTTGACCATGGCAGCTCGAAACGCATCGAAATCATTTTAACCGATTTAATTTTAAATTGATCGTTTAATTCCGTAACTCGCACATACGACCGAATTAGCTTACGAAACCTGTTCCATTGTGTCCGGAACGTGAAAAAAACCCAGTAACACCTGTTGGCACATGAGAATTGGAGTTCGTTTGCATAAGTTGTTAAATTGAGAATTATATTAATAAAATAATAATAAACAATATTATATATTCACCCTCTTTTTGTCAAACCCTAGAAACACATTCAGGCCGCCGTTCTCATTTATATCTATGGCCGAAACCCTCCTAATTTCATCTCCACTTATCGATCAATCCACGTTTCAATTGAAGAAATTCTCAACTAGGAAATCGAAGTAGACCTCGTGATCTATACATCTGTACGGTGAGGTGTTGTAAAGTTTGACGAGGGGACGGGAATTTCACGAGGGGAGGACCAGCGTTCGAGCTAGATTTCTTGGGCTGGGGGTAGCCAAGCCTAGAGAGGTTTTAGGTGTAGGTAGAGTCGACATAGGGCTACGGAGTGGCGATCTCCGATCGTGGTGGAAGGCACCGATGGCGGTTGCGATTTTCGAGGTATGATGTCGGCTTTGGGTTTCGCTGGTACTTGAAGCCTGCGCATGAAGATGAAGATAACGGCCGTGTTGTTTTGGTATTATAAAAATTAAAATAAAGTAAAATTTGTTTTAAAACTTGTTTAAATTATAAAAATTCATATCTAGTTCATGTTTGATCAGAATTCGACAAATTTGGTAGCGCCGGAATTGCAGAAGCGCATACTACGCGGTGGTACAGTTCGGAAACCATTCCGGACAAGTAGAAATTTGAGTTAAATCGAACGTCGTTCGGTTTAATTTGAATTTCGAACGCTCGTCGAAACTCAAGGTGAGTTATTCTCACTCACATCTGGATATTGGCTGATTTAAATAATTAATATTTAAATATTTGTGTGATTGGTGGAATATAATTGTTGTTATCAGCCTAGATTGATATATATTGTTGTGCTAATATTTGTGGATGCAGGAAAAAAACAGGTTGGAGGGATCCAACTGGATTCCTCACATTATAATAATTATCTTTATAATTGATGTTGTGATCTGTTTATATATTATGATTGATAATTCTGAATTAAATTATACTGTGACATTGCTGGATAAGTATATACACAGAATTTAAAATAAAAATAAATAAATTGAGTTTGTAAAGAAATAAAGAAATTGATAAATAAAGAATTTAAGGGAATAAAATTTGGAATAAATAAAGAGGAACATTTATTAGTTGGCAAATGTGGAAGTATGGATTTCTGGTAATAACTTCGATAAGAAGTTATAAATTGTTAAAAATAACAAATGGAGTTATTTTGATAATAACGTTCCCTGGAAATTAAATATGATTTCAAAAGAAACCCTTCATAATTTAATTAGCAATTAATTGCAAATTAGAATGTTGCAGAACTATTATTTAAAAACCATTGAAATTTAAGTAGGTATTTCTTTAAGCAATTCCTTAAGTATGATTTTCATTTAAATAAATTTATAATGGTTCATTTAAAAAGACGTAAACCTATACTTTGAAAGTAAATTTCCGGGAATGGGAATATGATTAAGCTTCGTAAGAAGTTATTTGAAACGTGGAAAGTAAATTTATGTTATTAAACCATAAATCTGAATTGAAATAAATCGACAGAATTTATAAGAAGGATTTTCTGGAATGTTTAAGTGGGAATGAGTTTCCCTGGAAAAACCAAGTTCGAGTTTTAAACAGATTTTATTAAAAAGGAAGTCTAAATTTCAAACTTGTTCTAAAGAGTATTTTGAAAATTACTATTTTAAAGTAACTATTAATAAATTAGCAATAGTAAATCTTTATGAATATTCTAGTAATTATTTTTACAAATGGATTGTTTTAAAAGACTATTTTTGACCTAAGTTATTGAAATTAGTATTAACCTCTTAAACTCTACTTATAAGTTTAGTTTAAAACTAAACCCTTATTTACAATCAAGATTTATATCCTAATAAATGGTTTTACTTTACACATTAGAAATTATATTTTGTGTAATAACTACTGGTAAATTTCCATATTTAAAGTATATTTTAAAATAAAGTGTTTTACTTGTTAAAAATCTAAATTTGTTTTGAACTTTGTTATTTCCAATGGGAATAAATGGTAAAGGATTTACCTTGTAAAGGAAGAGATTTTGGGAATTGTATTCAAATGAGTTGAAATGAAATTATATCTTGTAAGAGATATTGGAGGCAAACAAATAATGTGGGAATTATTTATTGTGTGATGGATGTTTGTGAATATAAATTGATAGTTAAATCATCGACTATCAATATTGGACAAATGCGTTGATCGTTTCGAAGAGACCGGGATCGAGATTTATTTCTCGAAAACCACTTCGATCCGGTTTGTACGTTTCATGCAAAAAAAGGCATTCGGAGTCGAAGATGGAGCTGTGAAGTGCAAGGGCTAGTCGCTACTAATCCTGAGGATATTTCCAAAATGGATGTAGTAGGAGTAGTGCCTTCCGTTCCGTTCGAGCCCGGGACGGACTTGTATGGACGAATGCTTTCGCAACATCGTCAGGTGGGCGATGGGCATTCTAAGTGAAACGTTCTAAAGGTAACGCTAAGCCTCAAGCCTCATCAACCGGGAATGACTGAAAATCAGGGGATATGCAGCAAGGCTTTATGGGTAGCCCCCACTGGAGAGTAAGGTCATCCCTGTCTAGATGTCCCTTTTTATTTCGGCTTAGTGGTGCGGTTGCTGATCCCAACCGCGGGGTGATCTTATTCAGAACTGTCTTGTAAGGGATGGGTCCGGCCTTGTGTTGCAGGGGATCGGGAGTGGTCCTCGGTACGGTGATCTAGGCCCCGTACTGTGACAGGTGGTACCCCAGTGCCTAGTCATTGTTAGAAATCCATTCTCCCTACGAGCCTTGTACGAGTTTTGTTTATATTACCCATTTTGTGGCAAGTAGCTGGAATTTAATGAATGCGACAATTTCAGCTATTTTATAAGTATTTGTAAATAGACCCTATTATAATATCAGAGGATTTCTATAAAAGTGTTTTAGCTATCGTAAGGTAAAAACCCGACATGTTTATTTGTGGCGTGGTCTTACGAGATGCTTTTGTTTTCAAAGGATTTTTGAAACTTTAATAATCAATTTGGATGCATTATTATCAGCTGGTATTCCAGACTGACTCGGGTGTTATTTCATTATAATGCTCGGGTCAGACCGAGTATTATTTGTACAGGACAGGATGCTATGGAGCAGGAGAGGAGCTGGAGTCCGAGATGCATTATCCGTATTTATATATATATCCGCTGCTATGATTGTGTGGCATGTCTGATTGGTATTGGTTGTTGTATGAGATACTCTGATGATATGATGTATAAAACAGTGATAGTTTTCATTTTGTGTAAAGTTCTATATTTACTATTATATTTTATTCCGCTGCGACTGTGAGATTCTGATATTGTTTAGTTTCTTCTTCTTCTATCTCTTCTTCTTTAACCCTAATGGTTCATAATTCTGTGCCATTTGAATTAATAGAGGTAGAATAGTGGTAATTCAAGGGGTACGGATTTGCGGGCTATTACACTTGGTATCAGAGCTTAGGTTGGCGACAACCTAGGCTTTGGTGGGGAAATTACTCATTAAACAGAGTCAATAGTACTCTATAATGAGTTGAGTGTATTAATAGATATGAGTGCGTACTTGTTAGTGAATATAAAATTGTTTTTATACTGTGTTATCTTATCGGTTGAGTGTTTATGAATTCTGGTCGGTGCGGGAAGTACAACTGTATCGATAGGGGTTTCTAAACTCTTAAACAAGATAAACCGACATAGTATTGTTTTTAAAGTGGGTAAATGAAATAATTTTATCCAAAATTATATTTTGATATAAAAGAAATGATTTTCTAGCTTATTATATATTGGGTGTTTGTTGGTTGTTAAGACCATAATCAAGTAGGAATCTTGAATTTGATCCGAATTTGAAATGATATAAGTTAATAAGAATGTAACATATTAAAATGGTTTATAACCAAATCAATTCCATGAGTATAAATTATACAAAAGGGAATAACTAAATTTAAGCTAAGCCAAAATTTAAATCCCGGAAGTTTTGGAAAGGATTTTAAATATAATGAACCCAAAGTTTTGGAAATTTAAAATCTTGGAAATGTTTGGTAATATTTTCCCAAGTGTTTAACGGCAATAATGGAAGGTTGATTTGGGAAGTATTTTTGAATGGAAACTGTTTTGGAATGAATTTGGGAAGTAATAAAGCATTGAACTCACTTCAGTCGCTGGAAAATAATCCTGATGATGCTGGCCACATCATTAGAATACATTTTCGAGTTTCTAAAGTGATGGATTGCTACCAAAGTGGTTGGTTATGATATGGTTTGGACTTGTTGGGAATAACAGTTGATTGGAAAATTCAAAATGGGGAAAATTTGTTTTGGTATAAATAAGTTGTTTTGGAAAATCTGGAGATTTGATTGATATACCAAATGGGTATGAATTGATTATTATTTCAAAATGGTTTGAAGTTAAACCGGGTAATTGAATTTTGGAAAATTCTATTTAAATAATGTGCAAAATTTAAAATGAATTAACTATTGAACTTATTAAGTGAAGTTAATATTAATAAGAAGGAAGAAATGAAAATTTTAGTCTTGGAATTAAAACTTAACTTGAGTAATTGGAAATGAATAAAATATATTAAAGTGAATTGGAAATTTGAATTTAACTTGGATAAGTTAAAAAAAATTGGACATAGAATTAAATGGATTTGGGGTTAAATGAAAAAGTAAGTTGGTCTGAAATTGTGGGTCGTTGTGAAATGGATTGTACCCATAAGTTATTAAGTTGTATACTTATAATTTGAGATTGAGGATTTAAAATTGTGTAAGGAATTAAATTGAAAGAAGATTTGTATCCTTAAAAATTCAGTGATGCATATATATAGAAAATTGAAATTGTGATTATAAGATGTAGATAGATTGAAATGAGCAATATGAGCTTTAAAATAAATAAGTTGGTGAACTTATAAATAAAGAAATGGAGTTATAACCACAAAGGGAAATAATTAAATGGTATGGGGAGCCCAAACTAAACTCAAATGAAATGTGAATTGAGATAAGGTAAAGTGAGATATAAAGGAAATGAATGAACTTAAATTAGTAAACAAGTTTTGAACTTGTATATGGAGAATTAAAATTGAGAATTTGAAATTGAATTAAATCTAAATGAACTAAAATTAGATTGAATTGGATTTAATTTCAATCGAATGGAACTGAGATGGAATCGGATTTAATTAAAAACAAGATTCAATTGTGTTGTGAATAAATATGAATGGAATTAAATCCTTATTTAAGATGGTAAGGGAAAATGAAATGAATTCAAGATGGCTAAATAAATTTAGTTAAACCTTGAATCTAAATTTGGAAAGACTTGAATTGAAAGAAATCTAATTTGCTGAAGGGATATTGTATGAATAAAAGTTTGACTCAACTAAATTCAAAGGGATTATTTGAGAATGAATTTAGCATAAGCTAAATTAAATAAAGAGAAGCTTGAAGGTGAATTTAGTATAAGCTAAATTAAATGAAAATAGTACTGGAACGGGTATAGTTTTGGAAGCTTGTTAATAATTGAAGGGTAAAATGGAACCTAGTTCTTGTTTAGAACATTTGAAAATGGTCGTATTGTAAATAAGTTCAGTATGAATTAGGGAAGTGAATTAAAACCTAATATGGATTAGGTTAGAGACTAAATTGAATTACAATTAAATGGAATTTGTATTGTAATGGATATAATTTTGATAATTGATCAAAATTTGGGAAGTAAATAAAAATTCGGTTGTGGCATGGGATTTAATTTTGGTAATAAGTATTGGGAGCGTGAAAGAATACTGGTATTGGATTTAAATAATGATGGTTGAACTATAAATAAAATCCAAGTATGTGTAATAATTTAAAGTAGTTTCTTTGCTAATAAAATAAATCTAAAAATGGATTGAAATTGATTTGGATGGGAATCAAATGAAAATGAAATAAAATTGATATAAGAATATAAATGAAAATATTGTGAACAATGCTTAAGCAAAATAAATAATTGTAATTAAGCTTTATAATGTGGTCTTGGGTAAATTTGTTTAGATGCTGAAATGGACTTGCAAGTGAAATGGTTTTAATTGATTATTGTAATGGAATATGAAAGTATGAATTAAAGATGTGTGAGAGTTGCAAATAATATAGAATGAGATGTTATTGACTTAAACTTAAGCTGAATGTATAAGTTAGTTGGATTAAAATTTGTAAATGGTTTGATTTGGTAAGAATCAATTAAAATGGGAATAAATTGAGATACTATGGAACTGTAATCCTTTAAGAGAATGATGAGATGGTTATTTTTAAGCTTATGAAATAGCTTTAAATAAATTTTGTTTGCAAAATAAGATGCAAGCAAATGACTTTTAAGATTGTTATTGTGAGGAAGAAAAAAAATATAATATAATAAATAATAATAATAATAATAATAATAATAATGTAATAAAAATAAACTTAAGATGAATAATAAATTTGAAAAGTGAGAATAAGGATTGATTTAATAATTGAAATGGAATAAGCATGCTTGGATTATGAACCATGCAGAATTGAATAAAATTAATATAAATCTAGACTGGAATTAATTTTAAATGGGTGTAAGCTGAAGTGATGATTAATTGCTTGAATAGCATGAAAATTGCATGTATTCGGAATTGGGTTGTTTAACAAACAATGAAATTGATTTTTAAATAAATTGATATGGATTGGAATAAAATTCAAAGAGTTTGTATATGGATGCAAGTGAGTTGATTTGAAGAAGCAAATAAAGATGGTCTTAAATTAATTAGATAAATGCATCTAATTAAGTGATTTGGATATGAATGAAAATGGATTATAAAAGAAATGCAAATGCTTCAAATTGGAAATAAGAATTTGGTTTGTGAATCACTTGGGACTGAAATGAAATAGATTGATGTTAGTGAAGCACCTGTTAATCATATTTAAATAGAAATGAATTGGTAGAGATAAACATGGATTGTATATAGTAAACTTGAATGTAAATCATTTAAGTGAAATAAAATGGAGTTGGTTTGGATGGAAGTAGAATGGGCTAAAATCTTAATAAAGGGATTTGAGTATAAATGTAAGTGAATCATAATAGAAATGCAAATGTAGTAAATTGAAATAAAACTTGCTTGGTGAATCAATTCAAAAATTGTATAAAATATGAATTGGAATGGCGAAACTTGTTTGTAAATCTTTTGTGTGAAATAAAATGGAATTTGGCATTAGAAAGGGAACTTTGTGCGTGTTATAAAGTATGGTTTACTTATGAAATTTTGCAAAGTGTTGTTAGGATATGAAATGGATATGTTTTGGCTTATACTTATATTGGGAATGTTGTAAAATGTTCATATCTTTGAAAACTGATGTGTTTGTTGAGTATAGCACAGGTGCGGGTGGCGTTCGAGGGAGTTGGAGCGCGTATATGCGTTATATTAGCCGCTTGCTTTTAAAATGCGCTTAAAAGGTACGCCTACGCAAATATAATTGGAAAATGATATATATATATATATATATATATATATATATATATATATATATATATATATTGTGATATATTTTGGTTTCCGACCGTGTGGGTCGATGTATATATATTTATCTGTATCGTGATATCGCGAAAGCTCCTCCGTGCAGGGGAGACTCTGCCAAAATTTTCCGGAAATTTTGGGAGTTAGAATTTTATTTAGGATTTTGAAAACTTATTAACTTGGAAAGTTATAAGTTAAAATTAAAGCTTTAGAGTAAATGAAGCAAATGAGTTTGAAATTAAGCTAAAGGATTTTAGAAGGAATATGAGCTTTTAACTAAGCAAATTGGGTAAGTAAATGGGTTGGAGAGTATTTTCTACCCTAACAAATTTCGGGGACGAAATTTTTATAAGGGGGGAGGAATGTAACATCCCGTATTTTTAAGCCATTGAATTTGAACATTTAATTCGTTTTAAATGTTTAATGTGGATTCTTAATTGATTTTGAAATGAATGGATTCGGGTTCAATCAATGAAATAAGCTATAGTTTTTAATTATAGCAACTCCGGTTGAATTTGAATAATGGGAAAATAATAATTTAAATATTCGGAATTGAAATAAAAGTAAATCTGGTTGTAAATAGTGATAAAAATGGCTTTAGATATTTATTTTGAGTTATTTGAGTGTAAATAGCGTGGTGGGAATTTTAGAAGAATTTTAAAGTTGATAAATTAATATTTGGGATTTTATATTAATTTAAAAATGAATTTAATATTATTAAAATGCAATTTAATCAGATTTTGGTCCGGAATGAGCCAGAATGATTTTTTATTGTGTTTTTAAATTTTATATGATTTATTGCTAAGGTATTAAAATTTCAAAAGTGAAATTTTAAGCGTTTTCGTCAATTTTGAAATTCGCTCGGTTTAATAGACGAGGTAAAATAGCCTTCCGGGGCACATTCTCAGAATTCGACGAAACCAGTTCCATTGGATCCGTAATAGTTAGTTATTACTGGATTTCAATTTTCGTAGCAATCGGAGTTGTCGTTTGACCATGGCAGCTTGAAACGCATCGAAATCATTTTAACCGATTTAATTTTAAATTGATCATTTAATTCCGTAACTCGCACATACGACCAAATTAGCTTACGAAACATATTCCATTGTGTCCGGAACGTGAAAAAAACCCAGTAACGCCTGTTGGTACATGAGAATTGGAGTTCGTTTGCATAAGTTGTTAAATTAAGAATTATATTAATAAAATAATAATAAACAATATTATATATTCACCCTCTTTTTGTCTAACCCTAGAAACACGTTCAGGCCGCCGTTCTCTTTTATATCTATGGCCGAAACCCTCCTAATTTCATTTCCACTTATCGATCAATCCACGTTTCAATTGAAGAAATTCTCAACTAGGAAATCGAAGTAGACCTCGTGATCTATACATCTGTACGGTGGGGTGTTGTAAAGTTTGACGAGGGGATGGGAATTTCATGAGGGTAGGGCCGGCGTTCGAGCTATATTTCTTGGGCTGGGGATAGCCAAGCCTAGAGAGGTTTTAGGCATAGGTAGAGTCGACGTAGGGCTACGGAGTGGCGATCTCCGATCGTGGTGGAAGGCACCGATGGCGGTTGCGATTTTCGAGGTGTGATGTCGGCTTTGGGTTTCGCTGGTACTTGAAGCCTGCGCATGAAGATGAAGATAACGGCCCGTGTTGTTTTGGTATTATAAAAATTAAAATAAAGTAAAATTTGTTTTAAATCTTGTTTAAATTATAAAAATTCATATCTAGTTCATGTGTGATCAGAATTCGACAAATTTGGTAGCGCCGGAATCGCAGAAGCGCATACTACGCGGTGGTACAGTTCGGAAACCATTCCGGGCAAGTAGAAATTTGAGTTAAATCGAACATCGTTCGGTTTAATTTGAATTTCGAACACTCGCCGAAACTCAAGGTGAGTTATTCTCACTCACATATGGATATTGGTTGATTTAAATAATTAATATTTAAATATTTGTGTGATTGGTGGAATATAATTGTTGTTATCAGCCTGGATTGATATATATATTCTTGTGCTAATATTTGTGGATGCAGGAAAAAAAACAGGTTGGAGGGATCCAACTGGATTCCTCACATTACAATAATTATCTTTATAATTGATGTTGTGATCTGTTTATATATTGTGATTGATAATTCTGAATTAAATTATACTGTGACATTGCTGGATAAGTGTATACACAGAATTTAAAAAAAAAAATTGGGTTTATAAAGAAATAAAGAAATTGATAGATAAAGAATTTAAGGGAATAAAATTTGGAATAAATAAAGAGGAATATTTATTAGTTGGCAAATGTGGAAGTATGGATTTCTGGTAATAACTTCGATAAGAAGTTATAAATTGTTAAAAATAACAAATGGAGTTATTTTGATAATAACGTTCCCTGGAAATTAAATATGATTTCAAAAGAAACCCTTCAAAATTTAATTAGCAATTAATTGCAAATTAGAATGTTGCAGAACTATTATTTAAAAACCATTGAAATTTAAGTAGGTATTTCTTTAAGCAATTCCTTAAGTATGATTTTCATTTAAATAAATTTATAATGGTTCATTTAAAAAGACGTAAACCTATACTTTGAAAGTAAATTTCCGGGAATGGGAATACGATTAAGCTTCGTAAGAAGTTATTTGAAACATGGAAAGTAAATTTATGTTATTAAACCATAAATCTGAATTGAAATAAATCGATAGAATTTATAAGAAGGATTTTCTGGAATGTTTAAGTGGGAATGAGTTTCCCTGGAAAAACCAAGTTCAAGTTTTAAACAGATTTTATTAAAAAGGAAGTCTAAATTTCAAACTTGTTTTAAAGAGTATTTTGAAAATTACTATTTTAAAGTAACTATTAATAAATTGGCAATAGTAAATCTTTATGAATATTCTAGTAATTATTTTCACAAATGAATTGTTTTAAAACACTAGTTTTGACCTAAGTTATTGAAATTAGTATTAACCTCTTAAACTCTACTTATAAGTTTAGTTTAAAACTAAACCCTTATTTACAATCAAGATTTATATCCTAATAAATGGTTTTACTTTACACATTAGAAATTATATTTTGTGTAATAACTACTAGTAAATTTCCATATTTAAAGTATATTTTAAAATAAAGTGTTTTACTTGTTAAAAATCTAAATTTGTTTTGAACTTGGTTATTTCCAATGGGAATAAATGGTAAAGGATTTACCTTGTAAAGGAAGAGATTTTGGGAATTGTATTCAAATGAGTTGAAATGAAATTATATCTTGTAAGAGATATTGGAGGCAAACAAATAATGTGGGAATTATTTATTGTGTGATGGATGTTTGTGAATATAAATTGATAGTTAAATCACCGACTATCAATATTGGACAAATGCGTTGATCATTTCGAAGAGACCGGGATCGAGATTTATTTCTCGAAAACCACTTCGATCCGGTTTGTACGTTTCGTGCAAAAAAACGTGTTCGGAGTCGAAGATGGAGCTGTAAAGTACAAGGGCTAGTCACTACTAATCCTGAGGATATTTCCAAAATGGATGTAGTAGGAGTAGTGCCTTCCGTTCTGTTCGAGCCCGGGACGGACTTGTATGGACGAATGCTTTCACAACATCGTCAGGTGGGCGATGGGCATTCTAAGTGAAACGTTCGAAAGGTAACGCTAAGCCTCAAGCCTCATTAACAGGGAATGACTGAAAATCAGGGGATATGTAGCAAGGCTTCGTAGGTAGCCCCCACTGGAGAGTAAGGTCATCCCTGTCTAGATGACCCTTTTTATTTTGGCTTAGTGGTGCGGTTGCTAATCCCAACCGCGGGGTGATCTTATTCGAAACTGCCTAGTAAGGGATGGGTCCGGCCTTGTGTTGCAGGGGATCGGGAGTGGTCCTCGGTACGGTGATCTAGGCCCCGTACTGTGACAGGTGGTACCCAGTGCCTAGTCATTGTTGGAAATCCATTCTCCCTACGAGCCTTGTACGAGTTTTGTTTGTGTTACCCACTTTTGTGGCTAGTAGCTAGAATTTAATGAATGTAAAAATTTCGGCTATTTTATAAGTATTTGTAAATAGACCCTATTATAATATCAGTGGATTTCTATAAAAGTGTTTTAGCTATCGTAAGGTAAAAACCCGACATGTTTATTTATGGCGTGGTCTTACGAGATGCTTTTGTTTTCAAAGGATTTTTGAAACTTTAATAATCAATTTGGATGCATTATTATCAGCTGGTATTCCAGACTGACTCGGGTATTATTTCATTATAATGCTTGGGTCAGACCGAGTATTATTTGTACAGGACATGATGCTATGGAGCAGGAGAGGAGCTGGAGTCCGAGACGCATTATCCGTATTTATATATATATCCGCTGCTATGATTGTATGGTATGTCTGATTGGTATTGGTTGTTGTATGAGATACTCTGATGATATGATGTATAAAACAGTGATAGTTTTCATTTTGTGTAAAGTTCTATATTTACTATTATATTTTATTCCGCTGCGACTGTGAGATTCTGATATTGTTTAGTTTCTTCTTCTTCTATCTCTTCTTCTTTAACCCTAATGGTTCGTAATTCTATGCCATTTGAATTAATAGAGGTAGAATAGTGGTAATTCATGGGGTACGGATTTGCGGGCGGTTACCGGTACGGTGATCTAGGCCCCATACTGTGACGGGCGGTACCCCAGTAGCCCTGCCATTGATGGAAACCCATTTTCCCTACAAGACCCTACGCTTTTGATTGTATTATCCACTTTCGTGGCTAGTAGCTGGAATTTAATCGTGTAACAATTTCGGCTATTTTCTATTTACTTGAAAACCCTAGACCCCATTATAATATCACTGGATTTCCTATCAAATGCTTTGGTTAGCGTAAGGTAAAAACTTACCCGTATTTATTTATGGGAAGTCTTACGTGATACCTTTTGTTTCAAAATGATTTTAAAGTTAAACAACTTTAACTTATTTACTCACACCAGACCCATGTCTGACCCGGAGTTTATTTTGTTTTTCATAAACTCTTGAGTACTCAAATTTTTATGAGTAGCCAAGTGATTAGGTTGGGATTAGCAAATTTTCTGGAAGCTGGAGCTGGAGTCCAGGCGTACTTATCTATCTCTATCTGCTGTAGTGACTTTTGATGTTGTATTTTGAGTTGTATGGTTTGGAAGACTCTTATGAATGTCACATGTAATGAAGTTGTATTATTTTGTGTACTCTGATATGTAAACTATGTAATGGATATGTGTAATATTATATTTTGTTCGTTTGCGCTATGAGATTCTGATGATTGTTGTTCTTTTCTTTCTATCTTTTCTATTTCTATCTCTTTCTTTTCTTATTTATGATACATCTTTTCGGGTATTGAAAGATGGGTCGTCACAGTTGGTATCAGAGCTTAGGTTGAGAAACACCTAGGCTTTGGAGTAGTATCTATCTTGAGATTGCGTATTTGTAATTTTCTTATATAACTATATCCCTATCTAAATTGGTTGGGTTACCTATTCAGGTAGCCAGTATGAGTTCAAGAGGCAGAAGGGGATGGGTTGTAGGAAGTGCATCAGCCAGTAATAGGGGAGAGCAGACTGATAATGAGGCTGTTAATCCAGTTTCGTCTCCAGTCAGTTTTGCTGCATTATGCAAGGACTTTGTTAATCTTGGAGGAAAACCGTTTCAAGGATCAGAAACTATAATAGAGGTCCAAGCATGGCTTCGCTCGTGTGAGAAAATCTTTAAGAGCATGAGGTTATCGGATGAGCAGAAGAGAATAATGGCTTCGTGGCAACTACAAGGTGGTACCGTAGTCTGGTGGGATTCAGTGACTGCAAATGTCTCAGAAGATTATATGTCTTGGGAAGAGTTTAAGGAGTTGTTTGAGGAGAAGTTCATGCCTGCTGCAGGGAGAACTCGTCTTTATCAAGATTTTCTGAATCAGAAACAAGGAAACCTGTCTATAGCTGAATACGAGACTAAATTCAACAAGTTATCTTGCTATGGTCCGGGACTTATAGAAACCCCTCTTAAGAAGAACGAGATGTTTGTCCAAGGGTTGAGGCCTGAGTATCATGAAAAAATGACAGCACATTTGAAAGGGTCTTTTGTGGAGCTTATTGACATGGCGCTAAGATATGAAGACTTGATGAACAAAAGATCTGAGGCGCGAGTAGCTGCATCAGGTGGTAATTCTTCTAATCCTAATAAAAGAAAATTCAATCCTAATTGGAAGAAGCAAAACAAGAAAAAGTCTTGAAACAACAATGGACCACGCTAATGTTATATTTGTCAGCAAGAAGGTCACCTGGCAAATAAGTGTCCTAGAAGAGAGTCTCAGCAACAGCGGCAGCATTATAGTGGACCAGGGTCAGCTTTAGTTCAGAAGTCCCTTTGCTTTAACTGCCATCAACCGAGACATATGATTAAAGATCGCCCGCTCCTTCATAAGGTCCAGCAGAACAAAGTATTTGCTTTAGAAGGTACACCGTCAAACTCGTCTAAGGGCAAAGGAGTTTTGGAAGGTACCTTACTTTCAAATGGAAAATATATTAAAGTCTTGTTTGATTCTGGTGCTTCTTTAAGTTTTATTTCTCTGGAAACTGTAGAGAATTTCTTTCTTACCCCTAGTACCGTAGACAATCCCATCTATGTATCTAATCCTATAGGAGGGGTAAGTAAATTAGATAGGATCTATAAGGATTTGAGAATCTTCTATCTATCCCATAGTTTTTCCTATGACCCTTATGTATTGGATTTTAAAGGTTTTGACCTTATATTGGGAATGGATTGGCTTGACAAATATAAGGCTGTTTTAATTTGTGATGAGAGAACTGTTTCATTGGAAACTGATCTAGGTAGGATTGCCAGAGTAATGTGTGATAACTCTGGAATTCACTTGAGTAGTCTTTTACATGGAGTTGAGACTTCTCAAGAGGGGGTTGAAGATATTGAAGTAGTCCGGGATTTCTCAGACGTATTCGAAGAAGTTAAGTGTTTGCCACCGCACCGAGAAATAGAGTTTCGTATGGATTTGGTTCCTGGAGCAATACCCGTAATTCAACCTAGTAGGAGGATGGCTCTAAGGGAAAGAGAAGAACTAGTAAAGAAAACTCGAGATCTGTTGGAGAAGGGTTTGATTAGACCGAGTTTTTCTTGCTGGGGCTCTGCTGCAGTATTTGTCACCAAGTCGGATGGGTCGCTAAGGTTCTGTGTAGACTATCGTGAATTGAACAAAATGACCGTTCGAAATAAGTATCCTCTTCCTCGTATTGATGATCTCTTCGACCAGCTTCATGGAGCTTCAGTCATTTCTCAGTTGGATCTAGCATCAGGTTTCCATTAGTTAAGGGTAGCTGAGGATAGTATTCCCTTAACTGCATTTAGGGGACCTAATTGTTTCTATGAGTGGTTGGTTATGCCTTTCGGGTTAACCAACGCTCCTGCCTACTTTGTAGACCTGATGAACCGAGTCTTTAGAGATGTTTTGAATAAGTTTGTTTTGGTGTTCATCGATGATATCTTGGTTTATTCTATGTCGGAAGAAGAGCACAAGCAGCACTTGAGAATAGTTTTGGAAACTCTGAGAAGGCATGTGCTGAAGGCGAAGTTCTCTAAGAGTCATTTTTGGAAATCAGAAGTAAAATTTTTGGGCCACATTGTTTCTGGTGAGGGAATCTCTGTAGATCCAGTTAAAGTTGAGACTATTCTGGAGTGGAAGCAGCCTCAGACACCAACAGAGGTTCGCAGTTTTCTGGGATTGGCCGGTTACTATAGGAAGTTTATTAGGGATTATTCCAATATCTCTTCTCACTTAACAAAGCTGACAAGGAAGGGAGCTAAATTCAAGTGGACGCCGGAATGTGAGGAGACTTTTCAGAATCTGAAGGCAAGGTAGACAAGTGCTCCTGTATTGGCTATTCCAGATGGGAAGAGCAAGTTTGAGGTGTATACTGATGCATGTATTGTTGGATTGGGAGCTGTGCTTATGTAAAATGGTAGGGTAATTGCGTATGCGAGTCGGCAATTGAAGCCACATGAGAGAAACTACGCTGCGCATGATCTAGAGTTGTTGGCCATTGTTTTTACTTTGAAGATCTAGAGGCACTATCTTTTAGGAGAAAAGTTTGAGTTATTCATGGATCACAAACCGTTGAAATATCTTTTTTCTCAAAAAGATCTTAATCTAAGTCAGCAGCGATGGGTCGAGTTCTTGGCATCGTATGATTTGAATATTCTGTATACTCCGGGAAAGGCGAACGTTGTGGCAGACGCTCTTAGAAGAAATGCAGTTCTGTCTCTTTTAGAAGTGGTTCCATCTCTTCTGGAAAGGATTTCGAGCGAGCAAAAATCTGATAGTAAATTAAGAAGAATCATCAGGAGAGTTAGGAAGGGTCAGAGTTCCAGTTTTAAGATTGATGACCAAGGAACACTAAGGATCAACGGAAGGATCTGTGTTCCAAATTTAAAGAAATTAAAGCAGGAGATCTTATCTGAAAGTCATCGCTCCAGATTAAATATCCATCCAGGAATATCAAAGATGTACAAGGATATGAAGAGGATTTTCTGGTGGCCGGGCATGAAGAAGGACATTACCAGATTCGTTAATAGTTGTGCTATCTACAAGCAAGTTAAAGGAGATCAGCAGAAGCCAGCTGGTTTGTTACAACCTTTGGAGATTCCGATGTGGAAGTGGGAGATGATTTCGATGGACTTCATCGACGGTTTGCCTAAAACAAAGAAGGGGGATGAAGGAATATGGGTGATTGTGGATCGTCTAACCAAGAGCGCCCATTTTATACCAGTTAAGTCAACCCGTACTGCAGCTTCTCTAGCAGAAATTTTCTTGAGAGAAATAGTCAGATTGCATGGTGTTCCAGTCAGTATTGTAAGTGATCGAGATCCTATCTTCACCGAAAAATTCTAGGAGGCTTTGCAATCAGCTATGGGAACAAGTTTGAGATTGAGTACAGCATATCATCCCCAGACAGATGGGCAAACGGAGAGGCTAAATTGAATTTTAGAAGATATGCTGAGAGCCTGTGTATTGGATTTTGGTGGATCGTGGGAAGACCATCTACATCTAGTAGAATTCTCTTATAATAACAGCTACCAAGAAAGTATCAAGATGGCTCCTTATGAAGCACTGTATGGAAGGTCGTGTAGATCCCCAGCTTGTTGGATAGAGTCAAAAGACCGTCTTGTGCTTGGACTAGATCTGATCCGTGAAGCATCCGCTAAAATCGAGCTTATCAAGAAAAGGATGAGAGCTGCTCAGGATCGTCAAAAGAAATATGCAGATAAAAGACGAAGACATTGGAGTTCGAGATTGGTGATTTAGTCTTTGTCAAAGTTTCCCCTATTAAAGGAGCAATAAGATTTGGAAATACAGGGAAATTCGCTCCGAGATATATTGGTCCGTTCCGAGTACTCGAGAGGATTGGTGTCGTAGCATACAGGATTGAATTGCCAGTCCAGATGGCTGGATTTCACAATGTTTTCTACGTATCTCATCTACGGAAATATGTGCACGATCCATCTCTTATTATAGAGCCAGCTGTGCAGGAAGACTTAGAGGTTGAGCCAGACTTATCAGTTGTCAAACATCCTATTTAGATTGTTGATCAAGACGAGAGGCAACTCAGAAGAAAGATAGTGAAGCTCATTAAAGTCCAGTGGAGTGAGGATCCTAGAGATTGTACCTGGGAGACTCTGGATAGTTTTAGGAAGGCTTATCTGGATATGTGTCCGGATAGCTAGTGGTGTTTGTACTGGATGTATTGTTGCTTGGATGTTTTGTTTGTTGATTTCTTATGTATGGATGTTATGTATGCTTGAATTGTTGAAATGAAATGAAATTTTGGATTCTCTTTTGTTTAAATTTCGAGGACGAAATTCTTTTAAAGGGGGAGGAATGTGATATTCCGGAATTTCGAACCCAATTTAAATGTGATAATCATTTTAATAAATTAAATTAAATTGATAAATTTGTTATTTTTAGACAATAATAAATAAATAGGTTGTAAATGTATATTGATTTTAATTAAAATCTATATATACAAAAGGGAAATGGATTTGTTAAAATTGTATTCATATCAAGTTTGATTTTGAATTGAATTTAAAATTTTATTTGAATTTGAATTGTTAAGTTGAATTTCAAAATAGAGTTATTTATATTTATATTATACTTTGATTTTAAAAGTGTATTTCTTTGATTTTATTTAGAATATAACATTTGTTTTATATTTATTTCTTTAAGAAAAATTGATTTTTATACGAATTAAAAATGTATTTCAATTTAGAAAATCAATTAATAAAAACATTTTAAAATTTCTTTTGCACGAAATTACACTTGTTTAAATTTAAAACACACTTATAACATGTGTTAAGGTGATAACAATATGTAATGCCAAGTGTCACCATTTTAATTTATTTTCTTTAAATTTTTATAAAACAAAATTTATTCTATAAAAAACTATTTCCTATTCTTCATCTATATTTTTTCATTCTAATTTTCTAAAGCAAGAAAAAATTACACCTCCATTAACAAATCTGAAACTCCTCAAAAATCTTCATACTTTCAACAAAAAATAATTAATCTAACTCAAGCCTCTTTTCAAAAACTTTAATCTGCAAACAAATTACAGAAAATATGCATACAAGTATACATTAGAAATCTGCAAATCAAGGTTTCATGAAGAATCAAATTTCTGAAAGAAAATTCAAAGTTCTTCTAGCCGAAGTACAGATTGATTAAAGATTGAAGCATCATCAAGCAAACAATTGGATCAAGCAATTTCAAGTAAAAAACTGCAGTCATTTTCCAGAATTAATTGGTCTCTGCTTAAAAACAAAACAGGTGAGTAAATTTAGAAAAAACAGAAAATTTTAGTAAATAAATTTTGTGCATTATGTCTGTGATGTTTTATGACTTGCATGTAAATATAGAGATAAAATCTTTGTGATACTTTGTTTTTAAGTATGCATGTTTATGTCTCCTGATGATTCTCTGTAATCTCAAAATACAGAGTAAATTTAAACTAGAATTTCAAATTTTACTTAACAAATCATTGTTAAATTAGAATATTCAATGCAGTAGTTTGACTTAAACATGAATTAAGGATTAAATTGATGTTCAAAAAGAAATTATTTGAAAATCAGCTAAATCAGGAAGTTACAGTGAAAATTTTTAATAACATGATCAAATCATATATTGAAATTTATTGATTCAATTTTACATTTTGAATCTACTTCGTATAACATTATTTTTAAGGCAAAATTCAGAAATTTTAAATTGGGATTGAAGGAGAATTTTGTCGATAACCTGAAATTGGACTTTGAGCAAATTCAGGTGACTGTGATGGTTTTAGGATTTGAGATTTGGGGCGAAGTTGTTTTGTAGATGGATTAACTCGAGAAAAATAATGGGAGTGTTAATTAATCATTAGGGGATTAGAATTTGGGAAATTAGGGTTTTTGGTCTGTGTTTGGTCGAGCTCAAAAATCTTGTGACTGTGAACGTTTAGATGGATCGCGCTGCGAATGCTCTTGGGGATAGCCGCGTCGAAGCTTTGTGGTGATGCAACCAAGATGGCGTAGCGAATGTTGATCGAGGTGGAAGGCTACGGTGAGTTTTCTGATGAAGGTTAGTTCCAGGAAAGGTGCGACTGTCTCGTTTTTGATTCGATCTTTGTGATTGTGGTTTGAGGGTCGAGAAGAGGTGTATGCTCGATCGCCGACCTGTAGAGGGTGTCGACGTTGGTGGCGTCGTCATTGGCGAACTTTGCACGTGCACAGTAAAGTTGCCGTGCCATTTGCTGTTGGGTTCGAGTGCGTGTGAGTTATTGCTCGGGTTAGCGTTCGTGTTGTTTGGGGTTTGGCTCGTGTAGGACTCGGGAAATATTGCTCATGTATGTGTTTCCCATGTTGCTTCTTTCCAGTATTGTTTTGGGTTAGTTGAAGCTTTAACTAAAGAAGAGAAGGAAGGGAAGAATAGGGGTTTGGTTTTTGTGTTTGTCTTGAGTTTTGGTCGAGTCAAACAAAAAGGCAAATGATGTTGAAGCTTTCTAACTTGTTTAAAGTTCCAAATTTGTTTTAAGTTTAAACTTTAAAATTTAATTTCAACTACTTTATGAAATGTTAAATATTTTTAATTCAAAGTATTTCATATTTTGTTAGTTGAAGTTTTAAAATGATTTTACATCTTTTAAGTTTAACTTTTAAAAAGGTAATTAGTTTTTAACAAATTGAAAATGTTTTAAACATGTAATAGTTTTTAATAATTAATGAAATTGTTTGGTTTTGAAAATTAATTAAGTTTTGAAATTTAAGTTTACTTTAATTAATAAAGTAATTAAGGTTGAAATTAATTAATAATTTTAGATTAATTAATTTGTTAAGGTTTAATTAATTAATTATGGACTAATTGATAATTAAGAATTAAATTAAATAATAATTAATAGATAATTAATTAAACCATTAAAGATTAATTAATAAGTGATTTGTAACTAATTAATTAAGTGATTAGTAATTAGTTAATTAGTGATTAAGAATTAATTAACTAATTGATTAAGGTTAATAAATAAAGTAATTAAATATTAATTAATTTATAATTAATAGTTTATTAATTAGTGGTTAAGATTTAATTAATTAAATAATTAAGGTTAATTGGTTTATAATTAATTAAGTAATTAAGATAAATTAATTTGTAATTAATTAAGAAATTAATTAAGGTTAATTAATTATAAATTAAGAGTTAATTGGTAATCAATTAAGAAATGATTAATTTTTAATCAAGTTTTTAATAATGATTAATTCGATTAATTGATTAATAATTAAAGGATTATTAATTAGTTATAGATTAATTAATTAAATGATTGTGATTAATTAAGTAATGATTGGTTAAGCAAGGTAATGTGATTAATTCTTAAGTAATTAATTTAATTTTAATTAATTAAATTAATTATAATATGAATTAAAGATGTGCTTGCTTATGGATGATTGTTTTGGATTGAATATCTGGAATTGGTTTATATCTATTGAATGATAGTCTGAGATATTCTGTGATGAGATTTGTATATATCTGAGTTGGATGATTGTTATTGTCTGTGGATAATGCTGCGCGGATTCAATGTTTTAAAATTGAATTGAATTGTTTAAATCTTTAAACAACTTCGCCTTTAAGACACGTTTGGATTCCGATGAGACCGGGATCGGGAATCAAATTTGATTTTCCGAAAACCACATCGATCCAAGTTAAACGTTAGGTCGTGACATCTCAAAGGAAGATCGAGATGGAGTTTTTAAAGTGCAAGGGTTATTGTCGTTAACTCTGAGGGTGATTCCAAAATGAGTGTAACGAAATAATGCCTTCGGTTTCGTTCAAACCCGGAACGAACTTGTATGGATTGAATGCTTTCAGAACATCGTCAGGTGGACGATGAGCATTCTAAGAGATGTGTTCTCTAAAGGTAATCGTACGCTCAGGCCTCATCAACCGGGAATGGCTAAAACAGGGGAGGTGCAGCAAGGCTATGTGGGTCATGCCCAAATAGGATGAGGATTTTCCCCTTTCTAGAAGTCCCTTATTATTTTGGCTGTGTGGGCAGTTGTTGGCCACAACTGTGGGGTTGTCTTGTTCGGAGCTGTCAATTAAGGGATGGTTCCGGCCTTGTGTTGTAGGGGATCGGGAGTGGTCCTCGGTACGGTGATCTAGGCCCCGTACTGTGACGGGCGGTACCCCAGTAGCCCTGCAATTGATGGAAACCCATTTTCCCTACGAGACCCTACGGTTTTGATTGTATTACCCACTTTCATGGCTAGAAGCTGGAATTTAATCATGTAACAATTTCGGTTATTTTCTATTTACTTGAAAATCCTAGACCCTATTATAATATCACTGGATTTCCTATCAAATGCTTTGGTTAGCGTAAGGTAAAAACTTACCCATATTTATTTATGGGAAGTCTTACATGATACCTTTTGTTTCAAAATGATTTTAAAGTTAAACAACTTTAAATTATTTACTCACACCAGACCCATGTCTGACCCGGAGTTTATTTTGTTTTTCATAAACTCTTGAGTACTCAAATTTTTATGAGTAGCCAAGTGATTAGGTTGGGATTAGCAAATTTTCTGGAAGCTGGAGCTGGAGTCCAGGCGTACTTATCTATCTCTATCCGCTATAGTGACTTTTGATGTTGTGTTTCGAGTTGTATGGTTTGGAAGACTCTTATGAATGTCAGATGTAATGAAGTCGTATTATTTTGTGTACTCTGATGTGTAAACTATGTAATGGATATGTGTAATATTATATTTTGTTCGTTTCCGCTGTGAGATTCTGATGTTGTTCTTTTCTTTCTATCTTTTCTATTTCTATCTCTTTCTTTTCTTATTGATGATACGTCTTTCCGGTTATTGAAAGCGGGTCGTCACAAAACCGAAGGAATAGGTTTACACCGCTTGAGCAACCAAATAGGACTTCTACCACCTAAGCAACCGAATATGACTTATACCGCCTGAGCAACCGAACAGGGCTTCTTTACCAAAAAGTATCTAACTGTAGTATGCTATTTAAATAGCACTGATAAGTCAATTAAGTACAATCTTCCTATAATCTTCTCCTTTATGATATATAGTGTAACTTGCATGAATGTGGAAGATGGAGTGATCAACGATCATAATTTGTATGCAATTAAAGTGCAAATTGACTAGATTAAGGGATAAGAATTTAAGAATATTAAAACCAGTTGTTGTAATTTTTGTCTGAATTCTGAAATCTATTTGTAGAGATTAAAAAGTTGCAACCATTGATGAAAGGTAATATTGAAAAGAAACGGGTGCAACTGTTGGTTTGAATATGTTTCTCTTCGATGAAAAGAAGTGTCTTTTCATAAAATAGCTGTTGAAAAATATTCAGCCAGCTGAAATTATTTATTCAGCCTTTTGAATTTGACAAAACTGTAAACAACAAAGAAATAGGCTAATTTTGGCCTAATTTAGCAAGCTGAATGAAACCATTCAGCCGGCTGAAACTTCATATCAATTTATGAAATGTTTCAACATTCAGCCGTATGAATGGTACTATTCAGCCGGTTGAACTCTGTTGATAAACAAAAGTTACCATAGCTCATTTGGTTAGAGCATTTGCCTTCTAAACTAGTGATCCGTGTTCGAGTCCTGCTCCATACAATTTATTGAAAACTTGATTTTTCATTTGAAATATGAATTTATATATATGTATACCATTTGAGAAGATTTTAACATTTGTAAATTCTAGACACGACACTCTATGACTAATAATACTTGTTTGTCACCTTCGTCTTGTTTCTATCGTGTATATGTCTTCTTGTATCTCCATATACATACTTTCATCCTTTTTTGTACCGTGTATCTTCATTTTGAACGTATTTGTTTATCTCTTTTCGATGCTCATGTAACTACAGATTAGCTTAGAGATTCTTTAGAATAATTGTATAGTTATTGTCATTAAAATCCAACAATTGAGGTTTTAACATGATATACCATAAATCTTTGCGGAGGAGTTGTCGCCTTTCATTTCTCCACTCGGGAAGGACTCTCTATAGTAAATAGTCTTTAATTGGAGTAATCCACAACTCCTTTTTAGGCTCCTTTTTTAGTACCCACTCCATTTTTCGTTTGGTTTACGCTCGTTGCATGTAGTACTTCGACTAGGACCAAGCCCAATTTTTATGCATCTCCAATAACAGAAAACTTTTCCAATGAGTCGACCTCTTTATTTTGATCCCGGTAAATGTGCACGATGTTCTAATTCTCAAAGCTTGTCAATAGCTCCTGGTCTTGGATAAGGAATGGAGCGAGCCGTTGTCCTTTAGCTTGGTAATCTCCCCTGACTTGGTATAATACCAATTAGGAATCACAAAAAATTTCAAGATATATTAACCACATCTCTTTGTCAAGTTTGAGTCCAACAATCAGAGCTTCATACTTAGCTTCATTGTTCATTATAGTGAAGTCAAGCTTCAAAGCGTAACAAATTGATCGATCTTTCAGGGTTACTAGCATGATTTCGGCTCTAGAACAGTGGTCATTGGATGCTCCATCCGTATACATTTTCCACCGAATGGTAGGGGCTCCACCGCTTTCTAGGAGATTATCTTGTGTGGTGAATTCTACTATAAAGTCCACCAATGTCTGTCCCTGGATAGCTCTCAGAGGAAGGTAAGTGATGTCGAATTGGTTCAGTTCAATGTTCCACTTAAGTAACCTTCCAAATGTCTCAGGTCGTTGTTGGACCTGTCATAACGGTTAATTAGTATAAACATTAACGGGACGAGCCTAAAAATAGGGGTGGAGCTTACGTGAAGTAATCAACAAGCACTATGGCAATTTCTCTATCTTTGGATAGTTCCTTTCAGTTCATATTAATCGTTTGCCAACATAATTGACCGATTTCTGGACTCGATTCTCCATGTGAAGCAGTGTGGCACTTATAGCATGTACCGACACAGCTAAGTAGATATACAAGTCTTCATGATCCACAGGCTTTGATAAGATGGGAGGCATATTTGGGTGGTTTACCAAAACTCAAAATATGTCTTCCCAATCCTGCATCCATTCAAGATTCATTTTCCCTCTCCTAATCAAATCGAAGTAAGGAATGGATTTATCGGTGACTCTGGAAATAAATTGACTTAGAGTGGCAACCTTCCCTTTTAAGCTTTGTACTTGTTTGATGGTCTTTGGCGCCTGAATGTTGGAAAGTGCTCGAATATCCTCAAGATTAGCTTTGATTCTGTGAGCAATTATGATAAAATCTAGAAAACTTCCTAATGCACTGCTAAAAGATTATTTCGAAGGATTGATCTTTATTTTGTAATATCGGGGGATATCGAACATTTTTGCTAAGTCTCTAATGTGGTCACTTGATCGTCGTAACTTTACAAGCATATCATCCATGTATGCCTCCACCGTCTTTCCAATCTAATCTTTAACATTCTGTTTACCTAGCATTAATAGGTTGCTCCAGCATTCTTAAATCATATGGCATTACCATATAGCAATACAATCCAACGTGGGTAATAAAACTAGTATGCTCCTGGTCGGGAATGTGCATCAGATCTAGTTATGTCCAAAGTATGCATCCATGAAAGACAGCAACTCTTGTTCAGTGGTTGAATCGACGAGCTTGTCAACCCTTGGAAGGGGAAACTATCTTTTGGAAACACCTTGTTTAAGTTCGAGTAATCAATGCATGTTTGCCATTTTCCATTTGCCTTTCTCACAAGTACAAAATTGGACACCCACTTAAGGCAGAAGGCATTGTGAATAAACCAATTGCCTTTAAGCCTATCCACCTTCTCTTTGAGGCCAACGAATCTCTATGGATCCATGCCACGCCTTTTCAGTTTCACCAGGACATGCCTTGGGTCGATATTTAATGCATGGCTCGCAATGGCAGGCAAGATCCTTAACATGTCAGAATGATTCCAAGAGAACACGTTAAGATTCGCTTGGATAAAACCTGTAAGTTCTTTCATCATCGAAAGGAAAGTCTACGATCCTTTCTTTAGGACCCTTGATCGGTCATCGTGCTGACTGTGACGTCAATCTTTAGCTTAGCCAATGCAACCTTGGTCTCCTTACACTCCTTCTCATCATCCCTCGGATTTTGTCATTATAGAACCGATTATGGCGCCCGAGCCAAGGCCCAAGAGCTGGTTGTCGATCTTCGGTGGTTTGGATGGGCGGAGACTTGTTCGCACCCTTACATTTCTCCTTCCGTTGAGTGTCTCTCAATTCAGCTACATAGCAAGCATGTCTGGTTGCTTGATCGCCATGCACAACTCCAATACTATTATCAGTTGGGAACTTCAATGTCAAACACCATAGGCCAAGAACTGGCTGAAATTTAGTTTGGTCTAGTCGGCCTAGAAAAGCATTGTATAAAGAGTCAACATCGAAAATAACAAATGGAAAAATTCATATTCTCCTACGGTCAACTTCTCCCAACTCCATGGGCAATTAGACATAACTGACAGCTTCAGTCATAGCATTTTATGGCTATAAATGCGGGCTTTAGACGATTTTAAGTCCTTGGCTTCCATCATCATCTTATCATAGTCTTTTTGAAAATTATATTTATAGAACTTCCATAATCAACTAAGATCCTCCTCACTAAAGTGAGGCGGATCATGGTCGGAATAACCATTAGGTCGATCATCGATGCCTCCACCTTGTCTGCATCTCTGAATACAATGTATTTTGCCATTATACGCTGATGTTTTGCCGAAGCCCCATCTTCTGTACTCAAATAACACTCAAAATTCATATCCTTGATCATGCTAGCATAGCGCTCCATCTTGTCCCAGCTCTTATTAGTTGGATGTGGTACTTCGACTATTGTATTGATCACTAAGCTTCCACCAATCCATGCAGGCTTCTCAACCCTATGTGGCGCTTGTCCTCGGATGGGGTCGGATGTCCCCTGCCGTCGTCTTGCTAAACTGTTGCAATTTTCTTTCTTGAATCATTTTCTCGATAAAATTATGGAGATGCCTACACTCATTCATGTTGTGACCCTAGTATTCATGGAATCGGCAATATTTTCCTATTTTTTCTTGCTTCTTCATCGATTCTTTTAGAGGTAGTTTCCTGTACTGCACCTTATTGTAAATAGGCAAGTAGACGTTTTCTAGAGATGTATTTAGTGGTGTATAAGTATCATACATTGGAATCCTAGGCTTCCCTATTCCAAAATCCCTCTTTCGTTCGTGGTCCTAATCACCCTATTTCTTTTGTTGATATGGTTTATTTTGGACATTTACTTAAACTTTTTCAAAACTATCCCCCAGACTGTTTTACTGCAATGTTACTCTACACTCCCTCTCTACTTGATCCCATAACATTCCTCTTCTTAGAGACTCTAGCTTCCTCTTTCATCAAATACTGAGCTAGTCTTGCATAACATTCCAATGTTGCCGGTGGTTTGCCAGTTAAGTAATCTCCAAAGTTTGATTCTGGATTAATCACTCTTTTTACCACCATTAATATTGAATGATCATTCAGATTAATGACTTCTTTGACGGTCGTATAAAATCTCTCTAAATAATCTTTCAGTGATTCTACCGGAGTCTGGATCACGTTGAATAGGGACATTACATCTTTGGGGAGAATCGTATGCATACGAAACTGCTACACAAATACTAAATCATTAAATCTAGAGATTGACCAAACCGGTAATCACGTAAACCACATCGTTGCTGTGCTCGAGAGAGTAATAGGAAAACATCTACATTTTATGGCATCATCTACTCGTGTGGAATCCATCAGCTATTCATATCTCATGATGTGCTTCCTGGGGTTAGTTTTCCCTCATAGGCAGGCATGTATGGCATGATGAGACTCCTTGCACTATCAGCATGTAAAATATTGTCAATGAACAGGGTATGGCTTCTCGAGACCCCACAATCATCAGCAGTCAAGCTTTGGCTCTCCCTTACTAGTTGTCTAACAATAGCTCACAAGTCTGGCGTTTGGATAGTTTGCGCCAAGTGGTAGTCATGCTCCACCTCACGTGAATGGTGTGCTCGATGCCTACTGGTCATTCCATGCCTTCTTGGCTCAATATCCACATGATGTATATCACGTACGTTCACTTAATTATCAATGCGGGGAGGTAACTTGTTTCCATCCGCCTGAACTCCAGCATCTGAATCAATCGCAGTGACTCCAACTTGTGCTTCAACATGAAAAGGTAAGCTTCCTCCTCTAGAGGATGGATCGGCCCCAATCCCTATAGAGGGATCGACATCGATCGGTTTCGACAAGCCACGTTGTTTTCCCGTTGTTGTCCAAAAGCATCTACGTTGTACTCGTTAATTCTGCGACGTCGGTGTCTGTGATAATCATCTGATGAACCAAAACTCTCTGATGCAGAATGAGGGGTTTGCTCCCTCCTTGCTTTCCCATTCGTTTCTCGCTGAGTTGATTCATTTGATCGATGCTAGCTAGAATCCGCCGGTTCAACTGTCGGCAGCTATGCACTAGCTCTCTAATCGGATTTTGGAAAACATCTTATGATGGAATCAATGGGATTCTAGACATCAACTGGATTGGCTGCATTCATGTCTACTGGTAGATTGCTCGAGCCTCCTTGTTAGATGCTAGTGTTCTCATTTTCCTTATGCATTTTGAGAAGTAGCTCGGGTGTTCCTAACCATCATCAATAGTTTCCTTAGACTTTTTGCAAATCTAAATAAAACGAATATACTTCTTCGGATTTTTATGGATCTCTTCGAGGGATTTATGCAATCTAGCAGCAGCAAAGAGATCCAAATAGGGCTGAGAATTCTTTATCAGTGAAAGCACCAAAATGATTGTACCAAAAATTGGCATAAACACCATATAAAGGTTTTTATAGAGAAATAAATAAATAATATAAAATGAAAACAAAGGAAACAAGCAATTAATGATAGAAAATCAAAGCAATGGCAAGAACATAACGATTTATAGTGGTTCGGCGTTGTTTGCCTACGTCGACTTTAATATATAGCTTTATGATTCACTTGGTAAACTAAATACAATAGGGATTGGATAAAAATTCTTGTGACAAGCAGCATCCATCTCTCGAAAATGAACAATTACACCTGTATTTACAAAAGGAAAAAGGCGAAATATCTCCCTTAAAATTCGAAAAAAGATCTCCAAAACCATATGGGCCCATACAAGGGATTGCATGGCCCAAATCCCAAGGAATAGGGATCGGTGTCGATCCATATTTTGAAGGAATTTGAAAGTGTGATCCCCGTGGGAGCTTCCCCAGTTGTAATATGCTTAGCCTCCAAGATTTATGCGAATTGGATTGGAAGAACTTTAGTTATTGCTTGATCATTGTTGTGATATGTTGTGCATCCTGATTCTAGTCGATCCCTATTGTGAGAAGAGGTTCAATCCCTCTTTCTTATTTTAAGGTGCTATCCATAGGGTAGGCTCCGTATGGTCCCTACATCTTATTTCCAAAATCTCATCTTCATTGGACATCTTGATCTTGAGATATTGATTACTATCCATTGAGTTGCACTTGTTTGTCTGAATTAGACCGATCACTATGATTGAGGGGGACTATAGCTGATCCCTTTTCTATGTCAAACTATATTCCATACTTTGAACATTCTACGTTGCATATCTCCCAATTTCATTCAACCACGGCTTCATATTTTCCATCTGTACTTGACTTATGGACCCCACAATCATCGCTTTGGACTTACTAGAGTTGGCAACAGTCAAATCTAACTTGTCCAATCGGTTCGAATATCGCCGGGTCAAAATGCCGAAAATAATTATGTTCTGCCTTTTCTTTTCTTTCACTCCAACAATCTGTCTTTTTAGCACTCAGATGCTCGACACATGAATATTGTGGATGTATAAGTGTCAACTTTTGAGGGTCGAAAAGGTGGGTTATTACATATAGTATTAGAGCTTAGGTTGTGCTAACACTTAGTCCTTGTTAGGGTAAACTAATTAGAGATAGATTAGAGATGCCCTAGAGTGAGTAACTCATTAGAGATAAGTTTAGTAACACTCTAGAAAGAGTCAAGTGTACTATATATATGACAATACATATTTGTTATTTTCATAAAAATGTTTTGTATTATGTTGATTGGTCTGTTAATCGGTCTATGGATTGTGGTCAATACAAGTAGCTAACGTATTGATAGGGATCTCTAACCACTTGAACAATGAAAACCGACATGGTATTGTCTTGAAATTGGTAAATGAGATAATTTTACCTAGAATTATATTTCGATATATAAAAGAATAATTTTCAGAAATTGATATAGTTATCTACGATGTGTTTGTTTATTAGGATATGATTATAGTCAATTATTCCCACATATTTTTCGATTAGCCATGCTCGGCCAGTTTATAAGTAGTTTACCTTTTCACTTTACTGGTGGGGTGGAAAATAATTGTGGGAACATCAAAAGGAATGCCTTGTGAATTAAGTTTCACAGTTTGACTATAATTCGTTCGGTGACAATGTCAAGTAAAAATTTAATTTTAAAAAAAGTTGTTTATTATAATCTAAACAAAGACATATATTTGTGAAATGATTTTATATAAGAAAGTGATTTTACATAAGTATGATTTATAAAATATGGTTTATAAATAAAAAGGATTTAAACTGAGAATTTGAGAATTTAAATCCTGATGTTTTTGAATTGGTTTTCTAAGATTTTATAAAATAATGGTAGTATTATTTGAAAGTAAATATTTGGAAAATTGGTTTATGAAATTGATATCATGGTACTTATTAAACCAAAATATGATCTAACACCATAGATGTTATTCGTAATAAGTCAATCCTTGATTGATTTGATCATGTACGAAGGGCTAATTTATTATTTGGGAATCCAATTTGCGATTGAATTGTTAAAGAGCGTTCATGGCTTCATAGACTCCTTTATGGATTGGCCTCCTTAAATTCATAGGACTTTAGTGGCGCTTTGTCCTTATAACCACATGAGATGAAGGCCGAAGGGCGTTTATGTAGGTATAGGTTACCTTAAGGCTTCGACATCCAGATGGATTCTATGACACAATATATGTTCATAGAAAGTTAAGGAGATAAGCATAAGTCTTGTGCAGTGATAATTAGGCAAGCTAGTTTCCATATAGACCATTCTTATGCTCGAAATCTATATATATATATATATATACACACACACACACACACACGTTCACCCATTCCTACAACATTTGAAGAAGCATAATTGAGGAGATTATAAATAATCAAACTCATATCCTTTATTGTATTAAGTACAAAATGGTTAAAAATTGATAGGATTTGTCCCCATATCAATTTAGGGTTACAAGAGTATGAGATTAGAAAAGAAGAATGGAATAAAAATTACCACTTAAAACATGACCCTTAGGGTCCTATTTACAAATGCGGGTTAAGGTCCTTCCGCCTCCATCCTTCCATCATCTCGGAAGGAATGCCTTCATTGCCTTCCGCCATTCTTCTAGCTCCGCCTCCATCACCGTCGGCGGCAATCCTTTCATTTTGTTTATGTTAGTGCTTAAGCGCCTTTATTCTTCTTATACAATGCTTTTTCCACACTTAAATGGATGATGTCATCACTATCGAAAGCAATATCTGTAAGGATATTGGCTAAGCATTCCTTTAATGCTACTTTTATATGTGAACTGGGCACTTCCGACACCATCGGAAGAAATTCTTTTGAGTAGCGAAGGGGAACTGATGTGGCACTATGTTGCTGAAGGAATATTGAATCCCTTCATTGTAGTTGAACCATAGTGGCATATGTGGAATATTCTTTGGAGAATTGCGGAGAGCTTGTAAGGTGTTCGACGGAAGGACAATACTTGCTTGTGGAAGGATGATTGTTTCGATGATTTAATGACTGCGGTAGGGAAGTCTTTGGCAACACTCGTGGAAGGAAATCTTTCAACATTTGTGGAAGGGATGGCTTTGGTAAAAGAATTGAATCTTGTAGGTGCACCTCCTTCGATGCTTATGGAAGCATCTCCTTTGATGCTTGTGGAAGCACCTCTTCAACCTTGATGTAAGCATCTCCTTTAATGCTTGTGAAAGCGCCTCTTCAACCTAAATGAAAGCATCTCCTTTAGTGCCTATGGAAGGAACCAACTCTCATATTATAGCTTCTTCTTTCATACTTTTACTCTTAAGATAATTTTATGGATAGCATTTAACCCTCTCGTATGAATGAAGCTTTTGTTCTTCAGAATAAAAATCGTAGAATTTCTTTGCTATTTTCCTACAACACATTATGCAAATAATATTTCTTGCTATCAGTTTTGGAATCTATATGAAAATGTGTTCAATAATTTCATAAGAAGTTCCTGATAACAAAAATCTAAGAACCCAAAGCCAAAAATAATATAAGTCCAGAAATCCAAATCTGAGAATAATAAAAATTTAGAGATCACAATCCTGAAATAATAGTAGATATCTAGTAATCCACGACTTGATGTAATAATAGAAGACTGGAAATTCATATATGGTGATAGAAGCCCAAAAATCATCAACTGAATATGATAATAAAAAAACTAGATATCTAGTTAAGGAGATAACAATAGAAGTCTAGAAACCCTTTTTTGGAGGTAATAATAGAAGAACAAAAATACCAAATAATAGAGAACTAGAAATACACATACAGTAATAATACTAGACCAGAAATCCATATCTGGCAATAATAATTAAACACCGGAACTGTGTAGTTAATGTCCCGCTATTACCCCGCTATATCTCATAACGGATTTCTACCGCTATGAATTTTCCGTGTAGCCCCAAAATATAGCCTTTCTGCTTTAAGCCTCGCTATTTCCACTATATCCCGTTATTTCCGCTATTCCGCTATATCTTCTTTAATAAAATGAATTAAAAATTTGTATTTATACATTATATAAATTATGAAACTAATTTATTTGATTTAATTTTTAATAATGAAAATACTCTAATATTCTACTAAATTCAATTATGTTATATATAACAGTTTTACGTTTATTTAAAGTATATTCGCACATGTTTTTATTTAAAACTATTTATGTATTAATTATAATTCAATTGAATGATAATTTTTCATTTAATTACCGTTTATATATTTGTAAAAACATTAAGTACGGGTTTTACATGCTATTTTAGAGCCATCCGCTATATCCTGCTATATCCTCGCTGTATCCCCGCTTTGACTTTTCGCACCTCCACCGCTTTGAATCTGCCGAGTGCATTAACTGTAGAGCACCAGAAAACCATATCTGAATAATTAACTGCAAATCCATATCTAGCAGTTAAGTCCAAAATTCATATCTGAATAATGGAAGACAAAATCCATATCGAACAATAACAGAAGAAGTCCAGAATCATAATTCGAAAATAATAGAAGTCCATATTTACAATTAGTAGAAGAAGACCGAAAATCCTTATCCAATTTTAATAAAAGTCCATAAATCCATTATGTAGATGTAATAATAGAATGGAAATTCACCTCTGGCTATAATAAGAGAATCCCAGAGGTCATCATCCAAAAATAATAAGAGAAGTCAAGGAATCATCATCTTGAAATAAGAAGAGAAGTCTAGGAATCATCATCTGGAAATAAGAAGAGAACTCCAGGAATCATCATTTGGAAATAATAAGAGATGTCCAAGAATTATCATTTGAAAATGGTAAGAGATATTTTATCTTATGCCACCCTTCGGTCCTTTGAATGATTGTATTCTTGATTTTGCACCACCCTCCGAGCATTGAATGTGGATGTCTTAATTTTCTGATTTACGCCACCCTCCATGCATTGGATGTGTTAGTCATTTATTTTGTGCCTCTCTTGGGGCTTTGAATGTCTTAACTCTTTATTTTGTGTCACCCTTTGGCTTTGGATGTCTTAATCCTTTAATTCGACCCCTTATCACCATCTGGGGTGATGCATCAGGAGTCTAGTGCATTTGGTTAGCTTTCATCAAGCAAGACCAAAGAGTTACTTTACCTCCCTCTAGGAGGCACTTCTAATAGGCTTTATAGGGGGATGAAAGCTAGTTCGATGCTTCGACCCGACCGCCTTAGGTGGAGCCCAAAGGCTTACTATGTCCTCCCTCTAGGAGGTGCTTCAAATAGGCTTATAGACGGGAATGAAGGCTCGTCGGTGCTTTGACCTGGTTGTCTTAGGAGGGTACCAAAGGCTTACTCCATCTTCCCTCTAGGAGATGCCTTAGCCTAGCCAAATAGGCATGATCAAGGGCTTACAAATGATTTAGCCTACCCATTTTATGGCATGACTAAAGGCTTACTCTGACCTCCCTCTAGGAGGCGCTATGACCTAGCCATCTTGGCATGGACAAAGGCTTTTTACCATCTAAGGTAGTTTCCAAATTTGAGGAGAATCTTATTGTCGACCATATAGATATACATAAAGATTGTCCCTTTATTTATCTGCTATTTGGATGTTCGGTCGTAAATGCTCCGCCTTCCATATTCTAAGAACCATGTTGCCATAGACTATAAGCTCTTAGAGGAATCACTTTGTGTATAATTAGGGGATATTTTTAATTTTGCACAAGTGGTCCATCTGCTAGATTTTGATTAATTGCCATTGCTTAATGGAAGACCAGGTCTCCTTCTTGAAATGACCTTGTTTTTGCTTTTGAGTTATAATAGTTTGATATCCTCTATTGATATTCAGCAGTTTGGATTTTTGCTTGGTCTCCTAGTTCATATATTAAATCCAAAATTCTTTCCTCAATTCTTGATTCGGATCAAATGCATATGTGATTCTCCAATGCGAAGGTATCTCAAATTTAACTGGCAGCATTGCCTCACATCCATATTTTAATGCATAGGGAGTATGACCCATTGCAGTTTTTATGGACGTTCTACATGCCCATGGCACAAGTGGTAACTCTTCCACCTAGTTTCCTTTGACTTTGTTTAAGAGCTTTTTAAGGGTAGTTTTGATAGTCTTATTGGCTGCTTCAACGGCTCTGTTATCCCATAGATGTGCTATAAAAGTGAAACTCTTAATAATACCGTTCTCGCTACAGAATTGGGAGAACTCTTCACTTTGAATTGCATTCTGTTGTCGGATATGATTTTATATAGAATTCCAAATCTTGTGACAATGTTCTTAATCACAAATTTGAGAACCTTCCCTGAAGTGATATTCGAATGTTGCTCTACTTCCATTCAATTCGTAACATAGTCCATGGCAACCACTGCATATTTGGCCCCTCCCTTGGATATTTACAAAAGTCCTATCAAATCAATTCCCCATACATCAAAGGGTCAGACTTGAAATTGTTGTTAATTAGCTTGATATCTGATTTTTCCAGCCTCTGTCCTATTAGTTGGTAGTCTTTTGTAAAATGATATTCCACTATTGGTGTCATTCAATTATTTTTGTAGCGTTCATTTGCTTCTAAATTAATGAGTTCTTCCTGAAGGTTTTCATTCTCAGTTTCTTTCTCTTCTCCTTCATGCAATAGAGCTTGAGATCTAGTTAACACTAGTAACTCCCTTCCTGGTCCAGATACGTTCTCTTTAATACTGTGATCTGCTTGATAACCCACCGGTACAATCTAGGTTTATGGTACTCCCCTTGAACTAGCCATTTTTGGCAATGAATCTACTTGTTAATTCTTTTCCCTTGGGATTTGATGTATTGAGAAATCTTCAAATTGAGTCAACATTTTTAGTACCTTCTTCACATACTGAACTAATTTGGCATCTTCAATTTGATATGTCTTCTTTAGTTGATTTATCATCAACTAAGAGTCACTAAAGATTTCAATCCTTGGAATTTTAAGCTACAAATCCAAGGTGAGTCCTACTACTATTGATTCATATTCTGCCACATTATTTGTAGCTGAAAAACCTATATTCATGGCATAGTGCAAGCATTACCCATCTGGTGCGGTTATAACATGCCCTGCTCTAGCACCTTGTTCATTTGATGCACCATCCACGAATAATTGTCATTTGAGCTTTTGGTCCTTTTCTTTCTCTAATAGCTCTTTGACAATGCTTATGCATTCATTAACGAAATCAGCTAAAGCTTGTCTTATAATTGCTACCCACGGTTGGAATTCAATGTCATATTTGTTGAGTTCTATTCTCCATTTTACCGACCTTTCCGAAGTTTCCAGCTTACTGAAGACTTGCTTAAATGGAAAGTTGCTTAATACCTTGATTGGATGTGCTTGAAAATAGGCTCTCAGTTTTCACGCCGTGAGTATCAATCAATAAGCCAACTTTTTATAACTGGATATCTAACTTCAGCATCCTTCAATCTTCTACTCATATAATAAGTAGGAAGTTGAATTCCATTTTCTTCTCTGGCTAGTACTAAGCATACTGCATGCTTAGAAACTACCATATATAAGTATAAGTTTCCCCTCTCATGGGATTAGATAATATCAGCGGCTTTTTGAGATGGTCTTTCTGTTCTTTAAAGCTTTTTGACAATCTTCTCCCCATTCAAAATTATTTTTATTCTTGACTACATCGAAGAATGGAATGCTCTTATCAGCAACTTTAGAGATAAATCTACTCAATGCTGCTACCCTTTCATTTAAACTCATTACATCTTTGCTAGTTTCAGGGTCAACCATGTCCATCATGGCTTGGATTTGGTTAGGGTTGGCTTTAATTCCTCGAGCATTAACAATACACCCTAAAAACTCCAGATTGAACTCTAAAAAGAGCATTTTTGCGGATTAAGTTTCATCTACTATGTCTACAGCACTTCAAATATTTCTTCAAGATCCTTTATATGAATGTCGTCCTCTTGAGACTTTACTAACATGCCGTCCATATAAATTTCCATATTTTGGCTGATCTGCTCTTTAAACATTCTATTCACTAGTCTTTGATAAGTGGCGCCTGTGATCTTCAACCTAAAGGGAAACACCTTGTAGTAGTGAGTTCCTTAATCTGTGATAAAGCTTGCATTATCTTCGTGACTTGAACATGGGAATTCGATTATATCCTTAATAAGCATCCATGAAAGACATAAGCCGATGTCCATTGGTTGCATCAACTAACTGATCTATTCAGGCCAGTATGTAACAATCTTTTGGACATGCTTAGTTTAAGTTGGTGTAGTCGACACAAGTCCTCTATTTACCATTTGACTTCTTGAAACAATACTGGATTTGCTTGCCAACTTGGACAGAATACTTCTCCAACGAATCTGTTTTGAAGAAACTTCTTAATCTCTTCTTTCGAGACATAAGATCAAATTTTTCCAAACTGCCTTTTCTTTTATCGGATAGGAGTTATAATCAGATTAATGTTCAAAGCATGCCAGATAACTGCTGGGTTAGTTCGGATCATGTCTGAATGAGTCCATGCAAATACATTCCTTGTTGGCTTGAAGGAATTGAATTAAGTCCGCTTAAGGTTGCCTTTTAATTCTTTCCCAATTTCGACCTTCTTTGTCGGATCAAATGGATCCACACATATTTCCTCAAGATCTTCAATAGGCTTTATTCTCTCCATTTCTCCATGGCAGTCTAAATCAATGACAATTTCTTTATTATCCCCTTCCACCTCTACCAAATTAGTATCTCTTCCGTTTCCTTTCAGATGAATTGTACTTCTTAAGCTTGTGTTTAGTCGTATTATTGGGTCTTGCGTTCGCTATGGACAGTAGATGTAAAAGTCCCTCATCTAAAGGCTGAAATATAGTGGACGAATCATAATAAGAAGCATGCTCCCTTTTGAATTATTCTAGGGTAGCAAGGTACATTCCACGAGAGTTGAATTGCTCCCCTTTAATAGTTCCCCAACGCCTCTTGGTCAAGAACTTCACCATTAAGTATTTGAGCGAGAGAAAAGCATCCACCTCATCCGAAATTGGATGACCAAAGAAAGAATTGTAATATGAAGGCTGATTGATGACCGAAAATAGCGTCTCAAAAGTCCTACAGCACGAAGGCAAACCCATATGTACTAGTAACTTCAGTTATTCCATTGGAGTTGACCCTTTATTGTTGAACCGAGAGATAGACTCAAACTTTTCTTCAAGGATCCCAATTTTATTGAAAGCATGTTTGAAGATGACATTGATGGCACTTCTAATGTCTACGAGGATCTTGGTAACTATGGAGAGTCTGATTTGAGCAGTGACCATAAGCGAGTCATTGTGGAGGCGTCTGATTCCCTTCAACTCTTATGGAGTGATGGTAAGATTAGGTATTTAGATGTTATCTTGAGGATTTTGAATGAGGGCTCCTCTTCAATAGAGAACAATCCCTCTTTAGCTTCTTTGATGTACCTACTTCTAGTTCCTTTGCTACTTCTGGCCAGATGCGGTCCTACATGGATCACATCAATTTTGTTAAAAGGTTAGCTTAGGTTTAGCTGATCTTCCTCTTCTAGGATGTCCACAGTGTTGTTAAAAAAAATTTGTGGCCCATTGTTAATTCATGAAACCTTCTATCCATCCTTGATGAACTCTTTCAAATGTCCTCCACAAATCAGCTTCTAAATAATACTGGCCAATACACGACAGTCCACTACAAGAAAACATACTATCAACAGCATCCAATATCAGCGTTTCTCCTTCAAATGCGGTCATAGAATTTCTGGAGGGAAAATGTTTCCGTCCCAAACGCTGAGGAAAACCTAATTATCATTTGCCGCCTGCTTTTTCCCACTTTCCCCAATTAATTCTATCACTCTTTCATTTCGTTACCGCCTTCACAACCCAGAGCAAATTAAGTCTCTCTTCCAATCACCGAAGTTTCCCTTCATCACTGCCCTCATCGTTCATGCATCTTCCTTCACCTCTCTTTCGATGTCGACTCTGAAACGTCACTGCTAGCTGCTCATCTCGGGTACGTGTTTCAACTAATCGTCGATTTTTTTTTCAACTAATCATTTCTGTCGATGCCTTTTACATACAGTCGGATTCGGATTCACAACCGGATTTCATTTCAACTAATCGTCTCCATCTCAGGTACAAAGGGCACCTCAGATCGACTTTGTATGTAGGTTTGAAGTGTATAAAAAACCTTTCCAAGAAAGTATTGAATTGAAAATTCAATAAACGTTTGTACCCTAAAATCGATTTGTTTGATTCCGTAGCCACTAAAAATGCTTACGAGTGTATATTGACTGCCTTGTCAAAGCCCGGTGGAGGTGAATTTGGGAAATATTATAGCTTGCCAGCACTTAGTGATCCTAGAATTGGTGAGTTTGATTTGCTTATTGACTAGTGAATTCATTTTCTAAACTTACTTATCCTGCTATTATTTCTTACTAAAAATTTAAAACAAACGCAGACCGGTTGCCTTACTCAATAAGGATTCTGTTGGAATCGGCAATCAGGAATTATGATGGGTTTCAAGTGATGGAGAAGGACGTGGAGAAGATTTTGGATTGGGAGAATACTGCTCCTAAACAAGTGGAGATTCCTTTTAAGCCTGCCAGAGTTTTGCTTCAGGTGTTAATCTGTGATTTTTTGGAAGTTAGTTATGTTGTATTTGGGAATCTGGACTTACACCCTTTTTAGTCTACTTGATGCTTGATAGCGAGTAAAGGGATATATAAGGTAGAACCCTGCTTATAGCGCAGAACCGTAGTAGGAAGGCTTTCATCTAACCTTCCCCTTTTTAGGTTTACAAATTAATTTATATTACTGAAGTTAGGTTTATAACTTCTGAACTGCCCTCGCAACAACAAAAGGGTGAAGGATTATTCTTTTATTTTTCTGTTGGATCTTATGCGATGCTATACATCCGAGCTTGTAAAATAGAAGATGCTTTTAACAAAAGGAACTGTTTTTTGTCTTTAATGTATTTTTATGTTGAATACTTGCTTCTTTCGTAATGAATAATAAAATGCTACTCAAATACATAGTAGTTGACTTATTTACACTATGATATGTTAGGTGTATAATTTATGTAACTTGGTTGGCATGCCTTGCACATATTCTGAATATTTATTTACTTAGTTGTCCTTCCTTTTTTGTTTAACAGGATTTCACGGGTGTTCCAGCTGTTGTTGATCTCGCATGCATGCGTGATGCAATGAACAGACTTGGTGGTGATTCAAATAAAATCAACCCTTTAGTAAGTGTTTTAACCTTATTTTGCTTCTAAGGAATGAAAAATCTGATCCAATCACCATAACATTAAACTTTATTTGTACAATTATTAAATACGTGTTCAAATTGGCTGAGCGCACATTTTGAGAGCTCAATCAATATTTGTTAAGACTATAGATTCAAATAGGCCGTGAATATTTTTTATTTTTTTCAAAGAAGTTATTGTTGATTTTCTTAGGCAAAGATGTTTGATGTTTTCCTTATTAATTTTATATGCACCTAAAACTTAACAAAGCAACATAAGTGTGCACTTATAGTGGACTTCTTTTTCTGTACACAATATTTAGGGAAAGACATAATAACACATTACAAAGATGAGTTTTTGTTGCGCTCTATTATTTAACATGATGTGATTGTGTTCGAATTAGTCGACTGTATTTGATAAGAAGCCCATTTGAATTTCAGTTAGATTACTTTAGTCGGTGAAAAGAAAACAATGAAGGCTTATCATTCTTATTTTTAAATTTTGAAAGATGGCTTTCATTTTACTTGAAGTAAAATGGTTTTTCATTTTTTTTTTTAAAAATGAAGCACTTTGTCATATTTTTAACATATTACTCGCTAATATACTGTATGATTTTGTTCAATATACTATAACCCTATTTTGTATCACATACGTTAAGTTATCATTTTATTTCATATATAAGTTATAACATTTTTGTTTCTTGCTTTGTAGCAAGATAGCAGCTTCATATAAATTGTACAAACCACCCATGTTCCACCTCACCCTTTAATCGCAAGAAGCAAGAAAGCATGTAAAGAGTGCTCTCGAGAATTCCGGCAAAGCAAAGAGAGTGCGTAAGAAATGAAGGAATATTAGGAGTAGAAATTCTACTTTATTGCAATCTTATGCTTACATTTTATAACTAGAAGTATCCTTTGTGCTAAACTATGTTCTATCTCTCAGGTTTTCCTGAAGATTTTTTTGATAGATTTCAAGCATTAAAGCTTGTTTGGGTTACATACTACATTATGCAACGTAATTGATAGGTTTTGATAGATTTTCTGCTATTTATTTCTTTATACTGATTTAAAATAAACTCTACTCTACATACTACATTATGCAACGTAATTCAACAAGCTCAAATTAAATTTTAGTAGGCTATTTCAAATGAAGTGCTTGAATTATAAGGTATCATTGTGCAATTTAATGGTTCATTTGTATTATGCAACAATGGGTGTAGTTGTATTTATTTAATTAGAACTACAGTAAGTGCTAATCCTGTTGCTTGAATAGTTCATGGAAAGACTTCTAGAGTAGTACACATATGTTTGTAATGCTCAACTACAGTAAGTGCTAATCCTGTTGCCTCAACTCCACGATGCGCGTTCTCACATCCATCTCCGCTCAGTAGCGAAGCTATCTCATAGCAGCCACTGTAGCAACAGCAACCATACTGCAAAACCAATGTTTGATGGACTGGTGCTTTCAACTCGAACATGCTGTACTTAGCCTCACTTTATTAGAGGATCGGAATGGCTAGCTCTACTCTCAGGTGAATGTTATACATGTTGTACTTAGCATATTTTTAATCTTTAACTCTTTTTGCTTCTTTTTTTAGGCGCTTCATAGCTTTAGAAATAATTATATTTATTCTTCCTCTTAATACCGTCTCTATTGAATTTATTGCTCTATTTAGATTTAGGTGTACATAGTTTAGCTCATATACGACTATTTTTACATTACTCGTTCCTCTCCCAAAAGAGCCATTTACCCTACATGATCTTCTGCTTCCTTAAGAAAGATGTCTTTAAGTATATAACTATACACTTATGTTTTCCTATGTATTTAGCTATAAAACTATATATAAAGATCGTTTGTGTTACAAGTTGTAATTTATTTATGTTAGAATTACTGTAAATATCTATTTATGATCATTATTTTCTTCTGCCTGCAACTACTGCATGTACCTAAATTTGGTAACGTGGATAGTGATAACATCCTATACACATTATACCAATTGAAAAAAGCATGTCAGCTCTAATGACCTGAGAAAAATCCCAATGTTACATGTCTTGGATATTCCCTACTTAATTTGAATTGAGAGCAAACAATAACTATGAGTCTAGTGATGAGAATAAATTAATCAAGTTTTATAAACATCCGACTAAATTAAATAAATTTGTAGAATTTAGCCAAGTTTAATAAAAAATTAATTATGTTAATCTAGTCTACAGAGAGATTTTGAACTTAATGCTGAATCTTCAAAGTGATTTCCATCAAAGCTAACTTTGGATTCTATTTAATTGGTTTTAGGAAATTAGTGTGAACTTGCACACAGTTCATTATATAGCATTGATAGGTGGTAACATTATAATTTTGATTATTAGTGTAGTATAATGTCCTTCCATGTTACTGAACACATCCTCTAATATCATATGTTTTTTCCTAGAGTACTTTCAATTATTTAATAAGTATATCTTAAACAACCCAAACCATTTTTATTCAATTAATACTGTAATTAAATTTGGCATTGAACTGTTGAGCTTCATATATATAATTTTTTTATAGAAATATGACTTAATTTGGAGTAAATGTTGGGAGTACATGTTACTTTTTCTTTCTTTTTTGGTTGCTCCCTGGTAAAGGAAAGCTTATGAAATATCTCTCAGTTTATTGTGTGAACTGATCCTTGCCATGTTGAAAAATAACAAAACTTGGAGTATCTTTGTTCATATGTAAATGAAATATATTGTTTTATAAGTTTTATTGTGCTATGGTCCATACAGTCATATTCATCAAAAGCAAAGAATTTCTAAACTAGCATATGACATAAGTTTAATTTCCTTGTAATCCATAAACCATCTTTTCATGGGTATTATGTCTCAATCGTTACAGTTGAAACTAGTTTGACGTTGCAAGTTTAAACGATCTCTCATTGATTGTTTGGAAAATTTTCGCCCCTTTCATGAAAATTTGTAAGCATTTCTTTTTACGGTATGATGAAGTAAATATCATTTGTGATCTTGACACCAAAGTGGAAGAGATATTTTGTCAATGGTATTTGATTATTTGGAAACTAAATACTTTAAACTGTAAAACTACCCTCTTAAATAATAGTTCTTTTTTTCTTCCCTTCATAAAACAGATGTGATATTTAGACTAGTTTTATTCATGGTGCTCGGCAAGTAGGGAGCATGAACTTTCCTCTGGGAGTAATCGGGTCCCCTCTCAAGATGGTACCTATCGTTATCCTTTAAACCTGCACATAAAATATGCAAGCATATGTACAAATTGCATTTATTTATTTATTTATTTATTTTTACTTTATTAATTTATTATTTATTAATTTATTTGGACGGTCATAGATACTACAACATTAAAAGCTAGTTAGACAAATGCCGCTGTTGGGACCGCTCCTCACACCTCTGGTGAGTGCTTCTGCAGTTGCTAAGCTGGTTGTTAGAGCAGCAACAGATCTTGTCTTCCCTCCTGGTGTAGTCAATGTGTACAACATCCTCCACTTCAGCCAGCAGCTTAACTGAGCTTCTCTAACTTCTATCCATTTTTCTTTTATTGTCTGCTTGTTGCAGTTTTAGTTAATAATAATTCTTTTTGATTTTTGAAAATGATATGACCATCTATTGGACAAGTTTGGTATAGCACATCGGACTATTGCTTTTAGCAACACATAAAAAGGCAAAAAAAGCAATATGTACGTAGCAAGTACCTTATTAATGGCTCTATATCATCCTAACAGCCAATATCTTCTTTATTTTGATTGTGATGCACTGCCTCAAGAACTTGTAATCTTGGTTCACCAATCTGTATTCTCAAAACATTTTAAATAGTTGAAAAGCCAAATTTGTTTACTTATAGAGGTCCTACCATGCTTTCTACCACTCTTTATGTTGTCTTTGCTTTTAAGGAGCTTTAATTAGGATTGGTTCATTAATCTACAAAGAATCCTCTTAAATTCCCACTCAATATCTTTTCTCATCGTTGTTGGTGTTTGATAGTGAGAAATAAGGGTTTAGATGCCTTAGATGCTAACGTTGATCGAATGCAATTTATAACTGATAGATTAATTGTTCTTAACAAGCCATTAATTTATAACTGAATGGAATTCATAAACGATAAATGAATTAAGTTTTTGATGCCTCAAATAGCAATAAGTGTTTAGTCTATGCACTTGTATTATATTTGTTGCATGTTTGGGAGCTAGTAGATATCAACTGTAAACGTTATATTTATTAAAATTTGATATATGCATTAGTTTTCCTATTAATATCAATTCTTTTACACATATTTTGAATGGTCTGAACTCAAATTAGCAAAACTGAAAATTGTCTAAACATTCATTTGTCATATTAATTGTCCTATTAATTCCAGATAGCATAACTAATTAGGGGATGCCAACAAACTTTCAATTCATTCTGCAAGAGAAACTTAGACTTAACACCATTTCTGAAATGGACTAAACTCAAACTAGAAAAACTTCAAATGGATTTTGGAAAATAGTTGTGCATTGCCAAGTAATATCATTATTTCTTTTTGACACAGGTCAGGTTTTTGACACAGGTCAGGTTTGCTTGCTTATGAGCAAAGAAAAAGGTAAATAACATTCTTAATCCTCCACAATTATGAAGCAGGCAAGTGATATATTATTTACACTTGAATATTACATCATTTGTCCAAATAATTGGATCCCACATCACCATGATTGTGCCTTTGAGCCGTTCCTCGTTAGTACTTTCAATTAGGATTTATTATCTACCACTTTTTTCATGTTGGATATATAAAGTTTACTCTCAAGAATAACAACCATTAAACATTTACTTTGTCTAATAGTCTGCATCAAGCCAAGCTGTTTGGAAGGGGAGTTTGACTTTGATCCCCTAATGTCCCAAACTAACATGTCCATTAAATTAATTTGAAGTAGAAGTACTCCTATTTTCTGGAAAAGGAGTAACACCATTCAGTCTTGTTCGTTTTGATTTGCTGCTTTTATTTTTGATTTGAGTCACTAGATTACTCCATACATGATTTTCAATGACGTCATCTTATTGAGTGTCTTAAATTCAAAGAGGATTTGGCCGTTTCTTGTCTTCCTAGTATTTTTCTGTCCCATGGTGTTGATTCTGCTGTCATCTACTTCTATTGACTTATCATTTTCATTCATTGCGTCTTCACTTTTCAGGCAGAAGTCCATGTCTTTATGAGTTTGTTCAATGCTTCTATGACTAGTGCTGGGCTGAGTTGAACGGGCAGTTGGCTGTGTGTTGACCTCAGTTGATATTTCAGGGCCAAGATTGGGATTACTGGGATTTCAGGGCCAAGTTGATTTTTAATGCGAAAGCTATTTCAGTTGATTAATGTTAACTGCAGGTTTGCTGTTTAAGCTTTATGTTCTTAACTATCAATTATTAAATTTAAAGAATGATTACTATTTTAATGTCATAAATTAAATGTAGGTTGTGTTATTAAAGTTGCTATGTTGAATTTGGTATAGTTATCGGGACATTGATGGTAAGACTAAGCCTGTTCATGCCAATTATATGTTGAGCCAAGTTAGGATTTCAAAACACTGTATAAATTAGGACTCTGTGGAGCATTGAAAGCATCTCACACAAGCACAACGTCAAATTAGCCTTCCAAAAAATTAACGTACTTTTTTACCTGCTTGCTTTTATTTTATATATAAATAGTTTGGTTTCAAAGTCGGTGATCTTCCACTAATCAGTCATGATGAATTAAATATTCCACAGTTTAAGAACTTGCCATCTTACTTATGTCTCAGAGCTACTGCAAGCCTGCAAATTGCTTGGTTGGATCATGAATAACTGCTGCAACTTGCGGACGCGTTGTGATTCTATGACAGTTGACTTAGAGTTTTCATGCAACTTAGGGTCTATGACCATATTATATTTCATTTTCTTGCCGATATTTTAGGTTATGAACTATGTACAATATTGTATTGTTGCTGCCTGCCTTGTTGAACTTTGTACTATATGTATTATTGTTGAACTGGGGAGTGAGTACTATCTGAATTGAATTACATATGGTATTATGTATTATTGTTGAACTGGGGAGTGAGTACTATCTGAATTGAATTGTACTATATGTATTATTGTTGAACTGGGGAGTGAGTACTATTTGAACTGAATTGTACAAAGTATTGTAATTGTAATGTACTGAGTATAGAGCATTTTCTGAATTCTTTGGAAAAAAAATGCATATCCCTACGACAGCGTTTATACATTGCTGTCAATTCATTGGAAAAAAAATGCATATCCCTACGACAGCGTTTATACATTGCTATCAATTCATTGGGAAAAAAATGCATATCCCTACGACAGCGTTTATACATTGCAGTAGAAAACTATTAACAGCGTTTATACCTTGCAGTAGAAAAATTATTAACAGCGTTTAATAAACGCTGTAGAAAGTTGGTTTTTGACAGCGTTTATATTTTTGCAGTTAAAACTTTAGGGTCAACGACAGCATGTCGTTATACAGCGTTTTTAAAAACGCTGTGAAAACTTTTAACAGCGTTTTTCAAACGCTGCTAAAAGTCTTTTTTGTTGTAGTGGTCGTCCGTCTTGTGGCCATTGGCCTTGTGATAGGCACAATAGTCACCTCCTTTCTTCTGCTTAAAAAGGTCTTGGCTTTGAATGAGGTTGGGAAATTAATGTTCTCCTTATTCATAGCATAGATGTAGGATAAAGGCTTATTCAGAGCAATAAAGTTGGTATTTGAGTTATCTTTCCACCTTGACCTTTTATGACTGTGATCGAAGCTAACTCTCCCCACCTCTCTTTTAGGCTATGTCTTTCTCCTAGCGTTGTACATTTAATCCATTTGAAAGAATTTTTTAGCCTGAAAGTGAAAGTCTTGAAGGTCCTTGCCTCCATGGATGTAAAGCTCTTTTTCCAAAATGGTGTGTCCTCTATCAATCCAGAATGCACTGCCATTAGCATATTTATGTCATTCATGTCCTTGGTCTTTATAGCTTCCATATTAAATATTTTGAGAGAGTTTCCTTGTAGCTCCCCTAGTCTTTGTCTGATGGAAAATTTATAAGAGAACTGCTCCAAAGAGTAGATAGTTTTCTCATGGTACTGGCAGTACTATTTAGCAGCTCCTTGGAGCATCACAGGAAAGAGCCTACATCAAACCACGGTGAATGCATTATATAGGCCCATCGGGCTCTCAAATACCATTAGGTGATCATCAGGGTCCGTGGTTCTGTTATATCTCAAAAACAAAATCTTGACATGCGATGGGATTCTTATGGACATAATTTCATCGGTAAATGGAGCTTCTCGATGATTATCATTATCCCTTTCATCCAAGGTTAGCTTTCCCTTATCATTAAACATATCTTTGGATACTTTCTCTACCTTTCAAGTAAGCTTATTAATTATGATAGTTGTGTCTAGCAGGTACTCTCCAGAGGTTAAGCTTCCAAACCGTTCCTTGGACTTGCCATCAGCTCATCCTTGGTAATTCAGCTTAGAAGGTTGATTATCTTTCTTCTTCTGCAGGGGTGAGTTGAGCTTGCTTTGCTTTTGAGTAGAGAGGTGTTTAAGTTTCTTCTTGATGAGTTCGTTTCTTCTCCAACAGTTGGTCCAATAGTTGTAGATGAGCACCGCTTCCAATAGCCCTTTCACTTCCATTAACTATTGTTTTAAGCTCTTTATTCTAGCTTCATTGTCTTTGAGCTATGATGGTTGCATTGGTTGACTTGGCTCCGAGCTTGTAATTTTTAAATTAGGAGTCACATTTTCCTTCATATTTTTTGTATGCACGATTACTTCTTCATTTGGATCACTAACTTTCTTAGGTCTCACCATTTTCCTATAAGAAAACTTAACATAATTATCTTATACATTGTGATATAATGAATTGGAGGTTCAACCCCTCCTTCCAGCGTCAAAAATGTTAAAACAAAATATGATCTAACACCTAGACATTATTCATCATAAGTTAACCCTTGATTGATTTGATCATGTATGAAGGGCTAATTTATCATTTGGGGATCCAATGTGTGATTGAATTATTAAAGAGAGATTTCATGGCATCATAGAATCCTTTTTGGATCAGCCTACGCTTTGTCCCTATAACCACTGAGATGAAGGTCAAAGGGAGTTCATGTGGTTATAGGTCACCTTAAGGCTCCAACATTCAAATGGATTCTATGACACAATATATGTTCATAGAGAGTTAAGGAGATAAGCATAAGTCTTGTGCGGTGGTCATTAGGCATGCTAATTGCCATATATTCCATTCTTATGCTTGAAGTCAATATTCATATATACACGTTCATCCATTCCCACAACATTCGAAGAAGCATAAGCGAGGAGACCATAAATGATAGAGCCCATATCCTTCATTGTATTAGGTACAAAATGGTCACAAATTGGCAGGATTTGTCCCAAATCGATTTTGGGTTACAAGAATATGAAATTAGAAAAGAAGAATGGAATAAAAATCACCACCTAAAAGGTGACCCTTAGGGTCCTATTTATAGATGCGGGTCAAGGTCCTTCTGCCTCCATCCTTCAATCATCGTTGGAAGGAATGCCTTCGTTTCCTTTCGACAATCTTCTAGCTCGGCCTCCATTACTATCGATGGCAATCCTTTTATTCCTTTGATGTTAGTACTGAAGCGCCTTCATTCTTCTTGTACAATGCTTCTGCCAAACTTAAATGGATGCTTTCGTCACAGTGGAAAGTAATATCTTTAAGGATGTTGTCTAAGTATTCCTTTGATGCTACTTTTGTGTATGAACTGGGCACTTCTGACACCGTTGAAAGAAACTCTTTTGAGTAGCGAAGAAGAATTGATGCGGCACTATGCTGCTGAAGGAACACTGAATCCCTTCATTGTTGTTGAACCATTGACTCTTGCAGGCGCATCTTCTTTGATGCTTAGGAAAGTGTCTCCTTTGATGCTCGCAGAAGCATCTCTTCAACCGTGATTGAAGCATCTCCTTCGATGCTTGCGGAAGTGCCTCTTTAACCCGAACATAAACATCTCTTTCGATGCATGCGGATGCAACCACTCTCATATTATTATTTTTCTTTCATACTTTTACCGCTAAGAGGATTTTTGGATAATAGTACTAGTAATATTTAAAAAATATTTGATACCCTTTTTGAAATGATTTTTATTAAGTACCAAAGGATAGACTTAAAAGTACTGAACTCACTTCAGTCGTTGAAAAAAAAATCTGGTGATGATTGTAGCATCATCGTAGTTCATTTTCGAGTTTCAAATGGAAAATGCTCTTATAGTAACTTTGCAATAAAGTTGTTTCAGTAAAATGTATTTTGATTTAAATCCTAAAATATGATGTGATATAAGAAAATTATAAGTATATATTATTCAAAATGATTTGAAAAGAATCTCGATGTTCTGTTCTTAAGTTTTCTATTATGATATTTTATGGACTCATGTATCCTATGCAATATGGTAGTTTGGTAGTTTTCATTTTTTTAAATAAAATAAATTTTTGATAATTTTAGACAATCGAAACATCCAAAGTGATAAAGAAACTATAGTTAAATGTTTTTTGTGAAAATATGAAAGTAGAGTTTTTAACTCTGGAATGGAAAGATAGTAAGTTAAGACAAATATCAAAATTGCTGAACATACTTGTTAAGTTTTCTATCATACTATTTGACTGTAAAAGGATAACAGAGGTTCTAGCAAAAGAACTAGATCGGAGTCCGCACTAGAGAAATCAGGTGGGATATACTAGTTCGAAAGTGGAATCCATGTGATCGGATAATTAATTAGATTTGGTATAGTGTACAGATGATATATATATATGCATCATACAGGCTTTAATAATATTTACATGCTATGTGGATTGGCTTGTGCATAGTTTAGGGGATGACTCTTTGAAGTGTTTGAGGTAGTATGCATGATCGACTAAGCATAACCTAAGGCTACTGAGCAAAAGGTGTGCTTAGTAGGTTGTTTATCATCCTTGCATGATGAGAGGTTTCTAAACCTAACCGGACCATGGGTTTGTTTGCTAGTGAATGTTATATTATCAGGTATTGATTTATAACTATTACTTTCATTACACGTACTTGTATTTCAGGAATAAAATTATTTTAAGGGGGAGAATGTAGTGACCTGGAATTTTAAATGCTTTATTTTGGAATTTTGGAATTACTTAAATATTTAAATCATGGATTGAATGTAATGAATTTGGTTTAATAAGCCTAAACTTTTAATTTTTAAATAAAATGATTAAGCTTGTTTTAATAATAATTCTTTTTAGTTAACACGTGAAATTATTATCCTGGAGCACTATTTCAAATTTTATGTAACATCCCATTGTTTGAGTAACTATAATACTTTTTTTTATTTTTAATTGGAATTTATTTGAAAAGTAATGGTTTAATATTCAAATTTAGAATTTGAATTATATTTTTGAAATCCAAAAGATGTCTAAAAGTTCGTTTTGGTGCAAAATAAATAATACTAAAGGAATTTTGAAATAATTTTGGAAATAAAACAATTATTTTATGATTGTTGAAAATTGAAAAGTAATATTTTAATGAAAGAAAAATCATTATAAATGTAAAATAAAATTTGAATTAAAATGCCATGAATGGAACTGAAATCGAATATAGAATAACGGTTAGGTATTAACTCCGTTAAGGGTTCGAGTTTATTAAAAAATAAAATTTTAAATTTGATTGGACCTTAAATTTTTATACTTAACCAAGCTAACTATTATATTATTTCCTTAACCCTCAACCATAGTGTTGAATATGCGCTTATATGATTTTTGTTTGATGATAATAAACATATATACGTTTGTTTAAATGTATTTGTTAATGTACTATTTTATTTTTCACATGTTAAATAAATATTTGCTGAATAATATTAAATAACACAGAATTTGAATTCAAATGGAAATTTTATTCAAACAAATATTTATTACAATTTTGAATAGTACAAATTCAAGCTCTCACTATACATGTACAATTTTGATTACAAATACATCACAATTTCACATTTACAGTTGACCTCACTACATATCACTCGCACTCGTATTTATCTTCAACTTCATTCTAGTTAGAATCCAGCATCTGAGCAATCTGCAAAAATATTCACTAACGCAGTAAAATTGAAAAAGAAATATTTTTGCAATATAAAATAAAATGTGAATTTTGAAAATAATATTTGCCTCAGTTTTGGGTTGTTCGTCGTCATTTAAATTTGAATTCATCATACACGAACAGCTTGTGACATACACAGTGTATCACTGTATATGCCACAACGCCGTGGACATCGAAATATACACTTGATAAATTTACAGGGACAGGTGAGCACAGGTCAAACCCAAATTATCGGATTCAACTCAAGTGCAATAAAACAATGTCACAACTCTCAGCACAAGGTCAAATCCGAACTTAAGCTGGATTCAACTCAGGTGAAATTTCGAAAAATAAACAAAATGCAAAGGTCAAGTAACTGCAATCTTGACTCAACTCAATGCAACTCTAACTGCAAGTCCAAACCAATGCACAATGCACTAAGCAAATGACAGAGTCAGTCCAAACATGTATCAAAAAGCATGTACATGGGTAAACAGCAAACCACTGATATTCAGCTACAAGTCCAGCTACGACAAAGACCACATGGTCAGTGAGAACAGATCAAAAGACCACCAGTGAACCAGACTCAAATGAACAGGTAGATGAAGATGCAGTGAAGCCAATATGGCAAACAATGTAAATGCAAGTAGATCAAATGAGGTGTTCAATGCAACATGATGTAGCAACACTATATACCGCGCATAGTCGCATTCAAGCCATAGAAACATGTACACAATGCTACTACCATGATGAACAAAGCTGACAGCAAGGATTTGAATGCAAGAAAAACAAGTAAATGAAAACATACATGAACACTTGCAACAGAAAAAGGGCAGTGGACAGGATAAGTACAGACACTACATGAAGCCCAAGTACAAAACTAAACACAATAGTATGTTGAAGCAACCGAGACATCACATACATATATGTGTACAAATGAAGTATAACAATAACAGAAGTATACAAGTACAGGCCGCAACAAAATGCTTCATGCAACTACAGATATATAGTGATGCACAAGCAAGAATGTAACCAAGTGTACAACTGTCCAGGCTCAAAGGTAAATACAATATGAAGCAGCGCAAAATTATCAACGAACTTCAATTGTCATGATCAAACTTAATGCAACAAGACCAAATCTAGATACCAACTGTGTATACATGAATCAAGCTACCGCATGGCAGTGCAACAATAATAGCAAGTTTGAAGATAATGATATACAGGTTAAACCAAAACAGTAATGTTCAGAGACGAACACAGATGAACCATTAATGAAGTCACAGTGAAATCACCATGGAAAGCAAGTCAAAAATATACGTTTTTGAACAAGTCGCAATCGTCTCAAACGAACAAATCAAATTCGAAACTGTGGTCATCACGAAATGAATCAAAGCCGTGACCATCAAGCAACGAAAATATATACGATTATGAACAAGTCGTAATCATCTCAAACATCCATACGAAAATCAACGGCCAAGCTATATCAGTTGACAAATTCAAATAAAGTATATACGACGAGAATTCATGGGATCGAACCCTATAAATTGAAATTAACATCATTGGCAAAAGGTATCGAGTTCAAGTAAGCATCAAACCAGCAAAACAAAAGGAGAAAATTACATATCGAAATCATAAACGAACTCGATCAATTTCAAAGAGCCGTGAGCAAATCAGAGAAACAAGCGATCGACAAGGCAAAAGACGTGATAAATCTTCCATTCGATCGAGCATCCAAAGTCGGCATCGTTGAAATTTAAAAGCCCTAATTTAGATCGAACAAAGGAAACAACAGAGCCGCCATTATCAAAAAGAATTGGGCCGAAGAAATAAAAGGAGACGGTCGAGATAAATTACAAAAGCGGCCGGCCTTATTCTTCTTTTTATAAAAGGGACTTTTATTTTCAATTAGGGTTATTTTAATTTAAATTGTTTTTAATTTTTATTTCCTTTTTTAACCGTTTAATTTTCTAGTCGTGTGACTAGGGGACAAACTACGTGGCGTAGTTTGAGAATTCGCAACTCAGTGGCTGAGTTGTGGCAGGGTTTTGAGCGTAGAGTTAGGTTTAGTCGATAGCGGGTGTCGCGAGTTTACGTGTGTAAGCGTCCGACTATCTAATTTGTAGTAGAAACCTTGGGGGCAGCACGTAGGTAGGGTTTTGCTGAAGCTGGGTAAATTCTATGTCGTTCTATATTTGCATTTTATTATTCTGCTATTATCTGTGCTGCTATTGTTTCTGTGATCTGTGTTGAAATTATTTTATAAGCTTCCGCAATTAATTTTTATAATTTATACCATCACCCTATTCACCCCCTCCCCCTCTAGGGTGAAATCGATCCTACAAGTGGTATCAGAGCTAGGAATAGAAGTCAATTTTTGTTTTAAAAATTCATGTTTCAAAAATCGGTTTTTGTTTTAAAAATTTGAATTTTTAAAATGGCTTCTTTTAATAATACTTTTGTTGAGGGTCGTTCCAATATTGTTCCTTCTATTTTCGATGGAACAGATTTTTTGAATTGGAAATTGAAAATGGAATTTTATTTAAAATCTGTTAATGTTAAATGTTGGGATATTATTGAAAACGGGTGTGATATACAAGATAAGAAAATTATCTCGATTAACGCTCTTGCTATGCATATATTATATTCTCATATTAATCAATATAATTTTAATTCATCTCTCATTGTGAAAATGCACAGGAAATCTGGAATACTTTCGATGCAATATATGGTGCAAAAGTCAATAGCAATGAGAAATCCTCCACAACCAACTCAGTTGAAGAAATGTGCTTAACAGGATTTGTAAAAAGCGGTTGTGATGAGGATGATGATGGAGCAGCTGAGCTGGCGTTAATAATGAAGAAATTCAAAAGGTGGAACCGCAAATACGGAAATCCAGCTCTAAATCAAAAATTAAAAAGCAGAATAATCAAAGAACTGGACAACTAGGAAGAACACGGGATCATTTGCAACAAACCCGGTGATATCAAGCCCAATTATCCCCGATTTGAACGCGATTTTGAAAATAAATCAAAACGGAGAAATGCTACAGCCACGTGGAATACAAGTGATGAAGATAATCAAAGTTCTAGCAGTGAGAGTGAGAAAGCAGATATGTGCCTTCATGGAAATATAACTGGTAGCGACGATGATGAGCCAAGCGAGGTATCAAAACTCACTCACTCTGAATTATTCATTTATTTCCACGAAGTAAATGGCTGTTTTGAACGACTTAGGGAAAAATACGCTAAACTTGAATCACGAAAACACACTTTGATAGAATTAAATGAACAACTTGACCAATTAGTTAAAACCTATCAAAGTAGGATCCCTAAGTGTGATAAGTGTCCAACACTTGATGAAGAAATTAAAAAATCAGAAATTAAAATGAAATCGCTTGAAAATGAAATTCTGATTTTAAAAGAGAATGAAAATATTAGAAGAGAGAATTCTATTAAAAAGTTCACACAATTGTTAAACGAAAATGAGTCTCTCAAAACACAAGTCCAACAATTGTCAACGACTTTAGAATTTTCAAAAAGTGAAAAACCGTTGAGTATGCTATTAGGAAAGCAAACTGTTAATACGGTTAAACAAGGACTTGGATATAATAAATATGAAAATGTTGAAAGCAAGATTAATCAAGATAATTCTATGTGCACAATTTGTAGAAAATATGGACACAATCACAATAATTGTTGATATAGATCCAAACATGTGAAAACTATACCAATTTGGGTTCCTAAAGGCACAAATATAAAATCTCTCAAAGTTAAACAAATTTGGGTGCCGAAAGGAACATATATAAATAGTTTTGGGTCTCCACAAAATTATTTTTCGATATATTCTGCCACTAACAACCATGGACCTATAAAAACAAATAGATCATAAAAATCTTTTCCCGTGTAGGTGTGGTGGCAGGCTAAGGAACAACTACAGTGTTCTCTAGATTTTTGGCTGTTCCAGAAACACAACGGGCGACAAAGCAAAGTTCCTTAGCCTAGTACAAAGGTGACAAAATCACAATGGGCAACCATGAAAAATTATCGTAAAGGTAAAACAGGTAATGGTATATTTTGAACGATATATTAAATGTGATAATCTGCACCATATTCTGAATTAAATCAGCCAATAAGATGATGAAAAAATGATGATTTTGACTCTGACTTATTCAACATAGTTGGCCAAATTATATTCTTATGCCAAAAACACTATAAAATTCTCTAGATTCTTTGAACTACTTCATATATATTAGTTTGGATTAAAAATAGTGTTTGTTGGATAATACATTTGGTTATAATACGGCTAACTCTATATTCATGGTTTTTTTATTATTAACACGGCTTCAATTCAAATTCAAAAGAATGTCATTTAAATTGTTGTTAAAATTGAGTTTGGAATTTTTGGTGCATACTTCATAGTTTGGTCAATCAAATTCAATTAATGATAATTTTTTGAGTGAAAAAGAAATTCAAATGCAGATTACACTAGTAATCTAGTTGATAGAAAAATTACTAGTTGAACGTGATTTTTGAGACATTTAGCAACTGCGTCGTTTTTCAAAGAAAATGTCTGCATATTTTTCATTTCAAATAATTTTCAAATAGCAGAAAATTTTCTTATAAAACCCCCTCAAAAAAATCATTTTTGACCATATTTTCAGATTAGTCATTTTGAAAAATCGATTTCATAATTATTTTTGAATTTGATTTTAAATGACTATTTTGACTAATCTAACTCTCTAATAATTATCGAAAGATAAATAGTGACTGAAAAAGTGATGAGTGTCTGATATTTATCATATATTATGACTCGAGATGGTATAATTAGTAAATTTCTTTAGAAATTTAAACAAGAGTTATAAAACTTTTTGTTGGTAAAAATTTCATGACCATCTCTATCTCTATCATATTTCTAACGACCATCACTCATCAAAATTCTATATAGTTTGTCGATATGTGGTACTTTAAACACGAATCGTTCGTTTTTCATTTTTACATTTTTTTAAAGAAATAATAATAACAATAACAATAATAATAATAATAATAAATACCAAAGTATTCACTCTCATTTAAAAGTCCTCACGGTTATGCATGGGTGGATTGCTTGGAATTTGTTATGTGCGTCCATGCTCATTTAAAAGTCCCCACGGTTATGCATGTATGGAACGCATATCAAAAGTTGATTTTTTAAAATAAACAAGTTAATTCTAATCCCATTTAAAAGTCATCACGGTTATGCGTGGTTAGAAGATACTTGAATTCCTTTTTTTTAAATAAAATTGGAATACTACTAATCTCATTTAAAAGTCCTAACGGTTATGCATGTTTAGTAGATATTCAAATTTCTGATATAAATATACCACAAATAGACACAACTTTATGATATGATGACATCATTCCCATCATTCTAAAAATGGAATATGCGCCTAACAAAATATTTATGATTTTTGTTTGATTTTTTTATTAAAATTTAATATTTATATTCAATTGAGTTTTAATGTTGAATTAATATCGATCACTTTATCTCTATTTTCTCTAACACTATCATTCTTTTGCTGATAACAAAAGGGGGAGAGAAAAGTTAAGATTTTATCAAATAAAATCAAGAAAAGGTCAAATATTTTCCATTTGCATCTAGGCTCATTTGCATATTATTTAATTGTATGCATATTTGTAGGGGGAGCTTTGTGTAGAGAGGAAGCATTTAATTAGGGGGAGCAATTAGAGCATATCAATGATCAAATACATTTAATATATTCAAAATCTTAAATATATGTTTGTTATCATCAAAAGGGGGAGATTGTTGAATATGCGCTTATATGATTTTTGTTTGATGATAATAAACATATATACATTCGTTTAAATGTATTTGTTAATGTACTATTTTATTTTTCACATGTTAAATAAATATTTGCTGAATAAAATTAAATAACACAGAATTTGAATTCAAACATAAATTTTATTCAAACAAATATTTATTACAATTTTGAATAGTACAAATTCAAGCTCTCACTATACATATACAATTTTGATTACAAATACATCACAATTTCACATTTACGGTTGACCTCACTACATATCACTCACACTCGTATTTATCTTCAACTTCATTCAGTTAGAATCCAACATCTGAGCAATCTGCAAAAATATTCACTAGCGCAGTAAAATTGAAAAAGAAATATTTTTGCAATATAAAATAAAATATGAATTTTGAAAATAATATTTGCCTCAGTTTTGGTTGTTCGTCATCATTTAAATTTGAATTCATCATACACGAACAGCTTGTGACATACACAGTGTATCACTGTATATGCCACAAGGCCGTGCACATCATAATATACACTTGATAAATTTACAGGGACAGGTGAGCACAGGTCAAACCCAAATTATCGGATTCAACTCAAGTGCAATAAAACAATGTCACAACTCTCAGCACAAGGTCAAATCCGAACTTAAGCTAGATTCAGCTCAGGTGAAATTTTGAAAAATAAACAAAATGCAAAGGTCAAGTCACTGCAATCTTGACTCCACTGACATTCAAAAAGCATGTACATGGGTAAACAGCAAACCACTGACATTCAACTACAAGTCCAACTACGACCAAGACCACATGGTCAGTGAGAACTAATCAAAAGACCACCAGTGAACCAGACTCAAATGAACAGGTAGATGAAGATGCAGTGAAGCCAATATGGCAAACAATGTAAATGCAAGTAGATCAAATGAGGTGTTCAATGCAACATGATGTAGCAACAGTATATACAGCGCATAGTCGCATTCAAGTCATAGAAACATGTACACAATGCTACTACCATGATGAACAAAGCGACAGCAAGGATTTGAATGCAAGCAAAACAAGTAAATGAAAACATACATGAATGCTTGAAACAGAAAAAGGGCAGTGGACAGGATAAGTGCAGACACTACATGAAGCCCAAGTACAAAACCAAACACAACAGTATGTTGAATCAACCGAGACATCACATACATATATGTGTACAAATGAAGTATAACAATAACAGCAGTATACAAGTACAGGCCGCAACAAAATGCTTCATGCAAGCTACAGATATATGGTGATGCACAAGCAAGAATGTAACCAAGTGTACAACTATCCAGGCTCAAAGGTAAATATACAATATGAAGCAGTGCAAAATTATCAACGAACTTCAAGTGTTATGATCAAACTTAATGCAACAAGACCAAGTCCAGCTACCAACTGTGTATACATGAATCAAGCTACCGCATGGCCGTGCAACAATAATAGCAAGTTTGAAGATAATGATATACAGGTTAAACCAAAACAGTAATGTTCAGGGACGAACACAGATGAACCATTAACGAAGTCACAGTGAAATCACCATGGAAAGCAAGTCAAAAATATACGTTTTTGAACAAGTCGCAATCGTCTCAAACGAACAAGTCAAATTCAAAACCGTGGTCATCAAGAAATGAATCGAAGCCGTGACCATCAAGCAACGAAAATATATACGATTATGAACAAGTCGTAAATCATCTCAAACATCCATACGAAAATCAACGGCCAAGCTATATCAGTTGACAAATTCAAATAAAGTATATACGACGAGAATTCAAGGGATCGAACCCTATAAATTGAAATTAACATCATTGGCAAAAGGTATCGAGTTCAAGTAAGCATCAAACCAGCAAAGCAAAAGGAGAAAAGTACATACCGAAATCATAAACGAACTCGATCAATCAAAGAGCCGTGAGCAATTCAGAGAAACAAGCGATCGACAAGGCAAAAGACATGATAGATCTTCCATTCGATCGAGCATCCAAAGTCGGCATCGTTGAAATTTAAAAGCCCTAATTTAGATCGAACAAAGGTAACAACAGAGCCGCCATTATCAAAAAGAATTGGGCCGAAGAAATAAAAGGAGACGGTCGAGATAAATTACAAAAGGGGCCGGCCTTATTCTTTTTTTTATAAAAGGGATTTATATTTTAAATTAGGGTTATTTTAATTTAAATTGTTTTTAATTTGTATTTTCTTTTTTAAACCGTTTAATTTTCTAGTCGTATGACTAGGGGACAAACTACGTAGCGTAGTTTGAGAATTCGCAACTCGGTGGCTGAGTTGTGGCAGGGTTTTGAGCGTGTAGTTAGGTTTATTCGATAGCGGGTGTCGCGAGTTTACGTGTGTAAGCGTCTGACTATCTAATTTCTAGTAGAAACCTTGGGGGCAGCACGTAGGCAGGGTTTTGCCGAAGCTGGGTAAATTCTGTGTCGTTCTATATCTGCATTTTATTATTCTGCTATTATCTGTGCTATTGTTTCTGTGATCTGTTTTGAAATTATTTTATAGGCTTCCGCAATTAATTTTTAAAATTTATACCATCACCCTATTCACCCCCTTCCTCCCCTCTAGGGTGAAATCGATCCTACAAGTGGTATCAGAGCTAGGAATAGAAGTTAATTTTTGTTTTAAAAATTCACGTTTCAAAAATCGGTTTTTTTTTTTAAAAATTTGAATTTTTAAAATGGCTTCTTTTAATAATACTTTTGTTGAGGTTCGTTCCAATATTATTTCTTCTATTTTCGATGGAACAGATTTTTTGAATTGGAAATTGAAAATGGAATTTTATTTAAAATCTGTTAACGTTAAATGTTGGGATATTATTGAAAGTGGGTGTGATATAACAGATAAGAAAATTATCTCGATTAACGCTCTTGCTATGCATATATTATATTCTCATATTAATCAATATAATTTTAATTCATCTCTCATTGTGAAAATGCACAGGAAATCTGGAATACTTTCGATGCAATATATGGTGCAAAAGTCAACAGCAATGAGAAATCCTCCACAACCAACTCAGTTGAAGAAATGTGCTTAAAAGGATTTGTAAAAAGAAGTTGTGATGAGGATGAGGATGATGATGATGGAGCAGCTGAGCTGGCGTTAATAATAAAGAAATTCAAAAGGTGGAACCGCAAATACGGAAATCCAGCTCTAAATCAAAAATTAAAAAGCAGAATAATCAAAGCACTGGACAACTCGGAAGAACACGGGATCATTTGCAACAAACCCGGTGATATAAAGCCCAATTATCCCTGATTTCAACGCGATTTTGAAAAGAAATCGAAACGGAGAAATGCTACAGCCACGTGGAATACAAGTGATGAAGATAATCAAAGTTCTAGCAGTGAGAGTGAGAAAGCAGATATGTGCCTTCATGAAAATATAACTGATAGCGACGATGATGAGCCAAGCGAGGTATCAAAACTCACTTACTCTGAATTACTTATTTATTTTCACGAAGTAAATGGCTGTTTTGAACGACTTAGGGAAAAATACGCTAAACTTGAATCACAAAAAGACACTTTGATAGAATTAAATGAACAACTTGACCAATTAGTTAAAACCTATCAAAGTAGGATCCCTAAGTGTGATAAGTGTCCAACATTTGACGAAGAAATTAAAAAATCAGAAATTAAAGTGAAATCGCTTGAAAATGAAATTCTGATTTTAAAAGAGAATGAAATTACTAGAAGAGAGAATTCTATTAAAAAGTGCACACAGTTGTTAAACGAAAATGAGTCCCTCAAAACACAAGTCCAACAATTGTCAACGACTTTAGGATTTTCAAAAAGTGAAAAATCGTTGAATATGCTATTAGGAAAGCAAACTGTTAATACGGTTAAACAAGGACTTGGATATAATAAATCTGAAAATGTTGAAAGCAAGATTAATCAAGATAATTCTATGTGCACAATTTGTAGAAAATATGGACACAATCACAATAATTGTTGGTATGGACCCAAACATGTGAAAACTATACAAATTTAGGTTCTTAAAGGCACAAATATAAAATCTCTCAAAGTTAAACAAATTTGGGTGCCGAAAGGAACATATATAAATAGTTTTGGGTCTTCACAAAATTATTTTTCAATATATTCTGCCACTAACAACCATGGACCTATAAAAACAAATAGATCACAAAAATCTTTTCCCGTGTAGGTTTGGTGGCAGGCTAAGGAACAACTACAGTGTTCTCTGGATTTTTGGCTGTTCCAGAAACACAACGGCCGACAAAGCAAAGTTCCTTAGCCTAGTATAAAGGTGACAGAATCCCAATGGGCAACCATGAAAAATTATCGTAAAGGTAAAATAGGTAATGGTATATTTTGAACGATATATTAAATGTGATAATCTGCACCATATTCTGAATTAAATCGGCCAATAATGAGATGATGAAAAAATGATGATTTTGACTCTGACTTATTCAATATAGTTGGCCAAATTATAATCTTATGCCAAAAACACTATAAAATTCTCTAAATTCTTTGAATTACTTCATATATATTAGTTTGGATTAAAAATAGTGTTTGTTGAATAATACATTTGGTTATAGGCTAACTCTATATTCACGGTTTTTTATTATTAACACGGCTTCAATTCAAATTCAAAAGAATGTCATTTAAATTGTTGTTAAAATTGAGTTTGGAATTTTTGGTGCACACTTCATGGTTTGGTCAATCAAATTCAATTAATGATAATTTTTTGTGTGAAAAAGAAATTCAAATGCAGATTACACTGGTAATCTAGTTGATAGAAAAATTACTAGTTGAACGTGATTTTTGAGACATTTAGTAACTCCATCGTTTTTCAAAGAAAATATCTGTATATTTTTCATTTCAAATAATTTTCAAATAGCAGAAAATTTTCTTATAAAACCCCCTCAAAAAAATCATTGTTGACCATATTTTCAGATTAGTCATTTTGAAAAATTGATTTCATAATTATTTTTGAATTTGATTTTAAATGACTATTTTGACTAATCTAACTCTCTAATAATTATCGAAAAGATAAATAGTGATTAAAAAAGTGATGAGTGTTGATATTTACCATATATTATGACTCGAGATTGTATAATTAGTAAATTTCTTTAGAAATTTAAACAAGAGTTATAAAACTTTTTGTTGGTAAAAATTTCATGACCATCTCTATTTCTATCATATTTCTAACGACCATCACTCATCAAAATTCTATATAGTTTGTCGATATGTCGTACTTTAAACAGGAATCGTTCGTTTTTCATTTCAACAATTTTTTTTAAAAAGAAATAATAATAATAATAATAATAAATACCAAAGTATTCACTCTCATTTAAAAGTTCTCACGGTTATGCATGGGTGAACTACTTTGAATTTGTTATGTGCTTCCACGCTCATTTAAAAGTCCTCACGGTTATGCATGTATGGAACGCATATCAAAAGTTGATTTTTTTTTAAAATAAACAAGTTGATTCTAATCCCATTTAAAAGTCCTCACGGTTATGCATGGTTAGAAGATACTTGAATTCATTTTAGAAAAAAATTGGAATACTACTAATCTCATTTAAAAGTCCTAACGATTATGCATGGTTAGTAGATATTCAAATTCCTGATATAAATATACCACAAATAGCCACAACTTTATGACATGATGACATCATTCCCATCATTCTAAAAATGGAATATGCGCCTAACAAAATATTTATGATTTTTGTTGATTTTTTTATTGAAATTTAATATTTATATTCAAATGAGTTTAAATGTTGAATTAATATCGATCACTTTATCTCTATTTTCTCTAACACTATCATTCTTTTGCTGATAACAAAAGGGGGAGAGAAAAGTTAAGATTTTGTCAAATAAAATCAAGCAAAGGTCAAATATTTTTCATTTGCATCTAGGCTCATTTGCATATTATTTAATTGTATGCATATTTGTAGGGGGAGCTTTGTGTAGAGAGGAAGCATTTAAATAGGGGGAGTAATTAGAGCATATCAATGATCAAATACATTTAATATATTCAAAATCTTAAATATATGTTTGTTATCATCAAAAGGGGGAGATTGTTGAATATGCGCTTATATGATTTTTGTTTGATGATAATAAACATATATACATTCATTTAAATGTATTTGTTAATGTACTATTTTATTTTTCACATGTTAAATAAATATTTGCTGAATAAAATTAAATAACACAGAATTTGAATTCAAACAGAAATTTTATTCAAAATATTTATTACAATTTGGATAGTACAAATTCAAGCTCTCACTATACATATACCATTTTGATTACAAATACATCACAATTTCTCATTTACAGTTGACCTCACTACATATCACTCACACTCGTACTTATCTTCAACTTCATTCCAGTTAGAATCCAGCATTTGAGCAATCTGCAAAAATATTCACTAACGCAGTAAAATTGAAAAAGAAATATTTTTGCAATATAAAATAAAATGTGAATTTTGAAAATAATATTTGCCTCAGTTTTGGGTTGTTCGTCGTCATTTAAATTTGAATTCATCATACACGAACAGCTTGTGACATACACAGTGTATCACTGTATATGCCATAACGCCGTGGACATCGAAATATACACTTGATAAATTTACAGGGACAGGTGAGCACAGGTCAAACCCAAATTATCGGATTCAACTCAAGTGCAATAAAACAATGTCACAACTCTCAGCACAAGGTCAAATCCGAACTTAAGCTGGATTCAACTCAGGTGAAATTTCAAAAAATAAACAAAATGCAAAGGTCAAGTCACTGCAATCTTGACTCAACTCAATGCAACTCTAACTGCAAGTCCAAACCAATGCATAATGCACTAAGCAAATGACAGAGTCGGTTCAAACATGTATCAAAAAGCATGTACATGGGTAAACAGCAAACCACTGACATTCAACTACAAGTCCAGCTACGACCAAGACCACATGGTCAGTGAGAACAGATCAAAAGACCACCAGTGAACCAGACTCAAATGAACAGGTAGATGAAGATGCAGTGAAGCCAATATGGAAAACAATGTAAATGCAAGTAGATCAAATGAGGTGTTCAATGCAACATGATGTAGCAACAGTATATACAATGCATAGTCGCTTTCAAGTTATAGAAACATGTACACAATGCTACTACCATGATGAACAAAGCTAACAGCAAGGATTTGAATGCAAGCAAAACAAGTAAATGAAAACAGACATGAACACTTGCAACAGAAAAAGGGCAGTGGACAGAATAAGTGCAGACACTACATGAAGCCCAAGTACAAAACCAAACACAACAGTATGTTGAAGCAACCGAGACATCACATACATATATGTGTACAAATGAAGTATAACAATAACAGCAGTATACAAGTACAGGCCGCAACAAAATGCTTCATGCAAGCTACAGATATATGGTGATGCACAAGCAAGAATGTAACCACTTTCCAGGCTCAAAGGTAAATATACAATATGAAGCAGTGCAAAATTATCAACGAACTTCAAGTGTCATGATCAAACTTAATGCAACAAGACCAAGTCCAGCTACCTACTGCGTATACATGAATCAAGCTACCGCATGGCAGTGCAACAATAATAGCAAGTTTGAAGATAATGATATATAGGTTAAACCAAAATAGTAATGTTCATGGACGAACACAGATGAACCATTAACGAAGTCACAGTGAAATCACCATGGAAAGCAAGTCAAAAATATATGTTTTTGAACAACTCGCAATCGTCTCAAACAAACAAGTCAAATTCGAAACCGTGGTCATCACGAAATGAATCAAAGCCGTGACCATCAAGCAACGAATATATATACGATTATGAACAAGTCGTAAATCATCTCAAACATCCATACAAAAATCAACGGCCAAGCTATATCAGTTGACAAATTCAAATAAAGTATATACGACGAGAATTCAGGGGATCGAACCCTATAAATTGAAATTAGCATCATTGGCAAAAGGTATCGAGTTCAAGTAAGCATCAAACTAGCAAAGCAAAAGGAGAAAAGTACATACCGAAATCATAAACGAACTCGATCAATTTCAGAGAGCCGTGAGCAATTCAGAGAAACAAGCGATCGACAAGGCAAAAGACGTGATAAATATTCCTTTCGATCGAGCATCCAAAGTCGGCATCGTTGAAATTTAAAAGCCCTAATTTAGATCGAACAAAGGAAACAACAGAGCCACCATTATCAAAAAGAATTGAGCCGAAGACATAAAAGGAGACGGTCGAGATAAATTACAAAAGGGGTCGGCCTTATTCTTCTTTTTATAAAAGGGATTTTTATTTTAAATTAGGGTTATTTTAATTTAAATTATTTTTAATTTGTATTTTCCTTTTTTAAACCATTTAATTTACTAGTCGTGTGACTAGGGGACAAACTACGTAGCATAGTTTGAGAATTCGCAACTCAATGGCTGAGTTGTGGCAGGGTTTTGAGCGTAGAGTTAGGTTTAGTCGATAGCGGGTGTCGCGAGTTTACGTGTGTAAGCGTCTGACTATCTAATTTCTAGTAGAAACCTTGGGGGCAGCACGTAAGCAGGGTTTTGCCGAAGCTAGGTAAATTCTGTGTCGTTCTATATCTGCATTTTATTATTCTGCTATTATCTGTGCTATTGTTTATGTGATCTGTGTTAAAATTATTTTATAGGCTTCCGCAATTAATTTTTAAAATTTATACCATCACCCTATTCACCCCCTCCCCCCTCTAGGGTGAAATCGATCCTACACATAGGTCTCCCAAACCTATATAAATAATTGGTACACCCATATTTTCTTCCTCCTCCCTCCTTCGTTCCTGCTTCTTCAAAGATAGCTGCTACCCTCTCTTCTCCTTGTTTCATTAGCTATAGGCGTCGAGGCAACTTGATTTTATATCTATTGAACTCATATGGTCGAAGGCTTTACATCTGTATTTTTGAAGTAGGGTGTGGCAGTAGTTAGTTATGGTTGAGGTATGGAGGTTGAAACTAGGGTGAATATTTTCGATGATAGAAGTAGTGATTGGCCAAGATAAAGGTGGATTCAAGCTTCTCATGTGAGGGCAAGTTTGGGGTGGTGCATCACCTAACTTGCAAAATGTGACACTTAGAGCTATAGCAGGTCGATTCTTTATCGCGATGGCCATGAGTTGATCGAACATGACGTTGGTGGGTGGGATGGAAGAGGGTGCAAAGAGGAGAACGATAAAAGCAACGGTTCATTGAATCATGGAGGGAAGATTGAGAAATTGATGGTGGAAGAGTACGGCCATGATGTGCATATTTTTACATGTTGTGTATGGTTATGATTTAGGGAAAAATTGAATTGGGGAAGGAGAATTATTATAAAGGTAATTAGTTCGTTAGTTAAGTAAATCAATTAATGTTTTAATCTGAAATTTTTATAAAATCAATATTTTGTACATTTAAGGTCTGATCGAGATGTCATTATTATCGTTGCACTCGTAGAGAGATCCTCCACATCTTGGGTTAATTTGGGCTTGGATGAGTTTATTCACAAGTTGATTTATATATTGTTGTGATGTAATGTTTGTTGTTCAAAATATAAACTAAAATAGAGAACAATGCAAGTTATCACTTTTGTATCCCTCCTTTCTTTGAAAGCAAGTGACAGCATTATATGTAGTATATTCTCTCTTATGAACTCTATAAAACATGTATCGTGGTTCGTGCTTGTTGTTTACATGTTTGATATGGTGTTTTGAATAGTTAAAGAGAAATTGTTGCTATAAACATACTTTGAAATCCTTAGTACTTAATAAAGGTTAAATTGGTTTAAATGTGAATATAATGTGAAAATATATATTTGGTTTTGTTTACACAGTTTTGATGTGTTTGGAAAAAAGAAATTGGTTTAGGAAAAATAATAAAGTATGATATTGTTGTGATAATCATTTATGAATGATTAAAGAAAGGTTTTAAGGTACAAAAGAAAGTTTTTATGGGTTTCAAATAAACTATGAAATACATATCTTAATGAATATTTATAATAAGTGTTAAACCATATTAAAAGTATTTTAATGGGTATTTTTAAAATATGTATAGTTTAGAGATGTAGGTAAAGATTTTATTCAATTAATAAACGACTTTTGTATTATAATATCTTTTAAAATCATTTGTAGTATTTTATTAAATATCTTAGCTTTAATAAACAAATTAGTACGTGAGTGCTTGTGTGTGTGTATCTATTCAAAAGTACTTTGGTGTATTTAGAAGTTTGGAAAAAATTTAAGCATTTTCTAAAAGGATAAATGGGAAGTTTTTCGATTATAACACTTGTGTTATAATAAATGGTTTTGTAAAGTTAATTAAAAGGTATATTACCTTGTTTAATAAGAGTTTCAATACTTAGGGCATTAAATTGTGGTGTTTTAAAGTGAACAAGTATGAAAGTGATTTTGGGTTTATAGTAAACAATGTTTGAAATGACTTTGTTTTTTACCCTTTTAAAAATTGGTTTGGGAAATATGAAATCTCCCTTAAGATTTGTGAAAATATTTATACCATTATATAAGTACATTGAAATGTTTTCCAAATATTAAAAGTGAAGTGATATGTGAATATGCTTATACCATTAAGATAAGTATACGAATGCTTTTTGAAGTATTCAAAAAAGTATGAATGGTAGTGGAATAGTAGAATATTAGTAAATATTTTTATAAATAAAAATGTGTATACATACAACTTCATAAAGGTTGTTTTAATTAATAAGGAGTATTAATTAATAATAGGGGTTTGATTAATAAGGGATGTTTTAACCAATTAGAATTTTTGATCAGTGAAAGAAGTTTTACTAAATAAAAGGAATTTTTCGAATAAAAGAGATTTTATTAACAAAGAACTAATTAAATAAAATAGGGATTAAGTTGTTTATGTGACTTGATCGTGCTTTATGTGCTTAATCATGCTTGGTTCCTTATGAAATTAAATCTCTGGTTTGATTTTTTTATTTGATAGTTAAATAACCATTATCAAATCTTAACTAGTTTTAACTTAGGAGGTATATATGAGCATCACGTATTCATACGGTTTATGATCCCTTAAGAGAACTCATTCTGTTGAAATTTCTCTATCCTTAAGGGGTATAAGGGAGATCCCCTTAGGACACAGATATAGTCCGCTTACTTCTAAAACAATTGGGATTGAGTCAACTGGAAACTATCAGTTGTTGATTTAGAGAGACCGGGATTGAATAAGTTATCGGAAAACCACTTCGAACTTGCATGAGCATTTGAATTGAAGACGTCTTGAAGATGATGGAATCAAAGATGGAGTTATTTGAAGTGCAAGCGCTACTTGCTACTAGTCTTAAGGATGTAGTAGAAGTAGTGCCTTCGGTTTTGTTGGATGAATGTCGGCATTGCATTGTTTCGTAGAGAGCAGTATTAGCATTCCACGTAGGATTTGCTAAAAAGGTGAAATGTAGCCTCAATCCACGCACTCGCTAATGACTAAAACATGGGATATACTTCAGGGCTATGTGGTTTGCTACCATTAGGTTATGGTCGTCACACGATCCAAATCGATATTTATGGAATTATGTATGGTAGGGGCTTAGTACGGTTGTAGGAAGCAACAGGGATAACGATATATTCAGCACTATCCAAAAAGGGGTTAGCTGGTCCTGATTTGCAGGGAGTCGGCTAAGGCACTTGTTGTATTTTTCAAGAGAAGTACTGTAGCACGTAGTACCCCGATGCCTTGTCATTATGTGGAATCCATTTTCCAAAATGTTCCTTACGAACTTAGTTGTATACTAAATATGTTATTGAATGTAATTTATGTAACCATACCGGCCATGTTAAATATATTTATTAAACCCTTGATAGTATTATGATATCATTGGATTCTTTAATAAAAATGATTTGGCTATTGTAAGATAAAAACTCTTCCATGTTTATGTGTGGTGTGGTCTTATGAGATGTCTTAATTTTAATGGGTTTTATAAATAGAAGAATTCGTATGATTGGAGTTTCTCATGTTGGTTTATCAGACTGATCAGGATGTCATTTTCAGATTTGGTTATAGACTCTTTGAAACTTTAGAATACAAGTTGGATGCTTCCAAGACATAATCTCTTTTTTTCCACTGCATTTTTTGATTATATTTATTAGCATTTGTGAAGACAGGCTATTATAACTATCTAGGCTAATGATATGTTAATTCTCTGATTTATGTATGTATTTTAAAGTTTCTTTTTGTAAAGATTCATCGTATGTTATATACTACTCATTAGAAAGTGAGATTTTGTTCTATATTTTCTTTCCTTACGCCCCAACAATCTGTCTTTCTGGCACATTTAGTGCTCAGCATATGTATATCGGGTTGTATTAGTGTTGACTTTTGATGGTCGAAATGGCGAGTCGTTACACTTTTTACTATCATTTTTACATTTATGTAGAACTTTTTTTCATGTTAAGATGCTTGCATACACGCTAGGATTGAGCTCGCCTAAGGTTTATCTGCATACATAATCACATTTCACTTTTGGTTGAGTGGATGGTTGTGTAGATAACTTTTCTATATAACATGGATGCTTAATGCACATTACACTGTTTGTTCCTCTGGGATTTCGAAGACGAAATCCTTTTTAAGGGGGAATAATGTAAGACCCCATATAAATTAATAAGAAATTAATCAATTAATAAAAAGGTTTTAAAAATGGAATGAAAATTTTGGAATTTGACTATGAAAGTTGTGTTATTGCATTCGTGATAATTTTTTGATTTATTTTCATACATAATTTTTTTTAAACGGAGCTCAAACGGAAAGGTTATTGATGTTTGAAGTTTTAAAATCCAGAATAACTCAAATGAAATTCAGTTCAAGTTTATATTTAATGCTAAGAATTTAAAATCTAAAAAATAATGTTTATTAGAAATTAGGGTTAAGAAAACATTAAAATAAATACCAACATTAAAAGTTTAAGAGGAATTAAATATGTTGCCCGACACCTTGGCTCGGCTATAAAACGTAGGTTGCAGAAGTTATAATTGCACGTAAGTGAGCGTAACATCAAGGATTGGTCCACTTCAAGTTATAATGGCAATTATTCTAAGTTGGCCTCGATGAGTAAGGGTCGATGTGTGATGGATGATGGGTCGGTGCTAGGAGTGTGGTTCGGCTGTTCTCGGTCGGTTATTCTCGATCGACCATATGCACTAGGTCGAGTCAGCAACAATGATTTGGTCGACGTAGGTCCGCTATAATGAAAGACTGCATTGGGGTCGATCTAGATGTGGTCGGCATCTTTAGAGGTTCGGTTTGGACGCTTCGACCTTGGCGGGTCGGCCAAGGTGCATGAAGAAGAAGTGGTTCGGCAATAGCTGTCAAGTCAGGGAAATACGATCAGCATCCTTTCACTTCGGCTCAAACCATCGCTTACCCTGAATCACTCGCAAGAAAACCCGAGCTCAGTCAAAGTGGGTCGGCGACCACCCTTCGGCCTTGGGGATTCGGCATATCTAGATCGGCATGGGTGGTTCAGTAAATGTGGGTCGGCATGGCTCCTTCGGTCCACCCCACCTCCAACTATGGGCCAAGCTACCTTGGTCTTAGACCTTTGCAAGGAGTCCACCTCACCTTCATCTATAAATAGAGAGGCAGGGGTACAGTTGAAGGGACCATTTTTCTAGAACTCCAGGGAGACTCTGCAATTTTCTATACTCGCTTCTTTTCTATTCAAACTTGCATTCAAGTTGTTTGTTTATGGATTGTATCTGTACTCAAGTGATTGGAAAATTAATGAAGATCGTATTCAAAGTGGACGTAGGCAATTACGCGAACCAATATAAATATGGTATTCTCGTTTTTTGTTGTTCTTTTCGCAGCCAATTGCATTACTTCTCTCTTTAAATTTACTTTCTTCATTAATCTCTCTACATAACTCTATTCAACAATGTTAGTCACCAATTTTGGTGCTTTCACTGAGAATTGAGTTTTCAGCTTGATTGGATCTCATCGTCTACTAGTGGATTTCCATATTCGCGAAATAGATCAAGTTGTTTACCAGCGAACTTTCTATTCTACTCAGATTTGAAAGAGATCTAAAGGAAGCTATTAGCCATGGGATTGGATTCATTGATGTAAGCAAGTTTTAGGATTGGATGTTGAAGTTTGCACTGGATTTATATAAAGGCCGACCTTGCATTCAATGTAGATAGATGATCCTCTGCTCAAAAGCTGATAGCTAATCGCTCTAGCATATATCTGAGCAAATGCCGACCCATGTATATCGACCCCTTGTGACTGAACCAGTATTAACCGAGTCAGCCTATCCGAACCATGAATCCCTCGTGCATGTCTTGAAGCGAAATCTCCTTTAACTTGGAGTAGCTAGGGATGTAACCCGAAGGGAAGGAAAGTCAACCATGTTGTCCTATTGGTAATCTGCTAATGTTTGGCCGACCCATCTTAGCCTTCTCTCCATAGCAGAGTGATATACAAGGAGCAATATGGACCAGGCCAACGAGAATAGACTCAAGCTGCCGAACTATATGCGTCAAACCACTCAGGCCAAATCCACCTTGGCCAAATCGCCTTGGCCGAGCCACTCTTGGCCGATCCACCATGTCTTCATTCCAACAACGAACCGCCTTGGCCAAGCCACTCTTGGCCGATCCACTATGTCTACACTCCAACACCGAACCGCGTTGGCCGAGCCTCTCTTGGCCAATCCACCATGTCTCCACTCCAACACTGAACCGCCTTGGTCGAGCCACTCTTGGCCGATCCACCAATCCTACACTCCAACACCGAACCGCCTTAGCCGAGCCACTCTTGGCCGATCTACCATGTCTACACTCCAACACCGAACCGCCTTTGCCGAGCCACTCTTGGCCCATCCACCATGTCTGCACTCCAACACCGAACCGCCTTGGCCGAGCCACTCTTGTCCGGTCCACCATGTCTACACTCCAACACTGAACCACCTTCTATTCTTGTGCTTTACAATCATGCCGACCCAGTATCAAATATACCGAACCATGTGCAGAGGTCGATCCAAACTTAAGTTACACCGGTCTCTTATACAACCCTTATTCAAAAAAAAACTTTTTTGGGTACTCAACTTAGTAAAAGAACATTCTATCCACTTCCCTTAGATCCTATAACCGACCAGGGTATAGAGGATCAAGCGGCAGCCTCTGAATGGAAACAAGGGAACAAACAAGCAACCGCTACTCAAACGATACTCCCAAAGGTGAAAGAACATAGATGATATGACTCTAGGAAAACGCCAAGATGACTCCAAGCACCATTTTTCACTATCCAGCGCTTCGAATTTAGTGACTCCAAGCAATTAGTTCCAAATGCTAACAAGGATATCATACTGATCGAGTTTGAGGAAAGTCGAGCTCCAGATATATTTTGGCAGCTAGTTAGCTGGAGAGCCTCCTACGACCATGGATCGTTTCTGTTACAAAATGAATCAGACTCACAGTGAGGAGGAGTAGAGCAAACTAGGAAAATAACAATGCATGCCAATTGGCTAAGGACTCTGATTCCAGTAGACAAAACAAAATCTCAAAATTTGACTCATATACTCTTTGAAAGATTCAATCGATAGCCTTTGCTTGGAGACTCGTGAGTCATAGTGGTACTGAAAACCAACCTCGAGAGAGTCCACTGAAGTCCAGAGAAAATTAGAGGAATGTTGTACATTCCAAGATGCACACTGATCCTAACACTAGCGATTACAAACACCTCCGAGGTATGATCAGAATGCTATTTCAAAAAGGAAAGCTTCAATAGTACATAGAAGCCTTGTAGAATGGAAAGCCAGGAACTTTAGATGCTCATAAATAAAGAACTCTAATTATCAATTGGACTGTTGGCAGTCGACATATGCAAGAAGGGGCTAGGGGCATGGTTGAATAGCAAGCACACACTGCTGCTCCCCTTATCATGAGATTTATACCAATCTTCTTTGGTTTATTTTAATTTCAATTGTGCTTTGAATTACGACCGACTTGAACTAAACTTCTTCCAAAACGATGCAGGTGACCAAGTACTCAGAGTGGGCCACTAACTAGTCCACGCAGACCTTGATCGGACCTATGGAGTTTCATCTATACGAGAAAGATTTAATCACTCATCATCAACCATGTGCCTTTGATTTGGGTCCAAGGACTAGATATTGAAAAGCTCGTCATGGTCAGAGCCCAATACAAAGTGAACATGACCGACCGTCCATTCGTCCACCTCCACATTTGACATGGAGACCTAAGCAAGGCTTGGAATGAACATGGCCTGATCATCCACTCAAATCGAGTCATAAAACAAAGTTATACAAAATAAAAATTCCTCCCCTGAAGCTCAATGATGCCGAAATCTATCTTGAGTGGACGTGATTTGATCATCTACACATCAAATCCTACCATGAAAAAAAAGTAGTTCGAAATCTCGACTTGTAGTAGCTGTGGTGGACTACCTCCTCGTCAACCATCGCTCTCAATACTTAGACATGACTGCACCTTGAAACATATGTAACTTACTTTGTCTACTTAATAATCCATCATCCTTATTTTCTAGAAAGAGATACAAAGCAAATTGTGCGAGACATGATTATCCAACCCTGGCATGGATGTGATCCAACCGTCTATCATATACCTCCTTCCATGACTTGATTGGAAGAGCTACAATCACCAAGCGGACAAGAATCGACCATCCATTTTTCAAGTTTCGTCCTTGCTGCTGGGGGCAGAGTCACATTCCATGAGTAAACACAGTTCGACCGTTCATTCGAAAACATTAGCCTCGATACGATAAATGAAATACAAATCAAACGGGTGGAAATACCACTCCTGTAAACAAAAATCTCTAAGTCCCTAAAGTGGACTAGAGTGAGCCAAGTCCTATGAGCACGGACTAGAGTATAAACGACTTGAGAAAAATCTCTAAGTCCCTGAAGCGGAGTAGGTTACTCGGAGTCCCCAGAGCACGAACTAGAGTATAAATAACTTAAGAAAAATCTCTAAGTCCCTGAAGTGGAATAGAGTACTCTAAGTCCCCAAAGTACGGACTAGATTATAAATGACTTGAGAAAAACCTCTAAGTCCCTAAAGCAGACTACAGTACTCTGACTTCCTAAAGTGCAGACTAGAGTACAAATGACTTGAGAAAAATCTCTAGGTCCTTAAAGCAGACTAGAGTACTCTGAGTACCTAAAGTATGGACCAGAGTATAAACGACTTGGGAAAAATCTCTAAGTCCCTGAAGCAGACTAGAGTACTTTGAGTCCCTAGAGCGTGGATTAGAGTATAAACGACTTGAGAAAAATCTCTAAGTCCCTAAAGCGGACTAGAGTACCCTGAGTCCCCAAAGCGTTGACTAGAGTATAAACGACTTGAAAAAATCTCTAAGTCCCTGAAGAAGACTAGAGTACTCTGAGTCCCCATAGCGCGGACTAGAGTATAAATGACTTGATAAAAATCTCTAAGTCCTTAAAGCAGACTAGAGTACTCTGAGTCCCCAAAGCGTGGACTAGAGTTTAAACGACTTGAGAAAAATCTCTAAGTCCTCGAAGCAGGCTAGAGTACTCTGAGTCCCCAGAGCATGGACTAGAGTTTAAACGACTTGAAACAAATCTCTAAGTCCTTGAAGCGGACTAGAGTACTCTGAGTCCTCAGAGCATGGACTAGAGTATAAACAACTTGAGAAAAATCTTTAAGTTCATGAAGCGGACTAGAGTATTCTAAGTTCCCAGAGCGTGGACTAGAGTACAAACGACTTGAGAAAATCTCTAAGTCCTTGAAGCAGACAAGAGTACTCTGAGTCCCCAAAGCGTGGACTAGAGTATAAATGACATGAGAAAAATCTCTAAGTCCCTAAAGCGGACTAGAGTACTCTGAGTTCCCAAAGCACGGACTGGAGTATAAACTACTTGAAGAAAATCACTAAGTCCTTGAAGCGGACTAGAGTGCTCTGAGTCCCCAGAGCATGGACTATAGTATAAACTACTTGAGAAAAATCTCTAAGTCCCTGATGCAGGCTAGAGTACTTTGAGTCCGCAGAGCGCGGACTAGAGTATAAATGACTTGAGAAAAATCTCTAAGTCCTTGAAGCGGACTAGAGTACTCTAAGTCCCTAGAGCACCAACTAGAGTATAAACGACTTGAGAAAAATCTCTAAGTCCCTGAAGCGAATTAGAGTACTCTGAGTCCCCAAAGCATGGCTAGAGTATAAATGACTTAAGAAAAATCTCTAAGTCTCTGAAGTAGAGTACCCTAGAGCACGGACTAAAGTTTAAACGACTCGAGAAAAATCTCTAAGTCCCTGAAGTGGACTAGAGTACTCTGAGTCTCCAGAGCGCGGTCTAGAGTATAAACAATTTAAGAAAATTCTCCAAGTCTTTGAGGCAAACTAATGTAGTCTGAGTCCCCAGAGCAGGGCCTAGATTATAAATGACTTGACGAAAATCTCTGTATCCCAAACTATGGGCTAGAGCATACACCATTCGACAAATCTTTAAGTCCCCGAAGCGTGAACCGAAGCATGAACACAAATTAGGCTTGAGTCGATGGGGGAAAAATAATTTTAAGTCACCAAAATGCAGAGTGGCATATAAACATCGATAAATAGATGCACGGATTCCGACTGTTCTCTATTCCGCAATATTCGGCCTGAAATCGATAGGAGGAGTATTAACTCACTAAGGATGGAGTCCGACCATCCGACTTTGGCCTGGCCAAATCAATGCTGGAAGCAGGAGTACAAATTACAAATAGCTGAATACGACAGCTCAATATAGCTCTAGCTTGGCATTCTTTACAACTTAAGCCAACGACTACAAGGAGACCTCAATACACAACCGATCGAAATGGCATCCAAAGCTACGGGTGACCGAATATATCATACCTCAGATCGGAGGTCAATATCGATCCGCACCAAGCACATATGAATGCAACCTGAATGTCCCTTGAAAAACTATGACCACCAGATTATGGAAAGGAGAGTAAACCATGAAGACTTGGTCATTAATTCTCCAGCAGCCTCCTTCGATCCATCGGGAGGAGTATGAAACTGGATGAGCACGACCTGACTGCACTTGAGCCAACTTTACCCTAAGATGTGATTACGGAACATGAACCAAAGTGGACGTGGCTGACCGTCCAGTACCCAACTTATGCCTAGAAACTAAGAGGGATCGAAGTATTCCCCTTGGAATGAAGAACCACAATACAATCCAGGATAGGCGAGACTTGGCCTCCCATCAACTGCCCTGGTCCTACGATTCAACGGGAAAGAAAGTAAAGCTAAAGTGGGCATGGCTGGCCTTCCTACTTATCAGTATATGCCCCAGACTTAGGGTTATGAGTGAGAAGTAGGTTAAATGTGAACCAGCTATTCACCGATCAACTCTATGTCTTTGGAGTTTAGGTGGGAGTATAAACATATCTAGGACGAGACTCAACCGTCCATGCAGTACATTTATCAACTTAAGACTGGGAGCAGAAGCGTGATCATCCAAAGACTGGCTGTGATTGCTCAATATTGAAACTTATATATAGCGTTTACAACTACTTAAGGCTATGACCAAAAGAATGCCTAGAGATGGGATCATTAAATCGATGCCTGATCTCGTAGGCAACTAACTATCACTCCAACCCGAAGGACGGGTAAAAGATCATGAATGCATGGAATGGAAAACACATTACGTGAATATACAAGCAAAATCAAACTCAAAACAGGATCCATCTATACAGCTTCACGCAACTCAAGGCTGACCCTTACTCAACATTTCCTTCAATGTGCTTCTAAGTCTGATCTTTGGCCATTTGCAGATAATCGATTAGAGCATTCAAAGCCTTTCACTATCAAACTTAATAACTGATAACAAGACTCTAGGATTCGACCAGAATAATCATCAACATTGATTGTCCCAACCATATTTCACACTGAATGTTACACGAAATAGTTACATCTGAACTCAAAGAATCCAAGGTTGCACCCGCTGAGCTGACAGTCAAAATTACAGTCAGCCATGGCGACCCTTCATGGGTGCTGAAGATCGGATCATAACTCAGTGTAATGGTGATAAAAGAATTAGATGGATTTCTCTGAATAAATGATGATATGTTCCCTTAGACCCATTCTGACATGCGTGTGGGATTTCACCAACTATCGCAAGTCATGAATTGAATAGTGACCCGAAGATACAAAAGCTAGCGTCATACAACGACCCGAGACATTTGAAAGACCACTTAAATAGAATATCAAACTAAGCCAATTAGATATAACTAATTTCCCTCGAAGATCTTTCCAAGAACGGAAATTAGCAGACGTCATATCTGAATTCACTACATTAGACGACTACTCAAAGAGTAGTGGAGAGCCAACCAACAGATGGAAAATGTACACAAATGGAGCATCCAATGATCGGTGTTATGGCACAGGAGTTGTGTTAATTACTCCTGTGGAATGATCGATCTGCTACGCCCAGAAACTCGATTTCCTTGTAGCAAACAATGATGCTTAGTATGAAGCCTTGACTGCAAGCCAAAAACTTGTTAGAGAACTTCGAGTGAAAACTTTATACATCTTTTGTGATTCTTGATTAGTAGTATGCAAAGTTAGGAAAGTTAATCTTGTCGAGGGCATTGTCTTGCTCGATATCTTAGTCGGGTCCAACAGCTACTAGCTCACGCATTACATTATTACACACATTCTTAACGAACGAACTAAAAAGAGTAAAGTCACTAGCCAAGGTGGACAGTTTCAAGGATGTGTAATCGACATACGTTGTTTCGGTTGAAATACTTAATACAAGCATTGATGGATGGAGATCGGCTAGATCTTGGAGGCAGAGCCAGAAAAGGGGCCATGGTTGACTCCTATCAAAGACTATCTATAATGAGGAATTTTTACTGAACAGAGGAATGGAAAACGATAGATCCTCCCCAAAGCATCATGCCAAATCATCCAAAAAGAACTCATGTGTAGAAAGGATTTTATCCATTCACATGCTTCGGTGTATGACCTATGATGATATCAAATGAGTCTTGAGCAAAGTCTATGAAGAAGAATGCGGCGATTACATCACGGGGAAAAAACTGACGAAGAAAATATTCTGCTATGGGTACTACATGCCAACTATCAATCAAGATGCGGTTGATCATGCTAGACAATGCTACAAGTGCAAGATATTTGCAAAAAATCCGAGAGCCCTGCCAATGGAAATTACTGAAATGACTAGTCCATAGTCGTTTTCCACTTGGGGGCACTGACATCATCATCTTCTTACCGATTCTAAAAGTGCTACGAGGTACGCCATTGCAACAGTTGATTACTTCACCAAATGGGTAGAAGTAGAACTTTTAACCACGTCCAAAATGAAGAAAATAATCAAATTCATTATTTGGAATGTCGTCTATCATTATGACCTTCCACGAACCATTATAACTGGTAATGAAGCCCAAGTCGACAACGGTAAATTTCAAAACTTCTACTGTCGGCATCATATTGAAAAAAAAGTTTGTGTATTTGCTCGCCCTCAAGCAAATGGATAGGTTAAGACTATGAATGAAATCATAAAGTCTATTCTGAAAAGAGGTTTAGAAAAGGCTAGATGTAAATGGGTGTATAAGCTCCTAGTAGCAATATTGGCTTGCAAAACCACTACGAGTCCGCAACTTGCCATACTCCATTCACCCTTACTTATGGCTCCAAGGTCGTCATCCATGGAGAACTTGGAGTCCCTCTCATCGAGTGGCCGATTAAAACCCTTATATCACAAATATAAACAAGGAATTGCAATCAAATTGCAATCACATTAGAAGAAATCTAGGACGACTTATGAGCATGTAAAATGCATCGGAGAATAATGGCAAAAACATGTACCCAAACGTGCTCATGTATATTCAAAAAATTCGATTTTTTGAAATCGATAGAAATTGATTTTTTGCATGGAGTTATTAAAGAAAAGATTGGATCAAACAGCCAAAGCTTGCTAGTCATGTAGAACCGGACACGGATGGCCACTGATGGAATGTAATCACATATTTATACTACTGGGATTCGACCAAGCGTCAAGACAACCAAAGAGGGATACGACACTTAAAGGAGGATAAAATTGAAGGATAAACAACTATTTAGGGAACATGATGGATTTCTTTATGGAGGCTTTAACTTGCTTCGATTCAAAGCACGTCATGTACGCAACACGACGTATTTTGGAGGGCAAATGTTACCCGGCACCTTGGCCCGACTATAAAACGAAGGTTGGAGAAGTTGTAATTGAACATAAGTGAGTGTAACGTCAAGGATTGGTCCACTTCGAGTTCTAATGGCAATTATTTTAAGTCGGCCTCGATGAGTAGGGGTTGATGTGTGATGGATGATGGGTCGGTGCTTGGAGTGCGGTTCGGCTGTTCTCGGTCGGTTATTCTCGATCGGCTATATGCATTAGGTCGAGTCAGCAACAATGATTTGGTCGAAGTAAGTCGACTATAATGAAAGACTGCATTGGGTTCGATCTTGATGTGGTCGGCATCTTTAAGAGGTTAGGTTTGGATGGTTCGGCCTTGGCGGGTAAGCCAAGGTGCATGAAGAAGAAGTGGTTCGGCCATAGCTGTCAAGTCAGGGAAATACGACCGGTATCCTTTCACTTCGGCTCAAACCATCGCTTACCCCTAATCACTCACAAGAAAACCCGAGCTCAGCCAAAGTGGGTCGGAGACCACCGTTCAACCTTGGAGATTAGGCATATCTTAATCGGCATGGGTGGTTCGGTAGACGTGGGTCGGCATGGCTCGTTCGGTCCACCTCACCTCTAATTATGGGACGAGCTACCTTGGTCTTGGGCCTGCATAGGGATTTTACCCTATCTTCATCTGTAAATAGAGAGGCAGGGGTACAGTTGAAGGGATCTTTTTTCCAGAACTCCAGGGAGACTCCGCCATTTTCTATACTCGCTTCTTTTCTATTCAAACTTGTATTCAAGTTGTTTGTTTATGGATTGTATATGTACTCAAGTGATCGGAAAATTAATGAAGATCATATTCAAAGTGGACATAGGCAATTACGTCGAACCACTATAAATTTGGTGTTCTTGTTTTTTGTTGTTCTTTTCGCAGTCAATTGCATTACTTCTCTGCTTAAATTTACTTTCTTCATTAATCTCTCTACATAACTCTATTCAAGAGGGTTAGTGACCAATTTTGGTGCTAACAAATAAAAATTAAAATGGTAAAATAAATACATTCCAAATATTGGCTATCAGTCGACTGCCTTCTTTGGGCTGGTCGATCTCTAGCAATTGACGAGAAAGGGCGGTCGACCAATGAGTGTTATGGTAGTTAGGGTTTTATGCAGTGCAAATTACCCAAATTTTATTATTTAAACCGACTTAAATCTGATGGTTTCGGTGCCTTTTAACCATAATAAATAAGGGGATAGCCCCCCACTTTTATTCATAAACTATTTAGGAACATAAGCAAAGCTCTATCAGTCTCTTTCTTCCATAAGGTTTAGAAATTCTTAAGACTTTCAATAAGCGATTCTAGATGTTAGTATTCAATTTCTAATTTTGTTCTCCTCCAATTCTTAAAATCTAATTCATATACAATCCAATTACCATATATATTTCGAAAGGAAGAGGTCTGAAAAGAGAATAGGAAAGAAGACTTATTTAAATTTAAGAGAGAATGCAGGGAATCATCTGTTAGTGAAAGTTTTAGCTCATGTTAATAATTGTATAGTACAGATTTGATTTGGTATATGCCTTGGAGGACTTTTCCATGAAAACATCAAACTAAAATCCCCAAAATTCCTCCCAAGTGAAATGTCAATTCTTATGTTTTGAAATCTCAATTATTCTATATTAAAATAGCATAATTTGTATAGTTATTGCAATTTTAATATTTTACATTATATTCCACTTCTCACTTTTCTCTTTTAATGCAATTAAGGGTTTTAAATAAAAAATAAATTAGGAAATGGGGTGTAATGTACAGATTCTCTTATTCGTAGTTTGCATTCCATAGTTCAAACATTAATCCCTTTTCATTTTAAATGTAAATGTTGAATAGAGTGTAAATGTATTTGAGCTATAAATTCTGTTGATGTCGATTCTAATATTTTAATAAAATATACGTTTGGTAATTGATTCTATTATCTTATAATAGTCTATTGTTGGGCTAAAAATATTAGCTAATTTGTACCTTATAGTATGGAGTTGGACTTGTAAAAATTGGAAGTTCCAACATTTAAACGATAGTATAAGATGCAATCTTTGCATGCTTGGGAGTATTTCAGTTATGTATTTATACATACATACATACATAAATATATATATATTATTGTATAAATAACGTATATTTAATGATGTATTGATTTCGTAATAAATAGGTTAGTAATTAACATTAAAAAACCCTTAGGAAAGAAGTTGAGATAATTACGAGAAGTAATTTAGAATTAAAGGCGGAATAAGGAGATTTCCTTATGAGGCCCTTAATGCGGAATTTGGTGAGGTATAGGTGGTAGTCTGTTAAGAGAGTGGAAATTAGGACTAAGTTATATGAATGCGAGGTTAGTCAAAAGCACACAGAAGTATACCCAGCTAATCCAGTTACCAACAGTGTGACTTTGAAGCTGATGTGAGACATCGCCTATAACAAGTACCAATGGAGAACGTAAGGTTAGTCCCACATTCTATAAGAAAAGGTTTCCTTTTTAATCTGCATACTAGTGCTTATGAATTTTGGATTAATGTGAGATGTCATGGTTTGGGTTGCGGGTCATAATACGTAGGACCTGCTTTAGGGATCAGGGGTAGTAAGTGGCTGTTGTAGGGTCTGCCTCCTCCCTAATTAGGAAGTATTAAATGGTCGAGGTTAGCATTTAGGCACGGTAGTAAGGAATCTCAAAAAGGGTCAACTTTGAGTTCAAGGAATTAAGTAACTATTGTAGGGTCTGCCTCTTCTATTAAGAAGTATTAAATCACTTGATGAGATTCCGTGCGATGTCAGTTACCAGAGAGAGGTCCACCTTTGGTTAGGTATTAAATGAGGGGGATATGCCTAACTTATTTGTATTAAATGGTCAGAGTCTACCTACAATAGATGTGTAATTGATGGTAGATGCATGGGATTGGAAAAAGCTTTTTAGCCTACAGTTGAAAGTAAGTTGCGAAGTTGGTTGGAAGAGTCTAGGTAATAGAACTGGACCGGGACAACTTAGAGCTTACAATTGGAAGAAATATATGTGGAATATAGTTAGGATGTATAAGACATATTCTTATCTAAATTATACTTCTCAAGTACTATTATGGAAAGATTCAAGATTTTATTCACCAGGCATTGTTATTCTGACTCCCTTTTCATTGCAATAAAAGTTAGAGAAGATGGTGCAGATCTAAGAGATGAAGGCGTTGACAGAGTCTTGAGGTAGTTATATATCTACGTATTTTTTTATATTTTGATGTACCCATTTCACATGTATTTTGAGATATCTTACTATGTATATTGAGTTGTTATTTTTCGTTATGAAACTTAATTTTTTGTAAGATGGTAGCGATTTTGATATTATATTTTATCATTTCTGCTGTGAGATTCTGATAACATTAATAGATAGCTCTGTGTATTGTTCATTGTATCAATTTTACCAACAAACAGCCAGCTTTGGAATGCGTATAATATTCGATGGTCTTTTCTAGGTCGAAAATCAGATCCTTTTCAAGGCAGATTGTTATTATACTTTAATGGAATAAAAACAAATGTCAGTAAATATTGTTACTACAACCCAAAACCATATTATCTATAATTATCGTTAAAACATTCTTTTAAAAAATCTAATTATATTACTAAGTATAACCAAAAAGGGTTAAAGACAAATGTTATCAACACATTTTCCCAACAATCCAAAACCATTTCATACTTGTTATTATCTTTAATACATTCATTTTCGTTATCTAATTATATCTACACTTACTAAGCTAGGAAACATACTTTTCATTAACTTTACAAAACCACTTATTATAACATAACCGTTATAATCCAAAACCGCATTTTATTGTTTTGTTAAAGACTTACTTACTTTTCCAATCTTATATATTAATTAAAAACCTTTTAAAATGATATGTATGTATACTAATTCGTTTATGAAGCTAAAATATGCAATAAAATTTTAAAAATAATATAAAAGATATTATACTGCAAAAGCTTTTTAATACTTTAATAAAATAATTAACTAATTTTCTACCAATTATATATTCTTCAAATTACTAATAATTTGATTTAAAAACATTATTTAAAATATTTCATAAATAGACTTATTTTATAAATTATTTAAAACTTCACAAACACATACTTTCCATATATAAAAATAAGCCTCTAAAAATATGTAAAATTTTAAACCACTTTTAAAATATTGTAATATAAGTTAGAAAAGATCCCTAAATGATTAAAGTGACATACTTAAATTTATAATTATTTTAAAGAAATTTAAACTCTCAAATAGAAAAGATGGAATTTTCAAAATGATGTAAAAAGTGGTTTGGCGAAAATACAACAATTTAAAAGTGCTGCGGATGATCTTGTAAATGACTACAATCATGGGCAATTTTAATATATTGAATGTTTGATCGAGTTTCGATACGATAAAAAAATTTTATAGTAACTAGTATACACATAATGTGTCAAAACTATATGAGAAACTTTAATAATCTCTCTACAATTTTCTTAGAAAGTCTAACACAAGGCACTTCCAAAGAGCATTTATAGTGACTATCGTTATAAACCATGACCAAATCATATTCGATTCCAATCTAAGTCTAACTGAACCTTATGTGCTTTGTTTTAATACCAACAATTCATAGAAAGTTATACAAGTCCATGTACATCATGTACATATGAAATTTGCTTTTCAAAGCTAGAATCACAAACAAATATCACAACATAAATTCAAGCAACATATATAGTGTAAACAACAGCACATATATATATATACACACACACACACACACACACACATATATATATATATATATATATATATATATATGTATATATGTATGTATGTATGTATGTATGTATTCAGTTAAGTGGTGAGTTAGCTCACCAAATTCGAGCCAAATAGAAAGCTTATGCACATAAGAACGTATGAACAACTTCATACCTCATCTACAAGCCGAAGATCCATTTCGCCACATAGAAGTGCTCAGTCATGCTCCTACACCCCCATTTTGCTCTAGGCCACCACAAGCTTCCCCTTTTTTGCTCCTTTTCTTCAACTTTTGTTATTGTTCCTTCATGCCACATTGTGCTAAGCCACGCATTTGAGTTTGTTGGAGTTATAAGTTGGTTTGATATAGTTTTAAAAAGATTGAAGAGGAAAAAGAGAGCTTGAATACTTTGGTTTTTATTCCCTTAGGAATTAAATTATAAATCAAGGAAAAAAGCTAAAAGGACCTTAACAAAGGAAAAGGACACTCCATGTCCCTCGTATTTTCGGTCAAAACGTCCCCATGCGCTTGGCCTATATGCACATCATTTCTCATGTTCACCTTTACACCTCTTACTTAACACTTAAGACTTTCTTAAATGCCCATTTCCCAAAATATCCATCCATGACATCACCCATGACATCATCATTAATTTAATTAGCCACAAACATGGAAAATATTTTTATTAGCCGATTAATTACAAATTCATATATTAGAAATGCATAAAAAAAAGTTTGAACAACTTTTACCTAAAAAGTTATCTATCGATAAAATGATTTTCGGTCACATCATCGATATTGCTTCAAAGTTTTTTTTGTAATAATTTTTCAAAAACAAATTGACCATCATTAGTTATTATTAAAAGAGTTTAACATGGTTATTAAATCACTTTTGTCACATTTAATCGAAGATTCAAATAATTCAGATATTTAAATACGAACTGTCTGGAATTAGATCATTACAGAAACCAACTTATATATTCAAGTGCTACTAAGATACCATCTGTTATGTTCGTATTAAAAATAAATGCACACTGATTTTGAGATATCAAAATGGCATGTTAGAGTTTTCAGTCTATTACAAACGATTTTTACATATAGTTTGTATAAGTAGTTATAAAAACAATAGGTCTAAAACTACTTATTTCTATAGCTTACTTATTTCTATAGCTGGGTAAAATGGGTCTAAAACTACTTATTTCTATAGCTGGGTAAATTTTATGTACCAAAGCCAAAAAGGTGTGACTTGATTCTTTGATAACTTTACCACTATGTAATGCACTTTATATGCTTTCGCTAAGGTTTTATTATATCTACTCTAATGCATTTTGTAAAACTTACCATCAAATCCATAAGGTTTAGGGACATTTTTATCTTCTATAGAAGAAAAACAAGTGTTTTTATTTCAACCATATCAAATCAAAAAAATTGAGTACTAGCACGTATGACTATGGATGCTACAAATAAACTTTCTGCAATTGTTACCGAAACGAGGCAACTGCTAAATGAATTCAAGAGCATCGTAGTGTGCTAAACTTATAAGAAGTGTTAGAACCTCTAGGGATCCTGCAAGGAAAGAAGCGTGCATTCACGCTACCAGAGAGCACATAGATGGTTTAGAGATGAGACAACAAGCATTGCAGGCAGAGCATAAAGAATTAATTATGTGTGTTATCACCCACGGTCCTCGAGGATATTAGAATAGAAGAGTATATCAAATCTTTTTAGTTTTCGAAGGTTTAAATTAAATAAGTGTCTATAGACATCTGTTTTCATATTTGGTGTTCTTTGTCTTTTATTAGTGTAGATCTACTCCGTTGCCTATTAGAGAAAACATTTTTCATTTTCATTAACAATTTTTTTACATATAATGTTTTGAAATTCACCGCATATCATGTCTCCATTATATAATTCTACGTAAAATTCAGCTTCTTTTTTTACATTGACCTGCATATATATAAGATTCATCATTAAGTAAGCAATCCATATTGTTCATATGCCTTCTAATACTTATTTTTACATAAAAAAATTGGTGCAGACATCCTACATGGTTAACCAATCGATTTTAACCTTTTGCCTGTTGTTTGTTGTAAGCATTTGTAAAGTTAATGTAATTGTATCTGAGCTTCCATGCAAACTATTACATTCCCTTTACTTTGTGTGCATCATGAATAACCAGTGCACTGGCATAATTTTTCCTATTTATTTCAACCATTGATTAAAACTGTTATGTTCTCTGCTCTAATTTTTAATTACATTCTTGAGTATCTTTTGCATATAAAAAAAATTATACAACAAGTTACCCACTTTGTTAATTTTATCTATAATAAGTTGATTCTAGCCATTTTGTAACTGCCTAAATTTTTTATATTGAAAGGTTTAGAAACGTTTAATTTTTCCTTACTAGAAATTCTAAAAACGCATAGGGGTATGATCACCTGCCTAGGAAGGTAAGTAAACAACGGTATATGTAAAATTATGCATTCGATTGACAGTAACTAAAATTCTATCAAGCTTACATGCTATGTTCTTACTAAGCCCCTAATTTTTTATGCTTCATCATTTAGTTGTTGCCATAAGTTAATTATATCCATGGTTAAATTTGTAGCTAACACAAATCTACACATTAATTTACCACAAACTATATTATGCAAAATAATCGCAACATGCTATGAGTTATCCGACTTAATAGTGACTTCCCAAATCAATGCATTAAATAACACCATGATTCTACAATTTTAAGTATGAATTACATTATTCACACAGGTCCAATTATTATCCTGCTTATCCACAAATTTATCTATATTAGCATTCTGTAACTTGGTTTCTAAAGGAGCAACTAATGATGATCTCCATTTACCTTTCAAAAATTGAATGTCAATCCATAAATTTGGTGAATTGGATCCCCTTACATTCTTGCATAAAATAGTCATTTTTGGAGTCTTCCACTTCTCATAAAGGGAGCAAATCCATCTTCATAGACTATGAAATTTCTGTTTTCCCTTTTTACTACATAATTTTTCATTCTATTTTTCATTAATATCAACTAATTTTCCCTATGACAACCTACCTCTTCGACCCTCGAAAATCGACAATAATACATCCATGATATTCACATGCCATAAATTTAAGCGATGGAGAGGCATATGATCAGGGGTAAATGAAAATAAAGATAAAAGATATAAATACATATTCTCACTTCGCATTGAACAATTTGAATTTTGTACATATAGATAATACATACAATCACTCTCAAAATGATGTATTAGAGTTATGACAAGTACTAACCTAACTAGGGACAGTTATAATTGCCTATCCCTACACAGGTGCTAGTATATGCTTAAACATAATATAGCGGAAATAGAAATAGATAACTATCTGTAGAGCTATCTTCTGCTCCATGCTCCATTCTCCTCCATAATGCGCTAAGCTAAACCTGACCACTTGGCTGCCCAAAAAAATAGGACATTTAGAGTTTAAGAGAAAAGAAAATAAATTACGGGTCAGTCATGGGATTAGTTTGAGAAAACTCAAAGGAACAAATACTTTTGAAATTAATAGGTATCTACAAGACCACGCCACACACAAACACTAACGGGTTTTAGCTTATGATAACCAAAACATTTACTACATAAAATCAAGGATATTATTTTTAATGACATTCTTCGAAAACCCTTTAAAATAACATATTAATCATAGCCCAAATTATTACATTAGTGAAATTCCAGCATAATAGGTTCTACAATCTAAATAGCATAGGCATGTATTGGAAAATGGATTTCCAACAATGACAAGGTAAGGGACCACCATCCGATAATACATCTCTAGAGAAATGTACCAAGGCACAGCTCTACTGCCCTCAACCAACACAAAACCAGCCTATCTCTGCCATAAATAGTATCGAATATCCCATTATCCCAGTCGCTTCTAACCTATCCATGGGATCCCAATAAAAATTATACCCGAAATATATTGGGTAATCTAGAAAAGTGATGACCATATCCTAATGGGTGCGCCCACTTAGCTCTGCTACATCTACCCTATTCTTGCCATTACCGATGCATAAGGCATGAGGTAGTGTTTTACGTTTCATATCAAAAATCCCACTTTGAATGCCACATTTGTAGGATCGATTTCACCCTAAAGGGGGGTGAATAGGGTGATACTATTAATTATAAAAATTTAATGCGGAATTACATAAAATAATTGCAGCACTAGTAATAATAGAATAATAGCAACAAATATAATAGTAGAAAATAGAACAACACAGAGTTACCCAGCTTCGGAAAAACCCTACCTATGTGCTGCCCCTAAGGTTTCTACCAGAAATTAAATAGTCAGACGCTTACACACGTAAATTCGCGACACCCGCTATCGACTAACCTAACTCTATGCTTAAAACCCTACCACAACTCAGCCACTGAGTTGCGAATTCTCGAACTATACCACCATAGTTCATACCCTGGTCACACGACTAGAAATTACAAGAGTTTAAAAGTAAATTACAAATAAAAACAATTTAAATACAATAAAAACCATAATTTAAAAATCTAAAGCCCAAATAAGGATTTAAAAGAGCTAGCCCAAAAAGATTTAAGTAATAAAAAACGATCCCTTTATTTTTTTAATTTCTCCAACCTTGTAGAGAAAATGGCTGCGTTCTTTTATTTGCTCCTCTTCATTCCTCTTTTCCTTTGCTCGAAAATTAGGGCTTTTGATAAATTAAAGAAGCCGACTTTGTTGATCGATTGAGTGGATGTTCTCGTGATTTCTTAGACGATCGATTATTTCTTTACTTTGCACACGGCTGCTCCAATTTGATCGAGTTCGACTAAAATGGTATGTGATTTTATTCTTTTTGCTTTATTGGTTAGCCTACTTGAACTAGATTGATTTGGTAGCCAATGATGAGATAGGTTTAAATAGGATTCGAAATCCTAAAATTTCGTTCATATAGATTTATTTGAATCCGTCAATTTATATGCTTGGCCTTCGATTTAACTTGAGTGTTGATGATTGTTCCTTACCGATTCAATTCGTATATTTTTTGAGCTTGATCATCACGGCTTTGAATTTTTTTGACGATGTTTTCTTGCTCACCATGGTTTCGATTTTCTAGCATATAAAATTGACTTTAGTTCCTTTCTTTGTGCTTGTTGACTTTGACATTTACGTTAAACTGGACCTGATATTTGATATCACCTGACTTCGGTCATTTGGAAACATGATAATTTTTTACTTATTTGATTATGCCTTCATTTTCCACTACCGTGAAGATGTTGCACCTGGTTTCACGTATATTGGCACTGCATATATTGTTTATGACTTGGTCTTGTAGTCTTCATTTCACCGTCCACTGTCGTGTGCTTCAATATGCATTGTTCGGTTCAGACTTTGCTGTTGAATTTACACAGCTGTGACGACCCAGAATTTTGGACAATTTAAATTGGGATATTTAATTGATTTTAATATTTCAAAGTTAGTTTGTAACTTAAATTTCAAATATCACCATTATTTGGAAATTTAACTAATTACTGGAAATTGGGTAAAAATGATGAATCTTCAGTTTTAAGCATGTTAAAAATAATTTGAAGGCTTGTAAAATTTATATCGATAGTACTGAAGATAGTAAAAATGTTGAAATTGAATTTGGGAACGTTTTGTTAAGTTTTGAAAATATATCGTTTAAATCGATATTTAAAAATAGCCTTCCGAGGCACAATCTCGGAATTTGACGAAACTAGTTTCATTGGATCCGTAATATTGTATTATTATCGAATTTTAAATTTCGTAGCATTTGGAGTTACCGTTTGTCCGTACGGGTGAGAAACGTGTTGAAATTAAAATCGATAGTTTAATATTTAAACTCGATTCAAAAAGGCTATCTTCTCCATACGATCGAATTAGGACTCAAAACCTTTTCCATTGTGTTCGAAATAGGGGTTTAACATTATAAACGCCTGGCGGCATACCTCGATGGGGGTTTGGGATTTTATGTTTCCACATACGAGATATTTTTAGTATTATAATATATATTCAAAGTCAAACGTCATTATCTCCTAGTCAGCCTATCTTCCTCTCGAAGACTCAACTCTTCAATTTTATAAAGCAAGGGCTTATATTCGTTCAGATAACTGAAATTGAAAGACAAAATGGCCGAACATAAATATTTTTGAAATTGAAATCGCGGCCCCTCTTTATTCTTCCTCCTTTCTAGTTCGAAGCCGAGGCTTCCTTCTCTTTCAATTCAAATCAAAGTCGTGCCCTCTTCATTTTTAAAATCGAAAATCAATTCGATCGAATCGAACTCGTTTTAAAAAAAGGGAAGGGAAGCAGCTCGCACTCGAACAGGAGAAGGAGGATAGCTCGCGACATCGCGATGGCGACGCAGTTAATTTCTAATCGAATCAGGTTCGAGCTTCGATTTTGAAGCAAGGTCACGAATTTATTTCGATAGGAGGAGGAGTCGCGTCGAGGTGGCTGTCGCGATGGAAGCTGGAGTTTCGATTTGGGTTTTGGGTGGATGCTTGAGCGCGGCGTTCCGGTCGATGGCGGTTGTGGCTTGGGGAGGGTCTTGCGGTGTGGTTGGTCACTGGGAGGAGGGTGGATCGGCAATCGACGTTGGATGCAGTGGGGTCTAGTGGTCTGTGTCTAGTCAGTATCGACGACTTGTTCGCGATGTTGCGTGAGGGCAGTAGGGTAAGCTAGTCTTGTTTTATAAAGTATATAAGAATAGTAGTACAGTAAGATTTTTTAAAGGGAATCACAATTTGAAGAGAAAGTTAGTGTTTCTTAAATCTGCATATAATTTTTATAAGAAGATTTAAAATAAAATAAAATAAATATGCATGTTTTGAACTTACTGTTAAATTAAGATAATGCATTATGGTGATGAATTTGTTAAATTAACACATTTAATTATTTCGGTCACTAAGAAATTTATTAAAGGAAAGTTCAAATTTAAATTTATTGATGGGAAATTAATTTTTTGGTTAATTTAAATATTAATAAATTGTATAATGTTTATTCAAGATTTAAAATCATGGAAACAAGCTAGTTTGGGATGGTTTTCAAACAGCAAAATTTAAGGTGAGTTAATCTCACTCATCTGGGTTTTATTTAGATTTAAATGGTTAAATTTAAATAATTAGTTGAATGATTGAATTTTTTTGATGTGCTATATCAGATATAGTAGTATATAGTATATATTGGAGTGATTGATTTTCCGCATTATATAGCGGATGAGACCCTATGCGCCGTATAATGGCGGATGATATTTTATAAATCCCATATACCGCAATATTCCACCTCGAAGTGGAATTGGTATTTTATGTTGTGCTAACGTCTGTGGATGCAGGGAAACGGGTTAGAGGGTTCCAATGGATACCTCAAAATTATTTAGGTTGTTTAATATTATGTGTTATGAATATTTGATGTTCTGTGATGAATTATATTGATAATTGGAATATTGAATACTATGGTTTGCTTGAATATATTTCGGTACACTGGGTCATCAAAATATTTAGAATTAGATTTTTTTGGAAGAAATATAAGAGTAAATTTTGGAAGTGAAATAATTATAGAATAAAAGTAAGAATGAATTGGAAAGAAATAAAAGTGATTTTTAAAAACTGAATTTAAATTGTAAAGTAGAGATTTAAAACAAGTTTTAAATCAAAGTTAAATCTGGAATTCAAGTTAGTGAATCTTAGTTTTTAAACAAATAAAGTTTTAAATTTAAATTGTTTTAACAACTTGAATGTTAAAGTGCATTTTTAAATTGATTTGAATTTAAAAATGAATTTGGTTTTAAATTCCTTTAAACTTCTTTTATAAAATGAGTAATTAATTTATTTAATGAAGTAAATAAAAGGGTAGTTAATTACTGATTGAGATTAGTCAAGAGTGATTAATATTTATGGTTTGATTAATGATTAATTACTTAATGTAATTAATTTAGATTAGGATAAATTAAAATGTAGTTAGAAATCATTAATTTATATAAATAATGATGTAATTAAAGGTTGATTAATTAAGATTAATTAATCAATAATAAGTGGTTTATGAGAAATTAATTAATTAAGTAATTAAGGATTAATGTAATTAATTATAGTTAATCAATTTGTGAAGAAATTAAAGATGAATTACTGTTTTTGGTTAAAAAAACTAATTTGTGTAATTAATTAAAGATAATTACTTGAATGTAATTGAAGGATAATAAATCCAGGGTGATTAATTAAGATGGATAATTAAGGAATGATTAATTAATTGATTTGAAATTAATTAATGTCAAGTGAAGGAATCTAAGTGATTGAGGTTAGTAATTCAATTAGAGGTGATTAAATTTATTTTGGAAGTGATCAAGTTTGCTTATGGATGATTGAATGGTATCGGATGCCTTGAATGAGTTGATATCTCTGATATGAAATGTTTTGTGGTATCATATTTTTGGACGGACAGGATATTGTGGTTATCTATCAATGACGAATTGTTGTGTAAAGGGACATCCTGTATTTAAAGTTTGAAGTGTATTTCATTTGGATAACTTGGGTTAGGATGACGTGATACTCGAAGAGACCGGGGTCGTGTATTAGAAAATACCCCAAACCACTTCGAATTTTTATAGATTGATATGTGAAATCAATAGGCTGGAATGAAATGATTTAAGTGAATTGGTCTATTCAATCTAAATTTTGGTACTTAGAAAATTGATGTGTGAAATAAGTGATGTCTATAACAAATTATGAATTTGTAAATTGATACGAGTTGCCCTGGGTTTTATATAAGTTGTATACTTTGTATTCATGTTGGATGGGTTTACTCACGCTGGTTTCCAACCTGACCCGGGTGTTACTTTGATGTAATGCTCAGGTCAGACCGAGTATTACAGGTTTTCAGGTAAGGATGGTCTGGAGCTCAGGAGACGGGCTGGATGACAGAAACGTATGGAGAGTTCCCTCTGTATTATATTGTTGTATATATCTGAGTCATGTTGATTGTATATATATATATATGTTGTAACTCTAATTCGTTAAAGTGAAATTTGACAGGTACAGTTTTCCTTTGTATAACTGTTATTATTTGTTATTATATTTTATCTGCTACGAATGTGAGATGTTGGTGTTTCTGATTTTCTTATTCTTCTATCTCTTTCTTCTTTTTCCTAACTATCTGGAACTTTCGGAATCGAAATTTCCGGGTCGTTACAGTTAGTATCAGAGCTGAAAGGTTAAGTGAGAACCTTGGCTTTGGTAGGGATTACTCATTAAATAGAGTCTGTAGTACTCTAGAATGAGTTTGAGCGTATTAATAGATATGAGCGCGTATTTGTTAGTGAATATAAATTGTTTTAATATTGTGTTGATTTGAATTATTATTTGAACCTTGAAATAGGTTTAAAAAGAATTTGGATTCAAAATTAAATAGTTTAAAGATATTAGTTGATTTGATTTAAAGGATTAAATCAACATTTAAAATTTAACTCGAATTTATATAATTCGGGATGGTTTAAATTTGAAATTTGAATTGCATTAGTCCAAATTGGATTTGATTTGAATTAATTGGAATTGAGTCAATTTAAATGGAAGTGAAAATTTAAATTGAGTTGATTGGATATGGAGGTTGGGAATTGAACAGTTTGACTCTACACTATTTTTAAAATAAATTGTTTTGCTATAAATCTATTTCTCCAAGTTATTTATTATATATACAACCTTTCTTATTGAACCCAAAACTATCTTATACTTATTTTATAACTACTTTTGGAATTATTAAACTATTTTGTAACTGTTTTATAAACTAATTATTGTTTTTCAACTGTTTTATAACTAATTACTAGTTCAAACTATTTTGTAATTATCTAACTATTTTATAACTATTTGACTATTTTCCAACTATTTTATCGTTATTTAACCATTTTACAGCTATTTTACAAACTACTAATTATTTTTCAACTACTCGTCTACTTTAAAAAAAATCAAGCTATTTTCTAAATTGAAGCCTGTCGGAGTGCACACTGTTTATGATTAAATTATCGAATTGAGACAAGGATTAAAGTGATAATCCAAATAGGATTGAAGCAATTGTAAATAAGTGAATGAAAATTAAAGTGAATGTGAATAGAAAGGGAATTGTTTTGGCTAATAAATCAATGAGGATAGATACATGGATGTACGTATATTTTTCTATTCGTATAGTGGTTTGACCCGGATTCGAGCATAGAATTTTGAGATAGTTTATCGAACCGAGTTAGGATTTTTCACTCGATTTTCGACGCGAACCTGGATATGGATTGTTGATTGATTCTGAATATTCTCTATCATAGCTAGGCTATGCAAGGATAATGACGGTTTTTGATCAAGAAACCAGATCTGTGTCCGCACTGGGAAGTCGGTTGGACGATACTAGTTCGGAAGTGAAATTGTGTGATCGAGTGAGCGATCAGATTGGTATAGCGTACGGATGATAGGTGTACATCGTACGGATTTGAATGAAATTGATATTGGAAATTTGTATATAAGAAATGTGAAATGGTTTTTGAAATGAAAGGTATATTTTATGAAACATATGATGAAGTAAAGTGGAAATTGGATATTTTTATTGTAAGAATTTACTTTATGGAAGTAAGTAAAATGGTAAGTGACTTTATAGAGTAATCAAATTTGAATATTTGATTTTGAATAAACAAAGTTATATATCTTTGTTATATAAGATAAATCTCCCCGTGTTGAATCTATTGGTGGAAGAAAAGGATTTTGAAAGTGTTTGAAGTATAAAAGAAGTTTTATACAAGTTTGAAATGATCCAAAGTTTTTAAAAAATTATATATATCTATATATGTATATAAAGGATCTTATGAGGATTTTGGAAAAAGGTTTTGGGAACCTTTGGATTTGGAAAGGCTTTTGATTTTTGGGTAAAATCAATATTGGAATTTGGAAAGCCTAGTTTGAGAATTATCAATTTTGGGGTAATTGATTTTGGAGAAAAGGGGATTTATATGAGATTCATACTATGTGTATGATTTGGAAGATACTATATGTGTATAGTACAAAGTGTTTTGATAATCATTCTAGGGAAAAAGGCGCTACCTTGACATGAACTTCTCACGAGTGCCACAGGGTGGTACTGCCTTGAACCCTAAGGGGGGTTCTAATGTTGATCCTGTGAGGAGTCCGGACAAAACTAGTTCCTGAGGATTATGTGTAGTGTGTAGCGAAAGTCGAGGGCGTTGAGGCCTACAGAGGCATTTGGGTTATGCTGTGATGACAGTGTAACTCGATGTCACTGCGATCTACTGCAGACCATAGCGAAAGTTGTGTGTGCCGCTGAGAGCCAACAGTCTACGTTTGATTTCTTTTCAGTAGACTGCGACCTATGGTAACATAGCGCAAGTCATGTATGCTGCTGAGAGCCAACAGTCTACATTTGATTTTATATCGATAGACTGCGACATATGGTAACATTGTGAAAGTCGTGTGTGCTGCTGAGAGCCAACAATATGCGTTTGATTTTACATCGGTTGACTACGACTTATGTGGGAGTGGAGAAGTTTCATTTTTGACAGCAAAAATTGAGGGCGCTGATGCCTACAGTTACATGGACTTTTGCTGCGATGGCAACGTAACCTTGGAATGTAACTGCGATCTGTTGTGGATTCCATGGCATAATCGAGGGTGCTAATGCCTACAGTTACATGGACTTTTGCTGTGATGGCAACGTAACCTAGGATGTAACTGCGACCATGGATGGGGGTTATGATTTCCAGAGCATTCTCACCAAAGATATTTCCTCTCTTTTCAAAAAAAAATGTTTTCGATATTTTTAATAAAATTATTTTCCAAGTATTTTCACTGGATGTTGGAAATGGGTCCGCTAAGTACTTATAGATTTTCAGTCCTACGCCTGATCAACGTATGACCGAATTTCCGTGAGAACAAGGATCGGTTGGTTGAGAAATCGAGTTATAAGAAGTATTTTTATAAAAAGCTATTTTAATGGTATTATGTGAATTTAAAAGTATTTCTAAAATTTTAAAATAAAAGAGTAATCCACTATTCGAGGAGAGTTTATAAACACCTGACACGATAAATCGATACAGTATTGTTTTTAAGGTAGGTGAATGAAATAATTTTACCCAAATTATATTTTGATATAAAAGAAATATTTTCTTAAATTGTTATATAACTTGGATGTTTGGATGATAATATTTTAAACAAATAAAGATTGGAATGACTTGTATGATCAAATGGGAATTTGTATGAGCATAAATTATACAAATGAATTATAGTTAAAATTTGATTTAAGTCAAAATTTAAAACTCTGGAGATTTGGAAGTTTTTTTCGTACTGTTTTAAAGATAAAAATCAAATATTGAATTAAAAGTGGGAAATGAACTAATTTGAATAAATTGGTTAAGTGATTATGTTAATGCAAGATTAAATTGGTTAAATAAAAGTTGAATTGTGAGTTAATAAAATTGGTTTGTGAATTAAATGATAGAAATAGAACCTGAGTACAAATAATATTCATCGCATATTGTAAGTGGATTAATCATGAATTGAATTTGAAAATTAAAATTTGTAATGAACGAAACAAAAGAACTAATCCAATAAATTTGTAGATTGAAATGAGATTTGATTGAAATAGAATCAAGTTAAAGTGAAAACGAAAATTTATTTGCAAATGAAGTGAGCTTAAGTTTTGAGGTTGGAATAAACTGAAGCAAATTAACTTAAGTTAAAAATAATTAGAAGCCCAACTTCGAGTAAGAATGAAAATTAATTAAATAAAAGTTTGGGTTAAATTAATTTGGAAAGTGGTTATTAATATAAGAATCGAATGTTGTCAAGCCCAATGAAATGATTTTAAAAATGTATGGTTGGTGAATAAACTAGAAATGGGATGGAATTGAATATAAAATGAGTTGGAATCAATTGTATATGGCTAAAAACTAAAATGGATATTCTATTAAGTGAATATCGTCAAATTGCATAGAATAAATTAGTCGTTCGACTTAAACGAAAATAAATAAAAATTCTATGAATTGGTAGAGGTAAATAAAATTGATTGTTCGGAGTTAATTGAAATAAATGTGAGTTGTTTGGATTAAAAATAAATTGAATGTAAGAAATTGAACTGTAAACCATTAAAATAGAATGGATTGGCACATGAATTGGTTGAAAGTAATTGAATTAGTTTTGAAATCATGTAAATTGCTCATGGAATGTTTGGTGCATGTTGCTTACGAAATGCATGTGTTTAGCTATTGAAAGTAAGTGAAATGTTAATAAATTTCGTATATTTAGTACTTACATGTTTGAATTGAGTAAGTACAGGTACCGGGAAGCCGTTTGGCTGGATTTGGTTGCGCTAATTGCTAAAATAATAAGCCGCTTGCTTAAAAATGCTAAATAAAGGTATGCCTACGCAATAAAAATAGGAAATATGAACTGTTTTTGTTTTTCCGACTGTGTGGGTCGATGTATATATAATTATATCTCTTGTCAAATTTAAAAAGCTCCTCCGTACAAAGGAGACTCTGCCAAAATTTTTCGAAAATTTTGTGAGTTAGAAAAAATTTTGGAAAAATTTTTGTTAGCGACAAAACGATTTCAAAATGGAAATTGAAATAAATTAGTGGATGAAACTAATTTAAGATAATGATATGAATCAGGTATAAATGGAAGATAAAATTCAATATTCAGTGTTGAAGATAAATTGAATTCATATGAAAATGGGAAAACTAATTTGAATAGAAGTAGATATGAAAACTTCTAGAAGGAAATGTATAAAATAATTTTAAAAACTATGATTGGATATTATTGCTAAGTAGGATATGCAGGTATTATAAAGGGAAAGGAAAATTGGTTTTGATTTCAGAAGATAAATTTGAATTGCTCGACAAAAAGGTATGTGTTTAATTTTCTGTACGAAATTTGATTGGGTTTTTGATCTAGCCACTTGGCCTTTTGTTTTCTTTTGGAATTCGGGAGCCTATAGAGGCATTTTGTAGTTGTACCGAGCTAGCCGTGCAAAGAAGACGCTGGCGAAATTTTTTCAAAATTTAGGGAGTTAGAAAATTTTGAGAAAATTTTGATAATTCAAAATTTTGTTTTAAATTCAAATTTGAATTGTTAAGTAAATAATATTATTGGGACTTATGGATAAGTTTAGAAAATAGAAAACGGGTAGTGTATCTTTAATAAAAAGCTTGTTTGAAAATTGTTTGGAATTGTTTGGTTTTGGAAAATATTAATGGATATTGAATCATTCTTCTTAACTAGCAATTTCGGGGACGAGATTCTTTTAGGGGGGAGGAATGCGACAACCCAGAATTTTGGACAATTTAAATTGGGATATTTAATTGATTTTAATATTTAAAAGTTAGTTTGTAACTTAAATTTCAAATATCACCATTATTTGGAAATTAATTATTGGATTTAATTACTGGAAATTGGGTAAAAATGTTGAATCTTCGGTTTTAAGCCTGTTAAAAATAATTTGATGGCTTGTAAAATTTATATCAATAGTAATGAAGATAGTAAAAATGTTGAAATTGAATTTGGGAATGTTTTGTTAAGTTTTGAAATATATCATTTAAATCGATATTTAAAAATAGCCTTCCGAGGTACAGTCTCGAAATTTGACGAAACCAGTTTCATTGGATCCGTAATATTGTATTTTTATTGAATTTTAAATTTCGTAACATTTGGAGTTACTGTTTGTCCGTACGGGTGAGAAACGTGTTGAAATTAAAATCGATAATTTAATATTTAAACTCGATTCAAAAAGGCTATCTTCTCCATACAATCGAATTAGGACTCAAAACCTCTTCCATTGTGTTAGGAATAGGGGTTTAACATTATAAACGCCTGGTGGCATACCTCGATAGGGGTTTGGAATTTTATGTTACCATATACGAGACATTTTTAATATTATAATATATATTCAAAGTCAAACGTCATTATCTCCTAGTTAGCCTATCTTCCTCTCGAAGATTCAACTCTTCAATTTTATAAAGCAAGGGCTTATCTTCTTTCAGATAACTGAAATTGAAAGACAAAAATGGCCGAACATAAATATTTTTGAAATTGAAATCGCGGTCCCTCTTTCTTCCTCCTTTCTAGTTCGAAGCCGAGGCTTCCTTCTCTTTCAATTCAAATCAAAGTCGTGCCCTCTTCATTTTCAAAATCGAAAATCAATTCGATCGAATCGAACTCGTTTTAAAAAAAAAGGGAAAGCAGCTCACACTCGAACGGGGGAAGGAGGATAGCTCGCGACATCGCGATGGCGACGCGGTAAATTTCTAACCGAATCGGGTTCGAGCTTCGATTTTGAAGCAAGGTCACGACTTTACTTCGATAGGAGGAGGAGTCGCGTCGAGGTGGCTGTCGCGATAGAAGCTGGAGTCTCGATTTGGGTTTTGGATGGATGCGTGAGCGCGTCGTTCTGGTCGATGGCGGCTGTGGCTTGGGGAGGGTCGTGCGATGTGGTTAGTCACTGGGAGGAGGGTGGATCGGCAATCGACGTTGGACGCAGTGGGGTCCAGTGGTCTTGTCTAATCAGTATCGATGGCTTGTTCGTGATGCTGTGGGAGGGCAGTTAGGGTAAGCTAGTCTTGTTTTATAAAGTATATAAGAATATTTGTACAGTAAGATTTTTGAAAGGGAATCACGGTTTGAAGAGAAAGTTAGTGTTTCTTAAATCTGCATATAGATTTTTATATGAAGATTTAAAATAAAATGAAATAAATATGCATGTTTTGAACTTACTGTTAATTTTAAGATAATGCATTATGGAGATGAATTTGTTAAATTAACACATTTAATTATTTCAGTCACTAAGCCATTTACTAAAGGAAAGTTCAAATTTAAATTTATTAAATGGGAAATTAATTGTTTGGTTAATTTAAATATTAATAAATTGTATACTGTTTATTTAAGGTTTAAAATTATGGAAACAAGCCAGTTTGGGATGGTTTTCAAACAGCAGAATTTAAGGTGAGTTAATCTCACTCATCTGGGTTTTATTTAGATTTAAATGGTTAAATTAAATAATTGAGTGAATGATTGAATTGTTTTGATGTGTTATATTATATATAGTAGTATATAGTATATATTGGAATGATTGATTTCCCGCATTATATAGCGGATGAGACCCTATGCGCCGCATAATAGCGGATGATATTTTATAAATCCCATATACCACGATATTCCACCTCGAAGTGGAATTGGTATTTTATGTTGTGCTAACGTCTGTGGATGTAGGGAAACAGGTTGGAGGGATCCAACTGGATTCCTCAAAATTATTTAGGTTGTTTAATATTCTGTGTAATGAATATTTGATGTTCTGTGATGAATTATATTGATAATTGGAATATTGAATACCATGGTTTGCTTGAATATATTTCGGTACACTGGGTCATCAAAATATTTAAAATTGGATTTTTTTTGAAAGAAATATAAGAGTAAATTTTGGAAGTGAAATAATTATAGAATAAAAATAAGAATGAATTGGAAAGAAATAAAAGTTATTTTTAAAAACTGAAGTTAAAATGTGATATATATGCTGCTTTGTGATACGTGTGGATGAATTTGATAATGGTGGATTATCTATCTGTGTGTTATGAATCATCCATTTATATTCTGAATATCTACTGTTTAAACCCTTAAGTACAACTTGGACATTAAAATGGCATTTTGGATTCGGTGAGACCGGGATCAGATTTTATATCTGAAAACCACATCGATCCAGAGTAACGTTAGGTCGTAAATCCAAGTGAAGTGAAGACTCGAAGTGTTAGAACTATATATTGTTATAACTCCGAGGGTGATTCTAGAATGAGTTTAACAAAGATAGTACTTTCAGTTTCGAGATGAAGATTCAAAGTGCAAGGGCTATTGTTGTTAACTCTGAGGGTGATTCAAAAATGAGTGTAACGAGATAGTGCCTTCAGTTCCGTTCGAACCCGGAACGGACTTGTATGGATTGAATGCTTTCAGCACATCGTCCGACGGACGATGAGCATTCTAAGATAGATGTGTCCTATAAAGGTAATCGCAGCCTCAAGCCTCATCAACCGAGAATGGCTAAAACAGGGAAGGTGCAGCAAGGTTAAGTGGGCCATGCCTAAGTAGGACGAGATTTACCTATGTCTAGGTGTCCCTTTTTATTTCGGTTGTGTGGGCAGCCGGATCTGCAGCCAACTACGCGGTTGTCTTGTTCGGGACTGTTCGCTAAGGAATGGTTCCGGCCTTGTGTTGCAGGGGATTGGGATAATCCTCGGTACGGTGATGTAGGCCACGTACTGTGACGAGCGGTACCCCAGTAGCCCTGCCATTTATGGAAACCCATTATTCCTACGAGACCCTACGGTTTTGTTTATATTACCCACTTTTGTGGCTAGTAGCTGGAATTTAATAGATGTAACAATTTCGGCTATTTCTTATTTACTTGAAAACCCTAGACACTATTATAATATCACTGGATTTCCTATCAAATGTTTTGGTTAGCGTAAGGTAAAAACTTTTCCATGTTTATGTGTGGGAAGTCTTACGTGATACCTTTCTTTTTCAAAGGATTTTCTAAAGTTAAGCAATTTTAAACCGTTTACTCACACCAGACCCCTGTCTGACCCGAATGTTTATTTTCTGTTTTATTAAACTCTTGGGTACTCATATTATGTATGAGTAGACAAGTGATTCAGGTTATCCTTGAAGAATTCTAGAGAAGCTTTGGAGCAGGAGGCTTCAGCGTGTAGATATATAGATAGAGTTTCCGCTGTGATGTTATTCTGTATGATTTTCTTGTATTGTACATTAGACAGAAATGTTATAACTGTCTAAATTGAGATGTATAGTTGTGTACTTTGATGTATATGATACTGTATATATGTTATAAATTATATTTCATTCGTTCCGCTGTGATATTCTGATGTGTTGTTGTTCTTTCTTCTCTTTCTTTTCTTCTTCTATCCCTTTCTTTCTTAAATAGTGATGCGTCTTTCTGGTGATAGAAAGTCGGGTCGCTACAGGTGGTATCAGAGCACTAGGTTGAGTGAATACCTAGGCTTTGGAGTGACTTCTTTCTTGAGAGAGCGTACTTGTAATTTATATATATATATATATATATATATATATATACATACATACATACATACATATATCTAATCTGTTGGGTTATCTGTTCGGATTTTCCAACATAGGTTATAGAGGTAGATAAGGTTGGAGTGTGAGGAACACGACTGCCACTAATGGAAGAGGCACATATGTTGTGGTTGGAGGTGTATCTATCGAGACTGTAGACCTTATACTGTCTCGAATAAGTTTTGTAGATTGGTGAAAGGATTTCATTGATTCCAGAGAAAGTCTTTTCAAGGATTGGAGTATATTCTTGAAGGGTGAGGTTGATTTGCTCTCGAGTGAGCGTGATTTCCAAGAGTTGAATCTGTCAGCTGAGCAGAAGCAGGTGATGGTATCTTGGCGACTTCGGGAAAGAATATCTGTGTGATGAGATGCAGTATCCGTAGATGGTTCTGAAGATGCTTCTCTTGGAGCAAGATTTAGATGGTGTTGAAGAAACAGTGATGCGTACTGCAGGGAAGATTCGGATATTTAGGGATCTTCTGGATCTCAAGTAAGGGAACCTTATCTATATTGAAGTATGAGACTAAGGTCGATGAGTTACCTCATTTCGGGCATGGTCTCGTTGTTTTCCCTTAATAGAAACAAGTGGTTGGTATTCGGTTTGGAGCCGAGTTTCTTGAGGAGATGTCTACCTGTCTCAAGGATCTTTTAGTGGAATTGGGTGATAGTTTTGTGTTTCAAGAAGCTTTTGGTTAAGGAAGATCTTTTGGCTTAGCAGTATCATTGAAATGAAGTTTGGAAGCAGCAGTGTGGATCCGTTTCTTCGATGATTTAGAAATTTTTGGGATTCTACTATCAGCATACCAGGCAGAAAGTGAAGGCTTATCCATTTCTTCGGGAATCTCAGCAGAGCAAGATATTTGTTGGAAGTGTTCTATCAGTTTTTCTGATAGATAAGCCATTCTAAAAAGATTAACCTAGATGAGGAAAGCTATTCTACTTAGTGAAGATAGTTTCTTTGGAATCTGAACTGAGTAGGATCGCAAAAGTGACTTGCGATTAGTTAGGGAATCCATGGAGTATTATTTGGTTTGGAATTAAGGAATCTCAAGTGGAGGTAAAAGCAATTAAAGTAGTCAGAGATTTTCCAGATGTTTTTTTTTTGAAGAAATCAAAAGTCTACCCAAATCGGAGATTGAGTTTTCTTATCGACTTGGATTCCAGGAGAAATACCGATGGTTCAACCATGTAGAGGGATGACTCTTAGAGCAAGAAGAGGTTGGTGAAGTAGCTCAGGATTCCTAAGAAGGGATTGATCATCTAGTTTTCTAGTTAAGATTCTGCTGAGATGTTTTGACCAAGTGGAGTGGTCACTTAGATTTTATGGGTCAAATAGACAGTGTATGGAGAAAGTTTGTGCCCGAGTTCTTCGGTGGTATTCTCATCAGAGTTGTGCAGCGGAAGCGAGATAGCAGTTATTCTAGAGTGGGAGCAACCGGGAGTTGCAGTTTTCTTGAATTAGAGGATTTCTACAGGAGATTCAGGTATGAAGGAATTTATAGGAATTTGAAGGCAAGGTTGTCAAGTGCAACTGTTTGGCTATTCCAAGAGTAGGTCTGAAGTCCACTAATGCTTGTGGAATAGAGTTGTGTTTTGGATTTCAGCAAATTTTTGAGAGAATTATTTTGTTGAGTGGGATCTGGAAATTGATTTGATTTTGGTCCAGTTGTTTAATGAAGCAATCGGCAAGGGTTAAGCTGATTAGGAATGATGGAGGTGACTGAGGAGCATCAGAAGAGTTATGCAGTTAAGAATTGAGGAGATTTGGAATGTGAAGTTGGAATTTGGATATTGTTTCAGTTTTATCCGATCAAAGGAGATATAAGATTTGGGCAAAATTGGAGAGCTAGCTCCGAAAGTATTTTGAGTTTTTCCCTGTGTTCTCTGGAGATTAGATTTTGATTTACAGGATTGAATTGCCAGTTTGGATAGCTGGAATTCATTATATTTCACGTATCTCTAAGGAATACGTGTACAATTCATCGAGTGATGGGATCAGTAGTTCAGAAGGATCTGACAGTTGAGCTAGTTTTGAGTTTAGTCTGATATCTTGATCAGATTTGTAGATCCAGTTGAGAGGAGTTCTGGGTTATAGTAGTGTAGTTACTTAAGGTCCTGTAGAGCGAGTATTCCAGTTTAGGTACCTGGAAAACTCTTGATAATACTAGGAAGTTCTATCCAGAATTTTGTCTGGATAATTAAAATTGTTAGTTTGAATTGATTGTTAAGATTGATAGTGTATGATTGATTTATGTGATTGTTGTTTGAAGTTAAAACTTTTGTTGGGTTATTAAATTATCTTTGCTTTTAAATTTTGGGGACGAAATTCTTTTAAGGGGGGAGGAATACGACGACCCGAAATTTTGAGCAATATCAATTTAATAATCTTTGTTAATAATTAAATTGATTTGATCATTTTACATTATAAATTGACAAGTTAAAATTCTTTTAAAGGTTAATAATAATAATAATAATAATAATTTCATAATATCTATTAACATTTTTCTTAATAACATAAAATTGGAAAGTTTAATACTTTTGAAAATTTATAATATTTATTTTAGCAATTTAAAATTGGTAATATTTGTCTTTCAAAAGCTAATCAAAATGTTTTCTATTTATAGTATATATATATATATATATATATATATTGATATATATTGTAAATAGGAAGTCTTTAATTTAATAAAAGCTATATATTCAAATTGTAATATATATTGTGGTTTGGAATTGTGTTTTAAAATTTAATATAGTGATTATCAAAACTAATGTTAAAAATGTTTTCCATTTGAAATGTATATATTTATATATATATTAGAAATGGAAAGAAAAATTATTGTTTTAAATTTAATAAAGTGTTTTCAAACTTTAATATATATAATTTGAAATTTGAAATTTTAATTTGATTTAACACTTTTAAAAGTGATATTTGGGATTTAAATTTTTATAATAAAGATAACTTCTTATTTAATATAGATATACATATTTTAAATTTGAGTTTTAAATAAGAATTAAATTAGAAGCTCATTTTCTTTTGTTTTTTAGTATTATTTCAATTTTAAAATTTTAACATAAGATAAGCTTGTTTTAAAATTTTACATAAAGAGTTAAATTAAAATAGATTTCTCAAGTTTATAAACATATGATACATTAAATTGAATCAAAAATATAAGTTATTTATGAATAATTGTTAACATGAATTCACTTTTGAATATTTATTAAAATCTAAAAGCTTACTTTTATAAAATAAATACATTGCATACATATACATATTACATACTTATACATACATAGCTTAAATAAATTACAAAATGAAAGTAACATTTATAAATCATTAATAAAACATTAAAAACACTTGCAAACTTTTTAATATATGTTAATGACATTTGTAAATACATAAGCTTATGTGTAAGCTAATTAAAACATAAGGTAGACAAGTGTCAATCCTCTTTACTTAATTTAAAATTAAAAATAATGATAAGAAGAAGAATTTTATTTTCAGCTAAAAATCTTTTCTTCATTTCAACCAAAGCATAATACAAAACAAAGATTTAAAGAAGTAAAATACAGTAAATTCTAAAAACAAAAAGAAGATAATCTGGAAAATTCAAATCTTCAAATATGCTGGATATTCAAAATCAATGGAAGACCTTCAAATGCAATCAAGCAATTCAGTAATAAACTGCAGGAAGATTTATTTCAACATGCAAAATAAATTCAAGAACCTGGAAATCAGTTTCTGTCCTCTACATATAGGTGAGTAAATGAAATTTTAAAAACAGTTTTAATCCTGGATTTTTATCTTGTTCTTGTGATGAAATCATGATGATGTGTCTGGATTCTTGGATTTAATTGATGCATGTTGGTGTATGAGTGATTGATGATATTGAGATGCCTGTAATCATAAATATATACTATGTGTATTTATAATAGTCTCAATTGTCTTAATAAATTCAATAACTAATTATTGAATTAGAATTAGCTTATGATTTGTAAACAAAAGTTGTTTGATATCATGTAATCTTTCATCTAAAAATAATTATAGATATATAAAATCAATCTTTGATTCGAAATTTTTGGATTTACAGTAAAAATGAAATTTGGGTCAAAAATTTATGATTTCAATTTTAAGTTTTGATTTTATAATTGAATTACAAAAGAGGAATCATGATTCTTGGGATATGAATCATTATTTTTAGATTAGTAATTGGAGGGAATTATCGAGTTGACTGTTTTGGGCATTTTAGCCGATTTGTGGCGAACGGCAGCGAAAATGAGTGTCGTGGTTGAGCAGAAAGGTCGAGGGGATGTAGGAGATCATTAGAAAAATGCATTGGGGATTTTTAGTGGATCGAGATGACCGAAAATTGATGAAGTAGGGTTTTACATCCTGATTTTGTCGTCGTTGTTCATTTTGGTCTCGCGGCGACGGGGGGCTACCGGAGTCGAGCACGAGGGGTTTTGGAGGTGCTGGAGCTCGCAACGTGGCTTTGGGGAGGAGGGTGTGGCGTCTCATGTCAAGGATCATCGGTGGCGGTCGATTTTCGATGAAGTGTGCTTCAGGCAGTTTTTGGTTTGGGTCGAATTTTTGATTTGATCGAAGCACGATTTCGGGGTTTTGCATTTGGATGTCGTGGTCGAGGGTGACTTGTCGAAGTTACGGTGATGATCGTTGATGGTCGAGGTGATGGTGCATGATGCACGCGTGAAGATGTATCAGAGAAGTTTGAGTTTCGGGAAGATAAGGGGAGGCTCGAAGTTTTCTTCGTGTATCTGTTGTGATTTCTCGAAGCGGGTGAAGGGTTCGGGGTAACTCGGGGTTTTTGCTTGATTACTCGAGATCAACTTGGGTTCTTGTAGTGGATAGCTCGGGTTTTAGGTTGAGCAGGTTTTAGTATTTAATAGTAATGTTTTAAAAGGTTTTGAAGCAAATAAAATATGATTTTGTAGATAATTCAAGTTTAAAAACAAAATAAAATAAGTTTTTACTTATAAAACTAATTTGTTTCAAGATTAAGTTTTTAAACAAGTTTATATATATTAAAATATGCAAGTTTTAAAATAAAATAAGTGGATTTTGAAATAAAGTTTGTATTAAATTTTATTTAATAACTTTGGAAAGTTCAAAGATTTAAAAGTTTAATTTGAATGTTTAAATTGTTTTAATTATAATTGATTTCTAAAATGTTGTATTTTAAATAAAGATTAATGATTAAGATTTAGTAATCAATTATAATAAAGATTATCTTAAGTAATTTGGAATTTTGATTAACTAAAGATAAACAAATATATGAGGATAATTGGAATAATTCAATTATTATTAATAATCAAGAGTTATTGATTAATATTTTAATTAAGGTAATGATTTACTTAATTAAGAATCTTTATAATATAAGAAGTTAAAGAATCATTTAATTAAATTTAAATGATTAATTAAATAATTAATTAAGTAATTAATTAGTAAATGATGAAAGATAATCACTTATGATTTAATTTGGTTAAATTACTTGGTGAAGTAATTAAGTAATTAATTACTGGAGGTAATTAAGTAAGGTAATTATTGAACAAAGTAATTAGAGGTTAATTACTTTATGAAAGTAATTAGGAAGAAGTGATTAAGGGTTAATCACTTGAGTTATTTTTGGCAAGGCCTAATCACTTGAGTTATTAATTTAAGAATTAATTAATATAATTAACTAAAGGTTTAAATTTATTTATTAATTGAAGACTAATTAATTAATAAAAGGATTAAGAGTAATTAATAAAGTGATTAATTACTTGTTAAGTAATTAATTAAAAGGAAATTTAATTAATGGAAGTAATCATTGATTAATGGAAATAAATAATTAATTGTTAATTAGTAATTAAAGGAAAATTAATCTATAATTTAGTTTTAATTACTAAATGTAATTAAAAAGTAACTAATCAAGAGTGATTAATTAAAAGTAATTAATCAAGTGTGATTAATTAAAAGAGTGATTAATTAAAAGTAATTAATCAAATGTGATTAACTAAAAGTGATTAATCAGGTTTGATTAATTAAAAAGATAATTAAGAAATAATTATTAGGGTAATTAAATAATAATTAATCAAGGATGATTAATTAAAGGATAATTAAGAGATAATAACTTAGAATAATTAAGAAGCAATTAATCAAGATGATTAATTAAAATTGTAATTATGAATAATTACTTAAAGTAATAAAGAGATAATTAATCAAGGGAGTTAAATAAATGTATAATTAAGTGATGTTTAGTTAATTAATTTGTAATTAATTAATGAATAGGTAAGTGGGATTGATGATAATCCAAGCGATTAAGTAAGGGATCAATTTAATTAAGGATTAATTAAATTAGTTAAGCTTGGATCAAACTTTGTTATGGATGATAAATATCATTGGATGAGTTAATGATATTGGATGATATTATATGTCATTAGTTGATGTGTAGTGATTTGAATGTGATATATCTGAGACGTGATATATATGCTGCTTTGTGATATGTGTGGATGAATTTGATAATGGTGGATTATCTATCTGTGTGTTGTGAATCATCCATTTATATTCTGAATATTACTGTTTAAACCCTTAAGTACAACTTGGACATTAAAATGGCGTTTTGGATTCGGTGAGACCGGGATCGGGTTTTATATCCAAAAACCACATCGATCCAAATTAACGTTAGGTCGTAAATCCAAGTGAAGTGAAGACTCGAAGTGTAAGAACTATATATTGTTATAACTCCGAGCGTGATTCTAGAATGAGTTTAATAAAGATAGTACTTTCAGTTTCGAGATGAAGATTCAGTGTGCAAGGGCTATTGTCGTTAACTCTGAGGGTGATTCCAAAATGAGTGTAACGAGATAGTGCCTTCGGTTCCGTTCAAATCCGGAACGGACTTGTATGGATTGAATGCTTTCAGCACATCGTCAGGTGGACGATGAGCATTCTAAGATAGATGTGTCCTATAAAGGTAATCGCAGCTTCAAGCCTCATCAACCGGGAATGGCTAAAACAGGGGAGGTGCAGCAAGGTTAAGTGGGTCATGCCGAAGTAGGACGAGATTTACCCCTGTCTAGATGTCCCTTTTTATTTTCGCTGTGTGGGAAGTTGGATCTGTAGCCAACTACGGGGTTGTCTTGTTCGGGACTGCTCAGTTAGGAATGGTTCCGGCCTTGTGTTGCAGGGGATTGGGAGTAATCCTCGGTACGGTGATCTAGGCCACGTACTGTGACGGGCGGTACCCCAGTAGCCCTGCCATTGATGGAAACCCATTCTTCCTACGATACCCTACGGTTTTGTTTGTGTTACCCACTTTTGTGGCTAGTAGCTGGAATTTAATAGATGCAACAATTTCGGCTATTTCTTATTTACTTGAAAACCCTAGACACTATTATAATATCACTGGATTTCCTATCAAATGTTTTGGTTAGCGTAAGGTAAAAACTTTTCCATGTTTATGTGTGGGAAGTCTTACGTGATACCTTTCTTTTTCAAAGGATTTTATAAAGTTAAGAAATTTTAAACTGTTTACTCACACCAGACCCCTGTCTGACCCGAGTGTTTATTTTCTGTTTTATTAAACTCTTGGGTACTCTTATTATGTATGAGTAGACAAGTGATTCAGGTTATCCTTGACGAATTCTGGAGAAGCTTTGGAGCAGGAGGCTTCAGCGTGTAGATATATAGATAGAGTTTCCGCTGTGATGTTATTCTGTATGATGTTCTTGTATTGTACATTAGGCAGAAATGTTATAACTGTCTAAATTGAGATGTATAGTTGTGTACTCTGATGTATATGATACTGTATATATGTTATAGATTATATTTCATTCGTTCCGTTGTGAGATTCTGATGTGTTGTTGTTCTTTCTTCTCTTTCTTTTCTTCTTCTATCCCTTTCTTTCATAAATAGTAATGCGTCTTTCTGGTGATAGAAAGTCGGGTTGCTATAAAAAAATTCATTCTATTTTTCCAGTAAGCGTATTCACCATTGAACATTGGTGGTCTCACTATGGACTGACCCTCCGCAAAATCATTATTAAAAGAAGCTATTTTAAAAATTCAAATTTTTAAAACAAAAATTGATTTTTCAAATATCGAATTTTTAAAACAAAAATTGACTTTTGTTCTTAGCTCTGATACCGCTTGTAGGATCGATTTCACCCTAGAGGGGGGTGAATATGGTGATACTATTAATTATAAAAATTTATTGCGGAAGTATATAAAATAATTGAAGCACTGGTAATAGCAGAATAATAACAGCAAATATAATGGCAGAATATTAAAAAGCACAAAATAGAACAACACAGATTTACCCATCTTTGGCAAAACCCTGCCTACTTGCTGCCCCAAAGGTTTCTGCTAGAAATTAAGCAGTCAGACGCTTACACACACAAAGTCGCGATACCAGCTATCGACTAACCTGACTCTATGCTCAAAACCCTGCCACAACTCAGCCACTGAGTTGCGAATTCTCGAACTACACCACCGTAGTTCGTCTCCTAGTCACACGATTAAAAATTACAAGAGTTTAAAAGTGAATTACACATAAAAACAATAAAAATAATAAGAACCCTAATTTAAAAATTTAAAGCCCAAATAAGGATTTAAAGGGGCCTATCCAAAAAGATTTAAGTAATAAAAAATGATCCCCTTTATTTTTTTATTTCTTCGGCCTTATTGAGAAAATGGCTGCGTTCTTTTCTTTGCTACTCTTTGTTCCTCTTTTCCTTTGCTCGAAAATTGGGGCTTTTGATAAATTGAAGAAGCCAAATTTTTTGATCGATCGACTGGATGTTCTCATGATTTCTTAGACGATCGATTGTTTCTTCACTTTGCACACGGCTGCTCCAATTTGATCGAGTTCGACTAAAATGGTAAGTTATTTTATTCTTTTTGCTTTACTCGTTAACCTGCATGAAGTCAATTGATTTGGTAGCCGATGATAAGATAGGTTTAAATAGGATTCGAAATCCTAAAATTTCGTTTATATAGATTTATTTGAATTAGTCAATTTATATGTTTGGCCGTTCGATTTAACTTGAGTGTTGATGATTGTTCCTAACCGGTTCAATTCATATATTTTCTGAACTTGACTATCATTGCTTTGAATTGTTTTGACGACATTTTCCTTGCTCACCATGGTTTCGATTTTCTAGCATTTAAAATTGACTTTGGTTCCTTTCTTTGTGCTTGTTGACTTCGGCATTTATGTTAAACTGGACTTGATTTTTGATATCACCTTACTTCGGTCAATTGGATACGTGATAATTTTACTTATTTGATTCTGCCTTTATTGTCCACTGTAATGTAGATGTTCCACTTGATTTCATGTATATTGTCATTGCATATATTGTTTACAACTTGGTCTTGTTGTCTTCATTTCACTGTCCACTGCCGTGTGCTTCAATATGCATTGTTCGGTTTAGACTTTGTTGTTGAATTTGCACTGAATTTTGATATTAACTCTACTTGTATTCCATTGTTCACTATTTTCATGTTGTCTACACTTGATTCCATGTGCACTGATGTATATTAAGTAAGTTCACCTGCTACATGTTCTGACCCACGACTTCTTGCTGTGTTGATTGATCGTTGTCACTTCCTGGTTCTGCTATGTGATTTTTGTTCCACGGTACTGATTTGAAACTACTACCAGATGTTGTATTGCATCATGTGTATATATACATACATGCATGTATATATGTGTATGTTAGCTTGCATTTTGAACTATTGTGATTATTTGCGCTATTACATAGATGTTGTGAAGTTTTGTGTACTTGTGGTCTTTGGTATCAGTGTAGCTTTGCATGTTGGATTGGGTTTACTTATGAAATCTTGCTCGACTTGATACTCTGTTGTTTACCATTTAGTTGTAGTCTCTGTTGCATTTTTTAATGCTGGTCATTTGGAGTCTAAGTTGCATATGATCTCTGGGTTGCATTGAGTTAGTATGCATTTTAACTTTGTTACACTGTATATTCCATTTGGCCTTGCTCATTGATCTGGTTTTATTTGAAGCTTCATGAAGTTACAACTATGCAGTCTGCACTTGTTTCATACATGTTACTAAGTCTAGTTCGGTGGTCTTGTTCCACGTGTTCTTCACAGGTCTTTGCTGTTGAGGCTGCTGCACCATGTAGTAGCTTTGCTTGCATATATGTTTGTGTATACATTGTTTAGACTTTTCCATGAACTAGTTGCCTTTTATTTTGATTTAAAAGTAAGCTCTGAATATTTGTCTTGAATTGTTTGTGTGCTTTAAGGTTGATTTGGGTGTGCTTGGATATTGAACTTGATCATTTCATGTTGTAAATGTTGCTTCTAAACTGATGAAACTTTGGTAGTTGTTTCATTTAACTGTTCTTGAAGTCTGTAGCTTGGTTGCACTGTCCACCTCTGTTTTCTTGTATCAACACATCTCTAGTTTGGTTGCATTGTATGCAGTGTGTATTTTGTGTCACAGTGATCATTTGTTGTGTACCGATCTTCATATATTTGCAGTCTTCATGTTGCATTTGTATCCTATACTCGACAATTTTGTGATGTTTTGTAGTGCACCTGAGTTGAATCTAGCTTATAGCTCGGGTTTGACCTTGTGCTCGTATCGTGACTTTATTTGTATTTCACTTGAGTTGAACCACGCTTTTGATCGGGTTTGACCTTGTGCTCACCTGTCCTTGCAGATTTATCAAGTGTATATCGGTCTGTACGGCCTTGTGGCATGTATAGTGATACACTATGCATGTCACAAGTTGTTCGTGTATAATGAATTCAAATTTAAATGATGACGGACAACCTAAATTACTGAGGCAAATAACATTTTCAAAATACATTTTATTTTACATCACAAAAAATTTCTTTTTTAATTTTACTACATCAGTGTTTTCTTTACAGATAATTCAGATGCTAGATTCAATCTGGAATGGAGTTGTAGATAAAAACGAGTGAATGAGTGATATGTAGTGAGGTGCAAATGTAAATTGAAAATTGTGATGCAGTCAAATTTGTATTATAATTGAAAATTGTGTGTGTATATATTGAGAGCTTACATTTGTACCATTCAAAATTATAATAATATTTGTTTGAAAAAGTCTTTTTGAATTTAAACTCTATGTTATTTATTTTATTCAGCAAATATTTATCTAAATATGTGAAAAATAAAATATACGTTAACAAATACATTTAAATGAATATATATATATATATATATATATATATATATTATCATCAAACAAAAATCATATACTAGCATATTCAACAACATTCCCATCTCCAACGGCATACTAATAGGTTTCCACAAAAGTACAATCCCCCGAGTTCATACACCTCAGGGAATGGTGTTACGTATAAGAGTGGTTGCCATCTACACCACCAAAAAGATGTACATTTGTAAAAACCAATGTACATGGTCTTAGAAATGCAATATCAGACATCCATCCATACAAGTTGTCCAAGAATAGGACAAACCAAAGGTATTCCTACTACATCCAGTTTGCAAACCACCTCCAGGAATAGTAGCGAGCAGTCCTTGCATTAAAGATTTCAAAATAAAGGTACTACTACCACCATGTGTATATAATATGGAAACCACGAGGTTAGTGGTGAGCAGCCCTACATTATGAAGATCTCCATCTTCAAAATCATTGTCTTCAACATGTCTTTACTTTTAAGCCCGTATATTGGTTCGAAGTGGTTTTCGTATAGAAATCGTCAAAATCAAACCCAAGTTTCTCTAAACTAATTATCGATAAAAGATGTCAAGTGTGCGGATGATTATTACTCAATTAGTCAATATCTTCTTAGAGATATGTCATTAAACCATTTTCTTTTTAGCATATATGGGATTATTAAACCTCATTTGGATTTTTCAAATACCAAATCGTTTCTCTTTAATTACATAGGAAAACATTATTGAGTAAAAGGGAATCCATAGAAATTATACTAATTATACTCGATGTGAGTTTTTGAATCCAATGCATACTATTCATTGAATAATGGTGAAATCACCTTTTAAATTCACACGGGTAATATGAGTTCCCTCCTCGGAATTTAGTATAGAATTTAACAAGAATGCTACCTATATTATCAAGCATCTTATTATTTTAAAATATGGTTTAACCTTTGAAAAACTCCAAATATCCTTTTCTTTTATCTTAGCAAGATGCGGTCCATGTAAATAAAATTTACTATCCCCTCCATTGAGCCAATCTATAAAAAGAGAGCAGGAAAATGGTTTTCAAACCCAAGGCTAGAGACTATCTTTCTGTCACCCATAAGGTGGTCAAGTTATTTGATCAACTCTAAACCCTTTAAAATACTTGATTTATTATTTGAAAAACATTTATAAAGGATTAGGGAAGAAAAACCAAGTTTAACTCTTATTTCAGAAATTTCCAAATTTCTTTATTAAATTGCCAATGAATAGAGATTTTAAGGGTTTTGTATCACAAATCCCATTTTAGTCATTTTATATCTCTGATTTTTCCATTTATAACTCTCTTACAAAATTTAGCATACTTTTATAATTTATCTCAATTTTTAAAGATTTAAAAAAAATCTATTTTTAAGAGTTGAAATCCATATTATACGAAATGCCAAAACGCGATGATTTTAAAAAATTGATTTGGACATATCTCAAACTTTACTAAACGAAATCTTGATTTTTCTCCTTCAATTGAAAATTATAGTTATAAGGATCTGAAAAATTCTTACTTTGAATTATTTAGAGTTATATTCCACTTTATATATTGAACTAACTTTTAAGGCGTGGATTTCGTGAATTGCCGTTTCGCGATGTGCTCGATTTTAATTTATTTTTCATGTTTGTTCAAAACTTTATCAAAATAAGTTTTATTGTTTATAAAACATATATAAACCATTTTATTCATGTTTAAAGAGGTTTAACTATGTTGTAAAACTTTTATAATTCATAAGAGAAAGTGTTTTCTTTTAGTAAATTCGACGTCTATTTACCATGAACTATTTCCATAACCATATATTATCGCATCCAAAACAAGATGATCAAACATAGAAACAACTCATACAAACATATCATATCATCATAGATTTATAAATTAAACTTGTAGAGTTTCTCACATATATGCTTTTCTTGATCTAACTTTTAGTGCTACGAAATCGGCTATAGCTCCACTATTTTTGCACTGAAGCTTATGTATCCTATCCTGGGATCCTTTGGTATTCTTGGCCCTGTGATTGAGAGGGTAGAGGTTCTTAGATGAGCTCGGCTAAGCAAGGAGAAAGAAGAGAAGATGATTGGTTACTTTGATTTTAAACTAAGTGATATATCTTTCTATATGGAAGTGTATTTCTCCATAGAGCTTCGCTACGACTATGGAATATTTTATGAAGACATGGAAGCCGTTAAGGTCAAGCAAGAAGAATCATAGAAAGTGGAATGGAAGTGTGAATAAAATGAGAATATATGCTTTGTACCTATATGTGATAACCCGGATTTACGGGCATTAGATAATTGGATAATTATCTGATTTAACTATTGAAATTACTCACTTATAAATTGAACAAATAAATGTGATAATATCCTTTATAATTATTTAAAATTGATAAAGTTAATTGTTCTTAAAACAATAATAATAATGTGTTATATATATATAAATGGATTTTAAATAGAATTGAAATTGTGTTTGTAAAAATATATATATTTATATGAGTTGATTTGAATTGAATTTGAAATTCAAAGAATAAATATGTTAAATTAAATTATAAGATATATGTGAATATGATTTTATTAGTATATAATTTGATTTATATTATTTTCTTTAAAATATCATATTTCTATAAATTAAGGAAAGTAATTGCTAAATGGAAAATATTATAAATATATATATTTAAAACATTAATATATTTATATTAAATTACAAATGTAAATGTGTTGTTACATGCAACATACAAGTTTAAACAAATATAAGTTGATTTTAACAAGTGTCTTTAACCTCTTTTTGTTTTTCAAAATAATTAATAAATGAGAAAGAGCTAAGTTATATAATCCTCTTCATTTTTCTCTATCATTTCTTTTGACAATTCATTTCCTAAAACAAAACTAAGGGAAACAGATCAAAAGCTTAAGGCTGAATTGTAAACCAGAGGAAGAAAAAAATATCATAGCCAAAGAATTCAACAGAAATTACAATCTGGTAATCAAACAAGATCAGCTCAATAAATCTAAAAGCAAACTAAGAATCAAAATACAAGTTCAAACATCAAGCTTCAGGTCCAATCTCAACAACAACAGATTTCCAGAATCAAGTTTCCAGTAATGGAGCATTTTAAGTTTTTAAATTTCAAAACTGTTCAGCACTGTTCAACTAATTTCCAGGTGAGTAAACTCTTAAAAATCTGATTTAACTGAATATGCATGTGATCGACCCCTAAGTAAGATATAAACTATGTTATGCATGTTGTTAAAAATGATTTTTACGTATATATATGTGTCTTAGTGGCTGTGTTCATAACTGGAACAGGCATGCATACATCTGGTTAAATCATTACAGCTTTAGACCTGTTTTAAAAATTCAAACCCTCCACTTAAATGTTTTTATTTTGGGTCTTGATCTTTGAGTAAAATGTTTTGTATGTAAGCAACCTCAATTGTAAGATTTAATTCAAGTAAAATGTTTAGTGAGCATCTCAGGAAACCAAATATTATAGTAAAGAAAAAGTCACTGTCAAAAATTTGATTTTCGAGTTTACAAGTTTTGATTGTATAATCGAATTCTTCTATGAAATTGATGAATTTTAATGGTGATATGGTGATTTTTAAGTTAGTGGATGTCGAGGATTGTCGAGTTGAACGCCTCTGGTGTTTCGACCAAATTCCGACGATCGAAGTAATGGGGGTGGTTGTTCTCATTGCTGAAGGAGGATAAAGTGGCGGGAAGCATAGGAAAAATAATCAAATGTTTTTCAGATCACCGGAGCAACTTGGCGATGGTGTTTTAGGGTTTTAAACCTTGTCTGAGTTGATGTCGAATTTGAAGTTCATATGGACTCGTCATCAGGTCGAACTCGATCGGAGGTAGGGGAATGGCATCGTAGGATCTCAACGAAGTTCTGGTCATGGTGGCAGGGATGCTGATTGGTTGAAGCTGGGTGAAGTAGGTTGTTTTGTGGCAGCGCTGTTTGTTATAGGTATGGTGGGAATGTCGATTTCGTCTTGTGGGATGATATCGGCTCTCTGGGTGACCAGATCAAAGGAGAGTGTCGTAGACGATGTGTGGGTGGTCGTAGCATCGGTCGGAGGGGAGTCGACGCCGTGTGCACGTGCCCGAGTGGATGTTTGTGTTTGAAGTTGTTCTGTGATGTTGAGGAAGATGGAGTTTGGTTTTTATCGGGGTGTGCTCGAGAAAATGTGAGGAGGACTCGAGTGTGGCTTCAAGTGAATTTGAGTGGATATGGTATGTTATGTTATCTCAGTTTTAAAGAAAAGTATAAGTACAAATGATGATCGGGTTTTGGAAACAAGATTTTTTTTTTATAACGGGTTCAAGCAGATTTTTAAACAAGTTTCAAAAATTTAATTTAAATTAAAATATTTTGAATTTAATTGTTTGGTTTTGTTTAGGATAACAATTAAATTTAAAATCCCTAAGTATTTTCAAATGAAATTTTATGATGTAATTAAGAAGTATTTAAGATCACTGTATTTAACCTTAAACCAATTATCAGTTCTCTGGTGTATGATTTCAAGCATTAAATTTAAACAAGATATAGGTGATGAGAGGAAATCAGTTAAGGTAAATAGTCTATCTTGTTTAATTAAGGTCTTATTTTATTAGGGATAATTAATGCCAATAATTAAAGAAAGGGATAAAAAGATAATTACTTGGCAGGAGTAATTAAATGGATAAATACTGAATGAAATTATTTAAAGGTTGATTTCTATAAGTAATTAAAGGATAATTAATGTGATAGATTATTGGTTAAGTAGTTAATGTGATCAAATAATTAATGAGGTTGACTTAAAGGTTAATTAATCAGTATAATTGATTAAGGTTAATTAATCAGGGTAACTAATTAAGGTAACTAAATAATTAGAGGATAATTAATTAATAATTAAAGGTCAATTAATTAAGGTAATTAACCAATGGCATATTACTTGAAAGTAATTAAGGTTAGTTAATTTATGAGTGTGATTAATTAATGGATAATTAATCAATGTAAGTGATGATAAGATAATTAATTTGAGTAACTAATTAAGGATCAATGTAATTAATATGGATGGGTAAGGTTAATTAAGTTATGTAATTAATTAAGAGTTAATTACTTAGTGTAATTAAAGGAAATCAGTCAAAGGTGATTAATTAAGATGGATAGTTAAAGGATGATTAATTAATTGGATTGAAATTAATTAATGATTTAGTAAGCAGGATTTTAAGGTGATTGAAGTAATTAATTTAATTTATTTAAATTAATTAGAAATGGTGTGAATAGTTAATCTTGCTTATGAATGATTGGTTGATATTTCTGATATGAAATGATTGTGATATGATATGTTTGGTTTAAACAGTGATAATGTGATTATCTATGGATAATAAATTACCGTGGAAAAGTGACACCCTGTATTTAAAGTTTGAATTGTATTTCATTTAAATAACTTGGGATAAGATGGTATTGAATCCGAAGAGGTCGAGGTCGGGTATTAGTAAATACTCGAACCCACTTCGATTTATAACCTATAATGATTCTTAATAAATCGATATGTGGAAACAATAGGCTGAAATGGAATGATTTAAATGACTGGGCCATTCAAAACTAACTAAAGGTACTTAGGGATTGATTGTGAATATAAGTGTTGGTTATAGTAAATTGTGATCTTGCAGTGATGAACGAGTTACCCCGGGTTTTAAGTATATTTTGTGCATTAGTATTTCTTGGTAGATGGGTTTACTCACGCTAGTTTCCAGCCTGACCCGGGTGTTACTTTGATGTAATGCTCGGGTCAGACCGAGTATTACAGATTTTCAGGTAAGGACGTTCTGCAGCTCAAGAGGCGAGCTGGATGGCAGGAACGTATGAAGAGTATTCCGCTGTATATATATATTGTAGATTGTCTGGGTGTAACAACCCGCATATTTATCAATTTTATATTTAAATATTTTATTTAAATATTTTATCGTTAGTCGGATTTTAGTCCGAAAAGCTACTTTTTGCATACGGTCAAATTAGGACTCGGGACCACTCTCATTGAGTTTAAAATGCCGTTTGCGACCTTTTTGAGTATAAGCTTCGATATGTTTGGAGAAAGTTGATTTTTGCTACTTTTCACTTTGAGTTTGGTTTTGGGCTCAGCCCTATGTTTATTTATGCTCAAATCTGAGCCACTCTTCCCCATTCACCCTCATTCTCTTCTCTTTTTAGTTTTTAAAGTATTAATGGTGGGAGAGATTGGAAATTAAAACTCAAAAACTCTAGTTCCTTTTGCAACTTCAAATTCCTAGCTCCAAATTCAAGAGAACCCATTGGTAAGCATTCTCTTCTTCTTCTCCAACTTATTCTCTTACCAATTTCAGAAATTTCTAAACCTAATTTTGGGAATGATCTTGTTTTGAGCATAGATTCAAGCTCATTTGGGTTGTGTTGAAGAGAGGTTGATTCTCCATTTGCTTTCAAGCTTCTTCTTGTTTGATTTTGTAAAAAGGTGAGATTTTTAATCTCACATCTAAGTCTATGAATTATCTTCGATTGTTAGGTATAAATTCCTAACACTTATTCTTGTGCAATTGCTTTTGATTTGGATTGCTTTTTGAGAATATTCCAATTTTAGTGTTTGAAAGCCAAAATCCTTAAAAATCATAGTTTTGAGGTTCAAATGTGTTTTTGGTGATGCATCGAGGAGCCAATAGGGCCGGGTAGCCGTTAGGCATAATTCCCTAGTGTCCGTGCTCGTGCGGTTGCGAATCGGTGGAGGTTGCATATCAATTTATGGGCATCAATGTGCAGAGCATCAGGTTCGGCCGACCGACCCCCGTGGTCCGGTCGACCGACCTGCTGCCAAGTGCATAAGCACTCCCCTGTTTAAGGTTCGGTCGACCGAGTACTGTGTAGACGGTCGACCGACCTGCTGTCCCAAGAGTTTTTCAGAAGAGGGTCCGGTCGACCGAGCTCTGTAGCCGGCCGACCGACCTGATGATTTTTTGCCTACTTCGCCTAGTTGCTTGAATTTCCAACTTAAATCGATTCGTGTTGTTTCCTATTTATTGTTATCAATTAATATGACTTTGATGACTCCTTTTTTTAGGGATTTTTGAATATCCATTTTGATGGATTCTTTATCGGTTTCGTTAGATTTTTTATTCACATCTCCGTATGTGAATTTTAGTGATTGATTGTTCCTACAATCTTCTTTGTGTTTTGTCACTTTAAAAATATAAAGGTTTTCTATACTAGTAGTAAATATCAGAACTCTTTCCTCAAACGATTTCAATACTATTTTAGTACTAAATGCGTTTATAAAACCGTTTTCCAATCTATTAGTATATATAAACCTTTACCTCACTCGTATGAGAAATCTAATTAAACGACTTAGTAAAACAAGTGGTATGAAACGCTTGCGTTTACTTTGTTGGTTAATTCTTGGACTTGTTCGATTGAAACTCTTGTGACAATTTTCTAGTGGAGATCTACAATTTGTTCGTAAATATTTAAGTTAAGCTAGTGGTTATGGGACATGATGCTGAGCTCATATATTTACTAGCTTACTGTAATCGACACTTCTCGTTGATCATGACGATCATCTTTGTGATTTAGACTAGCAATGTGCGATGTCTCTTTGTCTGCGAGGGAGACTAAACCCCGTTTTGTGGAGTTTCGACTCAATTTGGTGGGGTAGCAACCCATGGTCTTCGGGCCGTTTGTGGAGCTTCGGCTCAATTTTTGATGGTTAGCAACCATGGAATTAGCGTTCCGTTTGTGATACACGTGTTGGTGGGCTTTATGCTCCCGTTTGTGATAGGCCTCCCCCCTTTGTGATTTCTGGATTTCTTGAGATGATTTCTAGAATTTGTGCTTCACCAATTTTCGTGATTTCTATTGATAAGCCTTATCGATATTTGTGCATTGGTGAATTTGTGTGTCATTGACTTTAGTGATTTCTGGATTTCTTGTGTAGTCTTCTAGAATTTGTGTGTCATTGACTTTTGTGATTGACATTGATATTATCGTCAATATTTATGGTTTGGTGAATGAAATAAGGAGTATGACGTTTCTTTGATTCTTGTGTAGATTTGGTGACATTGATTAATCTCTTGATGATTATCAACTAAGTATATATATATATATATATATATCACAGCTTGGCATTGTGATTATTATGTGTTTAGTCATATCTCTTATTCTATATCGTTTCATCTGATATTTATAGTTAGACTGATCCGTTTATTATTTTCTTATTAAATAATACTCGGGTCAGACCGAGATGTTACAGGTGCTTCTGCTTGACTTCTCTCTTGGGATTGATTTCTCTGACTTTTGGTTAACTACTTAGATTAGTAGTTTTTGTTGTATACATTTGAGATGTAGACTCCATTATGTATACTTATTCTTTTGTGTAGTTCATGTAACTATTCTTTTGTGATATTGTGGATCTTTTTAGACCACTACTCTGATGTACACTTTTATGTGTAATATTCATATCTTATTCCGCCTTTGTGATATGAATTGTCTGTGACTGATTTATGTTATGTTTATTTCTATATTTGTTTCTGAAGATATTACAGCCACTGTGTAGTAGCTTTGAGTTTGTGTCGGTATGTCGGATTTCCCTCTTGATAAAGAAATGTATGTTATACTATCTGACATACCGATGCTCGCGCAAAGCAATTACACGGATGGTCTCTCCTCAACAGCCTTATTCTCCGTGCTAGTTGATGAAAGTGCGGTGTGTATACAATTATATGTGCTAATATAGTATACACGGATCGTGTAATATGGATTACAATACAAATGCAGAAATAGATGATAATAGCATTGTAAATAAAAAATAGAAAAATCACACCAGAGATTTTTATACTGGTTCGGAGCACCGTCCTACGTCCAGTCCCAGACTTCTATCTGGATTTTCACTATTAACTACCTCGCTTCACCCGGAGGAACAGGTTTACAATACCCGAACAGCCGAACGGGATTTCACGCCTCTAATATACTGAGGACTTCAACACTTACCTCTTACAACACTGAGGACTTCAACACTTGCCTCTTACAACACCGAGGACTTCAACAAAAACAATTACAATTGTTGTTGACAACTTGTGCTCTTGTAAACACGGATTTGTCACTTGTAGTACACTCTTCCTAAAATCTTATCCTCAAATTGTGAATGATGTTTGTGAAGATTATGGAATTTATATTGCTTATTGAATCAAAATATATTGAGATAGTGTCAATGATTCAATAAGGAATGAAAGTAGTTTAGAGCTTTTTGAATGCAAGTGAATTCAGAGAATAGATAGAAAGCATATATAATTTTCAATAAAACTTGTTGTTATAATCAATGATATTGATGTGTATTTATAGAGAGAAAATAGTTATAACCCTTGGTGAAAAGTTGCAGTCAAAAGTTATGATTATTGATGAAGAAGAAGAGACGCAACCATTGAAGAAGGATGTGTCTTTTGGAAGAAGTTGCTCTCTGTTTAAAAACGGTCGACAGGTCAAAAACTAACCGGTAGACAGGTTTTTAAAAATATAGTCGTTATGTGCATGTGTGCACGTTTATTGTGCACATCCAACAGGAACGGTCGACCGCCTATATTTGGACCGGTCGACCGGTCTCTGTTAAATTGCACAATAAAGTGCACAACCTATATAAATGTGTATATATATATATTATATTTTGTGCATGATTATTTGAGGATAGATTTTGACAATTTTATTACTATTATAACATCAAATAATCAACCTATAATCTAGAGTACCATATGTAGGTCTTGATTTGTCGATCGCTTTAATATTGTTGTCAGCAATCAAAATCTTCATAGAAGCTGTGACTCAACATTCTCCCCCTTTTTGATTGATGACAATATAAAAACTGAAGTATAGAATCTCCCCCTGAATATGTGATTTCCTGCAGACAATTATTAGCTCCTTTCATCCTGCAAACAATTATTAGCACCTTTCTCCCCCTTTGTCATCGACAAAAAGGAGTAAACAATAGAAAATATAAACCAAAGAGAACAATGCATACATTCAAACACAGGATGTTTTGATGAAGTACAATGCAAGTCATAGTCTACTACGAATAAAAAGATGGACACTATTTAGTACAAGTGCCATAGATGTTTTTAAAGAAATGAAAAGAAAAACAAACTAACTTCATTCCGACTGAATCTCTTCCTCATCATCATCATCATCGTCGTCGTCGTCGTCATCGTCATCGTCATCATCATCGTCATTGTCCCCACGACCTTGTCCGCTTGTACCACCGGATTCCTCGGATGTCGACCAAGTAAAAGTTGGAGGAGCCGGACGTTTTCCGGGGTCTTGATGTTGGGTCGAGACGGATGTGCTACATGATATAGCATCCCATATAGCGCCGAAGAATGACTTTACCTTATTGAATCGTCTATCAATTTTCGAATCCATTCGTTTTAGTCTTGATTCAAGTAAAAATTGATTCCGAGCGATGGTTTCAAGAGATTCTCTTGTAGATGATTTAGATTTCAATAATCTAACATCTTCAGAACGACGACGAGATGGTGGAGCTTGTTGTTCTTGAGTATCGTGTTGTTGCCATTGTTCGAAAGGCATAATATGAACATATGGAGGAGGAAGCTTCATCCGTTTGATAGTAGTGGAGTCAATACTCTTTGGTGTAGAATATGCCGAATCCGGGGGTGTGACTCCACATGCAAGCAACATACGCATAATATACTCGTTATAGAAAAAATGTGGACGAGTAGAGTTATTTACCTTAAGAATTTCATCGAAAATCATGTGAACCCAATTTATTTCGATATCACAGTAGATAGCATAAAGAGCCTTGAAATTCTCTTTGTAAACGGCATCATAGTTTCCTAATCGAGGAAATAGAGAGTGCATTAGGACATGGTGTAACAACCTTGCAGTCGGTCGTAGCCCAATCGATTTGGTGCCGTTACTATCATCTTCTATAAATTTATGACTCGTACTATTCCGGGTGAAAACTTCACAAAATGTCGATGAAAACTCTTCACCTCTATTCGGTATTCCCAAAATAGAAGCAATTCTATCATAAGTGAGATAGATTCGTTTGCCACATACTACTGACCAAATAACTCCATTTGGATTATCCGGTGTATATTCCTCTAAATTCATATTCGCGTAAAATAGCTTAATCATCAAATGATTAATTTGTACGCTATTTACAGAAAAATCAATAAGAGGAGAGATACGAGATCTATTTGCTAATCTTTGAATACCGTATGCAGTGAAATCGTCGAATTTGATGAATGAGCCCGGATGGAACTTGTAATTTGTCATTTGATTCCATCTAGTTACTGCAACCGGAGATTCTAGCCATTTTCTAGCAGAGAGAGTAAGAGAAGAAGATTCTGATGTTGCTCTTTTCTTTGATTTCTTCTGAGGAGGAGCCATTGAAGAGAATTTGAGAGTTTGTGAAGCTTGAGAATATGAACTAGGGTTTGGAAATGGGAAAGTTTTTAGTAGAGAGTAGAAAGTAAAGAGGGTTGGTGGCAAAATATATACGTGAAGTATATAAAAAAAAGAATAACTGCCGACCGGTCGACCGCCTGCATATGGCCGGTCGACCGTTTTCAACCCGAGAGCAAAACGGTCGACCGGTCATATTTCAGGGGGTCGACCGGTTTGGCTCTGTGTGCAAAAATGCAGAATTTGGCAAAAATTTTGAAAACGAGTCGAATGAATATATTATATATTATGTTATTATTGCAAAAATATACTGTATTACAAGAATTATATATGAAAGCAAAACAATATACATTATGGAATTCTAATGAGAAGGTGAGTTGTTATTAGAATTCTTGTCGTTTTCAATGCGTTTAGCCCACGGATTCCACTTATTTCGAGCTCCTTCGTTTTCGTTATAATTTCTATCCCAAGAGTTTGGAGTCGTTGAAGTCGATGGCCTGCATGGCATTGGTTCATGAACATCGTGCTTGTTTGATCCGCAGAAGAACGATGCCATTCTTTCTAAGACGGATAAACGTGCCGACATACGTTGTTGTTCATGATAGAGTTGGTTTTGTCCATAATGCAATTGTCTCTGTAGGTCGATTTGATGCTTTTGGTAGTGATGTATCTCATCGATTTGTGCCTTCGTGCGTGGAGAGCAAAATAGTGCTTTCTTTGCACGCTTGGATGTTGGAGTATGGCCAGGTGTGTGAAAACAATGGTGAGGGCATTCCGGCCTTTGTTTCGGTGTAGTCGGAGAGTATTGTTCCTCCGACTCCGAGCTTGTGATAGAAATATGAGATTCCTCTGCGCATTTGTCGCAAATGTGTGCCATGGTAGCTTGTTTAAGATGATTTATAATTTTCAGCAAGAAGGTGAATGAATGAAAGTGTATTTTTCAAACGTTTATATAGAAAAAAAGTTTGCCAATGAACTTGAGGATAGGATTTGTTAGAGATAATTAGCCGTAAACAAAAACAATGATGCATAAAAAAAGTTATAAAAATAGGTATAGTTTGTTATAGGCTGAAATTTAAGAATTATTTGAAAAATATATAGCCTAAGTTTGAAGGTTACTTATTCTATTCTAGATCTTTCCGAGATACTAAGCCAAGCTCTCTTCGTAGTTTAATAAAACTAGATTCAAGTAATGGTTTAGTGAAAATATCGGCTATTTGATTGTCAGTGTGAACATATTCAAGATGTATATTACCTTTTTCAATATTATCTCTAAGGAAATGATGACGGATATCAATATGTTTGGTTCTAGAATGATTTACTGGATGTTTAGAGAGATTTATTGCACTCGTGTTATCACAGTATATAATAGAATTCGATAAATGTATATCGAAATCTTGAAGTGTTTGTTGCATATATAGTACTTGAGTACAAGCTAGAGCCGCTGATATATATTCAGCTTCACATGTAGTAGTGAAACGCAATTTTGTTTCTTACTAAACCACGAGACAAGTGATTTTCCAATAAAATGACATGTACCACTTGTACTTTTTCTATCCGTTCGAGAACCTCCAAAATCAGCATCACTATACGATACTAATTCAAATGGACATTCAGTTGGATAAAAAAGACCAAAGTCTCTTGTGTTATTAAGATAACGAATTATACGTTTCACAGCTCGTAAATGCGATTCTTTTGGATTTGCTTGAAAACGAGCACATAAACAAACACTCATTATTATATCTGGACGACTAGCTGTGAGATAAAGCAGAGAACCAATCATGCTTCGATATAGCTTCTGGTCAACACTCTTACCATTTTCGTCTTTTTCAAGATGTGTAGTTGTACTCATAGGAGTTGGTTTACCAGATGCGTTTTCTAATCCGAAGCGTTTGATAAGACTTCCACAGTATTTTTCTTGATTGATAAAGATACCGTTTGAAAGTTGTTTGATTTGAAGTCCAAGAAAATATGATAGTTCTCCCATATGAGACATTTCAAATTCTTTTGACATAATATGAGCAAACTCCTTACAGAGTTTGTCGTTAGTTGAACCAAAGATGATGTCGTCTACATATATCTGGATAATATAATATCTTTATGAGAATGTTTAATAAACAAAGTTTGATCGACTTTGCCTATTTGAAACCCTGAGTTAACGAGATAGCTCCGTAATCGTTCATACCAAGCACGAGGTGCTTGTTTTAAACCATATAGAGCTTTCTTTAGTTTGTATACATGATCAGGATATTTTTCATGTACGAACAAGGGGGGTTGTTCGACATATACATTCTCTTTGATAAAACCATTTAGAAATGCACTTTTGACATCCATCTGAAAAAGTTTGAATTTATGATGACAAGCAAAAGATAATAGAATTCTAATAGCTTCTAGTCGAGCAACTGGTGCAAAAGTTTCTTCATAATCGATACCTTCTTCCTGATTGTATCCTTGTGCTACTAATCTTGCTTTATTTTTGGTGATATTTCCTTGTTCGTCAGCCTTATTTTTATAGACCCATTTAGTACCAATTACTGACTAATCAGTTGGTCTCGGAACAAGTTCCCAAACGTCATTGCGCTCAAACTGATTTAGTTCTTCCTGCATGGCAATGATCCAGTAATCATCTATAGCAGCTTCTTTTGGATTCTTGGGTTCGATATTTGAGAGAAAAGCGACATGACCCATTTGATTGAGTTGACTCCTTGTTCTGACATGTGATGTTATTTCACCTATTATATTTTGGGCCGGATGGTCTCTTAATATTCTTGGTGGTGATTGTAATTCACATATTTGAGGAGTATTCTCAATAATTATTTCTGAGTCAGAATCAGTATTTGAGATGATTTGATTATCAATGACTATTGATTCGTCATCATCTGATATTGTCTGAGGATGCTGATAAATTTCATCAAAAGAGACATGAAGTGATTCTTCAATAGTTTTGGTTCGTTTATTAAATATCCGATAGGCCTTACTTCGTTCCGAATAACCGACAAATATTCCTTCATCGGCTTTTGGATCGAATTTTCCAAGCTGGTCTTTCGTATTTAAAATAAAGCACTTAGAACCAAAAACTTTGAAGTATGAGATTTTGGGCTTTCTTTTGTTAAACAATTCATAAGGAGTATTCTTGGTAAGAGGTCTTATGGACACACGATTTTGATTGCTGACAACAAGCTAATGTTTGCTTTATGGCAACAGAAGATGAGGTACAAATTCCTACATTTGATGAATTACTTGATATTAATGCTGAATTGATAGTCAAATATAAAGACTTAAAACGTCAATTAAAAGTAGTCAAAGCAGATTTAAGTAGAGCAGAGTTTGAACGAGATATGTTAAAAGATGAGAAGAAAATATTAGAAGAAGAACTTGAAAATATTCAAGAATCATCATCTAATGTTGACTCTCAAATATCTCTTTTGAGTCAAGAAATAGAAGCTCAAAAAGAGAAAAATAATGCTCTCACTACTGAAAATCATGAACTTAAAGCAAAAGTCAAAATTCTAGACCTAGAAAAAGCTAGTTTACAAACAAAGTTTGATGACATTACTCAAAATGTTTCTAACTTTAACAAAGGTCGAGAAAATTTGACTAAAATCATTGAAAGTTCACAATCTATTTCAGATAAACAAGGTTTGGGATATAACAAACATGAAACTAAGAAACATCTTGGAAATAAAAGGAAGAAGAAAGTACAAAAAACTGAAACTAAGAAAAATCTTAGTTTATTATATTTCAAACCAAAACCAGTTGTGAAATTTCAAAAGAGAGATGTCAAGACTATCAAAATATGGGTTCCTAAAACAAATAATAATTTGATTAGGAACAAATACATTCAGCAATTCATGAATAATGTACATTTTAATAACAATTATATATATAAAGGGGATACCGGACCCAAATGGGTTTGGACTCCTAAGACCTAACTCTTAGGACCCTATAAAAAGTGGGTACCATGAACTTAATTCTATGTTTGCAGGTCCCACTGAAGAAAAGAGGAAAGTGGATATTGGACAGTGGTTGCTCAAAGCATATGACGGGAGACAAGAGCTTACTAACAAATATTAAATACTCAGATGGTGGCTCAGTCACTTTTGGAGACAATTCAAAAGGTTATATCATCGACAAAGGCGATGTGAGCAATTGTGGTACATTTAACTTACCTCTTATTACTAATGTCATGCTAGTTAAAAATTTAAAACACAATTTACTTAGTATTAGTCAGTTATGTGACAAGGGTTTTATAATTTCCTTTTCAAATAATAAGTGTAGTATTTTAGATAAAGACCATAATTTGGTTTTTGAAGGTTATAGAGACAGAAATATATATATTCTAAATATGAATATTAGTCATAATTCAGATATGTGTCTTATGGCTAATGACAATGATCCATGGCTATGGCACAAACGTTTCTGTCATATAAACTTCAGAAATATTGACAAGCTAGCCAAAAACAATCTAGTTAGAGGACTACCCAAAATGAGTTTTAAAGTTAACAACATTTGTGATGCATGTCAATTAGGAAAATTGACCAAATCATCGTTTAAATCCAAGAAAGTCATATCAACATTACAACCGCTTGAGTTACTGCACATGGATTTATTTGGACCTACTAGAGTTCAATCAATAAATCACAGTCAATATGTGCTTGTAATTGTTGATGATTTCTCTCGTTATACATGGACAATTTTCTTAAAAAATAAAAGTGATACTTTCGATCATTTCAAATCTTTCGTCAAAAGAATTCAAAAATCAAAAGGGATTAAAGTTAAAAATATAAGAAGTGATCATGGCGGAGAGTTTGAAAATAATGAATTTGAACATTTTTGTACAAAGAAAGGTATATATCATAATTTTTCGTTTCCCAGAACTCCACAACAGAACGGAGTAGTAGAACGAAAGAACCGAACTTTACAAGAATGTGCAAGAACATTATTAAATGGAACCACCTTACCAAAACACTTCTGGGCAGAAGCTGTTGCAACTGCCTGTTATGTTTTAAATCGTGTGTCCATAAGACCTCTTACCAAGAATACTCCTTATGAATTGTTTAACAAAAGAAAGCCCAAAATCTCATACTTCAAAGTTTTTGGTTCTAAGTGCTTTATTTTAAATACGAAAGACCAGCTTGGAAAATTCGATCCAAAAGCCGATGAAGGAATATTTGTCGGTTATTCGGAACGAAGTAAGGCCTATCGGATATTTAATAAACGAACCAAAACTATTGAAGAATCACTTCATGTCTCTTTTGATGAAATTTATCAGCATCCTCACACAATATCAGATGATGACGAATCAATAGTCATTGATAATCAAATCATCTCAAATACTGATTCTGACTCAGAAATAATTATTGAGAATACTCCTCAAATATGTGAATTACAATCACCACCAAGAATATTAAGAGACCATCCGGCCCAAAATATAATAGGTGAAATAACATCACATGTCAGAACAAGGAGTCAACTCAATCAAATGGGTCATGTCGCTTTTCTCTCAAATATCGAACCCAAGAATCCAAAAGAAGCTGCTATAGATGATTACTGGATCATTGCCATGCAGGAAGAACTAAATCAGTTTGAGCGCAATGACGTTTGGGAACTTGTTCCGAGACCAACTGATTAGTCAGTAATTGGTACTAAATGGGTCTATAAAAATAAGGCTGACGAACAAGGAAATATCACCAAAAATAAAGCAAGATTAGTAGCACAAGGATACAATCAGGAAGAAGGTATCGATTATGAAGAAACTTTTGCACCAGTTGCTCGACTAGAAGCTATTAGAATTCTATTATCTTTTGCTTGTCATCATAAATTCAAACTTTTTCAGATGGATGTCAAAAGTGCATTTCTAAATGGTTTTATCAAAGAGAATGTATATGTCGAACAACCCCCCTTGTTCGTACATGAAAAATATCCTGATCATGTATACAAACTAAAGAAAGCTCTATATGGTTTAAAACAAGCACCTCGTGCTTGGTATGAACGATTACGGAGCTATCTCGTTAACTCAGGGTTTCAAATAGGCAAAGTCGATCAAACTTTGTTTATTAAACATTCTCATAAAGATATTTTAGTTATCCAGATATATGTAGACGACATCATCTTTGGTTCAACTAACGACAAACTCTGTAAGGAGTTTGCTCATATTATGTCAAAAGAATTTGAAATGTCTCATATGGGAGAACTATCATATTTTCTTGGACTTCAAATCAAACAACTTTCAAACGGTATCTTTATCAATCAAGAAAAATACTGTGGAAGTCTTATCAAACGCTTCGGATTAGAAAACGCATCTGGTAAACCAACTCCTATGAGTACAACTACACATCTTGAAAAAGACGAAAATGGTAAGAGTGTTGACCAGAAGCTATATCGAAGCATGATTGGTTCTCTGCTTTATCTCACAGCTAGTCGTCCAGATATAATAATGAGTGTTTGTTTATGTGCTCGTTTTCAAGCAAATCCAAAAGAATCGCATTTACGAGCTGTGAAACGTATAATTCGTTATCTTAATAACACAAGAGACTTTGGTCTTTTTTATCCAACTGAATGTCCATTTGAATTAGTATCGTATAGTGATGCTGATTTTGGAGGTTCTCGAACGGATAGAAAAAGTACAAGTGGTACATGTCATTTTATTGGAAAATCACTTGTCTCGTGGTTTAGTAAGAAACAAAATTGCGTTTCACTATCTACATGTGAAGCTGAATATATATCAGCGGCTCTAGCTTGTACTCAAGTACTATATATGCAACAAACACTTCAAGATTTCGATATACATTTATCGAATTCTATTATATACTGTGATAACACGAGTGCAATAAATCTCTCTAAACATCCAGTAAATCATTCTAGAACCAAACATATTGATATCCGTCATCATTTCCTTAGAGATAATATTGAAAAAGGTAATATACATCTTGAATATGTTCACACTGACAATCAAATAGCCGATATTTTCACTAAACCATTACTTGAATCTAGTTTTATTAAACTACGAAGAGAGCTTGGCTTAGTATCTCGGAAAGATCTAGAATAGAATAAGTAACCTTCAAACTTAGGCTATATATTTTTCAAATAATTCTTAAATTTCAGCCTATAACAAACTATACCTATTTTTATAACTTTTTTTATGCATCATTGTTTTTGTTTACGGCTAATTATCTCTAACAAATCCTATCCTCAAGTTCATTGGCAAACTTTTTTTCTATATAAACGTTTGAAAAATACACTTTCATTCATTCACCTTCTTGCTGAAAATTATAAATCATCTTAAACAAGCTACCATGGCACACATTTGCGACAAATGCGCAGAGGAATCTCATATTTCTATCACAAGCTCGGAGTCAGAGGAACAATACTCTCCGACTACACCGAAACAAAGGCCGGAATGCCCTCACCATTGTTTTCACACACCTGGCCATACTCCAACATCCAAGCGTGCAAAGAAAGCACTATTTTGCTCTCCACGCACGAAGGCACAAATCGATGAGATACATCACTACCAAAAGCATCAAATCGACCTACAGAGACAATTGCATTATGGACAAAACCAACTCTATCATGAACAACAACGTATGTCGGCACGTTTATCCGTCTTAGAAAGAATGGCATCGTTCTTCTGCGGATCAAACAAGCACGATGTTCATGAACCAATGCCATGCAGGCCATCGACTTCAACGACTCCAAACTCTTGGGATAGAAATTATAACGAAAACGAAGGAGCTCGAAATAAGTGGAGTCCGTGGGCTAAACGCATTGAAAACGACAAGAATTCTAATAACAACTCACCTTCTCATTAGAATTCCATAATGTATATTGTTTTGCTTTCATATATAATTCTTGTAATACAGTATATTTTTGCAATAATAACATAATATATAATATATTCATTCGACTCGTTTTCAAAATTTTTGCCAAATTCTGCATTTTTGCACACAGAGCCAAACCGGTCGACCCCCTGAAATATGACCGGTCGACTGTTTTGCTCTCGGGTTGAAAACGGTCGACCGGCCATATGCAGGCGGTCGACCGGTCGGCAGTTATTCTTTTTTTTATATACTTCACGTATATATTTTGCCACCAACCCTCTTTACTTTCTACTCTCTACTGAAAACTTTCCCATTTCCAAACCCTAGTTCATATTCTCAAGCTTCACAAACTCTCAAATTCTCTTCAATGGCTCCTCCTCAGAAGAAATCAAAGAAAAGAGCAACATCAGAATCTTCTTCTCTTACTCTCTCTGCTAGAAAATGGCTAGAATCTCCGGTTGCAGTAACTAGATGGAATCAAATGACAAATTACAAGTTCCATCCGGGCTCATTCATCAAATTCGACGATTTCACTGCATACGGTATTCAAAGATTAGCAAATAGATCTCGTATCTCTCCTCTTATTGATTTTTCTGTAAATAGCGTACAAATTAATCATTTGATGATTAAGCTATTTTACGCGAATATGAATTTAGAGGAATATACACCGGATAATCCAAATGGAGTTATTTGGTCAGTAGTATGTGGCAAACGAATCTATCTCACTTATGATAGAATTGCTTCTATTTTGGGAATACCGAATAGAGGTGAAGAGTTTTCATCGACATTTTGTGAAGTTTTCACCCGGAATAGTACGAGTCATAAATTTATAGAATATGATAGTAACGGCACCAAATCGATTGGGCTACGACCGACTGCAAGGTTGTTACACCATGTCCTAATGCACTCTCTATTTCCTCGATTAGGAAACTATGATGCCGTTTACAAAGAGAATTTCAAGGCTCTTTATGCTATCTACTGTGATATCGAAATAAATTGGGTTCACATGATTTTCGATGAAATTCTTAAGGTAAATAACTCTACTCGTCCACATTTCTTCTATAACGAGTATATTATGCGTATGTTGCTTGCATGTGGAGTCACACCCCCGGATTCGGCATATTCTACACCAAAGAGTATTGACTCCACTACTATCAAACGGATGAAGCTTCCTCCTCCATATGTTCATATTATGCCTTTCGAACAATGGCAACAACGCGATACTCAAGAACAACAAGCTCCACCATCTCATCGTCGTTCTGAAGATGTTAGATTATTGAAATCTAAATCATCTACAAGAGAATCTCTTGAAACCATCGCTCGGAATCAATTTTTACTTGAATCAAGACTAAAACGAATGGATTCGAAAATTGATAGATGATTCAATAAGGTAAAGTCATTCTTCGGCGCTATATGGGATGCTATATCATGTAGCACATCCGTCTCGACCCAACATCAAGACCCCGGAAAACGTCCGGCTCCTCCAACTTTTACTTGGTCGACATCCGAGGAATCCGGTGGTACAAGCGGACAAGGTCGTGGGGACAATGACGATGATGATGACGATGACGATGACGACGATGATGATGATGATGATGATGAGGAAGAGATTCAGTCGGAATAAAGTTAGTTTGTTTTTCTTTTCATTTCTTTAAAAACATCTATGGCACTTGTACTAAATAGTGTCCATCTTTTTATTCGTAGTAGACTATGACTTGCATTGTACTTCATCAAAACATCCTGTGTTTGAATGTATGCATTGTTCTCTTTGGTTTATATTTTCTATTGTTTACTCCTTTTTGTCGATGACAAAGGGGGAGAAAGGTGCTAATAATTGTTTGCAGGATGAAAGGAGCTAATAATTGTCTGCAGGAAATCACATATTCAGGGGGAGATTCTATACTTCAGTTTTTATATTGTCATCAATCAAAAAGGGGGAGAATGTTGAGTCACGGCTTCTATGAAGATTTTGATTGCTGACAACAATATTAAAGCGATCGACAAATCAAGACCTACATATGGTACTCTAGATTATAGGTTGATTATTTGATGTTATAATAGTAATAAAATTGTCAAAATCTATCCTCAAATAATCATGCACAAAATATAATATATATATATACACATTTATATAGGTTGTGCACTTTATTGTGCAATTTAACAGAGACCGGTCGACCGGTCCAAATATAGGCGGTCGACCGTTCCTGTTGGATGTGCACAATAAACGTGCACACATGCACATAACGACTATATTTTTAAAAACCTGTCTACCGGTTAGTTTTTGACCTGTCGACCGTTTTTAAACAGAGAGCAACTTCTTCCAAAAGACACATCCTTCTTCAATGGTTGCGTCTCTTCTTCTTCATCAATAATCATAACTTTTGACTGCAACTTTTCACCAAGGGTTATAACTATTTTCTCTCTATAAATACACATCAATATGATTGATTATAACAACAAGTTTTATTAAAAATTATATATGCTTTCTATGAAGATTTTGATTGCTGACAACAATATTAAAGCGATCGACAAATCAAGACCTACATATGGTACTCTAGATTATAGGTTGATTATTTGATGTTATAATAGTAATAAAATTGTCAAAATCTATCCTCAAATAATCATGCACAAAATATAATATATATATATATACACATTTATATAGGTTGTGCACTTTATTGTGCAATTTAACAGAGACCGGTCGACCGGTCCAAATATAGGCGGTCGACCGTTCCTGTTGGATGTGCACAATAAACGTGCACACATGCACATAACGACTATATTTTTAAAAACCTGTCTACCGGTTAGTTTTTGACCTGTCGACCGTTTTTAAACAGAGAGCAACTTCTTCCAAAAGACACATCCTTCTTCAATGGTTGCGTCTCTTCTTCTTCATCAATAATCATAACTTTTGACTGCAACTTTTCACCAAGGGTTATAACTATTTTCTCTCTATAAATACACATCAATATCATTGATTATAACAACAAGTTTTATTAAAAATTATATATGCTTTCTATCTATTCTCTGAATTCACTTTCACTTTCTGATGAAGATGACTCTGAATCATCCCATGTTACTGAGAAGGCTCGTTTCTTTGATTTGTCCTTCTTATATTTGAATTTTTCATTTTCTGACTTTTTATTTTGTTCTGGACAATCCTTCTGCATGTGTCCCTTTTTATGGCAGTTGAAACATTCTATAGCAGATGAAGATGGTTTATTTGATCCAGGTTTCCTTTTATTGTAGCGACTGGCTTTTCGATATTTTAGGAATTTTTTGAAACCTTTAGCAATGAACGCCAAATCTTCACCTTCAGAATCTGATTCATTTTCATTTTGCTCAACATGATATGCTACATTTTTCTTTTCTTCTTTCTGTTCTTTTCTAGCCTGCAAATTTGCTTCATAGGACATTAAATTTCCTATCAATTCATCTGGCTTCATGACGGAAAGATCATTAGCTTCTTCAATTGCTAATACTTTTCCTTCCCATTCATTAGTCAGAGAATGTAGGACTGTTGAAACAACATCAAAATCAGAATACTTTTGTCCTAACCCAATAAGTGCATGGTGAATAGTTTGAAACCGTGAATACATGTCATTGATTGTTTCATTTGGTTTCATTTTGAAATTTTGAAATTGACTTTTCAGCATGGCTATTTTGGCTTGTTTAACCTTGTTAGTACCTTCATGAGTGATTTTTAGCGTTTGCCAAATTTGATATGCAGTAGTGCAGATACTAACACGGTTATATTCATTTTGGTCTAATGCACAGAACAACATATTTATTGCTCTTGCATTTACGGCTGCTGCCGTTTTCTCAGCCACAGTCCATTCTGAATAATCAGTTGTTGGATTTACTATTTCTCTTTGAGTAGCATTCCAAGCATCATAGCTACTTGATTGCATAAAGAATGACATACGTGTTGCCCAATAACTGTAGTTAAGACCATTGAAAAATGGAGGTCTTTGTGTCGATTGCCCTTCTGTGTAAGTGGTGTTTTGAGAGCTAGTACTTGCGTTATTTGCCATATTACAAGAATATATCAAATAACTGTGTTACGGTTATATGATGACCTGCTCTGATACCAAATGAAAGTGCGGTGTGTATACAATTATATGTGCTAATATAGTATACACGGATCGTGTAATATGGATTACAATACAAATGCAGAAATAGATGATAATAGCATTGTAAATAAAAAATAGAAAAATCACACCAGAGATTTTTATACTGGTTCGGAGCACCGTCCTACGTCCAGTCCCAGACTTCTATCTGGATTTTCACTATTAACTACCTCGCTTCACCCGGAGGAACAGGTTTACAATACCCGAACAGCCGAACGGGATTTCACGCCTCTAATATACTGAGGACTTCAACACTTGCCTCTTACAACACTGAGGACTTCAACACTTGCCTCTTACAACACCGAGGACTTCAACAAAAACAATTACAGTTGTTGTTGACAACTTGTGCTCTTGTAAACACGGATTTGTCACTTGTAGTACACTCTTCCTATAATCTTATCCTCAAATTGTGAATGATGTTTGTGAAGATTATGGAATTTATATTGCTTATTGAATCAAAATATATTGAGATAGTGTCAATGATTCAATAAGGAATGAAAGTAGTTTAGAGCTTTTTGAATGCAAGTGAATTCAGAGAATAGATAGAAAGCATATATAATTTTTAATAAAACTTGTTGTTATAATCAATGATATTGATGTGTATTTATAGAGAGAAAATAGTTATAACCCTTGGTGAAAAGTTGCAGTCAAAAGTTATGATTATTGATGAAGAAGAAGAGACGCAACCATTGAAGAAGGATGTGTCTTTTGGAAGAAGTTGCTCTCTGTTTAAAAACGGTCGACAGGTCAAAAACTAACCGGTAGACAGGTTTTTAAAAATATAGTCGTTATGTGCATGTGTGCACGTTTATTGTGCACATCCAACAGGAACGGTCGACCGCCTATATTTGGACCGGTCGACCGGTCTCTGTTAAATTGCACAATAAAGTACACAACCTATATAAATGTGTATATATATATATTATATTTTGTGCATGATTATTTGAGGATAGATTTTGACAATTTTATTACTATTATAACATCAAATAATCAACCTATAATCTAGAGTACCATATGTAGGTCTTGATTTGTCGATCGCTTTAATATTGTTGTCAGCAATCAAAATCTTCATAGAAGCTGTGACTCAACAGTTGACAGCATTCACCGCAATGTTCTTGGCTAGTGTGGGTATAGAGGTGGGGTGTCACAGCTTGGTATCAAAGCTAAACTTCGGAACAATATGGAATATTATAACAAGGATCATCGTCCTAAGTCCATCTTAGGAGTCGTGCTTTAGGATTTAATTCGAGTCTTCGTACCGATTCATCCTATTTTCCTTATGATTCCTTGTTTATCTATCAAGATTGCTTGATCATCAATTTGGTGAATAACCTTTTTCTTCTTCTTCTTTCTTTCTAAAGGAAGAGAAATGTCTAGACCAGGCCTCCCCAAAGCCGTGCCATCTAGCACTCCACCCCAGGATGGAGTTTTTATGACTGCTCAACAGCTTCTTGATTTAGTGACGAATGCTCAAGCAGCTGGAGCTAACCCGGAACCTACTCACCCAAAGTCGGGATTTGCACGCTTGTGCAGCGATTACACTAATTTGGGTGGGGAGCCATTCAAAGGTTCCGAAACTGTTATTGAAGTACAGGCTTGGCTAAGGTCATGCGATCGAATCTTTTCTCGCATGAATCTTATTGACCTTCACCGAGTTCAGGTGGCCTCTAGTATGCTCCGAGAAAGAGCATTGGACTGGTACGAGCTTCTTATTTCTGAGATTAATGAAGCGGATCTCACCTGGGAGCAATTCCGAGAATGCTTCGAGTTAAAATTCGTACCAGAAGCATAGAAAGTGACATTGGCTCGACGATTTATAGACCTTGTTCAAGGTGAGTCCTCCGTGACTGATTACGTCGCCTCCTTCGAGTCGCTTTCCAAATATGGGGTTGAATACATCAACACCCCTCTGAAGAAGAATCAGAGATTTGTTTATGGCTTAAACAAAAATCTCAAGAAGCCATTACTTCTAAAGTTAGAAGTTTCTTTTGATCAACTCGTTGATATCGCTCTTCGACTTGAAGAGGCGGATAAGGAGGGTGATGTTGAAGTGGTGGGAGCTAAACCAAACTTCAACAACAAAAAGAGGCCAAACAAATTTAAAGGTCCTTATCCCAATAAGAAAGGGAAGCAAGCAACCTCCGTGGCAAAGACTTCTTCCTTTGGCCATGGGGAATGCTATAATTGTGGTTCGAAGGACCATTATGCGAACAAGTGCCCAAAGTCTCTCTCTTGTCGCTGCTGCAAAGTTCCCGGTCATGCTATATCTTCATGCCCCAAGCTTCAGGGCAAGAAGGAGGGAAAGTTAGATGTTGCTCAAGCCCCTGGCAACACATCTCGTGGTCAAGGTGTGCCTCATTCTATCCTTGATGGAATTATTTTATTTCGTGATCATCCTATTCGAGTTCTTTTTGATACGGGTGCGTCCCATTCTTTTATATCAAAAGAACTTGTTGATGCTTTTTCTTTGGATGTTTTGTGTTTAATGACTTCTTTGAGAATTGCGAATCCGGTTGGTGGATCCGCAACAATCAGTTTATTGTGTAAAGATGTCGAGATTATTTTGTGTGATTTTTCTTTCCGAGCCGATTTGCATGTCATGCGTTATTTAGGCTTTGGAATGATTTTGGGAATGGATTGGCTTAACCGTTATGAAGCTCATATCCTATGTCCTGAGCGGACTATTCATCTTCGACATCCTCAATCTGTTAAGCAGATTTCTATTAATCTTCAAGATTCAGTTTCCAGCTTGGTCGCATCTTTATATTCTTTAAATCCTCGTGATGACGATGATGATGATGATGAGGGTGATATTATTTCTCTTATTCACGTCGTTCGTGAATTTTCCGACATATTCGAACCCGTTTTAGGATTACCACCTAAGCGAGCAATTGAGTTCAGAATTAATCTTATTCCTGGAGCTCAACCTATCACTCGTCCTCCGTATCGTATGTCCAATAAAGAAAACGAGGAGATGCATAAGCAATTATCCGAATTGGAGACGAAGCAATTTATTCGCTCTAGTTCCTCGCCTTGGGGAGCTTCGGCTATTTTTGTGAAGAAATCTGATGGTATACTTAGGCTTTGCGTTGACTACCGCAAGCTTAATGATCTTACTATCAAAAATAAATATCTTTTACCTCGGATTGATGATCTATTCGATCAGCTTAGTGGTGCTAAGGTCTTTTCACAATTAGACTTAGCTAGTGGATTTCATCAGCTTCGTATTGCAGAGGATAGTATTCCATTTACCTCGTTCCGTACTCGTTATGGATCTTATGAATGGCTTGTCATGCCATTTGGTTTGACGAATGCTCCGGCGTATTTCGTTGACCTTATGAATAGAGTTTTCAAAGACTTCCTCGACCGGTTTGTTCTTATCTTTATCGATGATATTCTTGTGTATTCTAAAACCGAGGAGGAGCATGAAAAACATCTTCGGATTGTGTTGGAAACTCTTAGGAGTAATCAATTAAAGGCGAAATTTTCTAAATGCCATTTTTGGCAATCTCGGGTAAAGTTCCTTGGTCACATTATTTCCAAATCCGGAATTTCCGTGGATCCTTCAAAGATTGAAGCGATTCAAGATTGGAAGAGACCGGAGAGTGTGACAGAGATTCGTAGTTTTCTCGGATTGGCGGGCTATTACCGTCGTTTTATCAAAGACTTTTCTAAGATTGTCGTACCTTTCACTAGCTTGACTAAGAAAGGTGTTAAATACATTTGGTCGGACAAATGTGAAGCTTCTTTTCAGAAATTAAAAGACCTCCTTTCTGATGCTCCTATTCTTGTTATTCCCGAGGGGAATCAAGATTTCGTTGTTTATACCGATGCTAGTCGCGTTGGTTTGGGTGCCGTTCTTATGCAAAGAGAACGTGTTATTGCTTATGCTTCTATGCAATTGAAGCCTGCTGAGACTAGATATGCCACTCATGACTTAGAGCTCGCGGCTATTGTTTTCGCCCTTCGTATTTGGCGTCATTGTCTTTTAGGAGAGAAATTTGTTCTTTATACCGATCATAAGTCCTTGAAGTATTTATTCTCTCAAAAGGAACTTAATTCGCGTCAACAGCGTTGGCTCGAGTTCCTTGCACCTTATGATCTTGATATTCTTTATACTCCCGGTAAGGGTAATCGTGTCGCCGATGCTCTTAGTCGTAAACAACAAGCTGTTGTTTCTATGATGATATCTGAATGGAATGATCTCGGGATATTATCCTCTTGTGAGATTCGAGACCGTGTCTCCGATTTATGTTCATCACTTGTGTTATGTAGCCTTGAGGTTCATCCTTCTCTTTTAGACCGCATTCTTGAAGCTCAAAGGCTAGATCCCGAATTGGCTCTTCTTGGCCAAAGTATTAAGGATAAAATTGATATTGAAGGTTTGAAAGACTTTAATATCGATTCTCGTGGCGGCATTCGGAAATTTGGTAGACTTATCGTGCCAAATATTAGTGATCTTCGTAAAGATATTTTAGAAGATTCTCATCATTCTAAATTTACCATTCATCCCGGTAGTAGTAAAATGTACGCGGATATGAAGCGACTTTATTATTGGGAGGGAATGAAACTTGACATCGCTAACTCCGTTAAGCGTTGCATGACTTGCCAACTCGTTAAGGCCGAACATCAAAGGCCCGGTGGGTTATTGCAACCTTTAGAAATTCCAGTTTGGAAGTGGGACCAAATTTCCATGGATTTTATAGATGGCCTTCCCCGTTCTCGTTCGGATCATGATAGCTTATGGGTGATCGTTGATAGACTTACTAAATCCGCCCATTTTATTCCCGTTCGGTCTAACCGAACCGTTCCTCTTTTGGCCAAACTCTTTATCAAAGAAATTGTTAAATTTCATGGAGTTCCTACTTCTATTGTTAGTGATCGTTATCCATTGTTTACTAGTGGATTTTGGAAGAGTCTTCAAAAAGCTTTAGGAACGAAGCTTAATTTTAGCACCGCTTATCACCCCCAGTCCGATGGACAAACCGAGCGTGTGAATCAAACTCTTGAAGATCTTCTTCGTGCTTGTGTGCTTGATTTCGGTGGAAGTTGGGAAGATCATATTTCTCTTGTTGAATTTTCCTATAATAATAGCTTCCAATCTAGTATTGGTATGGCACCTTTTGAGGCACTCTACGGAAGGCCATGCCGATCTCCTTCTTGTTGGCTTGAGACCGGTGAGAAGCTGGTTTTAGGTCCAGATTTTATTCGTGATTCCACAGAAAAGATTGACCTTATTCGTCATAGGATGAAAGAAGCCCAGAGTAGACAAAAATCCTATGCCGATAATCGAAGAAGGAAATTAGAATTTTCTGTTGGAGATTCTGTTTTTATTCGTGTTTCACCAATGAAAGGTGTTGTGCGTTTCAGTCGCTCGGGAAAGTTAGCGCCTCGATATATTGGGCCATTTCCTATCACTGAACGTATTGGTTCCATGGCTTATCGCCTTTTATTACCGGCTCAATTTTCTGCTATTCATGACGTGTTTCACGTTTCTCAATTACGGAAGTGCCTTCGAGATTCCGATTCTATTCTTGAGCCCGGTGTTGTGGAAGAGATTGAAGTTTCGCCTAATTTAACTTATGAGCAACAACCTATTCGTATCATTGCTTTGGAAGTCAAACGACTTCGCAATAAAGATGTTCCGCTTGTTAAAGTTCAATGGTCTTCAAATCCTAAGGATTGTTCTTGGGAGTCTACGGAATTCATCGAGCGATCACATCCGGACTTGCTTTCCCGTGCTCTTTAAGGTGAACCTTTTATTTCAAATTTCTTTTGTGTTGAATATGCTTTTATGGTTGTTACTTTATGTTCTCTTCTTAAATATTGCGTGGACGCAATTTCTTTAAGGAGGGGAGTCTGTAACAACCCGCATATTTATCGATTTTATATTTAAATATTTTATCGTTAGTCGGATTTTAGTCCGAAAAGCTACTTTTTGCATACGGTCGAATTAGGACTCGGGACCACTCCCATTGAGTTTAAAATGCCGTTTGCGACCTTTTTGAGTATAAGCTTCGATATGTTTGGAGAAAGTTGATTTTTGCTACTTTTCACTTTGGGTTTGGTTTTGGGCTTAGCCCTATGTTAACTTATGCTCAAATCTGAGCCACTCTTCCCTATTCACCCTCATTCTCTTCTCTTTTCAGTTTTTAAAGTATTAATGGTAGGAGAGATTGGAAATTAAAACTCCAAAACCCTAGTTCCTTTTGCAACTTCAAACTCCTAGCTCCAAATTCAAGAGAACCCATTGGTAAGCATTCTCTTCTTCTTCTCCAACTTATTCTCTTACCAATTTCAGAAATTCCTAAACCTAATTTTGGGAATGATCTTGTTTTGAGCATAGATTCAAGCTCATTTGGGTTGTGTTGAAGAGAGGTTGATTCTCCCTTTGCTTTCAAGCTTCTTCTTGTTTGATTTTGTAAAAAGGTGAGATTTTTAATCTCACATCTAAGTCTATGAATTATCTTCGATTGTTAGGTATAAATTCCTAACACTTATTCTTGTGCAATTGCTTTTGATTTGGATTGCTTTTTGAGAATATTCCAATTTTAGTGTTTGAAATCCAAAATCCTTAAAAATCATAGTTTTGAGGTTCAAATGTGTTTTTGGTGATGCATCGAGGAGCCAATAGGGCCGGGTAGCCGTTAGGCATAATTCCCTAGTGTCCGTGCTCGTGCGGTTGCGAATCGGTGGAGGTTGCATATCAATTTATGGGCATCAATGTGCAGAGCATCAGGTTCGGCCGACCGACCCCCCTGGTCCGGTCGACCGACCTGCTGCCAAGTGCATAAGCACTCCCCTGTTTAAGGTTCGGTCGACCGAGTACAGTGTAGACGGTCGACCGACCTGCTGTCCCAAGAGTTTTCCAGAACAGGGTCCGGTCGACCGAGCTCTGTAGCCGGCCGACCGACCTGATGATTTTTTGCCTACTTCGCTTAGTTGCTTGAATTTCCAACTTAAATCGATTCGTGTTGTTTCCTATTTATTGTTATCAATTAATATGACTTTGATGACTCCTTTTTTTAGGGATTTTTGAATATCCATTTTGATGGATTCTTTATCGGTTTCGTTGGATTTTTTATTCACATCTCCGTATGTGAATTTTAGTGATTGATTGTTCCTACAATCTTCTTTGTGTTTTGTCACTTTAAAAATATAAAGGTTTTCTATACTAGTAGTAAATATCAAAACTCTTTCCTCAAACGATTTCAATACTATTTTAATACCAAATGCGTTTATAAAACCGTTTTCCAATCTATTAGTATATATAAACCTTTACCTCACTCGTATGAGAAATCTAATTAAACGACTTAGTAAAACAAGTGGTATGAAACGCTTGCGTTCACTTTGTTGGTTAATTCTTGGACTTGTTCGATTGAAACTCTTGTGACAATTTTCTAGTGGAGATCTACAATTTGTTCGTAAATATTTAAGTTAAGCTAGTGGTTATGGGACATGATGCTAAGCTCATATATTTACTAGCTTACTATAATCGACACTTCTCGTTGATCATGACGATCATCTTTGTGATTTAGACTAGCAATGTGTGATGTCTCTTTGTCTGCGAGGGAGACTAAACCCTGTTTTGTGGAGTTTCGACTCAATTTGGTAGGGTAGCAACCCATGGTCTTCGGGCCGTTTGTGGAGCTTCGGCTCAATTTGTGATGGTTAGCAACCATGGAATTAGCGTTCCGTTTGTGATACACGTATTGGTGGGCTTTATGCTCCCGTTTGTGATAGGCCTCCCCCCCTTTGTGATTTTTGGATTTCTTGAGATGATTTCTAGAATTTGTGCTTCACCAATTTTCGTGATTTCTATTGATAAGCCTTATCGATATTTGTGCATTGGTGAATTTGTGTGTCATTGACTTTAGTGATTTCTGGATTTCTTGTGTAGTCTTCTGGAATTTGTGTATCATTGACTTTTGTGATTGACATTGATATTATCGTCAATATTTATGGTTTGGTGAACGAAATAAGGAGTATGACGTTTCTTTGATTCTTGTGTAGATTTGGTGACATTGATTAATCTCTTGATGATTATCAACTAAGTATATATATATATCACAGCTTGGCATTGTGATTATTATGTGTTTAGTCATATCTCTTATTCTATATCGTTTCATCTGATATTTATAGTTAGACTGATCCGTTTATTATTTTCTTATTTAATAATACTCGGGTCAGACCGAGATGTTACAGGTGCTTCTGCTTGACTTCTCTCTTGGGATTGATTTCTTTGACTTTTGGTTAACTACTTAGATTAGTAGTTTTTGTTGTATACATTTGAGATATAGAGTGCATTATGTATACTTATTCTTTTGTGTAGTTCATGTAACTATTCTTTTGTGATATTGTGGATCTTTTTAGACCACTACTCTGATGTACACTTTTATGTGTAATATTCATATCTTATTCCGCCTTTGTGATATGAATTATATGTGACTGATTTATGTTATGTTTATTTCTATATTTGTTTCTGAAGATATTACAGCCACTGTGTAGTAGCTTTGAGTTTGTGTCGGTATGTCGGATTTCCCTCTTGATAAAGAAATGTATGTTATACTATCTGACATACCGATGCTCGCGCAAAGCAATTACACGGATGGTCGCTCCTCAACAGCCTTATTCTCCATGCTAGTTGACAGCATTCACCGCAATGTTCTTGGCTAGTGTGGGTATAGAGGTGGGGCGTCACACTGGGCATGTGATATTAACAGCCCAGTGTTTGTGTAAATATTGAAAACTCTGATGTATTAAATGTAAATTTACTGATACAACTTTCTTTGTATAAATGATATTATTTGATATTATATTTTGATCCGCTGCAAATGTGAGAATTTGTGTTTTGTTTCTATTTCTTCTTCTATCTCTTTCCTTCTTTCCTAACTATATGGAATTTTCGAAATCGAAAATCCCGGGCCGTTACATTTGGTATCAGAGCCAGGTTTAGCGAGAACCATGGCTCTGTTGGGTTTACTCATTAAGGATAGGGTCAGTGATACCCTAGAATGAGTTGAGTGTGTGTGTGTATGAGAGTGTACTTGTTATTTTCTTATAAAAAGAATTTAAAAAATGATTTTCATATAAGTTTATCTTTTGATATATAAAGAAATTAGTTGTTGATTATTGGAATTAAATAAAATAATGAGAATTAAGTGGTAATAGCAATACAACCAAATTGAAATTAAATGAATATAAGTTTGAATTGGAACTAAGTCCTGAATTTGTAGAAGTAGAAATAAGATAAAAATGAATTGGTATCCAGGTATGCTAATCTTGGGTATTATCATAAATGGTTATTGTGTTTAATAATGATTATTTGTTAATGAGTAAGAAAACGAAGTAAACTTTAAGATGAGTATAACTTATAAATTGAAGTGGGTTTTAAATTGAGAAGTTTTGAATCCTAAGTCTAGAAATATTTAAAATTGTTTTCAAAATGTTAAGAGAAATAATAAATAGTATTATTCAGAATATTTTGAGTGTGATCTTATTTTAAAATAAGAGTTGTTTGAAAGCTTTAAAGAAAACTGATTTGAATTAAAATCAAAAGGTGGTTTAAATTTTAAAATATGGCTTGGTGGGCCAAGAAGATAATATTATATATGTGTGGATATACATAATATCAAAGGTGATTTGAAATAAGGTGTTGAGTTTTTCCCTGAAGTGTGATATGAAAATCCAAAGTGATATAAGTCTTTGAACTTATAAGTAAGAAAGAATATTGATAGAAATTTGAAATTTGAAGTGGGAAGGTTATAAATGAGAAGTTTAAAATTTGAAATGCTAGTCAAATTGAGTAATGTTGACTGGAGTAAATTGAATTGAATTTAACTTAGAAGAAGTTAAATAAGTTTGAATGATCAGCCTGATTTGGAAATTTCAAGATGAAATTAAGATTTAATTTGGGAAGTTAAATGGTAGATTATTTTGGGAGTTTGTGTGATCTCAAAATGGGTTGAGATCTGAGAATTGAAAATGGATGAATATTTTAAAATAAATTGGATGATATCATCCTATTGTTATTAATAATCTTTAAACTGTGAATTGGATTTGTTTAAATAAATGAAGAAATGAAGTGTGGTAATATATCCATTATTGAGATAAAAGGGAAATTAAACTTTAATTTGAAATTAAGGATACGGAATTACTTTGAACTTAAGATTTAAATGTTTAAGATAAAATTTCAAAGATTTGGTTTCAAAATTGAAATTTGGTGATAAATCAAATTTCAAAGATTGAGCTGTTTAAAAAATAGGGATTTGAACTATTATTTGAACCTAGAAATAGGTTTATGGAGAAGTAAGGGCAATTTAAAATAGAATTTTGAATTTTGGATTAAGAATTAAATTGTTCAAAGACTTTGAAAATAAAGGATAATCGAGTTTAAGAGGTTAAACCAACATTTGAAAATCTAACTCGAATTTATATAATTCGAAATGGTTTAAAGTGGAGTTTAAATTGAATTGGTTCAAAATTAATTTGAATTAATTAGAATTGTGATTGAAGATGGATAAGTATAAAATTCAAATGGGTAATTTGAATTGGATTAATTTGAAATGAAATTGAAGTTGAATGAGTTCAAATTCAAATGGGAAGTTGATTTGAATTTGGGATGGGAATAAAAGATAACTTAATTTGAAATGAAATTGAAAAATTAATTGGAAATTGGCAATTGATTGGGAATTAAACGGTTTGGCTCTGAATTATTTTCAAATAAATTATTTTAATGTAAATTTTTTTAAATCTATTTTTCCTAGCTAATTACCATACAACTTTTTAAACCCAAAACTATCTTATTCTTATTTTACAATTACTTATTTAACTATTTTACAACTGTTTATAAACTAATTACTGTATTTCAACTATTTTATAACTAATTACTATTTATGACAATTTTACAATTGTTTAACCATTTTATAACTATTTTATAACTATTTTATCATTACTTAACTATTTTACAGCTATTTTAAAAACTAATAATTATTTTTCAACTGCTTCTCTATTTTAATTTTTTTTTCAAGCTATTTTCTATATTTAAGCTGTACAGAGATCAAACTGTTTATGATTAAATTTCCATTTGAGATAAGAATTGAGGTTATAATCCAAATGAGGATTTAAGGATTGTGAGTAAGGGAATGAAAATCAAAGTGAAGGTGAATAGAAAGAGAATTGATTTGGCTAATAACCAATAAAGATAAATATGTAGGATGTACGTATATTATTCTATTCGCATAATGATTTGATCCAGATTCGAGCATAGAATTTCGAGATAATATATCAATCCGAGTTGGGATTTTCCACTCGATTTTCAATGGAGAACCTGGATATGGATTGTTAATTGGTTCTGGATATTCTCTATCATAGTTATGGCTATGCAAAGAGAATAACGGTTTCTGCTCAAGAAACCAGATCTGAGTCCGCACTAGGAAGTCGGGTGGATGATACTAGTTTGGAAGTGAAATTATGTGATCGAGTAAGCGATCAAATTTGAAATTATGTACGAATGATATATGTACATCGTACGGGTTTGAATGAAATTGATATTGGAAATTTATGGATAAGAAATTTAAAATGATTTTTGAAATAAAGAGTATATTTTATGAAATATATGATGAAATAAAGTGGAAATTGGATATTTCTATAGTAGAAATTTACTTTATATAAGTAAGTATTATGGTTAATAACTTTATAAGAGTAATCAAATTTGAATATTTGATTTAGAATAAATAATTTTATATATCTTTGTTATATAAGATAAATCTCCCCTTGTTGAATCTATTGGCGGAAGAAAAGAATTTTTGAAAAGTATTTGAAGTATAAAAGGGAATTTGTACAAGTATGGAGTGATCAAAAGATTTCAAAGTTATATATATCTATATATATAAAAGTTCTTATGAGAATGATTTTGAGGAAAGGTTTTTGGAACCTATGGATTTGGAAAGGCTTTGGATTTTTGGGTAAAATCAATATTGGAATTTGAAAAAGCCTAATTTGAGAATTATCGATTTTGGAATAATCGATTTTGAGAAAGGAAATTTATTTAAGATTCATACTAGGTATATGATTTGGAAGATACTATAAGTTTATAGTATAAAGTGTTTTGAAAATGGCTCTGGGGAAAAAGACGCTCCCTTGAAATGAACTTCACAGGAGTACCATAAGTTGGTACTGCCCTGAGCCTCATAGGGAGAGGCTCTAAAGTTGATCCTGTGAGGAGTCCAGACAAACTATTCCTGAGGATTATTGGGTAGCGAAAGTCGAGGGCGCTGATGCCTACAGATACATTTGGGTTATGTTGTGACGACAGTGTAACTCGATGTCACTACGATCTACTGCAGACCATAGCGAAAGTCGTGTGTGCTACTGAGAGCCAACAGTCTACGTTTGATTTTACATCAGTAGACTGCAACCTATGGTGACATAGCGAAAGTCGAGAGGCCGTGAGAGCCTAAGGCTACATTGGGATTTGACTGATGTAGTCTGCGACCTATGTGGGAGTGGTGAAGTTTCATTTGACAGCGAAAATTGAGGGCGCCGATGCCTGTAGTTACATGGACTTTTGCTGTGATGACAACGTAACCTAGGATGTAACTGCGATCTGTGGCAGGTTCCATGACGTAATATAGGGGCACGGAGTGCCTACAGTTACATGGACTTTTTCTGTAATGGTAACGTAACCCATGATGTAACTGCGACCATGGATGGGGGTGATGATTTCCAAAGCATTCTCACCAAACAAGTTTCCTCGATTTCAAAAATGTTTTCTATATTTTCAGTAAAATTATTTTCCAAGTATTTTCACTTGGTGTTGGAAACGGGTCTGCTAAGTACTTATAGATTTTAAGTCTTATGCCCGATCAACGTATGACTGAATTTCTATAAGAACAAGGATGGACTAGTTGAGACATCGAGTTATAAAAGGTATTTTTATAAGATTATTTTTGTAATACTATATAGATTTTAAAAAGTGTTTTTTTTAATTATTTAATAAAAGGGAGCTTATAGTTTCCAAAATTAATTTAACTAATAAATAGTATTTTAATAAAATTCTAGCTTCGTTCCTTTTCGAGGATGAAAAGATTCAAAGAGGGGAGGAATGTGATAACCCGGATTTACGGGCATCAGATAATTAGATAATTATCTGATTTAACTATTGAAATTGCTCATTTATAAATTGAACAAATAAATGTGATAATCTCCTTTATAATTATTTAAAATTGATAAAGTTAATTGTTCTCAAAACAATAATAATAATGTGTTATTTTTATATATATATAAATGGATTTTAAATAGAATTGAAATTGTGTTTGTTTAAATATATATATTTATATGAGTTGATTTTAATTTGAATTTTAATTTGAAATTAAAAGAATAAATATCTTAAATTAAATTATAATATATATGTATGAATATCATTTTATTAGTATGTAATTTGATTTATATTATTTTCTTTAAAATATCATATTTATATAAATTAAGGAAAGTAATTACTAAATGGAAAATATTATAAATATATATATTTAAAACATTAATATATATACTAAATTACAAATGTAAATGTGTTGTTATATGCAACTTACAAATGCAAACAAATGTAAGTAGATTTTAACAAGTGTCTTTAACCTCCTTTTATTTTTCAAAATAATTAATAAATGAGAAAGAAATAAGTTATATAATCCTCTTCATTTTTCTCTATCATTTCTTTTGACAATTCATTTCCTAAAAAAAACTAAGGGAAACAGATCAAAAGCTTAAGGCTGAATTGTAAACCAGAGGAAGAAAAAAATATCACAGCCAAAGAATTCAATAGAAATTACAATCTCGTAATCAAACAAGATCAGCTCAATAAATCTGAAAGCAAACTAAGAATCAAAGTACAATTTCAAAGATCAAGCTTCGGGTCCAATCTCAACAACAACATATTTCCAGAATCAAGTTTCCAGTAATAGAGCATTTCAAGTTTTTAAATTTCAAAACTGTTCAGCTCTGTTCAACTGATTTCCAGGTGAGTAAACTCTTAAAAATCTGATTAACTGAATGTGCATGTGATTAACCCTTAAAGTATGATATGAACTATGCTATGCATGTTGTTCAAAATGATTTTTATGTATATATATGTGTCTTAGTGGTTGTGTTCATAACTGGAGCAGGCAGGCATACCTATGTTTAAATCATTACAGGCTTTAGACCTGTTTTAAAAATTCAAATCCTCCACTTAAATGTTTTTCTTTTGGGTCTTAATCTCTGAGTAAAATGTTTTGTATGTGAGCGACCTCAATTGTAAGACTTAATTCAAGAAAAATGTTTAGTGAGTATCTCAAGAAACCAAATATTACAGTAAAGAACAAGTCACTGTCAAAAATTTGATTTTTGAGTTTACAAGTTTTGATTGTATAATCGAATTATTCTATGAAATTGATGAATTTTAATAGTGATATGGTGATTTTTAAGTTAGTAGATGCCGAGGATTGTCGAGTTGAACGGCTTTGGTGTTTCGACCAAATTCCAATGATCGGAGTAATGGGGGTGGTTGTGCTCATTGCTGAAGGAGGATCGAGTGGCGGGAAGCCTAGGATAAATAATCACATGTTTTTCAGATCACCGGAGCAACCTGGCGACAGCGTTTTAGGGTTTTAAACCCTGTCTGAGTTGATGTCGAATTTGAAGTTCATATGGACTCGTCATCAGGTCGAACTTGATCGGAGGTAGGGAATGGCATCGAAGGATCTCGACGAAGTTCTAGTCATGGTGGCAGGGATGCTGATGGTTGGAGGTGGGCGAAGTAGGTTGTTTTGTGGTAGCGCTGTTTGTTCTAGGTATGGTGGGAATGTCGATTTCGTCTTATGGGATGATATCGGGTCTCTGGGTGACCAGATCAAAGGAGAGTGTCGTAGACAATGTGTGGGTGGTCGTAGCATCGGTCGGAGGGGAGCCGACATCGTGTGCGTGTGCACGAGTGGATGTTTGTGTCTGAAGTTGTTCTGTGATGTTGAGGAAGATGGAGTTTGGTTTTTGATCGGGGTGTGCTCGAGAAAATGTGAGGAGGACTCGAGTATGGCTTCGAGTAAATTTGAGTGGGTATGGTATGTTATCTTAGTTTTAAAGAAAAGTATAAGTATAAATGATGATCAGGTTTTGGAAACAAGATTTTTTTTTATAACAGGTTCAAGCAGATTTTTAAACAAGTTTCCAAAATTTAAATTAAATTAAAATGTTTTGAATGTAATTGTTTGGTTTTGTTTAGGATAAACAATTAAATTTAAAATCCCTAAGTATTTTCAAATGAAATTTTATGATGGAATTAAGAAGTATTTAAGATCACTATATTTAACTATTTTCAAATGAAATTTTATGATGGAATTAAGAAGTATTTAAGATCGCTGTATTTAACCTTAAACCAATTATAGTTCTTTAGTGTATGATTTCAAGCATTAAATTTAAACAAGATATAGGTGATGAGAGGAAATCAATTAAGGTAAATAGTCTATCTTGTTTAATTAAGGTATTATTTTATTAGGGTCAATTAATGCCAATAATTAAAGAAAGGGATAAAAAGATAATTACTTGGCAGGAGTAATTAAATGGATAAATACTGAATGAAATTATTTAAAGATTGATTTCTATAAGAAATTAAAGGATAATTAATGTGATAGATTGTTGGCTAAGTAGTTAATGTGATCAAATAATTAATGAGGTTGACTTAAAGGTTAATTATAATTAATTAAGGTTAATTAATCAGGGTAATTAATTAAGGTTGATAAATAATTAGAGGATAATTAATTAATAATTAAAGGTCAATTAATTAAGGATAATTAACCAATGGCATAATTACTTGATGAAAGTAATTAAGAGTTAGTTAATTTATGAGTGTGATTAATTAATGGATAATTAATCAATGTAAGTGATGATAAAATAATTAATTTGAGTAACTAATTAAGGATCAATGTAATTAATATGGATGGGTAGAGGTTAATTAATTTGCGTAATTAATTAAGAGTTAATTAATTATTGTAATTAAAGGAAATCAGACAAAGGTGATTAATTAAGATGGATAGTTAAAGGATGATTAATTAATTGGATTGAAATTAATTAATGATTTAGTAAGCAGGATTTTAAGGTGATTGAAGTAATTAATTTAATTTATTTAAATTAATTAGAAATGGTGTGAATAGTTAATCTTTCTTGTGAATGATTGGTTGATATTTCTGATATGAAATGATTGTGACATGATATGTTTGGTTTAAACAGTGATAATGTGATTGTCTATGGACAATAAATTACTGTGGAAAAGTGACACCCTATATTTAAAGTTTGAATTGTATTTCATTTAAATAACTTGGGATAAGATGGTATTGAATTCGAAGAGGCCGAGGTCGGGTATTAGTAGATACTCGAACCCACTTCGATTTATAACCTATAATGATTCTTGATAAACTGATATGTGGAAACAATAGGCTGAAATGGAATGATTTAAATGAATGGGCCATTTAAAACTAAGTAAAGGTACTTAGGGATTGATTGTGAATATAAGTGTTGATCATAGTAAATTGTGATCTTGTAGTGATGAACGAGTTACCCCGAGTTTTAAGTATATTTTGTGCATTAGTATTTCTTGGTAGATGGGTTTACTCACGCTAGTTTCCAGCCTGATCTGGGTGTTACTTTGACGTAATGCTTGGGTCAAGCCGAGTATTACAGATTTTCAGGTAAGGCCGTTCTGAAGCTCAGAAGGCGAGCTGGATGGCAGGAACGTATGGAGAGTATTCCGTTGTGTATATGTCGTAGATTGTATGGGCATGTGATATTAACAGTCCAGTGTTTGTGTAAATATTGAAAACTCTGATGTATTAAATGTAAAGTTACTGATACAGCTTTCTTTGTATAAATGATATTATTTGATATTATTTTTTGATCCGCTTCGGATGTGAGAATTTGTGTTTTGTTTCTATTTCTTCTTCTATCTCTTTCCTTCTTTTCTAACTATCTAGAATTTTCGGAATCGAAAATCCCGGGTCGTTACACTGTAGGCAAAAATTTGTAAAATATCTAAAACAACATCATAACACATCAAATCACCACTTTCCACCTTAACTCCACCACTCCCTCCTCCCTTATTATTTGGCTATGCTCTCCCACCCCATTTACATCGTCTCCATCACTTCCCTTATCTCTTAAGGCGTGCACTTAGATGAGAATGTGGACTAAGGTGGAGATATGTCATCATTAGCTTAGATTTCCTTAAGAAAATATCATGATATTTTGTTTGATTTACTATTAGTAATTTTTAGATGTAAATGTAATTCTTATGTGCATGTATGTGTACGTGGATGTATATATGTATATGTGCACATGTATGTTAAATATAACACATAACGTTGCACAACTTCCTCTTGTCAAATTGTTAGGAATCCTGTATCCGATTTTCGATCACATTTTTACTTCTTAGTTAATATACATACATATATATATATATATAATTTAAAAATAACATTTCTTTTATTGTATGATAATCAAAAGGGCCTTATTTGATTTTAAAACAATTATTAAATCATTTAAACTCAATCTAAATTCAAAAATCAATTAAAAACGATGACATCATTGATGATGTCATTAAAACATTTTATTTTCAAAAATAAAATAAATAATTTTTATTACATATTCTTCCTAAAATGGAGAAATAAGTGTATGTAAAAAGAAATCGTGCACGACTTCTAAGGTAAAAAGCTATTTATCGATAAACGATTTTTGATTATATTTCCGATATTTTTCCGACGAAAATCCAAAATCCTTATTTTTGGAAAACAAATTTTAGAAACAAGATCATTATTATTATTAGTTACATAGAACATGATTATTTATGTTAAATAAACCTGTTTGAATATTTAAAATTAATTAAATATTCTAATTCAAAGTGGTAAAAATACGGGTCGTTACATACTTCCCCCTTAAAAGAATTTCATCCTCGAAATTTAAGACAAGAGGAAGATAACTCAAAAACGAATATATTAGATACGATGAAATATATAAAATTATATTATAATGACTACACCATAGATGGTGTGTACACTACATCGATGCAATATATATACATAGATTATCTGTCCATCCTAAACTCAGGATATGCCTTTCTTATTCTATCTTTAGTTCCCCAAGTGCAGTCTTCAACATCACCACTCCACTAGACCTTAACTAATCTCACAACCTTTCTCCAAAACCTCTTTTCATCACAATTAATGATTCGAATTGGTCATCTGATAACTGCAAAGTTTGGTTCTACTTCTAAGTCTTCTTGAGCAGCCGCCTCTATAATAAGTTTTGGGTCATGCACATATTTCCATAAATGGGACACATTAAAGATATTGTGCATACCTGACAACCTTTCTGGTAATTCCACTCAATAGGTAAGATATTGTGCATCCATCCAAGAATAGGAAAAGGTCCAATATATCGAGGTGCTAACTTTCCAGTTTTCCAAAATCTTACCACTCCCTTTATTGGGGAGATTTTCAAAAATATAAAATCTCCAACATAGAATTCTATATTTCTATGCCTTTGATCGGCGTAACATTTATGCTTGCTTTGAGCTTCCTTCATCTTCTTCCTGATCATACCTACCTTCTCTGAGGCTTCTCGAATCATATCAGGACCAAGTACTAATCGATCTTCGGTTACGATCTAAGTGCTAGTTATCTACATGGACGACCATATAAGGCTTCATACGGTTCCATGCCAATGTTTGCCTGGTAGCATTATCATAAGAGAATTCCAAAAGATGAAGATGACCCTCCCATGAACCTTTAAAGTTTAAAATGCAAGCTTTCGGAGGATCTTCTACTTCTTTGTTTATCCTCTCAGTTTGCTCATAAGTCTAGGGATGATATGTGATACTTAAACTCAGCTTCATTCCCAAAGCTGTCTATAATGCTTCCCAGAACTGACTAGTAAAAATTGATCCCATTCACTCACTATGCTTCTCAAAACTCCATGCAAATGAAAAATCTCCTTCATGTATATATCTATAAGGCTTGAGGCAGTCCTTATTGGCTTTGTCGGAATAAAGTGTGCACTTTTGGTTAATCGATCTATATTAACCCAAATGCCTTCATTTAATTTCCTTGTTCGAGGTAAGTCATCAATGAAATCCATTTATATCTGATCCCAATTCTAAGTTGGAATCTCGAGGGATTAAAGTAGCCCTACAGTATTTTGCTGGTCACTTTTGATCTATTGGCAATTGGCAAGTCTACTAACATGAATGGAAATTTCCCTCTTTATATACTTTCACCAAAATTTCCACTTTATGTCTTTGTATATTTTGTGAACTCCATAGTGAATATTAAGCTTGGATTGATGACATTAAGTTAATACTTCCTATCTTAAGCAGTCAACATTGGGAACACAAATTCTGCCATTTAACTGTACTGGCCCATGGTTATCTATTTTCAAGCTTGAATCCCGCCATTTGCTTATATCGTCAATTATCTTCTTTAGACGCCTATCTTTTCTTTGCTTGCTAGCAATTCTTTCCAGAAGATTCAGAGTCGCTACCAAGTAAGCTCTAACGGCATGCCTTCTACTTAGCGCATCCGCTACTGCATTGGTTTCTCCAGGTGTATATAAAATGTCAAGGTCATATTAATGCATGGAATTCTAACCAACGATACTAGCTCAGATTTAAATCCTTTCGAGTGAAAGATATTTTAAAGATTTGTAATCTGTGGGGAGATCAAACTTTTCATCTAGTAAATAATGCCTCCATAACTTTAATGTGAATACAACAGCTAATAGTTCTAAGTCATGCATTGTATAATTTCACTCATGAAGATTTTGCTACCTTTTTGCATAAGTGATAACCCATCCATGTTGCATCAACTATGCACCTATTCCTTCTCCTCCATGTTGCATTAACCATGCACCTATTCCTTCTCTATAAGCATCTATGTGTACTATTAAATTGCCACTTTCGTCAGCAATAGCTAGGACTGAAGCGCTGGTTAACCTTTTCTTGAGCTCATTAAATGCTTCCTTAGGTGTCCAGTCAAATTTAGCATTCTTCTTGGTTAACTTCGTTAGATGAGAGAAAATTTTGGAGAAATCCTTAATGAACCTCCGGTAATATCCTTCCAATCCTAAGAAACTGCGGACATCTATCGGAGTCTAAGGTTGCTTCCAATCTAGTATAGCCGAAATCTCCCCTGGATTCATCGAAACTCCATCCCCCGACACCACATGTCCAATGAACCTTACCTCTTTCTCCCAGAAATGGCATTTGAAGAATTTGTCTTTAATCACATGTCTCCTTAATATCCTTAATACAATCTCCAGATGTCTTTCATGTTCCTCGTCAATCTTTGAATAGATAAGAATATCATCAATAAAAACCAACACAAATTTGTTGAGCACATCTCTAAACACTCTATTCATGAGATCTACAAAATAAGCGGGTGTACTGGTCAGTCCAAAAAGCAATACCAACCATTCCTAGAAATATCCGGACCTTTGAATGTAGTTAATGGAATGCAATCTTCTACTATCCTTAGTGATGGAATCCTATAGCCAGATTCACTTGTGAGAATACTAGATCACAATGGAATTGATCAAACAAGGCATCTATATAGGGTAGAAGATATTGTTCTTAATCATCTGCTTGTTTAGATCTCGATAATTTATACAAAGCCTTATGGAACCATCTGATTTTGTAATGAAAACTACTGTACTTGAGCAACTAGTCTAATCAACCTTTTCGTAAATAACTCATCGGTTTGATTTCACAAATTATCCTTTTCTTTTGGAGCCATCCTTTAAATGAGGCGTACAACAGACCTTCCATCAGGAATCAAGTCAATACTGAACTTAATTTTCCGATGTGGGAGCAAACTTTTCGCTTCTTCAAAAACATCCTAAAACTCCTTGACAATTGGTAGCGCTTTGAAACCTTTTTAGGATAAGTCTAGTGCACACATAAAACTATCCCTCATTGGACTAGGTTTTTCACACAATATTTGTATAAACCTCCTGAAGTTGGTCCATGCAGTCATTATCCTCTTAACACAATCAAGAATAGCTTATACCTAGATAACCAATCCATACAAAGTAAAACTTCAAACCTAATAAAGTCAAGAATAAATAGTTTGCATGAAAAATTATAGGAAAGGTGGGTAACTTGGACATCTTCACAAATCATATAAAGATTGTTGTATGGCTATGGGATTAGACACACAAATAGGGGTGCCTACTATTTTTGTGGTCAATTTTAATCTATCAACCAATCCTTTAGCAATAAAACTGTGGGAAACCCTAGTGTCAAATAATACTTTAACTAAGTTTTCATTAACAAAGATATTACCTTCTAGAACACCCTTGTCCTTTACATCTTTAAAGGTTGAAGGCTCGTCCTTGAAAGCATAAACCTTAACCTGCTCTCCTTTCTTCGTTAGTGGGCAAGCATTTTTCCAATGTCTAGGCTGATGGCAGTTATGGCAGCGACTATTCAGAACTGTAGGAGATATGGGACCATGTTGTTGTTTCTAAACTTTGGGGCTCCTATAGAACTTTAAAATATGACCCTTATTTCCACAGTTAAAACACTCCACATTATTAAATCGATTCTCTTAAGATCCTCCATCTATCTTGCATTGCCAAGTCTTCTTCCTCTTATTATTGTTGTTGCCTTGAACTGCTACCCGATTCGTTTTGTTCAAAACTTCAAAGGTTCCTTTCACAAGAGCAGTCGTCCTATCCTGATACCGCTTCTTCATCCCAATAATAAACGTCTCATTTTTCTATAGGAGAGTGCCTGTCAGTCCAGGCCAAAGCAAGATAATTGACAAACTTGCACAAATACTCTTGTACATACATTTCTCCTAGCTTCAAATCGGTGAAAATTATATAAATGGATGAGGTTACGAAGGGTGTACAAGGTGAGATTCCTTGGTGCATGTTATTTGCTGATGATGTTGTGCTAATTGATGAAAGTAGGATTGGAATTGATAGACAACCGGAGCTATGGAGACAGACTTTAGAATCAAAGAGATTTAGGCTTAGTAGAATTAAAACAGTATATAAAGTGCGAGTTTAGCGCTGTTAGGTTAGAAGATGGAGATGTCACTCTGGTTGGACAAATAGTTCCTAAGAAGGAATCATTTTTATATTTAGGATCAATGTTGCGGTATAATAGTGAGATTGATGAAGATGTTAGTTTTAGAAATCGAGTGAGATGGGTGAAATGGCGACAAACATTTGGCATTCTCCATGACAGGAAAGTCCTAAAAAAACTTAAAGGAAAGTTCTATAGAATGGCAGTCAGACCTACGATGTTGTATGGTGTAGAATGTTGACCTACAAAAGGCAACACGTCCAGAAGATAAGCGTAGCAGAGACGCGTATGCTATGATGGAGCTACAGTCATACAAGAAGAGGCCGAATTAGAAATGATGATATTGATAAACTTGGAGTAGCACCAATTGAGGAGAAGCTAATTCAACATCGCTTAAAACGGTTTGGACATCTTCAACGGAGGCCGCTTGAGGCACCTGTGGCGTTGGAATTATAGGCCTCGTCGAATGCTCAATGAGAGGTAGAGGTCGACCAAGGTTGAAATGGAAGGAAGTAGTAAAAAAGGAATTGAAAATTTGGAGTATATCTGAAGAGCTGGTGTCAGACAGGAGTGCATGGAAATTAGCGATCCACGAACTGGAACCACAAGCTATGAGTTTTTTAAGTTTTATATTATAGAACTAGGGAACATGAGCCTAAGGCGTAATATTTATTCTTTGACCAATATTACTATTAGTACCATTATCACTATTAGTACTATTATTATCATCATTTTTTATATACATATACATATATCTTTATTTTATTTTACTAAGTTTTTATTATTATTAATTTACTTATTTGACTTTATTTTATTATTGTTATTATTATGACTTTTAAATTGAATGTCATTTAATTTTGAGTTCCATCTCTAACCGACCCCAACTTGTTTGGGAATAATGGCTTAGTTGTTACTGTTGTTATATCCCGATAAGACCTTAAAAAATTTAAAATATTAATTAATATAGTTACTTTTAGTGATAAAATCCATTTTAATTATAAAAGCTCAAAAAATTATTCTTTACCATAAATATCTTGCTCTTCTTTATGTTCCAAAAACCTTCTAATTTCATGTAATGGTTCTTCAAATCATTATCAAAAAATTTAATTTTTAAATTTAATGAAAAACCTAAAGTTCATTCATAAAGCTTGAATTTTATTTTGCATCCTATCTCAAATTGAGATATAACACAATAATATTAACATAAAAATATCAGTATTTTACAAATTTCTACTCTTTTCAACTAATTATATTCAACTTAATCATAATTTAATACATTCACAAAAAAATGAAACCAATGTTATTCATTTCCAAAAATTTAATTCGTTCACAAAAAGAATGAAATCGTAAAATTTAATTCATTTACAAATAGGATGAAATCAATGTTATTCATTTTCGAAAATAATTCATTGAAAAAAAGAATGAAATCAACTCAATTCTATTTCAATTCAATCATAATTTATTTCATTTTCGCAAAAAGATTGAAACTACAAAAATTTAATTCATTCAAAGAAGAATAAAATAAATGTTATTCATTTTCAAATTTTTAATTCATTCACAAGTAGAATGAAACCAACTCAATTCTATTTACCTCAATCATAAACTAATTCATTCGGAAAAAAAAGAAATTAATGTCATATATAATTATGATTTATTTAAACTCAATTCTATTTTACAATTTTATTGAACCTTGATTTCATCATATTTATTTTTAGTTTACTAATTTACAACCTCACAGTAAATAAACTAATTAAAAAACATACAAAAATCATAAATTCATATTTAAAATTTAATTGAAAACATACATTTGATGAATCAAAGAGCAGCAATTACACCTCAAACTAGAGATTAGGGTAACCACGCAACAAAAGAAAGGCATATCGAAATAGGTAGCATCATGAAATTAGGGTGATAGAACTTTGGAATTGGGTCTAGGGCAATGGTGGCTACAGCTGAAGTGTGGGAGGTTGGAATTGAGCGGTTGTCAACTGTCAACGGGCGGCTGTAGAAAATTAGTAAGTCAGTCGCGACTTGCTATTTAAGAAAAGAACAAAAAAAAATATTGCTCCACTGCCTCCCATTGCCCTAGACCAACGCCTTAGTTTCCTTGGTCTTGGGTCCGGCCTGGATGCTCAGATACTTTTTTCTATCATTTTCTTGAGAAACTCCTGCTATTTATACTTCATTCGGTAAAAACTAGATAAAAACCAAACACAACTTATTTTATATGTCCGTATGGTTTATGTATATTAAAAAAAATCATCTCAATCCCCATCTTTGTCTCCCGCTTTGATTTACAAACTTCCAAAAGGTAAAAAAGGACAAATCAAGTGGAACAAAATTGCTTACTTTGAGCCGCTTCTTCACTAGAAATCTTCTTCCCCTTCGTATTCACCATGGCCTTGACGTCAATTAGCCTCCTCGACTTTGAATTAACAATGAAACGTTTGTATATGAATTGGAGGGATCGAATTGGGGTTTCGATATATGTATTCAGTTTTAGGATTTTTCTTTTTCTTAAAAGCGAGAATGATAGGAAATGCTAATTATGAAAAGTGTAAAAAAGTAAATGGTGAGCGCGAGTGGGTATGCATGGTATTTCAAAGGGTGAATGAATAGGCGGGTGAGTTATGCTAATATGGTGTGTGTAAATAATAATTACCTCAATTGAAATTGTTCTAATATTACGTACTTCGTTCAAGTACATGGACTTAAATGTAATATATTAGAAGCAAATCAAAGGAGGTTTTGTGAATGAATATAGAAAATTTAAAGGGTAGTTTTTGTCGCAAGTGATCCCTGATTCTATCGTCGACGAAGAAAAAGGAAGTCGCGGAGGAGAAGCTGACCAGGAAGAGCCTAGGCCGAATCCCTAATTGCGATGGAGAAAAAAGAAGCGACGAGTTGAGAAGTTGAAGACGTAGAAGGTTTCGTTCGGTGAAGTGAAGCTAGGAATATCGGGAATTAGGGCATGAAGTTTTGGAGCGGTGAAAAAAAAATTGTTGAATGAAATATTTTGTTCAGTGATTTGGACCATACCAGTCAAAAACTCTTTCGTTCGGATGTTGTAATGCCGCTTCAGATGAGTGTCAGCTCAGATTTATTATTCAACTATCGAACCAAGATTTGAACAAAATGCTGGTCCAAGTGATGTCGAATCAAGTTAAGGTCGAACCAAATATTTGGTTCGGTATTGGACCATGCCGATCCAGATCTTGAGTGCTGTTTACCGAACCACATGTGTCGCATGACACCTCAAGACTGCTATATAGCAGCTAGCCCTCCTCATTTCTTCACTCTATAAATATAGGAGCTTTTGGACAACAATGGCAGCCATTCTAGAGAGCTGGAACTCTATAGAATTTTATCCATATTGTTGATTCTTCTTATGTATGGCCTTCAAAATGAATCAATCTGTAGCTCTAATGTGATGACTCGGAATTTTAGGCAATGTCAGTTTAATAATCTGAATTAAAAATTAATTTGATTTGATAATTTTTGTAATAAGATTGGAATAAATTTAATAATTCAATTGAATAAATATTTAATTGATAGGTTTTATCTTTTAAAATCTAATAAATTGTTTTCTATTTATAATATATAGAATATGTATATATTGTAAATAGATAAGCCTGGTTTAAATTTAATAAATAAATCATGTTTTCTATATATATATATATATATATATATATATATATATATATATATATATATTGGTAAATTGGGAATTATGATTTTATTTAAAGTTAAACTTTTAAAGGTTGTTGAATAAATAAAATATGGTTTTAAATTGTTAAGATTAAAATTTAATTTTTTTAAATTGATTTATTGATATTAAGTTTTTTTTTAAAAGTATATAATAAATAACTATACGATTTTAAATACATAAGGTAAATGTTTAAATGGTTTAAAATATGTTTTCACTTAAGTTTAAATTTAAATAAATTAACAATAAGTTTGTTTTATTTTCTTTTTAAATATAGTGTGATAAAATAAATAATTTATTGATAAAGAAACAATTTCTTTTATAAATTATTTAAAGTTATCAAATTTGTTATTTTCAAAATATAATAATACATTGTTTTTAACAAATAGATTTTTAATAAAAATAGTTGTTTTTCTAAAATTGAATTATGTAGTTATATATGTGTATATATAACTTGATTTCAAAATTGAATTTTAGAATTTGATTTGAATTTGAATTTAAAGCTTTCAAAATTTAAAGTATAAATATTTTTAATTGTTTTGGATTTTAAATTATTTGTATAAAATTTTTATTATAAATATAATTGGATTTATTCATTCCAAAATTATCAACATGTAAATAAGTACATATTAACTAATTTATTAAACTTAAATTTACATTTATCTTATATTAACATATTAACTAAATAACTAATTAACATTTAATTATAACTAATTAACTTTTAAAGACAAGTGTAATCATATTAGGCCTTATAATAACATGTGTTAGGTGATTAACATACCTTCATGGCAAATGTTTAAATTTAGGACAAGTGGCATTTTAAAATTAGCTTTTTCTTTTATTTTTATTTCAGTTTTTATATATAAACAAATCTTCTTTCAATTCTTTTTTTTTCTTTTCTAAATCAAGAAAGAGCAATGCAAATCTGAAACACTTCCTTTGAAACCAAAAATCTGAAATCATCTTTAACAAATCCTGTAACCATCTTCAAATTTGATCATTTCCTGCAAATCAAATTCCTAAAAATCAAAATCAACCTGCATATCTTCAAGTATGAAAGCAAAACTGTTTTAAGACCTACATTTCTTAGAATCTGGATTTTCAAAGCATCTGCATTCTTCTTCAATTAAATCAACTGCAATTTTAAAATCAAGTCTAAGAAGCAACTTAGTTCCTTAAAGCAAAGCAATTTTCCAGCTTTAAAAGATCAAAGTTTTTTCAAAAATCAGTGGCATCTCAACATTCAAGTTTTAACCCAAGCGAAGAATTGGAGGCTCTGTCTTCTGATTTAAAAAGGTGAGTAACTTTATTTATAAAAAATTTAGTATGAAATCTATTGCATGCTAGTGATGTTGCAATGAATTCTATTATGTGAATTTGTGATGTATGCATGTTTTGAAATCTGTGATTGCTCTGTTTTTAAACCCAGATTTTCTTGTTTTTGATTTGTATTCAAAAAAAATTCTGGAACTAATCATTGTAAAGACTTGTTTTACAAACATAAGATGTTGATTAATATATAGATTAAGGTTTAAAACTTAATATAGTTAAATTAAAATCCGGTATCTGTATAAAACTAAGAATATTAGAAATTGTTAAATAATATGAAATGTCAATCTATGAAACTTATAGATTCAGTATTATTAAATGAATACATAAACAAAATCATGATTTTTAACACCTAAACCATAGTTTTTAAACTAGAATCGAAGGTGCAGTTTTGAATTGCATAGTTTTTGGGTTTTTGGGAATTACTGGTGATTCCAGTGATTGGGGAAGTTGAGTTTATTTCTGATGGTAGATGGGTGACTGGAGAGGCCAGGAAAAAATGACCGGTGACTGGTCAGTGGCGGTGGCGGCAGTGGGGTTAGGGATTTAGTTTCTAAACCTAATTTGTTTGGGTGATAGATTTGGGTTCTGTTTGATTTCTCTGGAGCATCGAGTGTCATAGGTTTTTGGGGATCGCTAGAGGGAAGGTAGTCGAGGCTGTGGCTAGGGGTGGTGGCTCTCAGGTGGTCGGAGTTTCGAGGAAGGGGGGTTGCCAGGTTTGGGTATTAGGTGCAGTTTGGTTTCCAGCTTTGGGTTAGCTGCTTGATTTTTGATTTAAGCTGTTGTGATGGGTTCTGGTGATCGTGATCGAGACTGGGAGTGATTGGCGATGTGTTAAAGCTTGGGAGGATGGCCGGAGATGGCCAGAGTCACGGTGCATGTGAACCATGCATTTTGGAAGTTCTGATGAACTTGATTGTGCAAGAATTTTTGAACTCGAGTAAATGTAAGGGTTTACTCGAAGCAACAAGGGTTTTGACCCGAAGCAAATTTTGGATTCCCTCGGGTTGATTCTGTTGGTTACAGGTTTTATAAAACCTGTCTATAATTTAAATTTTAATCAAATTTAAATGAATTTCAAAGTTGAGATGATAGATTTAAACAAGTTTAAATCTAGTATGAAGTATAAATTCAAATGGCTTTGAATCTCTGAGGTTTTAAAATATTTAGAGTTGGTTTTCAGGTTTTTAAAAACCCGACAGATTTCAAGATTTTGAATTTTATTTTGAAATCTGAATCATAATTTAAACAGTGTTTTAAATTCAAAGGCTAAGTTCGGTTTTTTCTCAAATAACTTCTGAATCTTCAGGTTTTAAAATGAAATTTGGATTTTTAATCAAAAGTTTAAAATCAAGGTTTAAAACAAGTTTAAATCAAATTTAAAATCAAATGTTTTAAATAAATAGTGGATTCAAGTTTCTTGAATTCAAATCTGAGTATTTGAATAAGATTTTAAATTCTAATTGTTTTTAAAACAAGTTTAAATTAAAATAGCTTGTTAAAAGTAAATTTGTTTCAAACAAATATTTAAACTTGATTTTTGAATGAAGTTCTTTATAAAAGGGTTTATAATGGAAGTTAAATGATTTGTTAACTTGAATTTGCAAGTTAATAGTAATGTACTTAAAAACTCAATTTTTAAATAAAATTAAGTAAATTAGTTTAAAGGTTTATCTTATATAAGTTTCAAATGTAAGTAATAAATGTTATTTACATTTATTTAAAGGATTATAAATTGAATTTAAATTTGGTTAGTGATTAAATAAATAATCATTTTGAATCTTAAATACAAAATGGAATTTGAATTTAAATTTAAAATGTAATGTTCTAAATACACTTTAATATTAATGAAGTCATTAATAAAGAAATAGATTATCTTAGAAATTATTAAGGTATTAAATGATTAAATGAATAAGATGATTAAGGAATGACTTGTTTATAAATTAATAATTTAGATTAATTTAAAATTAGAGATTAATTAATTAGTAAATTAAGAAAAGTAATTAAAGAATGATTAATAGTTAATGAAGGTCATTAATTAAGGATTATTTAACAATTAATTAATATGATTAGTTTTAAAAAACTAGTTAGATTAATTAATTTAAGATAATCATTTGAAAATTTGTTAAATATGATTACTTAAAGGAAGTAATTAAGAAATTAATTACTTAGTGTAATTAATGGTGTTTATTGTGATTAGTTTAAATTAATTAATTAATTAAGTTTAATTAATTTTAATCACTTGTTGGTTTAATAATAATTACTTAATGTAATTAATGGAGTGGAATTACTTAGTGAAGTAATTAAAGATAATTACTGGACGTAATTAGTGGAAGATATGTGGAAGTAATTTGGATTAAATTACTCGTATAATTAATCAAGAGATTAATTTAAGAAATTAATTAAGGAGTAATTAATTTGATAAGTGATTAAGGGTAGTTAATTACAATATGTGATTAATCAAAGGTGATTAATAATTATGGTTTAAATTGAGATTAATTACTCAATGTAATTAATTTAAATAAGATAATTAATTAAATAAATTTAGGATCATTAATTAACATAATTAATGATGTAATTAATATTGATCAATTAAGATTAATTAATCAATGATAAATGATTAAGGGTAATTAATTAAATGTAATTACTTAAGGATTAATGTAATTAATTATATTTAATAAATTAAAGAAGTAACTAAAGGTTAATTACTGTATTTGGTTTAGAATAATTAATTTGTAAAATTAATTAAAGGATAATTACTTGAATGTAATTAAAGAATAATTAATCAATGGTGATTAATTAAGGTGATTAATTAGAGAATAATTAATTTATAAAATTGTAATTAATTAATAGTGATGTAAGCAAGATTTATATTGATGTAGTAATTAATTTAATTCACTTTAAATTAATTAGAGGTGATGTAATTAATTTAATTCATTTTAAATTAATTATAGATGGTGATTATAGATCATTGCTTATGTATGAATGGATGATATTGTTTGAAGGATTTAAAATCTCAGAAATGAGATAAGAATATTACGTGATATAGATGCATTGGTTGCACTGTGATGATGATATGGATTATCTTTTGATAATGATAATATGGATTATCTGTGGTGATGATTATCTATTGTGAATCTGTGAATTATCTATCTGTGTGTATATAGATAATTGTATTGAATTGCTTAAACTCTAAAACAACTTGGACCTAAAAGACACGCTTTGGATTTCGATGAGACCGGGATCGGGTTTCCAAATTTGGATATATGAAAACCACATCGATCCAAATGAACGATAGGTCGTGAATCTTAAGTGAAGAGTGAAGACGAGAGGTGTAAGGACTATTCGTCAGTATAACTCTCAGGGTGATTCCGAGACGAGTTTGACGGAGATAGTAATTTCAGATTCGAGATGAAGATTCGGAGTGCAAAGGTTATTGTCGTTAACTCTGAGGGTGATTCCAAAACGAGTGTAACGAGATAATGCCTTCAGTTTCGTTCGAACCCGGAACGAACTTGTATGGATTGAATGCTTTCAGAACATCGTTAGGTGGACGATGAGCATTCTAAGATAGATGTGTCCTATAAAGGTAATCGTAGCCTTAAGCCTCATCAACTGGGAATGGCTAAAACAGAGGAGGTGCAGTAAGGCTAAGTGGGTCACGCCTAAGTAGGATGAGATTTTCCCCTGTCTAGAGGTCCCTTTTTATTTCGGCTTAGTGGGCAGTTGGATATGCGCACCAACTGCGGGGTTGTCTTGTTCGGAACTGTTCAGTAAGAAATGGTTCCGGCCTTATGTTGCAGAGGATTGGGAGTGATCCTCGGTACAGTGATCTAGGCCACGTACTGTGACAGGCGATACGGTAGCCCTGCCATTGTATGGAATCCAAAATCCAACAAGTGCCAACGGTTTTGATTGTATTACCCACATTTGTGGCTAGTAGCTGAAATTTAATGAATGTAACAATTTCGACTATTTCATATTTACTTGATAACCCTAGACCTATTATAATATCACTGGATTTCCTATCAAATGTTTTGGTTAGCGTAAGGTAAAAACTTTTCCATGTTTATGTGTGGGAAGTCTTACGTGATACCTTTTCTTTTCAAAAGGTTTTTAAAATTAAGCAACTTTAACCTGTTACTCACACCAGACCCATGTCTGAACCGGAGTTTATCTTCTGTTTTCTTAAACCCTTGGGTACTCAAATTTTTACGAGTAGCGAAGGGATTCAGGTTAGCTTTAACGAATTTGTGGAGGAGCAATGGAGCAGAAGGCTCGGCGTTGTAGATATGTATAGTGTTCCGCTGTGTTTGATATCTCTGTGATTTCTCTGTATTGTATTTGAGTTGTAATAAATAGACGGGTGTTTATAACTATCAAATATGTGTTGTATTATCTGTGTAACTCTGATAGTTGTTGTATACTATGTAATACTTTATGTTATTAATATAATTTATTCATTCCGCTGTTTAGATTCTGATGTGTTGTTTCTTCTTTCTTCTCTTTCTTTCTCTTTTCTATCCCTTTCTTTCTTATTAATGATGCGTCATTCTGTGGAGATGAATGGCGGGTCGTTACAGTGGTATCAGAGCCCTAGGTTGAGTGAATACCTAGGCTTTAGAGTGATTTCTTTCTTGAGAGAGCGTATTTGTGATTTTAAATATATTTATATATATTTATCTATTTCTACCTATCTGTTGGGTTACCCGTACAGGTTTTCCAATATAGGTTATAAGGTAGATGAGGCAGTGGTGTGTAATACGACTACCATTGATTGAAGTTTGTATGTTGAGGTTGGAAGTGTATTTGTCGAGACTGTAGACCTAATACCGTCTCGAGTAAGCTTTGTTGTGATGAAGTATTTCATTAATCTCTGAAGGAAACCTTTAAAGGGTTCGGAGTCCATCTTTGAAGTTGAATGAGTTGAGTTTGGATCTGTCGATTGGGCTGAAGCAAGTGATGGTATCTTGATACCTCAGGAAGTAATAGCTGCGTGATGAGATGCAGCGACTATGGATGTGTCCAAAGATGTTTTCTTTGGAACAAGTTTTAGAAAGTGTGTCTGCTTCGATGTTCTGGATGGATTCAGCAGGATGTTGTGGTGTTTCTGTTTGCTTTGAAGTCCGAGTTTCTTGAAGAGCTTTGGATTAGGAAGTCTTTAGCATCAGGTGTCAGTAGTACATCTCGGAGTGTTCTGTGCGCCGACAGGAAGGTCTTTGGCTGAGTAGTTTTTCTGGAGATGGAGTTCTGAAGTAGCAAAGTGAATCCATTTTTTTCGATGGATTGACTAGACCAGTGTAAGCTGTTCTGTTGGGTAAAGAGTGAACAGTTTTTCTTTGGAAATTGGCCTGCATTGATCGCAAAAGTGACTTGCGATAGTTGAGTGTTCTCTTGGATTGTCAGAGATTTTCCGGATGTCTTCAAAATAGTCAGAGGCTGTCCGCAGCTGAAGATTGGAGTTTTCTTATTGACTTGGATTCCAGGAGTGGAACTGGTGGCTCGGTTTAGTTAAAGGATGGTTCTTGGAGATAGAGTTTGATGAAGCAGCTCAGGATTTGGTAGAATTTCTGAATTTTCTTTTATGGGTCTGTTGAACCATATTTCTGGGAAGTGATGTCCATTTTGAGTTCGTGCTCATCATCAGCATTTTCTTCTACTTCGAATCAGAGTTGTGCGGTGGAAGCAGTTTGGGAGTATTTTTGATTGTCTTTACCGGATAAGGAGAAATCTGTTGTCTTCTGATGTTTGAGGAGTAGAGGTTGTGTTCATGATTTTGGTTTTATCTTAAGTGGATCATTTTTGTAGGGTTGTTTTTGGTTCTGATTGTTTTGAGAGGTATCAGCGAAGGTTGAGCTGATCAAGATGGATGTAGGCAGCCCAGGATCGTCCGAAGATTTTTGTGGATAAGAGACGAAGGAATTTGGATTCTAGAGTCGGAGATTTGGTTTTGGTTAAGTTTTCTCCGATCGAAGGTGCTATAAGTTTTGAGTAAGTCTGGAAAGCTAGCTCCGTGATGTTTGGATCTTTTCTTTGTTCTTGTGAGGATAAGTGTTTGGTTTTCAAGATTGAATTGCCAGTATGGATAACTGGGATTCGATGTGTTTCACGTATCTCTGAGGGAGTACGTGTATGATCTATCTTTGGTTTTAGAACCAGCAGTTCAGGGAGGTTTGGTCGTTAAATCAGACTCGTCTATAGTCGATATGTTGTCTAGTTTTATAAGATCTAGATGAGTAGGAGCTCTATAGATTAGTAGTATTGATTGTTTGAATTCTATAGAGCGAGTATCCCGGTATATATATACTTGGGAAACTCGAGGAAACTCTATCCAGAATTTTTTCTGGATAGTTAGATTGTTTGATTGGATGAATTGATTGCTTTGGTTGTTAGCATATGATTGATATATGCTTGTGTTTTAAATTTAAAATCTTTAAATAGATTATTAAATTACCTTTGTTTTAAATTTTGGGGATGAAATTCTTTTAAGGGGGGAGGAATGTGATGACCTGGAATTTTAGGCAATATCAATTTAATAATCTGAATTAAAAATTGATTTGATAATCTTTGTAATAAGATTGGAATAAATTTAACAATTCAATAAAATAAATATTTAATTGATAGGTTTAATCTTTTAAAATCTAATAAATTTTTTTCTATTTATAATGTATATAGAATATGTATATATTGTAAATAGATAAGCCTTGTTTAAATTTAATAAATAAATCATGTTTTCTATATATATATTTTTTTTGGTAAATTGGGAATTATGATTTTTTTTAAAGTTAAACTTTTAAAGGTTATTGAATAAATAAAATATGGTTTTAAATTGTTAAGATTAAAATTTAATTTGTTTAAATTGATTTATTGATATTAAGTTTTTTTTAAAAAAGTATATAATAAATAACTATATGATTTTAAATACATAAGGTAAATGTTTAAATGGTTTAAAATATGTTTTAACTTAAGTTTAAATTTAAATAAATTAACAATAAGGTTTGTTTTGTTTTCTTTTTAAATATATTGTGATAAAATAAATAATTTATTGATAAAGAAACAATTTCTTTTATAAATTATTTAAAGTTATCAAATTTATTATTTTCAAAATATAATAATACATTATTTTTAACAAATAGATTTTAATAAAAATAGTTGTTTTTCTAAAATTGAATTATGTAGTTATATATGTATATATATAACTTGATTTCAAAATTGAATTTTAGAATTTGATTTGAATTTAAAGCTTTGAAAATTTAAAGTATAAATATTTTTAATTGTTTTGGATTTTAAATTATTTGTATAAACTTTTATTTTATAAATATAATTGGATTTATTCATTCCAAAATAATCTACATGTAAATAAGTACATATTAACTAATTTATTAAACTTAAATTTACATTTATCTTTTTTTTTTGAAACTAGGGAAAACCTGGTCAATCACTACCGACATGCGGTTCCTGATCAGTAAACCTAGGGAATAGATGGAAGGCCCGCCACAACCACTATTCCAGGCTAGCCAGACCTTTCGGTTGACTTGGTGCAAGAGGCGCGAAAGTGAAACAACCTCCCACGTGAAAGGCATTTCTCCTCCCACACAAGGTGGGACTCGAACCTGAATAACTAAATAACTAATTAACATTTAATTATAACTAATTAACTTTTAAAGACAAGTGTAATCATCTTAGGCCTTATAATAACATGTGTTAGGTGATTAACATACCTTCATGACAAATGTTTAAATCTAAGACAAGTGGCATTTTAAAATTAGCTTTTTCTTGTATTTTTATTTCAGTTTTTATATATAAACAATTCTTCTTTCAATTCTTATTTTTTTTCTTTTCTAAATCAAGGAAGAGCAATGCAAATCTGAAACACTTCCTTTGAAACCAAAAATCTGAAATCATCTTCAACAAATCTTGTAACCATCTTCAAATTTGATCATTTCCCTTCAAATCAAATTCCTGAAAATCAAAATCAACCTGCACATCTTCAAGTATGAAAGCAAAACTGTTTTAAGACCTGCATTTCTTAGAATCTGGAGTTTCAAAGCGACTGCATTCTTCTTCAATTAAATGAACTGCAGTTTTAAAATCAAGTCTAAGAAGCAACTTAGTTCCTTAAAGCAAAGCAATTTTTCCAGTTCTAAAAGATCAAAGTTTTTTCAAGAATCAGTGGCATCTCAACATTCAAGTTTTAACCCAAGCAAAGAATTGGAGGCTTTGTCTTCTGATTTAAAAAGGTGAGTAACTTTATTTATAAAAAATTTAGTATAAAATCCGTTGCATGCTAGTGATGTTGCAATGAATCTGGTTATGTGAATTTGTGATGTATGCATGTTTTGAAATCTGTGACTGCTCTGTTTTTAAACCCAGATTTTCTTGTTTTTGATTTGTATTCAATTTTTTTCTGGAACTAATCATTGTAAAGACTTGTTTTACAAACATAAGATGTTGATTAATATATAGATTAAGGTTTAAAAAGTTAATATAGTTAAATTAAAATCTGGTATATCTGTAAAACTAAGAATATCAGAAATTGTTAAATAATATGAAATGTCAATCTGTGAAACTTATAGATTGAAATGAATACATAAACAAAATCATGATTTTTAACACCTAAACCACAAATTTTAAACTAGAATCGAGGGTGCAGTTCTGAAGTGCAAAGTTTTTGGGTTTTTGGGAATCACTAGTGATTCCAGTGATTGGGGAAGTTAAGTTTCTTTCTGATGGTAGATGGGTGATAGGAGAGGCCAGGAAAAAATGACCGGTGACTGGTCAGTGGCGGTGGTGGCAGTGGGGTTAGGGATTTAGTTTCTAAACCTAATTTGTCTAACTGATAGATTTGGGTTCTGTTTGATTTCTCTGGAGCATCGAGTGTCATGGGTTTTTGGGGATCGCTAGAGGGAAGGTAGTCGAGGCTGTGGCCAAGGGTGGTGGCTCTTAGGTGGTCGGAGTTTCGAGGAAGGGGCGTTGCCAGGTTTGGGTATTAGGTGCAGTTTGGTTTCCAGGTTTGGGTTAGCTGCTTGATTTTTGATTTGAGCTGTTGTGATGGGTTCTGGTGATCATGATCGAGACTGGGAGTGATTGGCGATGTGTTAAAGCTTGGGAGGATGGCCGGAGATGGCCAGAGTTACGGTGCATGTAACAACCCAGAGTTTCCGAACCCGAAAATTCCAGATAGTTATGGAGAAGAAGAAAGAGATAGAAGAAGAAGAATAGAAACACTAACCATTCACATTTGCAGCGGATGAAATATAATAATAAATAATAACAGTTTACAAAATAATACTATGTCTGTCGATTATATTTAATATACATCAGAGTTTCACATACATACAGTCTCTGAATATACAAAATCAGCATGTCTCAGATATACAATAATATAAATACAGCGGAATACTCTATATACTCCTGCCATCCAGCTCGCCTCCTGAGCTCTAGAACGTACCTACCTGAAGATCTGTAATACTCGGTCTGACCTGAGCATTACACCAAAGTAACACCCGGGTCAGGCTGGAAACCAGCGTGAGTAAACCCAACTAGCATGAAATACCAAAGCAAACAGCTTGAATAAACCCGGGTAACTTATATCAATTTAACCAATTCACAATTTGCTGTAACCAACACTTATTTCACATATAAATTTCTAAGTACCCAACTTAGATAAAAAAATCCTATTTACTTAAATCGTTTCATTTTATCGTAGTGATTTCACAAATCAATTATATAAATTTGAAGTGGTTTCGGGTATTTCCCAATACCCGACCCCGGCCTCTTCGAAACTCAAGTCATCTCATCTCGAGTTATCCAACATTCCATAACAGGAATATCAATTCATTCAAGTCATCCAATACTATCCAATCATCCACAACACATTTGATCATTTCCAAATTAATTCAATTAATTCTAATTGAATTCCTAACCTCGATTACTTAGATTTCTTCATTAATCAACTCCGACCAATTAATTAACCAATCCTTCCCTACTCATTCATCTTAATTAATCACCTTGGATTAATTATCTTCCAATTTCATTCAAGTAATTGTCTTTGATTAACTCCATCCTATTACTTATCCTTAACCAAACGATAAGTAATCTCAGTTACTTCATAAACAAATTAACTATTTTAGTTACATTCACAAGCCACTCATTAATGATTAATCAATCTTAATTACTCAATCTTTAATTACGTCAATGATTATATAAGTTAACGATTTCCACTTATAATTTAATTTATCCTAATCTAAATTAATTTCATTAAACAATTAATCATTAATTAAACCATAAATATAAATCATTCTTGATTTCTCTCAATCCTGTAATTAACTATCCATTTATTTATTTCATAAAAAAAATCAAACTCTCCTTAGTTACTCATCTTAATTAATCTCCTGATTAATTCCACAAAGTAATTATATTTTATTAATTTCATGAAGTAATTATTTTTCAAACCAACAAATGATTATTCTGAATTACTTACACTTAATTAATTAACGCAAACTTAATTAATTAATTCAAACCCTTCATTACTAAATTAATTAACCCAAATTATTAATTAATTGAACTAATTAATTATTTATTTTAATTACACTTCGAATGAGAACATTCTCTTGTTTATGACATTAAATCTAAAACAATTTAAAAACCCGAATACTTCAAGTCGAATCACAATTAACTCGAGATACAACCAAAACAAAGTCACATCATCATCAGAGCTTATCCAATCAATTTACCCATGCAGCCAAATACATAAACTTAACCATTTAAATTTTAAATAAAATCCCACAGAGTGAGATTTACTCAACTTTGGTTTTATTAGCCTCCATTCCCAAATCTAGCTTCTTTCTTCTCAAATTTTGACCATGTATAAATATTTTATTTTACATAATCGAACAATCAACTATCCCTTAAACAAGTTTAATTAAAGCTCAATTTAAATTATCATTCGACTTAATTTAAATTTATCACTTCACCTGATAATTTAAATTGACTAATTGATTTAATTAACTATTAATTTTTTTTCTTACTGTAATAAGTAAATAAAAAAATATCATCATTTCATTTTTTTTCCATGCATATATTATATTTAAACTTAGGGAAAATATCAAATAATACAGAAACTGCTCACCACACAGTCGTGGGTCCCAAACCCAACACCACCGCCAGCACGTCTCCTCCCGGTCGAGCTACTTCCCTCAATCGATTCGAACGCCTCCGTCATTGCAGTGCGCACAAGAACGGTGCCACCTCTACCACGCTCGTGCTTCTTGACATCGAGCGCGTTGCCTCATCGTCGAATGAAACCCTAGCTCGAAGACGCGCCTTCAAAATTGTGAGCGTCACCATCGAGCTCGATCCAGCGACGATGAACCTCACTTCCTTGCCATCACTGGCTTCTCAGCTTGATCGAATTGATTTTGATAAGTTTTTTTTTATATTTGAAGATGAAGAGGGCACGGCTCAGAGTTGAAAAGAAAGAGGAGGTATCGGCTTGGTTCGTTTTATTATTATTATTTTTCGGCCTGAAGGAAGTATATTGGGAGAGAGTATTGAGGACGAAGGGGTAAGCGGCCATGATTGTACTTGATTTCATAATTATTATTATTTTTTCTTTCCAGCGTTCGATTTCTGCTTCCAGATTGAAGAAAGGGACGGAAACGAGATATATGGTGGTGTAAGACTTCTCGAGTACGCTTGAGATTATAATATAATAAAATATGAAAATATCTCGTATACCATAACGTGAAATCCCAAACCCCGAATCAAACATGCCGACAGGCGTTTAAAAGGTTTTACCCGCGTTCTGAACACCATGGAACATGTTTCGGAGGCTAATTTGATCGTATGCACGATTTACGGAATTAAACGATCGATATTAAATTAAATCGATCCAAATAAATCTAAGCGTTTCGAGCTGCCAGGGTCAAATGACAACCCCAATCGCTACAAAAATTGAAACCCGATAATAACTAACTATTACGGATCCAATGAAACTGGTTTCGTCAAATTCCGAGACTGTGCCTCGGAAGGCTATTTTTAAATATCGATTTAAACGATAAATTATTAAAATTGAACAAATCACTTTTAATTTAAATTTCAACAATTCTATTATCTTCAGTATCATCATTATAAATTTTATAAGCCTTCAAATTATTTTAAAAGGCTTAGAAATTTTTTTTTTGATTCAACAATTTACCCGATTTTCAATTATTAAATTCAATATTTAAACTACATAATTCAATGATTTAATTATCAAGAAAATATTAACATCTTGAATTCAAGTTAAAATTAACTTTTAAATATTTAAAATCAATTAACGATTTCAATTTAAATTGTTGGAAATTCCGGGTCGTCACATTCCTCCCCACTTAAAAGAATTTCGTCTCCGAAATTACTAGATAGGAAGAATGATCCAATACCCGTTTAATTTTTTTCCAAAAACTCACAATTCAACATCCTACTAACTATCCTTTATTAAAGACCCCTTACCCTTCTTAGTAACTTCCAAACTTTCCCACAGCTTTCAAACAATCCCTTTTTCATAATCACTCAAATTTCAATTTAAACCAAATTTGGAATTATCAAAATTTCTCAAAATTTTTCTAACTCTCTAAATTTCCGAATTTTTTTGCCAGCGTCTCCTTTGCGCGGCTAGCTCGGTACAACTACAAAAGGCCTCTACGGGCTCCCAAATTCCAAAAGAAAACAAAAGCCAAGTGGCTACATCAAAAACCCAATCCAATCTCATCTAGAAATTTAAATACGTACCTTTTTGTCGGGCAATACAAATTTATCTTTTGGAATCAAATCCAATTTTCTTTTCCCCTTTTTAATACCTGCATATCTTATCAAGCAATAATATCCAATTGTAACCTTTTAATCATTTTATACATTTTCTCAAATATGTTTCATACCTATTTCAAATTAGTCTTTCCCATTTCCATATGAATTCAGTTCATCTTTAATTTGAGCATTGAATTTTAACTTTCATTTATAACTGGTTCATAGTAGTTTCATCTATTAATTTATTTTAATTTCCAATTTGAAATTGTTTGTCGTTAACAAAATTTTCAAAAAATTTCTAACTCCCAAAATTTTTGGAAAATTTTGGCAGAGTCTCCTTTGTACGGAGGAGCTTTTGCAATTTGACAAGAGATATAAATATATATACATCGACCCACACGGTCGGAAAAAGCAAAAACAGTTCATATTTCCTATTTTTATTGCGTAGGCGTACCTTTATTTAGCATTTAAAGCAAGCAGCTTATTTATTTTAGCGAATAGCGCAACCAAATCCAGCCAAACGGCCTTCAGGTACCTGTACTTACTCAACTTAAACATATAAGCACTATATATATGAAGTTTATAACATTTCTCTTACTTAAACAACTATAACACTTCAATTCTAAAAGAAATGCATTCAAAATAACTTTCTCGAGCAATTTATATGGCTACAAACTAATTCAAATGCCTTTAACCAATTCATAAGCCATTTTATTCAATTTTAATGGTTTGCATCTCGATTTCTTGCATTCAATTGATTTTCAATCCAACAAGCTCATATTTACTTCAATTAATTTTAAAACCAATCTATTTAATCCCTCTCAACCCAAAGAATTTTAATTTCTTTTATTTGAAACAACGACAATTGTTTTTATATATAATCAGCGTTACTCGCTTAAAAGAGTATCTATTTCAGTTTATAATCTACTTTAAATTAATTTTTCTACTCATTCTATATTTAATTCCACTTCATTGCTAATTTATTTACCGGCCATTCATTGCATTTCATTTTATCTCAGCATTGGATTCATTTAAAATAATTTATTTAACTTGGCACATTCAATACTTATAAATTAATAACCATTTCCAAATTAATTTAATCCAAGCTTTTATTCAATGGGCTTTCATCCTTTTTCGAAACCAAGCTTCCATAAATTTTAAAATTAAGTTAATTTACTTTAACTTATTCCAACATCAAACTTAAGTTTACCTCTATTTGATTCTCATCAAATCAAATTCCATTAAATTCAGTTAGGCCATCTATTTTAAATTTTAAATTCACCTTCTCAATTTCCAAAATAATATCTAAGCACATATTTAACACATTTATACTTCAAATGAATGTGCCACCAAATTTAAGTTCAGGCTGAAAATCCAACTCTATTTTATTTTCATTTTACAACATCTCTTATTCAATTCATTATCAAATCTAAGTCGAACTCTATTTACAATTTGAATTCATTTCCAAATTCCATTTTATTTAACCTAGTTAAATTTTATTATATACTCCTTCTATTAATTATTTAACCAATTAGCTTACTTGTAACTTCTAAATCAATATTCGATTTTAATTACAAATTCACTTCATTAAAATTCCAGTTCGGATTTCCTTTTTATTTCCCCAAAATTCCAACATCTTTTTTTTTTTAAATTTAGAAATGCTTTAAAATTCACATCATACTTAATAAAATAGCTCTTTACAAAATACTTCTTATAACTCGATGTCTCAACCAGTCCGTCCTTGTTCTCACAGAAATTCAGTCATATGTTGATCAGGCGTAGGACTGAAAATCTATAAGTACTTAGCAGACCCATTTTCAACATCCAGTGAAAATACTTTTGAAAATAATTTTATTGAAAATATAGAAATCAGTTTTTGAAAATATAGAGGAAATATCTTTGGTGAGAATGCTCTAAGAATCATCACCCCTATCCATGGTCGCAGTTACATTCCAGGGTTACGTTGCCATCGCAGCAAAAGTCCATGTAACTGCAGGCTCTCCGCGGCCTCTCAATTACGCCATGGATCCCACACAAATCACAGTTACATCCAGGGTTACGTTGCCGTCGCAGCAAAAGTCCATGTAACTGCAGGCTCTCCGCGGCCTCTCGATTACGCTGTCGAAACGAAACCTCCCCATTCCTACATAGGTCGCAGTCTGCCGATATAAAATCAAACACAGACTGTTGGCTCTCAACGGCACACATGACTTCCGCTATGTTATACCATAGGTCGCAGTCTACCGATATAAAATCAAACGCAGACTGTTGGCTCTCAGCGGCGCACACGACTTTCGTTATGGTATACACTACTCATAATCCTCAGGAACTAGTTTTGTCCGGACTCCTCACAGGATCAACTTTAGAACCCCCTGGGCTCAAGGCAGCACCACCCGGTGGCACTCCTAAGAAGTTCATTTCAAGGGAGCGCCTTTTTCCCCAGAGCCATCATCAAAATATTTTATACTATACACATATAGTATCTTCAAATCATACACCTAGTATGATATCATATAAAGCTCCTTTACACAAAATCGATTATCCCACAATCGATAATTCTCAAACCAGGCTTTCCAAATTCAATATTGATTTTACCCAAAATCTAAGCCTTTCAAAATCCAAAGGTTCCCAAAACCTTTTCCAAAATCCTCATAAGATCCTTTATATATATACACACACACACACACACACACACACACACACACACACAAATATATATAATTTTTAAAGCTTTGGATCATTTCAGACTTGTATAAATCCCTTTATACTTCAAACATTTCAAAACATTTTTCTTCCAGCAATAAATTCAACAAGGGAAGATTTATCTTATATAACAAAGATATACAACTTTGTTTATTCAAAACCAAATATTCAAATTTGATTACTCTTTCAAATATCAATTCCATTCAAATCTGTACGATGTACACATAACATCCGTACGCTATACCAACCTGACCGCTCACTCGATCACACAATTTCACTTCCGAACTAGTATCGTCCACCCGACTTCCTAGTGCGGACACAGATCTGGTTTCCTGATTAGAAACCGTCATTCTCCTTGCATAGCCATAACTATGATAGAGAATATCCAGAATCAACCAACAATCCATATCCAGGTTCGCCGTCGAAAATCGAGCGAAAAATCCCAACTCGTATCGATAAACTATCTCGAAATTCTATGCTCGAATCTGGATCAAATTACTATGCGAATAGAATAATATACGTACATCCTACGTATTTAACTTCATTAACTATTAGTCAAATAAATTTCTCTTTCTATTCACATTTCCTTTAGATTCTATCCACTTACTCACAATTTCCTTAATCCCCATTTGGATTATTCCTTCAATTCTTATCTCAGTTGGGTATTTAATCAATAACAGTTTGAACTCCGACCAGTTTATATTTTGAAAATAGCTTGAAACTTTTAAAATAGATAAGTAGTTGAAAAATAATTATTAGTTTGCAAAATAGCTATAAAATAGGTAACTAACTGTAAATTAGTTGAGAAATAGCTAAACAGTTTCAGAAATTTTAAATAATTGCAAAATAGTTGTAAAATAGAAATTAGTTTGTAAAATAGTTGAAAAATAATAATTAGTTTAGGAAACAATTGAAAAAAAATGTTTAAATAGCTCCAAAAATAATGGTAAAACAAATATATAATAAGTTAGCTTTTAAAAAGAAAGGTTGTACATATTTAATAGCTTAGAAAAATAAATTTCTATTAAAACAATTAATATTGAAAATAATCAAGAGTCAAACTGTTTACCTTCCCAACAATTCAATTTAAATTTCCATTTAAATTGACCCAATTCCAATTCAAATAACTCCAAATTCCATTGGACTTGATTAATTCCCAATTCAAGTTGAATCAATCTTGATTCCTTCCCAAATTTAAATCAAATTCTAGTTGATTTTAATCCTGTTCAATTTTAATTATAATTTCATATTATTCCAATCAATTTGAATTATTATCAATTTAATCCAATCCAATTTCCCATTTAAAATTTTAAACTTATACATTTTCAATCACCAATCCAATTACTTCAAACCAAATTAAATTTTGAACTAATTCAATTTCAATCTTGAATTTAAATTACCTCGAATTATATAAATTCGAGTTAAACTCTCAAAGGTTGATTTAACTTTTTAAACCAAACTAACTTTTATTTAAAGTTTTTAAACAATCTTAAATTTCTGAGTCCAATTCTTCATTTCAATTTATCTCTACTTATATTTTTGAGATTCAAATAAGAGCTCAATACAATTTTATTTGTTTTCAAAATTTAATTTATTATTCAATTTTATCTTCCAGTTTGAAGCCATTTCTTAAACAATTTTAATTTACAAACTCAATTATTCAAATTTATTATATTTATACAATACCATTCTCAATTTAAAGATTTTATCAACAATAGGATGATAACATCCAATTTATTCTAAAACATCCATCCATTTTCAATCTCAAACCCGTTTTGAGGTCACACTAATTCCCGATTCAAATCAACCATTTAACTTTCGAAGTTAAATTCCAATTCCATCTTGAAATTTCCAATTCTGGTTGCTTTTTCTACACTTATTTAACTTCCCAAAGTTAAATTTCAATTTACTTAATCCAATCAACCTTACTCAATTTGAATTTCTGCTTCAAACTTCAAAATTCTTTCCCTCTTATAAGCTCAAAACTTATACTACTTTGGGTTTTTACATCACAATTCAGGGAAAAAATCAAAACTCAACCTCTTAGAGTTTATTTCAAATTATCTTTGATATCATGTATATCCATACATATTTATTTCTTGGCCCTCCCAACCATGTTTTAAAATTGTAAACCACCTTTGGTTTAAATTCAAATCAAATTTCAAACAATCCATTGTTTGCAACAAGTCCCATTTCCTTTTTATATTATTCTTATTTCTATAATTTCAAGATTAAATTTCAGTTTGAATCCCATTTCAAACTTACATTTATTTAAAGCTTTTAAATAATTTAATTTCTGAATCCTAATTTTAGAATTTCATTTTCAATTAATTAAATTTCGATTTGGTTGTATTTTCGTTTTTACTTCATGTAATTCTAATTCAAGACTTCAATTTGGTTGTATTATATTACTTCTAAATATTGCTTTATATATCCAAAAATAAATATTTTATATAAAATCATTTAAAATCTTTATATAAGAAAATAACAAGTACGCGTTCATATATATATACACTCAACTCATTCTAGAGTACTTTGGACTCTGTTTAATGCGTAATCCCCACCAGAGCCAAGGTTCTCGCTTAACCTTTCAGCTCTGATACCAAATGTAACAACCCAGAGTTTCCGAACCCGAAAATTCCAGGTAGTTATGGAGAAGAAGAAAGAGATAGAAGAAGAAGAATAGAAACACTAACCATTCACATTCGCAGCGGATGAAATATAATAATAAATAATAACAGTTTACAAAATAATACTATGTCTGTCGATTATATTTAATATACATCAGAGTTTCACATACATACAGTCTCTGAATATACAAAATCAGCATGTCTCAGATATACAATAATATAAATACAGCGGAATACTCTATATACTCCTGCCATCCAGCTCGCCTCCTGAGCTCCAGAACGTACCTACCTGAAGATCTGTAATACTCGGTCTGACCCGAGCATTACACCAAAGTAACACCCAGGTCAGGCTGGAAACCAGCGTGAGTAAACCCAACTAGCATGAAATACCAAAGCAAACAACTTGAATAAACCCGAGTAACTTATATCAATTTAACCAATTCACAATTTGCTGTAACCAACACTTATTTCACATATGAATTTCTAAGTACCCAACTTAGATAAAAAAAATCCTATTTACTTAAATCGTTTCATTTTATCGTAGTGATTTCACAAATCAATTATATAAATTTGAAGTGGTTTCGGGTATTTCCCAATACCCGACCCCAGCCTCTTCGAAACTCAAGTCATCTCATCTCGAGTTATCCAACATTCCATAACAGGAATATCAATTCATTCAAGTCATCCAATACTATCCAATCATCCACAACACATTTGATCATTTCCAAATTAATTCAATTAATTCTAATTGAATTCCTAACCTCGATTACTTAGATTTCTTCATTAATCAACTCCGACCAATTAATTAACCAATCCTTCCCTACTCATTCATCTTAATTAATCACCTTGGATTAATTATCTTTTAATTTCATTCAAGTAATTGTCTTTGATTAACTCCATCCTATTACTTATCCTTAACCAAACGATAAGTAATCTTAGTTACTTCATAAACAAATTAACTATTTTAGTTACATTCACAAGCCACTCATTAATGATTAATCGATCTTAATTACTCAATCTTTAATTACGTCATTGATTATATAAGTTAACGATTTCCACTTATAATTTAATTTATCCTAATCTAAATTAATTTCATTAAACAATTAATCATTAATTAAACCACAAATATAAATCATTCTTGATTTCTCTCAATCCTGTAATTAACTATCCATTTATTTATTTCATAAAAAAATCAAACTCTCCTTAGTTACTCATCTTAATTAATCTCCTGATTAATTCCACAAAGTAATTATATTTTATTAATTTCATGAAGTAATTATTTTTCAAACCAACAAATGATTATTCTGAATTACTTACACTTAATTAATTAACACAAACTTAATTAATTAATTCAAACCCTTCATTACTAAATTAATTAACCCAAATTATTAATTAATTGAACTAATTAATTATTTATTTTAATTACACTTCGAATGAGAACATTCTCTTGTTTATAACATTAAATCTAAAACAATTTAAAAACCCGAATACTTCAAGTCGAATCACAATTAACTCGAGATACAACCAAAACAAAGTCACATCATCATCAGAGCTTATCCAATCAATTTACCCATGCAGCCAAATACATAAACTTAACCATTTAAATTTTAAATAAAATCCCACAGAGTGAGATTTACTCAACTTTGGTTTTATTAGCCTCCATTCCCAAATCTAGCTTCTTTCTTCTCAAATTTTGACCTTGTATAAATATTTTATTTTACATAATCGAACAATCAACTATCCCTTAAACAAGTTTTAATTAAAGCTCAATTTAAATTATCATTCGACTTAATTTAAATTTATCACTTCACCTGATAATTTAAATTGACTAATTGATTTAATTAACTATTTTTTTTTCTTACTGTAATAAGTAAATAAAAAAAATCATCATTTCATATTTTTTTTCCATGCATATATTATATTTAAACTTAGGGAAAATATCAAATAATACGGAAATTGCTCACCCCACAGTCGCGAGTCCAAAACCCAACACCACCGCCAGCACGTCTCCTCCCGGTCGAGCTACTTCCCTCAATCGATTCGAACGCCTCCGTCATTGCAGCGCGCACAAGAACGGTGCCACCTCTACCACGCTCGTGCTTCGTGACATCGAGCGCGTTGCCTCATCGTCGAATGAAACCCTAGCTCGAAGACGCGCCTTCAAAATTATGAGCGTCACCATCGAGCTTGATCCAGCGACGATGAACCTCACCTCCTTGCCATCACCGGCTTCTCAGCTTGATCGAATTGATTTTGATAAGTTTTATATATATATATATATATATTTGAAGATGAAAAGGGCACGGCTCAGAGTTGAAAAGAAAGAGGAGGTATCGGCTTGGTTCGTTTTATTATTATTATTATTCGGCCCGAAGGAAGTATATTGGGAGAGAGTATTGAGGACGAAGGGGTAAGCGGCCATGATTTTGTACTTGATTTCATAATTATTATTATTTTTCTTTCCAGCGTTCGATTTCTGCTTCCAGATTGAAGAAAGGGACGGAAACGAGATATATGATAGTGTAAGACTTCTCAAGTACGCTTGAGATTATAACATAATAAAATATGAAAATATCTCGTATACCATAACGTGAAATCCCAAACCCCGAATCAGACATGCCGACAAGCGTTTAAAAGGTTTTACCCGCGTTTCGAACCCCGTGGAACATGTTTCGGAGGCTGATTTGATCGTATGCACGAGTTACGGAATTAAACGATCGATATTAAATTAAATCGATCCAAATAAATCTAAGCGTTTCGAGCTGCCAGGGTCAAATGACAACCCCGATAGCTACAAAAATTAAAATCTGATAATAACTAACTATTAGGGGTCCAATGAAACTGGTTTCGTCAAATTCCGAGACTGTGCCTCGGAAGGCTATTTTTAAATATCGATTAAAACGATAAATTATTAAAATTGAACAAATCACTTTTAATTTAAATTTCAACAATTTTGTTATCTTCAGTATCATCATTATAAATTTTATAAGCCTTCAAATTATTTAAACAGGCTTAGAATTTTTTTTTTGATTCAACAATTTACCAGATTTTCAATTATTAAATTCAATATTTAAACTACATAATTCAATGATTTAATTATCAAGAAAATATTGACATCTTGAATTCAAGTTAAAATTAACTTTTAAATATTTAAAATCAATTAACAATTCCAATTTAAATTGTTGGAAATTCCGGGTCGTCACAATGCATGTGCACCGTGCATTTTGGAAGTTCTGATGAACTTGATTGTGCAGGAATTTTTGAACTCGAATTTACTCGAGTAAATGTAAGGGTTTACTCGAAGCAACAAGGGTCTAGACCCGAAGCAAATTTTGGGTTCCCTCGGGTTGATTCTGTTGGTTACAGGTTTTATAAAACCTGTCTATAATTTAAATTTAAATCAAATTTAAATGAATTTCAAAGTTGAGATGATAGATTTAAACAAGTTTAAATCTAGTATGAAGTATAAATTCAAATGGCTTTGAATCTCTAAGGTTTTAAAATATTTAGAGTGGATTTTCAGATTTTTAAAAACCTGACAGATTTCAAGATTTTGAATTTTATTTTGAAATCTGAATCATAATTTAAACAGTGTTTTAAATTCAAAGGCTAAGTTCGGTTTTTTATCAAATAACTTTTGAATCTTCAGGTTTTAAAATGAAATTTGGATTTTTAATTAAAAGTTTAAAATTAAGGTTTAAAACAAGTTTAAATCAAATTTAAAGTCAAATGTTTTAAATAAATAGTGGATTCAAGTTTCTTGAATTAAAATCTGGGTATTTGAATAAGTTTTTAAATTCTTAATGTTTTTAAAACAAGTTTAAATTAAAATAGCTTGTTAAAAGTAAATTTGTTTCAAACAAATATTTAAACTTGATTTTTGAATGAAGTTCTTTATAAAAGGGTTTATAATGGAAGTTAAATGATTTGTTAACTTGAATTTGCAAGTTAATAGTAATGTACTTAAAAACTTAATTTTTAAATAAAATTAAGTAAATTAGTTTAAAGGCTTATCTTATATAAGTTTCAAATGTAAGTAATAAATGTTATTTACATTTATTTAAAGGATTATAAATTGAATTTAAATTTGGTTAATGTTTAAATAAATAATCATTTTGAATCTTAAATTCAAAATGGAATTTGAATTTAAATTTAAAGTGTAATGTTCTAAATACACTTTAATATTAATGAAGTCATTAATAAAGAAATAGATTATCTTAGAAGTTATTAAGGTATTAAATGATTAAATAAATAAGATGATTAAGGAATGACTTATTTATAAATTAATAATTTAGATTAATTTAAAATTAGAGATTAATTAATTAGTAAATTAAGAAAAGTAATTAAAGAATGATTAATAGTTAATGAAGGTCATTAATTAAGGATTATTTAACAATTAATTAATATGATTAGTTTTAATAGATTAATTAGATTAATTAATTTGAGATAATCATTTGAAAATTTGTTAAATATAATTACTTAAAGGAAGTAATTAAGAAATTAACTACTTAGTGTAATTAATGGTGTTAATTGTGATTAGTTTAAATTAATTAATTAATTAAGTTTAATTAATTTTAATCACTTGTTGGTTTGATAATAATTACTTAATATAATTAATGGAGTGGAATTACTTAGTGAAGTAATTAAAGATAATTACTGGATGTAATTAGTGGAAGATAGTTTAATTGTGGAAGTAATTTGGATTAAATTACTTGTATAATTAATCAAGATATTAATTAAAGAAATTAATTAAGGAGTAATTAATTCGATAAGTAATTAAGGGTAGTTAATTACAGAATGTGATTAATCAAAGGTGATTAATAATTATGGTTTAAATTGAGATTAATTACTCAATGCAATTAATTTAAATAAGATAATTAATTAAATACATTTAGGATCGTTAATTAATATAATTAATGATGTAGTTAATATTGAATAATTAAGATTAATTAATCAATGATAAATGATTAAGGGTAATTAATTAAGGATTAATGTAATTAATTATATTTAATAAATTAATGAAGTAATTAAAGGTTAATTACTATATTTGGTTTAGAATAATTAATTTGTAAAATTAATTAAAGGATAATTACTTGAATATAATTAAAGAATAATTAATCAAGGGTGATTAATTAAGGTGATTAATTAGAGAATAATTCATTTATAAAATTGTAATTAATTAATAGTGATGTAAGCAAGATTTATATTGATGTAGTAATTAATTTAATTCACTTTAAATTAATTAGAGATGATGTAATTAATTTAATTCATTTTAAATTAATTATAGATAGTGATTATAGATCATTGCTTATGTATGAATGGATGATATTGTTTGCCTTGAAGGATTTAAAATCTCAGATATGAGATAAGAATGTTGTGTGATATAGATGCATTGGTTGCATTGTGATTATGATATAGATTATCTTTTGATAATGATAATATGGTGTGGTGGTGATTATCTATTGTGAATCTTTGAATTATCTATCTGTGTGCATATAGATAATTGTATTGAATTGCTTAAACTCTAAAACAACTTGGACCTAAAAGACACGCTTTGGATTTCGATGAGACCGAGATCGGGTTTCCAAATTTGGATATCTGAAAACCACATCGATCCAAATTAACGATGGATCGTGAATCTTAAGTGAAGAGTGAAGACTCGTGATGTAAGGACTATTAATCAATATAACTCTGAGGGTGATTCCGAGATGAGTTTGACGGAGATAATACTTTCAGATTCGAGATGAAGATTCGGAGTGCAAGGGTTATTGTCGTTAACTCTGAGGGCGATTCCAAAACGAGTGTAACGAGATAATGCCTTCGGTTTCGTTCAAAACCGAAACGAACTTGTATGGATTAAATGCTTTCAGAACATCGTTAGGTGGACGATGAGCATTCTAAGATAGATGTGTCCTATAAAGGTAATCGTAGCCTTAAGCCTCATCAACCGGGAATGGCTAATACAGGGGAGGTGCAGTAAGGCTAAGTGGGTCATGCCCAAGTAGGACGAGTTTTTCCCTGTCTGGAGGTCCCTTTTTATTTCGGCTTAGTGGGCAGCTGGATATGCGCACCAACTGTGGGGTTGTCTTGTTCGGAACTGTTCAGTAAGGAATGGTTCTCGTCTTGTGTTGTAGGGGATTGGGAGTGATCCTCGGTATGTTGATCTAGGCCACGTACTGTGACGGGCGGTACCCCGGTAGCCCTGCCATTGTATGGAATCCAAAATCCAATAAGTGTCAACGGTTTTGATTGTATTACCCACTTTTGTGACTAGTAGCTGGAATTTAATGAATGTAACAATTTCAGCTATTTCATATTTACTTGAAAACCCTAGACCTATTATAATATCACTGGATTTCCTATCAAATGTTTTGGTTAGCGTAAGGTAAAAACTTTTCCACGTTTATGTGTGAGAAGTCTTACGTGATATCTTTTCTTTTCAAAAGGTTTTTAAAATTAAGCAATTTTAACCTGTTACTCACACCAGACCCATGTCTGACCTGGAGTTTATCTTCTGTTTTCTTAAACTCTTGGGTACTCAAATTTTTACGAGTAGCCAAGGGATTTAGGTTAGTTTTGGCGAATTTGTGGAGGAGCAATGGAGCAGGAGGCTCGGCGTTGTGGAAATGTATAGTGTTCCATTGTGTTTGATATCTCTGTGATCTCTCTGTATTGTATTTGAGTTGTAATAACTAGACAGGTGTTTATAACTGTCTAGTATGTGTTGTATTATCTGTGTAACTCTGGTAGTTGTTGTATACTACGTAATACTTTATGTTATTAATATAATTTATTTGTTCCGCTGTTTAGATTCTGATGTGTTGTTTCTTCTATCTTCTCTTTCTTTCTCTTTTCTATCCCTTTCTTTCTTATTAATGATGCGTCGTTCTGTGGAGATGAATGGCGGGTCATTACATCTAATCTTTCGGTGATTAATAAAATCTCCTCTTTCCAGGTGGACACGTACACTGCCTCCCAGTAGTGGAACCACTATAAATACTGGTGTTATTTATTTTTCTACATTGCATAGATATGTGACTGTCTGTTCTGGTGTTTATCTTTGTTGTTTCGTCTTACTACAATCACGATCCAGTTGTTTTCCACTGCTATTAGGTTTTTCATTCTCTTATATTGATCATCTGAAGGGATTTTCCCCAATAATTTTGAATTAAAACAAACATAATTTAGCAATTTAAAATATGATAAATTTATCGAGATGAAATGTAAATATAATTTGTTACTATTGTTTATGTATATGCTTTATGGTATGTGTCTTACGTATCTTTACATTAAGGACAAAATAATTTTACTAATTTCTTAATAAGAATATGGTGTACATATTAAAATTTTCATATTTTCATAAATTAGTAAGCGAATTAATAGTATTTGTTAATTAGATTTATTTAATTGGTTTAAGTTTAAGATCGCATATTTAATTTAAATATTAGAATAAAAACGTAAAACATTAAGAGAAAAGCGAGGTAAGTTTTGCAACTATTTATGGTATTATTAGGCATTTGAAGTTAAAAACAGAATTTACAATGAAATATATGATAAAATTATTGAGATAAATGAACTACAAATTATTATTGCATTGTTTTATGTTATTTATATATCTTTATATTTGAATGAAAAATTGTTGCACTGTTTTGGTTGTTACCATAATGGTACACATATTGAAATTATCATTTTTTTATATTTACAAGAAATACGAATAAATATTAGTTAAATGAATATTTCAAACGGCTTAAAATTTGGATTATGCAATTAAACTGGATGTATGGACTTAAATATAAAATATTAGGAGGCAAATAATGAATTATATGTAAATAATTGTATAAACTTTAATTATCCCTACCAAAATGTAAAGAGAAAGAAATAGAAAAATAAGTGTAAAATGATATAAAAGATTTGAAAACAAAATGTTAAGAGAGAGAACTAAGGAGAAGAGAGAAAACTATAGATTATACTTTTAATGATAAAACTAGCATGATAAAGTAAAGGAAATAAATGAACGATAAATTAAAGTTGTTATTATTGTTTATGTATAACTAGGCCAGTCAATGGTACATGTTTTGGCCTGAGCCCGACTTGAGCCTGACCCAATCCTGTCCTGCTAATACCGATACGTGTTTTGCCCTACCAGACCCTATTTAGATCGACCTGGTAACTGTTTGGGCTGGGTATGGTTTTATCAAAACCCGGCTGGTTTAGGCTCAATCCGGTTATTATTTTTCCTTAGTACTAGAACATGAGTGTTTATGCTATTCATTTACCATTTTAATTTGTTTGCATGAAGATGTTTTTGCTTATTTGTGTTGTGAACTTGACTACATCACCATCCAATTTATATGTTCACATTGTTTTTGTATAAATTTAAAAAATTACAAGTTTAAAGTATGATTTCAGTATAAATATTATGAGTTGGGTATACAGGTATTATACCCAACAAGCTTAAAAAGCACGATGTGCCAGACTCGGGTATTGGTTTTGAAATATCCTATGGGTTCGAGTCGGGCTCGAGTTTTGATTACTATAATCAAGCTTGGGTTCGAGTTTTAAGATACCTGGTCTGAACCTGACCCATTGACGGACCTATGTATAACTTATGTTATGTATACACACACATACATCTTTATATTTTAGTAAAGAAGATTACCATTTTTGGAATATGAAATCGTATACATGTTGAAATTGACATATTCCGATGATTTATTAGATGAATTAAAAAATAATATATAATTGAAAATTTTATATATGGTAACTTTAAATTTATGTAATTAGTTTGAATATATGAATTAAAGGTAAATAATAGGAAAAAATCAAGAAGAGTATTGTGAAAAATTATAGAAATTCTATTCTTGAGTTATTTGAAGTCTAAAATAAAATTTGTAATGCAACGTAAGATAAATTTTTGAGATAAATTAATTTAGTTAATTTACATATTAACTTTGTCGTCATTATTTATGTACATAATTTAACGTAAACACACAGTTGAGGGGAATTTTTTTAATCTTTGTTGTTAGTATAAACAAACACACACAATAAAATTGACATATATTTTTAGGATTTATTAGACCATATTGAGATTTTTTTAATAGTTTAGATTTGAAAATTCGCAAGTAGTCAAATACATTGATTTAAGTATAAAATATTAGGAGTTATTTAAGGAGGAGGGGGTTGTAAATAATTGCGGAATGTTAAAACGTATGTATTTAAAGCTAGAAACTTAATTTTATAGTGCAATGTATGATAATTTATTGAGATAAATGAATAATAAATGGTATATTGTTTGTGTATTATTTATATTACGTGATTTATATATCTTTATATTTGAATGAAAAAACATTTTTATCATTTTTGTTGATATAAATATGGTGTACATGTTGAAACCATCATGTTTTAGGATTTGTTAGATGAATTATTGAAAATTTGTTAATCCAAATAATTTAAATTGAGGATTACGCAATTAGTTAAAATACAATGACTTAAATATACAATATTATGTGATATCAGGGAGGATTTTGTAAACAACTGTAGAAATTTCAAAATGCAAGTACTTGTCCCAAAAAAAAGAATTTTACTATGCAATGCAAGTTAAATACATGTTAATATAATACAAATGAACTATAAATTAAATTCATACTTACTATTTATGCATATAATTTAAGTTATTTAATTGATGTATTTATATATCTGAATGAATTTTTTTATATCGCTTTTGTTAATGTGAACATGGTATACATATTGAACTTGTCATTTTTTTATAGATTAGTTAGGTATATCAATGAGTAATGGTTTGTAAATTTTATTAAGTGAGAACAAGGGACACATAGCTAAAATTAAACTTAATACACAAAACATCATCTTCATAAAAAAGATACAAATTACATCCCTATTTTTAGATACTATACTTTTCTTCCCTATAATCCTCCGCTTCTCCATTGCAGCAATGTTGATTCTTCATATGGATGTTATTCTTACATCCATAATTAAAATTTACACCCTATTAATTATCAATCTTTAAAATGCAATAACTACTTGTAGAAATGACAAATTAACAAACCGTTTTCACCATTAAATCATAAATTTCATTATCTTTCCAACGGGTGACATTGTGCGTATATAAAACAACGGTAAGACAAGCTATTCGTGGATCCAGCTGTGCTGATTTGGCCGAGGGTTTGTAGGGGGCAGTAGTGCGCCCTTGTCCGAAGGCGGGGTTTGGGGCGGAGCCTTAAAAAAAATTGTAAATTGATGTTTTTCAAATTTCTGCAATTATATGGTATGATTATAGACAATTCAACAATTATATGCAACAATTGTAGAAATGTCTGCAATTATACCATATAATTGCAGACATGTCTGCAACTATATGCAATAGTTGCAGACATTTCTGCAATTACATGGTATAATTGCAGACATTTCTACAATTATATGCAATAGTTGCAACTTATGCAATAATCATAGACATTTCTGCAACTATATTGAATAGTTGCAGATATTTTTGCGACTATATGCAATATTTGCAGACATGTCTGCAATTATACCATATAATTGCAGAAATATCTGAAATTATATGCAATAGTTGCAGATTTGAGGAAAAATCGAAGATGTTTAAAATTTGCAGATTTGTGTGCAAATATATGAAATAATCACACCTTTACGGCAAATATGATATTTTTGGTATCAACGATTGATCTTATTTTAAGGATCATGATTTTTTTGATCATTTGGTGAAAATGGTATGCCGATCTGATGTTTCTACAGAAAGTTATACGCGTTTGAAATGTTAAAAATGTAAAGAGTATTTAGGTCTTTGTGCGCGTGAATTTGAAAACAAGAACCGAAAATTTATTAAAAAAACGGAGGGATGTTTTGTGTATTTTCAAACCTTACTATGAATTTATGCCAAACACACCTTTTTATTAAAGTAGTTTTAAGATTATACAATTAATTCTAATATCTAGAGTTAAATGTAAAATATTACAAGGGAATTGAGGTGGGCTATGGAAATTTTAAAATGTAGATATTTGAATAAAAAAACATAATTTTGTAATGCACTATATGATGAATTTATCAAGAAAAATGAATTACAAATTGAATGGGTACAACTATTTACACACACACACTTTGTGTTATGGACTTATGTATCTTTACTTTAATAAAAAATAATTCACCATTTCTGTTAAGATGACTATGGTGTACATATTGAAATTTCCAGATTTTCTTAATTTATTAGACGAATTATCAAATATTATTTAATCAAATCTATCTAATCAGTTTAGATTTAAGATTTCATAATTAATTTTGAATATACGAAAAATTGTAAAATATTAATAGAAAGATGGAGTGAGTTTTGTATATAGTTGTGGTAATTTTAAATATATATGTTTGAAGTTAATAGTAGAATTTTACAATGCGATGTACGATATTTTATTGAGATATATAGATTACAAATTAAAGTTGTTAGTATTTTTTATGTGATTTATGCACATCATAGTTAAACAACAACTCATTTTAACATTTTTTTTAATATGGTTCATTGATGGCAACAACGGTCAATCTCAAAAATCGAACTTGTGATCTTTAGTCCCGTAATCTGAACAGCCAACCAACTAAATCAAACCCGTCGGCTACTCATTTTAACATTTTAATCGGTATAACATTGGTATGCATATTGAAAATTGTCATTATTTAGTATTTATTAGAAATATTATTTAACCAAGTTTATTTAAATAGTTTAAATTTTAGATTATATAACTAACCTAAATATATGGACTTAATGTTATGAGGTAATTAATAAATTATTCGTAAATAACTTTATAAACTTTTAAATGTACATACGAAAATGTAAAATGATGATGAAGAATTAATAAAATAAGGGTAAAGTGATAAATTGAAGTATCCAAAAATAAATATCAGTAGAAAATTCAATAAAAGAGTTAAAATTCTTGTACTTCACTATTATTAATATACTCGATAGATGTATATGTATATATATATGTATATGTGTGTATATATATGTGTATGTGTATATATGTATATATATACATATGAGAATGTCTATTTAGACACAAAATGTAAATACAATTGGTGACACAATGGTTCTGCACCATTGGATTGCCCCCTGATTTTCACCTTCCATATAAGGACAAAAACATCGGCAGTGATTTTTTATGTCATCAATTTGTGTCTAATTTTATGTCTAAATAGCCGTCCCATATATATATATATATATATATATATATATATATATATATATATATATATATATATATATAAAAAGAAAGATTACCATGGATAGATCAATTTTCAACAGTAGATTAACTTAGCGGGGAAGAAACATTGATTGGCCCACTCCAAAAAAAACAGCCCGAAATGTACCTTGTTTAATAATTATCTCAATTTTGATTTCGGTTTTTCAGCCTATATACATAAGGAAAACAAGCTTCAACTGAGGGGGAAGAAGAACATGAGCTATCAACCAGTTCCTCAAGATGCATATCCGCCCCCAGGCACGATTTCACTTAATTTCCTTTTTTTTTTCCCTTTTTTTTTTTTTTTTTTTTTTTTACAACAATCGGAATGATTGAAATCGACAATTTCTCAATTTTGATACGGTTTTGGGGTTTTAGGTTATTCTCACCCACAGCCATACCCACCGCCGCCAGGTCACCCTCGCTACGGCCCACCTCAACCATACCCACCGCCGCCAGGTCAGCCTGGGTATGGCATGCCTCAGCCTTATCCTCCACCACCACCTCAGCATGGCTACGGATCTTACCAAGACTATTTTAACAGTAATCAGTATGTACCTCCGCCGCCACCTCCTCCTCCTACAGACGATTGTCATTGTCACCATGATCATCATGGCTACGGGGACTTTTGTTTCTCTTTTCTTAGAGGATGGTATGGCTTTCATCTCAAATTTTGATCTGCTCTCGTTTTATTTTGTCTTTGAGTTTTGGTTTAGATGATAAAAAAACATTAAAGGTAAACTTATAATTAGCGAATGTTAAAATCACCGAACCATGGATAAATGGGAAAAAATTATGGGAGTGAAGTCAAATTTTAGTAGCCTCCATTGAATTTGGGATTTTTGTATGCCATTTTGTTGAAGAGAACATTGTAAGAAATAGGATTCAGCCTCACAAGCCTTTTGATTTCCTCTTCTGATTGTTCTCATCTAACAGAAAGCTGATCTGAAACAGTAGTCTTTAACAGTAATTTTATTTGCTTTTGTTAACCTTTGAGATAAACTTCGATTTTCATTTCCTACTTATAACATGAATTAATCTCTGTTGATGGTTAATACTTCATTTGAGGTTGTTTCTATTTCAAAATTATGTAACACTAAATTTGCATATAACCTGTACATTAAAGGGTGCTTAGGGTGGAACCCAAACCACTTTACTCCCACCTAATGCTGGGTTCAAGAAGGGACATGGAAGCAAAAAGCTTTCTTTTGAGACGGGTATTTGAGATTGAGGCATAACTTTTTTTCAATGCATAGATTTAGGATAATTGCAAATTTCTTAATGAGAGACCCTTTTGGGCATATTTTGGATGGCACTTTGTGGGTTTCCAATTATGCAGGATCAGCCCCTGAGATCAGAGAGGCCAGGGGGAGACGAATTTTGGAGGGCTTTATGATACCTGTGCTTTTTGCTTGTTTATCCTGACCGGAAAATAAGGTTTTGAAATACGGTAAATAAGACCTATCCAAATGAGGGACTAAAGTAAATGATAGTCGTAGTAAACCGTATATCTTTATGAGAGTAGCAGTAATATTTCAGCTATAAAGTCCATCTGCAGATAAAGTGGTAGTCTCTTGAAACGTTTTAAGGTCCCCCCCCCCCCTTTTTTCCGCAGCGTTTCGGCAAAAGGGGCCAGACATTCACGTTGTTACATGTAATAGTTTTATATAAAAAACATCATTCTCTAAAATGAATACATCCGCCTTCCCAGTTCAGCTGATGATGAGGAGTGATATTTGCAAGCAGTGTATTTAATATTTCATTTTACCTAGCTGGTATTCTTTAACTTAATGAAAGAAACTGATTTTTCTAATATGAATAAATCGCTATTTTCATGATTCAATCATAAACTTATTCGTATTCTAGGAATTATTTGCTGAATAAAAGCCTAGAAGACGGATTTACCAAAGATATATAAATATTAAACGATCAGTACCAAATCAATACAATATGTTGCTTAAGTCATAGCAAATGTCATGCTATATCCTTCACTTGTTCTTTTACTACATGTGTAGATAAATTTTTGTCCTACTTCTCTTGTAATGAAGTTTGTCGAGTTTAGTGTTAAGCGAAGATATACGGGTTTATGCATACACAAATTGCAACAAATAAATTTGATGTCATTCAAGTAACGTTCATCCATGAGAATTCAAATGCCAAATATTTTGATATGGCAAACTAAATTCTCAGGTTGCTTTGTTGATGGTTCACCTCGTATAGCGTAATCATTCCCTTCATAGGTTTGATGTATTGATGGTGATTTGAGTAGTTTTAGATGATTCTGGTTACTTTTACTGAAATAATGTAACTTTTATGTTTAATAGCACATGTTTAAGTTTGATTTTTGAAAATGCAAGAAATAATGTTGGATATTTATGCTTTGCTTAATTTTTCTATTGAATATGATGTTGATATTTCTCTTTAGTTAGCTTTTATCTTTTGATCAAGGTAGTTTATGAAAAAAGAATTTAATCTATAAAAATATGTAGGAAAAGTATTAATGTGGTTTTTATGTCTAATTATTATTTGATTCTATAACATACTGTGTGTTAGGTTTGGATAAAAACATTAGATATTTAAAGACATAAATAGTTATTTTATACCTAAATTAATTTCTTTCCCTCAACTTCCAACTTGATCTTGAGCTTTGCTCCATCATAAAGTAATTTACAACAGATATATCCTCAAGAAGTATCATCAGTTGGACTCCCATGTAACTGCAATGATGCTAACTGGATTTTTCATCGTCACTTCCTATTCTATGTAGCACCCCTCTATTCATTAGATATATCTGGTGTAATGGATACGTTACAATAAATTACCAGATATTGAGAAAGTTACGTTGTTAAATGCTGGACTTAATCAGATAGTAACCGAACGCTATCTATTTATTGTGTCTTCAATATATTCAACAGATAGAGTTAATGATAAAAAGAAAAATGAAGAGACTCTGCTTATAACATACCATCATTTTCAGAATTAAGAGTGTTCTTATCATCATGTATATGTATCTCTTATTCGAGAGTGAAAAAGTCCTGAAGCAGAATTTATGATGGGTTGAGAGGTACTATATTTATGACAGATGAATTTCTAGAGATATTACTTCAAGAATAATTTGGAAAATAGTATTTTGCAGAAGGTATGGGGTTCCCATTGGGACTTTGAAGTATAAATATAGTTCATTATCACACATTCCGGTTCCAACCACCTATGGTAAGAACTCAGCTGAAGTTTTCCATGTTAAAAAAATTCATTATAATGCAAGATTAAGCACGGATAATAGGAATAAACTACATAATTTGAATCTTATGAAGTAGAATAAGTCCAAAAAAAACCTGAAAAATATAGAAGGACGACAAATGCTTATCCTGAATTCGAATTTTGATTACTGTCTTCAATTTCATTTCAAAATTGATTTCGAAATTAACTTTGAAATGGTTTAATTTCGAAATTAGTTTGAAATCTGTCTCTAAATTTATTTTAGACATCAGTCTGATTGTTAAATATACATGACATTTTATATTTGATTGATAGGAATTAACGTTCCAAAAAATTTATTGATGACAGAGAATGTAGTTTAGCACTTAAAAAGCGGACAGGATATGAAATTTTAATTTTAGGGATTTATGTATTAGCCTGATATAGCAATCAACCAGGCACATTAATTAATAGCCATTTTATTGTGTTATCTAAGCTTTGCGTTGTTTGAATTACATGTATGTAATCTAGGGTTTGAATATCACATCAAGTTTAATTATTCATCATCAAAAGTTGGAACTGAAATCTTTATTCAAATTAGCGAAATTTACCAAAATTTTGAAAACAATGAAATAAATGAAAACAAAACCTCAATTGCTATTTAGTTTTCAGTCGGAACCTTTAAATTTCAACGGTTCCATTTTATTTCGAACCATAACGAATACGAAATTATGTCAATTTTCTTGTTTCTAAAATTTTCATTATCAAACAAAGAAAAATAGTTATAAAAACGATTCTTTGAGTCTTGCAAAGAAACTTAAATCCCCAAAAAAAAAGAGACCCAAAAGATGCTGGATGGCAAAAAAATGCTTACCTTTAATTTATCTGTTGACCTTTGATCATTAATTTGGTTTCGAAATCTATTTGATTTCAAAATTGACGTTAGAAATCAGTTTTATTACAAATTCGATTCCGTAATCATAAGAATTTTCAAAGTTAATTGATGAATGGGAAAGTGGAGTCAACATTGAGAAATTAATGTGTGTGTATACAGGTGTGTGTATGTGTGTGTGTATATTGGATTTTATAGTTTTATGACTTAGGTTTTGATATTTCCCATTAAAGTCATTTCATTGTTATTTGTTGGGATCTGAGTTTAAACAATAGAAAGGTATGTATCTAAGTTAATTTGAACATCACGTCAAATTATACTATTCATCCTAATTTAAAACCAATATTTATAGCAATTTCCAAAATTTACTGAAATTTCAAAATCCATTGAACATCGAAACAAACAACGAAGCCTAAATCTTGAATCATGCATGTGCATCTATAGCGAGAAAATGAAGACAAATTTCTGAAATCTAAAGTTGGTTAAGTATAGCAATGTTCTGAATTAATAACAAATAATGATGCAGTCTACTATTATGGGTTGATTGGGCTAATATAGATCGCACCCAAAATGAAATTGAAAAGAAAGTGGAGTCAACGTCTTTTCTATATGTGAGTTATTCAGCTCAAAACAATATCTTATAAGTTTTTTGTTGTTGTTCTTATCATGATAGCAGCCCATTGCTTTAAACATGTATCAACCCAACTCCTCCATCTCCTCCTGCAGTTGGTTTAGGAAAGTATAAAAATCATGTTTTAGCTATTCAAAAACCTCTGTACCTCAGAGAAAACATACAATTTAGTTTACTAACATAATGTAATAGATTTAAACCTTCTCTCAATCAATATACTCAAATAAAGGGTTTATGCAAAATAAGGAATGTTTATGTTTATCAGTGTATATTTTGATATGCGATTGAACTTCACTAAACTATCTTTATTAATATCATATCAATAATATTGATATACCATGCAAGTTATTAGGATAAGCACATTTGGAATGAGATAGATTAATGTTAAAGATCCTTTAAAACATGGATAGAATTCTATGTAGAACATGTGTAAATTATCATTGAAGCTGCTCAGATCATTCACAACTGATTTATTTTCTAGAGATATTGAGGTTGTACAATGTAGTTCATACTGTCTCAATATCTCTTGCAAATATACTTTTGTTAAAGATTTGATCACCTTCCATGATAGTTCCACTCATTTTCTAAAAAGAACGTCCACAAAATTTTGAAGCATCTTCATCGTTAATCCATTTTTTTCCCAATGTGTTTGTTCTAACAATCTGTACAATATACGAGTACCAGCATAAATAATTATAATAGTTTCATAAAGTTCATTTGCATATAAAATTATGTCTGTTAACCAAAAAATGGATCAACATGCAGAAATCAGATGAAAGCACCAGTTCTATTACGATTGGACATATAAGATTAAAACGAGAATGAAACGACTTGAAAATTGGCAAGCACACTTAGATGGAGCAAGGAAATAACTCGAAGAAGTTTTATCCCAAATTACACAAACTACACAAGTTGGTGCTGACTTGTGCATGTCGACGACGACATGTTTTTGCCCCATATTTCGTTGCTTCAACTCCAATCTCTTCCATACGTGTTCAAGTGATTTTCAAGGGTTTTCGACGATCTATTTCAAGAGTTGGAGGGTTAACAGCTGGAACGGTAGAATAAATCAAGTGATGAAGAAATGATCACCAAAATCAACAAACAATCAACGAAAACAACATGGAACGCCACAAAACAAAGTAAGAAGGAAGGGTGCAAGAAAGTTTCGAAGATACCAACTAAGGAGACATGTCGGCACTGACATGTCTAGGTCGGTACCGACATGCTTGGTTAACTCAAGGTGCTCTAGTGACTTCGGACCGATCTTTGGATTCTGCTCCAAGTGGAGTTTTGACCTAACACGACTGTTTCACAATAAATACCAGCCCACCTGCAATCAAGGAGAGATCTTTCTGCTTGATCTTTTCCCCGACCTTCAACTCTTTATTCTGGATCTGATCCATCTGTTGTTGAAGACTTCTTTCTCTTCTTCACTCCTATTCTCTACCACTCAAACTCTCGAGAAACTACATCGTGAATCTGTGATCCATTAGATAGTGGTTAGATATTATATAACTAGTTGTAATGCAGGGAGAGAACAACTAATAAAAGCGATTAAAGTGAATGTAGGTCGAAGATTACGTCGAATAACTACAAAAATTCTTGTGTCTTCTTTTACTTTTGTGTCTTTTCTTTTATTTTGAATAGAATTGGTGCTTTCATCAAATTTTTGGGTGTTGATCCATTTTTTGAGTTAATAATACCCCTCCCACAACTGATCGGGGTCGCCACAATGTTTATCTTGTCTCCTCTCGTGATCAAATAAATGCAGGCTACTCTTGGAATGCTCCTCATAGAGAATCAGTAGCCTATCGAACCTTTAGAGAACGGAGCTGAGACCAATTAACATAAACATACCTTATTTTGTACAAACCTTTCTTTCAAGCAAATCAAGGTTGATTGGAAAAGGTTCAGGCCAAAGACCATGAATAGCAAACCTGTTAATTCTTGACAACGAACTACATTGAGTTTTCTTTAAGGTGTTAGCTGTACAATTAAAGCACTTAGCGGTTTTGTAGCGGTGAAGAGCAAAAAGCTATAACGGGGATATATCGGAAAATAGCGAAGGTGTAAAAAAAATTGTTGGAGATAAACTCAAATCTTCAAAATTGATTTATTCTTATTTTTATATCATTTGTGTATAAAAAGGAAACATTGTTCATCCTATATAATGAAACCAAATAATATCATGGTTAATGAAGTTCAGACTTGGTGAATAGAATATAATTTTAATTTATGTTGAGTGTTTAGGACTTGAACTTTGACATTTACCCTAAATTTATTTATGTGGTTTATAAGAGAGCTAGTCAAATTAACTTTTTTATACTAAAGTTGCTAAAACGGAAGTAAAAAATTCGTAATTCAGCGGACGTTGCGGAAATTAGCGGAGCTTTAAACGAATATACTATTTTTGCATAAGGTAGTAGAGCAAATGCAGCTGAATAACCAAAACGCTATCTTTATAGTTTCCCAAACCTGCTATGGGAGGAGGCAAGGGAGTGGAGTGATTGGATACATTAGAACAAGTACTTCTTTGCCGTTTTTATAACTGGTTATTCGAACCAATTCACCAGCCACGGAGGCTAGTCTTGACTAGTTTTTTAGGTGAACAAGACACACTTAGCTACACCATAGCTTGTTCGGTCATTTTTTGAAGTGAACAAGCCAATATTAGCTTTGCCGAAATAGCTTCCAAAGATACAAGAGCTTCATTGTTATTTATCAAATCAAACTGTGTTAAGACGTATGAGTAAATATTTCTAGACTTGTGGTGGAACAATGAGGTTCAAGAGGAGGAACTCTAGGAGAGATATAAATACCTACTAGAGGATGATCCGAAACAATAGGTGTAAGAAACAACGACAACAACCATGGGTGGAAGCAGTTCGATGAGCTGTGGCATTTGTCCAGGCAGTGGAAGAAGATTTAGCATGACGATGTTGCTACGAGACAACAGAACTTCAAGGCATTAAAAAATAGAAATCTTTGGTCGAGGGAGAACAAGATCGAGAAAGGGCTGTAATGGAAGTGCGCAAGAGTATGCCTAACATATTGTAACGTAGTGTCGATTTTCGACCCCGAAAATCGACACTAATACGTTTACTGTATAGAGTGCCGAACAATCGAGTGTTGGAAATACCAGACTATTAGGGTTTAGAAGAAAAAGAGAGAAATAATAAACAGAAACAACAGCACAAAATCTCACAAACGCAACGGAACAAAATATAATATCAAATAACAGCATTTATACAAAAAAGCTGCAACTATCAATATACGTACAAGATATCGGAGTACAATCATTAACAAATAATCTGGACAGTTATAATAATTTGTCCCTGAATACTGTCCATAAAGTCCATAATATACAGCGAAATCTAATTAATACGTCTCTGCCATCCAGGTCGTCTCCTGAGCTTCAGAATGATCTAACATGAAAATCTGTAATACTCGGTCTGACCCGAGCATTACAATAAAGTAACACTCGAATCAGGCTGGAAACCAGCGTGAGTAAACCCATTTAATATGAAATACTTAAGTTATAATATTTTTTTGAAAATCCATGTAACTCGTATATCACTACGAGTTTTTATCTTGTTATAGCCAACCACTTATTACATAAACCCATTGATATTTATAATAATATCTAAGTACCGTTACTTAATTTTAATGGTCAGATTTACTCAATTTTATTCAATCCATTCTATAAGACTCCATAATCAAATCCGTAAAGAATTTTAGTGCTTATTAAATCGAAAGGGTTTCGGATATCGCTGATATCCGATCGTAGTCTCTTTGAATCCAAATGATAAATTTAAAAGGGTAAATTGTTTAAAACAAACAATTTATCATTTAAGGTGACAACATTCAATTATAGGAATTTGTTACCGATTTTATTTCAAATAAAACGTATCATTACTTTAATCCAACTATTTTATTTTGTCCGGCCATTCGTTGCCATAGACAGGAATAATTTTAGAAATAAACATCCCATAGGATTTAGCCAAGGTATAGATAGTTACTATTATAAATAACAAGTATCAAGACGATTCACCCTTTAGGATTTCATTCACCTTACTTAGCCAATTTTCTTTATATATATATATTTTCAAATTGATTATAATTTAAGCCATTTATTAACTAATATTAATTTATAAAATACCATTAATTTACCTAAACTAAATAAATTAATTACCATTATAAAATATCATTGAATTTTAGATTACGGCTATTAAAATAAAGTAGACTTTCTTGCTAAAAAAGAAAATACAAGTTATCGTATATATGTATATATAAACAAATTCCATTTCCTATCTCTTTGTTTTTTCCCTTACTCTTTTTTTATTCTTAATTTTTCTTTCCCCCTAGTTCTTTTCCTTTATCTTTTCTTTCTCCTTACTTCTTCATCTTTTCTTATTTTCTTTTATTTATTTTTTCTTCTCTCTCTGGACCAATTCCTTTTTCTCGGCCCACTTCCCTTCTTCCTTCCCAGTTTTTCCATCTTTTCACTCAACAAAAAAAACGTGCACGCTTGGATATGTGCACTTGCACCTCAACGTCGATCGACGTTGTACATCGTCGATCATCCCCCCGTGTCGCCTACTACCACCTCGTCCCAACGACCCACCTGAGACGCGCGAAACAACCCCGGTTTAAAAAGTTGAACTTCACCTCAACTCGAGAACCACTGCGCCTTACCCAATCGCCTCGCCTCGGCCTTTCCTACCACCATCCATCGCCACACTTCACCCATGACATCGCCTCTGTCTCCTCTTTCATTTCCCCCATGATCGCATGTTCCTCTGTCTCCCACGCTACTGTCATTTTCCCTAACCTAAACCCAAAACCAAACCTATCGTAACCCTTGTCTCGTCTCGTTCGGTCACCCCCGACATTCAAAAATGTCGCACATTTTTTTGCCATTCCTCACCCAACGATGCTCTTTTACGCCGAAACTCCGATCACTACATCGGCCCAGCCACCCGAATTCGGCCAAATACCCATTTCCGTTCAACTCTTGATTTCCACTTCCATCCTACTTTAAAAATCCCCAAACCACTCTAAAAATTCATGAACTCGAGCAACTAACGCATTCATATAAAGTAGAGATCAAATCTCGATGTTTAAATCTTGGTTATTTCTAAGTTGTCTACTGTAAAACGAGCCTCTCCCCCTCTATGCTAGATATTAGATCTTGAAACCATTTTTAAAATAAACTACACTTGAAAACAACCAAGTTTCTCTTTGGAATCATAGCCTAAAACGAAATGTATAAAGAGATATTGATCCTTGAAGAGGAAGGTTAACTGTTTTTTTTAAACCAAATAATGAACAGAGTATGTGTTCTTTTCTGTAAGTGAGCTCCTTCCTGTCAAATTCTTATATACACATACATATATGTATACCATGCTAAACATATAAACATTTAATCCATAACCAAAATTCATACATATGCACAATTTGTATGTTTATATAGGTATAACCAGTGGGGAATATAAGAGTTGTACTCACTGTTTTTAAGATGAAAGAAGATCTGCTATTTTGTTTATTTGTTTTGATCTTCATAACACTTGAATGCCCCTTTTGGTTTCCTTTAAGTTCTAAATGACAACTTGTATACTTTTATTCTCTCTCTTGCTTGAATGAAAAATGAAACAAGGTAGTGATTTTGTATGTATGTACATAGAATGGAACTATGTAGTTAGCATAGGTAGTATATATATAGAGTGCAACCTGTTAGATAAGGCTGAACTATTCATTTGTAGAGGCTTTGATCTTTATCCTTTCATATATTATATATATATATATATTTTTGATTTGAAAAGAACTGACTTGATTTTATATAAAGTTGATTTGATGTATTATGGCTTGAGTTCAAATGTTGTATGCTTGCATTTAATTCTTGTCATGATGATGTTTCTTCTATGTATATATATATATATATATGCATTCGTATATATAGATTTATATGTAAACCAATTTGACTATATGAACATGTTTTGACCAATTACTAGTATATATTGTGACACAATACATACTTACAGATATGTACATCCCTACAATGTACATGATTTTTTTATTTTATTTCCTATCTTACATTTATACATATTTTCTATACACATTACCCATATAAGCATATATACATATATACCCTATATGCTTGTATATTATTAATTATCATAAAGCTTATATGTATATTTTATTCTCCCTGATGAAGCTTTTTCATGCACTTATTCATACACATGTTTTATATGCACTGTTATCATAACACATATACATATACATTTACTTATGTATATTTTGTAGGTCTGTCAACGGATACTTTCGGATGTGGATAGTGCCATATTCGCATCTGCATCCGAAATGATTTTCGAATATTGTATATCCGCATCGGCAGATACGGACGGATATCGAATAACTATTCTATCCGCTAATGACTGATAAATCAAGAAATATAAATTTTAAGTTTAACATATTTTTTTCTTCAATCCAATTGATTATAAAAGTGTTAAATATAAACAAATATGGCGATAAGAAATAGTTTTGGGCAGTTAATAAGCATTAAATGCATATAATATAAACTACTAACTTAATAAAACAATAAATATCTTTCATTATACTAAAATACACATAATTTATACTATAATCTTGACAAAGACCGGACGGATAATTTTCGGATGCGGATGTTTTCGTATCGGCATTCGTATCTGCATCTGCATCCGTTTTTTCAAATATCGGATATTATCTGCTTTTCGAATACGAATGCGGACGGATTTCGGATTTTTCGGGTATCCATTGACAACCCTAATATTTTGCCATTACACACACACATATATATATATATATATATATCCACATTTATACTTACATATATTTTACTTCACATAGGCATATATATATCCACACATTTATTATCCATTTCATAAAGCTTATATATGTTTGTATATATATTTGAATGTTTATCTTAATTTTTAAATGGTGGAGTTTATATATCTATACATAAGACTACAATATTTATCATATCTCGAAATTTATAATCCAATATCCAATATAGCTTTTAAATCAATTTATATCCGAATGTTTTAGTATCAGAGAATTTTATTCGTTTGACTTATAAAATCAATATTTTCAATAATAAAATCAGTTAATCACCCAATTAACAGACGTCAAAAATACGGGTCGTCACATATATGTGGAGGGTGAGTATTGTAGGTGAGCTTGAGAAGGGAATGTTTCCGGTAAGGTATCAAGTTCCGGCCATCTCGACTCGGTTTTGGTCAGAGGCGGGATTGGATTATGTCAAAATCTCGTCCCGTTGCTCGTCGATAAAAAAATTCAAAATAATTTCAATTATTTTGCAATTGCTGCTTTAATTATAAAATAAAAAGGTAAACAACACCACAAATCGAAGGAGAATCGAATTTAACTAATAACTGACCTAAAAATCGACTTCGACTTCAACCGTTCGAGCATCTTTCAGGACTTCTACTACGTGCAACGAGATGTTCGCCTCTGACCTTCGAGTTCGACTTCGAGCTTGATATTATTTTTCTTTCTTTCTTTTTGTGATTTTTTCTCCTTTGCTAAGATAATTTGATTGATCGATGTAGTAAGCGTTAATATTGATTAGGGTTTAGATGGGCTGAATGGTAATGGGCTTTGGGATTTTAACTTAGATCTTCATATGTTTAAAGAAAATAGTAAGTGACAGTGTGGTGTGTTAAGTTATATTGGGGTTAACTTATTTTAAATTTAGGGTTATTTTGGCAAAATTAAACGTTCACCATGTTTATTTAATAGTGTTGTATATTAAATTATTACATTTGCAATTTTTATCATTACTTTTTCATTAACATACAAAAATACGATATCAGGACCGAAACCGAAAAAGTACCGAAACTTTCGAAACTTTCGAAATTGATCGAAACTTGTAAAATTTCAAATGACCGAAACCGAAACCGAAACCGAGTTCTCGAACCTAGGTTTCCGGGGCCAATCGTGAGATTCAGGTTGCAGTAGGCAACATGTTATTTTTCCCTTTATTTTCTTTTTCACATAAACTTCTTATGGTATAAAATATTTATCGATGACAAAGTTATATAGAAACATAAATAATAATATTTTTATTGCTACAAGGAAACTTAGGATGTAAAATATGATATTTCTATTCGTTAAATTTTACATGAACATTATGATAAAATACTAGATGAGTAATTAAAGATAATTTAACGCAAGAGAAATTGATACAATGCAAAAGCTAAAAAAGTTATATAATGAAAAATTAGTGAGAGATAAAAATAATAATCAAAGCCAACCAAACTAAAGCAACTTCTATGTAAGTTTCACGTAACAATTTTTTATTTTACTACATTGTTCGTGTTTTTGCGTCTTCTTTAGGTGATTGTTGCTCGATCTAGAGGTTGTCGATTCAGTTGCCTCACTGATGGCCGGCCCTAAACTGTTGCTAATGTGGCGTTAGCGGAGGTAGGCAAGCATTGAAAAATCCTTTTCATTTGAAGCGAAAGGTTGAAACAAGCAACCGAAGGGAAGATGCGGCATCGTAGAGAGTGGGAGAAGATGAGAGTGTGTGAGAAGCTTTAGAACAACGATAATAGAAATCTATGCTTCGTGGAGAGAGACGCATGAATATCGATGGTTGTTGAATTCATGACGTAGAATTATGTCATCGTTTTTGGCATCGAAGAAGAAAAATAAATTATCTCCGCTGCACCCCTCCCCCTTACACTACGCCTCCGCAGACTTTTCAAGGTACACAACTCGTAAGTGAACAAAATTTGTAAATGTGTTTTTACATGCCCCAAGATCATCTCCATAAACTTCGGTTAATTTAAATAATCCTAACATGTTTAAAATAATATTTCAAATTGATGGTTAAATTCGTTTTTTGAGTTGATCATCTTGAAAGTTTAATTTGATTTGGAACAGCATGAATGACACTGAGCACGTCAATGTGTAGAATGAGGTGTAGTGAAATGGAGTGTAGTAGATCCATACACACATATAGAAAATGATGGTTATCTTGAGGATGATTTTCTACCCCATTGATAACTTAGATGCAGGCCTACTAGGTCAGTGGGTCTGTCTCTAATTTACCTTCAAGGTAGAAAATCTATCTTAGAGCGAGCTCTATCAATGGTACAAATACACAGTGCTATGTCTACAATTGTATTTGAAATTATTAGCGAATGCTAGAAATCTATATTGGTGGATGTTAAATGGCATCATATTTTTCATCTCGGAAGTAATTCAGGTGTATGCTCCATTGGGTCGACAAGTCTCACCGCTAATTTATTTGTAGGATAAGAAGTTCACTTTGGGAAGTCTGTCATCGGTTTGATACACATGTGGATAATGTCATATCTGTATCTGTATTCGAAATCATTTTCTAATGGTAGATATTTTTATCCATTAATATTAAACGACATTGGATTCTTATCTATCCAGTCACGGTTAATACATCTAAAAAGATAATAATTTTTTTTGGTTCAGTATAAAACTATTTTGACACCAGTGCTTATAAAAACGGAAAAAATCTGAAGAATTTTATGGTAAAAATTAGTTTTAAATGGCGAATATATTCATTTATATATACATCTCTATGTTCAATTAATAGGATTTCTATCGAAGTCCTTTTGAAGTTTCAAAAAATATCCTAGATAACATTCTATTTTCAATGAAATATCACTATCGATTTGTAGCATGCACTGTTTTCGTGATTACCATCAACGGAATCTCACTATCGATTTGCTACGTCCACCACCAACAAGACTACTCCACATAAAAACGTCTATGACTACCAAATATTTTTTTATTTTTAACACATACAGTAAAAACAAAGTTATTGTAATAAAATTGTTTTTCCGTATTAAATATTTTTGAAATAAAAAAGTAAATACTGAAAATTAGCATCCATCCCTTTAATTTAATACCAGAAAAACCTTTTTCAGAAACAAGTTTCACAAAACATCCTCAACATGCATTTTAAACTGCATATACATGTAGCTGCACATTTTTGTAAAATGAAATTTTACAGTTCTGGCAGCAGCAAATACATGCAGTTTAAAATGCACATATTGATTGTAAATTTTGATCGTGGTGTTTCGTGAAACTTTTTTAGAGAGGGAACAGAAGTGAAATTTGAAACTTTCTAAGGGTATAGGAAAAAATCCCAAATAAATATATTTATTTATTGAATGCACATGGGCATGCATTTACACTAGTACATATAATATAATTTACTATCTTGATAAAAGATGGGATGAATATTTTTCAGATGCAGATGTCATCATATTTGTAATTGTCTAGATTTCCTTTTCATTATGTGGATGTGGATGAGTTTTTAATTTTCCGAGGGTGCGTTGATAGACCAATATAAGATAACTAGCCTATCCGTTTGTGTATCTATATGTACATTTGTATATGTATATATTTGTAAGTGTGTGTATATACACATACAAACACATATTATTAACAAGTAGAGCATAACCCGTGATCCTAAGAACTAGCATCGATAACCCTACTCACCTCCACTTCTTTATCACTACTGTTAATAAAAGAAATTGATTGTATATGAATGTTTGTTCTTTAGGTCACATGCCTGGGCACACATTGTGCATGTCATACACTATACGTATTAAGCAAACACAACTAAACCGTTTGTTACAAACATTTCTATGCGCTTCTATAATGAGTGGGTTTGGAGTATTTTCCTAAGCTGACTATTGGAGTTAGCAAATGGAGTGCAAACACAACTTCATTTTGATTGAAGTATCTGAAATACCATATCATAGTAACTTTATGTTGAACTTATTTCTAACGTCATTTTTTTAACCAATCCAGCTTGACTGCTCTTTGCTGCTGTTGCTTATTGGAAGAGTGTTGCTCCTAGAACTACCGCCTCATTTGGTGTTTTGGTTTGGATTTGCTACGATATCATTGTTATTGTTGCCGCTATTCATTCTTAAAATTGGAGAACTTGTAGATGTTATCTTCAGAAATCCGTGTTTATACTTTTGTGGCTTGGTTTTGTACACATATTCATGTTAAAAAGAAAATGCATGTAAAATTCAAACATCCTGCTTATAAATATATATCTTACAGTCCAATTATTTACCTGTTTATAGTTTATATTTCTTTGATTGTTTAGTTGCGATCGAAATGGTGTTCTGAGCTTGTGTTTCAGCAAATGAATTTTATTTCTTTCAGACTATATTCGTTAACTTGCCTACTCAGCTGAATGCTCTGTTAGAATTCTGATAGAATTGTTGTTTAATAAGAATTACTATTATTTTACTTTGTATTTACTAGCTTCGAATGTTATTCCCTTGTACAGCAAATTGGAGCAAAGCCGGGAAAGAAATTTACTTGGTTTGAATACAAAAGGTATGAACTGCAATTCTAGATTCAAGAATTCCTACTGACATAGGATGCTTAAAGTAAAATCTGCACACTGGTTGAAGTATCAAATTTGCAAATTATAATCAAACATGTTTCACAAAGAGCCGATCTCTGCATGTGCTTCCGTATTTATGTGTTTTTTCCCTTCTTTTTTTTATCTCTTTTTACAGTTACCATGCATTACTGTTTTTTCTTTGCATTTGTTAGCTGTTTTTTGTACTATCACCAGGCCTACTCACGCGCTAAATTCCTCCCCAATTCAGGCAAGAATGTTAACCGTATCCCCTAAGCAAAAAGTAATTAGTGTTAGCTAGGAGGACCTCGTACCTAGTGTTAACTCTGTCAAAATAATTGCTCATATACCACAGGACACTGCAAGTTTAATTCAAATCTGTAATTATAATGCATTAACTAGCAATGAGATATATGATGGATATATATAGTGAGGTTGTACAGTCACATGAAACCTTATCTTCTAGAATATGTTTTTTAAGGGAATACTATGTTTAAAGAGAACAGATAGAGTAAAATGATCAAGATTTGGAAGCACAATACATCTACTTAGTCACACATTTTTACTACAAGAAAGAAGAATAACTTAAAAATAACAATCAGTGAGATAATTTTCCCAAGGAGTTTAGGCAGAAACTTACATCTGGAAAATTGAAGTAATTACATTGTACACAAGAAGTCCATCCAAGATAATATTGTTTATTAACTAGATATATGTTTATACATTCAAAATAATCAATGAACATGGAAAGAAAATATGTCAATTTGTTGAAATTGCATGAAATTATTGCTTATCATATCATTTAACCAACTTAAACATTGCATCACTGCAAAATGAAGAATGGCAACAGGTTTGAAGTAGTTCCATACATCGGAAGACCGCTGATGTGAAATCTTCAACTGTTTACAGAAACCGAGAAAATAAAAGAAAATGAATGAAAAAAGAACCGACTGAAACATTCATTTATAACCAAACATACATATTAAACTTGGAAAGCAGAAGATAAAATATCTAGGCTCCTTTGGCTTCATCTTCTTTAGGAGGGTTCTTCTTCGCTTTCATGAAGCAAAAGCAAGAGCAGCAAGGGCATTGAAACAAGAATTTCATCGTTTTTTTCTTTTTAAGAAGGAATAAAAGAAAGAAAAATATAATAAGAATTAGAAGGAATATAGTTATGCCCCTAGTTTCCATATTCATTTGCTTTATAAAGCACTGGTTTTGGGACCCAATTCAATCCTTTTGTATACTGAACCATGAAATTTAAAGCAGAAAAATCATTTAATAAAAAAATAAAATAAAAAACAAGAACACATGAATTTTATCAATGATTAGCCAACATGTTCAGTTGGCTATGAATATATTAGTGTTGATCACATTCTCTGCACATTATTTTCGGTCCCGTTTGGATTAGGGGTTTATTATTGTTAATATATTGAGATAAAATATATTATACGCTTCCTGTTAGTTTGCTGGTGGCTTCTTCGAACTACGAATGTACTGCAACTTACAGTTACGTTTTTTTCCCAAGTTAGTTAAAGAATATTATTATTATTATTATTATTATTGGGCCAAGCTTTTGTAAGCTATTCCATTTCATCGTTGTCAGTTCAACATGTGTGTGTGGACATCATATATCGAGGTCTTAATTTTTGAGTAAATTTTGTTTCAAAGATTTAGAACGGTTTGCTTAAATTTACTTGGCCTATTTCACAAGTTTGTATTATTTTGGACTCAGATCCTATTCCATGATAAACACCCGTAACTCTACCTGGCCATCTAATAAAGGGATTATCTAATCTTTTCTGCTAATATGCACCAAGTGCATTGTATGAACTTCCAAAATATATGATTATTTTTTTCATTTATATACCTATAGCATTCTCAACTGTTTTATTTTGGTTGTTTGCACATTTATATGGATTATACTTGGTTTCTCGAATATCTTGTTGATAACCGCATCTTTGTTGGAGATTAATATTGTTTTTGTCCATCAAATATTTTAACTTCAAGTAATTGCTTATTTCAGAGCAGTTTAATTTTGCAAGAGAAAAGATTTGGATAGATTACATTACCACAATAGATATTCTTTAAATTATTTTATTTAGAGTTATGTGTTGAAATTTCAAGAATTTAATGAAGATACAAAAGTATCTACATGAAGAACTCCAAAATATAATGTTTGTAATTTTAGAAGAAGAAAATGGCCGTTGGAATTAAATAGAATGACTGCTGGAATTAAATTGCAAAAGCGAAATGAGATATGAAGATTTTAAAGGAGGAAAGTGTTACAAACTATTTTTACACGTAGTTGCGTCACTACAAAATGAGAATGTACACCCCATTTTGTAGTAGGTCATCCCTAAATGGATGATGGAGATGAATCCAAATCAATTACTACATTATAAAGTTTTCCATACAAATATTCTTTTCCCCATAAAACCCTGGAGATTTCTTAACATAACCTTAAATAATATTAATATAATTTAGAGAATATTAATATAATTTAGAGAATATCTATTATGGTAATATATTGTGTTCAAATCTTTTCTCCTGTCACCTATAACCACTTCAAAACAAGCAATTAATTAAGGAAATTTTTGTAAGACACATTCTTTGTGTTTCAAAATACAGAGTTGTCCCTTCTTCAGAACTTGTTATAAAAAACACCAATATTTAGTTGAACTACAAATATTTGTCGTTTTTTGGACGGCAAATATTTGCAGTTTTGAGAAAGAAAAAAAAACTTAAAAATAATATTTTTTGTTTATGGAAATCTTGGATTAATTGTAGATTTGATTTTCAAAAGAAAAGGCAGGTCAGCCGAGAAAAAAAACATAGCATTGTTTTGGAGTGAAGAACGGGGCAATTATTTTTATGTTTTGAGGACGCAAGCTTTATTCTTTCGGCTGAAGGAAATTCTTTTAAAAAAAATAGATTGTTCTCAAATATTGTTCTCAAATCACTAGTACAGACGGCGCCACATCACAAAAACAGGCGGCGGCGCAAGCGCAGACGGAGGCGGAGCTCGTTCAGGCGAAGATGATGCACTGTAGGTGGCGGTGACTGCTTTGAAGGCCTGTAGTGACTTGGGCGATGTCTTCGATGGCCGAGTTCAAATGAGCGGCAACGAATGGAGGTTAACGTTGCTGGTGGTGCCTAAAGTAACGATGACGATCAAGTGCGTTGAAATGAAGTAAGAAAAAAATGTTACATGAACTTATTATTATAATTCTATACGCGTAATGCATAATTAAACATTATATTATGTATTGTTGTTGTTATAGTTTATGTGTTTGTAATAACATGACTGGATGTTCCTACATTTCAAGGAGCTTGAGTAAGTTTTGTTTTAAGAATCCGTATAAGATGTGATTTTGATTAGATAAAATTACTCATATATTTCACAAAAGGATAAAATATGCATAAAAATTATGCATCAGTTGCTTATTTATTTGTTTATTGAGTTTCTTTATTTTGAATATTACAGATGTCATAAATAATGTTAGTGTACTTCATAGATAAATTGCTATAGTAAACTATCATTTTGAATATTCTAAACATGATACTGGACTTTGTAATTAAAATAAAGTGCTACACTAAACTTTTTTTTTCAAATCATAAACACGATAGTAGACTTCATAATTAAATTGTTATATTCCTATAGTTTTACATGTTATAAACATGCTAATGGACTTGGTAGCTAAAATGCTATATTAAAATATTATTTTGAATATTTTAAACATGATAGTGAACTTCATAACTAAAATGCTACATTAAACTATTTTAACTATCATTCGCCACATCAATACGTTCTAACACACTTTAAAAACAAAAATGATATTTTTACTTATCATTCAGCACATTCGATACATTGTAATGCACTTTGAAAATACAAATGATATTTTTAACTATCATTCGGCACATTCCATTCAATTTAATACATTTTAATGCACTAACTAAAAAATACAAATGATAGATTGGTTCCATATGTACCCGATTAGGATTGACATCCTGTTAGCTTTTGCATTCATACGTATGCTCAGTTAAACAATATATCTCGGGTATAGATTGATTTCATATGTATCCGATTAGGCTTGACATCCGGCTAGCTTTTGCTTCAATACGTACCCGATTAGGCTTGACATCCGATTAGCTCTTGCATCCGTACGTACCCGATTAGGTTTGACATCCGGTTTGCTTTTGCATTCGATGTTACGCTCGGTTAAACAATACATTCTAGGTATAAATTGGTTCCATATATACTCGATTAGGCTTGACATCCAATTAGCTTTTGTATCTATACGTACCCGATTAGACTTGACATTCTGTTAGCTCTTGCATCCATACATACCGGATTAGGGTTGACATCCAGTTGGCTTTTACATTAGATGGTGAGCTCGGTTAAACAATATATCCAGGGTATAGAGTGGTTTCATATATACTTGATAGGCTTGGCATCCGATTAGCTTTTACATTCGATGGTATGTTCACTTAAACAATATATCTGGGGTATAGATTGGTTTCTTACGTACTCGGTTAGGCTGGTATCTAGTTAGCTTTTTCATTCGATGGTTTGCCCGGTTAAACAATATATCTCGATGACCAAGTTTGTGACCGAGCCGTGACCGATCCCATTACCCAGCCCGTGATCGAGCCTTTGACCGAGCCCATGACCGAGCCCATGACCGAGCTCATGACATGGTAGTTGACTTTGTACTTAAAATGCTACATTAAAAATACCATTTTGAACATTTTACACATGATAATGAATTTCATAACATTTTGAACATTTTACACATGATGATGAACTTCATAACTATAATGCTATATTAAACTATCATTTTACACGTCGTAAACATTTTTGTAGACTTTGTAATTAAAATGCTACATTAAAATATCATTTTGCATGTTGTAAACATAATAGCGGACTTCATAAATCAAATGTTATATTAAACTATTATTTTCCATACCTTAAATATGCTAGTGGACTTTATAATTAAAATGATACATTAAATCTTATTTTGCATATTGTAATCATGATATTGGACTTCATAACTATAATGCTACATTAAACTATCATTTTGCATATTGTAAACATGACACTGAACTTCGTAACTCAAATGTTATGTTAGACTTCATTTAGTATACCACAAATATGCTAGTGGAATTTGTGATTAAAATGCTACATTAAATCTCATTTTGCATATTGCAACTTTGATATTGGACTTCATTACTAAATTGCTATATCGAACTATCATTTTGCATATTTTAAATATGATAGTAGATTACATAACTCAAATGTACATTAAACTATCATTTTAAACATCATCAACATGATAGTGAACTTTGTGATTAAAATGTTATATTAAAAAATACATATGCTATATGTAGTTATCATTTTGCATATTCTATTCATGGTAGTTCTCTTTAGGAATACTTATTTCATTTTGTATATTCTACTCATACTAGTTCGCTTTAAATATACTTATGCTAAATTAAACTATCATTTTGCATATTTTTTTATCCTCGTTCGATTGAAATATACTTATGCTATATCCAATTATCATTTTGCATAGTCAGATAATGATATATTTAAAAGTACAAATGCTATATTGGTCTATCATTTAGCATATTAAACATAATCTGTTGTGATTCAAATATATCAATGTTATATCTAAATATCATTCGACTTGTAATTCACTGTATCTTTTGGACTTTTTCCTTCTTTTTCTCGCTCTTCAATCCGTTTCGTAGATCTTGAATTTGCAGCTCTTCAATTCAAAGGTTGAGTAATTTTTGACGTAGGTTTGGATTGAGGCGTCAAGTTAACCTTTCTCGATTTTAGAGAAATCGTCGTCGATAATGAAAGATTCAATTTGATTTGGACATGGACAAGAGTGATGATTGGACGGAGGCGATTTGAACGACGACAATTTCAGACGACTATTGCTTGGACAATGGCGGCTAGGGCAAGCAGTAGCTGAAGGTATACAGCGGCTGGGGCAAGCTTGGACGAAGACTGAGGAAACTGTCGAAATCTGAAAATAAAAAAAAAAACGCAATATTATCTTTTTGCCTAAATTTTAAAAGTAGCGTACTTGGTTTAAAAATTAGTTTAAAGTTTTCTTTAAATTAATTACCCCAAGAAAAAGTTATCTAAAATAATCTTAAGAGTGAAACTTAAAATATGTTTTGAGAAGGAGTTTGGTGTACCGGACTTGAAAATAGAGAATGGATCCGAATTTGCACAATTAATTGAAGTCAAAATATTTGATGTGAAATAAAAAAAAATCAAGAGTAATTTGACATAGTAAAAAAATGAGAACCTATTGGCTATGATTGGTATGAGAAAACGTTAGCGAACCTAAGCTTGAGCTTCCAAAGATAAACATAGGTGAACAAACAATTGATCCCAATCAATGTCTTTATTGAAGCGTTTAAAATTAATGTGTAAACAAGCTGGGTGCCCTCCGCCAAAATGGGTTTGAACGTTTACATATTCAATCTATTAACCGTAGGTGCCAATCAACATGGGCTTTTCTCATGTATGTTATTACTCTACGGGTGCATTCTAGGCTTATAAGCCCAACTCTATTCAGTAGACCGTATTTTTTTTTAAAACATCTCTATCTCTACTATTAATAAAGAAAATTCGTTGAACTAATTTACTTGGTGTCTTTTTGAAATTTCAAAAATACCTTTATTTTCCGTTTACATATTTACGCTCAAACAAAATATCAACGTATACAATAACATAAACAGACCGTATACGAAACACTGCCCATACTAGTTATCTTTAATAAAAATATTCTAGAGAATTTTAGTGTCAAGGAAAGAGAGAGAGAGAGCACAAGAAAGTAAGAAACAAAATAGATCAAGAAATAAACATACAGTATATGTTTTTTCTTTAATAAATGATATATTGTATCAACATTTCTAAAATTATGGACGGTTTCTATGTTCCTCCTCCAAGCCTACGTAGGGAGAAATTGCAAGCTCATTTTATTGTATGAAACAAAGATCTATTATAAGAAAACACCATAACTTTAAAGATATCAGTTATTGAAAACAAATGAATTTGTACAAAATGAATTGTGGGGGTTTTGAAGAGTGTTTAGTTCCAATGTTATATAATGTGTTTCCAGTTGTGTAGACTATCAGCATCTGCATTATTTGTAAAGCTTATAAACCGTCACAGTGTACAGCACTTGTAACTATGACTTATATAAATCATTTTATATCCATGAAGACCCAAATAGCCGAAAATAAGGATATTGACAGCGATGTTGCTCTGGAGCAGATCCACATTGGCTCACTAACTTCACATGACTTCAAACCTATGCGCTTCACAAGATTTTGTTGAAGAGGATGTTTTTACAAACTTTTGGAGTTTTTATACAACTCTTCTTCCCATTTACCTTATTTTGTGTATATATGGGATGCAAGGAGTTAAACAGTATAATTTTGTGTATATGGGATAAGTAGAGAATTCAAGTAGTCGATATGATTAGGAATCCACTTTATAGTTGTAATCGGATTTTGTTGATACTTTTGTTACACGATCATAACACTGGTCACTGATAGATGGATGACAAAATCATAGTTGTCTATTTTTTTTTTGTGAGTTTATCCAGAGTAACATTTTCTATTCTTCAAGTTACAATCTGTTTTTCTAATAAAAAATAAACCATGTTTGGTTTGCTCTTTTTGGCTTTGCGGTTTGTCCAAAAAACGTGCATACAACTTTTCTATTTTTGAAAAACAACCAATTTAAAAATTGACGCTAACATATGAAATAAAAAAACAAATTTACTTTGTTTTTCGTGCTTTGAGAATTAACAAAATAATAAAAAACAGTCCACCCTCTCCACCATCCATCCATTCTCTTCGTCATTTCTCCGTCATCGTCGTAATGATATACAACAACAACAGAGCCATTATTCCCAAACAAATTGGGGTCGGCCAGAGACGGAATCCGAAACTAAATGACAAAAGTAATTTAAATGTTATAATAATAACAATAGCAATAGCAATAATAAAATTAAATCAAATAGGTAAATTAATAATAATAGTAACTAACTAAAATAAAGATAGAAATACACATGTATGCAAAAAAAATAAAAAATAAAAAATAAAATACAATAAAATAAAAAATAAAATAAAAAATGATGATAAAAGTACAAATAGTAATAATGGTGCTGATAGTAACATTGATCAAAGACCAAATGCTACGTTTTAGACTCTTTTTCTCTAATCATATAATCTAAAACTTATAAGACTCATAACTCATGGTTCTGCTACGTGGATCGCTAACTTATACGCGCTCCTATCCGATACCAGCTCTTCGGCTATATTCCAACCCTTCAAGTCCCTTTTAACAACTTCCTTCGATATCTACTTTGGTCGACCTCTACCTTTCTTTGAGCAAACGATACGGCCTATAATTCCAACGCGCACAGATGCCTCGTGCGGCCTTCGTTGGAGATGTGCAAACCATCTTAAGCGATGCTGAATTGATTTCTCCTCAATTGGTGCTACTCCAACTTTTTAACTTATATTATCATTTCTAATTCGGTCTTTTCTTGTATGACCGCAACTCCATCGCAGCATACGCATCTCTGCTACACTTATTTTCTTGATGTGTTGGTTTTTAGCAGGCCAACATTTTGCACCATACAACATATGCCTAATTGCCGTTTTATAGAACTTTTCTTTAAGCTTATATGAGAATCGTCGTAATGATAATTTTTTTAAAATATTTTTTCCGTTGTTCTCATATTTTATCATGAATGTTAAAAAAATGAAACCACAAAACACTAAATGTAATCAAACAAGTCTTAAGTTTTGTCTTCTTTTAAGTTTTCTTCCATCGTCTTTCCAATGAATTATAGCTACACCCTTTAGTCCGTATTGCATAATTTGGACTCCCAAGTAAAGGAAACTTTGAAACCTGCTAGAACGTATGAAAAACAAACCTCAACCCAAGTTTACATTTTCGGTTCTACTTCGCTCATTTGAAATTGCTAAAATTTATGTTTCGTTTCGAAAATTTTGAAAATTCCATTCAAATTTTGATTATGGATTTAGTTATTTTTAATTTTTTTCGTGTCTATTACGTCGAAGATATCAAACTTTTATATTCAAAGCCCTGCTCATTTTACGGGGATTATTTATATTGTACATACCAGTATTAATGGTACGTCGTTTAAACGCATGTAAGAAAAATATGTGCCAATTTCACTTTAGTACACAAAGGCTTAGTAAAAAGCACAACTAAATTATTATGGCAAAGTAGAGACCCATAGGAAAATTCCCAGTTGGCGTCAAATTAGTATAATTTTATTTAATATCAGCATACAAATTCCACTATCACCATCACCATAGATACCACTTCTGTATCAGCACCAACTATCAACATGTGTCGTCCACCTCAACATCCACCATTTTGAGGCTTCGCGTCTCCATACAAAACATGAACTTTGGTTCTCTTCCTCCTTCCATTCTCATTTACTTTGAGCACCTTCTCGTCCTCTAACTCTACTCGAGCTTCTTCTCTCTTATGGCCAGAGAGTTATTCCACGATTACATGAGCATTACGTGTTCCTTCAAAAATGAAAATCAATCAAACGAATCCCACAGATGAAGAGACAATGGATCTAAATTGTTTTTGGATTCGGCACCATCTGAGATGATTGAGACTCTCCATTCCGACGATGGTGAATAGACCCGCATTGTCTTTCTGAAGGAGCTTCAAATTATTTGGACAAAATTAAAATTATGTCATGTGAGGATGTGAGGAGATGCTTTTAATGTTTATAGTAGACATGAGTTAGCTTGTAAGAACATGTAAAATAGTTATCACCAAAATGATTTTAAATGTGCACGAAATTTGAATGGGTAATTTTGACATTTCAATAATTTGGAAATGAACTATTTTCATTATAATACACACATAGATACACACACATGGACAAAAAACGTGGATGAACTTCTTTTTATTGCACAATAATGCACTTTAAACTATATGTAATATATTTGTAAAACCTAAATGTAAAAGATTAAATATTAGTTAATCTTTAGTGGAGGAACTCAAGTTCATGGCAAACTGTAAAATTTTCATTACCTCATAGCTATATGACCTCTGTATACGTCTACTCTATCATCAATTCAATTTATCATGCCAGTGAAAACTATGCCATTATTATCATCAAGCTTGACTTGGACATATAAGGGTAACATGTGTGTCTATGAAAATGATTTATTTATTTTGGCTTGCTACCTTTTCATACAACCTCATTCAGGTTAACATATTAGTAGCCCACCCAGTGACGCCCATAACAAATTGCTTACAAGTATTTTTATTTCTCCAGCTTTGTAACAATCCGCATATTTTACGATTGTATATTTAAATGATTTATTTAAATATAGCATCGTTAGTCGGATTAAAGTCCGAAATGCTACTTTTTGTAAACTGTCGACTTAGGACTCGAGACTATTTCCATTAAGTTCAAAATGACGTTTGCGACCTTTTTGAATATAAACATCGATATGTTTGAAGTTGAGTAGAATTTTGCTAATTTTCTATTGGGCTTTGGGTTTGGGTTTCAGCCCATTAACCCAACATAATACCCTAACTCCACCCCCTCTTCTCTTCATTCATTCACGTTTTTCCTAATACTCTTAAGCTAAAGTAAAAAACGGGGGAAAGAAATGAGACTCAAAATTCCTAAGCCCTAGTTTTGCTAGGAAATTCAAATTCAAGCTCCAAAGTCAAAGAGAAACTTAGGTAAACATCCTCTTCATCTTCTCCATCTCAAGCTCTCTTCAATTTTCAAAAATTCCTAAACCCTAACTTTGGAAAAACTTCACATTTGATAATAGATTGAAGATTCTAGAGGTGTATTGAAGAGGAATTGGTCTTGCTTTGTTTTAAAGCCTCTCATTCGTTGTCTTTGAGTTTTAATGGTGAGTTCTTGAACTCACATCTATGTCTATAGCTTCCATTATTTTTAGGTATGAATTCCTAATATCTATTCATGTTCATTTGCTTTTGATTTGAATTGATTTGGTGAAATTTCCAATTTTGATGTTTTGAAGTCAAAATCATTAAAAATTCTATCTTAGATATTTGGACATTTTTTTTGGAGTGTATCGAAGAGCCTATAAGGCTGGGTTGTCGCTTGGCATAAATCCCTAGTCTCCGTTGCTCGTCTGATCGCTTTCGAATCGTTTTGGCCATTATTGGCCTAGGAAAATTGTTGCCCAGAGCAAGCAACCTGACGTTTGGTTGGAAGGTGCAGACGTTTGGTTAGGGCAGTAGATGAAAAAAATATAAATGGCAGAAAAGAAAAAAAGGCAGAGACTTGGACTAGACGTCTGGTCCAAACTTACCAGACTTCTGGTTAATGTTCAGACGTCTGGTTGGAGTTCAGACGTCTGGGAGGGTTCTAAAATATTTCCAAAACCCAAATCCAGACGTCTGGATTAACTCACAAATGTCTGGAACTGTCAATTTTGCCTATTTTGGCTGTTTTTGAGTAGATTTCCAATTTTTATCGATTTTCGTTGATCCGATCGATTGTTGTCATTTATTATCGACTTTGATGACTTCTTTTCTGGATTTTTGGGAATATCCATTTGATTGGATTTGATATCCATTTTTGGGGTTTTAATTCACGTCGTTGAATGTGAATTTTTGGTGATCGATTGACAATCGTTTTCTGTGATTTATCACTTTAAAATACAAATGTTTCTATACTAGTAGTAAATACTAAAACTCTTTCATCAAAACAATTTCAACATTTACTTTCAATATAAAGCTCACTTTTAAAATCATTTTCCAATCTATTAGTATATACAAACCTTTACCTCATTCATTCAAGAAATTCTATTAAACGACTTAGCGAAACAAGTGGTATGAAACGCTTGCGTTTACTTCGTCGGTTAATTCTTAGACTTGTTCGATTGTGACCTTGTGACAATTTTCGAGTGGAAATCTACAATTCATTCGTAAATACTTAAGTTAAGCCAGTGGTTTTGGGACATGAAGCTAAACTCAATTATTTACTAACTTAGTGTAATTCACACTTCTTATTGATCAATGGTGATCATTTTATGGTTTAGACTAGCGATATGCGATGTCTCTTTTCCCACATGGCGGACTATACCCTGATTTTATGGAGCTTCGTCTCATTTTTATGAGCTAGCGACCCATGGTCTTTGGACTGTTCGTGGAGGAATTGCTCAAGAAGTCGGTGCACGAGGCGTGTCTCTCTATGTGCGTCGATGTTCGACTTTGCATGGGGCATATCTTTCTAAGTGCGTCGATGTTTGTTTATGCATATGGCGTATCTTTCTAGGTGCGTCGATGTTTGTTTATGCATGGGCGTATCTTTTTAGGTGCGTCAATGTTCGACTGTGCATTGGGCATATCTTTCTAGGTGCGTCGATGTTCGACTGTGCATGGGGCGTATCTTTTTAGGTGCGTCAATGTTCGGTTTGTGGGATAGCGTCTCGTTTGTGATACACGTGTTGGTGAGATTTCATGCTCCCGTTTTTGATAAGCCTCCCCCTTTGTAATTTTGGATTTCAAATTGATGATTTTTAAAATTTGTGTTTCACCGATTTTTGTGATTTATATCGGTAAGCTTTATCAATATTTGTGGTTTGGTGAAGAAAATAAAGAATATGACATTCTTTTTGGTGTTTTGAGATTCTTGAGATATTGTATGAGTTTTGTTGTTATCTAATGTATACTTGTCACAGTATGGTATTATTGTTATCATACGTTTTTGTCACGTCTCTTATCCAGTCTCATTTTATATGATATTTATAGCTAGACCGATCCATTTATTATTTTCTTCTTAAATAATACTCTGGTCAGACCGAGTATTTCAGGTGCTCCTGCTTGACTTCTTATCAGGGTCCGTCATTTGATTTTTGGCTAACTACTTTAGCTTAGTGGTTTTTGTTATTATACATTCGAGATAGAGACTCCTTAATGTATACATATTCTTTTATCTTGCACTTGTACCTATTCTTTTGTGATGTAGCGGATCTTATATGACCACTACTTTGATGTACACTTCTATATGTTTTATTCATATCTGTTTCCACCTATGTGATATGAATATCTGTGAATGATTTATGTTATGCTTATTTTATATTTTTTTTCGAAGATCATATATCCACTTTGTAGTAGATTTGAGTTTGTAATTGATGTGTCAGATTACATTTAATACTATCTAGCATATCGGTACTCGCACAAAGCAATTACACAGATGGTCGCTCCTCAACATCCTTATTCTTCGTGCTAGTCGACGACATTACTCCATAGTGTCATTGGCTAGTGTGAGTATAGAGGTGGGGCGTCACAGCTTGGTATCAGAGCCAAACTTCGGAAAAATATAGAACATTATAGCATGGATCATTGTCCTAAGTCTTTCTTAGGAATCATGTCTTATTCGAGTCTTATGATCCGCTCTATTCTAATTTCTTTTATGATTCCTTGTTTTATCAATCAAGTTTGTTTGATATTCATTCTGAGAATAACTTTTTTCTCTTCTTTCTTTATTTCTTAAAGAAGAGAAATGGTTAGACCTGGCTGTCCCAGCGTCGGTTAATCCAGTGCTACTCCTCAGGATGGAGTATTCATGTCTTCCAAACAGCTTTTAGATCTTGTAAAGAATGCTCAAGCTGTCGAACCTATTCGAGAGCCTACTCATCCTAAATATGGGTTTGCACGCTTGTGCAGAGATTATACCGATTTGGGTGGAAGGCCATTCAAGGGATCTGAAAGCATTACAGAAATCCAAGCTTGGCTTAGAACATGCGACTGCATCTTTTCTCTCATGAATCTTATGAATCTACATCGAATCCAAGTGGCTTCTAGCGTGCTCCAAGAAAGATCATTAGATTGGTATGAGCTTTTGATTTCGAAAATCGTTGAAGTGGATCTTACTTGGGAGCAATTTCGAGAAAGGTTCGAGTTGAAGTTTGTGCCGAAAGCCGAAAAGGTAACTTTGGCCCGGCGCTTTATTGACCTTGTTCAAGATGAATCTTCATTGACAGACTATGTCGCATCTTTTGAATCTCTCTCTAAATATGGGGTCAAGTACATTAATACTCCATTGAAGAAAAATCATAGGTTTGTCTATGGGTTGAATAAGAACCTCAAGAAGCCATTACTTCTGAAACTAGAAGTTACTTTTGATCAACTTGTTGATATCGCTCTTCGACTTGAAGAGGCCGATAAAGAAAGTGATGTTGAAGTTGCGGGTGTCAAAAAGAACTTCGACAATAACATGAAGAGGCCTATAGTGTTCAAAGGCCCAATCCCGACAAGAAAGGGAAGCAAGAAACTACAGTGGCAAAGACTCCTACCTCTAGTCGTGGACAATGCTACAATTGTAGTTCAATTGACCACTATACAAATAAGTGTCCGAAACCTATTAATTATCGCTATTGCAAAAATTCGAGTCACCATATATCTGCGTGTCCCATACTTCAAAGTAGGAAGGAGGGAAAAATAAATGTTGTGCAAGCCCCTAATAACTCTTCTCGTGGTCAAGGTATTTCTCGTTCTATCCTTGATGGAATTATTATGTTTCATGATCAACTTATTTGAGTTCTTTTTGACACGGATGCATCACACTCTTTTATATTAAAAGAACTTGTTGACACTTTTTTAAATCTTATAGGCTTGATGACTTCTTGAGAATTGCGAATCCGGTTGGTGGATTCGCAACACTCTGTTTACTTTGTAAAGATGTCGAAATTATTTTATGTGATTATTCTTTCCAAGTCGATTTGCATGTTATGCGTTGCTTAGGCTTCAGAATTGATTTTTGGGGAAGGATTGGCTTAATCATTATGAAGCCATATCCTATGTCCCGAGAGGACTATCAATCTTTGACATTCTCAGTCTGTTAAGCAAGTTTTTATTTTTCTTAATGATTTCAATTCCAATTCGGTGGCATTATTTTATTCTTTAAACCCACATGATGATGGAAATGTTATTTCTCTCATTCAAGTAGTTTGTGAATTTTCCGACGTTTCTGAACTTGTCTTAAGATTATCACTTAAGCGATCTATTGAGTGGTGCTAAGGTCTTTTCAGTTCAACTTTGCCACCAATTTTCATTAGCTATGAGTTACAAACGAAAGCATTCCACTAACCGCATTCCACACTTATTATGATTCTTTTGAATGGCTTGTTATGCCATTTGGTTTGACGTACCCTCCAGCTTATTTCATCCATCTTATGAATCGAGTATTCTGCAAGTATCTCGATGACTCCATCCTTGTATTCATTAATTATGGGTGAAAAAAGCAATTTGAAATTGCAAATCTTTCTAATAAGAAATATTTATAAGTATAATTGGATTTTGTTCTTAAAACGAACAGAGAATATTCGTAAAAATTTTAAGAGATATTTTTATCATATAGAACATGATTTTGTGTTGTATTGCCCATTGAGTGCTTTAAGAATTCTGGTCGATGCGCCTGATCAACGTTATCGATAGAAATCTCCTAAACGCTATAATGAGACAGTCAGACACAGTAACTTGACTTGGTATAAGTAAATTTTTCTAAAAAAAGATGATTACATAAAGTTAATTATAATTTTGAATGTCTTAAGCTTTTCGGGAAAGAGGATCATTTGAAAGTACTCCTTTCCGATGCTCCTATTCTTGTGATTCTTGAAGGCAACCAAGACTTCACTGTTTGTACCAAAGCTAGTCGTATTGGTTTGGGTGTCGTTATCATGCAAAAAGGGAACGTGTTATCGCTTATACTTCTATACAATTAAAGCCTACCGAGACTGGATATGCCACTCATGATCTAGTGCTCGTGGCCATTGTTTCCACTTTTAGAATTTGGTGATCATTCGTGTTTCACCTAGAAAGGGTGTTGTGCGTTTCAGTCAGTCGGGAAAATTTGCAACTCGATATATTGGTCCATTTCCCATCACCGAACGTATTGGTTCCGTGGCTTATCGCCTTTTATTATCGGCCCAATTTCCTACTATTCATGACGTTTTCTACGTCACTTAACTATGGAAATGCCTTAGGGATTCCGTTTCTATTCTTGAGCCTGGTGTTATTGAAGAAATGGAAGTTTCACCTAATTTGACTTATGAGCAACATCCTATTCGTATCATTGCTTCGAAGGTTAAACGCGTTCGTAATAAAGATGTTCTGCTTGTGAAGGTTCAATGGTACTCGAATCCTAAGGATTATTCTTGGAAATCTAGAGAATTCATCGAGCGAAAAACATCCGGACTCTCTCGCGCTCTTTAAGGGTGAACTTCTCGTTTTAAATTATTCTTTTATGTTGATTTGCTTTTATGGTTGTTACTCTTTACTTTCTTCTTAAGTATTGCGAGGACGCAATTTCTTTAAGGATGGGAGTCTGTAAGAACTCGCATATTTTACGATCGTATATTTAAATGGTTTATTATATAGCATCGTTAGTCAGATTAAAGTCCAAAATGCTACTTTTTGTAAACTGTCGAATTAGGACTCGATACTACTTCCATTGAGTTCAAAATGGCGTTTGTGACCCTTTTAAGTATAAACATCGATATGTTTGGAGTTGAGTAGAATTTTGCTATTTTTCTATTGGGCTTTGGTTTTGGGTTTCAGCCCATTAACCCAACATAATGCCCTAACTCCACCCCCTCTCCTCATCATTCGTTCTCATTTCCTAATACTCTCAAGCTAAAGTAAAAATGGAGGAAATACTCAAAATTCCTAAGCCCTAATTTTGCTAGGAAATTCAAATTCAACCTCCAAAATCAAAGAGAAGCTTAGGTAAGCATCCTCTTCATCTTTTCTATCTCAATATCTCTTCAGTTTTTAGAAATTCCTATACCCATCTCATTCGTTGTCTTTGAGTTTTAAAGGTGAGTTCTTGAACTCACATCTATGTATATGGCTTTTATTGTTGTTAGGTATGAATTCCTAACATCTATTCATGTACATTTGCGTTTGATTTGAATTGATTTGGTTAATTTTTCAATTTTGATGTTTTGAAGTCAAAATCATTAAAATTCCTATCTTGGATATTTGGACATGTTATTTGGGGTGTATCGAAGAGCCTGTAAGGCTGGGTTGTCGCTAGGCATAAATCTCTAGTCTTTATTGCTCGTCCGATTACTTCCGAATCATTTTGGCCATCATTGGCCTAGGCAAATTGTTGCCCAGAACAGGCAACCAGACGTTTGGTTGGAAGGTCCAGACATTTGGTTAGGGCAGCAGATGAAAAAAAAATAAAAGGTAGAAAAAAAATGGCAGAGACTTGGACCAGACGTCTAGTCCAAACCTACCAGACGTCTGGTTAGTGTTCAGACGTCTCGTTAGAGTTCAGACGTCTAAGAGGGTTTTGAAATATTTTCAGATCCCAAATCCAGACGTCTGGATTAACCCCCAGACGTCTGGAACTGTTAACTTTGCCTATTTTGGCTGTTTTGAGCGGATTTCCAATTTTTATCGATTTTCATTGATCTGATTGGTTGTTGTCATTTATTTTCGACTTTGATGACTTCTTTTCTGGATTTTTGGGAATATCCATTTGATATCGATTTTTGGAGTTTTAATTCACGTTGTCGATTGCTTTTACAATCGTTTTATGTGATTTATCACTTTAAAATACAAAGATTTCTGTACTAGTAGTAAATACTAAATCTCTTTCATCAAAACGATTTCAACATTTATTTTCAATATAAAGCTCGCTTTTAAAACTGCTTTCCAATCTATCAGTATATACAAACCTTTACCTCATTCATTCGAGAAATCCAATTAAACGACTTAGCAAAACAAGTGGTATGAAACGCTTGCCTTTACTTCATTGGTTAATTCTTAGACTTGTTCGATTGAAACCTTGTGATAATTTTCGAGTGGAAATCTACAATTCGTTCGTAAATATTTAAGTTAATCTAGTGATTTTGGGACATGAAGCTAAACTCATTTATTTTCTAGCTTACTGTAATTCACACTTCTTATTGATCAATGGTGATCATTTTATGGTTTAGACTAGCGATATGCGATGTCTCTTTATCCACATGGCGGACTATACCCCGATTTGATGGAGCTTCATCTCATTTTTATGGGCTAGCGACCCATGGTCTTTGGAATGTTCGTGGAACAATCGGCTCAAGAAGTCGGTGCATGAGGTGTATCTTTCTAGGTGCGTCGATATTTGACTTTGCATGGGGCGTATCTTTTTAGGTGCGTCGATGTTTTTTTATGCACGTGGCGTATCTTTCTAGGTGCGTCGATGTTTGTTTATGCATGGGGCGTATCTTTTTAGGTGCGTCGATGTTCGACTGTGCATGGGGCGTATCTTTCTAGGTGCATCGATGTTCAACTTTGCATAGGGAGTATCTTTTTAGGTGCGTCAATGTTCGGTTTATGGGATAGCATCTCGTTTGTGATACACGTGTTGCTGAGTTTTCATGCTCCCATTTTTGATAGGCCTCCCCCTTTGTGATTTCTGGATTTCTAATTGATGATTTCTAGAGTTTGTGTTTCACCAATTTTTGTGATTTATATCGGTAAGCTTTATCAATATTTGTGGTTTGGTGAATAAAATAAAGAATATGACATTCTTTTTGGTGTTTTGAGATTCTTGAGATATTGTATGATTTTTGTTATTATCTAATGTATACTTGTCACAGTATGACATTATTGTTATCATACGTTTTTGTCATATCTCTTATCCTGTCTCATTTTATATGATATTTATAACTAGACTGATCCGTTTATTATTTTCTTCTTAAATAATACTCTGGTCAGACTGAGTATTTCAGTTGCTTCTGCTTGACTTCTTATCAGGGTCTATCATTTGATTTTTGGCCAACTACTTTAGCTTAATAGTTTTTATTATTATACATTCGAGATAGAGACTCCTTGGTGTATACATATTCTTTTATCTTGCACTTGTACCTATTATTTTATGATGTAGTGGATCTTATATGACCACTATTTTGATGTACACTTCTATGTGTTTTATTCATATATATTTCCACCTTTGTGATATGAATATATGTGACTGACTTATGTTATGCTTATTTTATATTTTTTTTCGAAGATCATATAGCCACTGTGTAGTAGATTTGAGTTTGTAATTGATGTATCAGATTGCATGTAATACTATCTAACATATCGGTACTCGCAAAAAGCAATTACACAGATGGTCGCTCCTCAACAGCCTTATTCTTCGTGCTAGTCGATGGCATTACTCCGTAGTGTCCTTGGCTAGTGTGAGTATAGAGGTAGGGGCATCACAGCTTGGTATCAGAGCCAAACTTCGAAACAATATATAATATTATAGCACGTATCATTGTCCTAAGTCTTTCTTAGGAATCGTGCCCTAGGATTTATCCGAGTCTTAGGACCCGCTCTATTCTAATTTCTTTTATGATGCCTTGTTTTATCAATCAAGTTTGTTTGATATTCATTCTGAGAATAACTTTTTTCTCTTCTTTCTTAAAGAAGAGAAATAGTTAGACCTGGCCATCCCGGCGCCGGTCAATACAGTGCTACTACTCAGGATGGAGTATTCATGTCCGCCCAGCAGCTTTTAGATCTTGTAAAGAATGCTCAAGCTATCGAACCTATTCGAGAGCCTACTCATCCTAAATCTGGTTTTGCACGCTTGTGCAGAGATTATACCGATTTGGGTGAAAGGCCATTCAAGGGATCTGAAAGCGTTATAGAAATCCAAGCTTGGCTTCTAGTATGAATCTTGTGAATCTACATCAAATCCAAGTGGCTTCTAGTATGCTCCAAGAAAGAGCATTAGATTGGTATGAGCTTTTGATTTCGAAAATCGTTGAAGCGGATCTTACTTGGGAGCAATTCCGAGAAAGGTTCGAGTTGAAGCTTGTGCCGAAAGCTAAAAAAGTAACTTTGGCCCATCGATTTATTGACCTTGTTCAAGGTGAATCTTCCGTGACAGACTATGTCGCAGCTTTTGAATCTCTCTCTAAGTATGGGGTCGAGCATATTAATAATCCATTGAAGAAAAATCAGAGGTTTGTCTATGGGTTGAATAAGAACCTTAAGAAGCCATTACTTTTGAAACTAGAAGTTTCTTTTGATCAGCTTGTTGATACCGCTCTTCGACTTGAAGAGGCCAATAAAGAAAGTGATGTTGAAGTTGTGGGTGTCAAGCAGAACTTCAACAATAACATGAAGAGGCCTATTATGTTCAAAGCCCAATCCCAACAAGAAAGGGAAGCAAGAAACTACGGTAGCAATGACTCCTACCTCTAGTCGTGGACAATGCTACAATTGTAGTTCAATGGACCACTATGCAAATGAGTGTCCGAAACCTCTTTATTATCGCTATTGCGAAAATTCGGTTCACCATATATCTGCATGTCCCATACTTCAAAGTTGGAAGGAGGGAAAGATGAATGTTGTACAAGCCCCTAATAACACTTCTTGTGGTCAAGGTATATCTCATTCTATCCTTGACGACATTATTATGTTTCGTGATCAACCTATTCGAGTTCTTTTTGACACGGGTGCATCACACTCTTTTATATCAAAAGAACTTGTTAATACTTTTTTTTAAATGTTATGGGCTTGATGACTTCTTTGAGAATTGCGAATCTGGTTGGTGGATCAGTAACACTCAGTTTACTTTGTAAATATGTCGAGATTATTTTATGTGATTATTCTTTCCGAGCCGATTTGCATGTATGCGTTGCTTAGGCTTCAGAATTGATTTTTGGGAAAGGGTTGGCTTAACCATTATGAAGCCATATCCTATGTCCTGAGAGGACATCAATCTTCGACATTCTCAATCTGTTAAGCAAGTTTTTAATTTTATTAATGAATTCGATTCCAATTTGGTGGCATACTTTTATTCTTTAAACCCACATGATGAGGGAAATGTTATTTCTCTCATTCAAGTAGTTTGTGAATTTTCCAGTGTTTTTGAACTTGTCTTAGGATTATCATATAAGCAATCTATTGAGTGGTGCTAAGGTCTTTTCAGTTCAACTTTGCCACCAGTTTTCATTAGCTATGAGTTGCAGATGATAGCGTTCCACAATCCACATTCCACACTCATTATGATTCTTATGAATGGCTTGTTATGCCATTTGGTTTGACGAAAACTCCAGCTTATTTTATCCATCTTATGAATCGAGTATTCTACGAGTATCTCGATGACTCCATCCTTGTATTCATTGATTATGGGTGAAAATAGCAATTTAAAATTGCAAATCTTTCTAATAAGATATATTTATAATTATAATTGGATTTTGTTCTTAAAACGAATAGAGAATATTCGTAAAATTTTTGAGAGATATTTTTATCATGTAGAAGATGATTTTGTGTTGTATTTCCCATTGAGTGCTTTAAGAATTCTTGTCGGTGCACCTGATCAACGTTATCGATAGAATCTCCTAAACGCTATGATGAGACAGTCAGACACAGTAAATTGACTTGGGATAAGTAAATTTTTCTTAAAAAAAGATGATTTCATAAAGTTAATTATAATTTTGAATGTCTTAAGCTTTTCGAGAAAGAGGATCATTTGAAAGTACTCCTTTCCGATGCTCCTATTCTTGTGATTCTCGAAGGGAACCAAGACTTCACTGTTTGTACCAATGCTAGTCGTATTGGTTTGGGTGTTGTTCTCATGCAAAAAGGGAACGCGTTATTGCTTATACTTCTATACAATTAAAGCCTACCGAGACTGGATATGCCACTCATGATCTAGTGCTTGCAGCCATTGTTTCCACTCTTAGAATTTGGTGATCATTCGTGTTTCACCTAGGAAGGGTGTTGTTCGTTTCAGTCGATCGAGAAAATTTGCACCTCGATATATTGGTCCATTTCCCATTACCGAACATTTTGGTTCCATGGCTTATCGTCTTTTATTACCGGCTCAATTTCCTGCTATTCATGATGTTTTCTACGTCACTTAACTATGAAAATGCCTTAGGGATTCCGATTCTATTTTTGAGCCCGGTGTTATTGAAAAAATTGAAGTTTCACCTAATTCGACCTATGAGCAACATCCTATTCGTATCATTGCTTCGGAGGTTAAACGCCTTCGTAATAAAGATGTTCTGCTTGTGAAGGTTCAATGGTCCTTGAATCCTAAGGATTATTCTTGGGAATGCAAAGAATTCATCTAGCGAACACATCCGGACTTACTCTCTCGTGCTCTTTAAGGGTGAACTACTCGTTTTAAATTATTCTTTTGTGTTGACATGCTTTTATGGTTGTTACTCTTTACTTTCTTCTTAAGTATTGTGAGGACGCAATTTCTTTAAGGAGGGGAGTCTATAATAACCTGCATATTTTATGATTGTATATTTAAATGATTTATTTAAATATATCACCGATAGTCAGATTAAAGTCTGAAATGATACTTTTTATAAATCGTCGAATTAGGACTCGAGATTACTTCCATTGAGTTCAAAATGGCATTTGCGACCTTTTTGAGTATAAATATCGATATGTTTGGAGTTGAGTAGAATTTTGCTATTTTTCTATTGGGCTTTGGGTTTAGGTTTCAGCCCATTAACCCAACATAATACCCTAACTTCAGCCCCTCTTCTCTTCATTCATTCTCGTTTCCTAATACTCTCAAGCTAAAGTTAAAATGGGGGAAATAAAGGAGACTCAAAATTCCTAAGCCCTAGTTTTGCTAGGAAATCCAAATTCAACCTCCAAAATCAAAGAGAAGCTTAGGTAAGCATCCTCTTTATCTTCTCAATCTCAATCTCAATCTCTCTTCAATTTTTAGAAATTCCTAAACCCTAATTTAGGAAAAACTTCACCTTTGATAATAAATTGAAGATTCTAGAGGTGTATTGAAGAGGAATTGGTCTTGCTTTGTTTTAAAGCCTCTCATTCGTTGTCTTTGAGTTTTAAAGGTGAGTTTTTGAACTCACATCTATGTATATAGCTTTCATTGTTGCTAGGTATGGATTAATACCCAGACGTCCGAAACTGTCAATTTTGCTTATTTTGGCTGTTTTGAGTGGATTTCCAATTTTTATCGATTTTCATTGATCCGATTGGTTGTTGTCATTTATTTTCGACTTTGGTGACTTCTTTTCTGGATTTTTAGGAATATCCATTTGATATCGATTTTTGGGGTTTTAATTCACGTCGTCGATTGTGATTTTTTGATGATCGATTGCTTTTGCAATCATTTTATGTGATTTATCACTTTAAAATACTAAGGTTTCTATACTAGTAGTAAATACTAAAACTCTTTCATTAAAATGATGTCAACATTTATGTTCAATATAAAGCTCGCTTTTAAAACCGTTTTCCAATCTATCAGTATATACAAACCTTTACCTCATTTGTTCGAGAAATCCAATTAAACGACTTAGCAAAGCAAGTGATATGAAACACTTGCGTTTACTTCGTCAGTTAATTCTTAGACTTGTTCGATTGAAACATTGTGACAATTTTCGAGTGAAAATCTACAATTCGTTCGTAAATACTTAAGTTAAGCTAGTGGTTTTGGGATATGAAGCTAAACTCATTTATTTACTAGCTTAGTGTAGTTCACACTTCCTATTGATCAATGGTGATCATTTTATAGTTTAAACTAGCAATATGCGATGTCTCTTTGTCCTCGTGGGGGACTATATCTTGATTCTATGGAGTTTCTTCTCATTTTTATGGGCTAGCGATACATGGTCTTTGGACTGTTCGTGGAGCAATCGGTTCAAGGAGTCGGTGCATGGGGCATATCTTTCTAGGTGCATCGATGTTCGAATTTGCATGGGACGTGTCTTTCTAGGTGCATTGATGTTTGTTTATGCATGAGGCATAACTTTCTAGACGCGTTGATGTTTGTTTATGCATGGTGCGTATCTTTTTAGGTGCATCGATGTTCGACTGTGCATGGGGTGTATCTTCCTAGGTGTTTTGATGTTCGACTGTGCATGGGGCATATCTTTTTAGGTGCATCAATGTTCGGTTTATGGGATAGCGTCTCGTTTGCGATACATGTGTTGGTTGGTTTTCATGCTCCCATCTTTGATAAGCCTCCCCCTTTGTGATTTATGGATTTCTAATTGATGATTTCTAGAATTTGTGTTTCACCAATTTTTGTGATTTAATTGATAAGCTTTATCAATATTTGTGGTTTGGGGAATAAAATAAAGAATATGACATTCTTTTTGGTGTTTTGAGATTCTTAAGATATTGTATGATTTTTGTTGTTATCTAATGTATACTTGTCACAGTATGATATTATTGTTGTCATACGTTTTTGTCATATCTCTTATCCTATCTCATTTTGTATGATATTTATAGCTATAGACTGAACCATTTATTATTTTCTTCTTAAATAGAACTCGGGTCATACCGAGGTATTTCAGGTGCTTCTGCTTGACTTCTTATCTGGGTCCGTCATTTGATTTTTGGCTAACTACTTTAGTTTAGTAGTTTTTGTTATTATACATTCGAGATAGAGAGTCCTTGATGTGTAACATCCCGGAATTTTGGGCATTAAATTTTGAACATTTAATTCATTTTAAATGTTCAATGTAGATTTTGAATTGGTTTTAAAATAAAAAGAATTGGGTGGAATTAATAAATTACGTATAATTCCAAATATGGTAATCCAACTGGAATTTAAATAGTAATAATTAAATATTGAATTGGGATAAATTGTGAATATGGGGGTAAATAGATATGGAAATGAGTTCTGAAATTTATTTTTAGTCCATTTGGATTTAAATAGTGTGGTTGAAGTTTTAAATGAATTTTAAAGTAAATAAGTTATTATTTGGGGTTTTTATATTAATTTAATAAGAGAATTTAATATTATTAAAATGCAATTTAATCACATTTTGGTCTGGAATGAGCCATAATGATTTTTAATGTGATTATACATTTGATGTAATTTATTATTAAGTTAGTAAAATTTTAAAAGTGAAATTTTAAGCGTTTTTGACAATTTTGAAAATCGCTCGAAATAATCGACGAGTTAAAATAGCCTTCCGGGAGACAGTCTCGGAATTCAACGAAACTAGTTCTATTGGATCCGTAATAGTTAGTTATTACCGGATTTCAATTTTCGTAGCAATCAGAGTTGTCGTTTGATCCTGGCAGCTCGAAATGCATAGAAACCGTTTTAACCGATTTATTTTTAAATTGATCGTTTAATTCCGTAACTCGCACGTATGATCAAATTAGCATACGAAACCTATTCCATTGTGTCAGGAACGCGGAAAAACCCTAGAAACGCCTGTTGGTACATGAGGATTGGAGTTCGTTTGCATAGGTCATTAAAACAGTGAAGAACGATATTAAAATAATATTATATATACATTTATATTTGCAAACCCTAACTCTATTCTCAGGCCGCCGTCACTATCTTATTTAATGGTCGAAACTCAGTTTCATTTCTTCTCAAAAATCTCGTGATCCAGGCTTCGATTTCGAAAATTTTCTACATGAATGTTGTAGATCGTGGAGAGATCTACAGATCCAACGGATGATTCGAGCTATCATCGATGATGGAGGGAAAATTTGGCTTCATTGAGCTGCCGTTCGAGCTCGTCGTGTATGAGCAGGGATTGACCGAGTGTGCTCGCGTTTGGGCCGGAGGTGTAGGGAATGGAGGCGCATGTTGTGGTGGCCTTTGATTGATGCTGGTGGGGTCGACGGTGGCGCGGTGATTTTCTTTGAGCGCGCGTGCGTTGGGTTTGAACGCGATTCCGGATTCAGCGCGATGGAGGAAGATGAGGGGAACGCTTCTTTCGATTTTGAATGGCCGTGATGGTATGTTAAAAAAAAGAAGAGATATTTGTTTTAAATTTAATGTAAACTTTAAAATTTAAAATCAAAAGTTTATAATGCTATAACTCATTCATATGTTATCAGAATTTGATGAAACAGGAAACGCCGGGATCGCAGAGATGCATACTAGGCAATGGTGCAGTTCGGGAATCATTACGGGCAAGTAGAAATTTAAGTTAAATCGAACGCCATTCGGTTTAATTTAAATTTCGAACGCTCGTCGAAACTCAAGGTGAGTTATTCTCACTCACATCTGGATACTAGCTAATTTAAATAGTTAACATTTAAATATCTATGTGATTGGTTGAATATAATTGTTGTCATCAGTCTGGATTGATATTTATATATGTGATGTGCTAATATTTGTGGATGCAGGGAAAACATGTTGGAGGGATCCAACTGGATTCCTCACGATGTAGTAATTAGTTTTATAATTGATAATGCAATCTGTTTATATGATGTGATTGATAATTATGAAATTAAATTGTATTGGAATATTGTTGGATAAATTATAAATCCGGAATTTAATTATAAATGGATAAATTGGGTTTTTAGGAAATAAAGGATATTGTTAAATAAAGAATTTAAAAGAATTAAAATTGACATCTGTTTGGGATGAAAATTGGAAATTAGTAAAATTTGGAATGATAAACGAAGAGAAAAGTTATCAGTTGATAAATGTGAAAGTAAAACTATTTGGAGATAAATTTAATAGAAATCATAAATGGTTACAAATTAACGTTGGGATTATTTGGTGATGTTTTCCAGGAAATTAAAGTATATGTTCAATGAGGCTTTCCGAATATAAATTAGCAGTTTAAAATGTAAATAAAATATTTGTAATGCATTTTTCACCAATGGGATTTTATTTTAGTAATTCATAAGTATTATTTTCCTTTAATAAATTCTCAAAAGTTCATTTTAAAAGATTTTTAAACCCGAACTTTGAAAGTGAATTTCCAGGAATGGAAAACTATGTTTGGGCTTCGAAAGAAGTTATTTTTAAAATATGGAAGAGAAATTTATGATATTTAAAGATGAATTTGAATGGTAACAAATCGGCTGGATTTATAAGAGAAGTTCTTTGGGATGGTGAAATGGAAGTGTGCTTTCCCTGGGAAACCAAGTTCGTGTTTTAACAGTTTTTATTTAAGAATAAGTTAAAGTTTAATCTTGATTAAAAGAGTGTTTTTGAAAATTATTATTTTTAAGCAACTAATTAGTAAATTTGCAATAGTAATTATTTACGAATACGTTAGAACTTATTTTTACAAATGGATTTATTTTAAGGCTAGTTTTGAATAAAGTTATTTGAATTATTATTAATCCTTTTGAAACTCTACTTTTAAATTTAGTTTAACTAAACATTTATTTAAAATCAAGTTTATGTCTTAATAAATAGTTTTACTTCACATATTTTAAATTTATATTTTGAGTAAATAACTAGAAGTAAATTTACATATTTTAAAGTATATTTCAGTATAAAATGTTTTTAACTGTTTTAAATCTAAATGTTTTGAACTTGGTTATTTCCAATGGGAATAATGGGTAAAGAATATACCTTGTAAAGGAGAATCTTTGGGAAATTGTTTTCAAATGAGTTTTGGAAATTTGAAAATATATCTTTTAAAGATATTAGAGGAAAATAAATAATGTGGGAATTATTCATTGTGTGATGGATGTCTGTGAATATGATTTATTATTTAAATCACCGACTATCAATATTGGGCAAATGCGTTGATCGTTTCGAAGAGACCGGGATCGAGATTTATTTCTCGAAAACCACTTCGATCCGGCTTATACGTTTCGTGCGAAAAACGTGTTTGGAGTCGAAGATGGAGCAGTGAAGTGCAAGGGCTAGTCGCTACTAATCCTGAGGATATTTCCAAAATGGATGTAGTAGGAGTAGTGCCTTCGGTTCCGTTCGAACTCGGGACGGACTTGTATGGACGAATGCTTTCGGAACACGTCAGGTGGGCGATGGGCATTCTAAGTGAAACGTTCTAAAAGGTAACGCTTAGCCTCAAGCCTCATCAAATGGGAATGACTGAAAATCAGGGGATATGCAGCAAGGCTTCGTGGGTAGCCCCCACTTGAGAGTAAGGTCATCCCTGTCTAGATGTCCCTTTTTATTTCGGCTTAGTGGTGCGGTTGCTGATCCCAACCGCGGGGTGATCTTATTCAGAACTTTCCAGTAAGGGATGGGTCCGACCTTGTGTTGCAGGGAATCGGTAGTGGTCCTCGGTACGGTGATCTAGGCCCCGCACTGTGACAGGTGGTACCCCAGTGCCTAGTCATTGTTGGAAATCCATTCTCCGTACGAGCCTTGTACGAGCTTTGTTTGTTTTACCCACTTTTGTGGCTAGTAGCTGTAATTTAATGATTGTAACAATTTCGGCTATTTTATAAGTATTTGTAAATAGACCTTATTATAATATCAGAGGATTTCTATAAAAAGTGATTTAACTATCGTAAGGTAAAAACCCGACATGTTTATTTATGGCGTGGTCTTACGAGATGCTTTTGTTTTCAAAAGGATTTTTGAAACTTTAATAATAAATTTGGATGCATTATTATTATCAGCCGGTATTCCAGACTGACTCGGGTGTTATTTCATTATGATGCTCGGGTCAGACCGAGTATTATATGTTCAGGACAGGATGCTATGGAGCAGGAGAGGAGTTGGAGCCGAGACGTATTCTTTGTACCTATATATATACATTCCGCTGCTGTGATTGTATGGTATGTCTGATTGGTAATGGTTGATGTATGAGACACTGTGATGATATGATGCATAAAACAGTAATAGGTTTCATTTTGTGTAAAGATTTATATTTACTATTATATTTTATTCCGCTGCGACTGTGAGATTCTGACATTGTTTAGCTTCTTCTTCTTCTATCTCTTCTTCTTAAACCCAAATGGTTCATATTTCTGTGCCACTTGAGTTAACAGTGGTAGAATAGTGTTGATTCAAGGAGTACGGATTTGCGGGCTATCTCACTTGGTATCAGAGCTTAGGTTGGCGACAACCTAGGCTTTGGTGGAGGAAATTACTCATTAAACAGTGTCAATAGTACTCTATAATGAGTTGAGAGTAACAATAAATATGAGAGCGTACTTGTTAGTGCATATAAAAATGTTTTTATACTGTGTTGACTTATCGGTTGAGTGTTTATGAATTCTGGTCGGTGCGGGAAGTACAACCGTATCGATAGGAGTTTCTAAACTCTTAAACAAGATAAATCGACATAGTATTGTTTTCAAAGTGGGTAAATGAAATAATTTTACCCAAATTATATTTTGATATGAAAGAAATAATTTTCTGAAATTATTATATATATATATATATATATATATATATTTGGTTGATTGGTTGTTAATACAATAATTAAATAAGAATCCAAAATTTAATCTTAAATTAGAAATGGTTGTAATCAAATAAATTTTATAGGTATAAATTATATAAAGAAAGAATAACTAAATTTAAACTAAACCAGAATTTAAACCCCGGAAGTTTTAAAAAGGATTTTAAATGTATTGAAAACAAAGTTTGAAAATTTAAAATCCTGGGAAAGTTTGAAATGTTGCTAAGGTGTTTGATGGCAATGATGGAATATTATTTTGGAGTAATATGTTTGAATGGAAACTGTTTTGAAATGAATGTGGGAAAGTAAGAAAGCACTTAACTCACTTCAGTCGTTGGGAAATAATCCTGATGATGCTGGCCACATCATTAGAATTCATTTTCGAGTCTCTAAAGTGATGGATTGCTACCAAAGTGGTTGGTTATGATATTGTTTGGACTTGTTGGGCATACAAGTGGGTTTATAATTTCCAAAAGGGGAAGTTGTTTTCGTAAAACCAAGTGTTTTGGAAATCTGGATATTTGATTGATATACCAAATGGGTATATATTTGATATATTTCAAAATGGTTTTGTAATAAAACTGGGTAATTGAATTCTGGGGAATTTTGGGAAATTCTGTTTAAATAATGTGTAAAGTAAAGTGAAATTTTAATCCTGGATTTAAAATTTAACTTGAGTAAATGGAAGTGAATGAAATATATTAAGGTGAATAGAAAATTTGAATTTAACTTGGGATAAGTTAAATTAATTGGGCTTAGAATTAAATTGATTTGTATTAAATTGAAATGTAAAATGACTTTGTGATTATGAGTCACTGTGTAATAAGTTGTACTCATAAGTTAGTAAGTGTTATGTGAATTTAAAATTTGCAAAGGATTAAGGTGAAAGAAATTTGTATTCTTAAGAATTCAGAGATATATAGAAAATTGGAATTGTGATTATAAGATGTAAATGGATTCAAATGAGCAATATAAACTTTGAAGTAAATAGGTTGGTTTACTTAAGAATAGAAAATCAGATTGTAAACCCAAGTAAAAGGGAATTATAACCACAAATGGGAAATAGTTGAATAGTATGGTGAATTTAAACTTAATCCTAAATGAAATGTAAAACGTGATGAAGCAATGTGAGATAATAAAGGTGGATGGACTTAAGTTAGCAAATAAGTCTTGGAATAAAATTTAAATTAAATAAAGGAATTCAATAGAATTGTATCAGATTTAATTTATTGGATTAAATTGAAATCAAAGTTTCAGTTGTGTTGTGAATAATATAAAATGTGAATGAACTTAAAATAGTAAATAAGTTTTGAATTTATTTATGGAGGAATAAATTGGATTGAAGTGGAATTCAAAATTTAGTTGCATTATAAACAATATTGGTGAAACTAAATTCTTATTTAAGATAGTAAAGGTAATGGTATAAATTCAAGATGGCTAAATAAATTTTGGTTGAACTTGAATTGGAATTTGGAAAGAATTAAATTGAAAGAAAATTTAATTCAGGGAAGTAAGAACAATATTGTGTGAATCAAATTTTAACTCAACTAAATTCAAAGGAATTGTTTGAGAATGAATTTAGCGTAAGCTAAAGTAATAAGGAGAAGCTTGAAGGTGAATTTAGTGTAAGCTAAATTAAATGGAATTTGGTTGAATGAGAATCAAATGGAAATAAAATAAAATTGATATAAGAAGATAGTGAAAATGTTGTGAAAGAACTTAAGCAACTTGAAAGAGAAAAAAACAAATGATTGTGAATAAGCTTTATTAAGTACTCTTGAATGAAATTTTGTTAGGTAATAGGCATTGAAATGCAAGTGGAGAGAATTGTAATTAATTTTTGTGATAAATTAAAGATGTATGAGTTGTAAATAATTCAGAATGGAATGATGTTCATATAAAACTATATGGATAATGGATTGGAAATATAAGATTTGAGATTTAATTCAATAATTGTGATAAGCAAGAATGTTTGGGCTGTAAATAATATAGAATGAGATGTTATTAATTTAAACTTAAATGATGATCTTGAAGTGAAAATAAGAAATTGAGTTAACAATTAAAATGGAATAAGAATGCTTGGACTGTGAACCATGCAGAAACTGAATATAATATGAATCTAAGTTGGAAATTAATTTTAAATGGTTATAAGATGTAGTGTTGGTCACTTGCTTGGATAACCATAAATTTGCCTATAATTGGTGGTTTTGCTGTATTCGGAATCGTGTTGTTTTAAAAGGCAAATGAAATTGGCCTTTTGAATCAATTGGAATGGATTGAAATTTTATTAAGTGATTTTGCATATGAATGAAAATGGATCATAAAAGAAATGCAAATGTTTCAAGTTTAAGATAAAATTTGATTGTAAATCAAATTGGGAATGTAAGTTAAAATAAAGAAATGCAAGTAAGGCATATGTAATCATATTGAATAGAAATGAATTGGTTGTAATAAATATGAATGGTATATAGTAAACTCGAATGTAAATCATTCAAGTGAAATAAAAATGAAGTTGGTTTGGATGAAAGTAGAATGGGCTAAAATCTTAATAAATGGATTTGAGTATAAATGTAAGTGAGTTATAATAGAAATGCAAATGTAACAAATTGAAATGAAATTTGTTTAGTGAATCAATTCGAAAATTGGGTAGAGTATGAATTGAAATAGCGAAACTTGTATGTAAATTCTTTGTGTGAAATAAAGTGGGATTTGACATTAGAAAAGGAAACTTTGTGCATGTTATAAAATATGATTTCCTTATGAAATTATGCAAAGTGATGTTTGGGATTATGAAATGGATATGTTTGGCTTACATTTATATTGGAAATGTTGTTAAAATGTTCATATCTTTGAAAACTGATGAGTTTGTTGAGTAAGTACAAGTACGGGAGGCGTTCGAGAGAGTTGGAACGTGTATATGCGTTATATTAGCCGCTTGCTATTATAATTTGCTAAAAAGGTACGCCTACGCTAATATAATTGGGAAAATGATATATATATTGTGATATATTTTGGTTTCCGACCGTGTGGGTCGATGTATATATATTTATTTGTATCGCGATATCGCGAAAGCTCCTCCGTGCAGGGGAGACTCTGCCAAAATTTTCTGAAAATTTTGGGAGTTAGAAATTGTTTGAGAATTTTGGAAAAATTTATTAACTAGTAAAGTTGTTTTAATGTTGCCACAAAAGCTTTTGAGTATAAATAAAGCATATGAGTTTGGATTTGAGCTAAAGGGTTTTGGGAAGTGTATATAAGTTTTAACTAAAGAAGTTTTGGTTAAGTTAATGAGTGTAGGAGCATTTGTTTCATTAGCGACAAGTTGATTTCAAATAACAATTGGAAATAAAGGATTTTGAAATAGGATTGAATTAGTAGTTTCGATTTGAAACTAAAGGATTTGGGAAAAGTGAATTTGGGATTTTCACTAAGTAAGTTTTGCTATTGAGTTGGGAACATTCTTTCTACCTTAGCAAATTTCGGGGACGAAATTTTTATAAGGGGGAGGAATGTAACATCCCGGAATTTTGGGCATTAAATTTTGAACATTTAATTCATTTTAAATGTTCAATGTAGATTTTGAATTGGTTTTAAAATAAAAAGAATTGGGTGGAATTAATAAATTACGTATAATTCCAAATATGGTAATCCAACTGGAATTTAAATAGTAATAATTAAATATTGAATTGGGATAAATTGTGAATATGGGGGTAAATAGATATGGAAATGAGTTCTGAAATTTATTTTTAGTCCATTTGGATTTAAATAGTGTGGTTGAAGTTTTAAATGAATTTTAAAGTTAATAAGTTATTATTTGGGGTTTTGTATTAATTTAATAAGAGAATTTAATATTATTAAAATGCAATTTAATCAGATTTCGGTCTGGAATGAGCCAGAATGATTTTTAATGTGATTATAAATTTGATGTAATTTATTATTAAGTTAGTAAAATTTTAAAAGTGAAATTTTAAGCGTTTTTGACAATTTTGAAAATCGCTCGAAATAATCGACGAGTTAAAATAGCCTTCCGGGGGACAGTCTCGGAATTCGACGAAACTAGTTCTATTGGATCCGCAATAGTTAGTTATTATCGCATTTCAATTTTCGTAGCAATCGGAGTTGTCGTTTGACTGTGGCAGCTCGAAACGCATAGAAATCGTTTTAACCGATGTAATTTTAAATTGATCGTTTAATTTCGCAACTCGCACGTATGATCAAATTAGCTTACGAAACCTATTCCATTGTGTCCGGAACGTGGAAAAACTCTAGAAACGCCTGTTGGTATGTGAGGATTGGAGTTCGTTTGCATAGGTCATTAAAACAATGAAGAACGATATTAAAATAATATTATATATACATTTATATTTGCAAACCCTAACTCTATTCTCAGGCCGCCGTCACTATCTTATTTAATGGCCGAAACTCAGTTTCATTTCTTCTCAAAAATCTCGTGATCCAGGCTTCGATTTCGAAAATTTTCTACATGAATGTTGTAGATCGTGGAGAGATCTACAGATCCAACGGATGATTCGAGCTATCATCGACGATGGAGGGAGAATTTTGGCTTCATTGAGTTGCCGTTCGAGCTCATCATGTATGAGCAGGGATTGACCGAGTGTGCTTACGTTTGGGCCGGAGGTGTAGGGGATGGAGGCGCATGTCGTGGTGGGCTTTGATCGATGCCGGTTGTGACGCCCCACCTCTATGCTCGCAATAACAAAGAGTATTAAAAGAAATACTGTCTGTTATCACGAAGAATAAGGCTGGATAGGAGCGGCCATCCGTAGTTAGGCCTTACACTAGTATTGGTTACCTCGATAGGAGTGGTATATATTTTTATTTTTCTTCTCATATTTATTTACTCCCATCGACATACTCAATTCTAGTATAAAACGAACTACGATGGTTCATAATAGTTTAGGACAATATATATAATAATAACACAGATAAAGTAAATGCGGAACACAAATATAACAGAAAGTCTCATATATATATAACTGAAGTCAGTTGATATACATGTGATACAATACATATGATACAACTACAACTGTCGACTCTGAAAGTTACATATACAAGTACATTATCGTATATAATATACATGAATACATATCTTCCTATACAAATACTGATTTCTAAAATAACGACGACTACTCCAAAAGATATGAAAAGACTTCATAGCTCTAGCAGCAACCCAAAAGCTAAAAATCTACAACCTATAAATACTCGGTCTGACCCGAGTATTACATTCAAAAGAAAATAATACATGGGTCAGTCTAATTCAAACTCAGTTATTAGTGCACAGAAGCAATAATAATTAAATAATGAATAGACGACAGTCACAATAAATCTCGTCTATCCGATCCTTAAATAAAAAAACCGGATAACGATAAATATAACACGTAATAGTGTTAAACAACAAATCAGCAAATTAAACCAAATCAGAACATTGAATTGAATAAACAAAACAGTTCAAAACCCTTGAAATATCAATTAAAATATTAAGTTGAGTAGGGCTGCAGTACACGCACGCGTGCACTGCCTCGCCACTACCGCATATGGAATACGCAAAAGATCCATAAATCAAACAAATAGAATATCATACACGCCATACCGTGTGGATGCAGTTCACGCTTGCGTGCACTGCCTTGCCACTACAGTGACGATGTACCCAAAAGATCAACGAACCAAAATCAATGAAGGTTCAAATACCAATGAAATCAAGGCGGTGTGGCTGCAGTACACACGTACATACATGTGCACTGCCTCGCCAACTCGAGTGCACAAGGTCAACTCAAAATCAGATTCAACACAAGTACAAATGGCCTCGACCAAAATTCAAAATATCACTGCAACAATGAAACTGTACATGAACACAGAAATACAACATCAATGATCAATTCAAAAGCTACAGTGCAGACATCAAGTAGTTTCAAGTACATGGACATATATATATGGAACTGCCACTGCATGCAAACAGCAAAATCAAGTCTAAAGTCTCAAGTGCAGCAGCAGATTTCAGATGCAACAGTGTTTGGACCAAGTCCATGCATACGGTGCAACTCAGGGGTGCACACAGGATGAAGTGAATATGCACAAATATGGCAGTGTACAAGTGAGAGCATGAAACAGTGCCATTGCATTCATCATAATATTGATCACATTCAGTTTTAAACTAAACCCTATTGGCAAATTGATTTGGTAAATTCTAGAATCAATACAGATTTTACTTTCTGCTTTTCAAAGCAATTCTAATGTCTCAAACATATTTATACACCAAGCTTACTCAACCAGAACCACACAAATATTAATTCAGTAACAGTTCATATGTTTTGTCATCAGGTTATATGTTGCTTACAAATACATTCCTACTCATGATTCATATTGAAGTCATTTTAAATGAATTTTTAATTCAAAACAGACCCCATTCTTGGCAATCAAAACAAAATATCATAAACTTACGTATGAATTAAGTTTATACAAACAATACTCAATACCAAAGAATACGCTAAGCAACATAAAGGAACTAAGTGCACTATGCAGTAACACAACAATAAGTGTTGACCAAACAACAACAAAAATGAAATGCAACATAAGTGCCAACAGGTTAGCGACAGTGCAAGTGCAGGCTCAGGTGGTACAAGACTGGACCCAACTTCAAAATAAACCGAACACCAGACTATGCAGTGAAACCAATATCAAGTGATACTGAACACAATGAACAATCCAAATAATAAATGGGTTGTTCAATGCAACATGGAGCAACATGGCATGTATACAGTAACATGACATGTATACAGTAGTGCACAGGTCAGTACAACTACTATGGCAACAAGTACGACTGGGATGCATACATGAACAATGAGGTCAAGTTATAGCATGGCAAGTGCAGACCCAAAAGCAATGCTCAAGAATCAATACACAACAAGCATGAATCAAGTTTAGTAAGGGAACGCACAAAGTGCAACAGACAAATTCCAAATGCATCAGTACATGAATACTATAACAAATGCAAGCTCGACCAACATAATGCAAACTACAACCCAACAGCAACATACTTGGAGACACTACAGTATGTAAAGCATGCAAGATCCAACAGCTACACGAAGCATCAAAACTCATGAATGCAGTAACAAGGTTGCAAGCATATGAAATGCAGACAACATGTGACAACATACTACAACGACCAGAATATAAATACAACTCGAATGGATGCAAGTTCATACGTATAACAACCCAACAGTGATACAAATGCAACAACAAGCCCTAATATACAGAAGTCAGAGCCGAGCAACAGAATTATCTATGCAACAGGAAATCGAAGCATCTCAAAATTCAATGCCAATGCACAAAGTCAAAGCCGTGATTTTTATCCAGAAATCAAAACAATTTCAAGATGAACAAGTCAAGGCCGAAGCAAAATCAAATGAACAAAGTCACAAATTCAAAACCGATAACACAAAATCAAATTAACATTAAATTTGCAGAAATCCTATATGAAGATTAAATTAGATGTGAGTAAATTTAATTACTCACCTTTGTCTCGACACGAAAAGATGCAGCCGAAGTGAGCAACGAGGAGACAATCAATAAACCCAAAGTCGACGCTTCGAATTAGCTCAAAACCCTAATTTGGAACGATGAACACGAGGCCGCCATTATTCGTATGCTTTTAATTTTAGGGTTGCAAAAGAAAATGAAAGGGGGAAAAAGAACGGGCCGAAGTAAAAAGAGGGGTACATTTGTTTTTGGGTTTGGCAAAAGGTGAAGGGTGGAACAAGTTAAAGAACAACAATGATACTAATTACGGCAACAAAAGAAATGGGCCGAAACAAATTTTAAAGCCCGATATAATTCTCTCAACAATTTCAAACTAATATTAACACGATAAAATCCCTTTAACAATTCACAAAAGAATTTTCGACTAGATTAAAATTCAAATAGTCATTAGCTATCGATATTAACCATTTAACGATGAATATAAATTAACCGCAAAACTCCGGGTTGTTACACCGGTGGGGTCGACGGTGGCGCGGTGATTTTCTTTGAGCGCGCGTGTGTTGGGTTTGAACGCGATTCCGGATTCAGCGCGATGGAGGAAGATGAGGGGAACGCTTCTTTCGATTTTGAATGGCCGTGATGGTATGTTAAAAAAATGAGATATTTGTTTTAAATTTAATGTAAACTTTAAAATTTAAAATCAAAAGTTTAAAATGCTATAACTCATTCATACGTTATTAGAATTTGACGAAACAGGAAACGCCAGGATCACAGAGATGCATAATAGGCAATGGTGCAGTTCGGGAATCATTCCGGGCAAGAAGAAATTTAAGTTAAATCGAACGTCATTCGGTTTAATTTAAATTTCGAACGCTCGTCGAAACTCAAGGTGAGTTATTCTCACTCACATCTGGATGCTAGCTAATTTAAATAGTTAATATTTAAATATCTGTGTGATTGGTTGAATATAATTGTTGTTATCAGTCTGGACTGATATTTATATATGTGATGTGCTAATATTTGTGGATGCAGGGAAAACAGGTTGGAGGGATCCAACTGGATTCCTCACGATGTAGTAATTAGTTTTATAATTGATAATGCAATCTGTTTATATGATGTGATTGATAAATCTGAAATTAAATTGTATTGGAATATTGTTGGATAAATTATAAATCCGGAATTTAATTATAAATGGATAAATTGGGTTTTTAGGAAATAAAGGATATTGTTAAATAAAGAATTTAAAAGAATTAAAATTGACATCTGTTTGGGATGAAAATTGGAAATTAGTAAAATTTGGAATGATAAACGAAGAGAAAAGTTATCAGTTGATAAATGTGAAAGTATAACTATTTGGAGATTAATTTAATAGAAATCATAAATGGTTACAAATTAACAATGGGATTATTTGGTGATGTTTTCCAGGAAATTAAAGTATATGTTTAATGAGGCTTTCCAAATATAAATTAGCAGTTTAAAATGTAAATAAAATATTTGTAATGCATTTTTCACCAATGGGATTTTATTTTAGTAATTCATAAGTATAATTTTCCTTTAATAAATTCTCAAAAGTTTAGTTTAAAAGATTTTTAAACTCGAACTTTGAAAGTGAATTTCCAAGAATGGAAAACTATGTTTGGGCTTCGAAAGAAGTTATTTTTAAAATATGGAAGAGAAATTTATGCTATTTAAACATGAATTTGAATGGTAACAAATCGGCTGGATTTATAAGAAAAGTTCTTTGGGATGGTGAAACAGAAGTGTGTTTTCCCTAGGAAACCAAGTTCGTGGTTTAACAGTTTTTATTTAAGAATAAGTTAAAGTTTAAACTTGATTAAAAGAGTGTTTTTGAAAATTATTATTTTTAAGAAATTAATTAGTAAATTTGCAATAGTAATTATTTACGAATACATTAGAAATTATATTTACAAATGGATTTATTTTAAGGCTAGTTTTGAATAAAGTTATTTGAATTATTATTAATCCTTTTAAAACTCTACTTTTAAATTTAGTTTAACTAAACCTTTATTTAAAATCAAGTTTATGTCTTAATAAATAGTTTTACTTCACATATTTTAAATTTATATTTTGAATAAATAACTAGAAGTAAATTTACATATTTTAAAGTATATTTCAGTATAAAATGTTTTTAACTGTTTTAAATCTAAATGTTTTGAACTTGGTTATTTCCAATGGGTATAAAGGGTAAAGAATATACCTTGTAAAGGAGAATCTTTGGGAAATTGTTTTCAAATGAGTTTTGGAAATTTGAAAATATATCTTTTAAAGATATTAGAGGAAAATAAATAATGTGGGAATTATTTATTGTGTGATGGATGTCTGTGAATATGATTTATTATTTAAATCACCGACTATCAATATTGGGCAAATGCGTTGATCGTTTCGAAGAGACCGGGATCGAGATTTATTTCTCGAAAACCACTTCGATCCGGTTTGTACGTTTCATGCGAAAAATGTGTTCGGAGTCGAAGATGGAGCAGTGAAGTGCAAGGGCTAGTCGCTACTAATCCTGAGGATATTTCCAAAATTGATGTAGTAGGAGTAGTGCCTTCTGTTCCGTTCGAACCCGGGACGGACTTGTATGGACCAATTCTTTCGGAACATCGTCAGGTGGGCAATGGGCATTCTAAGTGAAACATTCTAAAAGGTAATGCTTAGCCTCAAGCCTCATCAAATGGGAATGACTGAAAATAAGGTGATATGCAGCAAGGCTTCGTGGGTAGCCCCCACTTGAGAGTAAGGTCATCCCTGTCTAGATGTCCCTTTTTATTTCGGCTTAGTGGAGCGGATGCTGATCCCAACCGCGGGGTGATCTTATTCGAAACTGTCCAGTAAGGGATGGGTCCGGCCTTGTGTTGCAGGGGATCGGGAGTGGTTCTCGGTACGGTGATCTAGGCCCCGTACTGTGACAGGTGGTACCCCGGTGCCTAGTCATTGTTCGAAATCCATTCTCCCTACGAGCCTTGTACGAGTTTTGTTTGTATTACCCACTTTTGTGGCTAGTAGCTGGAATTTAATGAATGTAACAATTTCGGCTATTTTATAAGTATTTGTAAATAGACCTTATTATAATATTAGAGAATTTCTATAAAAAGTGATTTAGCTATCGTAAGGTAAAAACCCGACATGTTTATTTGTGGCGTGGTCTTACGAGATGTTTTTGTTTTCAAAAGGATTTTTGAAACTTTAATAATAAATTTGGATGCATTATTATTATCAGCTGGTATTCTAGAATGACTCGGGTGTTATTTCATTATAATGCTCGGGTCAGACCGAGTATTATATGTTCAGGACAGGATGCTATGGAGCAGGAGAGGAGCTGGAGCCGAGACGTATTCTTTGTACCTATATATATATTCCACTGTTGTGATTGTATGGTATGTCTGATTGGTAATGGTTGATGTATGAGACACTGTGATGATATGATGTATAAAACAGTTATAGATTTCATTTTGTGTAAAGATCTATATTTACTATTATATTTTATTCCGCTGCGACTGTGAGATTCTGACATTGTTTAGCTTCTTCTTCTTCTATCTCTTCTTCTTAAACCCAAATGGTTCGTATTTCTGTGCCACTTGAGTTAACAGTGGTAGAATAGTGTTGATTCAAGGAGTATGGATTTGCGGGCTATCTCACTTTGATGCATACATATTCTTTTATCTTGCACTTGTACCTATTCGTTTGTGATGTAGTGGATCTTATATGACCACTATTTTGATGTACACTTCTATGTGTTTTATTTATATCTGTTTTCGCCTTTGTGATATGAATATCTGTGACTGATTTATGTATGCTAATTTTATATTTGTTTTCGAAGATCACATAGCCATTGTGTAGTAGTTTTGAGTTCGTAATTGATGTGTTAGATTGCATGTAATACTATCTGACATATCGGTACTCGCACAAAGCAAGTACACAGATGGTCGCTCCTCAACAGCCTTATTCTTCATGCTAGTCGACGACATTACTCCGTAGTGTCTTTAGCTAGTGTGAGTATAGAGGTGCGGCGTTACAAGCTTCCTTAATGATAAAGAGTAGGATGAAAAGAAAAAGCATCTACGATATTAGTAAGGTCACCAAAATAGCCATGTAAGCCATCTGAATAGTAGTATCATGTGCTATTTACAATAATCTGAACAATAGTAATAGTTTTGGGTGGAAAGAAAATTTTCATTGCTAAAAACAGAAACTTGAAACATAAATAAATGCATGGAAGACAAACTCAATGGTTAGGTACAGTAAACCATTATTTTTATTTCAAAATACCAATAACCAATGTTAAAATACTTTGTATCATTGTCTGAGTATATGTTTATGCAAGCTCTTAATACAATATTAACTGTAACTTCTAATATGATTTGTACATTTTCTCAAATTGTTGGGGCTAAACAAAAGCTTTAACTTGGATATCAAAGGAAAGAAATTGTTAAAAAAAAGTCCACAGATGCAACACCCCATATTTTTATAACATTATTTAGATTAATCAATTTGGTAAATTAAATAAAATAATAAGGAGAGTAATAGGTTGAGATTTGTGATAGCTAAGGGTAGTCATGCCATGTTAATGTGTTATTTAAAATGAAATAACTTAAGTTAGAGTGTTAGGAAATAACAAGGGCATTGTGAGAAATATGTGGAGCTTATACCTAAGTCTTTAGAAATGAGATTCACATTAACTTCGTTTTATTCAAACTAAAATTTCCTAAGGCCGGCCACCATTATCATTCTCAAGAAGAAGATCAAATCTAGGATTCAAGGGAAGGAAAACAATCAACATCAAATCTCACATCGTAATCTCAAAGATAAGGTGAATAAATACTACATCCCATTTTCTTTTATTTTTTGGTTTTAAGACTAGATCTTAAATATTTTTGCAAGTATATGCCATGTTTTGATGATTAAAGTTATATATATGCTTGTTGATGAAATATATATGTTCATGTTAAATTTTTATGATATGTTTGATATGAAAACCTTATTAGTTGAAATCTAAATGCCTTAAAAATTTAAATATAGGTCAGAAATGATATTTTAGAGATGATTTACAATTTTCATAATTTTTTGAATTTACGTGGATTTTATATTAATTTTCTAGTAAAGAAAATGATTTAATAGGTTATGAATTATTTATGACTAAATAAATAATATTTTGGGTTTGTGATTTTTATATATTGGAAAAAATATTAAAATAGATTTTTTGGGATTTTTCTAGATTTTTCCTAAGTGTTTTGATGAATATATAAAATTATAAGGTACGAGACTTAAATGTTTTATATATTAGTTAAGGAGAATGGTAATTTTGTAAAATAAAATGATTATTTAATTTTTAAAATAGTGGCATCACATTTCTGAAAAGAATTTGTTAACCATTGAGAATTTGAGAAACAAAGGCAGGTTAGTTAAAAAGTTATCTTTTTAAGTAAAAAATCCAAGAAATCATATTTTTATCATGTTTCAGCTTATTTTGGCAGTAAACCTTCCGACCTAGACCTTCCGACAAGGTCGAGAGGTTCAAACCTTTCGACAAGGTCAAACCAATGCATACGGTATCGAGCTACTTAGTACGTAATGAATTGGACATAGTCGAAGGGTTCTTAGTCGAAAAGTTAATAGCTAAAGTGATTGGGGTACGTTTGTTTTATAAACCAAAAACTTTCACCTGCTTTGCTTTCGAATAAGAGCTCTCGACATGGTTGCTTTCGACCAGGTCAAATGTTTAAATACAAGGTTTTAAACCTTTCAACACAGTCGAAAGGCTACCACCGCTTTGTTTTGAACCTTTCGACAAAGACGAAAGGTTTACTTGATTTAAAACCAGCTGCTTCTCAAAATGCTTTCGAAAGGAAGCTTTCGACTATGGTGATTTACCCTTGTTTTATAAATTGAAGTATAACCCAAAGCTTTCAAAAGAGTTGTTTTAAAGGATATGCTTAAGATTTCAAAGCAGAGCTTTCGGCTTAGTCAAAAGGTTGCTTCCAATGACTTTGAAAGGTTTTAAAAGATGGTTTTCCACTTGTTTTGAATTGAAATCAGTAAGTCTTTAAAAGGTCTTAGTTGAATGACTTCAAAAGGTTTAAGTGAATGATTTCGAAAGGGTTAAGTGATTGATTTTGAAAGGCTAAGTTCAATGGTTTTGAAAGGTTTTAGTTGAATGATTTCGAAAGGTTTGAAGATTGATTTCGAAAGGTTAAATTCAATGGTTTTGAAAGCTAATAGCCCCAGCTAATTGTTGTCCAAAATTCCAATGTATAGGGCTTTGTCAAGGTAGACTAAAATTATGATTACACACCGAAAGGAATATATGTTTGTATACAAATAGGTTATTGGTGAGCCCGAAAAGCCATTAGGATCGGGAAGACCTGGGAGATGATTAAGTCTTGGACATATTGTCCAGAAGTAAAGTATTTAACAAATAGTTAAGAACATACCCTCCATATGAGAATTGTTTAATAGATAGTTAAGAATAGATCATCCAGAAGTAGAATATCTAACAGATGTTAGGTTAATTTTGATTATATTGTCTGGTAGGCCCTAGTTAGCCAAAGGTTAAAAATTATCCAAACAAAACTTATGTGTTTGAACAGATAGTTCATTATTACCTGATATTTGTGTATGTTTATATAATAATTACTTTACAGTATTTAGCCATTGTGGATGCTAGAGCACGATATATGGTTTTATGAAAGGTTTTGCAAGGATATGTTTTAAAAGAATGTTAGTGAGGGGAAAACATTCCGCGAAGCGATGCAGTCTCACTAACATATTTAATCGGGATGTATAGTATTATTCATACCAGACTTTATGTCTGACTCGAAGTTTATGTTTTCCTCTTAAACTCTTAGGTGCTCAAAATTAATTTGAGTAGGTTGAGGGATCAAGGTCTTTTTCTGGTTTTAGTAGGATGGCGAATAAGGCTACCAAGGGCATGCAGGAAGCAAACAGATAGCTATTTAGAATGTGCAGTTCTGTTTATGTTTTGGTGTATTTCCGCTGTGATTGTATTAGGTCTACTATGACCATATGACTCTGATCATCCAAGGGGGTATCTTCATATATCGCTCTTGGCGTATTTTGTAACAACTATATTTTATCTGTGCTTGGGAACGGTTTGGGATTATGTGTTGTGAATGTAAAACATCTTATGCTGAAATTTAATGAAGTAAATGTGGTTTTGAAAATCTGTGTTTTATTTCATATTCGAGTGCTTCTGATATTATTGATACCATTAACATAGCCGCATTTAGTTGTCGGAAGCTAATATATAGATGACTGCAGCATCTGTAGCGCTTAGTTTTGGGTCTCTAGATAAGGGATGTTACAACTTGGTATTAGAGCATGGTTTATGAAATACTTTAACTAAAAATGATTTTTGAAAACATAATCTTTAGAAATTAGAGTTAAGATTGGGGTATGGGATAACGCTATAGTAACATACTTGTGTTTGCTATATATAAGTATACACTGTATCTCTAGAATCCTATCTTAGTTGGGCTATTCATTTATATCTCACGAGTTTTGAATACAGATATGGAAGGAGGAAGAGGAAGAGTAGATGTGACGACTCAGAATTTTCAACGTTTGAAATTGAAATGTTTAATTGATTTCTAAATGTTTAAAAGTTATTTTAACTTGAATTTCAGATATCAGAATGAATTTGGCAATTTAATTGTTAAATTTAATTTATTGAGATTGGGTAAAAAATTGGAATCTTCAGTTATAAGCTGATTAAAAATACTTCAAAGGCTTAGAAAATCTATATTGATAATACTAAAGTTAATGGAAGCTTCAGAATTTGATTTGGAAATACTTTGTTCAGTTTTTAAAATATATCGTTTAAATCGATATTTAAAAATAGCCTTCCGAGGCACAGTCTCGGAATTCGATGAAACCAGTTACATTGGATCCGTAATATTGTATTATTATCGGGTTTCAATTTTTGTAGCATTCAGAGTGATGTTTAGCCGTACGATAGATAAACGCGCTAAATTTAAATCGAAAATTCAATATTATAATTGGTTCAAAAAAGCTATCTTCTCCATACAATCGAATCAGGACTCGGAACCTTTTCCATTGTGTTCGGAATGGGCATATAACATTATAAACGCTTAGCGGCACGTCTCGATTAGAGTTCGAGATTGCAAGTTGCGTAATTCGAAACTATTTGAATTTAAATTTAAAATTTAAAATTTAAAAATAAATGATAAGTAATATAATTTCATTTCTAGCAAGCAAACACGTTGAGAAATATTTAGCACATGTCCTTCTTCGTGTTACAAGCGTTGCTTTAAAAATAAAAATTAAATTAAACCGAAACAATCTCGTTTCCATCTTCCTTCTAAATTCCTTCAGACAAAATCAAACGAAAACTACGGACGTGCTCCCTCTTCATCTCGAACTAAACTAATGGCTGCTCGCCTTTTAAAATTTTTTCGTTTCAAAATCGAAATAAAATGGCCGCTTCCTCATATCAATGAAATCAGATCGATTTTGAATCCAAACCGCGAGCGTTCATGCTGCGCTGGGAGGCCAAGCTAGGGCATCGGCATCGCGATAGTGGTAGCTCGCGAGGTCGAGGCGATGGCTTCGTGTTGGCAGGGTCGATGATGAGTGATGACGTCGGGCGGCGTGGCGTTCGAAGCGGCAAGCTATGATGTTGGTCGATGGATCTGGGTCGTGTGTTTTGGATTGGGGTTCGCCAGACTCGTGAAAATAGAGGTACCCTCGATTTCATCTTCAATTAATTTAATTTGCAAACAAATGTGTATGTGAATATATTATCTTAGTATAGTATATTAGTGCAGATTTTATATATATCCATAAAATAAGGAAAAAATATATACTTACAGTAAAGATTTAAATATAATTCAGTTTTTTTATCAGATATATATTACATATATATGAAGTTAAAAACAGATAAAAATAGATTATAAATTCCTTTAATATTTAAAATTCCTTTATAAAATATCTTTTAGTAACTAAAATAATTAAATAATTTATTGGACAAATTCATTCCCATAATATATTTTCGAAAGGGAAATTTCTAATTTAAAATTGAAACTATTGGTTAACTAAATTATTAAATGGAAATTTATTGTTCGATCATTTCGAATATTAATAAACTGTATAAATTGTTTATACAAGGTTTAAAGGTCGTGAAAACAAACTGGAATGGAAAATGGATTGCATGCATTGTTAAAGATGAGATTTTCTCACTCAATCGCTAATTTAATTTTTATAGTTAAATTTAAAATTGATTGATTGTGTGTTTGGATAATTAATTTATTATTAGTTATATTAGTTTAGACCCTATGCGCCGCATAATAGGGAGGTTATTATATTAAACCCATATACCGCAATATTCCACCTTGAAGTGGAATTGGTATTATATATGTATTTGGAGTAGTTGATTTCCCGCATTATATAGCGGATGAGACCCTATTGCGCCGCATAATAACGAATAATATTTTATAAATCCCATATACCGCGATATTCCACCTTAAAGTGGAATGGGTATTTAATTGTTGTGCTAACGCCTGTGGATGCAGGGAAACAGGTTGGAGGGATCCAACTGGATTCCTCAAATATTTAATTTGTTTCGTATGCTGTGTGTTGATTATTTTTAATTCGTGTGACTATCTGTGATTGAACCGTTAAAGGTTGTAATTTAGCCGAATATATTTTTGGTATCTTAGGATATCAGAAATAAATAAAAATTTGATTTTGAAATTTGGGTAGAAAATTTATAATAAATTCACTCGAAGGAATCAGGTGAATTTTAAAAGAAGGAAATTTAAATAGATAAAGTTTTATCTTTGAGAACTTATTGAATAAATTCCAAAAATATGGGAAAATATTTTAATAAAGGAATTTCGAGTAATGTTGTTTAATAGTTGAAGGATTTATTTAAGATACGTATTTTAAATATTTGAAAGGGTTAAAGAAATTTATTTAAAAAGGAAATAAATTTAGAGATTAAATTTGGAATTTAATTTAGAGTTGAAATTAATTTTAGAAATCGATTCGGGAATTAATTTGGAGTTAGAATAAATCTTAGGAATTGATTTGGAAATTTTGTTAGGTGTTTTGGAAATAACTTGGAAAATCAATTTGAAATTGATTTGATATTGGAAAATTAATTTGGGAAATCAATTTGGAATTCGATTTTGTGTTTGAAATAAACTGGAAATCAATTTGGGATTTGATTGGGTTTGAAGATGATATTTGGGAATCGATTTAAAATTCATATATCAGTTGATATTTGGAAATGTAAATTCACAACGGGAATTTGTAAAGAAAAGGAAAATTGTTTGAAACTAAATATTGGTTTATTTTTAAAGTGTGGAAAGAAATTTATAAATTGGAATGTAAATTAAAATAAACCAAGAAAATTTATTAATTTATTGGGATGGACCATTTTGTAATGGAAAGAGAATTCTTCCCTGGAAAGCCGAGTATATTTTTAAAATAGCTTTTGAATAAAATTTAAAAGTTTTAGATTTGGTTTTAAAATAATAGTGTTGGAGAAATTAGTTTGGAAATTGTTTAAAGTAAAAAATTTATTTAATTAATTATATAAGGGATTATTTTAAAGATTTAAATTGATATTTGATTTAGAAAATAGTTATTTAAATATTTGTACTCTATTTATAAATTTTTATTTTAAAATTAGTATTTGACCTGAATTTTTATATGAGGTATTAGTATAATATTTTTCATAACTAATATTTAAGCAGATATTCTAAAATAGTTTATTTTAAATCTTTCCAAGTATATTTTGAATAAGTACTTTTAGATTATTTTAAAATACTTGAAATCGGCAGATTTTCAATGGAAATGAATAAATGTTTGGAAATGTATTCCGCATGAGAAGAGTGTTTTGAATCTGTTTTCAAAAAAAGATTGAAATGTGGAAATTAATTTGAAATTTATTTTCAAAGGATTGAAGTGTGAAATTTTATCTTGCGAAGATATATTGAAAATAACAATAATTGGGGGAAAATTATTTGAAATCCAGTGACTGTTGTGAAAGATGATTGATAGTTAAATAACCGACTATCAACGTTGGCCTTAATCGACATTTGAATTTCGATGCGACCGAGAGTCGAATTCCAACTGGATATTCGAAACCCACATCGAACCTTTGTGATTGTGATGGATCTTTTGTTTAAAAGATCAAAGTGAAATTGTTGTGATTTGTTTGAATCTGAATGAACACTTATTTTTAAAATAAGCGCTCGTTATTCGTATAACGATACGACGAAATGGAATTGCATTTGAAGATGGTGTTGAAGACCAGGTATTTTCGAAAGCGAAAGGATTACCTGTCCAATGTCTCTGCACCGGGTTGCTTCGGTATAGAGATTTTATCACCCTTTGTGATGGGGATTCCGGACGTGGTTAGTGAATATCTGGATTTGTAAGGGCTTCTTTGGAAGTGCCTTTGGTTCCGTTCGATCCCGGAACGGACTTGTATGGATGTATGTCTAACGTTACACTTTGAGATGTAAAGCTGGTTTCTATCAAATACATCTCTTTTGGTGGCGGAGAATTTATTTTCTTAGCTTAACACCCTTCTCTGGGACGTATGAGCTCAGAGGTTATGTAGTTGATGGTTATTAGTGATACATTCCCAATTTGGTAATGTGGCATACGAAGTGCTGCTGATCATTTGTTGATCGAAGCATGGCTTTTGTGAAAAGCGTAGCTTTGTGGACGAGACTTCGTCGAGCCGCACACCCCGGAATGGTCGAAACAGGAAGAATGCAGGAAGGTTATAGGGGGTAGCGCCCTTTAGGGTATGTGCATTTCCTTCTAGATAAAAGTGGTATCATGGTATGGAGCCCGGATACTTAACTTATGTGAATATCGCAAATATATATTACTTTGTGATTGTTGTTGTTGAGGATCCTCGGATAAAGTCTGTTTACCACCGGGGGATGACATACTCGTGTAGTAGTTACCTATTTTTGCAGAGGTAACCCGGCCTTGTGTTGGCTGAGATCCGGTTAGATTCTCGGGGTGTCCCTCCAGAGGCGTATCCATGTGGCCAGGAAGTTTCTTAGCCTGACCATTTGTTGGAAATCCAAAGAAACAATACGCACCCTGTACGGTTTTAGTTGTATAACCTGCCATGGAATGTGGCGGTAACCTGCTATTGAACATGGTAGCTATAATAGGCATAAGTGCGGAATGCCTATGCTGGCTAAGATTAATATTATACTTTTGAAATGTATTCCACACTATGCACTAATAGTAATAATATCAAAGGATTTTGCGTATTAAGCATGTTTGACTATCATAAGGAGAAATCTCCTCCAATTCTGCGTTTGCATTGTGTGTGTGGCGGGAGGCCTTATGGTAGTTTCATTTTCCTAAAAGCATTACAGATTTCTTTTAAATTCCTTTGTTTTCCTTTTGTTAAAGAATAACTGTTTTTAAGATCTCACACCAGTCCCATGACTGACCTAGAGTTTATTGTTCCCTTTCTAAACTCTGGGTGCCCATAATTTTCTACGCGGGCAGCCTAGATTTAGGTTGTCAGTTATTCGGGAGCGAAGCTAGAAAAGAATTGCTATGGTGATCAGGAGTTGAAGCTGGATGGCCAGACGTATCTTTACTATGTAGTGTCCGTTGCGTATGGTTGGTGCAAATCAGTTTTCATATTGTCAAGGTATAATAACTGTCAGTGATGTATGATGTCGTTGTAAACTCTGATGTTGTATTGTATTAACTGAGATGATTCTTTGTTTTAAAAGATTATTCATTTATCTATTATATTTTCTCCGCTACGAAATGTGAGATTTTTTTATTGTTTCTGTTCTTCTTCTATCTTCTTCTTCTTTAAACCCTAATGGTTCGGTTTTTCGGCATTCGACTGTGCGACATTTGATACCGTGGACGTATAAATGTCGACTTTCGGGCGTCGTAAAATTGGTCGTTACAATTTGGTATCAGAGCAATTGGTTAAGCGACAACCTTGGCTCTGTTGGGTGTTACTCATTCGAGATAGAGTCAGTAGTACTCTAGAATGAGTTTGAGTGTAATAATAGATATGAGCGCGTATTTGTTAGTGGATATAAAAATTGTTTTATATTGTGATGGTTGGTTTGTTGAGTGGTATATGGATTCTGGTCGGTATAGTCTGTACAACTCTATCGATAGGAATCTCTAAACTCTTGTGCAGAACAATTCGACACGATATTGTTTTAAAAGTAGGGTAAATGAAATAACGTTACCCAAAACTATTTGTATATAAAAAGAATAATTTTCCATAAATTATTATAGTATACAGCTGCTTGTTTGTTAGGAAGTGATAATATTAAATTATTATCATTGAAGTTGAATAAGAAATTGAAATCATAACTTAAAGCTGAGAAATAAAATTCATATACAAATAGGATTTGTAAATATAAATTGTAAATGTGATTTGTAATTTGAAATGAAATTCCAGAGAAAAGCTTTGAAAAGATTTGAAGTTGCAAATTTTGGAAATTAAATTCCATTGAGTTTGAAAATGAATTTTCAAAGGTTTGGACAAATGTTTTGAAGGGATAAAAGCTCTAAACTCTTTTCGGTCGCTGGAAAATAATTCCAATGATGATCGCGACATCATCAGTGTTCATTTTCGAGTTTCCAAGAGAGGAATTGCTGCCAAATTATTTAAAATTTTTGAGGTTGTTTGGAAAACTATGGTTGCTTTTGGGAATTCAAAAGAACGATTCGAATTGCTTTCAAAAATGAATTTTGAAAGGTTGAAAAGACTCTGGAATGTTATCTAAAATTGTTATGGAATATCATTAAGTTGATAACTTGTAAAGTTTAAAATTGTTAAAGTAAAATTTAACTTAAAGAGAAGTTAGATAAAGGCAAATTTGAGAAGTCTTATAGACTAAATGTTTGGAATAAAATCTATTAAGGTGAAAAATAAATTGTGAATAAATAAAAAAATTTGCAATTGTAAGTAAATGAAAGTGAATTGAATGTTGAAATTCATTTCGAATTTATAAATAAATAGAACTGGAATTGGAATTGAATTTGATTGTGATAAACAAAGCGAAGAATTGAAATGAAATTAGTAAGTGAAGTTAAAGGAAGAAATGAAAAATTAGTATGGGTTGAAATGAATTGAATTAAATAATTATAAACAACAGGTAAAATTAAATTTATATGGAATTTGAAATCCAGTTCAAATATAAGTGGTTATAAACAAAAATAGTGAATTGAATTGTGTTTGGGAATGAACAAAAGATTAAACTGGAATCGAAACTGAATATTGAAAACCAATTTGAATTGTGTGAAATAAAATGAAGTTGTAAAGTTAGTTCGAAGTGAACTAAAGTTGATAAAGGTGAAAAAGAAATGGTTCGAGATAAAATGAATTGGAATTTGTAATGAATTAGTAAAAGAAACTAATTTAAAATAGTAAGATGAATCAGTTGTGAATGAAAGATAATTGATAAATTCAATATTCGAAAGGAAAAAAATTGAATCCAAATAGAATTGAAGTGTAAATTGAATTCAAATGGAATTTGAAAATGTAAGTGAATGAAAATAGATATATAACTTCAATAGTAAAGTAAAAAATGGTATAAGAAGTATATATTGAAATTTTTGTAAAGGAATGTGCAAAATGATATTTGAATGTTGCAATTGGATATCATGGTTAGCAGGATATACAAGTGTATTAAAGGAAAAGGGAATTGGGATTTTGATTTTGAAGATAAAAATTGAATTGCTCGACAAAAAGGTATGTATTTGAATTTCAGTATGAAATTTGATGATCTTCTTGTCTAGCCGCTTGGCCTTTTCTTTTCTTTTTGAAATCTAGGGGCCGTGGTGCCATTTTTGTAGTCGTACCGAGCTAGCCGCGCAAAGGAGACGCTGGCGAAATTTTTCGAAAATTTAGGGAGTTAGACAAATTTTGAGAAAATTTTGAAAATTTGAAATTTGAATTTAAATTTAAATTTGGGTTGTTGAGAAAACAATGTTGTTTGGAATATATGATTAATTTTGGAAAGTCAGTTGAAGCGATAATGGGTTGTTAATAAAAAGGATTTGTTTGGTAAGTTGATAAAACTATTTGGTTTTGGAAAAATAATGAACGGGTTAAGGATCATTCTTCTTAACTTGTAATTTCGGGGAGAAATTCTTTTAAGGAGGGAAGGATGTGACAACCCAGAATTTTCAACGTTTGAAATTGAAATATTTTAGTTGATTTTTAAATGTTTGAAAGTTATTTTAACTTGAATTTCAGATATCAGAATGAATTTGGCAATTTAATTGTTAAATTTAATTTATTGAGATTGGGTAAAAAATTGGAATCTTCAGTTATAAGCCGATTTAAAATAATTCAAAGGCTTAGAAAATCTATAGTGATAATACTAAAGTTAATGGAAGCTTCAGAATTTGTTTTGGAAATACTTAGTTTGGTTTTGAAAATATATCGTTTAAATCGATATTTAAAAATAGCCTTCCGAGGCACAGTATCGGAATTCGACGAAACCGGTTCCATTGGATCTGTAATAATGTATTATTATTGGGTTTCAATTTTCGTAGCATTCAGGGCGATCGTTTAGCCGTACGATAGATAAATGCGCTAAATTTAAATCTAAAATTCAATATTATAATTGGTTCAAAAAAGCTATCTTCTCCATACGATCGAATTAGGAATCAGAACCTTTTCCATTGTGTTCGGAATAGGCATATAACATTATAAACGCCTAGCGGCACGTCTCGATCAGAGTTCGAGATTGTAAGTTGTGTAATTCGAAATTATTTGAATTTAAATTTAAAATTTAAAAATAAATGATAAGTAATATAATTTCATTTCTAGCAAGCAAACACGTTGAGAAATATTTAGCACGTGTCCTTCTTCGTGTTACATGCGTTGCTTTAAAAATAAAAATTAAATTAAACCGAAACAATCTCGCTTCCATCTTCCTTCTAAATTCCTTTAGAGAAAATCAAACGAAAACTACGGCCGTGCTCCCTCTTCATCTCGAACTAAACTAATGGCCGCCCACCTTTTAAAAAATTTTCATTTCAAAATCGAAATAAAATGGCCGCTTCCTCATATCAACGAAATCAGATCGATTTCGAATCCAAACCGCGAGGGTTCGTGCGACGCTGGGAGGCCAAGCTAGGGCATCGACATCGCGATAGTGGTAGCTCGAGAGATCGAGGCGATGGCTTCGCGTTGGCAGGGTCGATGATGAGTGATGACGTCGGGCGGCGTAGCGTTCGAAGCGTCAAGCTATGATGTTGGCCGATGGATCTGGGTCGTGTGTTTTGGATTGGGGTTCGCCAGACTCGTGCGAACAGAGGTACCCTCGATTTCAACTTCAATTAATTTAATTTGCAAACAAATGTGTGTATGAATATATTATCTCAGTATAGTATATTAATGCAGATTTCATATATATCCATAAAATAAGGAAAAAATATATACTTACAGTAAAGATTTAAATATAATTCAGTTTTTTTATCAGATATATATTATATATATATGAAGTTAAAAACAGATAAAAACAGATCATAAATTCCTTTAATATTTAAAATTCCTTTATAAAATATCTTTTAGTAACTAAAATAATTAAATAATTTATTGGACAAATTCATTCCCAGAATATATTTTCGAAAGGGAAATTTCTAATTTAAAAATGAAACTATTGGTTAACTAAATTATTAAATGGAAATTTATTGTTCGATCATTTCGAATATTAATAAACTGTATAAATTGTTTATACAAGGTTTAAAGGTCATGAAAAACAAATTGGAATGGAAAATGGATTGCATGCATTGTTAAAGGTGAGATTTTCTCACTCAATCGATGATTTAATTTTTATAGTTAAATTTAAAATTGATTGATTGTGTGTTTGGATAATTAATTTATTATTAGTTATATTAGTTTAGACCCTTTGCGCCGCATAATAGCGGAGGTTATTATATTAAACCCATATACCGCGATATTCCACCTTGAAGTGGAATTGGTATTATATATGTATTTGGAGCTGTTGATTTCCCGCATTATATAGCGGATGAGACCCTATTGCGCCGCATAATAGCGGATAATATTTTATAAATCCCATATACCGCGATATTCCACCTTAAAGTGGAATGGGTATTTAATTGTTGTGCTAACATCTGTGGATGCAGAGAAACCGGTTGGAGGGATCCAAATAGACTCCTCAAATATTAATTTGTTGTTGTGTGTTGATTATTTTTAATTCGTGTGACTATTTGTGATTGAAACCGTTGAAGGCTGTAATTTAGCCGAATATATTTTTGGTATCGTAGGATACCAGAAATAAATAAAAATTTGATTTTGAAATTTGGTTAGAAAAATAATAATAAATTCACTCAAAGGAATCGAGTGAATTTTAAAAGAAGGAAATTTAAAAAGATAAAGTTTTATCTTTGAAAACTTATTGAATAAATTCCAAAAATATGGGAAAATATTTAATAAAGGAATTTCGAGTAATGTTGTTTAATAGTTGAAGGATTTGTTTAAGATACGTATTTTAAATAATTGAAAGAGATAAAGAAATTTATTTCAAAAGGAAATAAATTTAGAAATTAAATTTGGAATTTAATTTAGAGTTGAAATTAATTTTAGAAATCGATTCAGGAAATAATTTGGAGTTAGAATAAATCTTAGGAATCGATTTGGAAATTTGGTTAGGTGTTTTGGAAATAACTTGGAAAATCAATTCGAAATTGATTTGATATTGGAAAATTAATTTGGGAAATCAAATTGGAATTCGATTTTGTGTTTGAAATAAACTGGAAATCAATTTGGGATTTGATTGGGTTTGAAGATGATATTTGGGAATCGATTTAAAATTCGTATATTAGTTGATATTTGGGAATGTATATTCACAACGGGAATTTGTAAAGAAAAGGAAAATTGTTTAAAAATAAATATTGGTTTATTTTTAAAGTGTGGAAAGAAATTTACAAATTGGAATGTAAATTAAAATAAATCAAGAAGATTTATTAATTTATTGGAATGGACCATTTTGTAATGGAAAAAGAATTCTTCCCTGGAAAGCCGAGTATATTTTTAAAATAGTTTTTGAATAAAATTTAAAAGTTTTAGATTTGGTTTTAAAATAATAGCGTTGGAGAAATTAGTTTGGAAATTGTTTAAAGTAAAAAATTTATTTAATTAATTATATAAGGGATTATTTTAAAGATTTAAATTGATATTTGATTTAGAAAATAGTTATTTAAATATTTATACTCTATTTACAAATTTTTATTTTAAAATTATTTTTGGACCTGAATTTTTGTACGAGGTATTAGTATAATATTTTTCATAACTAATTTTTAAGCAAATATTCTAAAATAGTTTATTTTAAATGTTTCCAAGTATATTTTGAATAAGTATTTTTAGATTATTTTAAAATACTTGAAATCGGCAGATTTTCAGTGGAAATGAATAAATGTTTGGAAATGTATTCCGCGTGAGAAGAGTGTTTTGAATTTGTTTTCAAAAAAAGATTTAAATGTGGAAATTAATTTGAAATTAGTTTTCAAAGGATTGAAGTGTGAAATTTTATCTTGCGAAGATATATTGAAAATAATAATAATTGGGGGAAAATTATTTGAAATCCAGTGACTGTTGTGAATAATGATTGATAGTTAAATAACCGACTATCAATATTGGCCTTAATCGGCATTTGAATTTCGATGCGACCGGGAGTCGAATTCCAACTGGATATTCGAAACCCACATCGAACCTTTGTGATTGTGATGGATCTTTTGTTTAAAAGATCAAAGTGAAATTGTTGTGATTTGTTTGAATCTGAATGAACACTTATTTTTAAAATAAGCGCTCGTTATTCGGATTAGCCGGGAGAGGACCTTGTGTCATAAAACCCATTTCGAATAACGATACGACGAAATGGGATTGCATTTGAAGATGGTGTTGAAGACCGGGTTTTTTCGAAAGCGAAAGGATTACCTGTCGAATGTCTCTGCACCGGATTGCTCCGGTATAGAGATTTCATCACCCTTTGTGATGGGGATTCCGGACGTGATTAGTGAATATCCGGATTTGCAAGGGCTTCTTTGGAAGTGCCTTCGGTTCTGTTCGATCCCGGAACGGACTTTTATGGATGTATGTCTAACATTACACTTTGAGATGTAAAGCTGGTTTCTATCAAATACATTTCTGTTGGTGATAGAGAATTTATTCTCTTAGCTTAACACCCTTCTCTGAGACGTACGAGCTCAGAGGTTATGTAGTTGATGGTTATTAGTGATACATTCCCAATTTGGTAATGTGGCATACGAATTGCTGCCGATCATTTGTTGATCGAAGCATAGCTTTTGTGAAAAGCGTAGCTTTGTGGACGAGAATTCGTCGAGCCTCACACCCCGGAATGGTCGAAACAAGAAGAATGCAAGAAGGTTATAGGGGGTAGCGCACTTTAGGGTATGTGCATTTCCTTCTGGATAGAAGTGGTATCATGGTATGGAGCCCAGATACTTAACATATGTGAATATCGCAAATATATATTACTTTGTGATTGTTGCTGTTGAGGATCCTTGGATAAAGGTTGTTTACAACCGGGGGATGACATACTCGTGTAGTAGTTACCTATTTTTGCAGAGGTAACCCGGCCTTGTGTTGGCAGAGATCCGGTTAGGTTCTCGGGGAGTCCCTCCAGAGGCATACCCATGTGGCCCAGGAAGTTTCTTAGCCTGATCATTTGTTGGAAATCCAAAGAAACAATACGTCCCCTGTACGGTTTTAGTTGTATAACCTGCCATGGAATGTGGCGGTAACCTGCTATTGAACATGGTAGCTATAGTAGGCATATGTGTGGAATGCCTATGCTGGCTAAGATTAATATTATACTTTCGAAATGTTTTCCACACTATGCACTAATAAATAATATCAAAGGATTTTGCATATTACGTATGTTTGACAATCATAAGGAGAAATCTCCTCCAATTCTGCGTTTGCATTGTGTGTGTGGCGGGAGGCCTTATGGTAGTTTAATTTTACTAAAAGCATTACAGATTTCTTTTAAATTCCTTTGTTTTCCTTTTGTTAAATAATAATTGTTTTTAAGATCTCACACCAGTCCCATGACTGACCTGGAGTTTATTGTTCCCTTTCTAAACTCTGGGTGCCCATAATTTTCCACACAGGCAGCCTAAAGTCAGGTTATCAGTTATTCGGGAGCGAAGTTAGAAAAGGGTTGCTGTGGTGATCAGGAGTTGAAGTTGGATGGCGAGACGTATCTTTACTATGTAATGTCCGTTGCGTATGGTTGGTGCAAATCAGTTTTCATATTGTCAAGTTATAATAACTGTCAGTGATGTATGATGTCGTTGTAAACTCTAATGTTGTATTGTATTAACTGAGATGATTCTTTGTTTTAAAAGATTATTCATTTATCTATTATATTTGTCCCGCTGCGAAATGTGAGATTCTGTTATTTTCTGTTCTTCTTCTATCTTCTTCTTCTTTAAACCCTAACGGTTCATTTTTCGACATTCGACCATGCGACATTTGATACCGTGGACGTATAAATGTCGACTTTTCGGCGTCGTAAAATCGGTCGTTACAGTAAATCTTAAAGGAGATAGCACCACCACCAATGGAGATGCCCGACTAAAAACTAGGAGAGGTCCGATTCAGGCACAAGCTGAAACTATTGGTGCAGGAGTTCCCCAGATGGACATGGGAGCAATGTATCAGTTCTTTGTAAACTTGATGTAGGATGGAATTGTAGTCAGAGTTATTGGGAGTAATACTGCTGGAGGTGGACTTAGGAAGTTCCGATGGTCAATCAGTATGCTAACTTGAGTAGTGATTACATCTGGCTTGGAGGGAAGCTGTTTATTGGTACTGAAGATGCGATCGAGGTGGAAAATAGGCTACTGCAATACAAGAGAATTTTTGCTAACTTAGGATTGAATGATGGATAGAAGAGGAGATTGGCTTCGAGGCACCTCCAGGGAGCTACTCTATTCTAGTGGAATACTGTTACTGCTGTAGTTAATGAGGAAATCATAACTTGGGAGGAGTTTAGGAGTAGGTTTTCAGAAAGATTTATGTCTGTAATGGCATAGTCGGCGTTGGTGAAGATGTTTGAAGAGTTGGAACAAGGAGATATGTCCATCTTGGAGTGTGCAATGAAGTTTGTGGAATTGGCCCGATAAGGATATGCTTTGGTAGACACCATGATTAGGAGGAATGAAAATTTTATAAGAGGCTTGAGGTCGGAGTAGATAAGTGGCACTTTGCCGTATTTGAGAGATCCTAGTGATGTAGTAGTTGAAATGGCATTAAGACAGGAAGAGGCTTTTGGCTTGCTTGAGGAAGAAGATGAAGGAGGCCCAGATGGACAGGGCTAGAAAGGATGTTTTTCCAGAAAAAGAATGCTCAGAAAGGTGGGGCATAGAAGAAAGGAAAGGCTGAAGTGGTTTGCTACAAATGCGATAAGAGGTTGGTGGAAAGAAGAATGTTATAGTTTTAATTGTGATTAGATCAGTCATTACAAGAACAAGTGCCTAGTGCCTACAAGAGAAGGAAGTGGGGAAGTTTATGCTTTGGAGCCCACACCTCAAGGCCAGTTGTGCAGGACAAAGGGAAGACTATTTTAGGAGGCTCGTTGTAGATTCACGGTATGTCTGTTAGCGTTCTATTTGATACTGGGGCATCTCATTCTTTTATTTCTCGATGTTTGGTAGATAAGCTTAATTTATAACCCTTATACTTAGTTACTTTCTTAAGGGTTGCAAATCCAATTGAAGGGTATGCAACATTTGGGATGAGGTGTGACCATTTAGAGTTTGATTTGCTAGGCCATACTTTTGGTTGCTGTTTACATGTGTTTGACTTTGTAGGATTTGTAATTATCCTTGGGATGGATTGGTTAAGTAAGTATGATGCTAGAATATTTTTCATGATAAGAAGATATCACTTAGTCACCCAAATTACAGTGATCGGGTAGTTTATACCGTGGAAAATCCTAGTTTTGAAGTGAACACTTTATTGGGTGTGATGGAGTTAGAGGATGAGTTGCATCGAATTTTTGTAGTTAGATAATTTGCTGATGTGTTTGAGATGGTAGTTGGACTGCCACCGAAACGAGCCATAGAGTTTCAGATTATTTGGTGCGTGGACCAGAACCGTGAGTAGGCCGCTAAGCAGGATGACACCTACGGAGATGAAGGAGTTGAAGGTGCAGTTGGTGGATTTGGAAGGCAGGAGTTTTATTTGACCAAGTAGTTCACCATGGGGTGCCCTGCCGTGTTTTCTAAGAAGCCAAACGGATCGCTAAGACCGTGTATCGATTATCATAAGTTGAATAAGAAGAGGATAAATACCAATATCCATTGCTAAGAATTGACGATTTGTTTCGATCATTTAAGTGGAGTCAAGGTATTCTCTCAGCTAGATTTGGCGATAAGATTTCATCAGCATAGAGTGACAGATGATAACATTCCTTTAACGATGTTTAGGATAAGATATGGATTGTACGAATGGTTAGTTATGTCGTTCGAACTAACTAATGCGCCGACATTCTTTGTGCATTTGATGAATAGAAATTTCCAAGAACACTTGAATAGATTTTTGTAGGTCTTCATATATGACATTTTGATATACTATAAAGATGAGAAGGAGCATGAAGTTCATCTTAGAATGGTGCTTGAGACGTTGAGGGAGCATCAGCTGAAAGCTAAGTTTTCAAGGTGTCATTTTTGGAAGAAGGAAGTGAAGTTCCTTGGTCATGTCGTCTTAGAGAACGGGTTGTCTGTGGATCCAACTAAGATTGAGGCAGTGAATAATTGGAGGAGACCCGAGACGGTGACCAAGATTAAGAGCTTTCTTGGATTGGCTAGATATTATCGAAGATTTATAAAGGATTTTTCGTGGATAGCTACACAGATGACCAAGCTTACGTGAAAATATGTGAAGTTTGCATGGACTGATAAGTGTGGGAAGCATTCCAGAGCTTGAAACACTTATTGACCGATGCGCTAGTGTTAGTGGTTCTGGAGGGGAATCAAGATTTGGTTGTTTATACTGATGCGTGTGGAGCTAGATTGGGAGCTGTGTTGATGCGAAGAGGTAAAGTGATTGCTTATGCTTCTAGAAATCTTAGACTACATGAAGTTAGTTATCCAATGCATGACTTGGAGTTTTCTACGGTTATATTTGCTTTGAAGGTGCGGAGGCATTATCTTTTGGAAGATCGATTTGAGCTTTATACTAAACATAAGTCGTTGAAGTACTTTTTATCTCAGAAGGAGTTGAACATGAGACAACAAAGATGGCTGGAGTTTATTGCTGCTTATGACTTTGGTATTGAATACACATCTGGAAAAAGGAAACAAGATGGTGGATGCACTCAGCCAAAAATATCAGAATGCAGTATTGGCTATGATTGCTGAGTGGAAAGATTTGGAAGCATTATCAGCTTGTAGTGTGCAGTTTAGATCCAAGGTAGGTTGAAGTGTAGGAAGTGCTGTGTTGTCTTGTTTAGATGTCCGACGTAACGATTGAGAAGATAGCTTCTAAGCAAGAGGAGGATCCAATTTTGGCTGAATGGATCAAAAGGTTTAGGGAAGGAACAGAAAGCGATGAACTAAAGGGTTTCATTCTTGACCAAAATGTGTGGTTGAGGAAGAAAGGAAGGTTGTGTATTTCGAAGGTAGAAGACACGGTGAAGGAAGTTTTGGATGAGTGCCATCGTTCAAAGTTCACTATCCATCCAGGAGGAACAAAGAAGTATTGGGATATTAAGAGAAGTTTCTTCTTGAAAGGTATGAAACGGGACATTGGTGTATGTGTTAAGCAGTGCTTTAATTGCCAACAGGAAAATGCTGAACACTTGGATTTCATCAACCATTAGAAGTTCCGCTGTGGAAATGGGATTCTATCTATGGGTTTTATTGATGGGTTGCCAAGATCTAGTAGAGAAAGTGAGAGCATATGGGTCGTAGTAGATAGATTGAATAAGAGTGCTCATTTCATTCCAGTAAAGTCAACTAGGACGGCACCTATTTTGGCGAAGTTATTTATGAAGAATGTAGTTAGACTGCATGAGATTCCTAGTAGTACTGTCAGTGATAGAGATTCTTTATTTACTGGTGAGTTCTGGAGGAGTCTACAGGAAGCATTAGGAACCAAGCTCAACATGAGTACTGCTTACCATCCACAGACTGATGGGTAAATGGAAAGAGTTAACAAAATCTCAGAGGATTTGTTAAGAGCTTGTTATTGGATTTCGAGGGATCTTGGGAGGACCATCTTCATCTAGTTGAGTTCTTGTATAACAATAGACATCAAACTATTATTGGGATGCCTTTGAAGCATTGTATGGAAGACCATATAAGTCTCCCGTATGTTAGTTAGAGACCGGGGATAGATTGGTTCTTTGTCCGGACTTGGTGAAGAAAGCTATGAAGAAGATTGAGTTGACTCAAGTTAGGACGAAGGAAGCTCAATCTAGGCGGAAAAGTTATGTTTATAGAAGAAGGAAAGATTTGGAATTTTCTGTTGGAGAATATTTGTTTATTAAGGTTTCACTAATGATGGGTGTGATTAGATTTGGGAAATCAGAAAATTTAACACCTAGATTCGTTAGTCCTTTTTATATTGTAGAGAGGGTCGAGAAACTCACTTATAGAGTAGAGTTACGGAGTAGTTTGGCTGGAGTCCATGATGTTTTCCATGTTTCTCATCTTAGGAAATGTGTTAGAGACCCGGAGACTGGCATAGCATCTATAGTGTTAGAAGATTTAGTAGTAGAACCGGATTTAACCATAGTTAGAAAGCCGATTCAGATTGTGGCTACAGATGAGAAGAATTTGAGGAAAAAGATAGTCAAGTTAGTAAAGGTTCAGTGGAGTGATGATGTTAAAGACCGTACTTAGGAGACGAAGAGCAGGATTAGAGACTCTTACCCTGATTTATTTGATGGTACTTTCTATTTTTGATTGTTTGGCTGTGTACCTTAACGTAATTTTGAGGACGAAATTCTTTAAGGTGGAGAGTCTGTAACAACCCATATTTTTATAACATTATTTAGAATAATCAAGTAGGTAAATTAAACAAAATAATATGGAGATTAATAGGTTGAGATTTGTGATAGCTAGGGTTAGCCGTGCCATGTAAATATGTTAATTAAAATGAAATAACCTAAGTTAAGGTGTTACAAAATAACAAGGGCAATATGGGAAATAAGTGGAGCTTATACCCTAAACCATTAAGAATGAGATTCATGTTCACTTTCACTTTATTGAAACTAAAATTTCCTAAGGCCGGCCACCATTATCATTCTCAAGAAGAAGATTAAAGCCAGGATTCAAGGGGAGGGAAACAATCAACTAAATCAACATCAAATCTCACATCTAAAAGCTCAAACCTAAGGCGAATTATTACTACATCCCATTTTCTTTTAGTTTTCGGTTTTAAGACTAGATCCCAAATGTTTTAAAAAGTAAATGCCATGTATTGATGATTAAAGTTATATATATATATGCTTGTTGATGAATTTTATATGTTCATGTTAAATTTTTATGATATGTTTGATATGAAAACCTATTAGATGGCATCCAAATTCCTTGAAAATTTGAATATAGGCCAGAAATGATATTTTTGGTATGAGTTTCAATTTTTACAATTTTATGAATTTACGTGGATTTTATATTAATTTTCTAGTAAATAAAATGATTTATTGGGTTATAAATTATTTACGGCTAAATAAATAATAATTTGGGTTTGAGATTTTTATATGTTGGAAAACATATTAAAATAGATTTTCTAGGATTTTTACTAAGTATTTTGATGAATGTATTAAATTATTTAAGCTATAGGACTTAAATATTTTATATATTTAATAAAGGAGAGGGGCATTTTGTAAAATAAAATGATTGTTTAATTTCGAATATAGTGGCAGCACATTTTTGAAAAGAATTTGTTAACCAATATGAATTTGACAAAAAAGGAAGGCTAGTTGAAAATTTATCCTTTTAAGTCAAAAACCAAGAAATTATACTTTTAGCATGTTTCAGCCTATTATGGCAGTAAACCTTCCGGCCCAAACCTTCCGACAAGGTCAAGAGGTTCAAATCTTTCGACAAGGTCAAACCAATGCATATGGTATCAAGCTACTTGGTACATAATAAATTGGACAAAATCGAAGGGTTCTTAGTTGAAAGGTTGATAGCCAAAGAGGTTGGGGTATGTTTTTTTTGTAAACCAAAAGCTTTCACCTGCTTTGCTTTCGAATAAGCGCTTTCAACTTGGTTGCTTTCGACCAGGTCAAATGTTTAAATAAAGGTTTTTAAACCTTTCAACAGAGTCAAATGGTTACTATCGCTTTGTTTTGTTATGAACCTTTCGACCAAGGACGAAAGGTTTACTTATTTTAAAACCAACCGCTTCTCCCAATGCTTTCGAAAGGAAGCTTTCGACTTACGTGATATAACCTTGTTTTATCAATTGAAACATAGCCCAAAGCTTTCAACATAGTTGTTTTAAAGGATATGTTTAAAGCTTTCGAAGCAGAGCTTTCGACTTAGTCGAAAGGTTGCTTCTAATGACTTTGAAAATTTTTCAAAGAAGGTTTTCCACTTGTTTTGAATTAAAACCAATATGTCTTTGAAAGGTTTTAGTTGAATGACTTCGAAAGGTTTAAGTGGATGATTTGGAAAAGTTTAAGTGATTGATTTGGAAAGGTTAAATTCAATGGTTTCATGAGGTTTTTGTTGAATGATTTCGAAAGGTTTGAAGATTGATTTTGAAAGGTTAAATTTAATATTTTCGAAAGGTTTTAGTTGAATGATTTCAACAATTTTGAAGATTGATTTTGAAGGTTTAATTTAATGGTTTCGAAAGGTTTTAACTGAATGATTCCGAAACATTTAATGATTGACTATGAAAGGTTTAAGTTCAGTGGTCTCGAAAGGTTTAAACGAGTGATTTCGAAAGGTTTAAATGAATGACTTCAAAAGGTTCTGTTTGAATGACTTCGAAAGGTTTAAGTGAATGATTTCGAAAGATTTGAGATGGAAGGTTTTCCAAGGTTTCCTAAGGCAATGTTTTAAAGAGATTTTAAAGTAGGATGTCCAAAGTTTTATTGTTTTTGAAAGGCTTGATTTCGAAAGGTTTGATCTTTGAATTTGAAATAGATGATTTCAAAAGTGTAGAAAAAGGTTCTTTTAAATGGTTAAGTGTTTTCATCAACTAAAATTTGAGTAAAGAAGATATATAACATGGTGATATGATTTTGAGTAAAGTATAAAGATTATATACACTTCCTTGTTTAAATTTGATTAAAGGTTTAAATCGTTTTGGAAATGTTTTCAAGGAAAATTATGGGAGGGGATCCTTAAGTGAAAATGACTTAGATATTAGAATACCATACGAGACTAGTATGAGTTCACGCCCTGTACATTAGCTAATAGCCCCAGCTAATTGTTGTTTAAAATTCAAGTGTGTAGGGCTTCGTCACAGGTAGACTAAAATTACGATTACACACTGAAAGGAATATATGTTTGTATACAGGTAGGTTATTGGTGAGCCAGAAAAACCATTAGGATCGGGAAGACCTGGGAGATGATTAAGTTAGGGACAGACAATCCAGAAGTAAAGTATTTAAAAGTTAGTTAAGGACATACCGTCCATAGGGGAAGTGTTTAACAGATAGCTAAGGATAGATAATGCAAAAAAAGAATATCTAACATATATTAGGTTAATTTTGATCATATTTCTTGGTAAACCCGAGTCAGCAAAAGGTTAAAAGTTATCCAACAAAACATGTGTGTTCGAACAGATAGTTCATTATTACCTGATATTTATGTATGTTTACATAATGATTGCTTTATAGTATTTAATCACCTTGGATCCAGGAGCACTGTATATGGTTTTATGAAAGATTTTGCAAAGATATGTTTTAAAAGGATGTTAGTGAGGGGAAATCCGTTCCGCTAAGCGGCACGGTCTCACTTAACATATTTACTGGGATGTATAGTATTATTCATACTAGGCTTTATGTCATACTCGAAGTTTATATTTTTCCCACAAACTCTCGGGTGCTCAAAATTAATTTGAGTAGGCCGAGGGATTATGGTCTTTTCAAGGTTTTAGTGGGATGACGAATAAGGCTACCGAAGGCATGCAAGAGGCAAACAGATAACTATTTAGGATTTGTAGTTCTGTTTGTGTTTTGAAGTATTTCCACTGTGATTGTATTAGGTCTATTATGACCATATGACTTTGATCATCCAAGAAGGTATCTTCATATACTGCTCTTGACGTATTTTGTAATAACTATATATTGTTTGTGCCTGGGTACTGTTTGGGATTATGTGTTATGAATGTAAAACATTTGATTTTGAAATATAATGAAGTAAATGTGGTTTTTGAAATCCATGTTTTGTTTCAAATTCAAGTGCTTCTAATATTATCGATACCATTAACATAGCCGTATTTAGTCACCGGAAGCTAGTACTATAGATGTCTGCATCATCTGTAGCGCTTAGTTTTTGGCTTCTAGGTAGGGGATGTTACAACGGGAACTACACATGTTCAAAGAAAATAACTCACAACTTCTTTTCATAGCTAAAAGTAAACCTGCTTTCAGATATACACTTGGAAACCAAACCTTTTCATAGTGCAATATAACATATTACATTTGATAGTTAAAAAATTCTATCTAAACCTTCTTAGTTAAATTATCCTTGAAGTTATAATTATTATATGCTATAAAGGTACTCATGAATCATTTCCTTATTCATAAGCAGAGAACACTTGCATAAACTGAAACAACACCATTTTTTGTTCTTCCCATCATGAACTATTTAACTTGTAGTAAATAATATATTGGATCAAAGATAAATTACAGTGCTAGTGATGTCTACTTAAGAATTTGTGATAATAACTTTTAGTTTTACAAAGTCAAGTAGCATGTTACCGATTACATTTGCTAAAGAACTAAACTTTGTATCCAAAACACATGCTACCAAAATAGTAGATAAATGTTTAGAGAAGTTAAGGTAGTGTTTGGTTTAAAAAAGAAATTTTATGTTTTCGATTTTCAATATGTATGTCAAATATGAAAAGAGTGGGGGGATGATGGAGGAGATGATAGAAAGATGGAGAGGATGATAGAGGAGATGATAGAAAGAAGGAGAGGATGACGGAGGGGATAGATGGACGATGGAAGAATAGATTGCTTCTTGTGATTGTGTTATTACCCAAAAAGTGAAAAATAAAAACAGCCGTCTCTTAAATAAAGCCATATGTTATTCTGGATAAACCAAATCTAATTCAATATACGTAAGGAAGTAACTTTCAAAAGAAGGATTAGTTTGAATATTCTGAGCATAAACACAAATGTTAGTGGATTTTGCATGCGTTGCCTAATTTAATCAATGATAAAAACATTTATAGTAAAATAGTACTACATACTACATAACATGTTTTAAATTAGTCTTAGATAACAACAAATATAATTACTTTCTTATAGTAGTGATAATTTGTCACATGATAGTGGTCATGCTGGCCTCATTGTAATCTAGTTATCTACTCTTTGTTTCCTAATTGTTCGTTAATATTACACTGTAAGTAAGTAACACATGAAAATTAACTATAGTTAAGAATATATGAATCATTGTACGCAAAATTCAAGTAATGAAAAGCTCTATGGTGTAACGAATAATTTATATGAATGTTGACCCAAAAAATGAACCAAAACCGTGGTTGGAGTTTGAAAGTACCAACCCTATTCTGACAGAGCAATATCACAAATCACAGATATAACGAAAGAACAGTAAAAGAAAGCACACAGAGAATTTTTATAGTGGTTCGACTGTTAATGAAGCCTACATCCACTTTATAGTTTTATTATAGACGGGTTGCTCTTACAATAGATTTTTGATTACAAGACTTTGATTGTTTTCTAGCTAGATTGAATCTCCAGAGTTGGAATTCACTGGAGAATCATAGTGTACTCCTTTGGAGATTGTTGTAAGGGAGGTAGAGAGTGAAGAATGATTCCAGCATAGCTCTAGCCACCAGTCCGAAGAAAATCTTGTTTGTGTTGCAGGCAAGACGATATTCATAGAGATCAGAGAGCTTCTAGGCCAGGCCTATTTATCAACTGCTCGCAGGTAGGTTGGAAACAACCCAAGGAGAGTTTGGCTCGCAAAATGAGATAGATCCATGGGTCACTAGCGGCCCATTGTCTTGGCTCTTTTGTGAGCCAATACCTTGGTCCCTTTTCGTAGTGTTCTTCGGCTAACTTGTTTGAAGGTTTGAGGAGAGGCATGGGTCGCCGATGATCCAAGCACTTAGGATTTTTTGGAGTTTGAAATTAGAGATGCTTTGACAGTCTTTTATCATAGTTGTTTCATTTAGATGGCAATTCACTAGCCGTTTGTGCTCAGCTTCTGATTGTGCTAAAAGAATGTTGGTCCCTTGGTTCAGTCATCCCAGTCATTGCCTTAGTAACATTGCTTGGTTTTCGTTCACTCCTCGCCTTTGCCTTTTTAGTTTAGTTCTAAGCCATCTCGATGTCATGAGATTGTCCCGCTTTGTAATGGGTCTTGCTGGGTCAAAAACCCGAATAACAATGGAATTGATATTTATTCAATTCAATACAAAGATAAAAATTCCAAGACTGGCTCTTCTTACCTTAAGAAAATATATCAATTCAATAAGTTGTTCAAAAGTCTAGGGCTTGAAACTCGAAACTTTTTCAATGTTTTACATAATGAGAAATTATAAATATGAATATTGGATTTTTCTTATAGATGTCTCCATGGATAATTGTTACATTTAAAAAAAAAACAAATTCAACATTAGCCACAACTGAAGTGGAAATCGGCTCTGTGTTTTTAGGTACTTAGTGATGGAGAAGTGGATTCACGCTTTGCCCGAAGAGAAGTAGAGATCGGTATCTAACCTATAGATTCATCATCGGGAAGGCAATTATGAGTGACGGGTTCCACTAAATTAAGCGGCCTATAAAACTCAGTTTTCAAATGATGACGAAGAATGCATCTTTGCATAGTTAAAATTTAATGTATAATGATAAGTAATGAAAATAAATTATTATGAAATTTTCAGAATATGGTTTCGGAACTTGTACCATTGTGTCCAAGGCGATTTTTTGATCAGTTTCCATACATAACACGTCCAAATCCAAACCAATATGAAGAAGTTAAGAACGAAACAGAATAGATAACCAAACGAAAAAATAGTATAATGTGGATATAGGCCGACCAGTAGGTCGACCCAATAGGCGCAACGGTCAACCGCCCGGTCGACCCGCGCACGGTGTAGACGAAAATTTGTCCAGTACGTGCACCGATGCATTTTCTTTGTTTTTGCGCGATCTGAGCCATAAATTCTTCGATCTGATGGCTCCAAATTGCCCTGTGAAGTGGTGGTTACAGATTCAATCCAAGAACCAATGGCCCGAGGTCCCCAAGCTTTAATATAAACAGGACCCTAGGCCTAACTTTCTTCTCACAGTTAGATTTCCTCCCGTGGGTTCATTGCCTAAGGCCGAACCCTAAAAAGAAACTAATTTCTAGGGAGAAGATCTTCTAAATTAAAATATTATACACCTTGAAGAAGGGGATGCAAAAGACCGTGGAGCCAAGCGGAGCACAAGCGAAGCTAAGGACAACAGGTGAGTGAATTTATTTATATATCTTCTAAGTTTAGATATAGTATCGTTAGGTTCCATAAATATGGCTCTAATTAATAAATCCAAATCCAAATCTCTTCTCTTTAATTCCATTTCTAATGAATTTGTATAAATATTATTTGTGAATCAAAATAAGTTGTCAAAAAGTGAAGAATACAGATAACAGGGTCAAATCTGGATTAAATCTAGAGATTTGGAAGCGTTGATTAAAGGTGAGTAGGAATATTATATATTTTTATATAATACTGGATTATATCGTTGCAAACCTATTCCTGTAATGACCCGAAATTTTATCACTTTGAATTGAAATATTTAATTAATTTTAAATACTAAGATAATTGTTTTAAATGATGGATAATTTAATTTATTTATTATATTCTATAATGATAATAAGTGGTTTATAATGGTTTTATAAACATGTAAAACTTATTTTATAAAGATATATAAACTTCATTGCATTCTGGTAGTTCGACTTCATATTTTATAAATGGTTTTTATATTATTTAAAATAGTTTTACAGCATAAATAATCTTGTTTTAATTATTTATGATGATAATAAATTTATTTTCAAGTTTTGTTTACATAAATAAATAGTTTGGTTACGAACTGAAAATTTGGCCGGGATTCGGATTTTCAATAGTTTAACAAATAAAAGTTAGATTTGAATGTCGCAACGTTGAAAGTTAAAATGACATATATATCCACATATAACAAATTAACAACATATAAGTGAACCATAATTAATTTGAACTAAGTGTTGTTAGTAAAAGTAAGGAATGAAGATATTTTTCACAAAAGTTAAAATGAAAAAGCAAACTTAAAATATGCTCACCATCACTTACACACCTACACACCAAGGACATCATGAAGTGATGGAAGGCGCATGGGAGGGGGGGGGAGTTTGGTCGAAGTTATGCTGGGAGGGGATGGGCATTTGGTAATTCCATGCATAGGAATTTCTACACCATAAATACATATGCATATCCTTTTCCTTTCTTCACAAATTCACTTCTCTTCCCTTCTTCTTCTTCTTGAGCTCTCTAATAGCTATTCTTCAATGGCTTCCCAAATTGTAAAAAATATTTTAATGCTGCATTGAAAATTGTTTCCACACATATACGATGTCAAATCTCTTCAAAAAGTTAGCCAAATTCCACCACTTCCTTACTAAAATGCACAACCCACACCATCTCCATCTCAAAGCTGAGCTTCCTCCTCCAAAAAATCTTGGTCAAGCATCACTAAGGTTCAGGAGAAAGTTCCTTAAACTTCGGTAAGGAGATATGGATCGTTTCATCGATTAAAAACACTTGGAGTCAGATAGCATGAAAGTGAGAACATTACTTCCATCTTATTTAAATTTATCTTAAAATTATCTATGACCTGCGCTATGCAAGTATAATTTATTGATTAGCATAGTTTGGATGTTAACATGATTGATTATTGGATGATTGGTTGATAATACGCTTGCTTGGTATGGAAATTTTTCACGGTAAAATACTCGAATTTACACAAAGATGTCACTTCCTTTATGAATTATAATGGTATATATTGGACTGTTAACTTCTTTAAAAATGGATAAAAATGGTTATTGAAAGTTTTATAAACACTAAAACTCATTTTGGCAAAGTTTGAAAAATATTTAAAAATAGAGTCAAAATAAGCACGTAACGGTAAATCACGATTTCGCGCCTTAAAAAGTTAAATCCATGTATAAAATGAAATATGAGTTGGAATTCCTTGGAATAAAAATTTTCCAGACCCTTAAAACTATAGATTTCAATTGAAAAAAAAATTAAAATTTCATTTAGTAATGTTTGAAATATGTCCAAATCAAGTTTTCAAAATCTTCGCGTTTAGAAGTTTTAAAAATATTGGTTTTAACACTTTAAGAATGGATATTTTTAATCTTTAAAAATAGGAAATAAGTACAATAAATATGTTATAATATTTTAAAAGTGTTTGAGTTATAAAATTGGACATAAATATATAATGGAATAAGTGTTTTGATCTACAAAGCTGTAAAATCACTATTCACGAACAATTAAACACCTGAGGTTGGAAATTTTTGAATAAATGATTTAAATTTGGATTTTCTTCTTGAATCATTTACAAATGTTTCTAAATAACCATACAAGTATTTCAGATGTTTAGAGTCGATCAAATAACTTTACCGCCCTATAGGTGATAGAGAGGTAGTCACTAGGCTAGAGTTTGCAAAATAAGTCGCCTGCTCCCTTAGCCATCCGTACTGGCCCAACGGAGGGGATAGTTAATTTGACTTACTCTGACACATTTTTCTTGTGATAAAATAAAAGATATTAGGAGTTTTTTTAAAAGTTAAATAATATTTAGTTAAGAATTTTGATGGTAAAGAGAACGTTCTAGTGGAACTTGTATTAAATCTGAAGTGGGAACTCATAATATCCGTGTGAATTTAAATAGTGATTTCACCATTATTCAATGAATAGTACAGGTGGAATACGAAAATTAGTATTAAGTATAATTAATTTAAAATCTATGAATCCTTTTTACTCAATACTAATTGGTATGGGTATACAGTAAACGATGTTTTAAATAACATTGTTTTTAACCCATTAAAAGATAAGTTTTGGAAACAAGTAATCTCCATTAAGATTGAAATTATATCAATAATAGAAGATGGAAATATTTTTCCTTGGTAATTTAAAGGAAATGATTTGGTATTTCCAAAGTTAAAAAATGAGGTTTAGTAAATCCGCATATACGAAGAAGAAATGGTTTAAAATATATCTCTAAAGATATCTTATTGGATATAAAGATGTTAATTAATTGAATGATGATCACCAATCATCCACATACTTAACGTCTTTTCTATAGTTAATTGGTTCAGAGAGACCGAGATCGAATTTGGGCGGTTCCTATCCAAAAACCGATTTGAACCAATATGCATGTTCAAAAGCGAAGACATCTTGAATATAATGATTTTGAAGATGGAGATCTTCAAAATATAGGGCTGCTTGCCACTAACCTCGTGACTCCCAATATTATATACATATGGTGGCAGTAGTACCTTCATTTTGAAATCTTCAATGCAATAACTACTTGCTAGTAATCCTAGGGGTGACTTCTAAACAGAATGTAGTAGGAATACCTAAGTTTGTTCGGTTTCTGGTCAACTTGTATGGACAAATGTCTGACATTTCATTTTTAAGACCACGTATAATGGTTTTTACAAACGTAAATCTGTCTGGTGGTGTGGGAGGTAACCAAATGGTTTTTGATCCTTTTGCTCTACTTTATGGGTTTATGATTCTTTTGTTCTACTTGAAGGTAGAATCTAAATGGTTTCGACCGAGATACTTTTCAAAGATTTCATAGGGGTAAATTTTTGAATGGTTTCAAAGGTTTCCACTGTTTTAAATTAAACCTAAAGTGCTCTCAAAAGGATTGGATTTTAACATTTTTGAAAGGTTTTAATGAATGGTTTCGAAAGGGGTGGTTCCCTAGGGTTTCGACCGGGTCGAAAGGGAAGGTTTTTCCTATGTTTTCCAAAGGCAATATTTAAAAGGTTTACAGGAGGATGTATGATATTTTGAAGCTTTCAGAAAAAAGAAAGGAAAAGGTTTTCTAATATTTTTGAAAGCTGATATATAATGGTTTCAAAAGGGTCTTTCAATGGTTTCGAAGGAGTTACCTTCAATGGTTTGGAAAGGGTTGTTTGTAGGTTTTAAGCAACGGTTTTGAATCTATTAAATAGGCAATATAGCCTAAGTATTTTCAAGGTAAAAATGGTTTTTAGTTTGTTTTGGAAGGATAGTTAATACTCATTAAAATCCATCAACGTTATTTTGAGTAAAGTGTATATAACTTGGCAAAATAGCTTAGAGTAAAGCTAAAGTTATATTTTCCTAATATATATGGTTTGATGGACTAAATCATTTTGAAAAGGTTTTCAAGGAAAATTTAAAACGTAGTTACCCTTAGAAAATAATTTTGATAGTTATTCCATTTTGATCTGGACAGTTAGTCCAATTTGCGGGCAGTCAGCCCAGTTATATGGATAGATAGTCCATTTGTAGCATAACAAACCTTGCCATTTTCTTGTGGACAGGTAGTTCATATATTACCTGTTTTATAGACCGATAGTCAATGTATTAGCATAAAGGATGTTTCTATTTTGATATAATCAGTTTGATTGGCCAGTTGGTGGTAGGAAAGGATTTACAAAATATATATGCTTTAAAAAGGGTAGTAGTGATGGGAAACCCGTTCCACTAAGCGGCATGGTCTCACCTAATATCAGTAAACTGAGATGTAATAGAATTATTCACACTAGGCTTTATGTCTGACTTGAAGTTTTTGTTTCCCCTTAAGCTCTTGGGTGCTCAAAATTGATTTGAGTAGGCTGAGGGTTAAATTTTTCTGGTTTTTGGTTGACGGATAGCAAATTAGGAATACAAATTATTCTGTTTATTTTTGAACTGTATATATCAAGTCAGATATGACTATATTTCTCTGATCAACCAAGGGGGCATCTTCATATGTTGCTCTTGGTGTAGTTTTGTAATAATTATAATTGATCTTTACTTGAGAAATAGACATATGATTATGTAATTTGTGTATGAATTTGTTTGAAATGTAATCAGTAAAAGGTTACTTTTGGAACTATGTGATTTTTTTTTCCTATTCAAGTGCTTCTGATACTATGAATACCATTAGCTTTGCCGTATTTTGTCATCATAAATTAATACTATAGATGGCTGCAGCATCTGTAGCGCTTAACCTTTGGCCCTCAGATACAGGATGTTACAACTTGGTCTTAGAGCATAGGTTTATGAAAAACTTTAACTAAAAATGCTTTTTTAAAACATAATCCTAAAGAAGTAGAGTAAGATTGGGGTGTGGGATAACGCTATAGTAACATACTTGTATTTGCTATATATAAGTATATGCTTTATCTCTAGTTTCCTATCATTGCTAGGTTATTTTTTGCATCTCATAAGGTTTGAATACATATGTGGAAGGAAGAAGAGGAAGAGTTAACTCAGGAGGGGAAAGCACTGATGGGAATGCCAGGTCTAATGTGAGAAGAGGTCAAGGTCAAAGAATGTGGGTGCTGGTCCCGCAAGTTGGAATAGAAGCTATGTATCCTTTCTTCATGAATATGGTGTAGGCAAGTGTTGTTTCTAGAGTAGTGGGAGGAGGAGTTCCGGAAGCTCCAGTTGTTAGCGACTATGCTAAGCTAATGGGGACTACATTAAGCTTGGAGGGAAGCCGTTTGTTGAAACGGAGGATGCCATTGGGGGTAGAGAATTGCTTGTTTCTCTACGAAAGGATTTTTGCAGATTTAGGGCTCATGATGAGTAGAAGAAGCTGGCATCTGGGCAGCTTCAGGGAGCTGCTTTGTTCTAGTGGAATAGTGTGAATGTGGTGGTGGATGAGGAGACTAGTACTTGGGAAGATTTCAAGGGAAGGTTCCAGGAGAGGTTCATGTCTGCAATGGCATAGTCAGCTGTGATCAGGAAGTTTGCTGAGTTAGAGCAGGGGGAGATGTCAGTTCTAGAATATGCTAAAAAGTTTGAGGAGTTGGCCCGATATGGGTATGCTTCAGTTGATACAATCATGAAGAGGAATGAGATGTTTATCAAGGGGTTGAAGTTTGAATTATCTAGGGATACATTACCTCGTATTAGAGATCCTTTTGATTTTATAGTGGAGATGGCATTAAGGTATGAGGAGTTGCTTGATTCTCTAGAGAAGAGTAAGGCTAAAGAAGTCCCAGTTGGGCAGGGTCAGAAAAGGAAGTTCTTTACTAAGAAGGGTACTCAAAAGGGTGGAGCAACTAAGAAAGGGAAGTTTGAGATTGTCTATTTCAAGTGCAACAAGAAGGGGCACTTTGCCAATGAGTGTCGTGCTAGGAAGGCAAAGGAAGTGGTAGGGAGAAAGAATGTCAGGTGCTACAACTATGACCAAATAGGCTACTATAAGAGCCAGTGCAAGGAGCCTGCTAAGGATGGAAAGGGCAAAGTATATGTATTGGAGGCTGCTACTTCAAAGCCAACAGTTAGGATAACGAAAATGTAGTTTTGGGAGGTACGTTGCAGATTCATGGTATGTCTGTTAGTGTTCTATTTGATACTGATGCATCGTATTCATTTATATCTAGATGTTTGATAGATAAGCTTAACTTAGAACCCATATATTTAGTTACTTCCTTATGGGTTGCGAATCCAATAGGAGGTTATGTAACTCTAGGGTTGAGATGTGATCAGTTAGAGTTTAACTTGTAAAGTCATGCTTTTGTCTGCAGTTTGCCGTGTTTAATTTTATGGGGATTGGAATCATTATTGGTATGGACTTGTTAACTGAGTACGATGCTAGGAAATTTTGCTGGGATAGGAAAATATTGCTTAGATACCCAAATTGTAGTGATAGGATTGTTTATACCATAGAAGGTTCTTGCGGTAAGATGTATGCATTGTTGGGTGCTATAGAATTAGAGGATGAGCTGAGTCGAGTTTCCACGGTTAGAGAATTCACAGACGTGTTTGATTCTATAGTTGGATTGCCACCGAATCGAGCAATTGAGTTTCAGATAGATTTGGTTCCGGGAGCAGAACTAGTGAGTAGACCGCTAAGTAAGATGACCCCTTCGGAGATGAGGTAGTTGAAGGTGCAGTTGGTGGATTTAGAAGGCAAGAGTTTTATCAGGCTGAGTAGTTCTCCTTAGGGAGAAGTTGCAGCGCTTGCTAAGAAAATGGATGGATCGTTGAGGATTTGTATTGATTATCACAAGTTAAATGAGAGGATGGTGAAGTATCAATATCCATTGCCCAGGATTGATGATTTGTTCGACCAGTTGAGTGGAGCTAAGATATTTTCGCAGTTGGATTAAGCAACTGGTTTCCATCAGCTCAGAGTAGCAGAGAATAGTATTCCTTTGACGGCGTTTAGGACCAGTATCGATCATCCAAATGGTTAGGTATGCCATTCGGACTGACTAATGCGCCAGCTTTCTTTATGGATTTGATGAACCGGGTTTTCCGAGAGCACTTGGATAGCTTTATATTGGTTTTCATATATGATATCTTTATATACTCCAAGGATGAAAGAGAGCATGAAGTTCATCTTAGAGTGGTGCTTAAGACGCTGAGGCAGCATCAGCTGAAAACGAAGGTTCTGAAGTGTCACTTCTGGAAGAAAGAAGCGAACTTTCTTGGTCATTTAGTCCCATAGGAAGAGTTATCGGTAGATCCAACTAAGATTAAAGCAGCGAATAGTTAGAGGAGACTTGTGACAGTAACAGAGATAAAGAGTTTCTTTAGGTTGGCTAGATATTATCGGAGGTTCATTAAGGATTTTATGCAGATAGTGGCACCGATGACCAAGCCGACGAGAAAGAATGTGAAGTTTGTATAGACCGATAAGTGTATGGAAGCACCCCAGAGTTTGAAGCACTTATTTACCCATGCACCTATGTTGGTTGTTTCAGAAAGGAATCAAGATTTGTTTGTTCATACCGATACATGTGGAATAGGCCTAGGAGCTGTGCTAATGCAGAGAGATTAAGTGATTGCCTACGCTTCTAGACAGCTTAGACCGCATGAAGTCGGGTATCCGACACATGATTAGAATTGGCTACCATTATTTTTGCTTCGAAGGTGTGGAGACATTACTGAAAGGTTTGAGTTATATACAAATCATAAGTCGCTGAAATATTTGTACTCTCAAAAGAATCTGAACATGAGAAAATAGAGGTGGTTCGAGTTTATCGCTACATATGATTTTATTATTTTGTACATACCAAGGAAAGGCAACAAGTTTGTAGATGCACATAGCAGGAAACATCAGAATGCAGTTTTGGCAATGATTGCCGAGTGGAAAGATTTGGAAGCATTAGCAGATTGCAATGGAGATCCGAGGCTGGGTCTAGTGGAGATACATTTGTATTATCTTGTTTGGAAATTCGACCGGTGTTGATCGAAAAGATTTATTCTAAATAGATGGAGGACCTGGTGTTTGCCGAATGGATCAGGAAGCTAAGACAAGGAACTAGGAGCGATGACTTAAAAGATTTCAGTCTTGACCAGAATGGGTGGTTGGGAAAAAAGGAAGATTATGTGTTTCAAGTGTAAGAAACATAAGGAAAGAAGTCTTGGAAGAATGCCATCGTTCGAAGTTTTTCATTCCTCCAGGAGGCACTAAGATGTATCAAGATACGATGAGAAGTTTGTTTTGGTAAGGAATAAAGCAGGATATTAGTTTATGGGTAAAGAAGTGCTTGAATTACCAGCAGGCAAAGGCTGAACATCAGAAGCCATGGAAGTGGGATTCTATGTCCTTGGATTCTATTGACGAGTTGCTATGGTCGAACAGAAGAAATGATAGTATATGGATCATAGTGGACAAATTGTCCAAGAGTGCCTATTTCATTCCAGTTAAGTTAACGAGAACGACATCTGTTTTGGAAAAATTGTTTATGAGGAATGTGGTTAGACTACATGGAATTCCCAGTAGCATAGTAAGTGATAGAGATCCCTTATTCACTAGTGAGTTCTGGAAGAGTCTGCTGGAAGTTTTAGGAACCAAACTCAAAGATGTGTAATGCTTACCATCCATAGACAGATGCGCAAATGGAGAGAATTAACAAGATATTGGAAGATTTGTTAAGAGATTGTGTTCTAGATTTCGGAGGATCATGGGAAGACCATTTGCATTTAGTCGAGTTTTCGTATAACAACAGTTATCAGGCTAGTATTGAGATGACACCATTCAAACCTTTATATGAAAGGCCATGCAAATCTCCTATATGTTGGTTAGAGACCGGAGATAGATTGATTCTTGGTCCAGATTTAGTCAGAGAAGCTACATAAAAGATTGGGGTCATTGGGGGTAGAATGAAGGAATCTCAGTCTAGGTAGAAAAGTTATGCAGATAAGAGATGGAAAGATCTAGAGTTCTCAATTGGAGACTAAGTTTTCGTCAAAGTGACACTAATGATGGGTGTGATTAGGTTTGGAAAATCGGGGATGTTGGCATTAAGGTTCGTTGGACCTTTTCCTATTATTGAGAGGGTCAGGAAATTCGCATATAGAGTTGAGTTATCGAGCAGTTTAGCAGGAGTCCATGATGTTTTTCATGTTTCTCATCTCAAAAAGTTGTTAAAGACCCAAAGACTACTATTGCATCGACTGGGCTAGATGATTTAATGGTAGTACCGGATTTGACCATAGTGAGGAAGCCTATTCATATTATTGCGAGAGATAAGAAGAGGCTTAGAACCTAGATGGTCAGATTAGTTAAAGTCCAGTGGAGCAACGATGACAGAGACTGTACTTCGGAGATTGAAAATAGGACTAGAGATACTTAATCTTGAATTGTTTGATGGTATATTTTACCTTCTTATTTGATTTGTTGTGCACCTTATCGTAATTTCGAGGACGAAATTCTTTAAGGAGGGGAGTTTGACACCCCAGGTTTTTGGTAACATTATTTAGAATATTTAATTAGCTAAATTAAATTAAATAATATGTAGTTTAAAGGATCGAGATTTGATTTTATTTAAGGGTAGCCGTGCCATTTAAACAATGAACGAATATAAGAAGTTTAAACTAAAATAGAGGAGGGCTAAAATAGCAAAGAGGCCATTCTTATACCCTAAACCCTTTGGCCATGTAACCCTACACGTCCATTTTCATTTCATCAAAATTTTAAAATAAGAGGCCAGCCACCAATAACATGGAAAAGAGGAAGAAAAGCTAGGAAGAAGCTAATTCAAATCAAATCTATTCACATCTCAATCTCTTTAATATCTAAAGCCAAGGTGAATAATGTTTACATCTCATTTTTGATTGTATTTTCGATTTTCATATGAATTCCGAGTATTTTGCATTGGTTTGCCATGATTTTGAATGATGGAATGTTTACATATACATGTTGATGATTTATGTATGTTCATGTTGATTTTATGATATGTTTGTAGGTGAAAACACTATTAAATGACATCCAAATGCCTCGCAAATTTTTATGAAGATCATAAATAATATTTTGGAGAAGGGTTTCAATTTTTATATTTTTCTAAATTTTTGTGGAATTAATATGAATTTTGTAGGAAAGAAAATGGTACTTTGAATTATGAATTATTTACCGGTAAATAATTAACTGTCTGGGCCTAAATTTTTATATGTTAGAAAAAAATATATAAAGTGATTTTCTAGAATATTTCTAGATTTACCTCAGTTTTTTAATAGTTATATAAAATTATTTAAGGTATTGGACATAATTGTTTTATATAATTAAAGGAGGTGAAGGGCTTTTTGAAAAATGTTTAAATTGTTAAATCTGGAAAGTCGGTAGCACTTTTTAAAAGAGAAACCTTGCAACTAATCTGATTTAGAAAACAAGGTAGGTTGGGTACAAAAGAATAGTTTAAAAGTATAAATAAATAGGTTTTTCACCATTTCATCTCTTTCGGCACTAGGTTCTGCCTCCATACTATCGTCTCCGACACATTTGAAACTAATGCATATTGTATTAGGCAACTGGTACATAATGAATTGGATGTGGGTGAAAGGTATAGGGTTGAAACCAAGGGTTTCAAAGGAGTTGAAGCATTGTTTTGGATTTAAAGAAAAATGCGCCTACTTGCTTTCGGTTATATGGCTTTCGACAAAGTAGCTTTCTACCAGGTCAAATGATTTAAAGGAAATGGTTTTGATTGGGTTGCACCTCTGTTTTTAAATAATTTCTTTCGACTAAGTCCAAAATTTTTGATGCCGCCTTTTTACCTTTCGACCCAGAAGGTTTCGAAAGGGTTATTTTGTTTTCTAAAAACTTGGCCACCTCTCCAATGCTTTTAATGTGATGGTTTCGACACCATCACTTCTTTACTTAGAAAATGATTTCGAAACAGATACTTTCAACTTAAATGTTTTATGACCTTTTTTCTATAATTGAAATAAAACCCAAATGGTTTAGAAAGAGATAGTTTTAAATGGTTTCGAAACAGATTCTTTCGACGTTGATTTCTGATCCTTTTGCTCTACTTGAAGGCAAAATCCAAATGGTTTCGAAGGAGATGCTTTTCAAAGATTTCGAAGGGGTAAAATTTTGAATGGTTTCAAAAGTTACGTACATGTTTTAAATTGAACCAAGTGCTTTCGAAAGGATTGAGTTTTGACTTTTTTGAAACGTTTTAATGAATGATTTCAAAAGGGGTGTTCCCTAAGGTTTTGAATGGGTCGAAAGGGAAGGTTTTTCCTATGTTTTCGAAAGGCAATATTTAAAAGGTTTTAAATGAGGATGTCTAATATTTTGAAGCTTTTGGAGAAAAGAAAGGAAAGGATTTTCCAAAGTTTTTGAAGGTGATATTTAATGGTTTCGAAAGGGTCTTTCAATGGTTTCGAAGGGGTTAGCTTCAATGGTTTCGAAAGGGTTGTTTAAAGGTTTTAATAAAAGGTTTCGAATGTATTAAATAGGAAATGTGGCCTATGCATTTTCAAGTTAAAAAGTGTTTTAACTAGTTTTGGAAGGATAGCTAATCCTCATTAAAATCCATCAACATATTTTGAGTAAAATGTATATAACATGGAAAAATGGCTTAGAGTAAAGCTAACGATATATTTTCCTTATATATATATGATTTGAAGGACTAAATCATTTTGAAAAGGTTTTCAATGAAAATTTAAAAGGTAGTTATCCTAAGAAAATAATTTGGATTGTTATTCCACTTTGATCTGCACAGTTAGTCCAATTTGTGGGCAATCAACCCAGTTGTGTGGACAGATAGTTCATTTGTAGCATAATGGACCTTGCTATTTTTTTGCGGATAGATAGCTCATATATTACCTGTTTTACAAATAGATAGGCTATTTATTAGTATAAAGTGTATTTCTCTTTTGATATAATCGGTCTGATTAACTAGTTTGGTTGCAGGAAAGGATTTGCAAAATATATATGTTTTGAAAAGGATATTAGCGAGGAGAAACCTGTTCCGTTAAGGGTGTGTGGTCTCACTTAATATCGGTAAACCGGGATATAATAGAATTATCCACACCAGGCTTTTGGTCTAACTTGAAGCTTTTGTTTCCCCTTAAACTCTCGGGTGCTCAAATTGATTTATATAGGCTGAGGTTTAAGGCTTTCAGGTTTTTGATAATTTGGTGAATAAAGCTTTCGAGGACAAGAAGGTGGCTGACAGATAGTTAATTAGGAATACAGATTATTCTGCTTATATTTTCACTGTGTATATTAGGTCAGATATGATTATATTTCTCTGATCAATCAAGTGGGCATTGTCATATGTCGCTCTTGGCATAACTTTGTAATGAAATAATTGATCTTTACTTGGGAAATGGTCATTGGATTATGTAATTTGAATATGAATTTGTTTGAAATGTAATTAGTAAAATTTTATTTTTGGAAATCTGCGATTTTGTTCATATTCAAGTGCTTCACACATTATGAATACCATTAGCATTGCCATATTTTTTCACCAGAAGTTAATACTATATCTGACTGTAGCAATAATAGCGCTTAGCTTTTAGCCTCCAGATATGGGATGTTATGGGTACATTCCTCTAGAGATGTACTGTATGGAGGGTAGTCCTCTACCTTATCATTGTTGGAATCCATTCTCCAATGCGTGCCTTTAACTCACTTAATTGTGTACCTAAATATATCATTGAATTTAAGAATATAACAATTTTGGCTATTTTGATATGTTATTTGAAAGGATTTTGGAAGCTATATCATTAGAAATAAATATTAAATGATTTGGTAAAAATGTTTTAGTTATCATAAGGTTAAAATAAGTCCAAGTTTATGTGCGGCGTGGTATTATTAGATACTCTTCTTTCCATAGGTTTTGTTTGACATTAAAATCGATCTATGCCACTATAATATATATATGTATATATGTGTGTGTATATATATATATATATATATATATATATATATATAATTCGTGTCCCAAGATAGTTTGCCAAGCCTAGTTCGGGTATTTTTTAAAATCGGATCAGATCTGGGTAGTTTTAGGATTAGGTGAAAACACTTGGAGTTTCCAAAGGAGAGCTGGAGATCTTCATCAATGTTTGAACGTAGTTTACTTTTCCGTTGTGTTGGTTGTTTTTAAGCATTTGTAAGGACATGAATTTATAATTATCCAGGTTGAACTTAGGATAGATTCTGATATACATATATATTTAAAAGTTTTTACACTGTAAGCATATTGAAATAATATATATTGTTCCATTCGTGTGGGATTATGTTTTGTCTTCCTTTTCTTTTTACCCTTAACCATCTGCTTTTTGGGTTAGACATGTGTGGTTTGTTGTCAACCTAAACTATATGGAAGTACGGGTCGTTGCACATGGTATCAGAGCTTAGGTTGAGCGAACACTTGAGCCTTATAGGGGTAAAGTCTCATCAAAGATAGGGTTAGTAATACCGTAAGATGGGTAACTTAGTAGAGATAGGGTAATTAACAACCTAGAATGAGTTGAGGGTATTATTTATGAGCATGTATTTGTTAATGCTATATATAAATGATTTTTTTTTTTGGAAAATTGGTAAATGAAATAATAATACATATGATTATATTTTGAATATAAAAGGATCATCTTTTTCAAAAGATATAGTTAATTATGGGATAATAATATTCAGTTATTACCGTGGGTTGGTTAAAAGACAAAAATTGGTATAGGAACATCTTGTGATTAGAATTTCATAGTTTGAATATAAGATGTTTCATAAATATGATAGTTTAAGAAGTTAAGTCAGCAAGAAACTTGTTAAAATATGATATTAGATTCTGGTTAGAATTGTTAAAAGCTTAGTATATGTTTCTAAATATTTTGTTGTCTATTTAAAAGCCTTTCAATTACGATAGAAATTATTTTAAAGAAGAATTCTCAAGAGAAAATTGGAGAGAAAAGGATGACTTAATGATCCTTTCTAGTAACGACAAGGGAATACAAAAAGGGTCACCAAAAAACCATATGTCACAAGAAAGAAAGAGTTTGATGAACATACCTATTACGATGAGGACGGGTATCCTATGAATGCGATTCTAGTAGAACCCAAGACTCCAAAACTAGTATTATTATCCAATAGCAAAGAAGTGATCTAGATAATAGATGAGGTAGAAGTAAGTCAAGGATCGCAAGACAAAATGATGTAGGTAAAAAATCCAAAAGAATCAAAACTTGAAGAAGTTCCAGAAGAAAACCCCAATATGATGATAGAAAGGAATTGCCTAGATTCAATAGCATATGATGCATGGATAGACGACATCCCTAATGAATCAGAAGGCAACAATTACGATCACATTATCTAGGAGACGAGCATTCCCATATTTGAGGAAGAGTCACACATTTCAGGTATAGATTTAGAAGGAATGATAGAGAATGAGGAAGAAGAAGAGGTTTCGGACATCTTTTCGAGAAACGCTGATGCTTAACCATGGGTTCCCCATGGACAACCCTGGCATCCTATAGGATGGATTCTTAACAGCAAAGAAGATGATAGAAATGAAGCATATGTGAACATGAGAAAGAAGAGTTTGAAGTAGTAGTATTCTCAGATTCGGATGGTCCGTCGACCTCCAAATTCGATTGATTTGATATGTGTTTTCGGTAGGGTTGGAAGTTGCTAGGGAGTAATAGTATTTTTATATCCTAAGTATATTAGGAATATGTTAACATAATTATCATGGGTTGTAAAACAATTATTATGGTTTAAGTATGGTTGATTGACAAATGTAATAGTTCGAATTATGGTATTTATATATGCATATATATATATATATATATATATGCATATATATACACAATCCTTATTATGTCTTCACTTATCTCATGTATAAATGACTTTGGAATTTTTTATATACAAATTTTACTTCTTTGATAGTTTTCTTTATGTATCAAAGCTATATCTTTATAAAAATGTTCGAATAAGATATATATATATATATATATATATATATAGTGATATTTTGAAATAATAAAATTGTTATTTAAATTCTTAAGAAAGTTAATTCAAAATAAAAGTTATTTTGAAAATTGAGTATTTTGACAAATATTTTTTTTGATAAATTAGATTTTGATAAGTTAAACTTGATAGAAGATTTTAGTAAAGCATGCTTTATCGAAAGCTGTGTTTTTGTGAAACTTTAAAAAAAGAGCATTTAACTAAGAAAAATAGCTTTTAAAGATATGTTCTAAATGAGGGTTAAAAATATTTGGGATTTACAAAATGGTTTAAAACATTCGGATTGGATTTTATGAAATGTTTTCATAAATAATTTAGAAAAAGTAATTTGATATAACCAAGTATGTATGAGATACACTGATCATTTCGTAGCACGATTCTGATGAGATTCGAGTATAGAACTTTGTGGTGTTTACAACAGTCTGAAAAAGGTTTTATTACTCGATTCTTGATGATGAACATTAATGAGGAATGTGGTTAGATACTTATGTTTTCTTTCATGGTTGAGAGCTATGTAAGGGAAGTAAGGGTTTCTAATCAAGAAGCATGACTAGAGTGCATACCAAATGATCGAGGGACCAATACTAGTTCGGAAATAAAGTTGTATATTTAAGTAGAAATCGAATTAGATATTACGGATGATCTACGTATATCGTATAGAATTAAGTTTAAAAATAATATTTTAGGTAAACTCTTTTAGGTTTTGAGTTATGGTGAAATTTCAGGAATGAAATTCTTTTATGGGAGATGAATGTATCGACCCATAAATTTTATCATTTTGAATTGGAATATTTAATTAGTTTTAAATATTCAGATAATTGTTTCGAATGATGAATAATTCACTTTGATTATTATGTAATGATAATAAGTGATTTATAATGGTTTTACAAATATATGTACTTATTTTATTAAGATATATAAACTTCGTCGCATATTGGAAGTTCGATGTCGTATTTTAATAAATGGATTTTTATATTATTTAAAATAGTTTTATAGCTTAAATAATCTTGTTTTCATTATTTAAAGATGATTAGAAATTTATTTTCAAGTTTTTTTACATAAATAAATAATATGATCGGGATTCAAATTCCGAATTTTCAATGGTTTAACAAATAAAAGTTATATTTGAATGTTGCAAAATTTTAAGTTAAAATGACATATAAATATATGCATATATAACAAATTAATAACATATAAATTAACCATAACTAATTAACATTAAATGTTATTAGTCAATGTACGTAAGGAAGATATTTTTCACAAAACTTAAAATCAAAAAGCAAACTTAAAATTAACTCACCATCACTTACACACCTATACACCTAAGACATCATGAAGTAATGGAAGGCCCATGGGGGGGGGGGGGGAGTTCAGCCGAAGCGATGATGGGAGAGGAGGGACATTTTGGTCATTCCATGCACAATCCTATAAATACACATGCTTATCCTTTTCCTTTCTTCACAAATTCACTTCACTTCTCTTCTTCTTCTTCTTCTTCTTGTTTTCTTGAGCTGTCTAATAGATCTTCTTCAATGGCTTCCCAAATTGTAAAAAATATTTCAACAATGCGTCAAAATTTTGCTAAAATCGTTTTTATACACATACGATATCGCTTAAAAAAGTTAGCAAAACTCCACCTCTTCCTCACTAAAGTTCATGACCCACACCACTGCCATCCCAAAACTGAGCTTCCACCTCCACACAAGCTTGGCCGAGCATCACTAAGGTTCGAGGGCAAGTTCCCTAAGCTTCGGTCCGGGGACAAGGATCGTTTTGTCGATTAAAAACACATAGATTCGGATAGCATGAAAGTGAGAATACAATTTCCATCTTATTTAAATTTATCTTAAATTTATCAATGATTTGTGCTATGCAAGTATACTTGGTTGATTAGCGTATTTTGGATGCTAAAATGATTGATTATTGGATGATTGGTTGATAATATGCTTGCTTAGCATGAAAAATTTTCATTGTATAATACACGTCGAATTTACACAAAGGAATCACTTTCCTTTATGAATTATAATTGTATATTGAATTTTTAATTTCTTTAAAAATGGTTAGTAAGTGTTTTACAACGTTAAAAAACATTTCGATAGAGTTTGAAAAAGATTTGAAAATAGAGTCAAAACAAGCGCATCGCATAATGATAGTTCGTGATTTCGCACCTTAAAAATTTACATCTATATATAGAATGTAATATGAGTCGGAATTCTTTGGAATAAAAATTTGCTAAACCCTTATAACATTTTCAAATGAAAAAGAAAAATCATGATTTTATTCAGTAAAATTTGAAATATGTCTAAATCAAAATTTTAAAATAGCTCCATTTTGGCAGTTCGAAAAATATTAGTTTCAACGCTTTAAAATTGGATATTTTTATCTTTAAATATATGAAATAAATTTCATAAATTTGTTAAATTGTTTAAAAGATGATTTAGTTATAATAATGGGCATGAATATATAATGAAATAAGTGTTTTGATCTACAGAGCTGTAAAATAACCGTTCATCAACAATTTAACAACTGAATTTGGAAATTTTTGAATAAATGATTTAAACTTGGATTTCTCTTCTCGAATCTTTTAGAAATGTTTTGCAAATAACCATACAAGTATATTAAAGGTTTAGGGTCGATCAAATAACTTGATTGCTTTATGGATGATAGAGAGGTAATCTCTAGGATGGCGTTTGAAAAACCAGTTGCATACTCCCCCTAGCTACCTGGTTGAGCCCAACGGTGGGGATGGTTAATTTGATTTACTCAAACCGCATTTTTTCTATGATAAATGAAAAGGGACAAAAGTTTTATTCAAAACTTAAACAAGATTAAATATAATTTTGATGGTAAAGAGAACGTTCTACTTAAACTTCGTATTAAATTCCAAGGAGGAAGCCCATACTATCCATGTGAATTTAAAAGGTGATTTCCCTATTATTTGGCAAATAGTACATGTTGAGTACATAAATTAGTATTGAGTATAATTAATCTAAAATCTATGAATCCATTTTACAAAGTACTAATTGGTTTGGGCATACATTATACGATGTCTTAAATAACATTATTTTTAACCCACTAAAAGATATGTTTTGGAAATAAGTAACCTCCATTAAGATTAAATTGTATCAATAATAGAAGATGGAAATAATTTTCCTAAGTAATTTGAAGGAAATGATTTGGTATTTCCAAAATTAAAAAAGTGGTTTAATAAATCTGTATATACTAAGAAGAAATGGTTTAAAATATACCTCTATAGATATTTTATTAGATATAAAGATATTAATTGATTGAATGATGATCACCAATCACCCACATATTAAACATTTTTTCTATAAATAATTAGTTTGGAGATACCAGGATCGAATTTGGGCGATTCCTATCCGAAAACCTCTTTGAACCAATATATGCATTCGAAAGTGAAGACATGTTGAAGACAATAATTTTGAAAACGAAGATCTTCATATTGCAGGGTTGCTTTCCACTAACCTCGTGATTCTCGAATTATATACCTATGTTGGAGATAGTACCTTTATTTTGAAATCTCAATGCAAGCACTGCTTGTTACTAATTCTAGGGGTAATTCCTGAATAGGGTGTTGTAGGAGTACCTTCGGTTTGTCTAGTTCCTGGACAACCTGTATGGATGAATGTCCGACATTGCATTTCTAATACCACGCACATTAGTATTTACAAATGTACATCTGTTTGGTGGTGTATAGGTAACCCATCTTATACATAACATCCTTCCCTAAGACTTATGAACTCTGGGGTCGTACTTTTGTGGGAAAATTAGTGTGTCGTCGGAAATAGCAATATAGCATTAGAAGTGGGAGTTGCATTTTCGAGAAAGGTAAAACATTACCTTGAGCCTCACACCTCGGTAATGGAAAAAACATGATAGATGCGGCAGACTATGTGGGTCGCACCCATTAGTAGATGATCATCGCCATAGTCGCACCCATTAGTAGATGATCATCGCCATTCTAGATTTTCCTCTATATAACGGGTTTGTTGTGTATGTTATGGCCACGAATAGGTTGGGAACGACCGAGGTGATGAGATATTCGGTACTATGTGTTGTAGAGGTAGGCTGGTTCTTTCTTAGTATAGGGTAGTGAGGCTGTGCCTTGTTACATTCCTCTAGAGATGTACGGTAGGAAATGTAGTCCCTTACCTTATCATTATTGGAATCCATTCTCCAGTACATGCCTTTAACTGACTTGATTATATATCTTAATATGCTGTTGAATTTAACAAATGTAACAAGTATGACTATTTTATTATGTTATCTGAAATGATTTTCAAAGCAATATCATTAGAAATTATATCAAACAATGTGATTTTTAGTTATCATAAGGTAAAAACCATCCGTATTTTTGTGTGGTGTGGTCTTATGAGTTACTCTTCTTTCTAAAGGTTTTATTTGATATCAAAATCTATTTATGAAACTGTCATATATATTTATAATTCATGTCCCATGCTAGTTTGCTAAGCCTTGATCCGGGTATTTTTAATACCCGGGTCAGATCCGAATAGTTTCGGGATCAGCTGAAGATGCTTGGAGTTTCCATAGGAGATCTGGAGATCTTCATCAACATATGGACGTAGTTTACTTTTCCAACATGTTTGTTGTTTTTCATCATTTGTAAAGATAAGTATTTATAACCGTCCAGGCTAAGCTTAGGATAGACTATGATATATGTATTTAAAAGTTTTTCCCCTATTATAATTATCGAAATAATATATGTTATTCCATTCGTGTGAGATTCTGTTCTATCTTCTGTTTCTTTTTACCTTAGCCATGTGCCTTTTCATTCAGTTTAGGTTACACATATGTGATTTATTGTCAACTTTAACTGTATGGAAGTGTGGGTCGTTACAATTACTATGTGTTTGTAAATTGAATTTAAACTATGAATAAATTCACAAATATGAAATATCCAAGACTGTAAACTTGCTTTTGTAATTATGTAATGATTAGTTTTATTTCTATAGTTACGTAATAATTAGAATTGTTAGTTTCTACGTTTGATAATTTACATGTTTTATGACTGATAATTTATATCTTTTACAACTGATAATTTACATGTTTATCGACTGATATTTACATGTTGAACTAATGAAAGAAAATTTAGATAAGAATGAAACAAAAAGGTTAATAAAATAGAAAATAATGAAAAAGAAAGGCAAGAGAAATAAGTTGAATTAATGAAATGGATTAAGATTTATAACTGAATGAAAAAGAATAGAAATCAAAGTTTAATTAATGAATGTTGTAGGAACGATATTAATGACTGAAATAAGGGGCAATATATGAAATTAATGAAATAAAAGATAAATGCATAGTCATACTGAAGACTTAATGTCCAATACAAAAGACGTGGAGGTGATAAAGAAAACAAAAGAAGAATAAATATACATGAATATGAAATATGTACATAAGTAGCCTCAAATATGTGTTTACGATTGATGTGAATAATTATAAGTTATCTGTTATAATTAAAGTAGACCAATATTTGAAGGTTGTTGTAGAGGTTTGGGATGCTAAAAACCAATCCAACCAATAGGACCTATGATGAATGTACGATTTCACACTAGGGGGATACCCCAAGGTTTGTATTATGCTTGTTATCTTGATTTTAAATTGTTTGTCATAACTATAAATTTAATAAAGTTAAGGCAAAACATGCACAGTTTAATTACGCCTGCTTTAAGTTTTAGAGTGGGGGTGCTGCCTTGATTACACTAGGCAATCTAAATGGATGGTGAATGGGATCGAATTTATGCAATGGGGCACAGAAAGTCTTGGTGCCTAGGTACCAAAATGAGTTGGAATAAGTGTACATATACTGGCATACATGAGTAGCATAATCTAGGGTAGGAGTTGCATATTTCTCGAGCTCAGCATCTATCCCCTGCGGTCAATGGGAAGGACAAGGTTATGCAACGTCACAGTTGTTTGTTAGTTTATTTAATAGGACAAGGCTAGTTAACCCATATAAAGCTTCCTTTAAAACTTAAATGGGGTGGTGGTTCATGGAGCCTAAATTCTGTAAGGTGGTTCATGAGGCCTAAATTCAACAAGGTGATCCATATAGCCTAAATTCTACAAGGTGTTGCGTTGGATCCTAAAATCTACAATATTAGAAGCACATTAAGGTACGTATAAGAGTGGCGTACTTGAAAACATCCCCAAGTATTAGGATCTCTTGGATTGGAGATCATCAGTGCGCACGATAAGATTTCTCGGTGATACGATGGTGATGGATCTTTATGAGATGCTGAGCGATTGATACTGGTGGGGATAGTATCTACGTCCATTAGTGGACTTGGGGTATATATGTATATTTATTTATACACCTATATAAACATAAATCTACATGAGGTAGACGGTTCATATATAGCAATTGAGTCGTACCAACTAGTAATAGAATCTGACATAACATGAAATAGTGAAGAATCGGCACAAGCTAGTGTTATATATAAGATGTATAATTTACCAATCATCAGTACATTATTTTGGCCCCCTCCTCATTACAACCCATAGTCTTTAGAAAGGCAGTTACTAGTGTTGATTAGGAGAAATTGTCTGGCTGAGGCTCTTGACAATTGAGATGTCGATTTTTGGTCAATACTTATATTGATCTATTATATTTCATTATTTCTACCATAAGATATTACCCTTAGCTCTCTGATTTATTTTTCTCTTTACTGTATACAAAACCTATGATCTATATTTTAGTGGACTCAGGTTTTCGGTTTAACGAAAATCCGGGCCCATTAAATTGCGGGTTGCTATAGATCGAAGCCCCGAAGACATTAAGGAGGTCCAAAGCTTGAATGGGAAGGTCACTTCCCTTAATCAGTTCCTTTCTAGAGCCACAGATAAATGCATTTCTTTGTTCAAGTTGATTAAGGAGGGAAAAAGGAACTTTGCATGGAATCATGAGCATAAAGACGCATTCCCAGCTTTGGTGAATCACTTAGAGAGACCCTTCATCCTTTCAAAATAGGTGAATGACACGGACTTGTTTATATTTTTAGCAGTGTCGGTGCATGCTTTGAGCGTCGCACTTGTACGTGATGAATCTAGCATTCAACAGCCAGTCTATTATGTTAGTAAGCAATTGAAGGGAGCAGAAAAAATTACCCGAGATGGAGAAGCTCACATATTTCCTATTGATCACTTCAATAAATCTTTGCCCTTACTTTCAGGCTCATCTGATCAAATTTCTCACTGAACAGCCTTTGTAGTAAGTCGTGTAATGAGACCTCTACAATGATGTTAAATGGAACATTGAATTAATACAATACGATATAACTTATCACCCTCGAAGAGCAATCTAGGGCCAGGCCTTGGTGCATTTCATAGCTGAATTCACTGCATGGGATTATCCTTTGGAGTGCAGTGGTTAGAAAGATATTGGAAGGAAGATGTACATGGACGGTGCATCTAATGAATGGTGTTTCGATTCTGGATTTGTACTTATCACTGTCGAAGAACACACAATCTATTATGCCTTGAAGCTTAACTTTCCTGTAATAAAAATTGAAGCTGAATATGCGGCCTTAATTGCAGCACTAAAGATTGCCAAAGAGTTAAAATTAAAGACCTTATAAATTTTCCGCGACTCCCAGCTGGTTGTTTGCCATGTTCGGAAAGAGTTTCAAGCAATAGGAGTGAGACTAGCTCCTTATCTGAACTGTCCTTGAGCTGCTTAGCGACATCAAATATTACAGAATCGCTCATATTCCTTGAGTAGAAAATGAGAAGGCCGACTCAAAAGGTGGCAAGTTTCTGAGATGTGTAGCGCATGGGCCTGGTCCCGATGAAAGTACTATCAACTTCGAGCATCGACTGGATGAATTTTGGCTGAACCTTGGAGGTTAAGCCTGAAAGGGAGTCATGGATGACTCCTATAAGAGACTATTTTTCGAGAAGAATCCTTTTGAAGAGAAGGAATGAAGGAAGTTCCTTCGACAAGATTCATGGTATATCATGCAGGAAGGTTTACTTTACAAGAAGGGGTTCTCTGTCCTTATGCTTCGGTGTCTCGCCCGCGATGTGGCCAAGTAGATTGTGAAAGAAGTTCATGAAGGGGCCTGTGGTGATCACATTAGAGGAAAACTCTAGCAAAGAAGATCCACCGCAATAGATACTTCTAGCCAACCGTCGACCGATACGCAGCTGATTATCCTAGAAATTGAGACAAGTACCAGAGGTTTTCTAAAATACCAAGAGCCCACTGATAGAGATTACTTAAATGGTCAGTCCTTGGCTGTCTATAGTTTGGGGGATTGGCATCAATGGTGTATTGTTGATATCTAAACGCGATGTGAGGTACGCCATCATCGCAGTTGACTACTTCATCAAACGGGCTGAGGCAGAGCCATTGGCCATGATCACCATGAAGAAAGTACGCAACTTTGTTATTTGGGATATCATGTGTCGTTTTGGACTTTCACAGGCAATCATTACTTAAAACAGACCTGATTCGACGTTACCAAGTTCAAAGGTTTCTGCCGCCAGCATTGCATAGAGAAGAGATTTGCTGCGGTGGCACATCATTAGGCAAATGGACAAGTTGAAGCTATGAATTTGATTATCAAGTCCAATCTTAGGAAGCAGTTGGAAAAGGCTAAGGGCAAGTGGGTCGATGTACTTCTATTAGTACTATGTGTTTATTGAACAACTCACAAGTTAGTGACTGACCACTCTTCATTTGCCCTAGCCTAAGGATGAGAGGCTATGATTCCGGTTGAACTAGAAGTACCTTCTCATTGAGTGGTTCACTACAATCCACGAACTAATGAGTAAATCCAACAAGTATCTCTCGACATGGTCAACGAGAAGTGCAATGCAGTTGAGTTGAGGGAAGTTGCACACCAACACCAAGTCGCATGATATTACAACACTAAGGTTAGAAATCAGACCTTCGAAGTTGGTGACCTAGTTCTCAAACGAGTCTTCACTGGCACTAGAAACTTGAGCCTGACCTAGGAAAGTTCGTATGCAATAGAGTATATGGAGATGGAACTTTTAGGCTTGCGATGATAGAAGGGATTATGCTCCTGAGGAATGGAATAGCAAGTACTTACGACGTTGCTTCACTTAGAAATAAATTCATAAATAATTGTATAGAGCCATGTAATAAGGCAGATTCTATCATTTCCCATCTTTTATGGAATAAAATGGCTTTTTGATCCTAGATTCTATCTTTCCATTATTTAAGAGTCATGACTTGAACAACCCATTTAAATCTGCATGTGAATAATGTATGTGTGCAAGTACCTGGAGTTAGGTGCCAACTAGAACTACTCTATTTCATATTTGAACCTCGAAGTTCTTCTCGATATCTGAAGATAGACACTGCCAACTTTTGTCCATGGACTAGGGTAGGAGTATAAACTAAATGGAAATGACCCGATCGTCCATCGGCTGACTCTTATTCTCTGATTGAGGATAGGAGTATAAACTCAAACCGGATGTGACACGACCATCTGTACATTAACTCCCGCTCTCAATGTAGGAGTACGAGTATAAATCAAAACGAACATGATACGACCATTCACTCGCTCAACTCTTGTTCTTCAATTAGGGGCAAGAGATAAAAAAAAATGGATGTGAGATGACCATCCAACCCTTATCACCTTGCTCAAAATAGGCAAAACAGAGGATCCACACCCGACATAAGGTCGGACCTAACTTATGGGCCTTCGATCGATGCCCGAAGTTAGGGGTGATTGAATGTAAACATCCTGGATGTGGATACATGAACTACAAACCTAAATGGTTAAACTAAAATAGTGCCCGAAGTTTGGCATGATCGAAAATTATCATCCTCGAAAAGGATACTTAATACACTAATCCTAGGTGACTAAAATCAATAATTGCCTAGAGTTTGGCACTTCAACGATTACTCTGCATTCACAATAACAACAAATGTCGAATTTTTTTAGATTACAAGTACACCGAAAGGAAAGTGTATTTCTTTAGTACTTAGACAAATCCATACAAATAGTTAACGAAACAAAAACCTTCACTATTCATATGAAATTTGGAGAACTAAGTACAAGTGTTATTGACACTTAGAACAAAAAGCAGAAGCAGGAGCCCACACGCACAAAGCTAGCCAAAAAAGCAAAATAGACTACAATTATTATTAAAAAGTAAGTCTATCTACACCAAACAAGCCGACACTCACTTCTTTGATTTTATTCTCCTTTGCTTCATTTTTTCACTGGGAGATGCTTCACCAGAACTCTCACCCTTACTCTTTCCTCCTTTTCCTTCACTTCCTTGATCCTTTGAAGGTAAGCTAAATAGAGGGTAATAGATTCACTTTGAGTGATCCCAAGCGGAGGGAGAGAAGCCAAATTGCTTTGTGAGGATCTCATGTGAATGCTTTAGGCGCTCCTAGGTAGTGGAATATATACAGAGGTATAGTTACTCTGGCATGGCAAGGCCATAGACAAAGGAACATGAAAGGTCTTGACCTTCTCCAGCGTGATCTCTATAACTGAAAGACGTTTGTTCTCAATATCACCTAGAGTGTAGTCGGCTGTGGCTCAGAGTCTCCAGTTTTAACAACATCCTCATTAGTTTGGGCACCTAAGTTCCACCTATCCCCTCATCCAATAAGGCGTCAATCATTTACTCGTTGAGACCGAGAGTTTCTTCACCCGGAGCGCTAGGGATCGTTGTTGAAGTTGTAATGGTTACTGACCCCGTTGTAGGCACCTATTTCCATGGCTGGGGGTCCTTAGCAGGAAGCAAGGCCATTGGAGGCTGACCTGAAACTTAGGAGATATAAAATGATAGACTAGTGACGTTGGTCGATGACATGTCAACTTTCTAGAATACAAGAGAAGCAAATGAGATACCGTCTTCAGTTTGGGGTTCTATGCGGGCTGAAGTGCCGCTGGAGTTTCCCTTGGGAATTGGAGAGAGAGTGGTAGGCCGGTGGAACTTAGGCCTCTTAGGATCATACCTAGGATTAGAGGATGCATCTAGAGCAGCTGGGACCCAAGCATTTGGCTGGCAATAACACCATATGGAGTCGATCCAAAGCATTGCCCAAGTCTTTATGTGCCGTTGAGGTAAGCTTCAAATAAAGATAAGCTGGCCATCTTTCAAAATCTTGGGCTCATCTCTTGTCAAGACCTCTTTCTCTAGCTGCTCCAGATTCGCTTCATCACCCTTAAGATAAGCCTTTTCCTCTTCAACAATCCGCTCCTAGGTGTGGGCACGGATTATGGGGTAATTATCTTGGAATAGCTCTAGATTTTGGAATTTAAGCACACTGCCATTGTACTAGTTCAGTAGCGGTTCAAACTTTTCCATTACACGCACCGCTCCGCGGTCTCAACCTCTAACATAACTAAGGCATTAACATCCTTAGACACTCAACCAGCTAATCTCTTTCTTTCCTAGTATCTAGCAACTCATCACAGTAATTCTGAGCTTATTGGAGCACGTCATCATTTTCCCTTATTTCGCATTCAAGCTTGGTTTTCAACGCAGCTGCAATCCTGTTCGCAACATCTCTCTCCATTACCAAATCGTAGTTTCAGTGGAAGGCTTTCTCCATCTCATCTTGATGCTTGGTCCTCTCTTCTTTGAGAGCCGTGATGGCAGCCTCTGCTTTCTTCTTCACTTCAGTTTGAGATTTCCTCCAGTTTCAAATTCGACATCGAGGGTAACTATGATCATCTTATTATCAGCTTTGATGAGTTTTTGGTTTTCAATCTCTAGTTGCCTATCCCTCAAAACTTTGGAAATCTTTTCAGCTTACGTCGACCATTCATTATACTGGCTGTCAACGTCGACCACACAATCGACGGTCATCTTTTAGATGTCAGCCGGGATTCTTTTTAAGTTAGGTACAAAGATAAGACCGTCAAAGAAAATGTTTGGAAGTTCTTCCTTCAGTTTGGTCATTTGGTCATTGGCCATAAGCTGTTCCTTAGCAAAGAAAGGTGGAGCTACAACGGTTTCCTTACCAATCCTATATTGAGAAGTTTTTGAGCCGCTCTTATGATGCTTGTAATCAAAGGACCGGCTTGAATAAGATGGTGCCAGGGGTTATATAGGAATGTAAGCTAGAGGTGGAACATGAAAAGTATTAATAGGTGGGACATCATCGTGATGATCGGGTTGCTTGTCTGTACCTCTAGAAGGAGTTTAGACCTAGGGCGATGCAGTCATTTGTTGAGCAATCTTTATCATGACTACTTCTATCTCGATCATCTCTATCTCGGCTAATTAATAATTGTGACCACTTCCCTCATGGTATGAACTTGACTGATGCCTTTTTCTTAGGATGCATTAACCTCTAATGATCGATATATGTATTTCCTTTTCTCCATGGATCCTACGAGGAAAATAAGAACAAGTTAGATCCAATAAGCAAGGACATAAGTCAAGTGCAAGTGCTGCAAAGTACATAAGTGCGTGAGTATCCTAGTGTCCCTCTCCAATGGACCATGAGCTGAACATGGAAGTAACCTCTCCCATAATAGTAGGGAACGTGTCCTTATCGAAGCGAATAGGGGAACCGATTTCCTCAATACCGATGATGCCGACATCAAAAGAACCAAAATCAATAGAAATTGGCCTAAACCAACAAATATGCCTGATAAAGGAAGAGATGGAGTTTTCATTGCAACTGTTACTAGTAGGTGCTGGGTAAAAGTCCACACCTTGGAGATTTTTACAATCAGCCACTTCTTCGAAGCAGGCGGTAGATCACCCTTAGATTGAACAGGCTGAGACTCATGACCTATGTCGAAGTTACCTTTGCCAGCCTTACCACATTCACCAATAATTTATCCTTCCTCGGCATCTTCTGGTATTTGTTCAATTTTCTTCAACTCCAGCCCTAGGACTTGCGACTGGGTGCAAATCTGGATCAGTCTCGCTTCTCCGAGCAGGTTGTTATCATCATCGTCGTCATCACTGGCAACTTCTTAAACTATGCCAGTATTGTGACCCTCTTCCAATAACCCATATGCATGGAGATTTTCACCTGACAAAAGAGTTCTAATATCTCCCTTTTATTGGAACTGTCATAAGGATGTTAATGGCTTTTGAAAGTGGCGAGTTACTAGGTCTCACCGGAACATTTAGATAGTAAAACAAGGATATATTTTAAGTCAACATACTATAAGGCAAACTCGTACAATATAAATGGGATGGAACTTACGTCTTGATACACATCTTCAAGCAAACCTGGGTGGACAGCGAATGTAGAACCACTCAGTGTTAAAGTAGCTTAAATTGTTCCATGACATAATAACTACTATACAACCTTTGATCGGTTCCAAGTAAATCAGAGGTAGACCCTCGATTTGACTCTTGAAGCTATAAATATGCTAGATCTCCTCATTGCTAGGCATCCAGTTCAAGTGCTTAGAGAAGACCATTTATGCACTAAGGAGGAAAGATAACTGTTCGGTTGCAACTATGTCGAAGCTTAGTGCATCAAATTCAGAATTCGATGGGTAAACTGGTTGAATAGTGGGACATAACCCGCCAAACATATATATCCATTACAGGCAATGTACCCTTCCGAAGGGTTGTGTGGATTTTGATGATGGGAAGGAGCTTAAACATCTTAAAATAGAATCCCGAACTTATCACATTTTCTATGAAGCAATCCTTCGTTGATTTTGGAAGCAATAGGATCTTCCAATTATGTGACATCCTCAAGGGTGTCAAGTGCTGGATCTATTTTTGACCCACCTACCAACTCTATTGAATTCTTTGGAACTTGTTGTTCGACCTTGGGATTTTCTATATTTTGCCGTTCGACCTACAGAATCTCTTGTCACAGTTCCTATGAACTGAGTTTGTTGATCATGTGGAGTCGTAGTTGAACTGGACTCGGCATCAGATTCAACATATCTTGAAGTTGATGTTCCTGTGGCTTGAGCAGCAAGACGTTTAGGATGTCTTTGACCATTTCTTTAAAAGCTCGATAAATAATCAAATTTAGAAGATTATTTGCAAGCTGTACTCCCATGCTAAAATGGATTCTAGTGCGGTGTCGTGTAGTGTTGTGTAGTCCAGAATTCTGATATTAGTTAACAGTTCTTAAATTCTTGATATCACTTGATATGACTATCATCGCTAACCATCCCGATAAGTTTCACATCATTGTCCATGCCATGGAAAAGGTTAAAGAATAAGAAGAGGTTGCTAGTTCACATGGTGGAATTCTTATATGAAACAAAGATTCCTAAAATTTCCTAAGTGTTAGATTTGCACAACTCCAAAACTTAAAGGAAGTTTCATCCCTCACCTTCGATTTTCATCGATCCCAAACCATGGCCAACCACATTCAATCCTAATCTACGGCTGTTAATGTCCACTCATCCACACATTTGAGCCCATAATCGAGTCCATCATTCACTCAACTAAATTTATATGATACGGAGTTTAAGGATTTTGGGCCTGGTTTCGTTAGTGTCGAATTTAGGCTAGAAGGCAGCTCAAGTGAGGCTTAGATGGAGTCACCAAAGTTATTAATGCCGGAGGTGGCTGTCGTTGATGATGTAGGAAGTTTTAGATCATAGGTCAAAGGGTCATTAATGGCAGCTTGGCGTTGAGTCGGTTAGCAAAGGATAAATAAGGAAATGAAGTGGAGAGGCCGGGTTTTATACACCTCCCTAGGCTTAAAGTTTTGGCATTGAAGCTTAGGATTTCTTCCAAGTATCAAATCAGTGCTGAACCCACTATATGGATCGATACTAATTCCTGAAAAACATATGTATGTATTTACTCCATCGGAAGAAATCCCAAGTGCAAGCAACTCTCATTGGCCACCATGACAAAGGAGAATGGAGAAGGAAGCAGTGAAAGTTTCTGGAATGTACTTGTTATTATGGTATTGTGGATTTGCTGTTATATTGTAAAATAGCTCTTTGGGCTAACGCTTTGGGCTGAAATGCCTTAATAAAATCCTTAAACATTTACAAAAAAAATGTGTGGATTTATGCCTAAGCATATGAATGTGATTGTAACGATCCCAATTTTGAATTAAATTTAAATTAATAGTTAATGTAAATTTTGGAATTAATTTGAATTTGAAATATATATGTATATGTATATATGAGTAAATTTGAATTTGAAATATATATGTATATGTATATATGAGTAAATTTGAATTTGACTTTAGAATTTGAATTTGAATATTGAATTTGTATTTGAATTTAAAATTTAAATAAATGACTTAGAAAAATGACTTGGGTTTAAAAATATTATTTACGTAAATTAATTTATGGGTAGTTAGTTTTAAAAGCATAAAGATATATAAGTGATTCTTGGGTGTACAACATAAGTTAAAACTGAAAAAAGGGATATAGCAAACTTTATAGAAGGCTTAGGGTAGAAAGCAAACCTATAACTTGATAGTTATACTATAGCAATATGTATATGAAAGGAAATGAGATAATGCATGCAAATAGAAATGGAAACATAAGTACTTATTACTATCATATCAGCCTCCAATTGAAAGAAATTTTTTTTTTAGTCAAACAAAGAAGAGAAACAAACTAAACCAGTAAACACCTCCCCTGTGCAAAAACCTTTCTCCCTATATATTTACATCTATTCTTTGTCCAGTTCGTTCAGTGAAACCTTAGCATTCCAAATATAAACATCACTATTTCTCTTACAAAACTTAAATTCAATTCAACAAAAGCAAGCAGCAGGGTAAAGGCAGATCAACTACAGGTTCTCAACACAAAAGAGCTCTCTGTTCAATCTTGTTTTCAGGTGAGTAAACATAATAGTTTTAAATTTTAAATCTGGGTATTTGATTCATGAAAAATCTGTGCTTTATTGTATAGTATAAACAAGTAGTTCTGTATATTTTCCGTGCACTGGGAATTTTTATATGGCATGTTCTTTTATATTTTTGGTTACAGAGCAAAGAAAATTTACTTCTTCGTATAAAATGTTACGAGCTTAGGATTTTAAACAAAATAAGTTGTTCAAACTTAAATCATAGCCTTGAATTTTGTTTTGAAGCTTGATAGTGGAATTTGGATTCTGTACATTCAATTTTACAGTGAAAAGAAATTTTGATGATTAATTTGAATATTTTAATTTGTTGATTTGATTTTATAACTTGAATGAACATTCAAAAATAAGATTTTTAAAACAGAAATAGTGATTTTTAGTTAAGTGGGTAGAGTGTAGTTCGCAGTTGAACCAAAATCATACTTTGATCAACTTCTGAGCATTGAAGAATTTTTAGATGATAAAAATTTGTATGAAGCTTGCTTGATCCTTGTTGTTTCGAGGAAAAATGTTAAAAAAATTATCTATTGCAAGAATTGTTGGGTCGAGACGAATTTAGGGTTTTTGGTTCAAGTTTGCAGTGGTCTGTAAACGAAGTGATCTCGTCACCATGGGTTGATCGAGTTGCACGAGCTTCTAGGGGATGGTAGAGGGGGGTATCAGCGAGGTGTGGGTGGAGTTGCATCGCCACTGATGATCGAAGTGAGTGGGTCGAGGCGTTTATGCTCGGTGTCGTCGAGTTGCAGTTTCGAACGAAAGGGGTAATTTCGATTTCGAGTTTTTCGTGACGAATCGTGTTTTGCTTTCGAGTGTAATGTAGTTTTGTGACTTGCTGGAGATGGCGTAGTTCGCCAGAACACTGGCGAAGTGCCGTGCACGTGCACGGAAACGAATGGTGTCAGCAAACTTCGAGTAATGATCGACGCGAGTGATACTCGAGGAAGACGACGCGTTGCTTCGGGTCGGTGCACGGGCCTGGAAACAGCTTATTAAGTTTAAAACTTAAGTAGAAAAAAAAGAAGTGGAAGAAGGAAGTTCGTGAGGAAGAGAGAAGGCTTCGGTTAAAATGAAGGGGAAACTTGAGTTGTTACTTGAGTAAACATAAATATTGCTCGGGTTTGATTCCCAAACCTGCACCAAAATGAAAAAAATGAGTTTAACAAATTTTTCTTTAAAACAATTTTAAGTAATGTTGACTTAATTAATGTTTGACAATGTTAAGTTAAGACTTTATTACAAGTTTTAATTATTTTAGTTTAGAATGTTTTAAAATCCAATTAATACTTTAATTAAGTAGTTAATTTAAGATAAGTGCTAAAGTTAATTAACAATAAAGTTTTCAAATTAGTAATAATTTGTTTTTAAAGTTTAAATAAGATTTTAAAATGTTAATTAAGATAAAGTATTAATTAATTGTTTAAAAAGAGTAATTACGAATGGTTAATTAATTTATAATTATAATTAATTAAGTAATTAGGGGTTTTTCAATTTGTAATTAAAGATTGGTAAATTAATAATTAAGTGTCTAATTTATTTGTAACTAATAATTGTTAATGATAATTAATTAAAAAAATTGTTAATTAAAGATTTTTAATGATAGTTAGTGATAAATGAAAGGATAATTACTTATGGGTGTTTGGATAATTAAGGATAATCAATTTCATGATTAAGGTTAATTAATTACATAATTAAGGTCAATTAAGTATTGATTTAAAAGTAACTAATTAATTAAAGTTGATTAAGTGATTAGGGATAATCACTTATTGTAATTAATTAAGAATAATTAATTAAATGGTGATTAATTAATTGTTGATTAATTTATTAATGAATTAATTAAGGAAAATTAATTAAAAGATAATTGAATAATTAAAGGGTAATTATTTAATAATTAAAAGTTGATTAATTTATGATTAAAGGACAATTAATCAAATGATTTGAAATTAATTAATGTTAATTAACCATGATTGATGACGTATCTGATTTAAATTAATCAGATAATTAATTGAGCTTACATATGGATGTTTGAAATCTATTGATTGTCGAGCTGTTTGATATTTCTGTTATGTTATGCTTTATGCTATGAATTTTTCAGTGATCTGTGATGAAGGTAATTTATTTATCTGTGATAATCTATATTATTTATCTGTGAACCTGTGAATGAATGATAAGCGTTATAGATTATACCGCTTATCAATATAGATGTGCTTAAATATGTGATGTGATGATTTATGATGTTGCACTATTGTGTAAAACCCTTGGACTACACCATACACACAAAATATGGATTGCACGAGGAAATCTGTTAAGTCATAGATTTTTAACAATTGAATTCTTGAATCCAAAATAGTTTTGGAATTGGAATTGAGAGCTTATGAAAATGAGTTTCAAAAATAAAAGTTATTTAAATAATTTAATTTAAATTTGAATTCAATATTTGAAATCGAATTCAATGATTTGGAAATTATGGTCTAAAATAATTATACAAGTTGTAAAGGTGTTTATATGGGTTTTTAACCATCTAAAAAGTATGGTTTTGGAAATTTAAATTTAAATCCAATTTTTATACTTGAATAGCTTTAACTTATGTAAATGTAATCAGTGTTTCCCAAAACGAAAACCACTTGTTTTCAATTAATAATAGCTTTCATACAAAGAAAGGATTTCGAATTTGTGTCGAAAGATTTCAAGTTTGAAATGAAATTGTAAATAGTTTGTAAAAAAACTATGAATTAACCTTTGTGAAAGATTATTGACCCTTGTTTTGGAATCAAAGAGAGTTTTAAATGGAATATCTTCCACATAAAAGATTTGAATTGGAAATGGTTTGAAAGTTATGAATTAAATCTTTAATTTAAGATTGGATTGGTTAATCCAATTTGAAAATAAATTGTTTTAAAGAGTCGTAAATAAATCTTTGTGAAAGATTGGTAGACTTTGTGAAATAAATCTTTTTATTTAAAAAGATTTGAAATGGTAATTTGTTTAAACCATTTGAAAAGAAAGTTTTGGGTTTTACGTTGTGACTTAACTGAAATCCTATATCCATGCATTTTTAAAATATTGCGCTCATTATTCGGTTTAGCCGGGAGAGGACCTTGTGTCATATAACCTATTTCGAATAATGATACGTCGTTATGAATAGCATTTGAAGACCGGTGGTAAAGACCGGGTATTTTCGAGAACGAAAGGATAACCTGTCGATTGTCTCTGCACTGAGTCGCGCCGGTATAGAGATTCCCTAAGTGATGGGAAGTTCGATCGGGATTGTGAATACACGGATTTGCAAGGGCTTCTTTGAAAGTGCCTTCGGTTCTGTTCGAACCCAGAACAGACTTGTATGGATGTGTGTCTGACATTACATTTTGAGATGTAAAACCAGTTTCTATCAAATACATTTCTGTTTGGTGGCGGAGATTTATTCTCTTAGCTTAACACCCTTCTCTGAGACGTATGAGCTCAGAGGTTATGTAGTTGATGGTTACTAGTGATACATTCCCAATTTGGTAATGTGGCATACGAAGTGCTGCTGATCATTTGTTGATCAAAGCATGACTTTGTGAAAAAGTGTAGCTTTGTGGACGAGACCTCATCGAGCCTCACAAATCGGTAATGGTCGAAACATGAAAGATGCAGTAAGGTTTCAGGGGTAGCTCCCCTAGGGTACGACCATTGCTTCTGGAAAAGGCTGGTATCATGGTATGGAGCCCAGATACTTACTCATGTGGACATTGTAGTATATTTATTACTGTGTGATGTTGTTGGTGTAGAGGATCCTCGGATAAAGGTCGCAAACGACCGAGGGTGGCATATCTTAGGTTTTACTTCCCGGGAAGGTTGTAACCGACCTTATGTCTGCAGAGATCCGGGTAGGTTCTCAAGGCGTCCCTCCAGAGGCGTTCCCATGTGGCAATAGAAAGTTCCTTGGCCTGAGCATTTATTGGAAATCCAATCAAACAATACGAGCCCTTTACGATTGCAATTGTATAACCTGCCACCTCAGGTGGTAGCTATAGTAGGCATAATATAATGGTACCTATGCTGGCTAAGATTAATATTATACTTTTGAAATGTTTTCCACTATGCACTAGTAATAATATCAAAGAGTTTTCTCGTAGTAAGCATATTTAACTATCATAAGGAGAAATCTCCCCCAAGTGTGCGATTGCATTGTGTGTGTGCCGGGAGGCCTTATGGTAGTTTCATTTTCCAAAGGCATTGCGGATTTCAATCTAAATTCTTTTGTTTGTTTTAAAGATAAAAACTATTTTCGTTTGCACATACCAGTCCCACGACCGACCTGGAGTTTATTGTTCCTTTCCTAAACTCTGGGTGCCCACTATTTTTCACACGGGCAGTCTAGAGTTGGGTTTTCCAGATAGTCGAATAATAGGAATTGACTCGATAGCCTTCAAAGCTCTTTGGATTTGTAGATCGTATTTGCTACGCTTCAGCATTCATGGCTGACCTTGCTTGTCTTTTTGCGACTTGATGGGAGTCCTCGCTAGCTTTGGTTTGGAGATGGAGTTCTTGGAGTTTGGCATTGAAGACATTATCTTTCCACTGCTATTTCTCGTATCTCTGATAGTATTGATATCTATTGTATCATTCTATTGTATCATCATTGTATCTGAACATTGTATCAAATGTTGTATATCATTGATATTATCTCATTTCTTCCGCTGTGTTGTACTTAATGTGTTATATGCTCCGGCATGAGTCAATTTCGACGTTTGGATCTGCGGCATTCAAGTACAAGTGCAGTACGGGTGTCGATTTTTGAACGCTGAAATTTGGAATGTGACATCTTGGTATCAGAGCTGAAGGTTAAAACTTTAGCTCAGGAGTATAACACATTAGGTAACTCATTAGAGATAGGGTGAAGTATACCCTAGAATGAGTATCCCTAAGATATCCGTCTGTATGCCTCAGTAAATTCTCTTACTATCCACTGATAGTGAGTATGATTGTAAGAAGAGGACGCGATAGGGGACAGGAAAGTACCATTGTGAATGGTCAATACCCTGCAACAACGGAAATAATCTTTCTCTATCAATCTCCTTTGATTCAATTTCAATTCCTTGATTGCTTCGTGGCAGCTCGAGGAAGAAGCTTCGGTGTAATGGTGGCCCTTACGAATCGTGTAGATAAGTTTTTATTTCGTATTCTCTTTGTTAAATTTCTATCAGCTTTTCGTTTTTAACTTCAATGAATTTGAAATTCTATTTGAAATAAATTGGTAAATTAAATATAAAGTTGAATATGAAGATTTGTATCGATAAAATGATTTCGATTAACACCAAATTTGAAATTCTATTGTAATTTCTTGTGAATATCAAAGTCTGAAGAGGGACAAATTATATATACTTTGGGTATTCCAACTTGAGTTTGGAATCCATATCTAGTGTTTGAGAATTATGGAAGATTAAATCCATTTATCTATTGTTTGGGTCTCGATATATTCTACGATCGGTTAGTTGTCCTTCGGACTAACCAGTGCCTTACATGTTTCGTAGATTTAATGACCCGAGTATCCTATGTAATATTGAATAAGTTTGTTCTCATATTGGTGATATTCTGATATGGTAAGCCAAATACAGAATAGATATCCAGTTTGACATGGAAAACTGTTTCTCTATCTTTGTGTATCTATCTTTGTTGTTTCTCTGGCTGTAAATTTCGAGAACGAAATTTTATTTAAGGGGGGAATCTATAACGATCCCAATTTTGAATTTAATTTAAATTAATAGTTAATGTAAATTTTGGAATAAATTTTGGAATAAATTTGAATTTGAAATATATTTGTATACGTATATATGAGTAAATTTGAATTTGACTTTAGAATTTGAATATTGAATTTGTATTTGAATTTAAAATTTAAATAAATGACTTAGAAAAATGATTTGGGTTTAAAAATATTATTTATAAAAATTAATTTATGGGTAGTTAGTTTTAAAAGCATAAAGATATATAAGTGATTCTTGGGTGTACAACATAAGTTAAAACTGAAAAAAAGGGATATAGCAAACTTTATAGAAGGCTTAGGGTAGAAAGCAAACCTGTAACTTGATAGTTAAACTATAGCAATATGTATATGAAAGGAAATGAGATAATGCATGTAAACAGAAATGGAAACATAAGTACTTAATACTATCATATCGGCCTCCAATTGAGAGAAAAAAAATCATTAGTCAAACAAAGAAGAGAAACAAATTAAACCAGTAAACACCTCCCTTGTGCGAACACCTTTCTCTCTATATATTTACATCTACTCTTTGTCTAGTTCGTTCAGTGAAACCTTAGCATTCCAGGAAATATAAACACCACTATTTTTCTTACAAAACTTAAATTCAATTCAACAAAAGCAAGCAACAGGGTAAAGGCAGATCAACTACAGGTTTTCAACACAAAAGAGCTCTCTGTTCAATCTTGTTTTCAGGTGAGTAAACATACTACTTTTAAATTTTAAATCTGGGTATTTGATTCATGAAAACTCTGTGCTTTGTTGTGCAGTTTAAACAAGTAGTTCTGTATATTTTCTGTGCACTGGGAATTTTTATATGGCATGTTCTTCTATATTTTTGGTTACAGAGCTAAGAAAAAGTAGAATTTTTTTTACTTCTTCATACAAAATGTTATGAGCTTAGGATTTTAAACAAAATAAGTTGTTTAAACTTAAATCATAGCCTTGAATTTTGTTTTGAAGCTTGACAGTGGAATTTGGATTCTGTACATTCAATTTTACAATAAAAAGAAATTTTGATGATGAATTTGAATATTTTAATTTTTTGATTTGATTTTGTAACTTGAATGAACATTCAAAAATAAGATTTTTAAAACAAAAATAGTGATTTTTAGTTAAGTGGGTAGAGTGCAGTTTGCAGTGGAATCAAAATCATACTTTGATCAATTTTCGAGGATTGAAGAATTTTTAGATGATAAAAATTTGTATAAAGCTTACTTGATCCTTGTTGTTTCTAGGAAAAATGTTAAAAAAATTATCTATTGTAAGAATTGTTGGGTCGAGACGAATTTAGGGTTTTTGGTTCAAGTTTGCAGTGGTCTGTAAATGAGGTGATCTCGTCACCATGGGTTGATCGAGTTGCACGAGCTTCTACAGGATGGTAGAGGGGGGTATCGGCGAGGTGTGGGAGGTGTTGTGTCACCATTGATGATCGGTGTGAGTGGGTCGAGGCGTTTATGTTCGGTGTGATCGAGTTGCAGTTTCGAACGAAAGGGGTAAATTTCGATTTCAAGTTTTTCGCGACAAATCGTGTTTTGCTTTCGAGTGTAATATAGTTTTACGACTTGCTGGAGATGGCGCAATTTGCCAGAACACTGGCGAAGTGCCGTGCACGTGCACGGCAACGAATGGTGTCAGCAAACTTCGAGTGATGATCGACGCGAGTGATACTCGAGGAAGACGATGCGTTGCTTTGGGTTGGTGCGCAGGCTTGGAAACAGTTTATTAAGTTCAAAACTTAATTAGAAAAAAGAAATAAGTGGAAGAAGGAAGTTCGTGAGGAAGAGAGAAGGCTTCGGGTAAAATGAAGGGGAAACTCGAGTTGTTACTCGAGTAAACAGAAATATTGCTCGGGTTTGATTCCCAAACCTGCAGCAAAATGAAAAAAACGAGTTTAGCAAATTTTTCTTTAAAACAATTTTAAGTATTGTAGACTTAATTAATGTTTGACAATGTTAAGTTAAGCCTTTATTACAAGTTTTAATTATTTTAGTTTAGAATGTTTTAAAATCCAATTAATACTTTAATTTAAGTAGTTAATTTAAGATAAGTGTTAAAGTTAATTAACATTAAAGTTTTCAAATTAGTAATAATTTGTTTTTAAAGTTTAAAGAAGATTTTAAAATGTTAATTAAGATAAATTATTAATTAATTGTTTAAAAAGAGTAATTACGAATGGTTAATTAATTTATAATTGTAATTAATTAAGTAATTAGGGGTTTATCAATTTGTAATTAAAGATTGGTAAATTAATAATTAAGCGTCTAATTTATTTGTAATTAATAATTGTTAATGATAACTAATTAAAAAATATGTTTAATTAAAGATTTTTAATGATAGTTAGTGATAATGAAAGGATAATTACTTATGGGTGTTTGGATAATTAAGGATAATCAATTTCATGATTAAGGTTAATTAATTACGTAATTAAGGTCAATTAAGTATTGATTTCAAAGTAATTAATTAATTAAAGTTGATTAAGTGATTAGGGATAATCACTTATTGTAATTAATTAAGAATAATTAATTAAATGGTGATTAATTAAGGGTTGATTAATTTATTAATGAATTAATTAAGGGAAATTATAAAGGATAATTGAATAATTAAAGGGTAATTATTTAATAATTAAAAGTTGATTAATTTATGATTAAAGGACAATTAATCAAATGATTTGAAATTAATTAATGTTAATTAACCATGATTGATGACGTATCTGATTTAAATTAATCAGATAATTAATTGAGCTTACATATGGATGTTTGAATTCTATTGATTGTCAAACTGTTTGATATTTCTGTCATGTAATGCTTTGTGCTATGAATTGTCACAGTGATCTGTGATGAAGGTAATTTATTTATCTGTGATAAATTTATATTATTTATCCGTGAACCTGTGAATGAACGATAAGCGTTATAGATTATACCGCTTATCAATATCGATGTGCTTAAATATGTGATGTGATGATTTATGATGTTGCACTATTGTGTAAAACCCCTGGACTACACCATACACACACAAATATGGATTTCACGAGGAAATTGGTTAAGTCACAGATTTTTAATAATTGAATTCTTGAATCCAAAATAGTTTTGGAATTGGAATTGAAAGCTTTTGAAAATGAGTTTCAAAAATAAAAGTTATTTAAATATTTTGATTTAAATTTGAATTCAATATTTGAAATTGAATTCAATGATTTGGAAATTATGGTCTAAAAAGATTATACAAGTTGTAAAGGTGTTAATATGGGTTTTTAACCATCTAAGAAGTATGGTTTTGGAAATTTAAATTTAAACCCAAGCTTTATACTTGAATAGCTTTAACTTATGTAAATGTAATTAGTGTTTCCCAAAATGAAAACCACTTGTTTTCAATTAATAATAGTTTTCATAAAAAGAAATGATTTCCAATTTGTGTCGAAAGATTTCAAGTTTGAAATGAAATTGTAAATGGTTTTAAAAAAAACTATGAATTAACCTTTGTGAAAGATTATTAACCCTTGTTTTGGAAACAAAGAGTGTTTTAAATGGAATATCTTCCACATAAAAGATTTGAATTGGAAATGGTTTGAAAGTTATAAATTAAATCTTTAATTTAAGATTGGATAAGTTAATCCAATTTGAAATGAAATTGTTTTAAAAAGCCATAAATAAATCTTTGTGAAAGATTGGTAGACTTTGTGAAATAAATCTTTTTATTTAAAAAGATTTGAAATGGTAATTTGTTTAAACCATTTAAAAAGAAAGTTTTGGGTTTTACGTTGTGACTTAACTGAAATGTTATATCCATATGTTTTTAAAATATTGCGCTCATTATTCGGTTTAGCCGGGAGAGGACCTTGTGTCATATAACCCATTCTGAATAATGATACGTCGTTATGGATAGCATTTGAAGACCGGTGGTGAAGATCGGGTATTTTCGAGAACGAAAGGATAACCCGTCGATTGTCTCTGCACTGAGTCGCACCGGTATAGAGATTCCCTAAGTGATGGGAAGTCCGATCGGGATTGTGAATACCCGGATTTGCAAGGGCTTCTTCGGAAGTGCCTTCAGTTCTGTTGAACCCAGAATAGACTTGTATGGATGTGTGTCTGACATTACACTTTGAGATGTAAAACCAGTTTCTATCAAATACATTTCTGTTTGGTGGCGGATATTTATTCTCTTAGCTTAACCCCTTCTCTGAGACGTACGAGCTCAGAGGTTATGTAGTTAATGGTTACTAGTGATACATTCCCAATTTGGTAATGTGGCATACGAAGTGATGCCGATCATTTGTTGATCAAAGAATGACTTTGTGAAAAAGTGTAGCTTTGTGGACGAGACCTCATCGAGCCTCACAAACTGGTAATGGTAGAAACAGGAAAGATGCGGCAAGGTTTCAGGGGTGGCTCCCCTAGGGTATGACCATTCCTTTTGGAAAAGGGTGGTATCATGGTATGGTGCCCAGATACTTACTCATGTGGACACTGTAGTATATTTATTACTGTGTGATATTGTTGGTGTAGAGGATCCTCGGATAAAGGTCGCAAAGGACTAGGGGTGGCATATCTTAGGTTTTACTTCCCGGGAAGGGGGTAACCGGCCTTGTGTTGGCAGTGATCCAGGTAGGTTCTCGGGGCGTCCCTCCAGAGGCATTCCCATGTGGCAATAGGAAGTACCTTAGCCTGACCATTTGTTGGAAATCCAATCAAACAATACGAGCCCTTTACGATTGCAATTGTATAACCTGCCACCTCAGGTGGTAGCTATAGTAGGCATTGTATAATGGTACCTATGCTGGCTAAGATTAATAATATACTTTCGAAATGTTTTCCACTATGCACTAGTAATAATATCAAAGAGTTTTCTCGTAGTAAGCATATTTAACTATCATAAGGAGAAATCTCCCACAAATGTGCGATTGCATTGTGTGTGTGCTGGGAGGCCTTATGGTAGTTTCATTTTCCAAAGGCATTGCGGATTTCAATCTAAATTCTTTTGTTTGTTTTAAAGATAAAAACTATTTTCGTTTTCTCATACCAGTTCCACGACTGACCTGAAGTTTATTGTTCCTTTTCTAAACTCTAGATGCCCACTATTTTCCACATAGACAGTCTAGAGTTGGGTTTTCCAGATAGTCGAATAATAGGAATTGATTCGATAGCCTTCGAAGCTCTTTGGATTTGTGGATCGCCTTTGCTACGCTTCAGCATTCACGGCTGACCTTGCTTGTCTTTGTGCGACTTGATGGGAGTTCTGGCTAGCTTTGGATTGGAGATGGAGTTCTTGGAATTTGGCATTGAAGACATTATCTTTCGCTGCTATTTCTTGTATCTCTGATAGTATTGATATCTATTGTATCATTCTATTGTGTCATCATTGTATCTGAACATTGTATCAAATGTTGTATATCATTGATATTATCTCATTTCTTCCGCTGTGTTGTACTTAATGTGTTATAAGCTCCGACACGAGTCAAATTTCAACGATTGGATCTGCGACATTCAAGTACAAGTGGAGTACGGGTGTCGATTTTTGAACGCTGAAATTTGGAACGTGACAGTGATGGACCATGTACCTGTACTCATTTACTCAAGAGCGTGCACCTGAATATGAGTATGAATATATGTGTGCATGTTTATTATATATCCAATACCTAAGGACTAGAATCAAAAGGAAATCAATTTCAAACCTAAGATATCCATAGATGGAATTAGTTTAAAATCATTAAACATGGAATGACGGATCACGAGAATACATTCTTGATTTATAATCCTTGATGTTGGAAGGGCATCGCAACGGATGACAATGGACATAACATTTCATAGCAACAATTTTCAAGAAGGATAATGTTTATTCGAAACACAGAGTTGAGTCCATTGCAACAACTCTAAATTGTCTCCATTCAAAGGACATCACGTTTGAAACGAGATGTACTTTGGAGGGTAGTGTAATTTAACCTTTTAACCAAGCCATATTCGGACAGATTGGATGGATCAAACTTGGAGTTATTAATGCAGGAAGCTCAGCGAGATAGCCCAAAAGTCCAGAAATTAGACACAAGAAATTAGACACAAACAAAGTCCTAAGGCTGATGCCAGAACAACCCAAGGCTAAAGCAACATGGGTCCATCCATATTATGGGTCGGTAGTGACCCCTACCCAAAGGTCGGTACCGACATCTATTTCCTCCATTAGGGGACCCATTTTCTGCCTACTAGTCCTACTTGATGTCAATAGCTGTTTTCCAATATCATTTTATTGATCCAATGCAATTTCTCCATTAATCTCTTGGAATACTTGAAGCTGAAACTCTGATCTTCAACAACTCCATCATTTGGATCCAGAAGTAAGCTAATATTGGTGCAAACAACTATGGAATCACGAAGCTAACAACAAGATAAGCCAAGATAAAGAGTTGTAGATAGCGTTATTGGCCATCGTCTGGGTCGGTACTTATCTCTAACCTTGGAATTGTATCGACCTATAAAAACTCATGTGTTGGCACCTACTTTCTTAAGAGAATTGATCTATATAACAGATAACAGTTTAGAGATATTTTAGGCCTCTACCTCTATAAATAGGAAGGTATGCTCATTTTTCATGATCTTTTAGCTCTAGTTATTCTTTATTCTATATCCTTGATTCTAAAAATCGAAGTGTTGGGGTTGTACCAACCTTTAAAAACTTCTGCATCTAAGTCAGATATAAATAATAAAATCTTGAAGTGGACGCAGGCCTTGCTTTGCCAAACTACTATAAACAATCATGTCTTCTTTATTTCTCATTTTCATTTACATTTCTTCATGTTTTATTCTCTACATAAACTTCTGAGTGTTTGTGCCATTTTTGGTTCAAATACATATGTTTTAAATTCGTTGAACATTCATGTTAAGTAGGTAATTCGATGTTATTATACCGACTAATAAGCGTTACTACCTTAGGGTTTTCTAAGCAAAGTAGGCTCTAGGTGTAAGTTTGGATACCGATGTCCTACTCTTCCTCCCTGCTTACCTACCCATATGGTTAAAGATGTCAGAAAGGTTGACTCTATTATAGGACCTAGATTTATTTTAGGCCTTCATCGGATGTTTTATATATGCTCTTAGGATGCAGTAGAGTATTACATGAGCAATAACTTGAAGTAAGTTCATATGAAATGTTTTATCGATAAAGATATGTCTTTACAAATTTTTTACAAACTTGACTTATGATTTTATGAAATGTTTCATAAATGATTTTAGTATTAAATGATATAGTATTATGTAAATGAATGTGATATAAAAAGTAATTGGAGTAATTAAGAACTAATTGGAGTAGTTAAGAAACCATTAGGACAAAATATATAAGTTTATGTAGTTTGTTTTATTTGCATAGCTATCCTTGATCCATGGTTCGAGTACATGATTTCTAGGTGATTTACACTGATTTGAACGTGGATTTTTATAGCAACCCTGAAATTCGAATACATCGTCTTCGAAAATCGAAACGTTTTGAAATATAATAATGTTTTATAAATGCGATTTTATAACCTTTTTAAACATCATTTAATTAAAAAAATAATGATAGGAAACTTGTTTTGAAATTTTTTTACAAAATTATATTCTTCGAAGAAAAATTGATAATGTGACCAAAAGTCAAGTTATCGGCAAACAACATTTTGATCGCTATAAGTTGTTCGAACTTTGTGAACTTATTCAATCACCAAATAAACACATTAGCAACTAATTAACACACCTCTTTATAAACTAAATAGAACATTCTAGAAGCTTCCAAGTGAATATGGGATATTTTTAATGTTAAGGGTATAAGAGTATTCTGCTAAAGGAAGTGATGTAAAGAGAAGTGACGGGACAACTGGAGGGGTGAGTCTTCCATGACATGAAAGGAGGGTGAGAACAAGCTTAATGAGCACCGTTTGAAGCCTATATAAGGAGCGACATACCTTGATAATAAATCACAAATTCATAAAGATACAACCTTTCTTCCATGTCTTCTTCTTCTCAAAATTTCTAAAGAAAATTATTGCAAACTCATCCAAATCAACTCAAATTTCGAGTGGAACCTTGGGACAACATTACAACAACTCCTAGCTAGTTAGATTTTGAAGAAGTGAAGCCATTATCCTTTTATCCAAGAAGTCCACGAGCCATTTGTAGGAGGTGGAGACAAAAGGCAAGTGCAAATGTAAGAAGGAATAAAGGAAAAGTGGTTGCGAGGTGGAGATTGGACTTTTTTAGCTTGGGATTACTTGTTTATTTAGTGGAAGGTGAAATAACTCACCACTTTGAATGAAAATATAACCTATGTATGTTTTTGTTTGATTGTGTTTAAGTTGTAGAATAGATATTGACATAAGGTTGAATATTGGTTTTGATTCTTGATTTGAAAGAAAATGGCATGTGTAATCCATTTGAACGGACTCTAATGGACTTGTAGCAAGGCCTTGAAGAAAAGAACATTGGTTGTAGATTGAATTTTGTTTAGATTGGGCTCGAATTTGATAATGCACTTATACCAATAGTCACTGTGGATGCATATTGGAATTGCCATGTTTTTGGCAATTTTTATTGAACTTTTAGAGAGATCCTTAGGGGCTTCTTGCCATATTTATTATGTTTTATATGCATGCTTGGTTCCGTATAAATTTTGGATAGAAATATTAGATAACATTTTGAAAAGTGTCCAAACCTACACGTGTGCAAAACTGCCTCGTTTAGCCTTGATTTTTGGACTTTAAAGGTTTGAAAAGATATTTAAATTTATGCATTTTGTTTCATTCTTTTGATAAGTATTTACTAACTGAGTATTTAAAAAGTGGTTTGACATATTTATGAACTTTTAAGAATTTATTGTGAATTTGTGAAGAAGAGGTTTTACTTTAAAAATTAGGAAAGCAAGTTTTTTCAAGTTTAAAAGATTTTGTAAACTTGTTATATTCAAGTAATATTTTGTGTAATTGTTTTAAATCTATTATAAGTATTTTAAAAGTAGTTTTAAGTATGTTTAATTTTTATAAGATTTGTTTATTATCTTATTAAAGTATACGAATTTATGTAAATTATCATTTAAAGTGTTTTATTAAATATCTAGTTTTAAAAATAAAATTATTATACATGTGTATATCATCACTAAGAGGTTTTAAATGTAAAACCAAAGGTTTAGAAGGGTTAGGAATTGCTAATGGACAAATGGTTAATTGTTTAATTACTTGTTTGAAAAGTAATTAACTATGCTTAACACAACTAAGTAGACTTTTTTTGTGAGAGTTAAGATTGATGTTTAAGTAGGCATATGAGAAGTTGACCTCTAACTAGCGGACTTCACTCTTGACCGAGGAATAACTAAGTCAGGAATGTTAGAAACTAGTCAGTCGGCTTGATTTCTTACTTTTTTATGGAAATCATTGATGCTTAATTAACAGTAAAAACTAATGAAGTAGACTTATAAATTTGTGAGTTCAAGAATGAAGGGTCAAGATAAGGCTTTGATATGCAACTAGTGCTCTAACCTACCTGGCTTCATGCTTGGATGAGGAATAGTTAAGTTGGAATGTCGAAAATGAGTTAAGTATATGAATATTGATTTGTATAAGTAGTTGTTTTGTGTAGAAAATCGATTAGTCGATTATCGAACTTGACCTAATATTAACTTAGGAAGTATCTCAAAGCTTCACGATTTCTTACCAATAAGAACACCCGGGAGGAGCATTGGTACGAAATGTCTCTAGCTTTTGCTTACTTCTAAAAAAATCATAATTGAGTTTACTAGAAATTCATCGAATTTGTTTTGAAGAGACCGGAATTGGTGTGCATTTTGTTATTGAACAACATTTCAAAACTAGTACACAAGTTCTATGTTTTAGGAGCGGTTGTAAAGGGAAATGTATAGAGTTAGACTGTCTATCCTAAGGTTAATTTCAAGGGAGAAGTCAGCATTAACATTTTAAAAGATGCTGTTATGTTGGACTATCTATCTTAAGGAGTAATCCAAGAGAGTACTTCGTTAGCATTCATCAAAGGACCCATGCAGGAATCTATGTAGAGATTCAAGATTTATTCAAGATGTTCGAATCGATGTAGTGATTCACGATCTATTCAAGATGAGGGAATCCACTTGGGGATTCATGTTCTGTTCGAGTGTTGAAGACTTAAGTGACATCAGAAGTGATAGAAACCAGATTAGAATGCATACCCTAGGGTTTAGTTGACCCATGTTACAATATTATCATCTCCATATCTTGAGATATTTATCGATGTTGGTTGGCGGGAGTTGATATTTGGTTCACATTGTTCATGTTTATATTTGGACAATGGGCTGCTTCATTTACCTTAATGGTATATTTTATATACAGACACACAACACTCAAAAGGTACTTTCTAACTCTTGTGCGTAGAATTCGGATTCGGCTTCACCAAAGAGATCTTTGTGGAAAAATCCAAGATTTAAACGTACCTCGGAGGTTTTGAATGTAACCTAAATATGTTATGGTGTGGCCAACATAAGCATCAGAGCTATTTGATATGATATATATTTTATACCCTAGACATTATCTATCATATCACTATATAAAACCTAATGAATGGTTGCTTGTTTTGAGAGGAAAACTGTTATGGCAATCTGTACGGTCTCAATGGTTACTATTACTTGTTACATATTCCTTGAGTTTCTCACGCTGGTTTTCTAGAATGATATGGCTATTATTTTCTTATAATGCTTAGGTCTGCTTCGTTTATATTTCCAGATTTAGCTATAGATGCTTTGGAGCTTATAGAGAAGAGCTGGACGATTACCTAATGTAGTATTCTTACTTCACTGCATTTTTGAATTGTTTATATATCAGCCTTATGAGGACATGTCCAAGATGATGATAGTACTTAGGTTTTGTAATTCTGAAATTTTTATATGTAGAGTAATCCTTTGTATTATTTATTTTCGATATTATACATTATCGTTCCACTATGAGATTCTAATGCTGAATTCTTTTTTCTTGTTATATTCTTCGTTTTCTTTTATTTTACCCTAACTTTCTGTCTTTCCTGTACTTAGGCGTTTAGTACATGAATACCATGAATGTGTTTAGTGTCGACATTCGAGGGTTGAAGAGTCGGGTCGTTACATTTGGCATTAGAGCGCAAGGTTGAGCAAACACCTTATCTTTAACTGGTATAGCTAATTAGAGATAGGGTAAGTGACACTCTAGAATGATTCAAGTGTATTATATATATAAGAACATATTTGATTTTGAAAAATACACTTTCAAAATTATTCCTTAGGTATATCTCCTTCTTAATAATACTTTCGCTGAAATTAGTCTATCCATCCTTATCCTAAGAGAAGTTTTTATTTGATAAGGTAGTAAGAACTATGGATAGTAAGGCTTTTAATGATGAGGGAGATGTAGTAGAAGAAGTGGTGCATGATTGACAGTAGAAAGACTTTGCTTCGATATGGCACGAGTTTGAGGTGTTATGAAGAAAGATGTTCAATGGCAACGAGACTATCATCAAAGTCTAGGCTTGGATTAGTTTGTGTGACATGGTATGTAGAAAATGACTAATCATATCTAGGAACATTCAAGCATATTATATGAATGAATTTTTTGTTCGAGGGTTCGATTCCGAAGCCGTCTGTATCGGCTCCAATTAGAAATAAATAGCATAAACTTAAACAATCAGAGAATAGGTCCAACCTCATTAACTATAAGTGTAGGTAGGAGGGACACTTTCTAGCTAGGTATAGGTCAGGAAAAGTAAGGCAAGTGGCTAAATCATTGATAGTGAGAGCACCAATCGATGTGGTTCAATAGCTTGAGGCAAAGTTTGCAATGAAAGGTTGTTACGGTTGCCATTAGCCTAGCCATTTTGTTAGAGATTGTTCCATGCTCCAGATAAGGGAGCAGCCTAGGATCTTTGCTATTTCTTCATCATCTTCTATTTCTTAAATGAGAAGGGGAAGCAGATTCTTAAGGGTATACTATCTGTTATGGATTTCCTATTCATTTTTGTTTGAATCTAGTGCTTCTTATAGATTAATATCCCATAACTTTGATGACTGTTTAAATCATGCTCGAACAGTTTAGGAACATGGACTATTGTTTGTTGATTATTGATTTGTGCTCAACCAATTTATGAGCTATTTAACCTTCTACATCATGGGTTGGGTAGACAACAATTATGAGTACATTGAAACGGAGACTTTGTGAATTGGGTTTCATGAGTTGATTATAAGGTGTTCGATGATAGTGTTAAGTTAGAAATTAAATTTAGTAAAAGATGTTTATTATAATCTAAAGAAAGAAAGAATATTTTAGAAATATACATTATTGTGACGACCCAAAATTTCTGGATATTTGAAATTTAAATACTTTATTGATTTTAAATATTTGAAAGTTAGTTTAACTTGAATTTGAAAGATCATTATCTATTTGGCAATTAAACTGTTAAATTTAATAATTTGCAATTGGTTAAAATTTGTTGAATCTGGGAGTTCCATGCTTGTTAAAAATATTGTAAAGCCTTAGAAAATTCATATTGATATACTGAAGGTAATAGAACTTTTAAAATTGGATTTGGGTGTGTTTTGTTACGTTTTGAAATTTATATCGTTTAATCGATATTTAAATAGCCTTCCGAGGCATAGTCTCGGAATTCGACGAAACTAGTTCCATTGGATCTATAATAGTGTATTATTATCGGATTTTAATTTTCATGGTGTCTGGATTGATCGTTTGGCCATACGGTGGATAATCGTGCTAAAATCTATATCGAAAATTTAATATAATATATGTGTTCAAAAAGCTATCTTCTCCATACGATCGATTTAGGCCCCAAAACCTTTTCTATTGCATTCAGAATAAGGGTTTAACATTATAAACGCCTAGCGGCACGCCTCGATAGGAGGTCGAGATTGTGAGTTGCGTAATTGTAACGATTTGAATTTGAATTTAAATTAAGTTTATATATATATATATATATATATTCATAAAAAAGACAAAGTAAACACGTGTCCTTTGCCTTTTCAATTTTGCACACAGGTGTTTTCCCTTTTTTGATTCAAAAGGGCACGTATCAGTTTCTTCTAAAAATAAGATATCAAAACCATTAAAAAAGGGGAAAGGGATCTGTTTTCGTCCAAAATCCAATTCGAAGAACCGTTATTCTTCTTTCCTCATTCTATCGAAATTTCTCTGTATATGATAAATAAGAAATAGAGGGGAACCTAGAGTGATCTCGAATCAACCTCTGATAGTCGATTCGACAAGTACGGCTAGGTGTGGATCGTGTTTGTGTGACGCTGGGAGGCGGGTCGGCACTCGAATCGCAACGAAGAAGGCTGATGTGGGGTTTTAGTTTGTGTTGGTGATGGCTTCGAGGGCGAGCTGGGAAAAGTTCGTTTCAACTAGGGTTTCGCGAGTTAGAGCTGGCCGCGTCCTGAAAGAAGAAAATCAGCGAGATGATCGTATCTAGCAAGCTCGAAGGCAATCAGAGTAATTTCCAAAGCTAGGCGCAAAAGTATTAGAGCGATGTCGAGTGCGGCTTTGAGCAGTAGGGGTCGCGTTTGATGATGGAGCATGTCGGAGTGAGCTGAGCATGGTCGAAGTCAGTATAGCCTGATTTTGTGCAAGGCAGATGATTTGATTTTTGAAATTTTAGTTTTGTTAATTTTTAAAAAACAGTAAGGTTGAACACAGAAGCTTTTAATAGTCAGGGGTTATTATTTACAAATTAATTTAGGAGAAATAGGATTTTAAATGTTTAAAGCTTATATAGATTTTTTTTCTTGTAAGTATATAAAATTTCAAAATAAATTTTAATTTTCATGTTGTTTTAAAATTAATGGAGTTGGTGAATACGTGTTAAATTAACTTATTTAGTTATTTTAATTACTAAGATAATTTATTAATGGAATTTAGTTAAATTAAATTTATTAGTTTAAAACCAATTGTTTAGTTTAAATTAAATTGTTGGTTAATTTAATTTAATAAATGATAAATCATTGTAGATTATCTCAAATATTACTAAGTCATGTAATGCTATACAAGGTCTAATACGGTGAGGAAAACAAGCCGGGTTGGATTGGATTGCAAACAAGATCAAAGGTGAGTTAATCTCACTCATCTGGGTTTTATTTAAATTTAAATAGTTGAATTTAAAATTTTAGTTGAATGAATGAATTGATTGGATGTGGTATATTATATATATATATACACTGGAGTGATTGATTTCCCGCATTATATAGCGGATGAGACCCTATGCGCCACATCATAGCGGATGAGATAATATGATCCCATATGCGGCAATATTCCACCTTGAAGTGGAATTAGTATTATTATATTGTGCTAACATCTGTGGATGTAGGGAAAAACAGGTTGGAGGGATCCAACTGGATTCCTCGAAATGTTTGAATTTATTTTATATATTCAGCGATATTGTTACGTGATGATCCGAATTATATTAATCATATTCGGAATTGGAATTTATTGAATACTCTGGCTTGGTTAAATATGTATATTGGAATCTTGAGAATTGATACACGCACACACACATGATGTTTGGATTTTTAAAGTAAATAAAAAGGTAATTTTAAATAAAATAATTATAAGGAATTTGGATAATTAAATGATTTGGAAGAATAAAAGTTGATTTTAAAATTTTAAATAAATAAATTCGGAGTGTGGGAAGTATATTTTGAATAAAGAGGAATAAATAAATTTCTAGACTTAATGATATTATTTAAAGGAATAAAGAAATTATTTTCAAATTTAAATCTTAAATTTGGAAAAGATAAAGAAGAAATTTGGAAAAAGTATGAAATTTGTATTCAGCTTAAATAAGATTTTGAATCATAATAAAGAAGTTAAATATAAAATTAATGAGTTTTGAAATGAAATTGGATAAGTAAAGAAGTTTATTTTAAATGGATTAAATTTTTAAAATCAAACTGAAAATTGATTTAAGTAATTGAAATTGGAATTTTAAAGGAAGATAAGACTATGAAATTTATAAACTGGGTTTATAAAGTGAAATGGATGTCAGTGGATATTCAGGAGTATAAATTCACGGTAGGGATTTATAAAGGAATGAGTAATTTGTTTTAAAAATAAATAGTGGCTTATTTTTAAAGGTACGGAGATGGAAAGTATATTTCCCTGGAAAGCTAAGTATATTTTAAAGGAGACTTTAAAGGCTTTAAAAATTTATTTAAAGAAATATTTTAGAAAATTTATTATTTTTAAATGTTTTAAATTTTAAAGTAAATATTTTTCAAATTTATTTTAGTAGTAATTATTTAAAGGTAAATTGGTATTATTTTTTAAAAAGATAATTATTAATATTTATTATTTTATAAAGTAATTTTATTTTAAAGATAGTTTGTTAAAGTTTTATTTGAAACTTGTATAGAATTTCGTAACTCTTATTTTATGAAATTTAGTTTGGCTTAACTTTATAAAAAAAATTAGTTTTTATATTTTATAAGGTAGTTTTATTTTAAATATTTTTAAAGCATATATTTTTGAATAAGGTGTTTAAGTAATTTTAATTTAAATATTTTAAAGTATGTTTTAGAACAAAATAATTTAAATTATTTTTAAAATCTTAAGTATTTAGGACTTGGTGGTTTTCAGTGGAATAAAACAATTGGGTGGAAATTTATTTCCACGAGAGAGAGAAAAGTGATTTGAAAACTATTTTTTTCAAAGGATTGAAATGTAGGAAAATATCTTGCGAAGTTATTTTGGAAATAAATAATTTGGGGAAATTATTAATGTCTGATGATTGTTTGTGAATGTTATTTGATAGTTAAATAACCGACTATCAATTTTGGCCAATGTGCTGAACGTTTCGAAGAGACCGGGCTCGGGATTAATTTCCCAAAAACCACTTTGATCCCGTTTGAACGTTTTCATGTGGAAGACAAGAGTCGATAGTCGAAGATGGAGCAGTGAAATGCAAGGGCTAATTGCTACTAATCCTTAGGGTGATTCCAAAATGGATGTAGTAGGAGTAGTGCCTTCGGTTTCGTTCGAACCCTGTACGGATTTGTACGGACGAATGCTTTTAGAAAATCGTCAGGTGGACGATGAGAATTCTAAGTGATTGTGTGCTAAAAAGCTAAAGCATAGTCTCAGGCCTTTTCAACCGGGAATGGCTAACATAGCGGAGGTGCACACAAGGCTAAGTGGCTAGCAACCAATTAGGGTAAGGTCACCCCTGTCTAGATGTCCCTTTATATATTCGGCTGTGTGGCGGTTGCTGACCCCAACCATGGGCTGAACTTATTCAAACTATCCAGTAAGGGGTAGCTCCGGTCTTGTGATGCAGAGGATCAAGGTGGATCCTCGGTACGGTGATCTAGACCATGTACTATGATGGACAGTACCCCAGTAACCCTAACATTGATGGAAATCCATTCTCCCTACGTGCCTTTATGGTTTTTTTGTAGAACCCACTTTGTGGATAGTAGCTGGAATTTAATAATGTAACAATTTCGGCTATTTAAATAAGTATTTGTATATAGACACTACTATAATATTAAAGGATTTTACGAGAAATGTTTTGGTTATCGCAAAGTAAAAAACCGGCATGTTTATTTGTGGCGTGATCTTAGATTTCAAATGATTTTGAAAACTTTAATAATCCAATTGAGTGCATTTGCTCACGCGGGTTTTCCAGACTGACTCGGGTATTATTTAACTATAATGCTCGGGTATGACCGAGTATTATAGAGTACAGGAAAGGATGCCGTGAAGCTCAGGAGACGAGCTAGATGGAGAGACGTAGCATACATACTTGATGTATAATTCCACTGTGTTGTAAGTTGTATTGTCAGTTTGGTAAGGACAAGTTAATATAACTGTCCAGTTGTGTGTTATATATGTTGTTGATCTCTTATGTTGTACTCTGATGATTGTATGCATAAACAGATATAGTTTCTTTTGTGTAAAGATCAGTTATTATCTATTATATTTTATTCCGCAGCGATGGTAAGATTCTGTTATGTTGTTTTCTCTTCTTCTACCTCCCTCTTCTTTTAACCCAAATGGTTTGATTTTTTGGCGTCGAAAATCGGGTCGTTACATTTTGGTATTAGAGCCAGGTTATGCGAGAACCTTGGCTCTGGTGGGGATTACTCATAAAAATAGAGTCCATAAGTACTCTAGAATGAGTTTGAGTGTGATAATATATATGAGCGCGTATTTGTTAGTGAATATAATTTTTTTATATTGTGTTGACTTATCGGTTGAGTGTTTATGGATTCTGCTCGATATATGGGACACCATGTCATCGATAGGGGTTTCTAAACTCTTAAACAAGATAAACCGACACAGTATTATTTTAAAATAGGGTAAATGAAATAATTTTACCCAAATTATTTTTGTATATAGAGGAAATAATGTTCTGTAAAATAATTACAGTTATATATGGTTGCTTGGTTGTTAGGAGATGATAATATTATATTATCATCATTGTTAAGTGAAAGTTGATAAAGGATTAGAATTATAACCAAAGTTTAAGGAATAAATTTATATGACAAAATGGGATTTGTAAATGTGAATTACAAAGGTGATTTATAATTGAAATATTATAAAATTCCAGAGTAATGTTTCAATATGAATTGGCAGGATTGAAATTTGGAATTTGGAGGAAAAAATTAAATTTCTTTTGAGTTTGAAAATGATTTTTCAAAAGTTTTGGAGGAATAACAGTGATATTATTTGGGAAACATTTTTGAATTGGATTTGAAAATCTGGTGAGGTTTGGAATTAAAATATTGGAAAGAATAAAAGCATTGAACTCACTATGGTCGCTGGAAAATAACTTCGGTGATGAGTGCAGCATCATCGATGTTCATTTTCGAGTTTCCAAAAGATCAATTGCTGCCAAATTGTTTTAAATTGGGGTTGTTTGCAAAACTGGGTTAGGTTTCGAAATTTAAAGGATAATTTGATATGTAATTGAATTATGAATGATTTTGAAATATTGAAGTTTTGGTTTGGTAAAATCGTTTTGATTTTTAAACACAAAGGAATATTGGATATACTAAAGGATTTTGGGATACACTTGATTTCAAAGATGATTTTGAAATATTAAGTAATTGTTTAAAAAAAAGTCTCAGGAATCTTATTAAAAATGTAATTAGAATATAAATAAGCTAGAAAACTTATAAAAGTTAAAACAATATGAATTAAAATGGAAAGTAATTGAATCTAGTAAATAAAAGTAAAAATTTATTTTATTGAAGTAAATTTGTGGGAGAACAAATTTATTTAAATTTGTAAGTGGTAGAACTAGAATTAAAGTTGAATAATGGAATCAATTGAATTTGTGTTAAGAAAAGTGAATTGTAAATATGTTCGAAGGAATTAAAGGAAGTAAAAGTTTAGAAATAAACTTTTATTCAAATTTGAAATTATGGAATAAGATTCAACTTGAAAGGGTCAAATAAAGGTAAGCATGATTAGAGGATAAAAGTTAGAAAGATAAGCCAATTAAAGAAGTCCGGTAAATGGAATGGAAATAAAATTGTGGATAGACAAATGAATTTTCATTTCTAAGAAAATAGAATTGAAACTTAATATTGGGAATTAATTTAAACCGTGTGTAATAGAAGTTAGTCAAGTTTTGACTAAATAAAGTAAAGGACTGAAATAAAATCAGTGAGTAAACTAATTGATTCAAGAGGGTAAGCAAATAAATTGGAATTATAGGTTGGGATGATATTTAATTTAAATGTGTAAAATAAAGTGATGTTATAAAATTAATTTGAAGTTAACTAAAATTATAAAAATCTGGAGATAAGAGATTATTTGAGATTTAAAGTAAATTAGTAAGTGGAACCAATTTTAAAAAAGATATAAACCAGTTGTGAATGAAAGATAGTTGATAAAATTAAATATTCAGAGTTTGAAGATGAATCGAATTCAAGTAGAATTGAAAATGAAAATATGGACGAAAATGGGGAAAAGCGTTGAGATTTGAAATTAATTAGTAAATTGAAGCAAATTTAATTAGAATCCAATTTAGTTAAATGTAGATAAAAACCAAGTGGTAAAGTGAAAGTAATAATATAGGAGTATATAAAATGCCTATTATAAACTTAAGAAAAGTAAATGGTGAAAGTTCTTAAGTAAATTTGGTATTGAAAATATACTAAGTTAATAATTGGATGAAATTTAAACTGGAAGTTGGAAAATGGGAGGGCTGTAAATAAATGTAGAAATCAAAATAGTGTGAATAAAAGAGAATTGATATAGCTAATAAGTCAATTGGGGAAAATACGTGTGATGTACGTACATTATTTTATTCGCATAGTTATTTGATCGAGATTCGAGCATAGAATTTCAAGGTAGTCATACCGATCCTAGTTGGGATTTTTCACTCGATTTTGGACAGAGAACCCTGCATATGGATTTTTGATTGATTCTGAAAGTTCTTTATCATAGTTTAAGACTATGCAAGGAGAATGAAGGTTTCCAATCAAGATATAAGATCTGAGTCCGCACTAGGAAGTCGGGTGGACGATACTAGTTCGAAAGTGAAATTGTGTGATCGAGTGAGCGATCGAATTGGGTATTGCATACGGATGATTTACGTGCGTCGTACGGATGTGAATGAAATATATATGAAAACTTATGTATAGAAATGAATAAAATGATTTTGAAAGCTATGATTGGATATGATTGCTAAGTAGGATATACAGGTGTTTAAAAGCAAAAGGAAACTAGGATTTTTGATTTTTGAAGATAAATTGAAAATTTGCTCGACAAAGGTATGTATTTAAATTTCTATATGAAATTTGATGATTTTCTAGTCTAGTCACTTGGCCTTTTGTTTTCCTTTGAAATCAGGAGGCCCGTAGAGGCATTTTGTAGTTGTACCGAGCTAGCCGCGCAAAGTAGACGCTGGCGAAATTTTTCGGAAATTTAGGGAGTTAGAAAATTTTGAGAAGATTTTGATAATTTAAAATTTGATTTTAAATTTAAATTTGAATGGTGGGATAATAATATTGGTCAGAATCTATGGAGGAAGTTTGAAAGGTTAGTAAGGGTGATAATGTCTTTATTAAAGACTGGCTTGGGTATTGTTAAAAACTGTTTGGTTTTGGGAAGTTGTTAAAATCTAGTTGATTTGGAAAGATAAATAAACGGGTATTGAACCATTCTTCCTAACTTGTAATTTCGGCGACAAAATTCTTTTAAGGGGGGAGGAATGTGACGACCCGGAATTTCTGGATATTTGAAATTGAAATATTTAGTTGATTTTAAATATTTAAAAGTTAGTTTAACTTGAAATTTCAAATATCATTGTTTATTTGGCAATTAAATTATTAAATTTAATACTTTGAAATTGGGTATAATTTGTTGAATCTGGGAGTTCCATGCTTGATAAAAATATTATAAAGCCTTATAAAATTCATATTGATATACTGAAGGTAATCGAACTTTTAAAATTGAATTTGGGAGTGTTTTGTTAAGTTTTGAAATTTATACCGTTTAATCAATATTTAAAATAGCCTTCCGAGGCACAGTCTCGGAATTCGTCGAAACTAGTTCCATTGGATCCGTAATAGTGTATTATTATCGGATTTCAATTTTCATGGTGTCTGGAGTGATTGTTTGGCTGTACGGTAGATAAATGCGCTAAAATCTATATAGAAAATTTAATATAATATCTGTGTTCAAAAAGCTATCTTCTCTATACGATTGACTTAGGCCCCGAAATCGTTTCCAATGCGTTCGGAATAGGGGTTTAATATTATAAACACCTAGCGGCACGCCTCGATAGGAGGTCGAGATTGTGAGTTGCGTAATTGTAACGATTTGAATTTGAATTTAAATTAAGTTTTATATATATATATATATATATATATATATATATTCATACAACAGACAAAGTAAACACACGTGCTTTGCCTTTTCAAGTTTGCATATAGGTGTTTTCCCTTTTCTGATTCAAAGGGGCACATATCAGTTTCTTCTAAAAATAAGATATCAAAATCAATACAAAAAGCGGAAAGGGATCTGTTTTCATCCAAAAACCAATTCGAAGCCACCCTTATTCTTCTTTCCTCATTCTATCGAAATTCCTTTGTATATAATAATTAAGAAATAGAGGGGAAACAAGAGTGCATCTCGAATCAACCTCTAATAGCCGACTCAACAAGTACTATTGGGTGCGGATCGCGTTTGTGCGACATTGGGAGGCGGGTCGACACTCGCAACGAAGAAGGGCGGTGTGGGGTTTTTATTTGTGTTTGTGATGGCTTTGCGGGTGAGCTGGGCAAAGTTCGTTTCAACTAGGGTTTCGCGAGTTAGAGCTAGCCGCATCCTGAAGGAAGAAAATCAGCGAGGTGATCGTATCTAGCAAGCTCAAAGGAAATCAGAGTAATTTCCAAAGCTAGGCGCAATAGTATTAGAGCGACGTCGAGTGCGGCTTTAAGCAGCATGGGTCGCGTTCGACGATGGAGCATGTCAGAGTGAGCTGAGCATGGTCGAAGTCGATATAGCCTAATTTTTGGGTAAGACAGATGATTTGATTCCTGAAATTTTAGTTTTGTTAATTTTTCAAAAACAGTAAGGTTAAACACAGAAGCTTTTAATAGTCAGGGGTTATTATTTACAAATAAGATGTGAGAGAAATATGATTTTAAATGTTTAAAGCTTATACAGATTTTTTTCTTATAAGTATATAAAATTTCAAAATAAATTTTAGTTTGCATGTTGTTTTAAAATTAATGGAGTTGGTGAATATGTGTTAAATTAACTTATTTAGTTATTTTAATTACTAAGATAATTTATTAATGGAATTTAGTTAAAATCAATTTATTAATTTAAAACAAAATGTACAGTTTAAATTAAATTGTTGGTCAATTTTATTTATTAAAAGGTAAATCATTATAGATTATCTCAAATATTATTAAATCATGCAATGTTATACAAGGTCTAATACGGTGAGGAAAACAAGCCGGATTGGATTAGATTGCAAACAAGATCAAAGGTGAGTTAATCTCACTCATCTGGGTATTATTTAAATTTAAATAGTTAAATTTAAAATTTTGGTTGAATGATTGGATTGATTGGATGTGGTATATTATATATAGTGGTATATATATTGGAGTGATTGATTTCCCGCATTATATAGCGGATGGGACCCTATGCGCCGCATAATAGCGGATGAGATAATATGATCCCATATACCGTGATATTCCACCTCGAAGTGGAATTGGTATTATTATATTGTGCTAACATCTATGGATGCAGGGAAAAACTGGTTGGAGGGATCCAACTGGATTCCTCAAAACGTATGAATTTATTTTATATATTCAACGATATGGTTATATGATGATCTGTGATGAATTATATTGATCATATTGGGAATTGAAATTTATTGAATACTCTGGCTTGGTTAAATATATATATTAGAATTTTGAGAATTGATACACACACACACACACACACACACATATATACGAAGTTTGGATTTTTAGAGTAAATAAAAAGGTAATTTTAAATAAATAAAATAATTACAAGGAATTTGGATAATTAAATGATTTGGAAGAATAAAAGTTGATTTTTAAATTTTAAATAAATAAATTCCAACTATGGGAAGTATATTTTGAATAAAGAGGAATAAGTAAATTTTTAGACTTAATTATATTATTTAAAGGAATAAAGAAATTATTTTAAAATTCAAGGTTTAAATTTGGAAAAGATAAAGAAGAAAATTAGGAAAGATATGAAATTTGTATTCAACTTAAATAATATTTTGAATCATAATAAAGAAGTTAAATCTGAAATTAATGATTTTTGAAATGAAATTGGGTAAGTAAAGAAATTTATTTTAATTAGAGTAAAATTTGAAAATCAATTTGAAAATTGATTTAAGTAATTGAAATTGGTATTTTAAAGGAAGATGAGACTATGAAATTTAAAATTGGGCTTATAAAGTGAAACAGATATCGGTGGATATTCGGGAGTATAAATTCACAGTCGGGATTTATAAAGGAATGGGTAATTTGTTTTATAAATAAATAGTGGTTTATTTTTAAAGGTATGGAGATGGAAAGTGTATTTCCCTGGAACGCCAAGTATATTTTAAAGGAGACTTTTCATAAGTTAAAGGCTTTAAAAATTTGTTTAAAGAAATTTTTAGAAAATTTGTTATTTTTAAATATTTTAAATTTTAAAGTAAATATTTTTAAAATTTACTTTAGTAGTAATTATTTAAAGGTAAATTGGTATTATGTTTTAAAAAGATAATTACCAATATTTATATTTTATAAAGTAATTTTATTTTAAAGATAGTTTATTTAAATTTTTATTTGAAACTTGTATAGAATTTCGTAACTCTTATTTTAAAATTTAGTTTGGCTTAACTTTTATGAAAAAAATTAGTTTTTATATTTTATAAAGTATTTTTATTTTAAATATTTTTAAAGCACATATTTTTGAATAAGGTGTTTAAGTAATTTTAATTTAAATATTTTAAAGTATGTTTTAGAATAAAACGATTTAAATTATTTTTAAAATCTAAAGTATTTAGGACTTGGCGGTTTTCAGTGGAATAAAACAATTGGGTGGAAATTTATTTCCACGAGAGAGAGAAAAGTGATTTGAAAACTATTTTTTTCAAAGGATTGAAATGTAGTAAAATATCTTGCGAAGATATTTTGGAAATAAATAATTTGGGGAAATTATTAATGTCTGATGGTTGTTTGTGAATGTTATTTGATAGTTAAATAACCGACCATCAATTTTGGCCAATGCGCTGAACATTTCGAAGAGACCAGGATCGGGATTAATTTCCCGAAAACCACTTTGATCCGGTTTGAATGTTTTCGTGTGGAAGACAAGAGCTAGGAGTCGAAGATGGAGTAGTGTAGTGCAAGGGCTAATCGCTAGTAATCCTGAGGCTGATTCTAAAATGGATGTAGTAGGAGTAGTGCCTTCGGTTTCGTTCAAACCCGGAACGGACTTGTATGGACGAATGCTTTCAAAACATCGTCTGGAGGACGATGTGCATTCTAAGTGATTGTGTGCTAGAAAGGTAACGCATAGCCTCAGGCCTCATCAACCGGGAATGGCTAACACAATGGAGGTGCACACAAGGCTAAGTGGCAGCAACCAATTGGGGTAAGGTCACCCCTATTTAGATGTCGCTTTGTATATTCGGCTGTGTGGAGGTTGCCGATCCAAACCGCAAGGTGAACTTATTCAGACTATCCAGTAAGGGGTAGCTCCGGCCTTGTGATGCAGGGGATCAGGGTGGATCCTCGATACGGTGATCTAGACCACGTATTGTGACGGGCGGTACCCTAGTAGCCCTGCCATTGATGGAAATCCATTCTCCCTATGTGCCTTTACGGTTTTTTTGTAGAACCCACTTTGTGGCTAGTAGCTGGAATTTATTAATGTAACAACTTCGGCTATTTAAATAAGCATTTGTATATAGACACTACTATAGTATCAGAGGATTTTATAAGAAATGTTTTGGTTATCGTAAAGTAAATCCCGGCATGTTTATTTGTGGTAAGATACTTTTGATTTCAAATGATTTTGAAAACTTTAATAATCCAATTGAGTGTATTTTACCATGCTGGATTTTTAGACTGACTCGGGTGTTATTTAACTATAACGCTCGGGTCAGACCGACTATCATACAGTATAGGAAAGGATGCCGTGAAGCTCAGGAGACGAGCTGGATGGCGAGACGTAGCATACGTACTTGATGTATAATTCCGCTGTTTTGTAAGTTGTATTATCAGTTTGGTAAGGACAAGTTAATATAACTGTCCAGTTGTGTGTTATAGAAGTTGTTGAACTCTGATGTTGTATTCTGATGATTTATGTATAAACAGATATAGTTTCTTTTGTGTAAAGATCAGTTATTATCTATTATGTTTTATTCCGCTGCGATGGTAAGATTCTTTTGTGTTGTTTTCTCTTCTTCTACTTCCTTCTTCATTTAACCCTAATGGTTCGATTTTTCAGCGTCGAAAATCGGGTCGTTACATTTATGAAAACATCTTATATAAGAAAGTAATTTTATGTAAGCCTGGTTTATAAAATATGGTTTATAAAAAAAAGGATTTAAACCAATAATTTGAGAGCTTAAATCCCAGTGTTTTTGAGAATGTTTTTTTCAAGATTTTAAGGAAATTAATATTAGTATTTTTAGAAGTAAATATTTAAAAATTGATTTAGATCATGATACTTAATATTATTATATGAAATATTTGGTGCCTCTTTGAAATGATTTTGTTTAAGTACCAAAAATATGGTTTGGATGTACTGAACTCACTTCTATCACTTGAAATTAATTTCAATGTCGACTGCAGTATCAGTGACGTTAGTTTTAGGTATCTGAGTAAGTGATGCTATAGAGTTGCTTTGGTTTTGATTATATCTTGAAAGTATGATTGATATATAAAATTTATATGTATATATTAATTCAAAATGATTGTAAACAAAACCCAAATGTTTAGTTATAAATTGTTTCTTTTGGAAGAAATTTGGTATGGACTTTTTAATGTAGAAAAGTTTAATGTGTATACTATGTAAGGTTCCTAAGTGATAGCAGCGTAGCATAGAATAAATGTTGGAAATTTTCATGTCTTCCCTTATTGGGTAAAGTGTGTTTATTAAATTATTGAAACCATGTTAAGTTATTTTATGGACACGTATATCCTATGCATTAGGATAGTTTGTGCGTCTTGTATAATATGTTGGTTGATAGTTTTCATTTGTTAAAATGAAATGGGAAATTCAATGATTTTGGATAGTCGGAAAATCATTATAGAACTTGTGTTTTTGAAAATATAAAGTTGAGTTTATATAACACTTGATTTTGAAAACGGCAGTAAGTTAAATGAAACGACCCTGACTCGACCTTCGAAAATCGGCACCGAATACGACACTCGTATTCAAATGCCGCAGATCCAAACGTCGAATCTGGTTTGCCGGAGCTTATAACACATTAAGTATAACAACACAACGGAAGAAAAAGAAATGAATATCATATAAAACTCCAATGAATACAATATCCAAATATGGAACAACACTAATACAATATGATACAAGAATATCAGAGAAAATAAACAGCAGCGGAAAACAAATAGCCAAGAGATAACTTCACTCCAATGCTCCAAAGCTAAACTCCAAACTACAAACTCGAACCACCATCAAGCTGCACCAAGCTAAGAACGTCTGGTCTGTGAATCCAAAGACACCAATATCCAGGATCTCCAAAGAATACCAAAGAGAAAGCCAAAAGCTACAGAATCGATATCTATATCTACTATCTGAAAAACCCAACTCTAGACTGCCCGTGTGGAAAAATTGTGGGCACCCAGAGTTTAGGAAGGGAACAATAAACTCCGGTCACTCATGGGATTGGTATGAGCAAACAAAAACATTTTATCTTTAAAAACAAACAATAGAATTAAATTTGAAATCCGCAATACTTTTTGGAAAACGAAACCACCATAAGGCCTCCCGCCACACACACCATGCAAATGCAGAATTGGAGGAGATTTCTCCTTATGATAGTCAAAAATGCTTGATACGCGAAAACCATTTTGATATTATTATTAGTGCATAGTGCAGAAAACATTTCGTAAGTATAATATTAATCTGAGCCAGCATAAAACATTTCGTCGTATGCCTACTATAGCTACCATGTTCAATAGTAGGTTACCACCACATTCAATGGCAGGTTATACAACTAAAACCGTACTAGGGGCGTATTGTTTCTTTGGATTTTCCAACAAATGGTCAGGTGAAGGAACTTCCCATTGCCACATGGATACGCCTCTGGAGGAACGCCCCGAGAACCTAACTGGATCTCTGCCAACACAAGGCCGGGTTACCTCTGTAACTAGGTAACTACTGACATGAGTATGCGAACCCCCGGTCGTAACCGACCTTTATCCAAGCGCTCGATATCAACAACCACAAAGTAATGTATTTGCAATAACCAAACAGGTTAAATATCTGGGCTCCATACCATGATATCACCTCTATCCAGAAGGAAATGAACATACCCTCAGGGGGCGCTACCCCCAAATAACCTTGCTGCATTCTTCCTGTTTCGACCATTCCGGGTTATGAAGTTCGACGAAGTCTCGTCCACAAAGCTACGCTTTTTACAAAGCCATGCTTTGATCAACAAATGATCAGCATCACTTCATATGCCACATTACCAAATTGGGAATGTATCACTAGTAACCAACAATTACATAACCTCTGAGCTCGTACGCTCAAAGAAGGGTGTTAAGCTATGAGAATAAATCTTTGCCACCAAACAGAAATGTATTTGATAGAAACCGGTTTTACATCTCAAAGTGTAATGTCAGACACACTTTCATACAAGTCTGTTCCGGGTTCGAACAGAACCAAAGGCACTTTCGAAGAAGCCCTTGCAATCCGAGAATCCACAATACCGATTGGACTTCCCATCACTTAGGGAATCTCTATACCGTAGCTACTTGGCGCAGAGGCAATCGATAGGTCATCCTATCGTTCTCGCAAATGCCCGGTCTTCAAATGCTATCCATAACGTCGTATCATTATTCGGAATGGGTTATATGACACAAGGTCCTCTCCCGGCTAAACTGAATAATGTGCGCAGAATTTTAATAACATATGGATATGGGATCTCAGTTAAATCACAGCTTAAAGCCCAAAACCTTTCATTCAAATGGTTAAAACAAATTACCATTCCCAATCTTTTAAACACAAAAGATTCATTTCAAAAACCTTCAATGGGTTAAAAAATTTCCACATTTAAATCTTTTAATAAAAAGATTCACTTTTAAAACCCCTTTCAATTTTAAACAAGGTTCACCAATCTTTTAAACAAAGATTCATTCTTAGCCTTTCAAAACAAATTTCAAAGATTCATTCATAACCTTCAAAATAATTCCCGTTTCAAACTTTTATATATAAAAGATACACCATTTAAAAATCCTCTTTAATTTCAAAATAGGGTTCAACTATCTTTCACAAAGATTCAATTATAGCTCTCAAAGCCATTTCATTTCAAATTTGAAATCCTTTCATCATAATTTGGAAATTCTTTCCTTATATAAAAGCTATTACTATTTGAAACCACTTGTTTTCCATTTCAGAAAACCCGATTATAATTGCACAAGTTAAGGCCTTTCAAATATAAACTTGGCTTAAATTCAAATTTTCAAAACCATACTTTTAAAATGGTTTTAAAAAAACCGATATAAACTCATTTATAGCTTGTATAACCTTTTTACATCATAAATACCAGATACTGAATTCCAATTTAAATAAAATGATTCAAATTTCAAATCTTTATTAAGTTATTCACAATAACTTTCATTTTTAAAACACCTTTTCAAAAGTTTTACACTTTAAACCCAATCCATTTCCAAAACCATTTGAATTTAAAATTCAAAACAATTTAAAAATATGCGACTTAACTGATTTCCACGTGCAATCCATATTTGTGTGTATATAGTGTAGTCTAAGGGTTTTACACACAATAGTGCAACAACATCAACCATTACAGATTCAAACACAGAAATATCGGTAAGCGGTATAAACTGTAACGCTTATCTTTATCTACAAATCATGGATGAATAATATAAGCTCATCATAGATAATAAATTACATTACAGATAAATAAATTACATCACATATCACAGCACAAATCAGGATAATTTATAATGCAAAGCATCATATATCAGGGATATCAAACAGTTAAATCATCCAATCCAAACATCCATAAGTAATATCAATTAATTATCTGATCAATTTAAATCAGATTAGTCACAAATCTTGGTTAATTAATGTTAATTAATTACAAATCATTTAATTAATTATTCTTAAGTAATTACAATAATTAATTAACCCTTAATCAATAATCATCCCTTAATCACCTTCATTGATTAACTTTTAATTAATTTATCACATTAATTAATTATCCTTAATTAATTATAATAACTGATTATTCTTAAATCACTAAGTCATCGTTAACCATAAATTAACTACCAATTAATCTACCTTAATTAATTACCTTAATAAATAAACCCTTAATTATTAATTAAATCTTAATTAAAATTAATTATCCTTAATTGATTATTCTTAATTTAATCACCCTAATTAATTAACCACATTAATTAATTATGCTTAAAGGTAATTAACCTTTAATATTTGATTAATGAATCTTTAATCTTTAATCATCTATTCTTAATTAATTTCACTAAGTAATTACTATTTTTATTAAAATCATTCATTAATTTCTTGGTTAATTAACTTGAATTTTTAATTAATTTTTTTAATTAATGAATCCTCAATTTTTAATTAATTAAATCTTAATTATTACTAACTCTTCTTTAATTCATCCTTAATTAATAAATAACACATAATTTATTACCGTTTAAACAGTTAAGTAAATAAACTTTTGATTAATTACATTAAGAAATTTATTAATACTTTTTGACTGAAACTTAATACACTAATATCAATTTACTAATTCTTTAATAAAATAATATTTAAATTCCAAAACCATTTCTTAGTTAAGGTTTCTTATATTTTTTTTTCAAGCACTCGTTTAATTCAAGTATTATCAAATCCCTTTTAAGATACTTAGAAATATATTTATTATCCTCATATAAATTTTTTCTCAAAATCAATTTATTTCCAAAACAATTTTAAATTTTTTAACTGTTTTCCTTTGAAAACTTGTTCATATATTTTTTTAGTTTAAAACCTTGGTACACTATTCATTTTATAAATTTAAAACCCGGTACAGATTGTATTTCAAAATTTTGAAACCTGTACATATTTTCATTTTTAAAATTTTTAAAACCTGCTGCCTATCAAGCAGACCCGAGCCAATTTGAGTTTAACCCGAGCCTTGCTTCGAGTCGTCACCCTACTCCTTTTGCTTCGAGTCACTTACGCTACATACTCGAGACCAACACGAGTTCCCCCTTCTTCTCCAACCACCATATTTCCAGATGCACAGAGTCTCACGCGTGCATGTGTACAGGGACTCCGATCGACTTCGACCATCAACGATCACCCCCCAAATCGTCGACAACACCTACAAGCCCTCCACACACCCAGATCGTCGAACTTGACCACGAATTGAAATCGAGTAGCTCAACACCCAGATTGAAACAGTACCAGACCACCATAAACACATCGTCCACCCACCTCTGGCCATCGGAGGTCATGGAAACTTCACTGAAGCCTTGTCTTAACCACACGCTGCTATCCCCACCTGACCGATCGCCGATAGTTCATCCATCATGACGAAATTGCTTTACAAACTCAGACGAAATAAAGCTATCCTAAAACCCTAGACCATCAATTTTTGATCGCCACAACGATTAATAAATTCACCCCTCATTTTTCCTCCGACCACTCACACCTGAACCAACACCAGACCCAAGCACAACGATCATCTTCTCGTAAATCGTTGGAAATTGACGAAAAACTGAGATTTCATTCAAACCCAAATCCCACCAAAAATCAACACTAAAAATTCTGGTTTTATTTTTAAAATTCGTTACTCTAGAGTACAATTCCAATTACATAATCAAATTGTAAGAATTTGATAATCAAATTTCCCAACTTGTTTTACTTTTGCTGTAATTCCTTGATTTTGAATTAATTCCTTAATATAAACACCTCAAACCAAATTAACAAATAAACTAGCATCTGTACAACCAATTTATTTTAGGAATCATAGCTTAAGAAGTTTAGACAAAAAGATATGAATTTTCTTTGATTTTTTCTTGGGTCTGGAAAACACAACAGGGTATATACACATATACACCCAGTCATGCATACAATATATAAATCCTGATTCAGTTACATTCAAGTGAATACATCCAGACAAACATACACACACAACATCACCACATAGATACATCACATGCATCAAAAGATTAGAGGTTGAAAGTTTGCTCACCTGTTTTCCTGAAAGAACAAAGAAAAACAAACCATGCTGTTTTGATTTGGTCCGAGCTTTGATCTCCAGATTCAAAACTTGATCAGGTTGAAGTTTGAATTGTTTGTCTGTAAACTGATGTTAGAGCTGAATCTTGAATTGCTACCAGGTTTGGATTTTAAGGATCTATTGCTTTCTTTTAAAGTGGATTACAGATATAGTTTAAACATGATTTCTGGTTCCAAATTTTGATCTGGTTTTGCCTTTTGATCTGAGTTTTATTTTTATTATTTAATATAGAAAGAAGAAGACTTAGTTGAGAAAATGAAGAAGCTTGGTTTTGATCTTTTGTTAACATTATGTTTTTAAACAAAAATGCCACTTGTTTATTCATTTACACTTGTACATTTATTTTAACACTTGTAAATATATGTTTCTATATAATTTACATTTGTCAAATACCCATCAAATTTTTTTAAGTCCTTTATACCAAAATTTAAAATTTTATAGTGTAAACCCTTACTTTTATAATTTTTAATCTTTCTATTTACATATGTAAATGTTTTACATTTTAAATTCAAAAATATAAAAACTATATTTATTCATTTTAAAAGAAAAGGTGTTTTAAATTCTTTTATCAAATTCATACTCAACTTTAAAACTTTTATTAATTCTTGTTTCACATCATTCATACATTATACATACATTGTTCAAATATCAATACTTATACATCCTTAAAGAAAAATGTTTTGGAAACTCAATTGCACTTTAATAATTAATCATATATATGTATTTTTAATTTTAATATTTTATTCTTAAATTCCCAATTCAAATCTATTTTCAATCTACTTTATAAAACACATATTTTATTTACAATTTAATAACACATGATTTGAAATCAAATTATCAAATCCTATTCAAGTTCAACTATTATGTTTTAATGTTTTAAATACATTCACAAACCTTAATTCAAATAATTTCTTTTAAAAGAAACAACATTAAACCTTTCATATTTATTTTTATATCTTATACTTTTAAAATTTCCAAATAGAAAATTAAATTTCAATCCTTGTATCCCAATCTCACAATTCAATTTAAAATAATTTTCAATAGATATATATACCTATATATGTAAGTTTTAAAGCCTTCTTTTAAAATTATATAAAATTTATAAAGGAAAATGAATTGAAAACAATTTATAAATAATCATACATATATAGTTCTTAATTAATAAAGCTTTTTTTTTAAAATCTAATTTATTTATTAAATCATATTCCAAATAAAATTTTTATTTTATTCCCAAATATTCAAATTCATTCTAAATCAATTCATAATTAAATCAAAATTTTATATTAATTTACCAAATTAATTCTTAACTTAATCTGAGAATCAAATTAATTACAAATTTAAATTTGTTTAAAAACAGGAATGTTACAGATTCTCCCCTTAAGAAAATTTCGTCCTCGAAATTTGAAAGTAGGGAGACAAGAAAAGAATATAGAGAGATAGAGAGATGAATCACCAGATCAAACTGAATATCTATTCTGCATTTAGCTTACCAAATCAGAATATCAATAATGGATACAAGAACGAATTAAGATACTTGGGTCACCAGATCTACAAATATACAGGGATATTGGTTAGCTCAAAGGATAACTAACCCCTCGTAGAATATATCGAGACCTAAAAGAATAAAAAGATATATGGATGCAATTCAAAATTTTAGTTTAAACAACCAAAATATACCTATCAACCATAGCAACCAAAGTAAACAATTCATCCAAACAAACAATTCTGACCCATTTGGACTTTATGTTCCATGCAAATATATCAAATTTCTTCCTGGAGCTGCTAGGAACCATCAAAGAATTGAGATCGAATCAAAGGAGATTGAAAAGAAAGTTGTTTCCACTGCCATAGGGTATTGACCATTTGTAGTGGTACTCCCCTGTCCCCTATCTCGTCCTCTTCTCGCACTCATACTTATTATCAGTGGATGTAAGAGAATTTACTGAGGCATTCAGACGGATATCTTAGGGATATACTCTTTCTAGGGTATACTTCACTCTATTTCTAATGAGTCACTTAATGTGTTATACTCCTAAGCTAAAGTTTTAACCTTCAGCTCTGATACAAGTGAAACGACCCTGACTCGACCTTCAAAAATCGACACCGAATACGACACTCGTATTCAAATGCTGCAGATGCAAACATCGAATCTGGTTCGTCGGAGCTTATAACACATTAAGTATAACAACACAGCGGAAGAAAAATAAATGAATATCATATACAACTCCAATGAATACAATATCCAAATATGGAACAACACCGATACAATATGATACAAGAATATCAGAGAAAATAAACAGCAGCGGAAAACAAATAGCCAAGAGATAACTTCAATCCAATGCTCCAAAGCTAAACTCCAAACTACAAGCTCAAATCACCATCAAGTTGCACCAAGCTAAGCAAGTCTGGTCTGTGAATCCAAAGACTCCGATATCCAGGATCTCTAAAGAATACCAAAGAGAAAGCCGAAAGCTACATAATCGATATCCATATCTACTATCTGAAAAACCCAACTCTAGACTGCCCGTGTGGAAAATTGTGGGCACCCAGAGTTTAGGAAGGGAACAATAAACTCCGGGTCAGTCATGGGACTAGTATGAGCAAACAAAAACATTTTATCTTTAAAAACAAACAAAAGAATTTAAATTTGAAATCCACAATGTTTTTTGGAAAATGAAACTACTATAAGGCCTCCCGCCACGCACACCATGCAAACGCAGAATTGGAGGAGATTTCTCCTTATGATAATCAAAAATGCTTGATACGCGAAAACCATTTTGATATTATTATTAGTGCATAGTGTAGAAAACATTTCAAAAGTATAATATTAATCTTAGCCAGCATACAACATTTCATCGTATGCCTACTATAGCTACCATGTTCAATAGTAGGTTACCACCACATTCCATGGCAGGTTATACAACTAAAACCGTACTGGGCGCATATTGTTTCTTTGGATTTTCCAACAAATGGTCAGGCTAAGGAACTTCCCATTGCCACATGGGTACGCGTCTGGAGGGACGCCCCGAGAACCTAACCGGATCTCTGCCAACACAAGGCCGGGTTACCTCTGTAACTAGGTAACTACTGACACGAGTATGCCATCCCTCGATCGTAACCGACCTTTATCCAAGCGCTCGATACCAACAACCACAAAGTAATGTATTTGCAGTAAACACATAGGTTAAATATCTGGGCTCTATACCATGATATCACCTCTATCCAGAAGGAAATAAACATACCCTCAGGGGGCGCTACCTCCAAATAACCTTGCTGCATTCTTCCTGTTTCGACCATTCCGGGTTGCGAAGTTCGACGAAGTCTCGTCCACAAAGCTACGCTTTTTAAAAATCCATGCTTTGATGAACAAATGTTCAGCAGCACTTCATGTGCCACATTATCAAATTGGGAATGTATCACTAGTAACCATCAATTACATAACCTCTAAGCTCGTACGTCTCCGAGAAGGGGGTTAAGCTAAGAGAATAAATCTCCGCCACCAAACAGAAATGTATTTGACAGAAACCGGTTTTACATCTCAAAGTGTAATGTCAGACACACATCCATACAAGTCTGTCCTGGGTTCGAACAGAATCGAAGGCACTTCCGAAGAAGCCTTTGTAATCCGGGAATCCACAATCCCGATCGGACTTCCCATCACTTAGGGAATCTCTATACCGTAGATACTCGGTCCAGAGACAATCGATAGGTCATCCTATCATTCTTGCAAATACCCGATCTTCACCACCGGTCTTCAAATGCTATTCATAACGTCGTATCATTATTCAGAATGGGTTATATGACACAAGGTCCTCTCCCGGCTAAACCGAATAATGAGCACAGAATTTTAAAAACATATGAATATGGGATCTCAGGTAAATTGTAACGCCCCGAAAATTTTCGACTTTCGAAAATTCAACATCGACACTCACTTTATCGACTGCCGAGAAATCGAAGGCCGGAAACACGGAATGTTATGGGTTTTAGAAAAGAATTTAGGAAAAGAAAAAGAAAGAAGAAGATAGAAGATAGATAATAGAGAAAAGATAGAAATAGAGAAGAGAACAGAAAATTTTAAGATAGAAGAAAAAGAGAATAGAAAGAAAATAGAACGGAACAGAAAACAACAAAACAACAGAATCTCACAATTCGCAGCGGAACAACATATAATAATAAATGAATAATCTTTAAACAAAGAACTATATCAGTTATTACATTTTATACATTTCATTTCATCATATCATCAGAGTATACAACAACAACAAACAGTGCAGCGGAAAAAGAAATACTATATAAGTAATATGCCATGCCATCCAGCTTGCCTCCAGCAACTCCAGAATATCCAGAATATCCTGATAAACCTAACTCTTGACTGCCCGTGTGGAAATTGGTGGGCACCCAGAGTTTAGGAAGGAAAACAATAAACTCCAAGTCAGTCATGTGACTGGTGTGAGAACTCAAAACAGTCTATTTACTTTAAAATCAAAATATAAGAATATTTTAAATTCAATTCGCAATGCTTTTAAAAATGAGACTACCATAAGGCCTCCCGCACACACACACATGCAAACGCAGAATCGGAGGAGATTTCTCCTTATGATAGTCAAACATGCTTGATACGCATTTAAAAAGAGCATTTGATATTATTATTAGTGCATAGTGTAAAAGAAATTCATTTCGAAAGTAGAATATAAATCTTAGCCAGCATAGGTACCATTATATTATGCCTACTATAGCTACCTCCTGAGGAAGCAGGTTCTACAACTAAAACCGTACAAGTCACGTATTGTTTCTTTGGATTTCCAACGAATGATCAGGCCAAGGAACTTCCCATTGCCACATGAGAATGCCTCTGGATGGACATCCCTGAGAACCAAACCGGATCTCAACCAACACAAGGCCGGGTTACCCCTAACTGAGTAACAACTGGCCGAATATGCCATCCCCCGGTCCTTTGGGACCTTTTCACCGAGCGCTCGTAATCAATTCACACAATCATAACAAAGTGTTTTCAACATGAGTAAGTATCTGGGCTCCATACCATGATACCACCCTTTTCCAGAAGGAAATGCACACATCCTAAAGGGCGCTACCCCTCATAACCTTGCTGCTTCTTTCCTGTTTTGACCATTCACGGGGTGTGAGGCTCGACGGAGTCACGTCCACAAAAACATACTTTATACAAAAGCCATGCTTTGGGTCAACAAATGATCAACACAATGATCACAAGGATAGACGATCAAATAAACGATCCTATCACAAATAATCAACACAATGATCATTTCAGCATCACTCAGCATGTCACATTACCAAATTGGGAATATATCGCTGATAACATTCAACTACATAACCTCTGAGCTCGTACGTCTCAGAGAAGGGTGTTAAGCTAAAAGAATAAATTCTCCGCCACCAACAGAAATATATTTGAAAGAAATCAGCTTTATATCTCAATTTGTAACGTCAGACACACAATCCATACAAGTCTGTTCCGGGCTCGAACAAAACCGAAGGCACTTCTTACGAAGCCCTTGCAATCCGGGTATTCACAATCCCGATCGAATTTCCCATCACTTAAGGAATCTCTATACTAGGAGCTACCCAGTGCAGAGACAATCGATAGGTCATCCTATCGCTTTCACAAATACTCGGTCTTCAACACCGATCTTCAAATGCAATTCACAACGACGTATCACATATTCGGAATGGGTTATACGACCCCATGGTCCTTTCCCGGTTAACCCGAATAGTGAGCGCTTATTCAAAAATAATTGTGGCATTCAAATTCAAACAATTCACATCAATTACCCATTCAAAGGGAAATATTGATAGTCGGTTATTGAACTATCAATTGATATGCACACATCACCAGTTTCCAAATAATTTTTCAAATTATTTATTTTCCAAAATATCTTTACAAGATATATAGTTTCACACTTCAAAAATAAATCAATATTTATTTTTAAACAAATTCCACATTTCATTTATAAATTCCATAATGAATTTATATTTCAAAATATTCATGCATATGATTTCAATTATTCATTTCAATTTATCTTCAAAAAGATAAATTATAATTATTCACTTCATATTGGAAAACATTTCCATACTTATTTATTCATAAGTAATTCACAAATCTTTTTATTTTCAACCTTGGAAAATATTCAATATATTTAAATCGAATTAAGTATATATTTCATTCTTTAAGGAAATCATTCACTTAAACATATTTATTTGGGCTAAAACGAATGTTGCGTAAAACATCGTTACAACAACCCAAAATCACTAGTGTAGGGATTCGAAATTAAATAGATATATAAATCCCAATACTATACAAAACATTTCCTTTCGGAAATCATTTACTATAACAACAGTGTTATAGTCCACTATTTCCTTTTATTTCTCGAAAACGTCTATTTCAACAATGAATGTTGAAATCTATGGTTTCGAATTTCAACACATTTAAAACATCGTTAGATCGTTTTAATTCTATTTAAAACATCACATCTAAAACAATTTCTTTAACATATTATTCACTATTCAAAAACGTGAATATACTTCATTATCCAATTTCATCATTTCTATACCTTTTATTTTAAAGGATTATTCACAGTCAAAAACGTGAATATATTTCATAAATAAATCATAAAAATTTTCTTATCAAAATAAGTCGTTTGTGAATTTATAAAACAACGTTTATAAATTCTATTTCTATTTATTTATAACAACTTCCTTTTATAAATTCCTTTATTAACCTATTCGATTTATAAATCAATTATAAAACAAAAGTTCACATTATAAGTTAAACACTTATAATTTATTTGTTTACAAGAATCGTTCTTTTAAACATCTCAACTCATAAATCTTATAACTTATAAGATTTGTTTATTTATCAAAACTCCATTCTTTCAAAAATTTTATAAATTTTATGAACCTACTGTTTATAAAATTTCATTTATAAGTTCACTGTTTATAATCTTGTAAATTTCATTCATTTACTAAATTCATCTTCACTTCATTCAAACACTTATAAAAACTCGTTTTATAATGTCTATATTTCAATTTATAAATGTCCATTTATAAATCTCTTAATATAAATCAAATTATATTATTATTCTAAAACGTCTTTAATTTCCTTTATAATTTCACCATTCTCTTGATTTATAAAATAATTAAATTTTATAAATCCTATATTTAAACTTTTAATAATAAACTCAAAAATCCAGTTTAAACTATTTTATAAAATCATTAATTCATATTTCTCAAAAATCAGCTTTCAACTATATTTCACAAAAACCATAATTTTTATAACTTTAAAAATTATAACGTTTATTTATTTAGAATGGATCAATTCCAAAAATATAGTATATTTTCAAAAATCACTTTAAAAATCATTTTAAAATCCCAAAAACTGGGTCCAATGATGCTACACACCAAATAGTCAATCACGACAACTACGACATCATATATCAATATGAAAATCAATCAAATATCAAAATATCTGAAATCAAATAAAAACTGTTGAGGAATCCACTTGGATCCCTCCAACCTGTTTTCCTGCATCCAAAAACATTAGCACAATACCAATTTCGCTCCAGTACGAAATTATCGCGGTATATGTTCTTATTAAATATTATCCGCTTAATAACGGCGCAATAGGGTCTCATCCGCTAAAAAATACGGGAAATCAACAACTGCAATATATACATATGCCAATATATATATATTGATATTATATATAATACCAATTTCACTGTTTATGAAATATTCGCGGTATATGTTTTTAATAAATAACATCCGCTTAATAACGGCGCATATGTCTATTTTAACAATCAATAGATATCAATCAACATTCAAACATGCATTCAAATATTTTAAATCTAACTATTTAAAATAAAATCGAAACTGATTCGATTGAGTGAGAAGTTCTCACCTTGATTTTAAATTCCGTTTTAGCGATTTATTTCGAATAAAATTAAACGCACGTTTAATTTTACCCAAAATTCTCACTAACTCCAAACGAATCCAAACCAACTCCATCGCGTAGTGCTCGTCCATACGATTCCAACGCAACTGGTTTCGCGCGTTTTCGACCTCGTATGAAAAAGTTATGAATTTTTGAAGTTTGCTCGTATTTATATACACAAATACAACATAATTTAAAATTTTATAAACCCACAGCAAATCCTAGCCACAAGATCTAGCACCCCCACATCTGGACCGTCCCCATCTTTCTTCTACATCACGCACGCCTACAGATCCAAGGCCGAACGCACAAACCCATACACGAAAACTAGGGTTAATTTTAGCTTCATCCACAAACGTTTTGAACTCGATCAACTTGCTCCATGACGTGCGCCCTGCCAAGAGCTATACTCGGCCATAAGCTAGTGAAGCTCGGCCCTATGGTTTGCACGTGATTCTAGGCCGAACGGCCAAGCTTCCAGCTCGAGTTCTGGTCACCACGTCACTCCATTTTTGATCATAACCGTTGATCTCCAAGCTCTCGTTGCCCTCTACAATACTCTAGTTGAAACTTTCATGAATCGTTGAGTGAATTGATCACGAATTGAGGAAGAAATTTAGGCAATTTCGGCCATTCATTTCTGGTGGAGGCGGCTGCAACGTGATTAGGGTTTTGTATATATTTTTTTTTATTAAGAGGGGGGCTATTTATAGAGAAAAATTCGAACACTATTCATCCGGAAATTCCGAACTCCGATTTACGCGCCGAAACTGACGTTCCTAGGGTTTATCCCGCGTTCCGGACACAATGGAACATGTTTCGGAAGCTAATTCGGAAGTATGTGCGAGTTATGGCTGTAAACGCTCAATTTGAATTTAACCGAATTAAGTCGATTTCTACTCGTTTTAATTTGTACCGGACAAACGGTAAATCCAATTGACTTGAAATTCGAAACCTTACAATAATATCACATTACGGATCCGATGAAACTGGTTTCGTCGAAATCCGAGACTTTTTGAAAAATGGCTATTTTAACTCGCCAAATTAAAATTAAAAATAATTCGATGCGTTTCGAGCTGCCACGATCAAACGATAACTCCGATTGACACGAAAATTGAAATCCGGTAATAACTAACTATTACGGATCCAATGGAACTGGTTTCGTTCAATTCTGAGACTGTTCAAAAATTGACTATTTTTACTAGTCGATTTTATTATTAAAATATTCAATTTTCACAAATTAACTTTTAGTTCGATTCTAAAAGTTCTAAAATATCGTTCTAACTCCCATATGATAAAATAAAATTTTACAAATCATTTTCAATCATATTTAACTATATTTTCAATTATTTCCATAATTTAACGTATTAAATTATCGATTTAATTATTCAATTAAATCCAATAATTCAAATAAAATTTATTTGAGTTATAAATTCACTTATAAATATTTAAAATTAATTAAATATTCAAATTTTAATTATCAAAAAATTCTGGGTCGTTACAATCTTCCCCCCTTAAAAGAATTTCGTCCTCGAAATTATTAAGTAAGAAAATTACAAAATCTATTAATTTTCCCAAAATTCATAGTTAAACTTCTTACAAATCTTTACTAAGTTTTCAAATCATACTTAGTTATCTTTTCAAAAACAACTACTATTGTTTAACTTTCAATTCTTAAATCAAAGTTAAAGTTTTCAAAATTTTTCCAATTTTCTCAAATTTTTTCTAACGCCTTTAATTTTCGGAAAAATTCGCCATAGTCTCCTTTGCGCGGCTCGATCCGAAAAAAAAATGACAGTATATATATCACAAATATACATCTCATCAAGTAATGAGGCATCCCGCAGGGGAAAAAGTATAAAAGTACGGTATTTAATCCGAGATATGTACCTTATATTTTATTAGCAAGCATATACGGCTAATATAGCGCTAAAGCGAGCTCCAAATGCAAAGCAAACGCGATCCGCACCTACTAATCACTCAACAAACAACATGAGAATCATGCATATAGACAATAATCTCAATATACAACATATAGCAACATAACTATATATGTCACATAGCAAATGCAACAAAAGCAATATATTCAACCATCAACCATCATCCATAACCAAATCAATATTCATTTATATTCTCATTAATATTCAATGAAATAGGTTTTCAATTTAATCACATTTGATTCATCAACATTGGATTTTTATCAACTTTCATTCATATTTCAATTAGTTATCATTTACTAATTTAAATCCAATTCACATTCAATTCTATTCAAATTTATTTACTTTCAATTTGAATTCAATTTCATAGCTTCCAATTTCGCTAATTCAATTTCATTAACACTTAATGAATTATATACAATCAACTAACAATCATATAACAACCAATGTATATTCATTCTCATTCAATTTATTCAACTTCCAATAACATTAGATTTTAATGAATTAACACTTTCATTCATTATTTCATATCAACTATATTTACATTCAATTGATTAACATTCATTTCATTAATTCAATTCAATTTCAAATGTTGAATTTCATTTATCTTTGAATTCACTTTCATTTACAACTCATATTCATAAATATATTCAAATAATTTCACTTCTTATATATATATATAAGTTTATTTCACAATTGTAAATCACTTTAATTATAATTCAATTCTTATAATTCTTTATACTTATACAATTATTTCTTTATTTAAATTATTCAAACAACCTAACAATCAACTTACATATACTTTAATAATTCTGAAAAATTATTCCTTTATATATATAAAATATAATCAAGGTAAAATTATTTCATTTACCCAATTTCAAAACAATATCGTGCCGAATTGTTCTATTTAAGTGTTTAGAAACCCCTTCGGCATAGTTTTGCAGACCGTGCTGACGAAGGTTCATATGCCACTCAATAAACCAATCATCACAATATAAAACAATTTCATATTCACTAACAAATACGCTCTCATAGCTATTATTACACTCAAATTCATTCTAGAGTATTACTGACTCTATCTCTAATGAGTAATACCCAACAGAACCATGGTTGTCGCTTAACCATATGCTCTGATACCAAATGTAACGCCCCGAAAATTTTCGACTTCCGAAAATTCAACACCGACACTCACTTTATCGACTGCCGAGAAATCGAAGGCCGGAAACACGGAATGTTATGGGTTTTAGAAAAGAATTTAGGAAAAGAAAAAGAAAGAAGAAGATAGAAGATAGATAATAGAGAAAAGATAGAAATAGAGAAGAGAACAGAAAATTTTAAGATAGAAGAAAAAGAGAATAGAAAGAAAATAGAACGGAACAGAAAACAACAGAACAACAGAATCTCACAATTCGCAGCGGAACAACATATAATAATAAATGAATAATCTTTAAACAAAGAACTATATCAGTTATTACATTTTATACATTTCATTTCATCATATCATCAGAGTATACAACAACAACAAACAGTGCAGCGGAAAAAGAAATACTATATAAGTAATATGCCATGCCATCCAGCTTGCCTCCAGCAACTCCAGAATATCCAGAATATCCTGATAAACCTAACTCTTGACTGCCCGAGTGGAAATTGGTGGGCACCCAGAGTTTAGGAAGGAAAACAATAAACTCCAAGTCAGTCATGTGACTGGTGTGAGAACTCAAAACAGTTTATTTACTTTAAAATCAAAATAGAAGAATATTTTAAATTCAATTCGCAATGCTTTTAAAAATGAGACTACCATAAGGCCTCCCGCACACACACACATGCAAACGCAGAATCGGAGGAGATTTCTCCTTATGATAGTCAAACATGCTTGATACGCATTTAAAAAGAGCATTTGATATTATTATTAGTGCATAGTGTAAAAGAAATTCATTTCGAAAGTAGAATATAAATCTTAGCCAGCATAGGTACCATTATATTATGCCTACTATAGCTACCTCAGGTTCTACAACTAAAACCGTACAAGTCACGTATTGTTTCTTTGGATTTCCAACGAATGATCAGGCCAAGGAACTTCCCATTGCCACATGAGAATGCCTCTGGATGGACATCCCCGAGAACCAAACCGGATCTCTACCAACACAAGGCCGGGTTACCCCTAACTGAGTAACAACTGGCCGAATATGCCATCCCCCGGTCCTTTGGGACCTCTTCACCGAGCGCTCGTAATCAATTCACACAATCATAACAAAGTGTTTTCAACATGAGTAAGTATCTGGGCTCCATACCATGATACCACCCTTTTCCAGAAGGAAATGCACACATCCTAAAGGGCGCTACCCCTCATAACCTTGCTGCTTCTTTCCTGTTTTGACCATTCACGGGGTGTGAGGCTCGACGGAGTCACGTCCACAAAAACATACTTTATACAAAAGCCATGCTTTGGGTCAACAAATGATCAACACAATGATCACAAGGATAGACGATCAAATAAACGATCCTATCACAAATAATCAACACAATGATCATTTCAGCATCACTCAGCATGTCACATTACCAAATTGGGAATATATCGCTGATAACATTCAACTACATAACCTCTGAGCTCGTACGTCTCAGAGAAGGGTGTTAAGCTAAAAGAATAAATTCTCCGCCACCAACAGAAATATATTTGAAAGAAATCTGCTTTATATCTCAATTTGTAACGTCAGACACACAATCCATACAAGTCTGTTCCGGGCTCGAACAAAACCGAAGGCACTTCTTACGAAGCCCTTGCAATCCGTGTATTCACAATCCCGATCGAATTTCCCATCACTTAAGGAATCTCTATACCAGGAGCTACCCAGTGCAGAGACAATCGATAGGTCATCCTATCGCTTTCACAAATACACGGTCTTCAACACCGATCTTCAAATGCAATTCACAACGACGTATCACATATTCGGAATGGGTTATACGACCCCATAGTCCTTTCCCGGTTAACCCGAATAGTGAGCGCTTATTCAAAAATAATTGTGGCATTCAAATTCAAACAATTCACATCAATTACCCATTCAAAGGGAAATATTGATAGTCGGTTATTGAACTATCAATTGATATGCACACATCACCAGTTTCCAAATAATTTTCCAAATTATTTATTTTCCAAAATATCTTTACAAGATATATAGTTTCACACTTCAAAAATAAATCAATATTTATTTTTAAACAAATTCCACTTTTCATTTATAAATTCCATAATGAATTTATATTTCAAAATATTCATGCATATGATTTCAATTATTCATTTCAATTTATCTTCAAAAAGATAAATTCTAATTATTCACTTCATATTGGAAAACATTTCCATACTTATTTATTCATAAGTAATTCAAAAATCTTTTTATTTTCAACCTTGGAAAATATTCAATACATTTAAATTGAATTAAGTATATATTTCATTCTTTAAGGAAATCATTCACTTAAACATATTTATTTGGGCCAAAACGAATGTTGCGTAAAACATCGTTACAACAACCCAAAATCACTAGTATAGGGATTCGAAATTAAATAGATATATAAATCCCAATACTATACAAAACATTTCCTTTCGGAAATCATTTACTATAACAATAGTGTTATAGTCCACTATTTCCTTTTATTTCTCGAAAACGTCTATTTCAACAATGAATGTTGAAATCTATGGTTTCGAATTTCAACACATTTAAAACATCGTTAGATCGTTTTAATTCTATTTAAAACATCACATCTAAAACAATTTCTTTAACATATTATTCACTATTCAAAAACGTGAATATACTTCATTATCCAATTTCATCATTTCTATACCTTTTATTTTAAAGGATTATTCACAGTCAAAAACGTGAATATATTTCATAAATAAATCATAAAAATTTTCTTATCAAAATAAGTCGTTTGTGAATTTATAAAACAACGTTTATAAATTCTATTTCTATTTATTTATAACAACTTCCTTTTATAAATTCCTTTATTAACCTATTCGATTTATAACTCAATTATAAAACAAAAGTTCACATTATAAGTTAAACACTTATAATTTATTTGTTTACAAGAATCGTTCTTTTAAACATCTCAACTCATAAATCTTATAACTTATAAGATTTGTTTATTTATCAAAACTCCATTCTTTCAAAAATTTTATAAATTTTATGAACCTACTGTTTATAAAATTTCATTTATAAGTTCACTGTTTATAATCCTGTAAATTTCATTCATTTACTAAATTCATCTTCACTTCATTCAAACACTTATAAAAACTCGTTTTATAATGTCTATATTTTAATTTATAAATGTCCATTTATAAATCTCTTAATATAAATCAAATTATATTATTATTCTAAAACGTCTTTAATTTCCTTTATAATTTCACCATTCTCTTGATTTATAAAATAATTAAATTTTATAAATCCTATATTTAAACTTTTAATAATAAACTCAAAAATCCAGTTTAAACTATTTTATAAAATCATTAATTCATATCTCTCAAAAATCAGCTTTCAACTATATTTCACAAAAACCATAATTTTTATAACTTTAAAAATTATAACGTTTATTTATTTAGAATGGATCAATTCCAAAAATATAGTATATTTTCAAAAATCACTTTAAAAATCATTTTAAAATCCCAAAATCTGGGTCCAATGATGCTACACACCAAATAGTCAATCACGACAACTACGACATCATATATCAATATGAAAATCAATCAAATATCAAAATATCTGAAATCAAATAAAAACTGTTGAGGAATCCACTTGGATCCCTCCAACCTGTTTTCCTGCATCCAAAAACATTAGCACAATACCAATTTCGCTCCAGTACGAAATTATCGCGGTATATGTTCTTATTAAATATTATCCGCTTAATAACGGCGCAATAGGGTCTCATCCGCTAAAAAATACGGGAAATCAACAACTGCAATATATACATATGCCAATATATATATATTGATATTATATATAATACCAATTTCACTGTTTATGAAATATTCGCGGTATATGTTTTTAATAAATAACATCCGCTTAATAACGGCGCATATGTCTATTTTAACAATCAATAGATATCAATCAACATTCAAACATGCATTCAAATATTTTAAATCTAACTATTTAAAATAAAATCGAAACTGATTCGATTGAGTGAGAAGTTCTCACCTTGATTTTAAATTCCGTTTTAGCGATTTATTTCGAATAAAATTAAACGCACGTTTAATTTTACCCAAAATTCTCACTAACTCCAAACGACTCCAAACCAACTCCATCGCGTAGTGCTCGTCCATACGATTCCAACGCAACTGGTTTCGCGCGTTTTCGACCTCGTATGAAAAAGTTATGAATTTTTGAAGTTTGCTCGTATTTATATACACAAATACAACATAATTTAAAATTTTATAAACCCACAGCAAATCCTAGCCACAAGATCCAGCACCCCCAAATCTGGACCGTCCCCATCTTTCTTCTACATCACGCACGCCTACAGATCCAAGGCCGAACGCACAAACCCATACACGAAAACTAGGGTTAATTTTAGCTTCATCCACAAACGTTTTGAACTCGATCAACTTACTCCATGATGTGCGCCCTGCCAAGAGCTATACTCGGCCATAAGCTAGTGAAGCTCGGCCCTATGGTTTGCACGTGATTCTAGGCCGAACGGCCAAGCTTCCAGCTCGAGTTCTGGTCACCACGTCACTCCATTTTTGATCATAACCGTTGATCTCCAAGCTCTCGTTGCCCTCTACAATACTCTAGTTGAAACTTTCATGAATCGTTGAGTGAATTGATCACGAATTGAGGAAGAAATTTAGGCAATTTCGGCCATTCATTTCTGGTGGAGGCGGCTGCAACGTGATTAGGGTTTTGTATATATTTTTTTTTTATTAAGAGGGGGGCTATTTATAGAGAAAAATTCGAACACTATTCATCCGGAAATTCCGAACTCCGATTTACGCGCCGAAACTGACGTTCCTAGGGTTTATCCCGCGTTCCGGACACAATGGAATAGGTTTCGGAAGCTAATTCGGAAGTATGTGCGAGTTATGGCTGTAAACGCTCAATTTGAATTAAACTGAATTAAGTCGATTTCTAGGCGTTTTAATTTGTACCGGACAAACGGTAAATCCAATTGACTTGAAATTCGAAACCTTAAAATAATATCACATTACGGATCCGATGAAACTGGTTTCGTCGAAATCCGAGACTTTTTGAAAAATGACTATTTTAACTCGCCAAATTAAAATTAAAAATAATTCGATGCGTTTCGAGCTGCCACGATCAAACGATAACTCCGATTGACACGAAAATTGAAATCCGCTAATAACTAACTATTACGGATCCAATGGAACTGGTTTCGTTCAATTCTGAGACTGTTCAAAAATTGACTATTTTTACTAGTCGATTTTATTATTAAAATATTCAATTTTCACAAATTTACTTTTAATTCGATTCTAAAAGTTCTAAAATATCGTTCTAACTCCCATATGATAAAATAAAATTTTACAAATCATTTTCAATCATATTTAACTATATTTTCAATTATTTCCATAATTTAACGTATTAAATTATCGATTTAATTATTCAATTAAATCCAATAATTCAAATAAAATTTATTTGACTTATAAATTCACTTATAAATATTTAAAATTAATTAAATATTCAAATTTTAATTATCAAAAAATTCTGGGTCGTTACATAAATCGCAGCTTAAAGCCCAAAACCTTTCATTCAAATGGTTAAAACAAATTACCATTCCCAATCTTTTAAAAAAAAGATTCATTTTAAAAACCTTCGACGGTTTAAACAATTTCCACATTTAAATCTTTTAAACAAAAGATTCACTTTGAAAACCACTTTCAATTTTAAACAAGGTTCACCAATCTTTTAAACAAAGGTTCATTCTTAGCCTTTCAAAACAATTTTCAAAGATTCATTCATAACCTTCAAAATAATTCCCGTTTCAATCTTTTATATATAAAAGATACACCATTTAAAAATCCTCTTCAATTTCAAAATAGGGTTCAACTATCTTTCACAAAGATTCAATTATTGCTCTCAAAGCCATTTAATTTCAAATTTGAAATCTTTTCATCATAATTTGGAAATTCTTTTCTTATATAAAAGCTATTATTATTTGAAACCACTTGTTTTCCATTTCAGAAAACCCGATTAAAATTGCACGAGTTAAAGCCTTTCAAATATAAACTTGGGTTAAATTCAAATTTTCAAAACCATACTTTTAAAATGGTTAAAAAAAACCCATATAAACTCATTTATAGCTTGTATAACCTTTTTACATCATAAATACCAGATATAGAATTCAATTTCAGATATTGAATTCCAATTTAAATCAAATGATTCAAATTTCAAATCTTTATTAAGTTATTCACAATAACTTTCATTTTTAAAACACCTTTTCAAAAGTTTTTCACTTTAAACCCAATCCATTTCCAAAATCATTTGAATTTAAAATTCAAATTCAAAACTATTTAAAAATCTGTGACTTAACTGATTTTCACGTGCAATCCATATTTATGTGTGTATAGTGTAGTCCAGGGGTTTTACACACAATAGCGCAACAACATCAACCATTACAGATTCAAACACAGAAATATCGATAAACGATATAAACTATAACGCTTATCTTTATCTACAAATCATGGATGAATAATATAAGTTCATCATAGATAATAAATTACATCATAGATAAATTAATTACATCACATATCACAGCACAAATCAGGATAATTTATAACGCAAAGCATCATATATCAGAGATATCAAACAGTTAAATCATCCAATCCAAACATCCATAAGTAATATCAATTAATTATCTGATCAATTTAAATCAGATTAGTCACAAATCTTGGTTAATTAATGTTAATTAATTACAAATCATTTAATTAATTATTCTTAATTAATTACAATAATTAGTTAACCCTTAATCAATAATCATCCCTTAATCACCTTCATTAATTAACTTTTAATTAATTTATCACATTAATTAATTATAATAAGTGATTATTCTTAAATCACTAAGTCATCGTTAACCATAAATTAACTACCAATTAATTTACCTTAATTAATTACCTTAATAAATAAACCCTTAATTATTAATCAAATCTTAATTAAAATTAATTATCCTTAATTGATTATTCTTAATTTAATTACCCTAATTAATTAACCACATTAATTAATTATGCTTAAAGGTAATTAACCTTTAATATTTGATTAATCTATCTTTAATCTTTAATCATCTATACTTAATTACTTTCATTAAGTAACTATTATTTTTATTAAAATCATTCATTAATTACTTGGTTAATTAACTTGAATTTTTAATTAATTTCTTCAATTAATGAATCCTCAATTTTTAATTAATTAAATCTTAATTATAACTAATTCCTCTTTAATTCATCCTTAATTAATAAATCACACATAATTTATTACCCTTTAAACAGTTAAGTAAATAAACTTTTGATTAATTACATTAAGAAATTTATTAATACTTTTTGATTGAAACTTAATACACTAATCTCAATTTATAAACAAATCAATCTTTAATAAAATAGTATTTAAATTCCAAAACCATTTCTTAGTTAAGGTATCTTATATTTTATTTTCAAGCACTCGTTTAATTCAAGCATAATCAAATCCCATTTAATATATTTAGAAATATATTTATTATCCTCATATAATTGTTCTCAAAATCAATTTATTTCCAAAACAATTTTAAAGTGTTTAACCTTTTCCTTTGAAAACTTGTTCATATTTTTTTTTAGTTTAAAACCTTGGTACACTATTCGTTTTATAAATTTAAAACCTGGTACATATTGTATTTCAAAATTTTGAAACCTGTACATATTTTCATTCTTTAAATTTTTAAAACCTGCTGCCTATCAAGCAGACCCGAGCCAATTTGAGTTTAACCTGAGCCTTACTTCGAGTCGTTACCCTACTCCTTTTGCTTCAGTCACTCACGCTACCTACTCGAGACCGACACGAGTTCCCCCTTCTTCTCCAACCACCATATTTATAGATGCACAGAGTCTCACGTGTGCATGTGTACAGGGACTCCGATCGACTTCGATCATTATCGATCACCCCCCCAAATCTTTGACAACACCTACAAGCCCTCCACACACCCAGATCGTCGAACTTGACCATGAATTGAAATCGAGTAGCTCAACACCCAGATTGAAACAGTACCAGACCACCATAAACACATCGTCCTCCCACCTCTAGCCATCGGAGGCCATGGAAACTTCACTGAAGCCTTGTCTTGACCACACGCTGCTATCCCCACTAGACCGATCATTGATAGTTCATCCATCACGACGAAATTGCTTTACAAACTCAGACGAAACAAAGCTATCCTAAAACCTTAGATCATCAATTTTTGATCGCCATAATGATTAATAAATTCACCCCTCATTTTTCCTCCGATCACTCACACCTGAACCACCACTAGACCCAAGCACAACGATCATCTTCTCGTAAATCGTTGGACATTGACGAAAAACCGAGATTTCATTCAAACCCAAATCCCACCAAAAATCAACACTAAAAATTCTGGTTTTATTTTTAAAATTCGTTACTCCAGAGTAGAATTCCAATTACATAATCAAATTGTAAGAATTTGATAATCAAATTTCCCAACTTGTTTTACTTTTGCTGTAATTCCTTGATTTTGAATTAATTCCTTAATATAAACACCTCAAACCAAATTTAAAAATAAACTAGCATCTGTACAACCAATTTTCTTTTAGGAATCATAGCTTAAAGAAGTTTAGACAAAAAGATATGAATTTTCTTTGATTTTTTCTTGGGTCTGGAAAACACAACAGGGTATATACACATATACACCCAGTCATGCATACAATATATAAATCCTAATTCAGTTAGATTTAAGTGAATACATCCAGACAAACATATATACACAACATCACCACACAGATACATCACATGCATCAAAAGATTAGAGGTTGAAAGTTTGCTCACCTGTTTTCCTAAAAGAACAAAGAAGAACAGAGCATGGTGTTTTGATTTGGTCCGAGCTTTGATCTCAGGATTCAAAACTTGATCAGGTTGAAGTTTGAATTGTTTGTTTGTAAACTGATGTTAGAGCTGAATCTTGAATTGCTACCAGGTTTGGATTTTTGCGGATCTGTTGCTTGCCTTTAGAGTGGATTACAAATATAGTTTAAAACATGATTTCTGGTTCCAGATTTTGATCTGCTTTTACTTTTTGATTTGAGTTTTATTTTTAAGATTTAATATAGAAATAAGAATACTTAGTTGAGAAAATGAAGAAGCCTGGTTTTGATCTTTTGTTAACATTATGTTTTTAAACAAAAATGCCACTTGTTTATTCATTTACACCTGTACATTTATTTTCAACACTTGTTAATATATGTTTCTATATAATTTGCATTTTCCAAATACCCATCCAATTTTGTTTAAGTCCTTTATTCCAAATTAATTTAAAATTTTATAGTGTAAACCCTTACTTTTGTAAATTTTTAATCTTTCTATTTACATATGTAAATGTTTCACATTTTAAATTCAAAAATATAAAAACTATATCTATTCATTTCAAAAGAAAAGGTGTTTTAAATTCTTTTATCAAATTCGTATTCAACTCTAAAACTTTTATTCATTCTTGTTTCACATCATTCATACATTATACGTACATTGTTCAACTATCAATACTTATACATCCTTAAAGAAAAATGTTTTGGAAACTAAATTACACTTTAATAATTAATCATATGTATGTATTTCTTAATTTTAAAATTTTATTCTTAAATTCCCAATTCAAATCTATTTTCAATGTACTTTATAAAACACATATTTTATTTACAATTTAATAACACATGATTTGAAATCAAATTATTAGATCCTATTCAAGTTAAACTATTATGTTTTAATGTTTTAAATACATTCACAAACCTTAATTCAAATAATTTTATTTTAAAAGAAACAACATTAAACCTTTCATATTTATTTTTATATCTTATACTTTTAAAATTTCCAAATAAGAAATTAATTTTCAATTCTTGTATCCCAATCTCACAATTCAATTTAAAATAATTTTCAATAGATATGTATACCTATATATGTAAGTTTTAAAGCCTTCTTTAAAATTATATAAAATTTATAAAGGAAAATGAATTGAAAACAATTTATAAATAATCATACATATATAATTCTTAATTAATAAAGCTTTTTTTTTAAATCTAATTTATTTATTAAATCATATTCCAAATACAATTTTTATTTTATCCCCAAATATTCAAATTCATTCTAAATCAATTCATAATTAAATCAAAATTTTATTTTATTTTACCAAATTAATTCTTAATTTAATCTGAGAATCAAATTAATTACAAATTTAAATTTGTTTAAAAATAGGAATGTTACATTAAAACAAGTTCAAATTGTTGATCATACTTGTTAAGTAAAAAAAATGATGTTTTGTATAAGCTCTTCGGATGCAGTGGAGTATTATACGAGTATGAACTTAAGTTATAAAATGTTATAAACTTAAAGTTAGGTTTTTATGAAATGATTCATAAATAGTTTTAGTATAGATATACTCTTTGTATAAATGAATGTAATTAAAAAGGAATTGATGTAGTTGAGAAACTAATAGGATAAGTACGTAAGTTGTACATAGATATTTTTATCTGCATGATTGTTCTTTATTCATTATTCAAGTACATGTTTTTGAGGTGGTTTACACCAGTCCGAACAAGGATTTTTCACTCGATTCTTGACGGTGAACACTTGATATAGATTCTTGGTACGATGTAGATGTTTTCTATCATAATATATGGCTATGCAAAGAAAACAGTAATCAAGAAACCAGATCAGAGTCCGCACTAGAGAGGTCAACTGATCTATACTAGTTTGGAAGTCAAATTTATATGATCAAGCAAGTGATCAGAATTGATATTGTGTAAGGATGTGTCCGTGCATATAATATGAGTTTAGTGTACTTGCATACTATGTTATGTTCACTTATGAATTGATGGGGGAGTGAATATTTGATTTGTTATGAGCTAACATGAATAATCGTCTAAGTAATGACCTAAGGCTGTTGAGCGTAAGATCTGCTTAGTTAATTATCTATCATCCTTAGGCGATGGGACAGTTTTGAACTCGAGCAAACTATGAGCACTAGTTGCTAGGAATTATGAAAGCTATTGAATCACTTATGTGGAAGTTCCTTTGTTAAGGTTAGAAGTGCCATGGAACAATGGTGCTCAGGATTTTGTCAAGAAGACGGGGGATAGATTTAGGAAGTTCTACTTAGGATTACTTATAGTCTTGGGTTTCCTTCTTATTTTTGTATCGTACATATTTGTACTATAGTCACCGCTTGAGGTAGAGTCTCTTAGTATGCATTTTGGTTTTGTATTTTGGCTTGTATATAGTTTTAGTAATATGTTATATGTATATGGCTCTTTCATCTTTTTTAATTATCAATTTGTTTAAACTTCGACGGTGAAATGTACTAAATGGGGGAGAATGTAGCAACCTTGAAATTTGAACCTTCGTCTTTGAATATTGGAATGTTTTGAAATATAGTTAAGCGTCACAAATATGATTTTATAACCTTGTTAAATATTTTTTAAATAATAAATAATGATAGGAACTTGTTTTTGAAATTTATTTATAAATATATATTCTTCGAAGAAAAAACGATAATGTGACCAAAAATCAAGTTATCGGTAAACAGCTTTTTGATTGTTATAAGTTGTTTAAACCCTTGTGCCCTTGTATTATGATCAATGAAAGCATTAGAAACTAAACAACACTTCTCTTTATAAAGAAAATAGAACATTCAAGAAACTTCCAAGTGGATAAGGGTTATTTTCAATGTTAATGGAATAAGAGTATTTTGCTAAAGAAAGTGATGTGAAGGAGAAGTGATGGAGCAAGTGGAGGGATAAATCTTCCATGACATGAAAGGAGGGTGAGAATAAGCTTATGGATCACCATTTGAAGACTATATAATGAGGGTCATACCCTTGATAATTAATCACAAATCCACAAAGCTAAAACAAGCTTTCTTCCATGTCTTCTTCTTCCCAAAATTTCTAAAGGATTTTATTACAAAACTCATCCAAATTAACTTAAATTTGGAGTGGAACCTTGGGAAAACATTACAACAACTCCTAGCTAGTTACATCTTGAAGAAGTGAAGCCATTCTCCCCTTGTCCAAGAAGGCCATGACCAATCTGTAGGAGGTGGAGGCAAAAGGCAAGTGAAAGAAGGAAGGAAAAGTGGTTGCAAGGTTGAGGTTGGACTTTGTTAGCTTGGGCTTACTTGTTTGATTGGTTAAGGGTGAGCTAAATCACCAATTTGAATGAAAATAAAACCTATGTGTGTTTATTTTTGATTGCGTTTAAGTTGTTAAATTGATGTCGACATAAGTTGAAATATTGGTTTTAATTCTTGCTTTGAAAGAAAATGACATATGTAATCCATTTGATAGGACTTGGAATGGACTTTAATGAACTTGAGTAGACTTGTATGACTTGTAGAAAGGCCTTGAAACAAAGCACATAGGTTGTAGATGGACTTTGGTTTAGATTAGACTCGGATTTGAAAGTGCACTTATAGCGATAGTCGTCGTGGATGTACTTTTCGAATTTCCTTGGTTTTAGCGATTTCTTGGAGCTTTCTAGTGAGATCCTTAGAAGTTTCATGCCATATTTATTACTTTTTATATGTATTCCTACTTCCATGATAAGTTTGGATAGTAAAAAGTTAAGTAACATTTTTAGAAAAATGGCCAAAACGTCACTTGTACAAAAGTGCCCTTTTTAAGCATGATTTTTGGACTTTAAAATTTGAAAAGATATTCAAATTGAAATATGTTATTTCATTATTTTTACAAGTGTTTAATAACTGGAATCAGAGTATTAAAAAAGTGGCTTGAGATATAAGTGAATTTTTAAGAATTAGTTGTGATTTTAAAGAAGATGTTTTACTTTAAAATATAAGGAAAACATACTTTTCCAAGTTAAAAGATTTTATAAACTTGTTATTTTCAAGTAATATTTTGAGTAAATGTTTTAAAAGCTATTATAAGTATTTTAAAATTATTTTTAACTATATATAGTTTTGAGAAGATTAGTTTATTATTTTATTAAATTACGAAAATCTTACGTAATATTATTACATTTAGGGTTTTATTAAATAACTAATTTTATAAATAAAATTACTATACATATGTATATCATCTTTAAAATGTTTGAAAAGTAAAACCAAAGGTTCAGAAAGGGGTTTGGAATTACATAGTGGCAAAATGGTTAACTTTTTAGGTACATGTATGAAAATAATTAATTTGCTCAATACCAAAAGTCGATGAAGTAGGCTTAGCTATTTGTGAGAGTTAAGATTGATGTTTGAGTAGGGATATGTGTAATAGAGCTCCAACCTACTGGATTCACTCTTGACTGAAGAATAATTAATTGAGAATGTCAAAAATGAGTTAATCGCATCGATTTCTTACTTGTTTATGGGAATCATTAATACTAAACATAAAAAGCCGATGAGGTTGTATTATCTATTTGTGAGATTCAAGAATGAAGTGTCTGGATAAGGTTTTGGTATGCAACCAGTGCTCTAGTTACCTGGTTTCTCTCTTGGATGATGAACAATTAAGTTGGAATGTCGAAAATGAGTTACATATATGGATATTGATTTGGATAAGTAATTGTTTTGACTAGATAATCGATTAGTTCATTATCGAACTTGAACTAGTATTAACTTAGAGATATCTAAAAGCTTCACGATTTAATACCAATGGGAACCATCGGGGAGGAGCATTGGTATGAAACGTCTTTAGCTTTCACTTACTTCTGAAAGAAATGGAATTGAGTTTCTCGAAAATTCATCGAATTGATTTTGAAGAGACCTAGATCGTTAAGTGTTTTACTTATCGAATACCACTTTAGAACTAGTATACGAGTTCAATGTTTTAGAAGCAGTTGTGAAGTGAAATGTATAGAGTTGAACTATTCCATCTTAAAGATAAGTCCAAGGGAGAGGTCAGCATTAACATTTCAAATAATGCTATCGTGTGGGACTTTCTATCTTCGGGAGTATTCCAAGAGTGAGGATAGCATTAGCATTCGTCCGAGGACATATTTGGGTATCTATGTGGGGATTCGTTACATAGATTCGAGATCTCTTCGAGATGCTCAAATCAACGTAGTAATTCGTGATCTGTTCGAGATGATGGAATACACTTAGGATTTTTGTTCTGTTCTAGTGATGAAGAGTTATGTGAAAGATGCCGAACATAATTTAAACATTGAAAATAACAGAAAGCTGCATAGGATGCACAACATGAGGTTTAACTAACCCACAACAGGGTATTATCAACTCCATATCTTGATATACTTATCAATGTTAGCTATAGGGAGTTAATGATATTTGGTTGATATTGTAAATGTTTATGCTCAAACGATGGGTCGCTAGTATGCACCTTACAATATATTTTTCTAGAGATATACAATGCTTATAAGGTACTTTTTGACCCTTGTGCATGGAGTTTAGATTCGGCTTCACCAAAGAGATCTCCATGAAAAAATCCAATACGTAAACATACCTCAGCAATTTTGAATGTAACCTAAATATGTTGTGGTGTGACCATTGTGAGCATCATAACTATTTGATATAATTTATACTCTACACCCTAGATAGTATATATCATATCATTATATTAGACCTAATGGATGGCTGGTTGCTTTAAGGGGAAAACCATTATGTGAATCCGTACGGTCTCAATGGTTACTATTAGTTGTCATGCACATTCCTCATGTTTATCATAATGGTTTATCAAACTGATCTAGGTGTTATTTTCTTATAATACTTGAGTCAGCTCCGTGTACATTTGTAGATTTAGCTGTGGACGCTTTCGAGCTTATGGAGAGAAACTGGATGACTACCTGTCGTGTACTCTTAATTCTATTACGTTTATGAATTGTATATACCAAAATTGTGAGTACATGCACTTATAACTGTCTTGGCTGATGATAATACTTAGATTTTGTAACTCTGAAAATTTTGTGTTAGAATAACCCTTTGTATTATTCTTTTGATATTATATATTATCATTCCGCTGTGCGATTTTGATGTTGTATTCTTTCTTTCTTGTCATATTCTTCTTTTTATTTTTCTTTTTATTTTACCATAACTTTCTATCTTTTTGGCACTTGGGTATTTGGCGTACGAATACCATGGATGTATTTAGTGTCGGTATTCAAGGGTCGAAAAGTATGTTACATTTTTCCACTTGACTCTTAACGAAGAACACTTAATACCGATTCTTGATGTGATCCTGAGGTTTTCTACCATAGTATTTGGATATGTAAGGTAAAAAAAGTTTCTAATTAAGGAACCTAATCAAAGTCCATATTGTTAATGTGTAATGATCTATACTAGCTGAAAAGTGAAATTTATGTTACCGAGCAAGTGATCTGATTAGATATTATGTATGGATTATCCATACACATCGTACAAGTTTAAATGTATATATATACTATGTTTTGTTGGCTTATTAGGAGTTAAGAGAATGACTCTTCGATTTGTTCTAAGATAGCTTGAACAATCGTCTAAGTAATAACCTAATGCTATTGAGAGTAAGGTATGCTTAATAGATTATTTATCATCCTTGTGCGGTGAGAGAGTTTTTGAACCTAAGTAACCTTAAGCTTAATTTGCTAGTGATTTTGAATACGATTAAATATTTATTTGTGCTTATTTCTTTTTGAATGCCAATTTTGTTGGAATTTCAAGGGACAAATGTTTCAATGGAGGAGAATGTAACGATCGAGAATTTTGAACACTTAGTATTTAAATATTTGAATTATTTTAATATTTTAATCTTAGATTTAATGTGATTAAATTGGTTTAATACACTTTTAATCCCTTTTTAACTAATAATTAATGAAGATAATCTTGTTTTTGAAATAATGTTTACAAAAATAAATAGTTCAGAAATGACGATAATGTGATCGAAAATCGTTTTATTGATAAACAATTTTTTACTCGATATAAGTTGTTCAAACTTCTTATCCTTGTCTAATTAACTAATATTTCATTAATTAGATAATAATAATATTTATGTTAAAATTAATTAAAAGCTTTAGAAGGTTTGCAAATAGATATTTTGGAGAGGGGTAGTTTGGGAATGCTTAAGAGCAAATTAAGAAGAGAGATAAGGTGGAAAGATAAAGCACATATGAGGTGCTTGGCCACCCAAAAGAGGAGGGATTTAGGGAGTTGTGTGCTCTTGTATAAGCCCACTTTAACACTTCATAATATCAAAAATAGATTTGTAAAAATAATGAAATAAAAATGGCTTCTTCATGCTCTTCTCTTTTTAAATTAAATTCTAGAAAACATATCAAACGAAATCCAAATCCTTCCAAACTTGGACAAAAATCTTCGAACATAATGGAAAGAAGAGAAAGCATCTCAAATGATATAGCAACGGAGCACATACATCTAGGCATTTTGGGCCATGAGCAATATAGGGTAGAGGGGAGCACGTCATTGTGTACCGAAGGCTAAAGGTGGAATCTTTTGGCTTTTGGTGATGGTAGGAAGCGTTCATGTGTTTGTGAAGGCTTGTTCTTGTGTTAGCATTGTTATGGGGTGAGTTTACTCACCATTCGATGATATATATTGTGTGTGTATGTGTGAAAAAATATAAGGTGAGGTAAATTAACGAACTATGCAAATTATCACTTTTGGACCACCTACTTTAGAAAGCGAGTGGCAACTTTATATTATATATATTCGCTTCTATTACCCTTTAAAACATATCATAGCCTAGACTTTTGTTTACATGTTTGGTTGACTTATGTGTTGAATTGATGTGTATTGCATGCATATCTCCGGAACATTGTCAATGGAAGCACGATCCAAATACTAAGCCCGAGGAACTACCCTTACAAATAGAATAAGGAGGAAGGAAAGAAGTAAAGACTATGTCCAGGTAGTACTGCATAGAAGAATTTGAAGCCGTGATTAGCCTTAGGAATGTCACCAATGATATAAGTCAAGCTACAAAAAGGGTTGCGATGAAAAAACCAAGTGATACTGCGCCTAGGCCTTAAAGATTGAAACATAACCGCGCTTTCCATTAAATATAGATTTTTCATTATATTGTTGTATTAGAAACCCGAAACTCCCATAAGTTTTGAAGGCTAATACAAAAAAGCCTATCCTAGCAATGTAAAAGCACGGTACTTCCTCTTAAGAATTTACATGCTAACAGGGATGCGCCGCACTCTTAAACTAAGAACCAATAGTGGTAGGTCTATGCTATAATTTTGGTATCAAAGGACGTGGAAGAGCCGCTATCTTGATGTAATAGAGCAGCGACGCAATCCTACAATGGTATCAAATTAATAAAGATTGTGCCACAATTCTTCAAACTCTGACCCTAGACCGAAAATCTCAAGGGATTTAAAAAAGTAAGAGACTACTCCACTACCAAGATGAACCAACCTCATCCCTAGAATTATGAGACCAGATTCAAAGACAAAAGTAAGGGAGCAGTCCTTCAATGATCAATAGTATATTATAATAGAATCACATAAGACAACTGCCTTTAAAAATGAAACTCGATCTCTCTTACCAAGCAATGAAGCCCAACTCCTGCTATCACCATATCGTGATATGTTAACATGACAAAATAGACGATGCAGTACAATTTAAAAAATGGTAGTGCAACACTAATACAACATGGCATAACAACATTCAAAAAGCAAGGCAGAGTCCTAAAATATCAATGAAGGTGTGAGCTCTCTCTTGAAATAAGGGAAGCACCCTATAACATTGTCACCCACATATAGGGGCAGAAAAATAAGCATAGGCACAGTATAGAATCCAAAACATGCAAGCTGTTCAAATCATTGGATTTTCTCACCTCCATTTCAAACATTCCCGCTACAATTTCAAGTTTCCCCCTAAATTCAGAAATTCAACTGCTCAAAATGCTATTTCCCACCAAAGACACGTCAGCAATCCCTGCATATCAAACAAATAAGATAGATGGATGACACGTGGAATGATCTAAAGGTGGGAATTAGAAAAGCGGAAGAAGGATATTAACAATCCAAGTGCATCTCTGTACTATAAATCGAAAGGCATTATAATAGAGGGGGATCTTTTCCGTTTTACATTTTTAGGGAGAAACAAAACAAGAAACTCTGTAATTATTTGTTTGTACTACGAATATGAAAGAAAGAAAGTGATATTTTCCCAGAGACATAGGATTACTTAACATCCGAACCACATAAAATTCTCTTTGTCTCTTTATTATTTCCAGTACTTTGTTTTGCAGCTTTATTGTTTTCTATCCACTAGAATACCTAGATAACTAATCTATAATTTTTAAAGCATATTAAGCCTTACAATATCTATGTAAAAATAGTAATATAAATACTCCTCTTCAAGGCAAAGTTCATATCACTTAACTTTGTTGATTCATAATTGCAGAAGCATTCAGCGCCATGATTACGTCATAAGAACTACTTGGGTATTTATGGGATGAAAAATCTCACCAGCATTTTTTGCACTAGAAAGAGGACCATTTTTTTCCTCCAACAAACTTTATATGCATTTTCTTCAAATACCATTATGACATCATGAATCCTACAGATTCTGCCACCTCCTTGCATAAGAACAATTACACTTGGCCTTACAAGTCTCGAAAAGGCCACTTATAACCTTAAAATCCCCAACTAAGGTGGAAGCTTCAATGGAGGTCCCCTAAAATCCCTTCCTCACTGCATTCCAGCCTCCACCAACCAAATGAACCAATATATGGATGGGTTAGAAAAAATTATGGCCCAATATACTACCGTTAGACCAACTTATCCCAAACCATCCATAGCTCGTCACCTTCACTCATCAAATACACTTGCTATGCACTACGTGGTTGACAACGGCACTATCAAAAATGAGAATGATGAAGCTAGACAAAAACCAGTGCAAAGTCAAAAGCAAGATCCAGGCAAGCCCCAAATCAAATTAAAACCTGCTGACATTAACCTGCTACTACTAAAGAAGCAAGTTCAATCAGCTTTAGATGATGTCACTTTGCTTTATAAAGGCATCCTAAATAGATTCTAAGGAAGATGAGAACCATTAATTGAAAACTTATGTGGAGTAGTCAGCAAAGTTGTGCCAACAAAGCACCGAGGAAAAAGTAAGGAAAGCGGGTTATTCCTCATTCAGTGACACCATCATAGAAGCAGATTTCCCTGACAACATTAAAGCTCCATCGATTGACAAATTTGACTGTATCTACACCTTCGAGTATTATATAGACATTTTAAAAGTAGTCAGGATGGATTGATGTAAATTCTTTGTAGTTTATTTAGACATGTAGCCTCCAGATGGTTCAAGAGGAATCAACCAGGGGAGGTCCGCTCTAGAGACAGCTATCCGCAAATTTTTCAAGGAAATTCAATTCGGGGTGAGAAGCTTCCCCGGATGTAAACCATGTCATGTGTAAAGCAAGGTGAAAGTGAAAGCCTACACAACTTCATTAAATGTTTCAAATCCAAGGCACTTTGGATCAGAATGTCTACTGAAGAAGCGCTGCTAATATTGGTTCACGTTAGGAACAAAAAAGGCACTGTTATATGGTACAAAATAAACAAAAAATCATGTTACGGTATAAAGACTTTCTATGAAAGGGCCAGAGGCTATGTTAGGATGGAAGAGGCCGGATCTGTAGCATAATCTCAAATGACTTTTGCACCTAGTTATGCCAAGAAAAAAGGGAAAAGGATATCATCTGCCTACAAAAAGACAAAAGGATCCCAACTTCACAATAAAAACTCCACTCAATTATACCCCTGGGCAGATATATTAAATGACCAAGACCAAGCTTGATTATAATGTACCAAACAAGGAGAAGAAGGTGAACCGAAACCAAGGTGGAGCATACTACCACTTCCATACAGCAGAGATTTACCATATAGATAATTGTAGACACAAGAAAAATGAGATAGCAAGATTGATCCAAAAAGGGTATTTAGGGAGCTTTCAAAAAGAGAATAACAAAGAAAGGACCAGGAATATGACCCCATATTTGAATAAAAACCAAGCAGGAAACCTATCTAACCTTATAGCCCTAATCGATATGTGGCAAAACTTTGCCCGGAAGTGCAAGAAGGGCAAGAGTGGTATGTGCAGGAAGACAGAGTGGAACAAAGAAACCTATTCAGTTTAAGAAAGAAATCTACATAGGAAATAATTTTCACTATAGTTTATGTCATTTGAGTTATTTTCCCCTATCAGGATCCACTTGTCACTATGCTGCAGATCTCAAACTGCACCATAAAAAGGTCTTCGTGGATTCGGAGAGTTATTAAATGTTATTTTCAAGTGTACGCACAATCGGGTGAAGCTTTAGGTATAAGTATTAAAGGCCAACAATGAGCCAATCTATGGCATCAATAAGCTACAATCACTCCCATGAGTCAACCCACTTACTAATCATTGTCGAAACTGCACCTCTTTACAAGACTTTTTATGCAAGCTTCCTATTCATCGATCAACTGTCACTATATAATGCATTCTTGGGAAGTCTTGCACTAATCGACTTAGGGGTAGTTATCTCTTAGAAGGATCTACTCACGAAGTTTCACATTACTGCTGGGATAGCGTCAGTTAGAGGAGAGCAACTATTAGTTAGAGAATCATACAATGTAAACATTAACTCTAGCAATAAAATTGTTCAAAACTACTCTGTTGTTTCTTCTACTAACTTAGATAAAGAATAATGATAACAGAAAAAAGGTTAAGCTAGTTTTAAAAATTGAATAGAACGAGATATCATGACTAATGATGAAACGAGTTGTTCTATGACTGTAATGACATTAAGAAGAGAGAAAAGGAAATATATGCACATGATTGATATCGATGAATATAACCCAGTCTATGTTCAGTACTTCACCACAGAAGCTCATAAACAGGCACTCTTATTCACCTCTCGGACTAAAGAGGAAGGAGAAGATGAAATAGATCCAATATTAGGGGATACAAAGAGAGAATTAGAGCTAGTTGATGATCTTACAGATGTAAAAGTTGATCCAAAAAACCACATAAAAGTCCTCAAGATTGGGAAGAGTCTTAGTGCAGAGTTCGAATTAAATTAATAGACTTCCTAAAAAGATCAACAGATGTATTTTCTTGGAACCATTCATATCATCAAGGAAGTGTTTTAGCTAAAATGGATCGCCAATCTAGTACTTGTAAAGAAACCCAAAAGGAAATGAAGGACTTACATAGACTATAACAACCTTAACAAAGCCTGCTCTGAACGTAGCTTCCCCTTATCTAGAATTGATCAGTTGGTGGATGCAACCAATGGACACAAACTGCTTTTATTCATGGTTGCATATATCGGATATAATCAGATAGTAGTGTTTGAGCTGGACTTGAAGCACACTAGTTTTGTAATAGATAAAGGCTTATACTGCTATAAAGTGATGTCGTTCAAACTCAAAAATGCGTATGCAACTTACTAAAGATTGGTTAATATGATATTCTTGGAGTAGATTGGAAAAAATGTTGAAGTATATGTAAATGATATGTTAGTTGAGTCAATAGCTGCATTAAGCCATGTACAAGATCTAGAGGAGACATTCATGATCTTATGGTATAATATGAACCTGAATCTCCTGAAGTGCACCTTTTCCATCCAATCGGAAAAATTTCTAGGGTACATAGTCAATGCACATAGCATAGAAGAAAACCTAAAAAGATTGAAGCTACAAGGGAATAGGGGTTCCAATGAAGCCAATAGATCTCATAAGCCTAAACTGCAGGGTAGCTACCCTAAGCAAGTTCATCCCCAAAGTCATTAATAAATCCATACCATTCTTCAATCAGCTGAAGAAGGGATGAAATTTCTAGTGGACTAAGTAGTGCAAAGCCGTATACCAAAATCTGAAGGACCATCCGGTCAACACTGTCATACTATCTAAACAAGCAACAGGTGAGGCCTTGTACATACATTTGTTATAACTGATAAAGTTGTTAGTGCGGCAGTGGTCCGCGAGGATGAAGGAACCCAAAGGCCCATTAAGTTCACAAGAAAGCGTTTATTAGGCGAAGAAACACAAAACCTAACCAAGTACTGGTCTTAACTCGGGCTCAACGAGAAGTGATCTAAGAGACTTAATACCAAGAAACAAAGGAAAATCAGGAGCATTCCTCTATCGAGCCCACACTTCAATAGGCCGAGGGTAACACTTGGATGACCCCCCTAAAGCAGTTCTTATTAAATGGAACGCTATGCTAAAATAGAAATGAAGCCCGAAAAATAAGATATCAGGATTCGTACCACTCCTTATTTGGTGGCATATTATACAAGAGAGGGCATTCTATTCCTTATCTTAAGAAGGAATATGGGTCATGAGAGAAGTACATAAAGGACAATGTAGGGATCACTCCGAAGAGCCTGTTTAGCAAAGAAGGTACTAAGGCACGATTACTACTGGCCAACAGCATTTCAAGGTTCACGGCAATTTGTGAGAAGATGTGACAAATGTTAAAGTTTTGCAAATATTCATAGACAATCACCCATGAGCTCATCCCTTAACTGGTCCATAACTATTCGACATATGAGGCATAGATCTAATAGAACCACTCCCTATGTCAAAGGGGGAGTGAAGTAGGCTGTATTGGCGATAGACTACTTTACCAAATGGGTAAAGGTAGAACCCTTAGCTACAATCGCTACAAAGAAGATAGTTCCTTTTGTGGTAAGAAGCATAATCACTAGGTTTGGGATCCCTCGCAAAATAATTTCTGATAATGGAACTCATTTTGAAGGAATTTATAGGGCTCTGCAAAAAAGGAATGACGTAATTAAAAGTTTCTCCTTCATTGCACACCCATAAGAAAATAAGCAGGTTGAAGTAGCAAAAAAATCTATCAAGAAGTTACTTGAGAAAATACTGCAGAAGGCAAAGTGGAAGTGGGCAGAGGAATAGTCCTTGGTATATAAACGTCAATTAAGACTGTTAATATTTAAAATTGGATTTATATGTGAATAATTAAAATTGAAAATTTTATATTGTAATTAACGAGTAAAAATAGCCATTTTGGAAACTGTCTCGGATTTCGACGAACCTATTTCATCGGATCGACGAACCTATTTCATCGGATCCGTATTAGTGAATTATTGTAGGATATCAAGTTTCGTAGCGATCAGATTTGTCCTTTGGCCCTAGGAGCTTAAAACGCGTAGAAATCAATTTAAAGAATTCAATAAAATAAATTGACTTTGAAAAGCTATCTTCCACATACGATCGAATTAGGCCTCGAAACTAGTTCCATTGCGTTCCGAATAGGTGTAAAACATTATAAACGCCTGGATGTATGTCTCGATTGGAGTTTGAACGATTTTGAACCTAAGTATATAAATACGTACGCAAATCAAGATAGTTTTATTATTATTTTAATTTCTCAAAACCCTAGCCGCCAGCATTTTAATGGCTGAAATTGCTCGAGCTTCTTCCCTCTTTATCTCTCAATCCATTCAACGAAATCAAAAAGTTCCAAAAGTAAAGTTGTAGATCTCGGCGAGCTCTTCAAATCCATATGGTTGATCTATGCTATTATGTCATGGATTCACTAGAATCTGGCTTGGAAGAATGGACGTGTTTTCTTGGATTTTGTGCAAACGACTGCGAATGATGCAATGAAACATGGCGCGTATGTGGCTCTCAAGGTGGCGCACACGCTGGTAGTTGCTGATTGAACTTTGGATGTCTCGAGTTACATGCGTTTGAAGTGGTTGTTTGCGTGAGTGTGTTCTTCATATGGTCGAGCTCTTGAACGTAGGGGAAGAGATGGTACGTATTTTATTTTATTTTTATTAATTAATTATTTTTAATTTAATTATTCAATCGTTCTAACTAGCATAAACTTTTCATGCGAGCTCAGATTCACACGCGGTTTTCTCCTTTGCGATCGTATCAACATTTCGAATGTCATAAAACTAGTTTGATTGGATTCTGAGACTATTCAAATTTAGGCTTTTATTTGGATTTTAAATCATCGATAAATCAAAGGTGAGTGTTTATACGCTCACAATCGATAATTTTTGTGCTGGTTAAATCATATCACGAAGTGATTTGAAATTTACTGGTTGTTGTTTGATAAGTTTAATTGAAATTTAAATTGACATTTGAATTAATTGATAGAATTTAAATTGACAGTTAAATTGTATTAGAATTTAGTTGCCTATAAAATGCTTGAAATTAATAAATATGAAACTGTTGAGAATTTTATTGACTGTTGGATGATATTTTGGATGTTTATTTATTTTGATATATAATATTATCGTCCTGTATGTTATTTACAGTATATAAATATTTAAATTAAATTATTTAAATAAATTAAGAAATAGGTTGAAATGATATATATATACCAATAGCATTTATTTTGGATTGAAATGATTTATATCCATCCTCGGAATTAAATTGAAATAATTCATTCACTTGGCCATAGGATAGAGAATTATATATGAACACTGGGTTGGTTAAATTAAATGGAAAAAAAATTGATTTGAAACTATTTAAATGATTGGATATTAATAAAAAATCGAACTTATTGAAAATCGAATTATTTTCGAACTGGAGCTTGAAATGTTGACATTTAAGTTTGGTAAACAAAATTATTTAAATAATCGAATTTTAGATTTTGAAATTATAATCGAAATATGATTTGAATTTCAGAAATTATTTTGTTTTAAACATTGGATTTTTCTTATTCGAACTTTGAATATTGCTAAGTAAAAGTGACATAAAACAATATTTCGAAATTGAGCTCGGAATTTAATTATATTTGAAGATTTGGGTTTTAAAGTGGATGTTGATGGAAGTTTGATTTAAGTATTTTGGATCGATATTTTGAAAATCGAACTCGAAATGGATGTAAAATGAATTTTTTTTAAATTGAAATTGGAATTGAATTTAAATTTAAATTGGAATTGAAATTAATTTGAAATTGGAATTGAAATTAATTTGGAATTGGAATTTAAATTAATTTGAATTGGGATTGAAATTAATTTGGAATCGAAGTAAAATTTGACTTGAAATCAGAATTGAATCGATTGTATCGATTGAATCGAAATGGAAATTGGAACTGGTAAGTCAAACTATTCTCAAATGAATTATTTTAGAATAAACGGTTTAAAATCTATATTCTTTAAATATTCAAATTATTTGATTTTTCAAACTTTTTCATTATATAAACCATTTTTATCACTCAAATTATTTTCTATTAAACTATTTTAACCAGTTAACTATTTTACAACTATCTAAGCTATTTTCTAAAATTTCAAACTGGTTAAATGGGGTGGAAATGTTTATATTTAAATCTTGGATTTAAATACGAATTGGGTTAGAATGTAATATAAGCTAAATTGTAATTCAAATCAAAATTCAAAGTGAAATTGATATATTGAACTGAATTGATATTTTAAAGTAAAGTATGATTTTTGAAGCAAATTTAGTAAATCTCAAAATGGATTTGATTTTGAAGTGAATATGATATTTAGATATCAAGTACGAGCTGTTTTCGAAATGTAAAAGATCCAACCGGTGTGTAAAACGACGTTTAGTTGCTAAAGAGACCAGGGCCTCTTATTGGCATACCCTCTGCCAATATTGGAATCACTTTAACAACTGTGTATGTGGTGGATAATATCAAGAATGTAGTGGTTGAATTGGTGGCGTTTATTGGATTGAAGTAAGAGAACGATGATAGATAGCCTTGACACTTGTGTCATAATTCACATGACTAAAATAGGAGCCTATGTCTAGCCAATGAGGTTAACTACCTCTAGCGACGTTGATCACTCACATTACTATTGTGATTTTTGACTCGATGGGTGCAACTTTTGTTCAGATTGATTGTTGCAGTTGGCCACAGACGGGTTATGACCAGCCAGAAAGGGTAAACTGATTGAATCCTGCCTTGGGCATTGCTGCACGTGCCTTGTCATATTTATCCATGTACGAACCCGTATGATTTTGGTTTAATTGTAAAAATGTGTTAAGGTGGATCAATGTAAAGCCTTAACGCTATTTTGATATTTATTTAATAATAGACATTATCCATTATAGCGTATACTATTATATAGAAATAGTTTAATGGATCCTTAGGAGATGGAAAAACCGTAACATCTCTTAAGTTATTGCACTCATATTTGTGATATTGATTTGACTTACATAAGAGTATTTTAGTCCTGACTCGAGTGTTTATCTTTTCATTATGCTCGGGTCAGTCCTGAGTTTTTTTCGACGTATTGGAGACTACTCTCTAGAGAATGAAGATGGAGTTTTGGTATATTACTATTATTATCCCCTACATCATGCTATTCTGCTGTATTTATTATTTATCCCTGATGTATATATGTAACGCTGATAAATGTGTATAGATTAAAATCATATGTATAATAAATAGGTTCATGAATTGTTTATTTGATTATTATATTTTATCATTTCCGTTGTGAGATTCTTTTTTTTGTTTTCTTCTTCTCTTCTTATTTTTCTTATCTAACCCCATTGGTATCTATGTTTCGGATTGTTTAAGTCAGACATGTGTGGATTATTGTCGATTTAAATCTTTCGAAATGTGGGTCGTCACAGTTGGTATCAGAGCCAGGTTTAGCAATATCCTTGGCTTTGTGGGGGTTGACTCATTAGGTATAGGGTAGTAATACGCTAGAATGAGTCTACTGAGTGTATATATATATGAGAGAGCGTACTTATTAGTGATATACAACGTTTTATAATGTGTTTACTCATCAGTTGAGTTATTTATAAATTCTAATCGGTGCATAGGATGCCATGTTATGGATAGGGATTTCTACACACTTAAACGAGGCAAGTCAACATAATATTGTTATAAAATAGGGAAAATGATATAATTTTACCTTAATTATATTATATGTATAAAATTATAATTTTAAATGAATGATAGTAGTTAGGAGATGATAATATTTATTATCGATTATGAGTTAAATTAAAAATAAAACGAATACTTAATAAATTTGAATTTTACGAAGCATTTGATAATTAAAATTGAATTAAAATCAAATAAAAATAAAAATTGGTGATATAACAAAAATGTAAAGTAATGAAATATTTTCATAATAAAGAAATGGAATTGTATAAGCTATATTATAAATAGAAATGATTTATTAAAAAAATTAGAATTTTAGAATTTAAAATCCTTTTGTTTAAAAAATTTCAAAGACTTTAAAATTAATATCAATATTATTTGAAAGAGTTTTGGTTAGAAAAATATTTTTAAGGATTTTTGAAGAAATAAAAGCATTAAACTCTCTTGATTGCTCGAAATAATTCTGGGATGACTGCGGCATCGCTAGTGTTCATTTTCGAGTTTCTGAGCGAACGTTTCTAAAAAAATAAAAATAAATAGATAAATTTGTTTTTGATACAAATAAGTTTTGATTGTGAAAAATATTCTAAGTATGACTTAATAAATATATGAAATAGTTTGGAACTTATATTTGAGAATAGTATATAAGAAATGTCTTTGTAACTTATAAATTTGTATGTGAAAAAAATAGTGATAATTTGTAAATTTGAACAGGAAAGTAAAATTAAAATTTGAACACGTGAATATTTTAATTAAGAAATAAAAGAAGCATGAATTCAAGGAATGAAATAAAATAATTAACTCAAGAAATGTTAAATTAATTGAGTTAGTGAAATAAAGTCTAACTCAAGAAGCTTAAATAAAATGAAATATGTTTGAAATGAATTAGATAAAATTAAATTTGAATAAATAAATTGTATAACCTATAAATTTGGAAATTAATAAGCTAAAAACAAATTTAAATTTGTTGAATGAGAATAATAAGAAAATTTAATTGAATAAAACTAAATAAAATGAGTAATAAACTAAAATGAAGTGAAGTTTAACTTAATACTAAATAAAAATTAATTGGATATTAAATAAAACTTAAGGAATCATTAAAGTGAATTAATTCCACTTAACTATGAAATGAATTAATCTAATGAATATGAGGTTTTTTTTAAAAATGAAATGTAAATTAAGTATGTAAAAAAATGAATAAAAATAAATGAATGTAAGTAAAATTAATACGGTTAATTGAATTGAAATTAAATTTGATATACATAAATAAAATGCAAGTGGAGTAATTTAAACAAAAAAATTGAATGTTAACTAATGTAATATGGAATAAGTTATTGGAATAAATTATAAAATGAAGTTAACTTAAGAGAGGTTAAATGAATTGATCCAGGAAGAGAAATATATATATATATATATATATATATATTAGTATGAATTGAGATATAAAGTAAAAAATTACTTTAGTAAATTAATAATATGAATTTAAATAAATAAATTAAATTGATGAATTAATAATAACTTAAGATATGAAATAATAATAATAAACATAAGTTGTGTTGTATAATACATTTATAATAAGCATAGATAATTTATAAATTATGTTAGTATAATAAAAAGAGAGACATACCAAGTGGAAATAAAACAAATTTAACTTAAGCATGGTTGAGTGGAATAATTCTATAAATGATTCGTAAATGAATTTATATGAAATATGTTGAACAAAAAGTGAAATAATTGGAATTTCACAAATTAAATTGAATAAATTGGAAGTAAATGAAATAAATTTGAATAAATTGAAAGAATACCAAATTAGGAATGTGGTTAAGTATTTGGATAAACAAAAAAGGAAATTAATGGAATATAAACAAAATTTAAATAAATCAAATGTGAATGCAATAAATATTGATAGAAAGAAAAATAAATTGAAATCAAATTAGTTAAATGTAAATCAATTAAAAGCGAATGAATTGAATTTAAATCCATTGTATGATTAACGAAATGAATATAAATAAGCGAATGTGAATCAATTTAAAATATATTGAATGTGTATGGAATTAAACTACTTAAGATTAATTAATTTTATAAATTAGTAAAATATGATAATGGAAGTGGAAAAAGGAAATACAACTATAAACAAATGTAAATTAATGGAATGTGAATTCATTAATGTTGATAAGTGCATGTAAGTCAACCGAAAGTAAATAAATCAAATGAAAAATTAATTGAACGTGAATCTAATTAAATAAAAGTGGTTGAATGCAAATAAAATTGAAATGAATCAAATAAATTGTTAATGAAATGAATGTCAATAAGAAATGATGCTAAAAAAAATTTGACATTGGATAATCTAAAATCACATAGTTATGAATTAATTGGACGAATATTAATGGTTGGATGGTTTCTTTTGTAGCAAACCATTGTTATACTGTTTTGATTGGATATGATTATTGATGTTGTGTATTTGTGGTTGTATTTATTGTTTGGATTCAAAATCCATGTTATATGCTTGTGTTAGACTTATACATACTTCTATATTGTTATATACCACTAGTATCTTAAAGTAAGTTGAGATAGGTACATACGAAGACTATTTGGGGGCATATATGAGGATTTATATATTTTTGCTTGCTTAATACGTGCGAACTCGCTCGTATTATTAATAATAAGATACGTATCTCGGATTACATACCGTGATTTTATTTTTTGCCCTTCGGGATGCCTCATCATTGAGATGAGATATATATTTGATATCTTTTTGGTATATTTTTGATATATATTGATATTGTAAATTTTTTCGATCGTGCCGCGCAAATGAGACTCTACCTAAATATTTCGTAAAACCGAAAGTTAGAAAATTTTTGAAGTTTAAAAAAAAGATTATAACTTGTTTATTAACTAACTTGTAAACTCCATAAGCCGATTGGAGTGGCATAAGAGAAGCGTAGTAATGGGTTTGCAAATCAGATGCTTATGTTTTATAAGTTGACTATTTAAATATATATATATATATATATATATATATATATATATATATATATATTATGTTAAATTCTTTACTTAACGCCTTTTCGAGGACGAAAAGTTTTGAGTGGGCGAGTGTGCAACGACCTGTATTTTTAGCTATTTTAAATTATTAAATTTAAGGTGATTATTGAATGAAAATGATTATTAAGGTAATTTGTTGAATAATTTAATTTTTTAAATTTAATATTGGAAATTATTTGAATAATTAAATTCTGAATTTAATATGATAGAAAATGATGTCGTAAGTTGATTTAAATTTTATATAAACAACAATTAAAATTGTTAATACTTAAAATTGGATTTAAATGTAAATAATTAAAATTGAAAATTTTATATTGTAATTAACGAGTAAAAATAGCCATTTTGCCAACTGTCTTGGATTTCGACGAACCCAGTTTCATCAGATCCGTAATTATGAATTATTGTAAGATTTCTTGTTTCGTAGTGATCGAACTTGTCCTTTGATCATGCGACCTTAAAACACATAGAAATTAATTTAAGGAATTCGATAAAATAAATTGAATTTGAAAAGCTATTTCCACGTACGATCAAATTAGGTGTCGAAACTAGTTCCATTGCGTTCGAAATGGGGATAAAACATTGTGAACAACTGGCGGCACGTATTGATTGGAATTCGGATGATTAGGGACTTAACTATATAAACATGCACGCAAATCGAGATAGTTTTATTATTATTTTAATTTCACAAAACCCTAGTCGCTAGTATTTTAATGGCTGAAATTGCTTGAACTTCTTTCCTCTTTATCTCTCAATCCGTTCAACAAAATCGAAAAATTCCAGAAGCAAAGTTGCAGATCTCGACGAGCCCTTCAAATCCATATGGTTGATCTATGCTCTTACACCATGGATTTGCCAGAATCTGGCTTGGAAGCATGGACGTGTTTTCTTGGATTTTGTGCAAATGCAGCAAATGACGCGATGAAACTTGGCGCACATGTGGCTTTCAAGGTGGCACACACGCTGGTAGTCGCTGATCGAACTCTAGACGTCTCGAGTTACGTGCGTTTGAAAGTGGTTGTTTGCGTGAGTGTGTTCTTCATACGCGAGCTCTTGAACGTAGGGGAAGTGATGGTACGTATTTTATTTTTGTTAATTAATTATTTTTAATTTAATTATTCAATCGTTCTAACTAGCATAACTTTTTCATACGAGCTCGGATTCACGCGTGGTTTTCTCCGTTGCGATCGTATCGAAAACTTATTTGGTTTGATTATGAGACTATTCAAATTTTGGCCCTTATTTGGATTTTAAATCATCGATAAATCAAAGGTGAGTGTTTATACGCTCACAATTGACTGAAATAATTTTTATGTTAGTTAAATCATATCTTGAAGTGATCTGAAATTTATTGGTTATTGTTTGATAAGTTTAATTGACATTTAAATTGCATCTGAGTTAATGGATAGAATTTGAATTGACAGTTAAATTGAATTAGAATTTAATTGCCAATAAAATGCTCGAAATCAATAATTATGAAATTGTGGAGAATTTTATTGACTGCTGGATGATTTGTTCTGATGGATGCTATTGGATGATATTTTGGATGTTTATTTATTTTAATATATCATGTTATCATGCTGTATGTTATTTACAGTATATAAAACGGTAAACTGAATTATTTTGAATAAATTAAGAATAGGTTGAAATGATATATATACCTATAGCATATATTTTGGATTGAAATGATATATATCCATCCCAGGAATTAAATTAAAATAATTCATTCACTTGGCCATAGGATAGAGAATTATATACGGACACCGGATTGGTTATATTAAATGAAAAAAATTGATTTGAAACTATTTAAATGATTGGATTTTAAGAAATAAAAATTGATGTTATGAAAATTGAATTATTTCGAAATGAAGCTTGAAATGTTGAAATTTAAATTTGGTAAGAAAAAATGTTTAAATAATCGAATTTGGGATTTTGAAGTTATAATCGAAATATGATTTGAATTTTAGAAATTGATTTGTTTTAAACATTGGATTTTTCCTATTCGAACTTTGAATATTGCTATGTAAAAGTGATATAAAACGATATTTCAAAATTGAACTCGGAATTTAATTATATTTGAAGATTTGGTTTTTAAAGTGGATATTGAAGGAAAGTTTTATTTAAGTGTTGATAGATATTTTGGAAATCAAACTCGAAATGGATAGAAATTGAAATGGTTTTAAATTGAAATTGCAATTGAAATTAATTTTAAATTGGAATTGAAATTAATTTGGAATTGGAACTGAAATTAATCTGGAATTAGGACTGAAATTAATTTGGAATCAAAGTAAAATTTGACTTGAAATTGGAATTGAATCGATTGAATCAAAATGGAAATTGGAACTGGTTTGAATTGAAAATTTTGGGAAGTGAACCTGTTTGACTTAAAAAATATTCTTAAATGAATTATTTTAGAATAAACGGTTTAAAATCTATATTCTTTAAATATTCAAATTATTTTTATTTTCCAAATTATTTCACTATATAAACCATTTTTATTACTCAAATTATTTTTTATTAAACTATTTTAACTAGCTAACTATTTTAAAACTATCTAAACTATTTTCTAAAATTTCAATCTGGTTAATGGGGTGGAAATGTTTATATTTAAATCTTGGATTTAAATACGAATTGGGCTAAAGTATAGTATAACTCTAAATTATAATTCAAATCAAAATTTCGAAGTAAAATCGATATATCGAACTGAATTGATATTTTAAAGTAAAATATGATTTTTGAAGCGAATATAGTAAATCTTGAAATGGATTTGATTTTTAAGTGAACATGATATTTTGATATCAAATACGAACTGTTTTCGAAATGTAAAAGAATCAACTGGTATGTAAAACGACGTAGTTGTTAAAGAAACTGTGGCCTCTTATTGGCATACTCTCTGCAATATTAGAACCACTGTAACAACTGTGTGCGCGGTGGATGATATCCGGAATGTAGTGGTTGATGTGGCATTTACTGGATCGAATTAAGAGAACGATGATGGATAGCCTTTACACTTGTGTCATAATTAAAATGACTAAAAAAGGAGCCTATGTCTAGCCAATGAGGTTAGCTACGTCTAGCAACATTGATCACTCGTATTACTATTGTGATTTTTGACTCGATGGGTGCACCTTTTGTTCGAATTGATTGTCGCGGCCGACCACAGATGGGTTACGACTAGCCAGAAAGGGTAAACTGGTATAATCCTACCTTGTGCATTGCCTCACGTGCCTTCTTATATTTATCGCTATGCGAGCCCATACAACTTTGATTTAATTGTAAAAATGTGTTAAAGTGGATCAATGTAAAGCCTTAACGCTATTTTGATGCTTATTTAATGATAGACATGATCCATTATAGCATATACTATTATATATAAATAGTTTGATGGATCCCTAGGAGATGAAAAAACCCGTAACATCTCTTAAGTTATTGCACTCATGTTTGTGATATTAATTTGACTTACATAAGAGTATTTTAGTCCTGACTTGAGTGTTTTGTGTTTTCATTAGGCTCGGGTCGGTCCTGAGTTTTTTTCAGCGTATTGAAAACTATTCTTTAGAGAATGAAGATGGAGTTTTGGTATATTACTATTATTATCCCCTACATCATCCTATTCTGCTGTATTTATTATTTACCACTGATGTGTGTGTGTGTGTGTGTATATATATATTACACTGATAAATATGTATGGATTGAAATCATATGTATAGTAAATAGCTTCATGAATTATTTATTTGATTATTATATTTTATCATTTCCGCTGTGAGATTCTATGTTTTGTTTTATTCTTCTCTTTTTATTTTTCTTATTTAACCCCATTGATATCTACGTTTCAGATTGTTTAAGTCAGACATGTGTGGATTACTGTCGATTTAACCTTCCGAAATGTGGGTCGTCACAGTTGGTATCAGAGCAAGGTTTAGCGATAACCTTGGCTTTGTGGGGGTTGACTCATTAGATATAGGGTAGTAATAACCTAGGATGAGTATGTTGAGTTTGTGTGTGTATATATATATATATATATATGAGAGTGTACTTATTAGTGTTATAAATTGTTTTATATTGTGTTTACTTATCCGTTGAGTTATTTATGAATTCTGGTCGGTGCGTGGGACGTCGTGTTATCGATAGGAATTTCTGAACACTTAAACGAGGGAAGTCAACATAATATTGTTATAAAATAGGGCAAATGATATAATTTTACCTTAATTATATTACATGTATAAAATTATAATTTTAAATGAATGATGGGTAGTTAGGAGATGATAATATTTTTTTATTACCGACTACTAGTTGAATTAAAAATAAAATGAATAGTTAATAAATTTTATTTTATGAAGCATTTGATAATTAAAATTGAGTTGAAATCATAAAATAAAAATTATTGATATAACAAAAATGTAAAGTAATGAAAGATTTTCATGATAAAGAAATGGAATTGTATAAGTTATATTATAAATGGAAATGAATTTTAAAAAAAATAGAATTAAATCCTTTTGTTTAATTTTTTTTCAAAGACTTTAAAATTAATATTAATATTATTTGAAAGAGTTTTGATTAGAAAAATATTCTGAAAGGATTTTTGAAGAAATAAAAGCATTAAACTCTCTTGGTCGCTAGGAAATAATTCTGGGGATGACTGCAGCATCGCCAGTGTTCATTTTTGAGTTTCTAAGTGAAAATTTCTAAAAAAATAAAAATAAATAAAGAAATTTGTTTTCGATTAAAAAAAGTTTTGAGTGTGAAAAATATTCTAAGTATGACTTAATAATTATGTGAAATAGTTTGGAACTTATATTTGAAAATAGTATATAAGAAATGTCTTTGTAACTTATAGATTTGAATATGTAAAAATAGTAATAATTTGTAAATTTGAACAGGAAAGTAAATTAAAATTTGAACAGGTGAATATTTTAATTAAGCAAATAAAAGAAGTATGAATTAGAGGAATGAAATAAAATAATTAATTCAAGAAATGTTAAATTAATTGAGTTAGTGAAATGAAGACTAAATCAAGAAGCTTAAATAAAATGAAATGTATTTGAAATGAATTAGATAAAATTAAATTTGAATGAATAAATTGCAAAATCTATAGATTTGAAAATTAATAAGATAAAAACAAATTTAAATTTGTTGAATGGGAATAATAAGAAAATTTAAGTTGAATAAAATTCAATAAAATAAGTAATAAACTAAAATGAAATAAGGTTTAACTTAATATTAAATAAAATTTAATTGGATATTAAATAAAACTTAAGGAATCATTAAAGTGAATTAATTCCACTTAACTATGAAATGAATTAATCAAATGAATATTAGGTTTTTTTTTAAAATGAAATGTAATTTAAATATGTAAAAAAATTGAATAAAAACAAATGAATGTAAGTAAAATTAATATGGTTAATTGAATTGAAACTAAATTAGATATCCATAAATGAAATGCAAATGGAGTAGTTTAAATAAATTGAATGTAACTAATATAATATGGAATATGGTATTGGAATAAATTATCAAATGAAGTTAACTTAAGAGAGGTTAAATGAATTGATCCAGGAAGAGAAATATATATATTTATTAATACGAATTGAGATATAAAGTAAAAAAATTACTTTAGTAAATTAATAATATGAATTTAAAAAAATGAATTAAATCGATGAATTAATAATAACTTAAGACAAGAAATAATAATAATAAACGTAAGTTGTGTTGTATAATATATTTATAATAAACTTAGATAATTTATAAATGATGTTAGTATAATAAAAAGAAAGATATACCAAGTGGAAATAAATGATTGGTGCACCTTTTGTTCGGATTGATTGTCGCGGTCGGCTATGGATGGGTTACGACATGTCAGAAAGGGTAAACTAGTAGAACCCTAGCTTATGCATTGCCTCACTTGCCTTCTCATATTTATCCCTATGTGTGACGACCCAAATTTTTTGAATATTTGAAATTAGAATATTTAATTTATTTTAAATATTTGATAGTTAGTTTTAATATGAATATCAAATATCACTGCTTATTTGACAATTAAATTATTGAATTTAATAAAATTGGAAATTGGGAAAATTATTGAATCTTTAGTTTTAAGCCTGTTAAAAATAATATGAAGGCTTGTAAAATTTATACTGATAATACTGAAGATAATAGAAGTGTTAAAATTGAATTTGGAAGTGCTTTGTTAAGTTTTGAAATTTTATCGTTTAAACTGAATTTAAAAATAGCCTTCCGAGGTACAGTCTTGGAATTAGACGAAACCAGTTTCATTGGATCCTTAATACTGTATTATTATCGGATTTCAATTTTCATAGCATTTGGATTTACCGTTTCTCCGTACGAGTGAGAAACGTGTTGAAATTAAAATCGATAATTTAATATTTAAACTCAATTCAAAAAGCTATCTTCCATATATGACTGAATTAGGCTCTGAAACACGCTCCATTGTGTTCGGAATACGGGGAAAACCTTATAAACGCCTAGCGTCATGCCCAAATATGAGTTCAAATTTTTACAGTATATAATTTGAGATATTTTATAAAAAAATATAAATGTAAAAGCAAAATCGAATTAATTGTCAAACCTTCTCATATACGCCACTCCCCTCAACTTAAATTTGTATCAATCCTTATCTTCTTTTCGCCGAGGAACAAAAAATCGAACGAATAAAAAAAATCAAATCCATTTCAATCGCGATAAAACGAATTATCGAAGCCATATCTTTACCCTACCCCTCTTCTCTGTTGTTGGAAGTCGAACTTCGATCGTCAATGGCCTATTCGATTGAAGCGAGTCGTTCGCACGGAGGCGGGATGTCGTGAGTAGGTGGCGGTCGCGCGAGGGCAGTGGTGCATGGGGCCGCATGGGTTCAGGCTCGTGATGGGATGGAGATGATGGCGATTTCTGTGCGTACGCATGGAATCTGGTGAAGAGGGCGGCGAACTCGGCAGTGGCTCGTGATCGAATGGGTGAGGGTTCAGCTTCGTGATCGAAGAGGGGGAGTTTCTCGAAGAGCCCAAGTTATTGCTTGAGGACAGTGAGGTACTCGATTTATTTTTCGTTCAATTTCAGTTTAATAATGTATATATATGTATATATATTAAGGCAGGAAGAAGAAAGTTTAAAAATCGGATTTTTATTTTACAAAGATGTATATACATATTAAAGAAGGAATTTTTTTTACATTAAAAAAAAAATTATATGATAAGAAGCTTTTAAATTTTTTAACAGTAAATAAAATTTGTGTTTGTTTATATATGCAGTAAAGAAAAAGTTTACAGTAAAGAGAAAAATTATCTGTTAAGCAGTTTTTAAAATGTTTAATCTTAAATTAATTTAAATTATATATTGGTAAAACAAAAAAAAGAATATGGATAAGATTTTGAGAATAGAAATTTTAAATATTGAATAATTTATATAAAACTAGATTTGGAATCTATTATATATATATATGTAGTTTCAATAAAACAAAATAAATATACATATACCTATTCTAATTTGCTAGTTTATTTTAAATAATGTATTTGGTGATTAAATTGTTTAATATACTTATATAATTTATTTTAGTTACTAAAAGATTTTAAAAGGGAATTTTTTAAATTAAATAAATGGCAATTAATTGTTCGATTCGTTCGAATATTAATAAATCATATAAATTGTTTATTGAAGGTCGAAAATCAAGAAATCAAGGCAATATTAAAGTGGATTGCAAATAAAATCAAAGGTGAGTTAATCTCACTCATCTGGTTTTTATTTAAATTTAAATGGTTAAATTTAAATAATTTGTTGAATGATTGAATTTGTTTGATGTGCTATATTATATATGGTAGTATATAGTATATATTGAAGTGATTGATTTCCCGCATTATATAGCGGATGATACCCTATGCGCCACATAATAGCGGATGATATTATATAAATCCCATATACCGCGTGGAATTGGTATTTTATTTTGTGCTAACGTCTGTGGTTGTAGGGAAATAGGTTGGAGGGATTCAACTGAATTCCTCAGCATTTATTTAGATTATTTAATATTCTCTGTTATGATTATTTGATATCCTGGGATGAATTATATTGATAATTGGAAATGATGGATGCCACGGGTTGATCGAATACATTTGGGTATACTAAGTTATCAAAATCTATAAAAATGAATTTTTGAAAAGAAAATAAAGGAGCGGATTTTTAAGTAAAATAATTATAGAGCATCTAAATAAATTTAAGAATGAATTAGAAAAGAATAAAGGTGATTTTAAATTTTAATTAATAAATTACGAGTATGGAAAAGGGAATTTTAAATAAACAGCGTAATAATGAATTTTAAAACTTAAGTGATATTATTTAAAGGAATAAAGAATTTACTTAAAAATTCAAGGTTTAAATTTAGTGAAATGGTAAAGAAGGAATTTGGATATATGAAGCTTGTATTTTCAGTTAAATGAAATATTCCATAAGTAAGAAATAAAAATCCGAAGTTAATGGATTTTGGAGTAATTTGGAAATCAATTTGGAAATTGATTTAAGTGTTTGAAATTGGAATTATAAAGGAGGATTGATTAAGAAATTTATAAGCTGGGTTTATAAAAACGAAGTGATATATCAGTGGATATCTGGAAGAATAAATTCACGGTGGGAATTTATTACAGGAATGGGTAAACTTGTGTAAAAATAAATAGTGATTTATTTTTAAAGGATGCGAAAGAGAAACGTATTTCCCTGGATAGCCAAGTACGTTTTCAAGCAAATTTTTAAATATAAGTTAAAATCTTTAAAGTTTTTTTAAAAGCATGTTTTAGAAAACTTATTACTTCTAAATATTTAAATTCTAAAGTAAGTATTTTTCAAATCTATTATCGTAGTAATTATTTAAAGGTGACTTGGTATTTTGTTTTAAAGGAGAAAATCTAGTTTTATATTTTATAAAGAATATATTTTTAATAAACTATTGAAGTAGTTTGCAATTTAAATGTTAAGTATATTTAAAATAAAGTGTTTTTAAATTATTTTAAAAATCCAAAGCTTTGTACTAGGTGTTTTCAGTGGAAATAAATATTTGGAAATTTATTTCATGAGAAAAGTGTGGTTTGAAAACTGTTTTCAAAAGGATGAAAAGTGGAAATATATATTGCGAAGATATTTTGGGGTAATAAATAATTTAGGAGAAATTATTTATGTTTGATGGTTATTGTGAATGTTAATTGATAGCTAAATAACCGACTATCAATAATTGGCCAATGCGTTGATCGTTTCGAAGAAACCAGGATCGGGATTTATTTCTCGAAAACCACTTCGATCCGATTTATATGTTTTCGTGAAGAAGACGAGTTTGGATTCGAAGGTGGAGCATTGAAGTGCAAGGGCTAGTCACTACTAATCCTGAGGATGATTCCAAATGGATGTAGTAGGAGTAGTGCCTTCGATTCCGTTCGAATCCGGGACGGACTTGTATGGATGAATGCTTTAAGATCATCGTCAGGTGGACGATGAGCATTCTAAGTGAAATGTTCTAAAAGGTAATGCTTAGCCTCGAGCCTCATCAACCGGGAATGACTGAAAATCAGGGGTTATGCAGCAAGGCTGGGTGGGTAGCGCCGATTAGGGTGAGGTCGTCCATCTCTAGATGTCCCTTTTATTCGGTTAGCGGTGCGGCAGCTGATCCCAACCGTGGGGTGATCTTATTCGGGATTATCCAGTAAGGGGTAGTCCCGGTCTTGTGTTGCAGGGGAATGGGAGTAATCCTCGGTACGCTGATCTAGGCCACATACTGTGGTAGGTGGTACCCCAGTGCCTGGTCATTAATTGGAAATCCATTCTCCCTACGTGCCTGTACGGTTTTGATTATGCCCAACTATTGCGGAAACGTGAGATGCAAGCATTTCAGCTAGATTCTATTTTACTTTCTATAGACACTATTATAATATTAGAGGATTTTAATAAAAATGTTTTAGCTATCGTAAGGTAAAAACCCAATATGTTTATTTGTGGCGTGGTCTTACGAGGTGCTTTTGATTTTCAAAATATTTTGAAACTTTAATAATCAATTTGAGTGTGGTTTTCTCACGCTGGTATTCCAGACTGACTCGGGTATTATTTAACTATAATGCTCGGGTCAGACCGAGTATTATAGAATGCAGGATATGATGCTGTGGAGCTCAGAAGACGAGCTGGATTGCAATACGTACTTGCGTACTTGATTATTATTCCGCTATGTATTCAGTCTTGAGGACAAGTTTATATGACTGTCCAGTTGTATGCTATTGATGTTATTGAACTCTGATGATATACTCTGATGTGTAATGTATAAACAGATGTTATTGGTTTTTTGTAAAGATCATTTATTATCTATTATATTTTATTCCGCTGCGATGGTTAGATTCTGATGTTGTTTTCTATTTTCTTCTTCTACCTCTTCTTCTTTAACCCAAATGGTTTGTCTTTTTGTAAATCTTGAGTTGATTGATGTAGAATAGTGTTGAATCAAGGGGTACAGATTTGCGGGTCGTTTCATTTGGTATCAAAGCATAGTTGGTGATAACCTTGGCTGTAGTGGGAATTACTCATTGAAATTAGAGTCTGTAGTACTCTAGAATGAGCTTGAGCGTATTAATAGATATGAGCGCGTATTTGTTAGTGAATATAAATTGTTTTAATATAATGTTGGCTTATTGGTTAAGTGGAATATGAATTCTGATCGAGTAAGTTGGCCGCTATTCGAGAAAAGTTTATAAACACCTAACACGATAAATTGATACAGTATTGTTTTAAAGGTGGGTGAATGAAATAATTTTACCCAAAATATATTTCGACGTAAAAGAAATATTTCCTTAAATTGATATATAACTTGGATGTTTGGATGATAATATTTAAAAAAAAATAAAATTATAAAAAAAATGGAATGACTTGTATTATCAAATGGAAATTTGTATGAGCATAAATTATATAAATGAATTATAGTTAAAATTTAATTTAAATCCAATCTGAAAATTTAAAACCTTGGGGATTTTGGAAGTGTTTTCCGAAGTATTTTAAATAATAATATTATTTTGGAGATATTATAGCATTGAAATCGCTTCGGTTACTGGAAAATAATTCCGATGATGATTGCGACATCATCGGTGTTCATTTTCGAGATTCTAAGTGATGGATTGCTCTCGTGGTCATTGTTTTAGAATGTTTTGGGGAAAACAAAGTTGTTTTTGAAATTTCAAAGGAAAACAAAAATTAAATTTGTATTGAGAAATAAAATTAATTAGAATTAAATTAACTTAAGCAAAGTTAATAATAATGAATTGTATTTGAAGTAAGTTGAAAGGAATTGGAATGCATTAAGGTGAATTGTGTGGAATGGTATTAAATGAAATCAAGTCCTTGCTTAACAAAATTCAAAAGAATGGTATGTAGCTAGATTTAACTGAAGTTAAGTTAGATAAAATTGAATTGAAATAAATTCAGTTGAGTTATGGATAATATTGAATGGAATAAAATTCTTACTTAAATAAATAAGCGTAAACTAAGTATTGAATTGGTATAAATAAACTTTGGAAGCTTGTAAAGAATTGAAAAGCATTGAAATAAAAATATAATCCCTAGTTAAAAGTAAAGTGAAAATGTGATTGGCTGTAAATGGATGGAGAATTATGAATATTAATAAGTGAATGGCTTATAAAAATGTAAAAGGGAATAAATAAGCCAAAATAAAATTTGTTAGATATTTTGGGAATGAAATAAAAACCCAAACTTAGAAAAAAGATTGAATTCAAGTAAATTAATTGAGGTGATTTTTTTAAGATAAAATCAAAAATTGAATTGCAAGTTGGGAGTGAACTAATTTGGAATAAATTAGTTAATTGAATTTGTTAATGGAATTTAAAGTGGTTAAATAGAAATTGAATTGTGAGTTAATAAAACTGGATGGTGAATTAAAAGTTAATGCTTGAATCAGAACTTGAGTTATTAATTAAAATTCGACTTAAACTGTTAACAAATTAAATATAATTGGAAATGTGTCGAATAAAAATGAAATTGGATTAAAATAGTGATGGATTAAATTGCAAATGAAATCCAAGTGAGTATGAATGAATAATGGCCTTGGATATTATTTAGTGAACAGAATATTGAATTTAGAGTTAAAAGGGACTAATTGAATGAATTGATGCAAACCGAAATGGATTTGACAAAAGCGAGGATAGGATTTATTTCAAAATGGAAATGAACTTAAGTTGTTAACTTAAGTAAATGTTGAATGAAAGCTGAACTCAAATAGAAGTGTGGTTTAAATAAGTTAAGAAATAGTGATTGAATGAAATAGCCTGAATTGCCTTCAAGCTAAACAAAATAGTTTTGGATAAAAAATACGGATATGAAATGAAAATGCAAGTGCATGAGTTGTGAGTAATGTAGAATGGAATAGAATTAATATAAACCGAGTGGAATCAATTTAAAATGGTTATAAGCTTGAGTAATTGTTATTTGCATGAATAACGTCAAATTTGCACAGAAAATTAGTCATTTTGTCGTAAACGAAAGTAAATGTATTGACAGAGGTGAATAAAATTGTTTTTTTTAATCAATTGGAATGATATGGGTTTGTTTAAAATTAAAAATGAATTGAATGTAAGCAAGCGGGTTGTAAACCATTCAAATTGAATGAAAATGGTATATGAATTAATTGAAAACAGTTGAATTAGTATTAAAACTATATAAATTGATTATGGAAAGTGTTTAGTGTGCATTGCTTTTAGAATTCATGTCTTTAACTATTGCGAATAAGTGAAATGTTGTTAAACTTCATATATATGGCACTTACATGTTTAAATAGAGTAAGTACATGTACCTGGAAGCCGTTTGGCTGGATTTGGATGCACTAGTTGCTAAAATAATAAGCCGCTTGCTGAAAAATGCTAAATAAAGGTACATCTACGCAATAAAAATAGTATGAACTATTTTTGTTTTTTCGACCGTGTGGGTCGATGTGTATATATTTATATCTCCTATCAAATTGTAAAAGCTCCTACGTATAAAGGAGAATCTGCCAAAATTTTCCGAAAATTTTGGGAGTTGGAAAATTTTTTGTTAGCGACAAAACAATTTCTAATTGGAAATTGAAATAAATTACTGGATGAAACTAATTTAAAATAATGGTATGAATCAGTTATAAATGGACGATAAAATTCAATATTCAGAGTTGAAGATAAATTGAATTCATATGGAAATGGGAGAACCAATTTGAATAGAAGTAGATATAAACTAAAGTGGTGAAGTGAAAATAAATATAAGAAGCGTATAAATACTTATATTGAACTTAAGAAGAAATGGTAGAATTCTTAAGTAATATGGGTGTCAGGAAAATATATTGAATAAGCATTTAAGTGAAGATTTAATAAAAATATGTGAAATGATAAGCGTTGATAAGTGAATAGAAATGAAAATGAATGTGAATAAAAAGAGAATTGATATAGTTGATAATCAATTGAGATAAATACATAGGACATACATATATTATTTTATTCGCATAGCAATTTGATCCAGATTCGAGCATAGAATTTCGAGATAGTTATATCGATCGGAGTTATGATTTTTCACTCGATTTTCGACGGTGAATCCTGAATATGGGTTTTGATTGATTCTGGAAGTTCTCTATTATAGTTTTGACTATGCAAGGAGAATGACGGTTTCTGATCAAGAAACCAGATCTGAGTCCGCACTAGGAAGTCGGGTGGATGATACTAGTTCGGAAATGAAATTGTATGTTCGAGCGAGTGATCGAATTTGATATTGCGTACGGATGATATATGTACATCGTACGTGTGATGACCCGGGATTTTTAACAATTTAAAATGGGATAATTAATTGATTTTAAATATTTAAAGATTAATTTTAACTTGAATTCCAAATATTAATATTTACTAGATAATTAAATTATTGAATTATATAATTCGAAATTGGGTAAGATGTTGAATATGGAATTTTAAGCCTGTTAAAAATAATTTGAAGGATTATAAAATTTATAATAATGATACTGAAAATAATAGAATGGTTGAAATCTAATTTAAAGGTAATGTGTTCAGTTTTAATAATATATGGTTTAAATTGACATTTAGAAATAGCCTTTCAAGGCACAGTCTCGGAATTCGAAAAAATCAGTTCCATTGGATCCATAATAGTTAGTTATTATCGAATTTCAATTTTAGTAGCATTTGGATTTACCGTTTGCTCGTACGGGTGAGAAACGCGTTGAAATAAAAATCGATAATTTAATATTTTAAATCGATTTATAAATCTAACTTCCACATACGATTAAATTAGCTTCCGAAACACGTTCCATTGTGTTCGGAATACGGGTAAAGCCTTATAAACGCCCGGCGGCATGTCTGATTAGGAGTTCGAAATTTCACGGTATGCAACACGAGATATTTTCAATATTCAATTATATAAGCTTAAAGCGGAAATCGAACTGATAAGAAAAAGGGGAACCAAGGGAAAATCGAATCCACTTGTAAGTTTAATTTAAATTTCTCTTCGAAGCTATGTTGTGGGTTGTGAGGCGCGACATCAGTGGAAGGTGCTATAATTTGTTCGGTGATGAGCAGTGGGGGGGTTAGGGTTTCGATTGTCTGGAGTGAGTCGCTGGTTGGGGATTTGGATGTAGACTCGAGTCGGCATAGGGGAGGCACACCTATGGGAAGGATTTGGAGGCCAACGATACTCATCTAGTGGTCGTGATCGTTACCGCAGGAACAGTCAAAGGGAGGGGGTCGCGTTCTCATTCAGGCGTGGGTCGTTTCTCGTTTTTGTGTCGCCAGAGGCAAGGAGGAAGGCCAGAGCAGTGTGAGAGTTCGGAGTAGCGTAAGCAAAGGCTTTTTGATCGAAGCAGTCAAAGTAGTCGTAGGCAAGTCAATTTTCTTAGGCGGTGGGGTAAAGGTCAAAAAAATCGAGGAAACCAAGGCAATTTTGGGGTGGATCGCAAATAAAAGCAAAGGTGAGTAAATCTCACTCCTTGGATTTTTATCTAAATTTAAATGGTTAAATTTATGTATTTGGTTGCATGATTAAATTGACTGATGTGCATTGTGAATCGATGATCGAGTGACTTTAGTTTTGGGTGGTTCCCGAGTTAATTGTTGCTTGACTCGAAGTATTCGGGTTTTAAGTTGTTTTGAACTCAAGTCATAAATAAGAAAATGTTATCATTTAATATTTATAAGGGGTTAATGATTTGTGATTCATCAAATTAGAAAGGTAATTAAAATGGATAATTAATTAATTAATTCAATTACTCAATGATTTGGGTTGATTAATTAGTAATTAAGGGTTTGAATTAATTAATGAAGGTTTAAGTTAAATTAATTAAGTTTAATTAATTTCGAATAATCAATGGATGGATTGATAAGGGGATTACTTAATGTAATTAATAAAATATAATTACTCTGTGAAATTAATCAAGAGATTAATTAATATAATTAATTAAGGAGCAATTAATTTATTTAATGAAGTAAATAACAAGGTAGATAATTACAGGTTGAGGTAAATCAAAAGTGATTAATATGTGTGGTTTAATTAATGATTAATTATTAAATGTAATTAAATTAGATTAGGATAAATTGAAATATAAATGGGAAATCATTAATTTATATGATTAATGACGTAATTAAAAATTGATTAACTAAGATTAGTTAATCAATACTAAGTACTTTATGAGAAATTAATTAATACAAGTAATTAAGGATTAATGTGATTAATATAGTTAATTAATTTGTGAAGTAGTTAAATATTAATTACTGTTTTTGGGTTAAGAATAATTAATTTGTGAAATTAATTAAAGATTATTACTTGAATGTGATTGAAGAATAATTAATCCAGGGCGATTAACTAAGATGAATAATGAAGGGATGATCGATTAATCGATTCGAAATTAATTAATGACAAGTGAAGAAATCTAGGCGTTTGAGGTTAGTAATTCAATTTGACTTAGAAAAATTAATTTTGGTAGCGATCAGGCTTTGCTTATGGAAGATTGAATGTTATTGAATTCTTTGAATGAGTTGATATCTCTGATATGAAATGTTGTGTATTTCATTTGGATAACTTTGGTTAGGATGACGGGAGACTCGAAGAGACCGGGTTCGGGTATTAGGAAATACCCGAAACCATTTCGAATTTTTATAGATTGATATGTGAAATCTATAGGCTAGAGTGAAGTGATTTAAATGAATTGGACTATTTTAAATCTAAATCTTTGGTATTTAGAAAACTTATGTGTGAAATAAGTGATGTCTATAATAAATTATGGCTTTGTGATTTGCTTTGAGTTACCTCGGGTTATATATAAGTTGTATGCTTTGTATTCCATGTTGGATAAGTTACTCACGCTGGTTTCCAGCCTGTCCCGGGTGTTACTTTGACGTAATGCTCGCATCAGACCGAGTATTGCAAATTTTCGGGTAAGGCCGTTCTGGAGCTCAGGAGGCGAGCTGGATGGCAGGAACGTGTAGAGTATTTCCGCCGTATTATATTATTGTAAATCTGAGACATGTTGAATTGTATATGTCCAGTGTCTGTATATATGTGTAACTCTGATGTATTAAAATGTAATCGACAGGTATATTATTCTTTGGTAAACTGTTATTATTTATTATTATATTTTATCCGCTGCGAATGTGAGATGTTGGTGTTTCTGATCATCTTCTTCTTCTATCTCTTTCTTCTTTTTCATAACTATCTGAAACTTTCGGGATCGAAAATTTCGGGTCGTTATAGTTGGTATCAGAGCTGAAAGGTTAAGCGAGAACCTTGGCTCTGGTGGGGATTACTCATTAAATAGAATCCGTAGTACTCTAGGATGAGTTGAGTATATATATATGAGCGCGTACTTGTTATTTACTTATATAAAGGTTTTAAATGATTTTATATAAAAATATATTTTGATATATAAAGCAATATTCCCTTTTAATAAATATTAAGGCGATTAGTTATGAAATCATTAGAATTAAATTAAGCAGTAATATAATACAACCAAACTGAAATCTTGAATTGGAATTAAATTAAGTGGTAATAGAAATACAACAAATTAAAATTAAATTGATTGAAATGAAATTCTAGAATTTGAGTTCAGAAATTAAATTGTTTAAAAACTTTAATAAAGGTTAAACCAATCTTTGGGAAATTAACTCGAATTTATATGATTCGAGATGGTTTAAAATTGAGATTGAAATTGAATTAGTTCAAAATTGAACTTGATTTGAATTAATTGGGTTTGTGATTGAAGATGTATAAGTCTAAAAATTTAAATGGAAAATTTGAATTAGATTAAAGTGAAATATTATTGAAATTGAAGTGGGTTCAATTGATATTAGTCCAAATTGATTGGAATAATTTGAAATCATGATTAAGTTGAACCGGATTAAAATCAAATGGAATTTGATTTGGATTGGGAAAGAAATCAAGATTGATTCAACTTGAATTGGGGGTTAAATACATTTCGATGGGAATTGAAGTTCTTCAAATTGGAATTGGGTCAATTAAACGGAAGTGAAAATTTAGATTGAATTGATGGGGAAGTGAACAGTTTTGACTCTGGACTATTTTCAATATAAATTGTTTTAATATAAACTTGTTTTTCCAAGCTATTTAATAAATGCTACCTTTCTTTTTAAAGCCGAATTATTTTATATTTGTTTTACAATTATTTTTGGAACTATTAACCATTTTTCAACTGTTTTATAAACTAATTAATTTTTTTGACTATTTTACAAATTAATTACTATTTTACAACTATTTTACAATTATAAAAAATCTCTGAAACTATTTAACTATTTTCCAACTATTTTACAATTACTTAACTATTTTACAGCTATTTTGCAAACTAATAATTATTTTTCAACTTCTTATCTATTTTTAAAAATTTTAAGCTATTTTCTTAATATGAACTGGTTGGAGTTCAAACTGTTATTGATTAAATACCCAACTGAGATAAGGATTGAAGCGATAATCCAATGGAATTGAGGCAATTGTAAATAGGTGAATGAAAATTTAAGTGAACGTGAATAAAAAGGAAATTGATTTGGCTAATAATCAATGAAGTTAAATACGTAGGATGTGCGTATATTATTCTATTCGCATAGAGATTTGATCCCGATTCGAGTATAGAATTTCGAGATAGTTTATCGATCCGAGTTGAGATTTTTCACTCGATTTTCGACGACAAACCTGGATATGGATTGTTGATTGGTTCTGGATATTCTCTATCATAGCTATAGCTATGCAAGGAGAATGACGGTTTCTGATCAAGAAACCAGATCTGAGTCCGCACTAGGAAATTGGGTAGACGATACTAGTTCGGAAGTGAAATTGTGTGATCGAGTGAGCGATCAGATTGGTATAGCGTACAGATGACAAGTGTACATCGTACAGTTTTGAATGAAATTGATATCGAAAAGAGTAATCAAATTTGAATATTTGATTTTGAATAAACAAAGTTAAATATCTTTGTTATATAAGATAAATCTCCCCTTGTTGAATCTTGTAACAACCCGGTATTTCGCGTCTGTTTTTAATCGACATTAAATGATTAATATTGTTGCTAGTCGTTGTTTGGAGTTTGTAAAACCCGAATTAAATTCCTTTCAAAAATTTGATGAACTTGGTTGCGGGCTTCAATCTCAATTTGGCCCACGTTTTCATTTAATTTGGGCCGTGAAAAATTAACTAAAGCAAATAGCCGGCCTCCCCTTTTTCATTTCTGGTTCGCAACCCTAGTGAACGATCGAAAGAAATTAATGGCGGCTTCGTGATTTTTGTTCGTCCCTCTTCTTCGTTCCTCTTGCGCTCATTCGCAGCTCCTTCCAATCGCGTCATGGAAGGTGAGTAATTCATATTACTCGCATCTAATTCGATTCTATGCTCGGCAGTTTGATTTTTATGACGTTTACAATCCACATGGTTTTGATTCCTGATTTTGTTCGATTACTTGATACTTACGGCTTGAATTGACATGCTCATCATGGTTTCGATTTTTGCTGGTTCAACTTTGGCACTGACATGTTTAATGTCGGCCTTGACCTTTTTGTTGGTATTATTTGAAAATGATATACATTTGAGTCTCTGTCACTCATTAAATTCGGTCACTTGCTGCTGTTATGTGAATTTTTGACTTTGAGTTGCTTTTAGCAATTGGGTTATGTGGTAACTTGATTTGTGTATGCGATTTTGTGACCTTGCATTATCACCATTCTACCGATATTAGTTTTGGTCATTTTAACTCAAACTGCATTCATCTGTTTTTCGAATGTAGTCTTTGATGCGAACCACGGTCTTGCTTGATTTAAAACTTAAAACTCTGGTAACTTCATTTTGGCAATTGAAATTGATAAAAGTGATTTTGTGAAAATAAAATAGGAACGAAACCCTAAAATCATGTTCATATATTATGTTTTGAATTCTTCAATTTATTTGCTTGGCCATTTTATTTTTTTCTTTAATGTCTGTGATAAATCTGACTTGTTCATATAATCACCAGTTGAATATTTCTTGAGTAGTTTGAGTCGGTTCCTTCTTTTGCTCCTACGACTTTGGCATTTTAAATTTTAAGATGATCTGGACTTTGACTTGTTCAATCATTCAATTCTTTGCTGGCTTGACTTTCTAAAACAATTCTTACTTTGTTCAAAATGCATCTGTTTTTACTGTAAACATGTAAGCTGCTTTGATGTACACACATGCAAACCAATTCACTATTTTTGAAACATTTAAACTGTTCGAATTGCAATTGTTTGATCATTTCTTTTATAAACTGCTTCACCATTTTTTTGAAATATGACCTTGACCTTGCCTTGACCGACCAGGTATATATGTACATGATTTCCTTGCATTCATGTGCATATGAGCATGTACAGATTTGTGAGCATGTTGAATGTCTGAATGCCACTATTGATATATGTCTGAAATGATTCTTGTGTGTCACCCTATGTTTCCTTGTTAGACTTGAAGTCTAGTCTGGTGTAAGTTTTGCATTCATGTTATCTTTGTCATTCATGAATGTTTGCATGCACCATTGTGTCTGAAACAATGCTTGTATTCTCTATTTTCATTTGCAGTTTGGTTGCCTTTGTCTGGTTCACGATTTTGTTATGTGAGCATGTTGAACTGAGTCTGTGTACATTTGGAGTCTTGTACATGCAGTCTGAAGCATTTTGTGAATCCATGTTGTATGTTGAAGTCTATTGTGTGACTGTGTTCACATGTATTCATGTTCAAGTTACAACTGAACTTAATTTTGAAGTCTGGTCTTTGTCAGCCTTTCTTTTTTTTGAATCCTTGCCTCATTGCGTTCATTTGATCTACACTGGGCATTTGGTCCACATGTTGTTTGGTCCGGTACACTTTGGTTATGATCTGATATATATGTATGTATATATTTGCATATATGCATACATGTGTCTTAGTGAGTTTGTAATTATTGTGGCTATGCTATGACCATTTCATTGTATTCTATTCGATGGCCATAAATTCTTGTTGGACTTGAATGTGTTCATGCCTTCGGTTTCCTTGATGTCCTTGTATTCACCACTTGAACCGGTTTGGTGTTTTGATATTGAATCTAGTTCCATGTACTTGTGATCAGTTTTATGGCAGTTTCTTTTTGTTGCCGTTTTGGATTTTTATTGACTTGAGCTCGGATTTGGCCTTGTGCCCATTTGTGTACATCATCACTATAGTGGCAAGGCAGTGCACGCAAGCGTGAACTGCAGCCACACGGTATTGAGTTTTTGGGTACGACATCACTATAGTGGCAAGGCAGTGCACGTAAGCGTGAACTGCAGCCACACGGTATGGTTTTGTGATATTCTATTTTGTTTTGATTTATTAATCTTTTGCGTAGTTCATGTGCTGTAGTGGCGAGGCAGTACACGCGTGCGTGTACTGCAGCCCTACTCATCTTAATGTTTTAATTGATATTCCAAGGGTTTGAACTGTTTTGTTTATTTCAATTCAATGTTCTGAATTGCATTCTGCTTTGGTTTAATTACTATCGTCTATTCATTATTTAATTATTATTGCTTCTGTGCATTAATAACTGAGTTTGAATTAGACTGACCCGAGTATTATTTTCTTTTGAATTTAATACTCGGGTCAGACCGAGTATTTCAGGTTGTAGATATTCTGCTTTGGGTTGCTGCTAGAGCTATGAAGTTCTTTCATATCTTTTGGAGTAGTCGTCGTCATTTGTAGTAGTATGTAAAATTGTATAGGAAGATATGTATTCATGTATATTATATACGTTAATGTACTTGTATATGTAACTTCCTTAGTCGACTGTTGTAGTTGTATCATATGTACCGTGTGAATGTATTGTAACTGACATCAGTTATTATATATATATGAGACTTTCTGTTTCATCTGTGTTCCGCATTTATATTATCTGTGTTGTTATTTTATATTTACTGTTCTAAACTATTACGAACCATCGTAGTTCGTTTTATACTGGAATTGGGGTATGTCGATGGGAGAAAATATCAGATATATTTATATCACTCCCATCGAGATAACCAATACTAGTGTAAGGCCAACTATTGATGGCCGCTCCTCAACAGCCTTATTCTCCGTGCTAGTTGACAGCACTACACCGTAGTGTTCTTGGCTAGCGTGGGTATAGAGGTGGGGCGTCACAGCTTGGTATCAAAGCCTGGGGTTTAGAACAAATATAAAACATAACTTAGATAGTACATGTGTTACAACTATTTGTCGATGTTTTATTTCACATCTTTATCTTAAGATCATCTTTGATTTGTTAGGAATGAATTCCTAACGCTTATTCGTGAGCATTGCTGCTATTCTCTGTCTCACTTGCTCACTTGAGTTTACACTTCTAAGTATCAGTGTATATATGCTCTACCAAGTTGCATATTGCTGCAACTAGTACCCACTTCGATTTGAACTCGCATTGTTTATTCGAACTGCTATATATATGCATTCTTATCTCTGATTCGTGTACTTAATGCAGTTTCCATACAATTGGGTTTTGGGTATCAATCTTTGAGACAAATTGCATTTCAATTGTCGACTCTGTCTGTTTATCCATGGTTTGTTGGTTTTCATGTGCCTCTCTCTGATAGTTTTAAAATTTCTTTGGTATAAAAGAAATTGTCTTGGTCTTTGCCTTGTCGATATCGACGTTGACTTGACTTTTACTTTTGCTAAAGTCATTCAAGCATTTATACTCGTTCTGCTTTGTTTTTCCAATTGTTGATCGGTTCTTCTTTTCCGGTTAGTTGTTATCACCTTTGTCGACTTTGATAACTTCTATTTCAGGAATTTTGGGTATTCCTACTTTGATGGATTTGGAATCGAATTCTTTGTATTTTATTCACGTCTTCGAATGTGAATCTTAGTGAATTGATTTGGTTTTCGAATTTAATCGATTCTTGATTATTTCCTGATTTGTTGCTATCATTTATTAGCAACTTTGATGACCTTTTCTTCGGGATTTTTGTGAACATACCTTTCGATGAATTCGGTATCGATTTCTTTGGATTCTATTCACGTCTTCGTATGTGAATTCTTGTGATTGATTGTTTCTACAATCATTTTTGTGATTTGTCACTTTAAAAATATAAAGGTTTCAATACTAGTAGTAAATATCAAAACTCTTTTATCAAAATGTTTTCAACTCTATTTTCAATACCAAACTCGTTTTTGAAACTGTTTTCCAATCTATTAGTATATACAAATCTTTATTTCACTCGTATGAGAAATCTAATTAAACGGCTTAGTAAAACAAGTGGTATGAAACGCTTGCGTTTACTTCGTCGGTTAATTGTTGGACTTGTTCGATTGAACCTCTAGTGACAAATTTTATTAGTGAAGATTTACAGTTTGTTCGTAAATATTTAAGTTAAGTAAGTGGTTATGGGACATGATGCTAAACTTTTACATTTACTGACTTAGTGTAATTGACACTTCTCGTTGATCATGACGATCATTTTTACGGTTAGACTAGACCTCAATCTGTGTGATTTCGACTCACACATGTGGGGTAGCGCCCCACGGTCTTCGGGCCATTCGTGTGTCAAAATTAATGGCTTGCAACCATGAGATAGTGTCTCGTTATGCGTTGCACGTGTTGATGATTTTTCATGCTCGCGGGTAGGTGAGATTCCGTGCTCCCGTTCTCGCTTTGCGTTGCACGTGTTGATGATTTTTCATGCTCGCGTGTAGGTGAGATTCCGTGCTCCCGTTCTCGCTTTGCGTTGCCCGTGTTGGTGATTTTCATGCTCACGTGTAGGTGAGATTCCGTGCTCCCGTTCTCGCTTTGCGTTGCACGTGTTGATGATTTTTCATGCTCGCGGGTAGGTGAGATTCCGTGCTCCCGTTCTCGCTTTGCGTTGCACGTGGGGATGATTTTTCATGCTCGCGTGTAGGTGAGATTCCGTGCTCCCGTTCTCGCTTTGCATTGCACGTGTTGGTGAGTTTTCATGCTCGCATGTAGGTGAGTTTTCGTGCTCCCGTTCTCGTTATGCGTTACATGTGTTGATGAATTTTCATGCTCGCGTGTTGGTGAGTTTCCATACTCTCCTTTGAGTTTTCATACTCTGTTCGAGTTTTCATACTCCGTTCGAGTTTTCATACTCCGTTCGAGTTTTCATACACCGTTTGAGTTTTCATACTCTGTTCGAGTTTTCATACTCCGTTCGAGTTTTCATACTCCGTTCGAGTTTTCATACTCTGTTCGAGTTTTCATACTCCGTTTGAGTTTTCATACTCCGTTTGAGTTTCCATACTCTCCTTCGAGTTTTCATACTCCGTTTGAGTTTTCATACTCTGTTCGAGTTTTCATACTCCGTTCGAGTTTTCATACTCCGTTTGAGTTTTCATACTCTGTTCGAGTTTTCATACTCCGTTCGAGTTTTCATACTCCGTTTGAGTTTTCATAATCTGTTTGAGTTTTCATACTCCGTTTGAGTTTTCATACTCCGTTTGAGTTTCCATACTCTCCTTCGAGTTTTCATACTCCGTTTGAGTTTTCATACTCTCTTCGAGTTTTCATACTCCGTTCGAGTTTTCATACTCCGTTTGAGTTTTCATACTCCGTTTGAGTTTCCATACTCTCCTTCGAGTTTTCATACTCCGTTCGAGTTTTCATACTCGCGTTCGAGTTTTCATACTCCGGTTCGAGTTTTCATACTCGCGTTCGAGTTCTCATACTCTTAGCTTGTGATTTCTTGTGTAGATTTCTAGAATTTGTGCTTCACCAACTTTCGTGATTTCTATTGATAAGTTTTATCAAATCTTGTGCATTGGTGAATTCGTGTGTTATTGACTTGTTATGAATACAAGTTTAGGGTATGATATCCCTTTCTATCTTTGAGAAGATTCTTGTGACCTTTTTGATGAACGAAAATTCATTGGTATTATATTTTGATGCCAATTATTTCGATGAAATTTTGACGTATGTCGAAGTTGCTACTGACATTGCTATTTTAATCACGTGTTTTAAAAATTTGTTATTCTTCAAAATATTTCAAAATATAAATCAAAATTGTTTTCAAAATCTTTACGATTTGCGCTTTCAAAAGAATGAGGAAGCGAATTAAACGTTTCAGAAAAATCGAGGACTATGACCCCTTTCTTTTACTGATTCGCTTAATTCCGGACTTGTCCGTTTGAGAACGTAAAATGTTATTTATTTAAAATACACAATTTAACACTTTCAAGGAAACGATGAAGTGAATTAAACGATTTAGTAAAACTCGTGGTTATGAGTCATGTGCGTTTGCTATTTCGGTTAATTTCGGACTCGTTAATTGAAAAATTTGTAATTTGAAATTTGATTACCGTTGTGGTAATTTCTGATTATCGTTTTGATAATTGGATGTTTATGATTTCTGATTTATCGTTTTTGATAATCAGATATTTATTGTTTCTGATTATCGCTTGTGATAATCAGATATTTGAGATCTAATTATCGTTTGTGATAATTAGATATTTGTGATTTGATTATCAATTGTGATAATTAAATAATCGTTGATTCGTGAATTCTGATTTATCGTTTTTGATAATCAGATATTTATTGTTTCTAATTATCGCTTGTGATAATTAGATATTTGAGATTTAATTATTGCTTGTGATAATTAGATATTTGAGATTTAATTATCGTTTGCGATAATTAAATATTTGTGATTTAAGATTGATTTTCGATTGTGATAATCGAATACTTGTTGATTTGATTATCGTTTTTGATAATCGAATATTTGTGATTTGAGATTTCTGAATTATCTATTGATAATTAGATTTTTGATGAGAATTTGTGAATTTCTTTTATGAAATTAAGAGATTTCTTTGGCGTTTATATTGTACTATGCCAGTGTGCCGGCTCAATTTTCTACTATTCATGACGTTTTCTACGTCTTCTGGTTCCGGAAATGCCTTATGGATTTCCGATCCTTATTCTTGAGCAACCTTCTATTCACATCATTGCTTCGAGGGTGTAGCACCTTCGAAATAAAGATGTTTCTCTTGTGGAGATTCTCAATGGTTCTCAAATTCTATGGATTTCACATTGGAATCTAGAGAATTCATCGAGCAAACACGTTCAGGCTCTCTCTCTCTCTCTCTCTCTCGTGCTCTTTGTGGTGAACTTCCTATTTCAGATTTCTTCATCTTGTGATGATATGCTCTTATGGTTGTTACCTTTTGTCCATTTATTCCTTACGATTGCGAGGACGCAATTTCTTTAAGGAGGGGAGTCTGTAACAACCCGGTGTTTCGCGTCTGTTTTTAATCGACATTAAATGATTAATATTGTTGCTAGTCGTTGTTTGGAGTTTGTAAAACCCGAATTAAATTCCTTTCAAAAATTTGATGAACTTGGTTGTGGGCTTCAATCTCAATTTGGCCCACGTTTTCATTTAATTTGGGCCGTGAAAAATTAACTAAAGCAAATAGCCGGCCTCCCCTTTTTCATTTCTGGTTCGCAACCCTAGTGAACGATCGAAAGAAATTAATGGCGGCTTCGTGATTTTTGTTCGTCCCTCTTCTTCGTTCCTCTTGCGCTCATTCGCAGCTCCTTCCAATCGCGTCATGGAAGGTGAGTAATTCATATTACTCGCATCTAATTCGATTCTATGCTCGGCAGTTTGATTTTTATGACGTTTACAATCCACATGGTTTTGATTCCTGATTTTGTTCGATTACTTGATACTTACGGCTTGAATTGACATGCTCATCATGGTTTCGATTTTTGCTGGTTCAACTTTGGCACTGACATGTTTAATGTCGGCCTTGACCTTTTTGTTGGTATTATTTGAAAATGATATACATTTGAGTCTCTGTCACTCATTAAATTCGGTCACTTGCTGCTGTTATGTGAATTTTTGACTTTGAGTTGCTTTTAGCAATTGGGTTATGTGGTAACTTGATTTGTGTATGCGATTTTGTGACCTTGCATTATCACCATTCTACCGATATTAGTTTTGGTCATTTTAACTCAAACTGCATTCATCTGTTTTTCGAATGTAGTCTTTGATGCGAACCACGGTCTTGCTTGATTTAAAACTTAAAACTCTGGTAACTTCATTTTGGCAATTGAAATTGATAAAAGTGATTTTGTGAAAATAAAATAGGAACGAAACCCTAAAATCATGTTCATATATTATGTTTTGAATTCTTCAATTTATTTGCTTGGCCATTTTATTTTTTTCTTTAATGTCTGTGATAAATCTGACTTGTTCATATAATCACCAGTTGAATATTTCTTGAGTAGTTTGAGTCGGTTCCTTCTTTTGCTCCTACGACTTTGGCATTTTAAATTTTAAGATGATCTGGACTTTGACTTGTTCAATCATTCAATTCTTTGCTGGCTTGACTTTCTAAAACAATTCTTACTTTGTTCAAAATGCATCTGTTTTTACTGTAAACATGTAAGCTGCTTTGATGTACACACATGCAAACCAATTCACTATTTTTGAAACATTTAAACTGTTCGAATTGCAATTGTTTGATCATTTCTTTTATAAACTGCTTCACCATTTTTTTGAAATATGACCTTGACCTTGCCTTGACCGACCAGGTATATATGTACATGATTTCCTTGCATTCATGTGCATATGAGCATGTACAGATTTGTGAGCATGTTGAATGTCTGAATGCCACTATTGATATATGTCTGAAATGATTCTTGTGTGTCACCCTATGTTTCCTTGTTAGACTTGAAGTCTAGTCTGGTGTAAGTTTTGCATTCATGTTATCTTTGTCATTCATGAATGTTTGCATGCACCATTGTGTCTGAAACAATGCTTGTATTCTCTATTTTCATTTGCAGTTTGGTTGCCTTTGTCTGGTTCACGATTTTGTTATGTGAGCATGTTGAACTGAGTCTGTGTACATTTGGAGTCTTGTACATGCAGTCTGAAGCATTTTGTGAATCCATGTTGTATGTTGAAGTCTATTGTGCGACTGTGTTCACATGTATTCATGTTCAAGTTACAACTGAACTTAATTTTGAAGTCTGGTCTTTGTCAGCCTTTCTTTTTTTTGAATCCTTGCCTCATTGCGTTCATTTGATCTACACTGGGCATTTGGTCCACATGTTGTTTGGTCCGGTACACTTTGGTTATGATCTGATATATATGTATGTATATATTTGCATATATGCATACATGTGTCTTAGTGAGTTTGTAATTATTGTGGCTATGCTATGACCATTTCACTGTATTCTATTCGATGGCCATAAATTCTTGTTGGACTTGAATGTGTTCATGCCTTCGGTTTCCTTGATGTCCTTGTATTCACCACTTGAACCGGTTTGGTGTTTTGATATTGAATCTAGTTCCATGTACTTGTGATCAGTTTTATGGCAGTTTCTTTTTGTTGCCTTTTTGGATTTTTATTGACTTGAGCTCGGATTTGGCCTTGTGCCCGTTTGTGACATCATCACTATAGTGGCAAGGCAGTGCACGCAAGCGTGAACTGCAGCCACACGGTATTGAGTTTTTGGGTACGACATCACTATAGTGGCAAGGCAGTGCACGCAAGCGTGAACTGCAGCCACACGATATGGTTTTGTGATATTCTATTTTGTTTTGATTTATTAATCTTTTGCGTAGTTCATGTGCTGTAGTGGCGAGGCAGTACACGCGTGCGTGTACTGCAGCCCTACTCATCTTAATGTTTTAATTGATATTCCAAGGGTTTGAACTGTTTTGTTTATTTCAATTCAATGTTCTGAATTGCATTCTGCTTTGGTTTAATTACTATCGTCTATTCATTATTTAATTATTATTGCTTCTGTGCATTAATAACTGAGTTTGAATTAGACTGACCCGAGTATTATTTTCTTTTGAATTTAATACTCGGGTCAGACCGAGTATTTCAGGTTGTAGATATTCTGCTTTGGGTTGTTGCTAGAGCTATGAAGTTCTTTCATATCTTTTGGAGTAGTCGTCGTCATTTGTAGTAGTATGTAAAATTGTATAGGAAGATATGTATTCATGTATATTATATACGTTAATGTACTTGTATATGTAACTTCCTTAGTCGACTGTTGTAGTTGTATCATATGTACCGTGTGAATGTATTGTAACTGACATCAGTTATTATATATATATATGAGACTTTCTGTTTCATCTGTGTTCCGCATTTATATTATCTGTGTTGTTATTTTATATTTACTGTTCTAAACTATTACGAACCATCGTAGTTCGTTTTATACTGGAATTGGGGTATGTCGATGGGAGAAAATATCAGATATATTTATATCACTCCCATCGAGATAACCAATACTAGTGTAAGGCCAACTATTGATGGCCGCTCCTCAACAGCCTTATTCTCCGTGCTAGTTGACAGCACTACACCGTAGTGTTCTTGGCTAGCGTGGGTATAGAGGTGGGGCGTCACAAATCTATTGCCGTAAAGAAAGGATTTTGAAAGTGTTTGAAGTATTAAAGGAGTTTTATATAAGTTTGAAAATGATCCAAAGCTTTAAAAATTATATATATCTGAATATATATATATATATATATATATATATATATATATATATATAAAGGATCTTATGAGGATTTTGGAAAAGGTTTTGGGAACCTTTGGATTGGGAAAGGCTTTTGATTTTTGGGTAAAATCAATATTGGAATTTGGAAAGCCTAGTTTGAGAATTATCGATTTTGGGATAATCGATTTTGTGTAAAGGAGTTTTGTATGAGATCATACTAGGTGTATGATTTGAAAGATACTATATGTGTATAGTATAAAGTGTTTTGATGATGGCTCTAGGGAAAAAGACGCTCCCTTAAAATGAACTTCTCAGGAGTGCCGCCGGGTGGTGCTGCCTTGAGCCCCAAGGGGGGTTCTAAAGTTGATCCTGTGAGGAGTCTGGACAAAACTAGTTCTTAAGGATTATGAGTAGTGTGTACCATAGCGAAAGTCGTGTGTGCCACTGAGAGCCAACGGTCTACGTTTGATTTTATATCGGTAGACTGCGACCTATGGTAACATAGCGAAAGTCGTGTATGCTGCTGAGAGCCAACGGTCTACGTTTGATTTTATATCAGTAGACTGAGACCTATGGTAACATAGAAAAAGTCGTGTGTGCTGATGAGAGCCAACAGTTTACGTTTGATTTTACATCGGTAGACTACGACATATGTAGTAGTGGAGAAGTTTCATTTTGACAGCGAAAATCGAGAGGCGCTGATGCCTACAGTTACATGGACTTTTGCTACGATGGAAACGTAACTCTAGAATGTAACTGCGATCTGTTGTGGGTTCCATGGCATAATCGAGGGGCGCGGAGTGCCTATAGTTACATGGACTTTTACTGCGATGGCAATGTAACCCAGAATGTAACTGCGACCATAGATGGGGGTGATGATTTCTAGAGCATTCTCACCAAAGATATTTCCTCTATTTCCAAAAACCGTTTTCTATATTTTCAATAAATTATATTCACAAGTATTTTCACTGTATGTTGAAACGGGTTTACCAAGTACTTATATATTTTCAGTCCTACGCCTGATCGACGTATGACTGAATTTTTGTGAGAACAAGGGTGGACTGGTTGAAACATCGAGTTATATGAACTATTTTTATAAAAAAGCTATTTTAATAGTATGATGTGAATTTAAAAGCATTTCTAAAATTTTAAAATAAAAGTGTTGGAATTTTGAAAAAAAATGAAAGAAAATTCAAACTGGAATTATGAAAAAATTTTGAACTCAGGAAAATTTAATAAAGTGATTTTTGTAATAAAAGTTGGAAGTAAGCTAATCAGCTAAATAAATTATTTGACAGAATATGTTAATAAAATTTAACTTGGTTAAATAAATGGATTGTAGGTTAACAATGGAGTTTGGAAATGAATTCGAATTATAAATAGATTTTGACTTGGATTTGATAGTGAATTAAATAAGTGGAGATGCTGTAAAAATAAAATAAAATAGAGTTGGATCGAAATAGTGATGGTTTGAATTACAAATAAAATTCAAGTGTGATATGAATAATATTTAACAAAATTTGTAACTAAAATAGATATAAGAGAAGTGTTGTCGAATGAATGAAAATGAATTATAATGGAAAAGGTTTGAGTTGCAAACAAAACCCAGGTAAGTAGAAATAAATTGAGAATGGCTTTGTATTAGTAAAAAAATTTGAAAATGAATTAAGTAGGTGAATTTAAAATTTAAAATGGGGTGAATAAATGGGTTAATTGAATTAAATAATAAATGGATGAAGTCTGACTGAATAAAAACTAAATCAAAGTTTTAATTGGAATTGGATTGTTAGTATGAACTTGAGTTATGATGCATATTAATTTGAAGTAAAATTACTCAAGTCAATAGAGGCTTGGTTTCGAGTAAGAATGGAAGACCATTAAATAAAGATTTGGGTTAAATTTATTTGGAAAATGGATATTAATATAAGCATCGTAGGGTGTTAAGCTCAATGAAATAGTTTTAAAATGAATCCAATGCGGAGGTGGATAAAATGCAATGAATGATTGGTAAATAAATTAGAAATGAAATGGGATTAAATACAGAAATGAGTTGAAATTAATTTGAAGTAGATATAGACTAAAAATAAATACTCTATTAAGCGAATATTGTCGAATTTGCATAAAATGAATTGTCGTTTGACGTAAATGAAGGTAATTAAAATCCTATGGGTTAAGAGAAGTTAAATAACTTGATTTTGAAATCAATTGAATTGAATATGAGCTTGTATGGATTAAAAATAAATTGAATGTAAGAAATTGAGTTGTAGACCATTAAAATTGAAGGAAATGGTATATAAATTGGTGGAAAGCAATTGAATTAGTTTAGAAATCATATAAACTGCTCGTGGAAGTTATTTAGAACGCATTTCTTTTAGAATTGATATGTTGTAGTTGTTTATGTAAGTGAAATGCTAATAGATTTTCTATATATGACACTTACATATTTAAATTGAGTAAGTAGAGGTACCTGAAGGCCGTTTGACTGGATTTGGATTGCGCTAATTGCTAAAATAAATAAGCCGCTTGCTTAAAATGCTAAATAAAGGTGCGCCTATGCAATAAAAATAGGAAATATGAACCGTTTTTGATTTTCCGACCGTGTGGGTCGATGTATATATATTTATATCTCTTGTCAAATTGTAAAAGCTCCTCCATACAAAGGGGACTGCCAAAATTTTCGAGAATTTTGGGAGTTAGAAAATTTTTGAAATTTTTTGGAAAATTCTCTGTTAGAAACAAAACGATTTCAAAGTTGAAATTGAAATAAATTAGTGGATGAAACTAATTTAAATATTGATATGAATCAGTTATAAATGGAAGAAAAAATTCAATATCCAGAATTGAAGACAAATTGAATTCATATGGAAATATGGAAAACTAATTTGAATAGAAGTAGATATGAAACCTATATAAGGAAAGGTATAAAATGATTTGAAAAGTTACGATTGAATATTATTGCTAAGTAAGATATGCAGGTATTATAAAGGGAAAAGAAAATTGGATATGATTTCATGAGATAATGTGAATTGCCCGACAAAAAGGTATGTACTTAAATTTCTGTATGAAATTGGATTGGTTTTTGATCTAGCCACTTGGCCTTTTGTTTTATTTTGAAATTTGGGAGCCCGTAGAGGCATTTTGTAGTTGTATCGAGCTAGCCGCGCAAAGGAGATGCTGACAAAAAAATTCAAAAATTTAGAGGGTTGGAAAATTTTGGAGAAAGTTGTGATAATTTAACTTTGAATTTTTAAATTTAAATTTGAATAAGTGAAGTAAATTAATGTTGTTGGAAACTATAGAAGGTTTTGGGAAGTTGGTTGAGGTGATAGTGGATCTTTAATAAAAGATAGTTGGTAGGATGTTGAGTTGTAGGTTTGGGAAAAAGTAAACGGGTATTGGACCATTCTTCCTAACTAGTAATTTCGGGGATGAAATTCTTTTAAGGGGGAGGAATGTGACGACCCGGGATTTTTAACAATTTAAAATGGGATAACTAATTGATTTTAAATATTTAAAGGTTAATTTTAACTTGAATTCCAAATATTAATATTTACTAGATAATTAAATTATATATATTCGAAATTGGGTAAGATGTTGAATATGGTATTTTAAGCCTGTTAAAATAATTTGAAGGCTTATAAAAATTATAATGATGATACTGAAAATAATAGAATGGTTGAAATTTAATTTAAAGGTAATGTGTTCAGTTTTAACAATATATCGTTTAAATTGACATTTAGAAATAGCCTTCCGAGGCACAGTTGGAATTCGACGAAACCAGTTCCATTAGATCCGTAATAGTAAGTTATTATCGGATTTCAATTTTCGTAGCGTTTGGATTTACCATTTGCTCGTATGGGTGGGTAACGTGTTGAAATTAAAATCAATAATTTAATATTTTAAATCGATTTATAAAGCTAACTTCCACATACGATTAAATTAGCTTCCGAAACACGTTCCATTGTGTTCGGAATACGAGTAAAGCCTTATAAACGCCTGGCGGCATGTCTGATTAGGAGTTCGAAATTTCACGGTATGCAACACAAGATATTTTCAATATTCAATTATATAATAATAAACCGTACTCAAGAAGCTATTCCCCAAACCGATATTTTATTTTCGTCTTCCTCTCTAAGCATAAAACAGAAATCGAACTGATAAAAAAAGGGGAACCAAGGGAAAATCGAATCCAGTTGTAAGTTTAATTTAAATCTCTCTTGGAAGCTATGTTGTGGGTTGTGAGGCGCGACATCAGTGGAAGGTGCTAGAATTTGTTCGCTGACGATCAGAGGGAGGGTTAGGGTTTCGATTGTCTGGAGTGAGTCGCCGGTTGGGGATCTGGATGTAGACTCGGGTCGGCATAGGGGAGGCACACCTATGGGGAGGATTTGGAGGCGAGCGACACTCATCTATTGGTCGCGATCGTTACCACAGGAACAGTCGAAGGGAGGGGGTCGCGTTCTCATTCAGGCATGGGTCGTTTCTCGTTTGTGTCGCCAGAGGCAAGGAGGGAGGCCAGAGCAGTGTGAGAGTTCAGAGTAGCGTAAGCAAAGGTTTTTTGATCGAAGCAGTCAAAGTAGACGTAGGCAAGTCAATTTTCTTAGGAGAGTGGGGGTAAAGGTAAAAAAATCGAGGAAACCAAGGCAATTTTGAGGTGGATCGCAAATAAAAGCAATGGTGAGTAAATCTCACTCCTTGGATTTTTATCTAAATTTAAATGGTTAAATTTATGTATTTGGTTGCATGATTAAATTGATTGACGTGCACTGTGAATCGATGATTAGGTGACTTTGGTTTTGGGTGGTTCCCGAGTTAATTGTTGCTTGATTCGAAGTATTCGAGTTTTAAGTTGTTTTAAACTCAAGTCATAAATAAGAAAATGTTTCATTTTAATATTAATAAGGGGTTAACAATTCGCGATTCATCAAATTAGAAGGGTAATTAAAATGGATAATTAAATAATTAATTCAATTAATCAATGATTTGGGTTGATTAATTTAGGAATTAAGGGTTTGAATTAATTAATGAAGGTTTAAGTTAAATTAATTAAGTTAAATTAATTTAGAATAATCAATGGATGGGTTGATAGGGGATTACTTAATGTAATTAATAAAATATAATTACTCTGTGAAATTAATAAAGAGATTAATTAAGATAATTAATTAAGGAGTAATTAATTTATTTAATGAAGTAAATGACAAGGTAGATAATTACAGGTTGAGATAAATCAAAAGTGATTAATATGTGTGGTTTAATTAATGATTAATTATTAAATGTAATTAAATTAGATTAGGATAAATTGAAATATAAATGGGAAATCATTCATTTATATAATTAATGACGTAATTAAAAATTGATTAACTAAGATTAGTTAATCAATACTAAGTACTTTATGAGAAATTAATTAATACAAGTAATTAAGGATTAATGTAATTAATATAGTTAATTAATTTGTGAAGTAGTTAAAGATTAATTACTGTTTTTGTGTTAAGAATAATTAATTTGTGAAATTAATTAAAGATTATTACTTGAATGTGATTGAAGAATAATTAATCCAGGACGATTAACTAAGATGAATAATTAAGGGACGATCGATTAATCGATTCGCAATTAATTAATGACAAGTGAAGAAATCTAAGTGTTTGAGGTTAGTAATTCAATTTGAATTAATTAAATTAATTTTGGTAGCGATCAGGCTTTGCTTATGGATGATTGAATGTTATTGAATGCATTGAATGAGTTGATATCTCTGATATGAAATGTTGTGTATTTCATTTGGATAACTTTGGATAGGATGATAGGAGACTCAAAGAGACAGGGTTTGGGTATTAGGAAATACCCGAAACCATTTCGAATTTTTATAGGTTGATATGTGAAATCTATAGGCTGGAGTGTAGTGATTTAAAGGAATTGGACTATTTTAAATCTAAATCTTTGGTATTTAGAAAACCTATATATGAAATAAGTGATGTCTATAATAAATTGTAGCTTTGTGATTTACTTTGAGTTACCCCGGGTTATATATAAGTTGTACGCTTTGTATTCCATGTTGGATGAGTTACTCACGCTGGTTTCCAGCCTGACCCGGGTGTTACTTTGACGTAATGCTCGGGTCAGACCGAGTATTGCAAATTTTCAGGCAAGGACATTCTGGAGCTCAGGAGGCGAGCTGGATGGCAGGAACATGTAGAGTATTTCCGCTGTATTATATTATTGTAAATCTGAGACATGTTGATTTGTATATGTCCAGTGTCTGTGTATATGTGTAACTCTGATGTATTAAAATGTAATCGACAGATATATTATTCTTTTGTAAACTGTTATTATTTATTATTATTTTTATCCGCTGTGAATGTGAGATGTTGGTGTTTCTGATCTTCTTCTTATTCTATCTCTTTCTTCTTTTTCATAACTATTTGAAATTTTCAGGATCAGAAATTTTGGGTCGTTACAGTACGGGCTTAGGTGAATAAATATTAAATTTTTGTAAGGGAGTCAATAAAATGTTTTTGAATGTTGTGGTTGGATATTATTGCTATGTAGGATATACATGTATTATAAAGGAAAGGGGAAAATTTGTTTTGATTTCAGAAGATAAATTTGAATTGCTTGACAAAAAGGTACGTGTTTAAATTTCTGTATGAAATTTGATTGGGTTTTTGGATCCAGCCACTTGGCTTTTTGTTTTCTTTTGGAATTTGGGAGCCCGTAGAGGCATTTTGTAGTTGTTCCAAGCTAGCCGCGCAAAGGAGACACTAGCGAAATTTTTCGAAAATTAGGGAGTTAGAAAAATTTTGAGAAAATTTTGGTAATTCGAATTAGGTTTTAAATTTAAATTTGAAATGATTGAGTAAGTAATATTGTTTGGAGGTTATGGAGGAATTTAGGAAATTATTAAGAGTGTAGTGTCTTTAATGACAAGGTTGTTTGGGTTGATGTTAAAACTGTTTGGTTTTGGAAAAATAGAAAACAGGTATTGGACCATTCTTCTTAACTAGTAATTTCGGGGACGAAATTCTTTTAAGGGGGAGGAATGTGACGACCTAGAAATTATAAATATTTGAAATTAGAATATTTAATTGATTTTAAATATTCGACAGTTAGTTTTAATATGAATTTCAAATATCACTGTTTATTCGACAATTAAATTATTAAATTTAATAAAATTCGAAATTGGGAAAATTATTGAATCTTCAGTTTTAAGCCTCTTAAAAATAATTTGAAGGCTCGTAAAATTTATAGTGATAATACTGAAGATAATAGAAGTGTTAAAATTGAATTTGGAAGTGCTTTGTTAAGTTTTGAAATTTTATCGTTTAAATTGAATTTAAAAATAGGCTTCCGAGGTAGAGTCTCGGAATTAGACGAAACCAGTTTCATTGGATCCGTAATATTGTATTATTCTCGGATTTCAATTTTTGTAGCGTTTGGAGTTACCATTTGTCCGTACGAGTGAGAAACATATTGAAATTAAAATCGATAATTTAATATTTAAACTCGATTCAAAAACTATCTTCCACATATGACTGAATTAGGCTCCGAAACACCTTTTCGGAATTCGAGTAAAACCTTATAAACGCCTAGGGCATGTCCAAATATGAGTTCAAATTTTTACAGTATATAATTTAAGATATTTTATAAAAAAATATACTATAAAAGCAAAATCGAATTAATAGTCAAACCTTCTCATATACGCCACTCCCCTCAACTTAAATTTGTATCCATCCTTATCTTCTTTTAGCTAAGAAAAAAATCGACCGAATAAAAAAAATCAAATCCATTTCAATCGCGATAAAAGAAATTATCGAAGCCGTATCTTTAGCCTACCCCTCTTCTCTGTTGTTCGAAGTCGAACTTCAATCATCAATGGCCTGTTCGATTGAGGCGAGTCGTTCGCACGGTGGCGGGATGTCGCGAGTAGGTGGTGGTCGCGCGAGGGTAGTGGTGCATAGAGCCGCATGGGTTTAGGTTCGCGATGGGATGGAGATGATGGTGATTTCTGTGCGTACGCGTGGAATCTGGTGAAGAGGGCGGCGAATTCGGCAGTGGCTCGCGATCGAATGGTCGAGGTGAAGGTTCGACTTCGTGATCGGAGAGGGGGAATTTCTCGAAGAGGCCGAGTTAGGGCTTGAGGGCAGTGAGATATTCGCTTTATTTTTCGTTCAATTTCAATTTAATAATGTATATATATGTATATATATACTAAGGCAGGAAGAAGAAAGTTTACAAATCAGATTTTTATTTTACAAAGATGTATATACATATTAAAGAAGGAATTTTTTTTACATTGAAAAAAATTATCTGATAAGAAGCTTTTAAAATTTTTAACAGTAAATAAAATTTGTGTTTGTTTATATATGCAGTAGAGAAAAAGTTTACAGCAAAGAGAAAAATTATTTGTTAAGTAGTTTTTAAATTTTTTAATCTTAAATTAATTTAAAATATATATAGGTAAAACAAAAAAAAAGAATATGGATAAGATTTTGAAAATAGAAATTTTAAATGTTGAAGAATTTATATAAAACTAGATTTGGAATCTATTATATATATATATATGTAGTTTCAATAAAACAAAATAAATATACATATATCTATTCTAATTTGCTAGTTTATTTTAAATAATGGATTTGGTGATTAAATTGTTTAATTTACTTATATAATTTATTTTAGTTACTAAAAGATTTTAAAAGGGAATTTGTTAAATTAAATAAATGGCAATTAATTGTTCGATTTGTTCGAATATTAATAAATCATATAAATTGTTTATTCAAGGTCGAAAATCGAGAAACCAAGGCAATATTGAAGTGGATTGCAAATAAAATAAAAGGTGAGTTAATCTCACTCATCTGGTTTTTATTTAAATTTAAATGGTTAAATTTAAATAATTGGTTAAATGATTGAATTGATTTGATGTGCTATATTATATATAGTAGTATATAGTATATATTACTATATTGGAGTGATTGATTTCCCACATTATATAGCGGATGAGACCCTATGCGCCGCATAATAGCGGATGATATTATATAAATCCCATATACCGCGTTATTCCACCTCGAAGTGGAATTGGTATTTTATATTGTGCTAACGTCTGTGGATGCAGGGAAATAGGTTGCAGGGATTCAACTGAATTCCTTAACATTTATTTAGATTATTTAATATTCTTATGATTATTTGATATCCTGGGATGAATTATATTGATAATTGAAAATGATGGATGCCACGGGTTGATCGAATACATTTGGGTATACTGAGTTATCAAAATTTATAAAAATGGATTTTTGAAAAGAAAATAAAGGAGTGGATTTTTAAGTAAAATAATTATAGAGCATCTAAGTAAATTTTAGAATGAATTGGAAAAGAATAAAGGTGATTTTAAACTTAATTAATAAATTCCGAGTATGGAAAAGCGAATTTTGAATAAATAGCGTAATAATGAATTTTAAAACTTAAGTGATATTATTTAAAGGAATAAAGAATTTACTTAAAAATTAACGGTTTAAATTTAGTAAAAAGGGTAAAAAAGGAATTTGGATATATGAAGCTTGTATTTTCAGTTAAATGAGATTTTTAAATCATAAGAAAGAAATAAAAATCTGAAGTTAATGGATTTTGGAGTAAATTTGTGAGTAAAGGAAATTATTTCAAAATGGAGTAATTTGAAAATCAATTTGGAAATTTATTTAAGTGTTTGAAATTGGAATTATAAAGGAGGATGGACTAAGAAAAATTTATAAACTAGGTTTATAAAAACGAAGTGATATATCAGTGGATATTTGGAAGAATAAATTCACGGTAGGAATTTATTGAAGGAATGGGTAAACTTGTGTAAAAATAAATAGTGATTTATTTTTAAAGGATGTGAAAGAGAAGCGTATTTCCCTGGATAGCCAAGTACCTTTCAAGCAAATTTTTAAATATAAGTTAAAAGCTTTAAAGTTGTTTTAAAAAGCATGTTTTAGAAAACTTATTATTTCTTAATATTTAAATTCTAAATTAAGTATTTTTCAAATCTATTATCGTAGTAATTATTTAAAGGTGACTTGGTATTTTGTTTTAAAGGAGAAAATCTAGTTTTATATTTTATAAATTATATATTTTTAATAAGTATTGAAGTAGTTTTCAATTTTAATATTAAGTATATTTAAAATAAAGTGTTTTTAAATTATTTTAAAAATCCAAAGCTTTATACTTGGTGTTTTCAGTGGAAATAAATATTTGGAAATTTATTTCATGAGAAAAGTATGGTTTGAAAACTGTTTTCAAAGGGATGAAAAGTGGAAATATATCTTGCAAAGATATTTTGGGGTTAATAAATAATTTAGGAGAAATTATTTATGTTTGATGGTTGTTGTGAATGTTAATTGATAGTTAAATTACCGACAATCAATAATTGGCCAATGCGCTGATCGTTTCGAAGAGACCGGGATCGGGATTTATTTCTCGAAAACCACTTCCATCCGGTTTCTACGTTTTCGTGAAGAAGACGAGTTTGGATTCGAAGGTGGAGTAGTGAAGTGCAAGGGCTAGTCGCTACTAATCCCGAGGATGATTCCAAATGGATGTAGTAGGAGTAGTGCCTTCGGTTCCGTTCGAACCCGGCATGGACTTGTATGGATGAATGCTTTCAGATCACCGTCAGGTGGACGATGAGCATTCTAAGTGAAATGTTCTAAAAGGTAATGCTTAGCCTCTAGCCTCATTAACCAGGAATGACTGAAAATCAATGGTTATGCAGCAAGGCTGGATGGGTAGCGCCCATTAGGGTGAGGTCATCCCTGTCTAGATGTCCCTTTTATTTGGCTTAGTGGTGTGGTTGCTGATCCCAACCGTGGGTTGATCTTACTCGGGATTATCCAGTAAGGGGTAGTCCCGGTCTTGTGTTGTAGGGGATTGGGAGTAATCCTCGGTACGGTGATCTAGGCCACGTACTGTGATAGGTGGTACCCCAGTGCCTAGTCATTAGTTGGAAATCCATTCTCCCTACGCGCCTGTACGGTTTTTATTATGCCCAACTATTGCTGAAACGTGAGATGCAAGCATTTAAACTAGATTCTATTTTACTTTCTATGGAAACAATTATAATATCAGAGGATTTTATAAAAATGTTTTAGCTATCGTAAGGTAAAAACCTGAGATGTTTATTTGTGGCGTGGTCTTACGAGATGGGTTTGATTTTCAAAGGATTTTGAAACTTTAATAATCAATTTGAGTGTGGTTTTCTCACGCTGGTATTCCAGATTGAATCGGGTGTTATTTAACTATAATGCTTGGGTCAGACCGAGTATTACAGAATGCAGGATATGATGCTGTGGAGCTCAGGAGATGAGCTGGATAGCGATACGTACTTCTGTACTTGATTATTGTTCCGCTGTGTATTCAGTCTTGAGGACAAGTTTATATGACTGTCCAGTTTTATGTTATTGATGTTGTTGAACTCTGATGATATACTCTGATGATGTAACGTATAAACAAATGTTATTGGTTTTGTGTAAAGATCATTTATTATCTATTATATTTTCTTTCGCTGCGATGGTTAGATTCTGATGTTGTTTTCTATTTTCTTCTTCTACCTCTTCTTCTTTAACCCAAATGGTTCGTCTTTCTGTATATCTTGAGTTGATTGATGTAGAATAGTGTTGACTCAAGGGGTACGGATTTGTGGGTCGTTTCACTATGCGAGCCCGTTATGACTTTGGTTTAATTGTAAAAATGTGTTGAAGTGGATCAATGTAAAGCCTTAACGGTATTTTGATATTTATTTTACTGATAGACATTATCTATTATAGTGTGTACTATTATATACAAATAGTTTAGTGGATCCTTAGGAGATGGAAAAACCCGTAACATCTCTTAAGTTATTGCACTCATATTTGTGATCTTGATTTGACTTATATAAGAGTATTTTAGTCCCAACTCGAGTGTTTTGTCTTTTCATTACGCTCGGGTCAGTCCTAAGTTTTTATCAGCGCATTGAAGACTATTCTCTGGAGAATGAAGATGGATATTACTACTATTATTATCCCCTACATTATGCTATTCTGCTGTATTTATTATTTATTCCTAATGTATATATATAACTCTGATAAATGTGTATAGATTAGAATCATATGTATAGTAAAGAGCTTCATGAATTGTTTATTTAGTTATTACATTTTATCGTGTCCACTGTGAATTCTGTATTTTGTTTTCTTCATCTCTTCTTATTTTTCTTATTTAACCCCATTGATATCTACGTTCCGGATTGTTTATGTTGGACATATGTGGATTATTGTCGATTTAAACCTTTCGAAATGTGGGTCGTCACAAATAATAACATACTATTATCAACAATTCAACAAATTGAATAATAATATATAAATCAATATCATAGTATACATAAATAAATGTCCAACTATATGATAACAAAACAAAGATTTATTCTGCTAACGCACCATTAATGAAGTATACTTAAATCGTTTTCGAAATTTCAACTTATACTAATCCTTGCCCAAGAGTGAAGCTAGACAAGTTAGGGCGCTGGTTGCATCAAAACCTTGCCTAGGCACTTCATTCTTGAATCTCACAAATAAATAAGTCTATTCATTGGCTTTTAGCGTTATGCAAAATTAGTTACCGTTTTCGAACTTATACAATTATTAAAAATATATTTAGATCTAAAACCAATTTTGAAACACTGTATCATAAGTTTGAAAACAACCCTAAAAGATTAGAGAAAAATACTTAATTCAAATATCGATTTTAAACAATTTATAGTTTGAAATGGAAAAGATAGCATTTCTAGAAATGCTATCTAAAGATCTGTTACATGTTTTAAAACATTTCTGCTACAGCATTGCATCTATTTTTCGATAGCTTAATAATTGATTTTGATCCATTCTTTTTACATTAGATAGTATGCTTTGTATACTTGAAAACCATGGGGAAAAATTCTAAAGAATGTCCTTTAATTATTTTATAGCAATTCCTAAAGTTGAGACATTTTACTAAAGTGCTCATATAGCGACTATTTCACTATAAATTTTGCCTCTTCATTCAACAGCTGTTAATTGATTTTAACTTCAAAACTTTTACAATTACAATAATATATTATTAGATTTTTAAAATAGTAAAGAAACACTTAAAAAAGTTTCCACAAAAATAAATGTTATTTTCCAAAAACAAGTTACCTAAAAGCGTCGTTAAGGTGACTATTTTTAGTATTAGGTTTTACAACTTTGGTTGGCATGTTCTATAACTTTTCAAAACACAGACTATGCTTTTGAAAACACTTATTGAAATGGGGGAAACCTTTAGGCAATAAAATGGCGAAAGTTTCTTTCTCAATCTCGCTATCTTCTTCTTTAATCTCGCCCTCTCTTCCTCAATCCCATAATCTCCATTCTCTTTCTTTTAATGATCGCGATCCTTCATCTTTGCGTTCTTATGCCCAAGTTGTGAAGGGTTCAAAATTTTTCACTCCTTAAATTTTCTTTCAGACATCCAAATCCAAGAAATGGGTCGATTTTAAAAAGGGAGGAAGATTTGCTTTTGCTGCGGTGATTATTCGTATATGGCTAAGGATTCTTATAACCCTATAAGATGTTTTGAGTGTGGTTTCTTCGAGCATGAAAAGTTCAAATGTTCGACGAAATTTTATTTTAATGCCGGCAGGCATAGAATTCTTTCTATTACTGATCATGTTTTTAGTTCATCTTGAAATGTATGAAACTCAAAAGAATTCTGTTAGATCACTTATGGGTGAAGGGGAAGGAAGGAGTCGCTTTCTTGGAGGAATTCTTCAAGCATTTTGATGTTAAAAATGCGGATAATATAGGAAAGAATTATAGAAAGAAATTTGGTGTTCCTAAAGATTATTTTGAGTATTACGCTTCTTCTTTTATTGATGAGGTTTCGGCTGTTGATAACTTGTCAGTTTCCAATGGGTCTAACGGAATTTCGATCAGTACTAAAGGTGTTAAGGGTGTTTTCGATACTTCTATTGCAGTTCAAAGGGATGAGTTTAATTTCTTCGATCCACTGCTATTGGATCCTGGTTTTATAGACTGTAAATTGGATACTCTTTCCCTGGAAAACAATAATTCGTTATACGATAATAGATATGTTGTCTATCTAAAAAGGGTTTATGGTTCTTTATCTCATACGAGTGTACTAAATAAATTTCGTTCATGTTCATAGTAAAAGATCTAGAGCTAAATCATGTGTGGTAGAGAGGTTTGAATTAGTCACTGCTAATCGTTTTGACTATCTTAAATCTATGGAGGTTTCTGATAAGAAATTTGAAATATTTGAAGGAGTAGATGTATATTCTCAATGTAAAGATGTTAGCATTGTCCCTTCTTCTTTTGAACAATTGTTATATGAGGACAGTTTTGTAAGACCTCGATATTTTACGAGAAATATAATTATAATAAAATTAATAGACCATTTGGTACAGTGGTAACGGCACGTGTTGACTTCCTTAGTGACTAGGGATTAAGTTTGTTGTCGCCCAAAATATGGAGCGATGTTTTCTGTAGAAGGTTTGTTTTCAGCGATTTTCCTACGTACTTCATCATTGTTTCTGACACGTAGCGACTTCCCATTCGCTATAGTGATATAATAGGATGAGATGGCTAAATTTATTGGTTGAGTGATGTATATGGCCTAGAATGGATAACCATTAAGTGTATGAAAGAACTAGATTTAATCTAAAATAATCTACTGGATTATATTCACTCAAACAATCTATAAATAAACCATCGAACCTAAACCTAATCTCTTATTCAGTCGTCGCCATAATTCTACAGTAAAATTAGTGTGTATTATTCTTCCTCCTTTTCTCTACTAAATAAACAAATCTCTACCAAATTAAATTATCTATATATATTCAAGCAGTTTGGGGAATTTAGAAGAATCAAAGGGTAAAAGATTAAAGCAAAGCTTTTTTCAAATTTATGCAAGCTCAAGTGCCAGGTGAGTGGAAATTAATATGAAATAGAAAAATAAAGTAGTTCAATTTCAGTTCTTTCTGACACGTTAATATGAATTAACTTCTGCTATTAATTGAGAATAGATTTAAATTATTGCAACTTCTTCTTCTTTTTCCACTTCTCAAATATAATTCATGTTTGGTTTAAATATGGGACATATAAATTGTCTATTCACGTTTTATGGCATAAATAAGACTGAAATTTATGTAAATTATTGTATCTTCTTCCACTTCTCAATTTTAATTCATGTTTGTGTTGAAATTTCGAACAAACAAATTGTTATTCATGTATCGTGGCATAAATAAGATTGGCTTAATTGAATTGAATCAGAATTGTTATTCAATTCCTAATGGTAGAACATGTTAACGGAATAAATTCAGAATATGTTACTTGAAAAAAATTATGGTTTTGATTGATATAATTCATAATTTTGAATATGGTTTTGGAATAAAACTCGAAAGTCTAATTGGTATAACTTTTTGTTTCATAGGTGGCCTAAAAATGTAAAAGTGGAATTTGGTGTAGTTAAATTGTTTGTGGCGGCCTAAAAATGTAAAAGTGGAATTTGGTGTAATTAAATTGTTTGTGGCTATTGGATAAAATTTCCGTGCAGATTAAATCTCTAAAAGAAGAATGTAAATTAGGGTGGAAAAAATGTCAGTTAAATGGACCCTAAAGACTAGTGTAAATATGTAACAAAATGGCATAAAAATTACAAATAAACCATACAGACTGAACGGACGTGAAATCGAATTACCATTTATGTAAGAAAAAGAGAAATTGTGAAATAACCAAATCGGATGTAAAAAGGGCCTAAAGGAGATAAATGGAAATAAACAGTATGTAAACTGTAAAGGTAAAATTAATTAATCTGGAAGCGATTTGGTAGGCAGACCTTATAAAAATTTGGATAGGTGTTTCATAAAGTTAAGACAAAAATATAGTTTTAGCTTTACGTACTAGGAGTAGGCAAGTAGGTTCGCAAGAATGTTTCTTACCTTTCATAGGTTGCTAGTACGTAGGATAGATAGCATCCACAATCATAGGCTTCTTCAAGCAGATCAACATGGACGGAACAAGACAAGTGTGCTCCAACATAGGCTTCTTTAGGCAGATCATTGGACGATTTTGTGTAGCCGACCCAGCTATGGGCGCTCTTTCGGAGGACCGACACATTGAGTAGGGGAAAGTCCATGTTGGTGACTGAGGAGATAGGAGGATAGGAGTCTAGTTTGGCGGAGCTTGAGCACAACTTTGGGGTCCTGTGAAGTTGTTTGAGTCAGCATCGGTCAGGCGTAAGAGGCAATTAGTCACAGTGCACGGTTGAAGAGTCTGACCTTCAAGTTGTAGCACATGGATAGGTAAGGACAGTAGGTCTGACGGGCCGATTGATGTTTAGTATTGCCGCATGGTTTACTTCCCTAGAGTGACCATGGACTTTGGCTTCTTATGAACTGTATCTAAGAAGGATTCACTGCATATATTATTCATCGTCTGCGATATCTGGGGAAGACCTTGAATTAAACTGTTTTATTTTATCTGCTTCATTTATTTCTCGTTCGCCATATTTTATGTCTGTCCCATTCCTATTTTGCCTATTTTCACCAATTCATAGGGGGCAGGTCTAGGTTCTAGTTCTTTACAGCTTGGAGGGTCATTGGAGAAGTTGTTATCTTCAAATTTTGTTTCTTTTGTTCATGTACTTCATTTCTCTTTTCCATACTTTACTCTATATGGGGACTTATTGTGAACTTTATTGTTATTTATGTTTTGGTGGAGGCTACTAGGTACTTCTAGTTTTAGAAATATATTTGGGATAATCTTGTTTTTAATGAAGCTATTTTGCTATTAATTTATAAGTAGTGAAAGTTTTCTTCCACTGTAATATTTTAATCATTTTATGTTGTTCCCTTAGTCTCTGTGCAAAATTATGGATTTTTATTTCACCTGACCACCCGTGTTTCTGGCTGTGCCCGATTTTTAGGGTTCCTAGAGTTGCGGGGTGTCACGGTTGGTATCAGAGCTAAGATTTCAGCAATCATAAAAATATTTTAAATATATAAAGGTTTTTAAATAAGTTTTTAGAGGATAATCCAACTAACTTTTAAAAGTATATGCATATATTATGGAGAAAAAGAGAAATTCAGAAATGTGTCGCTCGTATCTCTTCCTTCATATCTATTGAACTATTTATGGAGTATCTAATCCCATCTTTTTAATATACATGGATAGAAATGTCTGAACTGCAAGATATCCTCGAAGTTCCAGGCCTTAATATGCCTGCTTGGTTCAGATGTTATTTGCAGGCTACTGCACGAGCAGAGGCACCAACTAGGGGAGCTGCTCTGGCGGAAGGGGCTCCAGCCCATCCGTTGGGCATTCCCAATTTTCTCAAGTTATGAGAGGACAACACTAGCTTAGGAAGCAAGTCGATTCTTGGCACCGAGTCATATAATGAGGCGGGAGCTTGGATCCGTAGTTGTGAGCGGCTATTTGGACGTATGGGATTGGTGGACTTGGCCTGAAGGTAGTTGGCTTTATGGGAGTTGTAGGGAGAGGCTCTTTTTTGGTGGAAGATTGTGGAGGATGAGGCCGATAATTTGACTTGGGCGTATTTTTTACTAGGTTCGAGAGGAAATTCTTATCGAAGGTTGAAGAGGGAGCACAACAAGAGAAATTTATACAGCTCAAGCAAGGGGATATGACAGTTAAATAATATTTTAATCAATTCAATGAGCTTGCCAGATTTGGACTAGACCTAATCAGTACTCCATAGAAGAAGGCGCTGAAGTTCGCTATGGGTCCGAGTTAGCAACTGCAGAGTTTGGTGGTGAGCCATATTCCAATAGGAGCCACATTTAAGGGATTGGTAAAGATGGATTTACTTGCTAATACTACGAGGAAAGGAGATGTGGCATAGAAGAGTGATGGGAAGAAGTAGTGGAAAGGAAAGAGGAGGAGGAGGGTCAGGTGGAAAAAGGAAAGTTCCAAGGAAGGACTGGAAGTGCAATACTTGTGGGAAACCAGGTCATCTTGCTAAGGATTGTAGAGGGGAAGGAGAGTGACCAAGACTGTGGTGCTATCTTTGCGATCAAGTGGGGCATGTGAAAAAGGACCGTCTGTCGAAGCCTAAGGACAGTTCATAGACACTTCATAACCTTCTTAGGCCTATGCTTTAGAGGCAGCTCCTTCCTCTAGTACTCGTTCGGTTGTGAACAATGGAAAAAATGTGATCGTCGAGGGTGTGTTATCTATCTATGCTTTTCTTGTCTACACCCTATTTGATTCTGGAGCTTCGCACTCTTTTATATCTAGCACTTTGGTAGAGGGTCTTAGTCTTGATGCTTGCTCAGTGACCGACCCGGTAGTAGTATCAAATCTCGTAGGAGGATTAGTCTATTTGTCCATGTTATGTCAGGATTTGAAAATTTTTATTTTAGGGGTTGAGTTCGACTGTAGTGCCTTTGTATTGGGCATTTCCGGGTTCGAATTGATTCTTGGTATGGATTGGCTATCCATATATGGTGTTATTCTTGATTGCGATTAGAGAGTAGTGAGGTTAGGCACTTTTAGTGGACGTACCTTGGAGGTATCTTATGATCTTAGAGGATCAGTCATGTTAATCTACCTTTATTCTCTTGATTTAGCGCCCGATAGTTTGAGTTTGGTACCCTTGTTAGAGACTTTCCAGATGTGTTCAAGGAGATTTTTGGCCTTCCACCTCGAAGAGAGACCGAATTCAAGATTTATTTTGTCGATGATGCCAAACCGATTGCTTTACCGGTAAGTCATATGGCTCCAAAGTAAAGTCATGAGTTAAGCAACCGGATTGGAGAGCTTTTGGAGAAGGGCTTCATTTGTAGGAGCATTTTAAGTGGGGTGCACCATCGTCTTTGCCACTAAGGCGGATGGCTCTCTCATGCTTTGCATGGATTATATGGAGCTTAATAAGCTGACGAAGAAGAATCGTTATCCTCCTCCCCGTATAGACGATCTCTTCTACCAGCTAGTAGGAGCCAAGGTATTTTCCCGGCCCGATTTGGCCATGGGATATCATCAGTTGCGTATGGCAAAGGATAGCATCGAGAAGACTGCATTTAGAACTCAGGATGGGTTTTTTGAGTGGTTATTCATGCCAATTAGTCTAACCAATGATCCGGTATATTTTATGGACCCGATGAGTCGAGTATTTCATGAATCGTTAAATAAGTTTGTGGTGGTGTTCATCGATGACATTTTGGTTTATTTGCAAACCAAGGAGGAGCATACTGTTCACTTAGGAGAAGTTCTTAGGACCCCATGAGCACATAAGTTGAAGGTGAAATTCTTCAAGCGCCAATTTTAGAGGGATGAGGTTCGCTTTTTGGCACACATCATTTTGAAGGATGTACTTCTAGTAGATCCGACGAAAGTGGAGCAGTGCAGGATTGACAGACCCTAAGAATTCCACGGACATAAGGAGTTTCCTTGGTCTTGTAGGCTACCATAGGAAGTTCATTAAGGACTTCGCTAGGATATCAGCTCCACTTACCCGCCTTACCAAGAAGAACTCAGCTTTTGTTTGGGATGCCAAGTGTGAGGATGCATATGGTCGATTGAAGGAAGCTTTGACTACCGCGCCCGTATTGGTATTACCGGATGGAACCAAGCCTTTCTCAAGTTATGCGGATGCTTGTGGTATGGGGCTAGAGGCGGTACTGATGCAAGAGTGTAGGTTAGTGTGCTACACGAGTAGACGGTTGAAAATGCATGAGAAAACTACTCGACGCATGATCTTGAGTTGGCAGCTATAGTTGTTGCTCTCAAGTCTTAGAGGCACTATCTCTTAGGAGAAAGATTTGAGCTTTTCACGGATCATAGGTCTTTGAAGTATATATTCTCTCTGAAAGACTTGAATTTAAGACAGCAAAGATGGATGGAGTTTTTAGCTTCTTATGACTTTGAGATTTCCTATACCCCTGGAAAGGGAAATGTAGTGGCAGATGTGTTGAGTAGACGCAAAGTGGTTTTAAGTCCTCTGTATTTGTAATGGAAGCATTTGGAGTACATTGTAACCTTTTATTTTAGACTTCCATCAGATTTAGCTTCAGGATTGTTACCAGCCCTCGACGTCCATCTTACTTTGATGAAGTAGATTGGAGCAAGGCAACGTGAGGACGAACAGTTAAAGGACATTTAAATAAGCTTTGTAGAGGAGAGTCATCACCACATCTTAGGTGCTATACCATGGACACTAGGGATGGCTTAGAAGGGATTGTAGGCTTTGTGTTCCCTATAATAAGGATTTAATAGATGCGGCATTGGCCGAGTCACATCATTCTAGGATGACAGTGCACCCCAGTGGTGATAACATTTACCGAGATATGAAGATGGTATTCTATTGGCCCGGAATGAAGAAGAGGGTGGCGGAGTATGTATCGATATGCATCACTTGCCAAAGGGTAGAGATGGAACAGAAGAAGCCCGAAGGAATATTGCAGCCATTGGATATTCCAAGATGGAAATGGAAGAGCGTCTCTATGGACGTCATGGATGGATTACCAAGGTCACAGAGAGGGAAGACGAGCATTTGGGTCATTGTGGATAGACTGACGAAGAGCGCTCATATTATACCCATTAAGAGTAGTAGGATGGTAGCTTCTTTGGCGACTCTTTATGCAAGGGAGATAGTTGGGCTTCATGGAGTTCCCGCCAGCATTGTGAGCAACAGAGATCCATTATTCACCAGCAAGTTTTAGAGGAGTGTTCAGCAAGCCTTGGGAACGGAAATGAATCTGAGCACGGCATATCGCCTTTAGACAGATGTATAAATTGAGTGGGTAAATAGGGTTTTGAAAGATTTGCTCAGATTGTGCATCACTCACTTCGGAGGCTCTTGCAAAGACCACCTACCTTTAGTGGAGTTTGCGTATAATAATAGTTATCAAGCGAGCATTGGGATGGCACCGTTCGAGTCCCTCTATGTCAGACCATGTAGATCACTAGCCTGTGGGTAAGATACCACTGATAAGATCTTGCTTGGACCAGACTTGGTGAGGGAAACTTTCGAGAAGGTGTATTTGATTCGCAAGAGGTTAAAGACTGCACAAGATAGACAAAAGTCATATGCCAACAGAAGACGTTCAGATTTGGCGTTTAAGGTTGGAGATATGACTTTTGTCAAGGTTTCTCCTCTGAGAAACTTCATGAGATTTGGCTCAGTGGGTAAGTTAGCACTGAGATTTGTAGGAACCTCCCCTATTACCGCACGGATTGGAAAAGTGACATACAAAGTTGATCTTCGAGATAAGTTGGCAGAAGTTCATGATGTTTTTCTTGTTTTGCATTTGAGGAAGTGTCTATATGATTCCACAGTAGCAGTAGAACCTAATCAGCTAAGGGAAGTGGAGGCAAAGTGCGAATCACTTGTGCATCATACATCCACCCGTATATTGGAACACGACGTCAAGCGATTACGCAACAAGGAAGTTCATCTAGTGAAGGTTTAGTATGGAGACGACCCCAAGGAGTGCACATGAGAATCCAAGGAGAGAATTCGAACTTCTTATCCTTTTCTACTTGAAGGTACACTTCAAATATAATATCTTTGATCTTTGATCTTTCCTTAGTTAGGATCTTTTCGATAATTTTTAGGTGAAACCTATGGATGGTAGCTTGGTTGTAAACATGTCATTAGGGAATATTATGCTTGATGGATGAAAATGAAATCAAGTGGACACCAATGTTTGCAAACGGATGCATTACGTATATTTATTTGGATAATCAGCCAACTAGGTACACACATTTGCATATGCATGCATGTTATCTATTGCATTTGCACATGGTTGTTTATATATACATATGTGCGTATATAAATGGATGTTGCATATGGATGGTGTATTTGGGTGAATGATTGAAACATACATATGAAATTATCAATTATACTAGGGTAATTGCATACATTTGCTTGCATGGTATAAGCATACTTGCATTACAGGTGGTCAACTGAGTTGGTAGACTGACTACTTTTTCGCATTAGGTAAGTTCATATGCATTTCACTTTGCATAAATCATAAATTGCATTAGTTAAATAGTAGAAATGGATGATGGTCGAGTAGATGGATGTAGTTCTTGGATGATGGTTGTTAATTACATTCTTCCATCTTTGGACATTTCGGGGACGAAATCCTTTGAAGGTGGAGAATGTAACACCCCGATATTTTATGGGAAATATAATTAAAAAGAAATTAAAAGCACATTTGGTACAGTGGTAAAGGCGCATATTGACTTCCTGAATGACCAGGGATCATGTCCCGTTGTCGCCAAAAATATTGAGCGATGTTTTTATTTAGCTGGTTCGTTTCAGCGATTTTCCTATGTATTTCAGCATTGTTTCCGATATGTGTCGACTTTCCATTTTCTCCAGTGATGTAATAGGATGAGATGGCTAAATTTTATTAGTTGAGTGATGTGTATGGACTAGAATGGATAACCATTAAGTGTATGAAAGAACCAGATTTAATTTAAAATAATCTAACGGATTATATTCACTCAAAAAATATATAAATAAACCATCAAACCTAAACCTAATTTCTTATTCAGTCGTCGCCATAGTTCTACAGTAAAATTAGTGCGTATTATTCTTCCTCCTTTTCTCTGCTAAATAAAAAAATCTCTACCAAATTAAATTATCTATATATATTCAAGCAGTTTGGGGAATTTAGAAGAATCAAAGGGAGAAAGATTAAAGCAAAGCTTTTTTCAAATTTATGCAAGCTCAAGTTCCAGGTGAATGAGAATTAATATTAAATAGAAAAATAAAGTAGTTCAATTTCAGTTCTTTTCTGGCATGTTAATATGAATTAATTTCTGTTATTAATTGAGAATAGATGTAAATTACTACAACTTCTCCTCCTGTTTCCACTTTTCAAATCTAATTCATGTTTGGTTTAAAATATGGGACATATAAATTGTCTATTCACGTTTTATGGCATAAATAAGATTGAAATTTATGTAAATTATTATATCATCTTCTTCTTCCACTTCTCAATTCTAATTCATGTTTGGATTGAAATTTGGAACAAACAAATTACTATTCATGTTTCATGGCGTAAATAGATTGGTTTAATTAAATTGAATTAGAATTGTTATTCAATTTCAGATGGTAGAACATGTTAGTTGAATAAATTCAGAATATGTTACTTGTATAAAATTATGGTTTTGATTGATATAATTACATAATTTTGAATATGGTTTTGGAAAAAAATTGGAAAGTCTAATTGACATAACTTTGTTTCATATGTGGCCTAAAATGTAAAAGTTGAGTTTTGTGTAACTAAATGATTTTTGGCCATTGGATATAAATTTTGTACAGATTAAATCTCTAAAAGGTGAACATAAATTAGGGTGGGAAAAAATGTAAATTAAATGGACCCTAAAGGCTAGTGTAAATTCTGTAGCAAAATGGCATTAAAACTATAGACAAACCATACGAACTGAATGGACGTAAAATTGAAAGAACATTTACGTAAGAAAAAGGAAAATTGTGAAATAACCGAATTGGATGTAAAAATGGTCTAAAGCAGATTAATGGGAATAAACAATATGTAAACCATAATGGTAAATTAATTAATGTGGAAGTGATTTGGTAAGTAGACCTTGTAAAGGTCTGGATAGGAGTTTCATGCGACTAAGACCAAAATATAGTTTTGGCTGTACGTACTAGGAGCAGACAAGTAGGTTTGCAACGATGTTTCTTACCTTTCATAGGTTGCTAGTACGTAGGATAGATAGCATCCACAATCGTGGGCTTATTCAGGTAGATCAACACGGACGGATCAGGACAAGTGTGCTCCGACGTAAACTTCTTTAGGAAGATCGTTGGAGGATTTTGCAAAGCCGACCCAGCTGCTGGCGCTTTTCGTAGGACTGACACTTTGGATAGGGGCAAGTCCACGTTGGTGACCGAGGAGACAAAAGGATAGGAGTCCAGTTTGGCAGAGCCTGAGCGCAATTTTTGGGTCCTACGAGGTTGTTTGAGTCGGCACCGGTCAAACGTAAGAGGCTTTTAATCACAGTGCACAGGTGAAGTGCATGAATTTCATGCTGTAGCACATGGATAGGTAAGGACAGCAGGTCTGACAGGCCAATGACGTTTAGTGTTACTGCATGGTTGACTTTCCTAGAGTGACCATGTACTTTGGCTTCTTAGGAACTGTATTTAAGAGGGATTCAGTATATTATATTATTCACCCTCTGCGATACTCAAGGAATACCTAGAATTAAACTATTTTATTCTTTCTGGTTCATTTTATTTCTCGTTCACCAGAGATTATGTCTGACTTATTCCTAATTTTCCTATTTTCCCCAAATCACAGGAGGGCAGGTCTAGGTTGTAGTTCTTTGCAGCTTGGAGGGTCATTGGAGCAGTTGTTGTCTTCAAATTTTGTTTCTTTTATTTCATGTACTTCGTTTCTCTTTTCCTTACTTTACTCTATATAGGGGACCTACATTGCGAACTATTTTAAGTTTTGGTGGAGACTACTTGGTACTTTTGGTCTTAGAAATAAATTTGGAATAATGTTGTTTTTAATGAAGCTCTTTTGCGATTAATTTATAATTAGTGAAAGTTTTCTTCCACTGTAATATTTTAATCATTTTATGACATTTCCTTAGTTTCTGTGAAAATTTATGGATTTTTATTTCACCCGACCACCCATGCTTCTAGTCGTGTCCGATTTTCAGGGTGCTTAGAGGTGCGAGGTGTCACAAGTTTGGTGAATAGGGTGCTTGAATGTTATACTACTTCTGGCAGTTTGTTGGAAGATGTTGAGGGTGGAGTTTTAAACGAGGTGGATGATGTAGTGGTTCTATAATTAATTATAAAGACGGCCTTAACTAGAGCATTTTTTACATATATTTAAAGACTAAAAAAATTCAATACCGAGTTTTTGGGAGTTATAAATATAAATTGTAATTCCAGTGTTTGCTGTGATGATATACACAATAATATTGATGTGCACAAGAGCATATACACAGGTAATGTTGTTAACACAAGTTGTTTGATTGGTTTTAGTGATAGATTTTTTGATGTTAGGAAATTAAATGAAGCGGCGAAGATTTGGTTCTCTGGATTTGATGCTCTATTAAATGGTGCGGTTATGTTAGTTGGGGGCTGTAACGTTGCATTTTTTCGACGCTCGAAAACCAACATCAATACGTCCACTGTATCAACTGTCGAGCAATCGAATGCCGGAAAACCGAACTGTTATGGTTAAAGAAGAAGAAAAAGATAGAACAGAACAGAAAGAAACAACAGAACAATATCAGAATCTCACAATCGCAGCGGAACAACATATAATAGATAAATGAATAATCTTTAAACAAAGAACTATATCAGTTGTTACATTACATCACATCACATTACATTACAATACATAGTTTACAACAACAAATAGCTGAAAAGAAATACTATATACTAGTAATACGCCATGCCATCCAGCTTGCCTCCAGATCTCCTGAATTCCAAAATATCCTGATAACCTAACTCTAGGCTACCCGTGTGGAAATTTGTGGGCACGCAGAGTTTAGGAAGGAAAATAATAAACTCCGAGTCAGTCATGGGACTGGTGTGAGAACTTAAAACAATTTATCTTTAAAAACAAACAATAGGTAATTTAAAATAGATCCGCAATGCTTTTTGGAAAATGAGGCTACCATAAGGCTCCCGCACATACACACAATGCAAATGCAGAATCGGAGGAGATTTCTCCTTATGATAGTCAAAGATGCTTGATACGCATTGAAAAGAAACATTTGATACTATTACTAGTGCATAGTGTAGGAAAAATCATTTCGAAAGTAAAGATATAAATCTTAGCCAACATACGACCATTATCGTATGCCTACTATAGCTACCATGTTCAATAGCAGGTTACCGCCACATTCCATGGCAGGTTATACAACTAAAACCGTACAAGGTTCGTATTGTTTCTTTGGATTTCCAACAAATGGTCAGGCCAAGGAACTTCCCATTGCCACATGGGTACGCCTCTGGAAAGACGACCCGAGAACCTAACGTTACGGTTAGATCTCTGCCAACACAAGGCCGGGTTACCCTTCAAACTGGGTAACTACTGACACAAATATGTCATTCCCCGATCTTAACTGATCTATATCCGAGGATCCTCGATTCCAACAACCACAAAGTAATAAATTTGCAGCAACAACATATGTTAAGTATCTGGGCTCCATACCATGATACCACCTCTATCCAGAAGGAATGACATACACTAAAGGGGCGCTACCCCCTAATAACCTTGCTGCATCCTTCCTGTTTTGACTATTTCGGGGGTGTGAGGTCCGACGAAGTCTCGTCCACAAAGCCACGCTTTATACAAAAGCTGTGCTTTGATCACATATGCTCAACAGCACTTCGTATGTCACATTACCAATTTGAGAATGTATCACTAGTAGCCATCAACTACATAACCTCTGAGCTCGTACGTCTCAAAGAAGGGTGTTAAGCTAGAGAATAAATTCTCCGCCACCAACAGAAATATATTTGATAGAAACCATCTTTACATCTCAAATTGTAACGTCAGACACACATCCATACAAGTCCATTCCGGGATCGAACGGAACCGAAGGCACATCCAAAGAAGCCCTTGCAATCTGGATATTCACTAATCACGTCCGGACTTCCCGTCACTAAGGGTGATAAAACCTCTATATCGGAGATCAACCGATGCAGAGTCATTCGACGGTAATCCTTCCATTTTCAAAAATATCCGGTCTTCGACACCGGTCTTCAAATGCAATCCATAATGACGTATCACATATTCGGAATGGGTTATACGACCCAAAGGTCCTTTCTCGGCTAACCCGAATAGTGAGCGCTTATTTTTTAAAATAAGTGTGGCATTCAAATTCAAGTAAATCACAAAAAATACCTATTTAAAGGTAAATATTGATAGTTGGTTATTTAACTATCAATAGGTATGCACAACATCACCAGATTCCAAATAACTTCCTAAATTATTTATTTTCCAAAATATCTTTACTAGATATATAATTTCCACACTTCAACCATTTGAAAACAAATTTCCAAATCACTTTTGACCTTTACCACTTTTGAAAACAAATTTCAAATTGTTTCCCTACACGGGATATATTCACGAATCCTTATTCATTTTCATTTCAAAATGGTTCATTTAAAACAATTAAATAAATCCTTACCGATTTACTTTATACTTACGTTCCAAATCCGTAAATTTATTTCCACACTTCAAAAATAAATCAATGTTTATTTTTAAACAAATTTCCCTTTCTTTTATAAATTCCATAGTGAATTTACAATTCCAAAATATCTATGAATCTACGATTTCCAAATCGATTTCTAATATTCATTTTCAATCTATCTTTAAAAGATAAAATCTCAAAATATTCACTTCATATTGAAAAACATTTCCATACTTATTTAATAATAAGTAATTCACAAATCCATTTATTTTCAACACTTGGAAAATATTCAATATAGATAAATCGAAATTAAGTATATATTTCATTCTTTAAGGAAAACATTCTTTCAAACACGTTTATTTGGTTCAAAACGAATGTTGCGTAAAACATCGTTACGACAACCCAAAATCACTAGTATAGGGATTCGAACTTAAAATAGATATATAAATCCCAATACTATATAAAACATTTCCTTTCGGAAATCATTTACTATAACAACAGTGTTATAGTCCACCATTTCCTTCTATTTCTCGAAAACGTCTATTTCAACAATGAACGTTGAAATCCATGTATTCGATACTTAACGCATTTTAAAACAACTTCAAATCGTTTTAATTCTATTTAAAATATCACTTCCCCAAAACACTTTAATATATTATTCACTGTCCCAAAATCGTGAATATTCTTCGTTAACCAAATCAACATTTTTCTACACATTTTGTTTAAAGGATTATCCACCGTCCAAAATCGTGAATATATCTCCTTTAAAAATCTAAAATAATTGACTTATCAAAATAAGTCGGTTTTGGATTTATAAAACAATGTTTATAGATTCCCATTTATATTTTATAAAGACTTCAATTTACAAAATTTAAAAAAATCTTACCACTTATAAAATTCCATTTATAACCTCATTTTCAGCTTTAACAAAACTCTTTTTATAATTCCATTATTTCGATTTATAAAATATATATTTTATAAATCTCATCTATAAACCATTTATACTTATTGGAAAATCTCAATTAAAATGCCAAAATCCGATTTATAAGTTAATTACTTATAAATCTTTTATTTTACAAAAATCTATTCATTTTATAACCTCCCAATTTATAAATCTATAAATTTCATTCACTTATGAAATCCGTTTTTTTTATTTCATTCTAACACTGATAAAAACTCGTTTTATAATTCCAATATTTTAATTTATAAATATCAATTTCATAAATCTTTTATATAAATCGTTTATAATAATTTAAAAATCCCAATTTAAACCATTCTTTTTAATAATTTACAAATCGTTATTAAAGTTTATATATAACTCCAAAATCATACTTAATTATTATTTTCCAAAAATATTACTTTTATAATAATAATAATTATAATGTTTATTTATTTTAACAATTCAAAATTTAATAAACGCATACCTTCAAAAATCACTTTAAAATCCTTTTAAATTCAAAATCATTACTTTAATATTTTTAAAACTCCAAAAATAGGCCAATGATGCAACAGCAACAATATATCAATCACGACAATTAAAACATCATATATCAATATGATAATCAACAAATATCACAATATCTGTAATCAAATAAATACTGGTGAGGAATCCAGTTGGATCCCTCCCACCTGTTTCTCTGCATCCACAGATGTTAGCACAATACCAATTCCGTTTGAAACAGAATATCGCGGTATATGGGATTTATAAAATATTATCCGCTATTATGCGGCGCAATAGGGTCTCATCCGCTATATAATGCGGGAAAATCAACTCCAAGTACATATATAATACCAATTTCACTTTGCTGTGAAATTATCGCGGTATATGTTTTTAATAAATAACCTCCGCTTAATATAGGGCGTATAATGTCTATTTCAATCATCAACAAATAATAATTTATCATCCAGGCATAAAATCATCAATTTTAAATCTAACTATTTAAAATTTAAATCGAAACAATTCGATTGAGTGAGAAATTCTCACCTTGAGTTTCCGATAATAGTTGTAGCGTTTTATTTTGAATAAAATTAAACACGCGTTTAATTTTACCTAAAATTTTCACTAGCTCCAATCGATTCCAATCTAGCTCCATCGCGTAGTGTTTGTTAATACGAACCCAATGCAATTCGTTTCGTGCGAAACGGACCTGTATGAAAAAGTTACACATTTTTAAAGTTTACACGAATTATAATATAAACAATTTACAATTTCTTTTTATATTGTTATAACCTATTCAATCTGGGCCGTTCCTTTTCTTTGCTCAACATCAGGCCATTCACCTCCCTTTCCCTTCTCTCACGTGTGCGTTCTACAGGTAAGAACGCAACAAAGAACCCAATAGCATGCGACCTAGGGTTTGACATCGCCTCCTCCACGCTTGACTGGAATCCGATCCATCGACTCCACCACGAAGCACAAACCGAATGCTACCCACAGCCAGAGAGCTGATGAACTCGGCTGCATCATAGCATTGATTTTCGTGCATGATTGCAGCCCATACACGGCTATTTTGACAATGATCCGTAGCTCCATTTTCGATCGCAGCCGTTGAGAACAAAGATCTCATCGCCCTCTTCGATGTTGTAGTTGGAAGTTTTCCTTAATTGTTCACGGATCGAGAGATAACCGAGGAAGAAGATGGCAATTTTCTGGCCATTGAATGTATAGCCGGCGGCTGAAGCTTTAAAACCCTAGCTAGGTTTGTTTTGTGAAAAATAGCAAAATGTAGGTCCTTTTATAGAAAATTGCCAAATTACTATTCATTCAAAAATTTCTGAACTCCAAACGAAGCGTGCCGGCTGGCGTTTCTAGGGTTTACCCCACGTTCCGAACACAATTAAATAGGTATCAGGAGCCAATTCGATCATATGTGCGAGTTACGGCAATAAACGATCAATTTTAAATTAAACTGATTAAACGAATTTTCTATGCGTTTTGGCTTACCCCGGACAAACGGTAAATCCGATTGACACGAAATTTGAAACCATACAATAATATAACATTATGGATTCGATGAAACTGGTTTCATCGAAATCCGAGACTGTTTGAAAATTGGCTATTTTAACTCGTCAATTAAATATTAAAATATTCAATTTTCACAAATTAACTTTAAATTCAATTTTAAAAGTTCTATAACATCATTCTAACTCCAATATGATATAATACAATTTTACAAATCAATTTTAATCATATTAAACCCAATTTTCAATTATTTCTGTATTTCCAAATATTAAATTATCGATTTAATTATCCAATTAAATCCAGATATTCGAAAAATAAATTATTCGACTTATAAATTTTACTTATTAATATTCAAAATTAATTAAATATACAAATTTCAATTGACAGAATTCTGGGTCGTTACAGGGGCGGGGATGTTCTGTTAGTTGATGAAGGTGACACTGTTAGAAATTATAAAGGTGGCACTAATCAGAGCATAGTTTTACATGACCCTAAAGTTGATAATATATAATGTGTTTCCAAAGTGTTCTGTGATGATGTGCACAAGGGTATTGATGTGCATAAGAGCATATACATAGTAAATGTTGATAACATAAGCTTTTTGATTCGTTTTGGTGACAGTTCGTGTGGTGTGGTTAGGAAATTGGATGGAGAGAAGTTGAGTGATTTGACTGGATTCATTGCTCGACTAGATGGTGAGGTGATGTTAGTTGGAGATGGGGTTGTTCTGTTAGATGATGATGTTCTTATAGATGGGGAAGGAGATTTAAATCATGATAATGTTGGTTTTAAAGAAGGTGTTAGATCTGTAATGTTGGGAAATGATGTTCAGACCGATAATAATCTCGTGTCTCTAAAATCTGAGCACATAGTGAGCACTTCATATTCTGCTATAGTAAATGGAGATGAGTGTAATTTTATTAGCAGAGCTTCAAATTTATCTTCATCTTCAAAGAGATGCAAGCGTACGAAATCAGTCGCTGTCAATGGTGTTGTTCGTTGTAGTGCCAGGGTCCGTAGCAATCTTTCTTCGCTTATGGGTGAGTCACCTTATTCAAGTGCTATAATCGGCACTACTCAGGCTTATGCATGGTTTCTGTTTTATGTGGTACTTTTCTTCTATGTTTTAGGTAGTTTATTCATCGGTAAATTGTGTCAGTTAGCTTGGGATATCACTTTTTTTTTACCAATGATGAATTAGATTTTGCTTACATAAGGAGTAGGGAAATGGAGAGGGTTAGATCAGCTAGATTACGAGCATTATTAGCTGGAATATTATGGGTCTTCATGATTTAAATAAATGTGATAAAATTAGAACATTTTTTTAAAATTACCTTTTTGATATTACCCTTTTAAAGGAAACAAAAATAGGTTGTCCAGATCTTCGTTTATATAGAAGATTAGGTGGTTATCATTTTAGAAATTGGTTTTGTTTACCTTCAAATGGAGCTTCTGGGAGTCAACTTTTAGGATGGCATGATAATTCCTTTAAACTTCTTCAAACTATTGCTAAGCAACATCCTTTGCACATAATTCTCAATAACATTAGCGATAACTCTTTATTAAATATTTCTAATGTTGGTCATCGAGTTCTATGTAACGAAGTCTAGAATTTAAATCATTCGCTCCTGGATCTTGTATTATGGGTGGAGATTTCAATGTTACACATTTTTTAAGAGAGTGATCTTCCCGGGTAGGAGATTTATCTTCCATGGAAGAGTTTACCAATTTATTATTAGTAGTAATTTGATAGAAATGCCTTTATCTAACAGAGAATTCATTGGAGTAATACTATGAATTTCCCTTCCATGGCTCTTTTAGATAGATTTTTTATCAGTGATGAAATCGAAGATAAATTTCCTATTTGTATAGTCACTAGTTTGCCTTATACAATTCTGACCGTTGCCCTATCATTCTTACATGTGATCATCATAGAATTATTAATAAGACTTTGAAAAAGATGTAGTTATTAGAATCTGATTTCTCTAACCTAATTAAAAATAAATAGATATAATTGAATTTTTACAATATCAGAAATACGATAAATCAGCAAAAATATTTGTTTTTAAAACCTAAGGATCTTAGAAATTTTCTTAAAAATTAGTGTAAGAATGTTTTTGGCTGTATTAAATTTAAAAAGAAAATTTACTTTCTGAAATGCTTAAATTTAACAAGTTAGAAGAAACTAAACAACTTAATCTTGGAGAGAGTAATGTTCTCGCTAATTAAAAAAAGAGCATAATTCAATCTTAGAAAAAGAAGAGGCTATTTGGAAACAGAGATCTAGAATTCAATGCATTAATGAAGGCGATAGTAATACAATTTTTTTTCATGATATGGCTATTGGTAGAAAACCTAGCAACAAAATAAATTCTATTTTTGTGAACAATGTTGAATTGGTTGACCAAAGGGATCTAAATAAGGCCTTTACTGATTACTATAGGGATATTTTTGGCAATAAGAATAAGCATAGGATAAACGTTAGATGGAATGAACTTTATTCTATTGATTCTAGAATTAACCTTACTGACTTTGATAATCCTTTTTCTAAAGAGGATATTTTGAAAGCTATTAACGACATGCCTAGTGATAAACCCTCGGGTCCCGATGCCTTTCCTGATTTATTTTACAAATTATTTTGGGATGTTTAAAATTTTGATTTAATTAGCATTTTTAATGCATTTTATAATGGGAAATTCAATTAGGAAGATTTAATTTTGCAAACATCATTCGATTACATAAAAAAATCGATGCTAATAATTTTTAAGATTTAAGACCAATTTCTATAATTAACTATTCTATTAAAATTATTTCAAAAGTTTTAGCTAATAGACTTAGCAAAAGAATGAATGATCTAATTGATTGTTCAACAACCACTTTCATTAAGGGTCGAAATATCACAGATGGAGTGACTGTTGTTCAGGAGTACATTAATCACTGTTGTAAGAATAACATTACATATGCGCTTCTAAAACTGGACTTTGCGAAAGCTTTCGATTCGATTGATTGATATTTTCTAATTGATATGTTACTAGCTAGAGGTTTTAGTCGTAAATGGATTAGTTGGATTATGACTTTGCTTAAAACTGGTAATTCTAGTATAATGGTTGATGGAATTTTAGGAAATAAAATACAATCAAAACCTGGCTTAAGACAGGGTGATCCTTTATCTCCTCTCTTATTTATCTTAGCCGCTAATGCTTTCGCTATGATTATTAAAAAGGCGGTTGGAAATGGCTCTTTAGGATGCGTTGGTAGTGTAATCTCGCATAGTTGTCTTTATGTTCTTCAATTTGCCGATGATACCTTATTATTTACTTCTCATTTGCCTAATCATGTCATTACCCTTAAATTTATTTATACGACTTAAAATATCATGATATTTTTAACTTTGGTACTAATACGATTGCTCATTCAAGAAACAATGCTTCATTTTGGAATGGTCTTTGGATATCTGTCATTCCTCTTAGGGTAGAATTTAAAGAACTATTTGAAATTTGTAACTTTAAAAATGCTTTAATTATAGATGTTTTTTCTCCGAATAATGATCCCCCTTGGAATTTTATTTTTAATAGAATCTTAAAAGGTACATCTCTTAGATAATTTTTTTATAATGTGCAAGATTGAATTTATATAATATTGATAACGTAATGATATTATTAACTAGTAATGGGTTAAAAGTAGGAAATTCACTTTTAATTATCTCTATAAATTTCTTAATTTCTTGGGCGATAATGATATTATTAACTGGGAATGGGATAAAAGTAAGAAATTCACTTCTAATTCTCTCTATAAATTTCTTAATTTCTCAGGTGTTACTAATAACTCTTTTAATCTTATTTGGAAATAACATGCACCACCAAAAGCTAAGGTAGTGTTTGGTTTATTATTTTAAGTTTGAGGTTTTCGTCCATACAAAACTGCACATGACGCATGTGTATTGTCGAAAAAGACCAGTTGAGAAAATGGAGTTAACATACAAAATAAAAAACAATTTTTTTATTTTTCATGTTTAGGAAAATAACACAAGCACGTGAAACAATACATTCTTCCATCGTCCCTCTATCCCCTTCGTCCTTCCATCCGTCTTTCTTTCATCCCCTCGGTCTCTGTTCATTCTTTTCATATTTGACATACACCTTTAAAACCGAAAGCACACAACTCGTTTTTAAAGCAAACACTACCTAAGATTCATAAGTAGTTAATCATGCATGGGAAGCTAAATACTATTGAATTTTTAAAAAGAAAGAATATGCAAATTGATAATAAATGTACTTTCTATAAATTGCATTTTGAAGATATTAATCATATATTATGATTGTTTGGATACTTGCTACATTCTTAATAATACTCCTAAATCTTTATCTTTATTCTTACAACTAAAGTTTTTGATTGTTTTTTTTACTAGAATAATTTAAGATTTAAGTTTAAAAAGGGAAATAGATTTTTATTGGATGCTTAATTCATTATAATTTGTTGGTATATTTGGTTTGAGAGAAACTAGGGACTATTTAATAATACTAATAGTCATATTGATATATACAATAGCATTATTTTATTTCAATTAGATCTCAAGTCAAAAATATAGATTGGCTAAAAATAATTATTTTAAAGAATATCTTAATAAGGTTAGAAATAGCATTAAGTTACTTAAACAAAAAAATATTTTTAACATTACTAATTATAGCATTAACATTTTTTCGAATTCTATTGATGATTTTACTGATTATCATAATGTTCTATTGATCAAAGGAGCATAACGTTTATATTTTTTTTGATATTTAAGGTTTATAGGTTTTTAACTACATATTTTATTAATTTTTATGCCTTTTTGAATTCGTGATCACTATTTCATAACATTAGAGTAAATTAGGATGTTGCATAATGAATTTTGATCCTTTTATTTGTCTATCCCTTTTATATTATCTTTAGTATCTTATATTTTAATTTTAGTTTTATTTTTTTACTTCATTAATACATATATATATATATATATATATATATGTATATAAATTTCATTTATATACATATATGTGTGTTATTCTTATATTTTTACATAGTTCCATCTACTGATACAGGTTTAGGCCAAAAATGGTGCTAGTATGCTATTTGTATGGTCTCAAGGTTGATGTCGCTAGGATTGCAGGATTGCTGGTTGTAAGGTTGTTGTTTGGGGAGATTTCTGGATCATCCATGTTTGTAGTAAGGCATTCATTCTGGATCATTCACGTTGGCAGTAAGGTGTTCATTCTGGATCATTCACGTTGGCAGTGAGGCGTTCATTCTGGATCATCCGCATTTGCAATGAGGCGTTCATTCTCTGATGGGGCTGCTTGTTGATCTCATTTGTACACTTGGCCGCACCATGCAGCATCCACGCTTGTAGTGAGGTGTTCATTCTATATCATCTACATTTGCAGTAAGGCTTTCATTCTGGTTCATCCGCGTTTGCAATGAGACGTTCATTCTCTGGTGGAGCTACTTATTGATCTCATTTGGGTACTTCTAATAATTCATTATTAGATGGTGGCTTTGGCGGAGTTCGATTTAAGGTGTAATGGATGGTGGCCTTGCCAGAGCACATTCAAGAAGTTTCCTGTGTATATTTTCTTAGATTTTTCTGTATTATGATTTGTCACCTACAGGCATGTTGGCAGCTCCTTTTTTATAGTGTAATACATAAGTACATGTGTGCTCTACTCTTCTTTAGAGGATCGCACATTTCTCTCAAAGAAAACACTTATAGTAGTGTGTAAACCAATCAAAAATAAGTAATATCAAAATATGCTATTAAACCACCACTTTTCACAAATGAAATTTAAGGGATTTCAAAGTGCATTTATAGTGACTGTCGCTATATAAACAATTCCGCATTCAATTTACTATTTAATTTCATTCCATTTGATACACATATATGATTCCAATACAAACCATACTACTACTACTAAACATGTATTAACATACGTACTAACCAAAATATCCATTTTAAATGTTCAAATGAATTTATAACAATTCAAGGGTTTATAAGCCGACTATTTTTGCAATCTACATACTTAACAAAGTATATAATCAGGGGTGTAACTTTAAGAAGTTAATGTGTATTATTATTACTAATAACAAGCAATATTCACATGTGATTTAGAAAGAAATTATCAAGCAAATATTATCACCTATTAATTTAGATAATTAAGTTCATTCAAAGTGAGATTAACTCACTTTTCATTAACCCAAATACTTCAGACCAATAGTCAATCTATCAACACTTCTACTATCACTTCCATACAACCCAAGTACACATTCATGGCTCTACTCCTTCAACATTTGCTTACCGCCCAAGGCATATTTTCCACCTCATACTCACGACCTCAAGGCCATTTCCCCATAGCTTCATCCTCCATTAACTTTTTAGAGGCTAAAGCAAGTTCTCTAAGTGATATAAGAACTATGGTAGAGTTTAGAAGAGAATAGAGTTGAATTGATATGAGTTTAAGAAAGTTAGAGAAGAGGAAGAAGAAGATGACATTGTTTTAGAAGTGGAGTTGTGTAGACATTAAGATGCCTCTCCACTATATTTATAAGCTTAGGAATTAAGGTAAAAGATCTCAAAAGCCCTACCTTAGCCATGAAGCAAAAGGACTCCACATAAATAACGATGCCTTTACACACCATACTCCCGTTAATACATGCCTTAAATTACTCCTCGATTTAAGGGTCCTTTAGTACCACATGTTCCCTTAATTAAAATTACGTTAGTTAATTTTCTTAGGAAAAGAGATGTATTTAATTCTTGTTAATTTTTTCATATGATAGCTATACAAGTTGCAAAATATCTACACAACTTGTATTGAACAAAAAGTTGATTTTTAACAAAACATTTTTCAGTCACATTTTCAGTACTTATTCAAAGTGTATATTTTTGTAAACACTTTTAAAATTAAGTTTTCCATCACTAGTTATAATATAAAAAATGTTTAACAAGGTTATAAAATCATGGTTACTGTCACGATCTGACTTTCTACTCCCAGAAAATCGCATCATGAATTAAGAAAGAAAGGGGTAGAAGAAGAAAAGAAAGAAGGGAAAGAAGAAACAACACAAGAATCTCAACAGCGGAACGAATAAATTATATTAATAACATAAGTATTAACATAATATACAATACCAATCAGAGTTACACAACATACACATCACATATACTAGATAGTTGTAAACTCATGCCTAGTATTTACAACATAATACAATCACAACACAGAGAAAACACAGCGGAAAATTATATCTAACGCGGAAGCCTCCTGCTCCATTGCTCCTCCATTATTCGTCAAAGCTAACCTGAATCTCTTGACTACTCGTAAAAATTTGAGTACCCAAGAGTTTATGAAAAACAAAAACAAACTCCGGGTCAGACATGGGTCTGGTGTGAGTAACAGGTTAAGGTTGCTTAACTTTTAAAAACCTTTTGAAAGAAAGGTATCACATAAGACTTCCCACACATAAACATGGAAAAGTTTTTACCTTACGCTAACCAAAACATTTGACAGGAAATCCGATGATATTATAATAGTGTCTAGGGTTTTCAAGTAAATAAGAAATAGCCGAAATTGTTACATTCATTAAATTCCAGCTACTAGCCACAAAAGTGGGTAATACAATCAAAACCGTTGGCACTTATTGGATTGTGGATTCCATACAATGGCAGGGCTACTAGGGTACCGCCCGTCACAGTACGTGGCCTAGATCACCGTACTGAGGAGCCACCCTAACTCCCCTGCAACACAAGGCCGGGACCATTCCTTACTGAACAGTCCCGAACAAGACAACCCTGACAGTTGTTGCAATCAACTGCCCCACAAAGCCGAATATAAAGGGACTTCTAGATAGGGATCAATCTTGCTCTCCAGTGGGAGCTACCCACGAAGCCTTGCTGCACCTCCCCTGTTTTAGCCATTCCCGGTTGATGAGGCTTGAGGCTACGATTACCTTTATAGGACATATCACTTAGAATGCTCATCGTCCACCTGACGATGTGCTGAAAGCATTTAATCCATACAAGTTCGTTCCGGGTTCGAACGAAACCGAAGGCATTATCTCGTTACACTCATTTTGGAATCATCCTTAGAGTTGACGACAATAACCCTTGCTCTCTAAACCTACATCTCGAATCTATAAGAACTAATTCCGTCAACTCATTACGGAATCACCCACAGAGTTATACTGACTCATAGTCCTTACACCTCGACTCTCCACAAAGCTCCATTTTGATTCACGACCTAACGTTATTTGGAATCGATGTGGTTTTCGGATATCCAAATATGGATACCCGATCCCGGTCTCATCGAAAACCAAAGCGTGTCTTTTAAGGTCCAAGTTGTTTTAAAGGTTTTAAAACAATTCAATTACGGTATCTATATACACACAGATATATAACTTATAAATCATAAATGATAATCAATCATTATCAATAACAGGTAATTCACATCATCAATATCATATATCATCATCACAATAGATAACCTATGTTATCATTACAATACAACCAAGCATCCATACCATACAATATTATTTATCTCATTACTGAGATTTCAAAACATCCAAGTCAATCAATGACATTCATTCATACATAAGCAAAGATTTACTCATACCATAATATAATTAATTTAAAATGAATTAAATTAACTATCTCTATCACTAATTAATTTAAAATGAACTAAATTAATTACTCCATCTTTAATTAATTTAAAATAAATTAAATTAATTTCTTCACCTATATAAACCTTGCTTATCCAATCATTTAATTAATTACAATTAATTAATCAATCATAAATTACTTTAATTAATCACTCTTGATTAATTATCCTTAATTACATTTATGTAATTATCCTTAATTAATTTCATACAATTTAATTATCCTCACTAAACAGTAATTAACCTTTAATTACTTCAATTAATTAATTAATCATAATTAATTATCCTAATCCTTAATTAATTACATTAATTAATTACCTTTAATTATCTATTATTGATTAATTAATCATAATTAATTAACTTAATTACATCATTAATTAAAATAATTAATGATCCTAATTAATCCTTGAATTAATCACTCTAAGTAATTAACTAACTCAATTACACTATTTAACCAAACTAATTATCCTTAAATTAATTTCTTAATTAATTTCTTGATTAATTACTAAATAATTAATCCAAATTATATCATACTTAAACATCTTCACTTAATTACGAACATGTAGTTATTTAACAATTACTTAACTAAGTAATTCCCAAATCATTAATTACATAAAGTAATTATTCATAAAACTCAAGTGTTTATAATTAATTAAACTTAATTAATTAAATTAAACAATCTCACTAAATTAAATTATTACATTAAGTAATTAATTTCCTAATTACTTTATCAAGTAATTACTCTTTAACCATTTACAATTGATTATTATTAAATTAATTAATCTAATTTAATTATAAAAAATTTACTACATTAATTAATTGTTAAATAATCATGGTTAATGTCCTTCATTAACCATTCTCAAATTATTTTATAAAGTAATTAACCTAAATTAATTTACCATTTAAATTATCTTTATTCATTCATTAATTAAGATTAATTATTAAATTAACCTTAATTAAAAACTTAATTACATAACTATTATTCAATTATCATTAATTAATAACTTAATTAATGATCTTAATTTCAAATTGATTAATCATTAATCAATTATTAATTCCAAATTTAACCAATTAATTAAATAAATTAATCTTAATCACTTTGTTAATTAGATTCTAAAACATAAATCCAAATTTAAATTTCAAAAAAACATAACTTAATTATGTTTAAAACAATTTAATTCGTAGCTAAGTATTTTTGCAATTACCTTTAAATCCCAATTTAAATTCAAGTTTAAAACAGAATAATTTTAAACTTATCAAAGTTTTAAATAAATTTTAAAACTTTAAAATGCAAATCAAACTAATGCTATGGAAATTTTTTAAGTTAAAGTCATTTCAAAACTTTCAATAATTTAAATTTCCATTTTAATTTGAAACTTCAAATTTTAAATCTTCTTTAAAATTTAAAACTGCACTTCAAATTTTAAATTTTGAATTTCCAGATTTAAATAACTTTAAATCTACTCACATTTTTAAAATCTTATTATTAAAATGTTTAAACTATCTTATCAACATGATATAGTTAATAAAGTTAAGTTTTTAAACTTAAGTTTCTGTTTTAAAATCTGGAATTTAAAATCAAATGAGAATTTTAAACTTACATTTAAATTTGAACTTAAATTTTACTCAAAACCATAACTACAGATTTAAAAAGGTTTAAACCTAGATTTGCAGGAAACAGAAAACAGGTTTCAACTCAAACCTGGAATTTAAATTCAAATTAGTAGTTCAAACTTAAATTAAATTTTTAAACCTAAACCTTATTTAAAATCTATAACTACAGATTTTTAAATTTTGACAAAACAGATTTTAAAAAGGTTTAAAAACCCAAATTTTTAAAACAAAACACAGTTTAACTGTGTAATCTGCAACTACAGGTCAACCCGAGAAACTAAACTTTTACTTCGGGTTTTCTGCCCATTTACTCCGAGTCAAAAGCTTCCTTTCTTCGAGTTGTTTCACTACCTACTTCGAGCCAATTTCCATTTTCCCTCATCTCCCCTGAAACAACCCCAAATCTAAAAGTTCATCAAAGGACTCATCACCGCCCCCTCTGTCAACATCTCAGATGATCCACTACCAACCAGCAACCCCTCAAACCCCTAACATTATCCCCAAAATGTATAGAAATCGAAGCATTCAAAAATTTTCTCAGGAACCCCAAATTCCATACCTGGAAATTTATACGGGTTTCAACTCAAACCTGTCAACGGCCGCCATTTTCACCTCCGACCATCTTGATCACCACCTCTCCCGCCTCGCACTCCTCCACACACCAACTACTCATACACCAAAAACAAGAACACTCGATCCACTCTCCCACTTTCACTGTCCCAATCTTTAACCCCTTGTTCAAACTAGGGTTTAAACCAAAACTGCCCAACTGCAATCAATCTTGTAATTATAATACTCATTTCGGATTTTTCTATGAATCTATGTTCCTTTTACTACAACAGAAGAATTTTATTATTTCTCAAGTATCAGATTACAAGAATTTTCACTAGTTCATATTTTTGTTCCAGACCAAAGAGTAAATGAAATATACACTTAAAAATATTAATACTTGATTCAAAAAAACATTTTCCAGTAAATGCTTTTTAATTTCTAAAACTGGATATAAGAATTAATATAATTTGCTTTTGATCAAGATCAACATATAATGGAATTTCATGTGTTTATAGAGATAATACCCTGTATTTAACTCACCTAAAAACTTAAAACTTAACTTAAGAAAAATAAAAACACATTACTTTATAAATCTGAATTCTAATTTTTGAGAAGCAAACTTCTTTTGATTTTTTTCTAGTACCCAAATACTATCTCAAACTAGATTAATAATAGGGGATTCTTATATTGGAAGGTGATCTGGGTATACTTACAGAATATAACCAACATGCATACACAAGCACAATTACATCAGACATATAACATAATTTATCTTAAGCAACCTGATTTCCTGTTTGAAAAAAAAATTAAATGTTACTCACCTATAAATGCAGACCCCAGTTGTATTTTGAATTTGCAGAACACCAAAAAAATGCAGGTGCTTTCTCTGTTATACTTCCATTCCTTTCCATGACCAAGATGCTTGCATGCAGGCGTTTAGATGAACTTGTATATGCTTGAACTTGAAGCTTTGGAAAACAGAGATGCCCTCAAAACTGAAATGCTTTGAAAAGTTTGAGATGCTTTGAAAACTAGGGCCTTTGGGATTTGGAATTGCTATGAACACTCTGATTAATTTGCATGCATTTAGAAATTGAGGCAGATATGAGGATTGAAAACTTGCATGCACTATTGAAAACATGCTACAGATTTTTGATAAAGAGGAGGTAGAATATGCAGGTTTGGAAATGCAGATTTGCCCTTTTGGTTTGTACAGGGATTTGAATATGCAGGCTTAATTTTTGAAGAGGTGATCAAGATTTGGTGATGAATATGTAGGAATTACTGATTTTAGAGGTGATGTGTTTGATTAAGGAAAATGAAAATGCAACATGAATGAAGATGCAAACTAATGTAGATGTATTTTAGATTTAATAAAAGAAAAGAAAAATTGAAACTAAATTTTTAACACTTGTCAATTTAAATTCACATGAATGTAACACATGTTTTCTTCTTTAAAATAGTTAATACTAATTACAAATTAATGTATATGTTAACTTAGTTAAGTTGTTAGTTTATATTTAAACATGTGTACAAATTTACAGATGGAAATAAAAACAAATCATGTTAATAAATGAACTCATACATATCAAAAATTAAGACAAACAAACAATATAAAATTTTATACTTTTAAATTTAAATTCAACTAAATTCAAAATCAAATATTTTTCCAATCAAATTATACATATAAATTCAATTTGAAATAAACATTACAAATTTAATTCAAAGCTTATTTTAAAAAGTCAATACAATATTAATATTATTTTTATAAATCTCTTTTTATTAAATTAAAATCATTTTTCTAGAAATTATATTTCTATTAAATAAATAATCCATTTTATCAAGTCATGAAATCAATTTGTTGAATTTATTCTAAATTTAAAACAATGCCAATTTATTTAAAATATGAACCATATATTTATATTGTAAATAGAAAACAATTTATATCATTTAATAGCTAAAATAACCAATTTAAATATTTATTGAAGAAGATTATTAAGTTTATCTGAATAATTATTAATAGATTATCAATATCAATTTAATTTTTGACTACAGATTATTAAATTGATATTGTTAAAAATTCCGGGATGTTACAATCCTTCCCCCTTAAAAGAATTTCGTTCTCGAAATTTAAAACAAAGGTAATTTAATAATCTCATTAAATTTTAAATTTAAAACACAAGAATATATCAAACCTATGCTAACAACCAACAACCAATTCAACCAAAACAACCAGTCAAACAAATCTAATTATCCAGACAAATTCTGGATATAATTTTCATCGAGTTTCCCCAGGTATATATATATATATATATACCGGGATACTCGCCCTAGAGAATCCAAACAAACAATACTATGAAGCTACAAAGCTCCAATACAACTATATCTATAACACTGGTCAAGATACCAGACTACAAACGATCCTGACTCAACAACCAAAACTCCAGAACTGCTGGTTCCACAATCAGAGATAGATCATACACGTACTCCCTCAGAGATACGTGAAACTCATCCAATCCCAGTTATCCAAACTGGCAGTCCAATCCTTTAGATCAATCACTTAATCTCCAAGATCACAGAAAAGATCCAGAACAATATAGAGCTAACTTCTCAGACTTACCCAAACTTGCAGCTCACTTACGATCAGAGAAAACTTATCCAAAATTAAATCTCCGACTTCAGAGTTCAAATCCCTCCGACTCTTATCCACAAAATCTTTTCGGACAATCCTGTGCTGCCTACAGCCTTACTGATCAGCTCAACCTTCGCTGATGCTTCTAGAAACAAACTAGACCAATCAACTCAACAAAATGATTTCCTCAAGATCAACCGAAACCAAGAACTCAAACTCTACTCCTCAACAACAGAGAACAACAACTCACTTCTTCTTTCCAGCAAAGAAAAACAGATACACTTCCAAACTGCTTCCGCTGCATAACTCTGATCCAAAGTAGAAGAGAATGCTGAAGAAGAACACGAGCACAATAGGACAACATACCCCAAAGATATGATTCAACAAATTCATAAGAAACTTTCAGAAGTTCCTCCAAAACTCCGAGCTGCTACCAACTCAATCTCCTTGAAACCATCCTACTATTAAGATGAACCACCCGTTCCACTCCTGGAATTCCAGTCGATAAGAAAGCTCAATCTCCGGGTGCGAACAAAGCTCTGACTTCCTGAAGACATAAGAAACTCAGATAACTCAAGAGAACACTCAAACAATCGCAAGTCACTTTTGCGAACCACCCAAACCAAATCCAAGGAATATTGTTCTTTCTTAACCAAATTGAACAGCTTACACTTAATTGGTCAACCTATCGAAGAAACGGTTTCACTCAACTGCTCCTGAACTCCACTTCAGAAAACTGCTAAGCCAGAAGATCTCTTGGCAACACCAAGAACATTCCAAACTACACTGCTGCCACAGATGCCAAAGAATTCCAAAACAAAGCTCTCCGAGAAATTCGGACCTCAAAGCAAACAAAAACTCCAGCTGACTACAGCCACAACACCGAAGCAGACTCACCTTCTTAACTTGTTCCAAAGAAAACATCTTCGGGAACATCCATAGTCACTGCATCTCATCGCACAGCTACTACTTCCTGAGGTATCAAAAATACCATCACTCGCTTCTGCTCAGCCAATAAATCCAAACTCTACTTATCCAACTTCAAAGATGAACTCCGAACCTTAACAGGTTACCTTCAGAGATCAATGAAGTCCTTATACCACTGTAAAACTCACTCGAGATGGTATTAGGTCTACAGTCTCGACAAATATACTTCCAACCCCAATCATTCAAACTCCAACCAATCGGTAGTTGTGTTACACACACCTCTACATCAATCTACCTTTATAACCCACATTGGAAAACCCGAACTGGTAACCCAATCGATAGGTAGAAATAAATAAATATATATAAATATATTAAAAATTACAAATACGCTCTCTCAAGAAAGACACCACTTCAGAGCCTAGGTATTCACTCAACCTAACGCTCTGATACCAACTGTCACGACCCGACTTTCTACTCCCAAAAAATCGCATCATGAATTAAGAAAGAAAGGGGTAGAAGAAGAAAAGAAAGAAGGGAAAGAAGAAACAACACAAGAATCTCAACAGTGGAACGAATAAATTATATTAATAACATAAGCATTTACATAATATACAATACCAATCAGAGTTACACAACATACACATCACATATACTAGACAGTTATAAACTCCTGCCTAGTATTTACAACATAATACAATCACAACACAGAGAAAACACAGCGGAAAATTATATCTAATGCGGAAGCCTCCTGCTCCATTGCTCCTCCATTATTCGTCAAAGCTAACCTGAATCTCTTGACTACTCGTAAAAATTTGAGTACCCAAGAGTTTATGAAAAACAAAATAAACTCCGCGTCAGACATGGGTCTGGTGTGAGTAACAGGTTAAGGTTGCTTAAATTTTAAAAACCTTTTGAAAGAAAGGTATCACGTAAGACTTCCCACACATAAACATGGAAAAGTTTTTACCTTACGCTAACCAAAACATTTGATAGGAAATCCGATGATATTATAATAGTGTCTAGGGTTTTCAAGTAAATAAGAAATAGCCGAAATTGTTACATTCATTAAATTCCAGCTACTAGCCACAAAAGTGGGTAATACAAGCAAAACCGTTGGCACTTATTGGATTGTGGATTCCATACAATGGCAGGTCTACTGGGGTACCGCCCGTCACAGTACGTGGCCTAGATCACCGTACCGAGGAGCCACCCTAACTCCCCTGCAACACAAGGCCGGGACCATTCCTTACTGAACAGTCCTGAACAAGACAACCCCGGCAGTTGTTGCAATCAACTGCCCCACACAGCCGAATATAAAGGGACTTCTAGACAGGGATCAATCTTGCTCTCCAGTGGGAGCTACCCACGAAGCCTTGCTGCACCTCCCCTGTTTTAGCCATTCCCGGTTGATGAGGCTTGAGGCTACGATTACCTTTATAGGACATATCACTTAGAATGCTCATCGTCCACCTGACGATGTGCTGAAAGCATTTAATCCATACAAGTTCGTTCCGGGTTCGAACGAAACCGAAGGCATTATCTCGTTACACTCATTTTGGAATCATCCTCAGAGTTGACGACAATAACCCTTGCACTCTAAACCTACATCTCGAATCTATAAGAACTAATTCCGTCAACTCATTACGGAATCACCCACAGAGTTATACTGACTCATAGTCCTTACACCTCGAATCTTCACAAAGCTCCATTTTGATTCACGACCTAACGTTATTTGGAATCGATGTGGTTTTCGGATATCCAAATATGGATACCCGATCCCGGTCTCATCGAAAACCAAAGCGTGTCTTTTAAGGTCCAAGTTGTTTTAAAGGTTTTAAAACAATTCAATTACGGTATCTATATACACACAGATATATAACTTATAAATCATAAATGATAATCAATCATTATCAATAACAGGTAATTCACATCATCAATATCATATATCATCATCACAATAGATAACCTATGTTATCATTACAATACAACCAAGCATCCATACCACACAATATTATTTATCTCATTACTGAGATTTCAAAACATCCAAGTCAATCAATGACATTCATTCATACATAAGCAAAGATTTACTCATACCATAATATAATTAATTTAAAATGAATTAAATTAACTATCTCTATCACTAATTAATTTAAAATGAACTAAATTAATTACTCCATCTTTAATTAATTTAAAATAAATTAAATTAATTTCTTCACCTATATAAACCTTGCTTATCCAATCATTTAATTGATTACAATTAATTAATCAATCATAAATTACTTTAATTAATCACTCTTGATTAATTATCCTTAATTACATTTATGTAATTATCCTTAATTAATTTCGTACAATTTAATTATCCTCACTAAACAGTAATTAACCTTTAATTACTTCAATTAATTAATTAATCATAATTAATTATCCTAATCCTTAATTAATTACATTAATTAATTACCTTTAATTATCTATTATTGATTAATTAATCATAATTAATTAACTTAATTACATCATTAATTAAAATAATTAATGATCCTAATTAATCCTTGAATTAATCACTCTAAGTAATTAACTAACTCAATTACACTATTTAACCAAACTAATTATCCTTAAATTAATTTCTTAATTAATTTCTTGATTAATTACTAAATAATTAATCCAAATTATATCATACTTAAACATCTTCACTTAATTACAAACATGTAGTTATTTAACAATTACTTAACTAAGTAATTCCGAAATCATTAATTACATAAAGTAATTATTCATAAAACTCAAGTGTTTATAATTAATTAAACTTAATTAATTAAATTAAACAATCTCACTAAATTAAATTAATTACATTAAGTAATTAATTTCCTAATTACTTTATCAAGTAATTACTCTTTAACCATTTACAATTGATTATTATTAAATTAATTAATCTAATTTAATTATAAAAAATTTACTACATTAATTAATTGTTAAATAATCATGGTTAATTTCCTACATTAACCATTCTCAAATTATTTTATAAAGTAATTAACCTAAATTAATTTACCATTTAAATTATCTTTATTCATTCATTAATTAAGATTAATTATTAAATTAACCTTAATTAAAAACTTAATTACATAACTATTATTCAATTATCATTAATTAATAACTTAATTAATGATCTTAATTTCAAATTGATTAATCATTAATCAATTATTAATTCCAAATTTAATCAATTAATTAAATAAATTAATCTTAATCACTTTGTTAATTAGATTCTAAAACATAAATCCAAATTTAAATTTCAAAAAAACATAACTTAATTATGTTTAAAACAATTTAATTCATAACTATGTATTTTTGCAATTACCTTTAAATCCCAATTTAAATTCAAGTTTAAAACAGAATAATTTTAAACTTATCAAAGTTTTAAATAAATTTTAAAACTTTAAATTGCAAATCAAACTAATGCTATGGAAATTTTTAAAGTTAAAGTCATTTCAAAACTTTCAATAATTTAAATTTCCATTTTAATTTGAAACTTCAAATTTTAAATCTTCTTTAAAATTTAAAACTGCACTTCAAAATTTAAATTTTGAATTTCCAGATTTAAATAACTTTAAATCTACTCGCATTTTTAAAATCTTATTATTAAAATGTTTAAACTATCTTATCAACATGATATAGTTAATAAAGTTAAGTTTTTAAACTTAAGTTTCTGTTTTAAAATCTGGAATTTAAAATCAAATGAGAATTTTAAACTTACATTTAAATTTGAACTTAAATTTTACTCAAAACCATAACTACAGATTTAAAAAGGTTTAAACCTAGATTTGCAGGAAACAGAAAACAGGTTTCAACTCAAACCTGGAATTTAAATTCAAATTAGTAGTTCAAACTTAAATTAAATTTTTAAACCTAAACCTTATTTAAAATCTATAACTACAGATTTTTAAATTTTGACAAAACAGATTTTAAAAAGGTTTAAAAACCCAAATTTTTAAAACAAAACACAGTTTAACTGTGCAATCTGCAACTACAGGTCAACCCGAGAAACTAAACTTTTACTTCGGGTTTTCTGCCCATTTACTCCGAGTCAAAAGCTTCCTTTCTTCGAGTTGTTTCACTACCTACTTCAAGCCAATTTCCATTTTCCCTCATCTCCCCTGAAACAACCCCAAATCTAAAAGTTCATCAAAGGACTCATCACCGCCCCCTCTGCCGACATCTCAGATGATCCACCACCAACCAGCAACCCCTCAAACCCCTAACATTATCACCAAAATGTACAGAAATCGAAGCATTCAAAAAATTTCTCAGGAACCCCAAATTCCATACCTGGAAATTTATACAGGTTTCAACTCAAACCTGTCAACGGCCGCCATTTTCACCTCCGACCATCTTGATCACCACCTCTCCGGCCTCGCACTCCTCCACACACCAACTACTCATACACCAAAAACAGGAACACTCGATCCACTCTCCCACTTTTATTGTCCCAATCTTTAACCCCTTGTTCAAACTAGGGTTCAAACCAAAACTGCTCAACTGCAATCAATCTTGTAATTATAATACTCATTTCAGATTTTTCTATGAATCTATGTTCCTTTTACTACAACACAGAAGAATTTTATTATTTCTCAAGTATCAGATTACAAGAATTTTCACTAGTTCATATTTTTGTTCCAGACCAAACAGTAAATGAAATATACACTTAAAAATATTAATACTTGATTCAAAAAAACATTTTCCAGTAAATGCTTTTTAATTTCTGAAACTGGATATAAGAATTAATATAATTTGCTTTTGATCAAGATCAACATATAATGGAATTTCATGTGTTTACAGAGATAATACCCTGTATTTAACTCACCTAAAACTTAAAACTTAACTTAAGAAAAATAAAAACACATTACTTTATAAATCTGAATTCTAATTTCTGAGAAGCAAACTTCTTTTGAATTTTTTCTAGTACCCAAATACTATCTCAAACTAGATTAATTATAGGGGATTCTTATATTGGAAGGTGATCTGGGTATACTTACAGAATATAACCAACATGCATACACAAGCACAATTACATCAGACATATAACATAATTTATCTTAAGCAACCTGATTTCCAGTTTGAAAAAAATTTAAATGTTACTCACCTATAAATGCAGACCCCAGTTGTATTTTGAATTTGCAGAACACCAAAAAAATGCAGGCTTTATAATAAAAATGCAGGTTCTTTCTCTATTATACTTCCATTCCTTTCCATGACCAAGATGCTTGCATGCAGGTGTTTAGATGAACTTGTATATGCTTGAACTTGAAGCTTTGAAAAACAGAGATGCCCTCAAAACTGAAATGCTTTGAAAAGTTTGAGATGCTCTGAAAACTAGGGCCTCTGGGATTTGGAATTGCTATGAACACTCTGATTAATTTGCATGCATTTAGAAATTGAGGCAGATATGAGGATTGAAAACATGCATGCACTATTGAAAACATGCTACAGATTTTTGATAAAGAGGAGGTGGAATATGCAGGTTTGGAAATGCAGATTTGCCCTTTTGGTTTGTACAGGGATTTGAATATGCAGGCTTAATTTTTGAAGAGGTGATCAAGATTTGGTGTTGAATATGTAGGAATTACTGATTTTAGAGGTGATGTGTTTGATTAAGGAAAATGAAAATGCAACATGAATGAAGATGCAAACTAATGTAGATGTATTTTAGATTTAATAAAAGAAAAGAAAAATTGAAACTAAATTTTTAACACTTGTCAATTTAAATTCACATGAATCTAACACATGTTTTCTTCTTTAAAATAGTTAATACTAATTACAAATTAATGTATATGTTAACTTAGTTAAGTTGTTAGTTTATATTTAAACATGTGTACAAATTTACAGATGGAAATAAAAACAAATCATGTTAATAAATGAACTCAAACATATCAAAAATTAAGACGAACAAACAATATAAAATTTTATACTTCTAAATTTAAATTCAACTAAATTCAAAATCAAATATTTTTCCAATCAAATTATACATATAAATTCAATTTGAAATAAACATTACAAATTTAATTCAAAGCTTATTTTAAAAAGTCAATACAATATTAATATTATTTTTATAAATCTCTTTTTATTAAATTAAAATCATTTTCCTAGAAATTATATTTCTATTAAATAAATAATCCATTTTATCAAGTCATGAAATCAATTTGTTGAATTTATTCTAAATTTAAAACAATGCCAATTTATTTAAAATATGAACCATATATTTATATTGTAAATAGAAAACAATTTATATCATTTAAATGATAAAATAACCAATTTAAATATTTATTGAAGAAGATTATTAAGTTTATCTGAATAATTATTAATAGATTATCAATATCAATTTAATTTTTGACTACAGATTATTAAATTGATATTGTTAAAAATTTCGGGATGTTACAGTTAATCACATTAAATCTTACACGCAAATAATTAAATAATTCAAATATTCCAATACGAAGTGTTTGAAATTCTAGGTCGTTACATTCTTCCCCCCTTGGATGAATTTCATGCCGGAAATTCCGAGGACTGAAAAATATAACAAAAACCAAATAATTAACAAAAGCTAAGCACACCAAAAATAATATCACCCATAACCCTGGTTAGAGGTACAATGTCTTATTCTATCCATTTTATTTATCAGTTTAAGATAGTTTCATTTAAAATTCCTAGGTTGATTTATTAACCTAGACAATTTTACTTAGGCACCTAACCTAAGCTCTAATACCAGCTGTGACTGTCCAGATTTTCCAACCAGTCAAAATCGCCGAAACCCCATCCATTTTGAACTACTATGAAAACTACCAAGTTAACATAACATAAGCAGATAAATATACAACACAACTAAATCTAGGATACAATTTCAATAATACACTTATTAGGGTTCTAATTATTTATTCTACAGGGTGTTCTTTAATACATACAATACTCGAATACTATAAATCTAAAGCTGCACAATTATGATGAGTGAGACAACAATAAGCATTCCTGCAAACTCAATAAACATATCAATGAGGAATAATATGATAAGCCAGAAAGATACAACATCACATGATAAATAGAAAATAATAAACAGGAAAAATATATACTACTATTGGGGCTGCGTCACTACCACTTATAATTGCCTACAGACCCATATCAAACTATGTACCCAATTAGATACATGATCAAGCCAACCTAGTTCTCCTATTCACAAATTGGACTTAAGGAGCCTATGATGGACAATAAATAAATATGTATTTCTCAAACCACCCCTTTGGCTTAATCTTTACATTTGGATTTATGAAATCTAATTTAATTTATTATTTTCAAAAATAATCTCATTTCAAAATAACTTATTCGAAAACAATCTCTTCGAACCAAATTCCTGGCTTCATTTCAAATCCTTTTAAAATAATAAAATATACCTTTTATATCAGATTATACTTTTCTTCGGGATATAAGTCAAAACTGGTATTAATTACTCTATATAATAGTATAGTGGTGTATTTGATATAGTTCTTTGGAAATTCAAAAATATTCTATTATGAAGTATACTAAAATATATGAAACCTGATCGGGAGGTTTCTTCCAATAACAAGGCAACTTGGTCCCAACCTTCATAAGATTAATAAAGTATATTCCTACATACAAGACTAGACTATACTAAGGGTTAAACTACCCTTTTACCCAATTTTTACTTACAGGTTATCCGAATATCAGGAACATAACAAATTATTTTTCCCCCGAAGTGACCAATCATTTTACACTAATAATCATAAGTACTTTCAATACAGTATTGTTTATTTTTCCAAATCTTTTAGAAATCAACGTCAAACACCCGAGATTTAAGTTCTCTAAATTCTCTTTATTTATAAAACACATTTTATAAATACCTTCATATAAATCGCTTTTTATACAAAATCATTTTAACATATTTACTCACTTCAAAAATATTTATTTCCAGTTATTTCTTTTTATTTCCAAATAAACCCTTTCATTTAAAAGATAAACATCTTGAAAATTATAATATATATCTTTTATTATAACAATTACTAATCAAATATTTTCATCAAACGCCTTATAGTCAAACTGTAAAATTACAATCACAATGTATATATAAATACCTAACCCATGCATTTGGAAATTAATTGCTCATAAACTAACCAAGCACAATTCAAATAATGAAAATAAACAATAAAAACAACATATTATTATCAAAAATCCAACAAATTGAATAATAACACATAAATCAGAATTAACCGGTATGTATAAATAAATGTCCAAATTTATATAATAGCAAAATGGGGATTTATTCTGCTAAATAGATGTCATGAATGAAGTATACTTAACTCGTTTTCAATATTTCAAATTGCACTATTCCTTGCACAAGAGTAAAGTCAGGTAAGCTAAAGCACTGTTACATCAAAGCCTTGCCTAGACACTTCATTCTTGAATCTCACAAATAGATTGTTCTACTAGTTGGCTTTTAGCGTTAAGCAAAGTTATTTACCTTTTTCAAACTTATATGATTATTGATAATATATTTAAACTTGAAACCAATTTTAAAACACTATATTATAAGCTATAAAACAACCCTAAAAAGATTAAAGAAACATAGTTAATTTAAATATCGCATTTTTGTTATAACTTGCTATCTCTATTACACGTTTTAAAACATTTTTGTTATAACTTTACATCTAATTTTCAAGATATTAGCGATCGATTTTAGATCCATTATTTTTATATTAGATAGTATTCTTTGCGTACTTTAAAACTACAAGGAAAAATCCTAAAAGGATCATTTAGTTATTTTATAGAAATTTCTGAAAATAATATATTTTACCGAAGTGCTCATATAGCGACTATTTCGCTATAACTTTTGCCTCTTTGTTCAACTATCTATGAAATGATTTAACTTCCAAACTTTTACAATAAGAATAGTGCATCATTACCTTGTTAAAATCATAAAGAAACACTTAAAATAGTTTCCACAAAAATAAATGTTATTTTCCAAAAACAAGTTATTTAAAAGTGTTGTTATAGTGACTATTTTTAGTATTAGCTTATACAGCTTTGGTTTGCATTTTCTATAACTTTTCAAAACATATACTTTGACTTTAAAAGTGCATGAATCAACCAAACAAGTTATTTCAAAATACGTTCTTAATTCATTTTCACAAATTAAAGTTAAGGGATTTCAAAGTGCATTTATAGCGAATGTTACCCGGTTGTTTGACCATGCAACAAGAGGCTCGGCACAGGCCTCGTTCGACACGCCCCCTCGCTTCGCATAGAGCGTCATTCGGCATAGATGTGCTAGACGGCACAAGGCCTCACTCGGCATGGAAAGGTCGCTTGGCATCTTGCCTCATTCGGGATAGGGAGGTCACTCCGCATCTTGCCTTGTTCGGCAAAGATCGGTCGCTCGGCATCTTGCCTCGTTCGGCATAGGGAGGTCGCTCGGCATCTTGCCTCGTTCGGCATAGAGATGCCGCTTGGTGTCTTCCCTCATTCGGCATGAAAGGGACGTTCTACGTAGCACCTCGCTCAACATTGAAGGATCGTTCGGCACAACACCTCGCTTAGCATTGAAGGGTTGGTCGGCATGAAGCCTCGCTCAGCATCTCCCCTCGACCGACCTCGAGTCTCGTTCGGCATAGGCCTCGTTCGGCCTACATTCTTCACTCAGCGCACTGCCTCGCTCGGCATACAGGTACTAATCGACATGCCTTCCTCGATCAGCATACGAATGGCGCACAGCCTAGATATGTGGTTCGGCAATGGCCGTTCGGCATTTATGGCTTGGCTCGTAGAAGTCACTTACCAAGGGCCGAGGTATCTTGCACGTAGGCCCATTAGGGAAGTCTGACCCATCTTTGTCTATAAATAGAAGGGCAGTGGCACAATGAAATGGACCTTTTTTCGAGAACACTAGGGAGACTCTACCGCATTCAAGACTCATTCTATTTCAGTTGGCATTTGTATTCAAGTAGTTGGTGAACGGATTGTATCTGTAATCAATTATTGAGTAAAGTAATAAAAATTTACTTCAAAGTAGACGTAGGCAGTTACGCCGAACCACTACAAATCCGGTGTTCTTGTCTTTGCATTTAATTTAGCATGCAGTTCTCTGTTTTAGTTTACTTTCTTCATTAATATCTCTACACAATCTATCTCAAGGGTGTTGGCGACCAATTCTGCTGCTAACATTTTTGTGCTTCCACTGAGAATCGAATTCTCAGGCCACTAGGATCTGCTTTGTCGCTACTGGATTGAATAAATCCCCTAAAGGAGATCTAAGTCATTCACAGGACGTTGTTTGAATCTACTCAGGTTTCTATAAATAACTCCACTATGGGAAGACCACGTGCCAGATCTTCCTCTCATAACACGGATGTCAATGAGACTGCTAGCATACAACAGATAGGACCTAGAAATCAGCAAGTTAATCCTGGCATAGGGACTTTCGGAACCCACAACTAGACGTAAGTTGTTAATAGTACGGAGTTCAACAACCTGATGAGAGAACTCATGGAAAGTAGGAGACAACTTTCTGAACAAATTCAAGCTAATTCTAACCTCATGACTAAGCTTACTCAGCAACAGCATCAGAATGCTGGAGGTAGCACCGTTCCTTACTCTTCATCTGATAGTTCGACCTCGTCTGACGAACCTCCCAGGCGTAGACCTCACAAAACGGAAACTGCACAAGCAGGTGCTACGATCGATCAACTAAGGAACATTTACATCTTGGAGACCACACCCAAGCCGAAATGGGAAACTTAGGAGCTGGAGCATGTGTGGAGACTGGACGTCCATCTCACCAAGACCCCAATGAAGGTGGTCCACAAGATACACATTTGGCAGACCGCCAACAGAGGAGACACTAACCGAAGCGGTCCAAAGAACAAAGCCTAACCTGCCATCCTCCATACAGACCCTGGACTTATCGACTATGGTCAGACAGTTAATGAGATAGAATCAAAATTTGACCAATGAAGATTGGGGGATATCCAGGAGTCACACTCCATTCACGGATACTATTCTATAGGCCGAGTACCCCAGGAAGTTTAGCATGCCAACTATCTCGGCCTACGAAGGAAAGACTGATCCCAGGCAGCATTTGATGAGGTGCAAATGGATGATGGATTCGGCTAGAGGAAATGACGCGAACAAGTGTAGATGCTTTCCAATTACATCCGAAATTTCCACCATGTAGTTCACTTGACTTCCCCCACGGTCTATATCCAGCTTCAAAAAATTGGCGACGAAATTTATGGAATAGTTCAGGATACACGCCACTCGTCCCAAAGATGTGATGTCCCTATCTAGTGTAATCCAGGCTCCGGGGGAGTCAATGAAAGAGTATTTGCAGAGATTTTATGTTGCGGCTACCGAAGTTAGCAACCCTAACGACCATGCAATTCTGATGGTGGTAATGTGAGATGTGGATCCGGATTCAGAGTTTGGAGATTGGTTGGCAGGAAAGCCTCCAACTACGTTGGAACATTTCTATTCAAAGGCTCATCAATTCATAATGAGGGAGGAAGCTAGATGGATGAGGCAAGATAAGGCACCAGGTCCTATTCAGGAGACTGTAAAAAGCAACATCGCTGTGAAAAAATCCAGTGATAATTCGAGGAAGGTTCAAGTCAATGAACAGAATAAACCCGGGAAATCTAAAGGGTCCGGAGGAGGAAATTTCGGAAAGAAAAGAGAAGCAGGGAAATGGAAGCCTAGGATTCCAATCTACAACGAATACACCCTACTGAATGCATCTCTTGAGAATATTTACCTGTCAATTTGTAACAATTTTCAATACAGAATGCCTCGCCCAAAGGAGTCAACAGAGGAACAGAAGCGGACTAGGAAGTACTGTCGCTTCCATGAGACCTACGGGCACAATACAGAGGAGTGTAGACACCTCCACGATGCCATTGAAAATCTCATTAAACAGAAAAAATTGCTGGAGTTTTTCAAGATCCTGCAGGAAGGAAGGCAAGGAACATCGGACCCCGGACGTGGGTCGGCCCCACGCCATCCAGAGGAACCTACCCGAACTATAGGTAGACTATTTATAAACACTATCGTCGATGGACCTCATCCTTCAGACAAGGACTGGCAGGAAATGGAGCGGTATGCTAACTCCTTAAGGCATGCGGATTATAAGTGTTGTTCGAATGTGGAGGATGGGACCCCCGCTAAGCAGCAATGCCTGATGATAGATGATATAGTATTTAGGAGCCGAGATGCAGACAAGGTGGAGGCTCCTATCGTCGACCTGATGGTCATATTTGCGAGTGAAGATAAATTTAATTAATTGTGGAAGTTCCGTTAACATCATCTTTAAAAAGGCATACGACCAAATGAAGATGGAGAAAAAAGATTTAAAGCCATCTAAAGCTCGTATTCATGGCTTTAATGGTACAACGACTGATGTAGTGGGGTATGTTGAGTTGCCAGTTGGACTGGGATAAGGTGAATGTAGAAGGGTGCGAATCCTACCTTTCATAGTTCTGGATGTTGATTCTCCATACAATGTGTTTCTGGGTCGACCGGCCCTGACAGAGTTTAGGGCAGCTTTAGTCCCGTGGTGTTTAACTTTGAAATTTCCGATAGACAAAGGAGTTGGCAATGTGCATGGCGATTAGGCGACCGGTCGCGCATGTTATGTGGCTGAGCTGAGAGAGGCCCAGTGGAGAGAGAAAGGAAAGGTTGTAGACAACTCCGTCCGCATCCAGAATACTGACAATTGACAAGTAGTGCCCGAGCCCTGGCTAGGGCCACATTCTCGGATCCAAGAGACATAGATCCGAGAGATGATGATGGGGAACCCAAGGAAGAAAAAGCAGCACCGGCTAAATAGACGATTGACATTCCAATTAGCCGAGATGACCCATCATGAGTACTCAAGATTGGATCACAACTTGACCCGTCAGTGGCCGAGGATCTCATTGATTTCCTCTGAGCGAATCTGGATGTTTTCGCTTGGACACATTCTGACATGTGTGGGATTTCTCCCGTTATTGTGAGTCATATGTTGAACATTGAGCCATAGTACATTCCTGTGAAACAGAAAAGGAGAGGTATAGACCCGGAGAGGTCCGCTGCTCTCAAAGAGGAGGCGGACAAACTCAAAGTCAATGGGTTCGTCCGTGATGCCCTCTACCCTGAATGGGTGTCCAACCCTATGCTTGTAAGGAAAGCAAATGGGAAGTGGAGAACTAGCATTGATTACTATGATTTGAACAAAGCATGCCCCAAGGATAGTTTCCCTTTACCCAAAATCGATCAGCTCGTCGACTTAACGGCCGGACCCAAGTTGCTATCATTTATGGATGCATACTCGGGATTCAATTAGATCCCGATGCATATTCCAGACCAAGAACACACCAGTTTTGTCACAGACGTTGGGTTATATTGCTATGTAGTGATGCCTTTCAGATTGAAAAATGCGGGAGCGACTTATCAGCGTCTGGTGAATCGAATGTTCAAAGACCATATTGGTAGAACGATGGAAGTCTATGTGGATGACATGCTCGTGAAGTCATGGTAGTCAAACGACCACATTCGGGACTTAGCGGAGATGTTTGATAAACTCAGACATTATGGAATAAAGATCATTCCTTTGAAGTGTTCCTTTGGCGTTGCGTCAGGGAAATTTTTGGGTTTCATTGTGAATGTGCGGGGAATCGTGGCTAACCCGGAGAAAATTCAAGCTATTTGAGACATATAAGTGTCCAAAACCATAAAACAGGTACAAAGCTTGAATGGAAAGGTGGCCGCGCTGAGTCGATTCATATCTAGAGCCATAGATAAGTGTATTCCTTTCTTCGATGTAATAAAGAAAGGAAACAGGAATTTTGAATGGACACCCGACTATGAGGAAGCATTCCGAGCTCTAGTAAGGCATTTAGAAAGTCCCTCGGTGCTATAGAAACCGGTAGACCATGAGATGTTGTACGTGTACTTGGCTGTATCCCAGCGTGCCATCAGTACGACTTTGGTTCGTGAGGTGGACCGAGTTCAAAAGCCGGTGTACTGTGTCAGTAAACGTTTAACGGGGTTAGAAAGAAATTATCCTAAGATTGAGAAGCTAGCCTATTGCTTGTTGATTGCATCACGCAAGCTCTGGCCAAACTTTCAGGCACACTCAATCAGTGTTTATACCGATCAACCATTGTGGCAGGTACTCCAACAACCGAAAACTTCTGGAAGGATGTTAAAATGGAATATCTAGTTGAGCCAGTTCGATATTAGCTACCTGCCACAAAGGGCCATACAAGGGCAAGCGCTAGTAGACTTCATCGTTGAATTCACCATGTCAGACGAATCAGACGGTAACAATGTCATACCTCCCGTTCGATGGAAGATGTACACCGATGAGGCATCTAACAACCGTTGCTCGGGAGCTAGTATAGTTCTTGTGACTCCCGAAAATCGATCAATTTGTTATGCTTTGAAGCTTGAATTCCCAGCAACAAATAACGAGGCCGGGTATGAAGCATGGATTGCTGGCTTGAAACTCATTAGAGAGCTAGGGGTAAAATCGGTTGAAATATTTTGTGACTCGCAATCGGTGGTATACCAGGTGCTGGGGGACTTTCAAGCGAAGGGACAGAGACTTGCCCCATATCTAGCACGAGTTCAAGAGCTTATAGCAAATCCAGAATATTATGATATTTCGCATGTCCCGCGTGAAAGAAACAGAGAAGCCGATTCATTGGCAAAATTTGCGTGTACTGGTGATGCACAGCAGATGAGATTGGTTCCCGTCGAAACCTTACATGCTCCGAGTATAAATATAATGGAGATAGATTTCGTGTTAGAAACAGAAATCGAGAAGGAGTTATGGTTGACCCAATTTAAACAGTACTTGCTACACGAGATCTTGCCCAAAAGAAAGAGCGAAAGATGACAAGTCATTCTTAAGGCTTCACGATATGTAATGCAAGACGGAATAATGTATCGAAAGGGATTCTTGACCCCCTACTTCGGTGCATTGCCCACGATGAGATAAAACGAGTCCTGAAGGAAGTCCATGAGGGAGAATGCGGTGGCCATACTGGAGGGAAAACATTAGCAAAGAAAACCCTCCGTTATGGGTACTTTTGGACAACTGTAATTGGGACGCTGTAGAATACGTAAGGAGATGTGACAAATACCAGAAGTATGCAAAAATCCCGAGAGCTCCGCCAACGGAACTCATGCAAATGGTTAGTCCCTGACCGTTTGCAATGTAAGGGATCGATATAATCGGTTCGTTACCCATATCTAAAGGTGGTGCGAAATACGCAATAGTTGCAGTCGATTATTTTACTAAATGGGAAGAAGCAGATCCCTTAGCCACGATCACCACCAAGAAGGTCATAAATTTCGTTGTACGAAATATTATATGCCGTTTTGGCCTCCCACGGACTATCATTATAGACAACGAAACTCAATTCGAAAGCAAAGAGTTCCAAGAATTTTGTCAAAAGTATGGCATTGAAAAAGGTTTGCATCAGTTGCTCATCCCAAAGCCAATGGACAAGTGGAAGCCATGAAAAAATTAATCAAGTCCATATCGAAAAAGCGTTTGGAAAAGGCTAGAGTCAAGTGGGTGGATGAACTTCCAACAGCACTATGGGCTTATAGAACCACCCACAAGTCCACGATTGGCCAAACTCCATTCGCATTGGCATATGGAGTGGAAGCTGTTATTCCCGTAGAAGTTGAAGTTCAGTCACATCGGGTAACTCATTACGACTTGAAGATGAATCAGGAACTTTTGCTGGAATCACTGTACTTCATTGATGAAAAACATGAAGATGCTGATTTAAGAGCGGCGCATATAGACACCGAGTCGCTCGGTATTATAAAGAAAAAGTCCGGCCAAGAGTCTTCGACATGGGTGACCTCGTTTTGAAACGAGTTTTTTCGGTCCCGTCGCATCTAAATCCCACATAGGGAGGTCCATACGTCATCGAACGGAGGCTTGGAGAAGGAACTTTCAAGCTAGCGACCGTTGATGGCGTGAGACTCCCCCGAGCATGGAATAGCGAGCATCTGCGACATTATTATATTTAGTCTATTCATTTTCTATCTTTGTTGCAATTGTTTTCAGTATGTTTTCATTCCGTTGATTCTTAGTTTTCAGCATGTAATAAAACAATTTAGCTTGCTTCATTAATAAAGGCTTAAAGCCATTTTTTCCTATGAATTATTGGTGTTTTCGTGTATGATAATTTTATGGCAGAAAACTAGAGTTACATTATCCTGTCTAACGTACGAACGTGCATAGACAACTTGAAATCTCTAAGTCCCTAGAGCGCGGACCAGAGTATTCCAAGTCCCCTTAGTGCATACCAGAGTATAAACGACTTTAAAATCTCCAAGTCCCCTAAGTGTGGACTGGAATACTCTGCCCCCTGAGTGCGGACCATAGTATAAACGACTTTAAATCTCCAAGTCCCCTGAGTGTGGACTCGAGTACCCTGAGTCCCTTGAGTGCGGACCAAATTATAAACGACTTAAAATCTCCAAGTCCCCTGAGTGCGGACTGGAGTACTCTGAGTCCCCTGAGTGCGGACCGGAATATAAATGACTTAAAATCTCCAAGTCCTCTGAGTGTGGACTGGAGTACTCTGAGTCCCCTGAGTGCGGACTAAAGTATAAACAATTTAAAATCTCCAAGTCTCCTGAGTGCGGATTGGAGCACTCTGAGCCCCCTAAGTGTGGACTAGAGTATAAACAACTTAAAATTTCCAAGTCCCTGAGTGCGGACTGGAGTACTCTGAGTCCCCTGAGTGCGGACTAGAGTATAAATGACTTAAAATCTTCAAGTCCCCTGAGTGCGGACTGGAGTACTCTGAGTCCCCTGAGTACGGACTAGAGTATAAATGACTTAAAATCTCCAAGTCCCCTGAGTGCGGACTGGAGTACTCTGAGCCCCCTGAGTTATAAACGGCCTGAAAATCTCTAATCCCCGCAGTGCAGACTAGAGTACAACTGACTTGAAGTCATCAAGTCCCCAGCGTATGGATTGAAAAATATTCTAGGTACCCGAAACATGGAATAAAGGATGTACAATTTCAATGAATTTCCGAGTTATATGAAGATAAACTAGGGGCATATGTAACTCCCAATAGCTCGTTTTTCGACCACAATAATACAAAAAGCTGAACAGTAAAAGTCGTTTGAAAGAAAAAAGAACTATATTTTATTCATTCATCCAAAATGAGGTTCTACCACAACTCCTTCAAAAATCAGAGTCAAAAGTCTATTTACATTGACTATGGAAATAAATGAAAATAATTATATAATCTAAGCCAGCTCTGGTTGAACTAGTATAATGTCTACTTCTTTGACTTCTTGGGTTTCTTTTCCTACTTTTTTTCTCTCAAGTGACTCTTCCCCCATGCGTTTTCGTTTGGACATTTTGCTTGAAAGGGAGGTAACGACCGAGGAAGAATGAGGAACCTCTAGTGGCATGGACCTACCAGGGAGGATGACCTTCAAAGGCTTGTTCAAAGGATCATCTAGATCCATGACTCGGGGATTGACTTTGATTTCAGCTGTCATTTTCTTTTCCTCCCCAAGCTTCTCTTTCATGCTCATTTTAGAAGTGTGTCCAGAGACCCTTGTGATCTCAATTTCATAACTTTCTTCGATAGGAGATGAAGTCTCAGACTTATCCTTATCGAGCGCCTCAATCACTTGGGCATCTGGACCGAGAGTTTCTCTCGCGTGAGTAGGCTTGCTCGCTTTCTCCTTCTTCTCCTTGGCGTCACTGCTCCTCGGAGTTGGCTCAGGTCCAGAGCGATCTATGCAAGACAACAAGAGATAAATGTTGGAATATAATGAACTCATGCCAAAAACAACGTCTCTTTGAACTTTAAGAAGAAAAGTTATTTACCGGTTTCTTGCTGGCTCTCAACCGTCCATGGAGTTTCACTCTCTAGAATAGGAGATAGTATATGAATGCCAAAGCCAGGGGCTTTCGGGTCATAACCGATGTGCTGTTCGAATGGATCAAGTGCCGGCTGACCGGTCGATTGAGTAAGGGAAGAAGTAAGAGATTCGATTCCAGATGCACCGAAGATCTCATCTTTTCCTCTTTGATGAGGAGGAAGCTTCGTTGTAGAGGGCCTTCACTGCAGACAAGTCCGAAGGCTCGTTCCCCCTGAGAAATTCTTTTATCAAAGCCTCCTCATCAACCTCCTCAGTGCCCAGCTCTAGTTTTCTAATCTTTATTAAAGTTTCACATGCCTCGGCTTGAGATTCGAGGTAGCCCTCGCCAAGAAAAATTAAGTCTCGATGCATGAGGACACGGTCATTGTATTCAGCTATAAGTAGGTCGAACATGCACTTAATCTCCTCCCTGCCAGCCTCTGTAGCTACCTCAAGGTGAGATTCAATCTCTGCGGATGCTATTTACTTGCCCTCTTCACGGGCTTCATCCTTCGGCATTCCGACCTTAGAGAGCTCGTCGTCGAGCTTTGCCTTCAGGAGTCGCGTAGCAACAATCTCGTCGCAGTATCGTTGCGACTCTTCTTGGGCAGCTGTTTTTTCCTCTCTCTCTCTCTTTCCGGAGTTGATCTTCCAACTCTTTGACTCGAAGGGCAAATGCATCCCTTTCCTTCTGAACAGAATTCTTCTCTAAAGCTAAGGCCCCGCAACGTTGGACCGCTTCGTCAATTTCTTTCTTATGTGTCATTTTCAGACGATTGACGGCCTCCATAGTATCTTTAGCACTTTGTTGGGCGGCTTCGAGTTGAGACTTGTACGAAGAGAGCTCTTCATCTTGAGCTTTGATAATGTCTTTATCGTGAATGGGTTGAAGCTTCAGGCGATCAATTTCGTGTTGACGCTCAACAGAGACTTCCGAGGCTTTTTCGGCCTAATGGACAAACGCGTCATGTTGAACATAAATGTCATTGTTACAAGCAATAGCGCTCTATTTGACGTGTCCCGGAATGTGATGGATCGCCGAGAGAAACTTCAGACCATCGAAGCATATTTTGGGGAACTTAGCCTTAAGCTCGGCTAGCCTCTTCGATATCGTCGGATCTGTTGCGGGAACCGTAGGAGGTGATTTTGAGAGTTCGGTCTTCTTGTGGGGTTCTTGAGATTGCCGTGTGCTGGATGAACCAGAATGTTGATCATTGGAGGCATCGGATTTGGACCCCTTGTGGCCGTATTTCTCCCTGCCTTGCTCCAAGTGAGAAGGAAGATTATAATGGTATGAAGGTTGATGATAAGTTTTCTTTCGAAATGATGAATCTTGGGAGTGATAATCCCTATCGTCGTCGTCATCTCTATCTCGATGTCTTTCGGAGCTCGAGTCCCGTCTAGAGTGGTGAAAGATAGATGACCCGCGAAGTCGATCGAGTCCGTCTGTACGTCCCATATCACCTGTACAGAATTTTAATAACAACAAGTCAGCAAAAAGTAGAGCGACGACAAAAATTTAAGTCCAGGGTAAAGTGCACGTGTCTGTGTGTGTCCTATTGTTTCCCCCGATGGACCAGTTTCTGTATCTCTACTTATGGGAGTTTTTCTCCCTGAACATGGGCTTGAGCGCCTGCATCGCCTCTTGCGGCCGAATGAAGTTTAAGCGCTTCCGGATCATTGAAGCCGTAGTTAAGAAAATTGTCGGGAATAGTAAGGTCCGACACGCCTTTCAATGAACTATCTAAGCATTGAGGAGTAGGTTCCCTCTCCATCCGGGTGATTGTGAGTTTATAGGTTCCATCGGTTGTCTTCTACCTCGGTTTGTAAGTCAATTTTTTCTTTCCCTTTGCAGGAGGAGGCGTAACTTCGGCATCATCCACCTCGCCTATTGGCTCCCGAGCGGGGCTAACATTATCGCCATGTACTTCGGGCGTCTCAGCTTCTTTAATCTCCCCCTCCTCAGATGTGTCAGGAGCGTCACGTGCCGTGGGCCCAGCTTGCTTTTTAACTTTGCCCGAGGTAGATGCTGCTATGGTGACACCTTTAGGAAGGCTTATCCAGTGACCTGCCGCCAGAAGCCCAAACTTCAAGAGCGACTCGTTCGAAATAAGAGACCTAATGTCCCGGTCTCCTACGGGGATAGCTCGGATAGCCTCGACAGCTTTAGAATACCCAGAGCCTTCGGGATGTGGGACGATACCTGAAAAAGTAGATGAAGAGTTAGAAAAGGTTCAAATTCCGCCAAATGCAAGCATCGATTGAGAAAAAAACTTACTCCCTTCCACCCATCTCCTTACGAAACCAGGAGGACAGCGAACGTGGAACCACCTTGCTTGTATTGGGCGAATTTGCTCCACGCCTCGGTTAGAATTTGACATTTGTTGTGTGGTTCAAGAAATAAAAAAGATGGGCTTTCTGATAGTCTCTTGAAATGATAAATGTATCGGATATCGCCAGAAGTGGAGAGCCTGAAATGGACACTCATGAAGAGGATGCACGTGCCGTACACGAACGCATGTCTGTTTCATTTTAATTGCGATGGAGCAATCACAATATACTGTAGTAGGTCGCGAAGCAAGGAGTTAAATGGCGGCACACTGCCAACCCAGTATATAAATTTGTTGTAGGCTGTGTATCCGACTTGGGGCATGTTTGGGCGTCCTGTCCAGATGGAACCAACACATCATCAAAAAGAATTCCGTGCACCGAGCATACGCGACGAAGGGAGCTTTCGTTAATTCTCGAGACTAAAGAATCGATCAAATCGTCTAAAAAGATCGCTGCATCCAGGGCATTAGGAGCTAAGTCGACGGATGCGATTGTGGGGCTCGGAATGTCATGTACAGGAGTAGTTGATGGATCTGAAGTTACAACTACTTCTTGTTGATAGGATGGCTCGGGTCTGTCCAAGATTGTGGCAGAACTAGATTTCCTATACATCTCTAATGAGTGTAGAATCCGATGAAACACCTGTTTAAACTATACTTAAAAAAGATCGATATTAGACATAACAACAAAAATACTCCCCCCGTGTGGTGTGTGAACTAGTGCTTTCATTCATGTATAAGTGCCAAGGAATTAAAAGTCACAAGATTGATTTAGGCTCTAAATTATCATCTTCGAAGGCCGTCATCGTTGACTGTCTACGAAAGCTTGCCGTATGATGGTTTATATTTTAATCTTGACATCGACATTATATATTGAAGGTTATTATCCGTTTTAATCAAGATAAATTCAGGTTTATAGTAGTCACAATAGAAGAGTTATCAGTCTGGATTGTTCGATATGCTTAATTGCTTAAGTCCTTATCCTTGATCACTGTCATATGTTCGGGCATAAAAAATAGGTTGAGTCAACTATGCATTATGTTCGACTAGTGTTGTTGTTGTACACCACTCTCCTACCATCCATCACCATCATTCGGCATGCGGCGAGACATGCCGAACCACAAGCATGCTGGACCGCAGACATGCCGAGCCGCCTCGCTTGACACTTTGCCCTCAACTCCAACTTCCTTCCTACACTTCCTCTCTACCGCTCGACATAGACGAGTCATCTAGGAAGTCATGATGAGCCACCTCGTTCGGCACTCTACCCATCTCCCGCTTTTCTCTTACGCTCCCTCTAACACTGTTTGGCATAGTGGGTCTTGCCAAGCCGTAGCTATACGAAACCACATCGCTCGGCACGCTAAACCCAACCTCAAATTTACTCCTACACTCCCTCACATCGTTCGGCATGTAGAATTCATGCCGAGCCATAGCCATACGTCCAACTCCAACTTATTTTTTTTGAGCAAACTAGATACCCTCCTAAGTGGCCAGTTGACCACCACTCCAATTCGCACGCCCCCTTCGACCGACCATCTCAACCCTCACCGATTCCTACCCGGCCAACATCCTCTTCCATCCTCCTCTCTGTTTAACCCTAAGGCTCGTCCAAACCTCACATCCACCTTCATTATGTATGCGGTTTCCATTATCCTTGGGTTAGGCGGAGGACGTAAATTCAAGTCTTGTCCAAAATCACTAAATGGAGAAAGTCGAGCAAGTGAAAGATTCATACCTAGTAGGAGGGGTCGAAGTATAATAAGGTGCTCAATTTTGAAGTGGAATCCCCTTGGAATTGTTGTTGAGGGCAGTCGAGAAGTAACGTGTAGGATTCAGGATTCAAAAAGGAGGTTAAAGTATTGGAAAAAATCTAGAGGGAAGTAGGTTCATGAGGATGTTAGAGCAGAGGAAAAAAGTAAAAAGGAAAAAGAAAAGAAGTGTTGAGTTATATACGAACGAGGGAAGACGAATGGAAAGTGATCGGTAGAACCAGTCAAGGCACTTCCTTCGTTCGACATCAATGTCGTTCAGCATCCATATGTCGTCCGGCATCCAGTGTCGCTCGGCATCCATATGTCTTTCGGCATTTAGTGCCTCGTTCGGCATTCAGGAGACCACCATGGAGAGGACAGAATAAGGGCTTAAAGAAAAACACGGAGTACTCATAGTTCAAAGCGCATCATGTTCATCCACATGATACACTTTAGGGGGCAAGTGTTACCCGGTTGTTTGACCATGTGACAAGAGGGTCGGCACAGGCCTCGTTCGGCACACCTCACCACGCTCAGCATAGGGCATCGTTCGGCATAGATGTGCCAGTCGGCACAAGGCCTCGTTTGGCATGGAAAGGTCGCTCGGCATTTTGCCTCGTTCGGCATAGGGAGGTCGCTCGGCATCTTGCATCGTTCGGCATAGATAGGTCGCTTGACTCTTTCCTCGTTCGGCATAGGGAGGTCGCTCGGCATCTTTCCTCATTCGGCATAGAGATGCCGCTTGGCATCTTCCCTCGTTCGGCATGAAAGGGTCATTCAGCACAGCACCTCGCTCGACATTGAAGGGTCGTTCGGCACAGTACCTCGCTCGGAATTGAAGGGTCGGTCAGCATGAAGCCTCGCTCGGCATCTCCCCTCGACCGGCATCAAGTCTCGCTCGGCACAGGCCTCATTCAGCCTACATTCTTCACTCAACGCACCGCTTCATTTGGTATACAGGTACCGTTCGGCATGCTTTCGTCGATTGGCATACGAATGCCGCTCGGTTTAGATATGTGGTTCGGCAATTGCCATTCAGCATTTATGGCTCGGCGCACAGAAGTCACTTACCACGGGCCGAGGTATCTTGCTCCTAGGCCCATTAGGGAAATCCGACCCATCTTTGTCTATAAATAGAAGGGCAGAGGCACACTGAAATGGACCTTTTTTTTAGAACACTAGGGAGACTCTACCGCATTCAAGATTCATTCTATTTCAGTTACCATTTGTATTCAAGTAGTTAGTGTACGGATTGTATCTGTAATCAATTGTTGAGTAAAGCAATAAAGATTAACTTCAAAGTGGACGTAGGCAGTTACACCGAACCACTATAAATCCGGTATTCTTGTCTTTGCATTTAATTTAGCATACAGTTCCCTTTTTTAATTTACTTTCTTCATTAATCTCTCTACACAATCTTTATCAAGAGTGTTAGTGACCAATTCTGGTGCTAACAGCGACTATCTCTATTCAGACAATTATTTAATTCAGTATTTAGTTTCATTCCATTTTATGCACATATATGATTCAAAGTTCAAACCATACTACCACTAAACATTTATTAACATATATACTAATCAATATGTCCATTTAAATTTTTAAGTGAACTTATCACAATTCAGTGGTTGACAAACCAATTACTTTTGCAATCTACATATTTAACAAAGCATATAATCAAGGGTGTAACTTGAAGCAGTCAATGTGTATTAATATTACTAATAGCAAGCAATAATAACATGTGATTTAGCGAGAAATTATTAAACAATATTATTACTTATTAATTTAGATAATTAATTTCACTAAAAGTGAGATTAATCACTTTTCATTAACCCAAATACTTCCTACCAACATTCAATCTATCACCACATCTACCGTCTCTTCCATACAACATAAGATCATCAATGGCTCCACTCCCTCAACATTTTCTCACGGCTTAAGGCATATTTGCTCCCCCATACTCATGACCTCAAGGCCATTTCCCCATACTCCATCTTCCTTCAACTTTTTAGAGGCTAAAGCATGTTCTCTAAGTGATATAAGTACTTTGGTAGAGTGTTGAAGAGAATGAAGTTGAATTGATACGAGTTTAAGAAAGTTAGAGAGAAGGAGGAAGAAGACGACATTGTCTTAGAAGTTTTGTTGTGTAGAAATAAAGAGGCATGTCCCCTCTATTTATAAGCTTAGGAATTTAAGATAACAGATCTCAAAATCCCTTCCTTAGATATGAAGCAAAAGGAATCCATATGACAAGCCATACCGTTACACATCATACTCTCCTTAACCCATGCCTTAAATCACTCCTTGATGTAAAGGTCCTTTAGTACCAAATGTTCCCTTAATTAAATATGGTTAGTTTGCTTAATATGATTATGAAAAGAGATGTGTTAAATTTCTGTTAATGTATTCATATGAAAATGATACAAGTTGTAAAATATTTACACAACTTGTATTGAACAAAAAGTTGATTTTTAACAAAACATTTTTCGGTCACATTTTCTATATTTATTCAATTTGTATATTTTTTAACACATTTTAAAAATAAGTTTTCATCATTAGTTATAATTTAAAAGTGTTTAACAAGGTTATAAAATCATATTTAATCACATTAAATCTTGTAAGCAAATATTTAAATAACTCAAATATTTAATTATGAAGTGTTTGAAATTCTAGGTCATTATAAGGTGTATAAGAAGTGATAAGTTATTTGTTGGGTAAAGAGGAGTGACTATGTGAGGCCTAGAGTGCCCTAATTTGTTGTTTTGAGTGATTTAGAAAAGAATATAAATAAACAACAATTGGTGTTTTTTATTTGAGAATAAAATTCAATTTCAATCGAGAGCAAGAGAGTTTGGTGCACATGATTGATAGATCATTTTGGGGATGGTAAGAGAATTATATAAGAGTGAAAGGTAGCCATTAAATAGGTGCAACCATTTAGAAATTTGTTTGGTAAAGAGATATATTGAATAGATACGAAACACGTTTTCAAAAATATAGTGGTTGGAGGAATCTTAAACGCAGGATTTAAGCCAATATTTTTAGAAAAGGCTACCAAAAATTCATGCAGAATGTAGCCATTAAAGCCTCTGTTAGCATTTTCAAACAAATTCTATGCTTTGCTGCTGTGAAAAAAGCTGCTTCATTATATTTGTGTTTTCTATTTTTTAATCACTTTTCTTATATTGATTTTTTTTGGAAAAAACATAAAAAATTGTTAAATATATTCTAGGTTATATTAAATGTTCTGCAGAAACTTGAGATGGTTTGGAGTTTGTTTTTGTGGTTCTAACAGTTTTCATACTATAATTACTCAATATTGACTCAACTTATAACATATATTCTTTTTAAGCTCTTTAGACCCTTTCTCCTTGTCATCTTGACACGTGCGGTCTAAATAGATCTTTAAACACCATAATTGTTCTTTGAATGCTCAAACACTCAATTATATAGTATCCTTCATATCTTGTACTTGTGAATACGTATGTTATCATGTTGAACTTTACACATATATTTGCTTCTTTAATGACCTAGATACTTGATAAAATCATCAAAACCATTGTTTTAATGTTGTCATCATTAGAATATCGATATCATTCCCCCTATTTTTTGCGGATGAAAATCGTAAAACTAATATAAAATAAAATCTATATAATAATACTCCCCCTAAATATATGTTGCGCCTATATCAAGCACTTCCTCTATCAATATGCTTGTATTTTCTACAGATTTCTTCTCCCTTAGCATCATCAATACGAGATAAATTTTTGGGTATATATTGATAATTCATATCTCCCCTTAGTTTTGCAATGTATGACGCTCTTCCCAATTTTCACTAATTTTTCTCTATTTATAGCATCATTTTCCAAAAGCATTGGTAAATTTAGAATCAATCTCTCCCTTGATATATGACATATCTACAAAAAAAGAAAGTATATTCAAGTACCTCTTCCTACGTTCGGATCTCAAGGGTTAGAAAAAAGGTAACCGTACCTAGTAGGGTATGGTAGTTACGTTGAAAATGTAATTTTCATTATTTGCCACATCAATGAGTATTCATCAATATATTTATCTTTTTTCACCCATTTTATGGGAAACCATATGTTTAAATATTTGAAATTTTTGTTCCCCATTATATTTGTATTTTAAGAACTAAAATATGGCATATAAGGTGTAGAAATACTTGTTTTTCTATGAAAATAGGATCGATGTCTAGTAACAGCATAATTCTTCTACGTTAAAGCATATTTAGATTATCATTTTTTTATTATATCTTATTCCACTTTTATCAAGTAAAGCTCTAGAACTATATAAAATCATGTTTAAATCGTTTTGACCTATGTTAAATTTTATGGCTTCATTTTTAAGTTTTTCAAATTTATATTTAAATTCACAATATTATTTTCGAAAAAATATTACCATTTTTCAACATATTTTCGAGAAGAAAAATTCGAGCTTTTGAAATATATAAAGAGGATTGTAATAAATCATTTTGTCTTTTGAGATCCAAAATTTCTTTTGAAAATTTTTCTTTCTCGTTTTCAAACATATTACTTTGTTCATCCAAAAAATCTTTAATAGCGACAAAATCATTATTCAAAATTCCATATTGATTTTCTAAATCTAATTTCTCATCTTTTAATTTATCATTTTCAAATTCGATAGATTTTATCTTTTCTAAAATAATAAAATTAAGCTTTGATATCGTATCGCTTATACTGACAACTTCATTATTAACTTCTGTTGAAATTCGTAATTCAAAAGGTACCTTTTTGTCATCCTCGTTAGTGGAGATTTTGATAATACTTGGATTTTTGCTTACTGTATTTCGACGAAATCTTTTTTTGCCATTATTCTATGATATTGTGATGATCAATAGAAATTTAAGCTATGATACTACATGTTAATCCCCTAGCGTCAAATAATATTACTTGTAAGTTGCTATGTACAGAATCGATGATAACCAGATATATAAATATAGAAATGAAGAATAGTATTCATAGCAGCAATATAAATATAATAGTAGTGGAAATAAAATCACACAGTTGATTTTATGCTGGCTCTGATCTCTAATCCTACACCCTGTCAAAGAATCTATATTCTAAGTTTCACTAACTAACATCATCACATTGCCTGGAGGAGTAGGAATCTGAGTAATATAATAGGGTTTCAATACACTTGCTGAAGCAGTCGAATGAGACTTCGATAATTTTTCCTAAGTAGTAGAATAGGACTTCAACTTTGTAACAAAGTTACTTTCTAACATACTGTATCTTAATATACAAATTTGTCTCTATCAGTACACAAACTCCTATAACTACCACAAACAATACAGAGATGGATGAATAAGTATATAGGAAGTGTATGGTCATTCGGGTAAAGTGGAGTGATAATATGAGGCCTAGAGTGTCATAATTTGTTGTTTAGAGTGATTCAGAAATGAATGCACAATAAACAACAATTGGTCAATTTCACTTGAGAGAAAAAGAGTTTGAGTGCATATGATTGATTGATTATTTTAGGGATGATAAAAGGCTTATATACGAGACGAAGGAAGCCATTAAATCGTGCAACCATTCAAAAATTTGTATAGTGAAGAGAGAGATATTGAATAGATACGAAACACCTTTTTCAAAATATAGCCGTTAGAGGAACTTTAAATACAGAATCCAAAACCACTGTACAATAAGAGTTTTTTATAATAGCCTACCAAAGTTCACCTAGAATGAAACCGTTGGATCCGTTGATAGCATTTTCTGTCAAAATACTATGCTTTACTGCTGTGGAAAAAAACTATTTACTATATTTGCATTTTTTATCGTTTTTATCATTTTTCTTAAATTAAAAAATTCTGGAAAAATATGAAAAAATTAGAAATATATTTTAGGACACATTAAAGGTTGTAAAGAAATTTGAGATAATCTAGAGTTTGTTTATGGAGTTTTAATAGTTCTAGATGATAATGACTCGATATAGACTAAATTTATGACACACAATCTTTTGAATCTCTTGAGTCTGTTTCTCCTTACCATCCTGATGTGTCTAAATCCAAATAGATTTTTAAACACAACAATTGATCTTGAAATCCTTGAACACTCAATAATTGATTAGTATCCTGCATATCTTATACTTGTGCATATGTAAGTTATCTTATTGAATTGTATTCATGTATTTTCTTCTTTAATCACCTGGATACTTGATAAAATCATTAATAGCATTATTGTAATGTTGTTGTCACCAAAATACTGAAATCATTTTCCTAACAGTCCTAACCGTGGTTACTGTCCTGATTTCGAACTAGACCTTCAATTTATTTAACAAATTAAGATAGATTATTGACTAGTACCTACCATTTCGCAATGGCCTGATTATAATGCATGTACCATGAGTTTGTTCAACAAATACATGCATATATCTTACCTTATATAGTCAATATATTGACAATACTACATATACATTCCTAGCTTGTGTTTGCTCAATAGTTAGAAAGTTTGCAAGTAATCTATTAACATATAAATGGTAGAGGGCATCTTATATATTAACGATTCATAATCTTTGATATAATACATTAAGTGATATCGATTTGAGGAATAATGTATTTCTTATAGAATACCCGAACGATTCAAGTGTCAAACACATACGAAACCACGATATGCGTACTTTACATATGTGCTTATTCCAAAAATATATTTGGGTTTATTTCACTTCCACTACATTATTTTATACATGCATAGTTATATAAGTCATATATTATTATAATTTAATTAATTATAAAATGTATATATGTGTTCTGTTAATTAAATCATTTTTAACTAATTAATTTTTTTTTACTTCAATCATATTTAAATATTTTAATTTTTAATCAAATCATATTTAATTAATTTAGTGTACATTAAATTTCCAAATTTTATATTATTCATCTTGAGCTATTTAAAATAAATAATTAACTATAGCATTTATAATTAGCATATATACATATCAATATATGTATGCATTTTAATGAATTAACTTTTAACTAATTTTATTTTATAAATTCAAATATTTAATAGATTATTTAAATTAATTTAAAATTTTAATGTAATGCATCTTAGAAAAATTTAAGATAAATATATAGCTACAACAATTATAGTTAGATACATGTACCAATGTATACATGTTTAGTTAATTAACCTTTTAATTAATTATTTAATTTAAGTTAATTAACAAAATTGTATGTATAATAAAAATTTAAATTTTACTTTTTAAATTTTTTTTGAAACTTTATAATTCTTTGTAACACTGCAAATTTCAAATTTAGCTTTTAAATTTAAAATATATTTTAAATTTTCAAACTAAATTTTGATAATTAGCCCTAGGACCAAATCAATTTGGGCTTTTATAATCTAGCCAACCTTTTAGATATAGGCTAGTACAGTAGCTAGGAAGGTGAGAATACTTGAATATTTAACTCTAAGCCTAGGCAATACTATTCTAGATGCCCACCAGATACGTAGGCTTTATCAATTGGCCATAATGTTGATAATTTAGAACACAAAGACCATTTGTGCTTTGATACTATTGAAAGGAACTAAGCTGGTCAACAAAGAGTGAAACGGGTAGGTTTCGGGAAAAATTAATTAATTGGATTTTATTGGGCACATGAAGTCTAAAAGGTTGTACTAGATTCAATCTAGTTAATTTAAATAGAATCCAATTAATGTTAACATACTACTGATTTCTTTATTAGTGAATTTAATTAAAATTAATTTAGATAATATTTATGATTATATCATTCTATACTTATATGTTCATAAATTGCATGTGCAACATAATAACGCGTACATAGTTAATGTGTATATATATAGAGAGATGTTGAGATTTGCATCTACGGTGTGTACGTTCGCCTTTCATAAGCACATTGACTATCTCAATGTATTATTTAAAAAAAATTATAAAAAAATTTGAAATTTATTTTATAAAATAATTAATTTTTTAAAATACATTTGACTAAGTCAATAGGATTTGAATTCAGTTTTATAACTAAAATATCTAACCTTGACTTAGTAAAACAATTTAATTTCAAATTTAGATCTATAAAATACATAATGTATTTTAATAATTTAACATGCATGCATACATACATATGTGTGTGTGTATTCACATAATAAATTTAGTTTAATGCTAAAATAATTTTTTATATAAATGATGTATATGTTTATTGCATAAAAATTGTTAAAATATATATTATATATTTAATTCTTTTCGGCCATAAATCTTTTATTTAATTTGAAACCAAATATATATATTGATGTGTGTATTAAATGACATAGATATTACTCAAAATCCTAAATATAAAGACATTAATATATATGTATGTATGTATGTATGTATGTATATGTATATGTATATGTACATGTATATTTATGTATATCACAATTTTTTTAAATCTAAAACTTATTATTTATATAATTAATTTACAAAAAATTTAAAAACATATTATATTTATATATCAAAATTATAATTAACAAACGTCAATTTTAAATGATAAAAACTAAAACTAATATATATCTGTGTGTATGTGTGTATGAGTCATGGCTGAAATAATACCATTTTTTATTTTAATCAATGATCTAAGCATCAAAATGATTAGCACACATAGATCGGTGTGAGTTAACAACATATAAAACAAGGTACAACTATTGTTTATATAAAATTATTGTATTATATTGATACTACATACTGCGTTATAAGTATGAGATAAAAAGTAACTAAGATGTTATGCCTTAATATTGCAACCTTTGAACCTATGTAGTTAATATCGGTTAATACTGCCGATATATCATCGATATATCTCATATAATTCTTTAACTAATATTATTTTCAAAATATCGGTTAAAATATCATTACTGATATATTTCCCGATATTTGCTGATATATCACTTGGAAATTTAGGGTAAAATCCGTGATATTTATTAAGGAAACCATCCATTTTTACATGTCTTAAAAAAATAAGTTTACAGATAAATATCTTAACATTCTCAATATTTGTTTTTAGTATACGGTGAATGACAATATGTAAACCATATTTGAAATCCCAGTGTACTAATATTTTTTGTTTTAACCATATATTTTAGCCTTCTGCATTCGTCTTTCAATAAAGAAATCTCTACTTATTCCATTATTGTACATGTTTATTTCATATAAAGACTTTATCACTAAAAACTATATTATTTAAGAGTTATTTCCCTTTAGTTATTTTTCTACCATAACTAATTGGTATGAACATTAATTTTATTGGTTATTATCATGTATGAAGAACTAAAAATTGAAGAGTAGTAAAGTTACATATTTGACGTATCGACAAAGAATAGGCTAGAAGTTGTAGTTTATATCAAATAAACATTGCTTATTTGATTAATTAAGTGAAAATGAAAACAAAGAAATTATAAATATGGTATAATATTTGAAGTAATATAGGTAGCTATATGACTAAAGAAACAATGAATAGAATATAAAATTGAATAGAATAATGAGAATGCATGTTATTTGAATTTTTCAACTTTTATGAGTCTATTCTATGACTTGTGATTAATAAAAAAATCATAGTAAATAGGTTGTAATATGTAAACCATAAAATATATACAATTACTCTTTAATAGTAACTTGGCAATATTGACCCTAATAATTAAAAACATAACCTTGTTATAGCATAATAAAATTGTACAATATCTTTTATAACATGTTATACCTATATATGACATTTTACCGATATTTTCTGATATTATCATGATATTTTAAAATATCCAATATCGGTACTTGATCGATACGTACCTAATACTAATATTAACTACTTAGCTTTGAACACACGTTGATTGATGAGATCTTTTGATTTACCTTGAATCATTCTACGGACGTTGGAGTGGTTTAGGGTATCATTAGATTTAGTGTATTACAATTTTTGAAATTTTTTGCAAAGGGAAGGCCTATGATTTTGATGACCATTGGTTTGCAAGGAGGAAGTAAGAGAGAGAACAAAAGTGAGGAGGTACGATTGTTTAAATAAAGAATGACGAGGAGGTAAATTATTCTCATTTTACTAATCTTTCTTTTACTAATTCCAGATATAGAACTTCAAACAAAATATCTCCTTCTCGACCATATCATGTTCTATATGGGCCATTGGGCACTCCAAATCCATGTAATTGACAACATTTAAACCACGGTTAAATGCTTATCGATATCATACATCAATACATACATATATAACTTTTATGTACACATCTAGTTAATTACTAATGGCACCTAGAAAATATAGCACCCAATACATCAAATAAATAATTAATTAATATTTCATAAAGATTAATTAATTTAATTAATTTATAAAATTCATAAATTAATTAAATCCTATGGTATTTCGAAGGTCAACATGGTTGTGCAACTCATAGGTGTAAATTTAGTCAGCAATTATTATTAACCACTAGAATATTAACATTCACTCATCAACTTAGCTCATGGAGTTACAGTTTGGTTGAATTTATCGTTTATACGTCTCTATTAATAAAATGTAATTTTATATTTTAAGCACTACCTTCTACTAATGATTGTTTACACCAGTTCTCTTTATCAACAATATACCAAATTAGGACCTATGGAATTTGGTTTTGGTCAAAATTCCAATACCATCCATTTTCAACTTAGTCAGTTCCTAAAGAAAGTCGTTGGTCCAATAATAATAGTTATCATTAACCATACTACTCTAGCTAGATGATTTGACTACAATTGACCATGTGCTAACCTCAAACAACCAATGAGACCAATTCTCTATTGAACATTATTTACCTTCCAATGCTTCAACTCAAACCAAACATAGTCGCTCAATGGTCACCATGCCATAATTTAACTATAATTGAAGAGGATATCCATACCGAAGCTCCACAATATTCTCAAGTAGAGAGATTTTTATAATATCATCACGTTGACATTTCCTGTTTGACATAGTGCTCATTAACCTTCTAGGATCTCTCGAATGAGCCAGCTCATAATTATCCAATAACTATGTAACCTCTTGGTGTTTCCAACAGTCATGAGCAATGAACTACCTAACTTTGGAGAGCGTTACGTACTTTGATCTCAGTGGATGTATCGATATCTTGACTAAGAATATTTAAAATGACATGTTATTTTATATTGTGATATTTTCTCATGATTACAACTCCTTGTAATTATTTACATAACGTGTCATATAAGGATTTTCTATGTAATATACTTAATTACTTAATTATATATCATAATATAACAAGTATATAATAGAAAATAAACACATTTATCATGAACAAGATTGGTATAGAGTAAGATATATGTAGAATGTTACATATTTACCCTTAGTGCATACCCCTAACTCTTTTAGAGAAAGTGTAAGTCCAAGGATGAGAAGGGTAAAATGAAAGCGCAAGAGAAAAAGTGATGACCACCTTTGCTTGAAAAAAAGGCACTATATGTGGAACTGTCCTGATTACTTGTAGATGCACACAGGGAAGGAACTTGATTCCACTCCTAAAGGTATTTTTATGTAAAAATTATTTATCCATATGCGCATCTACTTGGGTTTTAGATAATGGATTTGGAACTCATATCTTTAATTTGTCATGGGGACTTAGGAGCAAGCGGCCCATGTTAAGAGGAAGTATGGAATTTCAAGTTTCAAACGAAGCTAATGTAGTTGTTGTCGCAATGGGAGAGTACCATTTCAAGTTTGTTAGTGGACATGATTTTGTTTTGAATAATTGGTGTTATGTACCAAATTTTATTATTTGACTAATTTTCGTTCTAAATTAACAAAAATAGATATAGTTTTGTTTGTAATGATAATATCATGAATATTTGTTGTGGAAATGAAATTGTTGGTTTTGGTGCTTTAGATAATCTCTTTTATATTAACATGAATCGTTTTTTTTAAAATAATACTGCACCTAAAGTAATAATAATTACTTTTGGCACCATAGAATAGGCCATATTACTAAGAAATAACTGAAAAAGTCAAGAAATAAAGGGTTTCTACAAGCATTGGGTTTCAGATCATTTGATACTTGTACATCATGTCTTAAAGAAAAAATGGCCAAGCACCTATTCATTGGGAGTAGTGAAAGAGTTAATAAACTATGAGGATTAATACATAACATTGCATGCAGTCCTATTTCTATCACTACAAAGGTGAAACCTCATACTTTGTAACATTCGCCAATGATTTATCTTGATATATGTGTTTCTTATGACATATAAATTAGAGGCCTATAATAAATTCATAGAATATAAGAACAAAGTAGAAAATCAAACTAATAGGAAAGTATAAATACCACGATTTGATCAAGGTGGTGAGTACATTGGATTGAACTCCAAGAGTATCAAAAAGAGAATGAGATTCCTTCTCAAGTCACTCCTTTATATACTCTATAACACAAAAGTGTTTCGAAAAGGATAAATCCAATCTTATTAGACATGGTTTGATCAAGGATGAGTGACACAGAGTTATTTCCTTCCTTTTTGGGACATGAGCTAGAAACTGCAACATATATGTTTAATAGAGTATCCTCTAAATTTGTGCCTAAAATTCCATATGATTTATGGAATGGTAAGAAACTCGACCTTAATTATCTTAAGGTTTTTGGTTATTTAGCGTACATTAAGAACGTAAACCCCCATAAGCTTGAGGTGAGGTTAGTATTATGTTATTTTATGGGGCATCCAAGAAATTCTTAGGATACATATTTTATCATACCAAGGAATAGAAAGTAATTCAACACCCATTAAAATACATAACCTATTAAAAGTATAATAAAGAATCCCATGTCCCGAGGAGATGCTCTGGGTTTTTCAATGACAAAGAGAATGTGGATTATGTCATTGATGATAATGATTGCCTATGACCAACAAGCATTAAATAGTAATGATTTTGCATTATAGATTGATACTATGAAATTCAAGATGGATTCCATGTAAAATGTAACAATCCAAAATTTAAGCTAAAGAAATAAATTAACGAATTAATTAAACAACAAAATAACTTTGTGAAATTTTCGAAATTAAGACACGGTGGTTGGACCATTGTATCCGTGGTAATTTTCTGGTCAATTTCTATATATAGATTGTCAAAATCCGAGTTAATACGAAGGAGATACAAAAGGAAAAAAATCAAAAAATAAAAGAATACACACACACACACATGGCAAGGTCGACCCTAGGGTCGACCCTCACCTTTGCTAGGTCGACCCTAGCATGTGTTTGGTCGACAGGTAGGTCGACTCGCCTTGCATTCTTCGCGTTGTTTTTTTCCAATTTTAGACAATGACGTGTTTTTCGATTTTTATTCGATCTTGTGCTTTCGTGCTTCCTTCCGACGGTTCCCAACGAGCCGATGACGTGGTTGCACCAAATTTCATCTTCAAATCAAATAGCCTGAGATCCCCAAGTAACACAATAAATAAGACCCCAGACCTAGCTATTTTTCTCATTCAGATTTTCTCCATCTGGATTCATTGCTTGAGGCTTGACCCCCAAAGGAGTATTTTAACAAGGAGAAGATCTTTTTAATTAAAATATTTTATACCCTAAAAGCAGATCAAAGAAGGCCAATGAAAAGAGCTAAGGAACACAGGTGAGTGTTTAGTAATTATTTTAGATTTTTAAGTGAAATAATAGGGTTTCCTATAGTTATAGTTTTTCTACAATTTTGGGATAACCTTTATGCAAGTTTATTTACAGTTTATTTTTAAGTAAATTTTAGACTTGCTTTCCAGTTTATTTTCTCTTAGACATTTTATTTCAGTTACTTGTAATTATTTACTGTTATTTATTGTTTTCCCAATTATCTACAGTCATTTATTGTTATCTACGTCTATTCCTTTTTAGCTGAAATGTAGTCTGTAAATGTTTGTTTCTTTTTATCCTTTTTATGAGAATAAAGTAGATAATTCGCTAATATGAACTAAATTATAGGAATGCTAAATTTATAAAAATTAAATGTAAAGTAAGAAGAACTGTAATAAATTGGGCATAGAGTGTAATAGGAAAATTTAAGACATTTGCAAGCATAGTTGTAACATGTAATTATAATTAAAAAGAGAAAATAGATGAAATAGCAAAAGAAGCTTATTTTTAAACTTATACCTTGAGTTAAGTTAATAAGCAAAATTATAACACATATGTTGTAATTAGAGATAAAAACAAAGGCTTAATTTAGAACTTATAATTAAGTTAATAAGCAAGTATAGCAGAGATAACAGAAGAGGCTTATTTTAAGACTTAGAAGCTAATAAGAAAATAGAGTAGAAATAACATAAGAGGCTTATTTTAAAGAATTACACTAAGTTACTAAGCAAAGATAGAAGTAGGACCCATACCGGCAGCATTTCCCTTCAGTCAGGAACTAATAGTCTCACAATAGATTAGGTGAGATTGGGACATGCTTATGCTGAAGTAATGGTAAACAAGTGATCAATAGATAGAAGCTCAAATCGGGGGATTTGGGCAAGGGGCGCAACTAGATTTTGTTTGTTAGGACCCATATCCGGCATCATTTCCCTTTCAGACTAGGACTAATGGTCTCACAAGACACTTAGGTGATACTAGACAAGACCTTATCAAACTAGGACTGATGGTCTCACAACAGATCAGGTGAGGCTGGACACGCTTATGCTAAAGCTGGTAAATAAAGAGGTCAAAAGATGGAGCAGCAGATAGTGCGAGCCGACGGTAGCTGAGCGTGCAGTCTCGAAGCAGGGATATAAGTCGCTATTGAGTTCCAAAGCGCTAAACAGGTGTCTTTTTGTTGTGGAACCCACATGATGGGACTAGCTCACAGTGGCACAACAGAGATAGAAGGCCGATCGAAATGGTGGAATTAGGATTTTAGCCTTATTAAACTAGGATTGGTATTTCAGCCTAATCAAAGTAGTTTTAGAAAAGTGCAAACAATCTAATCAAAACTATCTAAGCAAAGAAAACAGTTAAACAATATTTTATTCCAGCTTTATCTATCTCTTTATTTCCTTTTATACTAGAACTGTTGCTGAGTCTATTAACTTTACCTAGTTTAAAAATACTAGTAGTTACTTTCACTCACTAGACTTTTAGTCTGACCCACTCCCCCTTAGCCTTATGGAGGTAGGGACAGTAGATTTCAGCTTTCTTAGAGAGATATTCTTGGAAATATTTCTGGAGTTCTTCATGTATTCTTCTACTTTTCGGTCTTCATTTCATTAGGATTTTGATGTACCGGTACTTTTTAAGAGGGGTGATTATTTTTATGTACTCTGATAATGTGGCTGAGATGGTATTTTTCATAAGACATGTGTATTCGGTTTTTAAGACATATTATGTGTTTAGTTTTACGACTTATATTATGGAATAATGAAGTTTAATTTTAAATGTTTGCGGTGTTTTATTTATTTGTCTTGTGAATCTTAGTCTTTGTAAAGCTTTAGTTATACCTATAATGCACCATATTCTTTAGTGTGCCTTTTTTGGGTATACTAAGGGGTGTGGGAGTGTTTCACAGGGTATCAGAGCCTCGGGTTATAGGATTCCTAAAAACTTGTTTTAAAAATAAAGTTTTTTTTCCAAAAGTATCCTATTTTTAGAAGTAGCATACCTTCAAACTAGAAGTAATTTTCAGAAAGAAACTCTTGTTATAGAAATAGTTTTTCAAGTATAAAAGAGAGTTTTTATAAAAGTCCCCTCAAGGTCCAGTACAACCTTCTTTCTATTCTTTTGAACTTAAATTTTCTTTTCTTTGCATAGTATGGCTTACTGGTTCCATAGAGCTACGATGCCAGAAGTGCAAGGGAAGCGCCCAATACAGCACCAACAGAAGGTGGAAATCCCATTAATCCACCTACATCAGCATACTTTTCTAAGCTATGAAAGGACTTCGCTATTCTAGAAGGCTAGATGTTTTTTGGCATAGAGGATTTCGAGGAGGCACGAGCTAGGTTGGAGGATATGGATCGAATGTTTAGGCTTTTAGGATTGGAGGACCGATAGAGAGTTCAACCTACATCTTGGCAGCTGAAGAGAGAGCTTAAAGAGGTTCCTAAGTTAGAAAGCTCTAAGAAGCCATGGTGGAAGAAATGAAAGGATAAGGACAAGAGGAAAGAAGTAGGACCATAGAAGTGGATCAAGAAAAGTAGGAAATGCAATAGTTGTGGATTGGTTGGTCATTACGCAAGGGACTGCAAGAATAAAATGATGAAGGGGAGGTGTTTCAATTGTGGACAACCTGATTACCTTAGTAGAGCTTGTCCTCACAGAACAGGGCAGAAAGCAGGCGCACCTACAGCACAATTACATGCTTTGGATGTAGCATTTTCTAGTAGTGGACCAGATAGAGGTAGGAAAGTCTCTGTAGAAGGTATGATCTTTATTTTGGATTTTCCCTATTCGGACTCTTTCTGATTCTTGAACACCACATTCTTTCATTTCAAGCTCCTTGGTTGATTGCTTGCACTTCGATATCTCATTACCAATAGACCCTATAGTTGTTTCAAAACCCTTCAGGATCGGCACATTTATCCATGATTTGTTGGGGTTTGAATTTTTTTTTATATACTAGGCGTAGAGTTTGAATGTGAAGCCTATGTACTGGGATTTTCGGGGTATGGGATGATTTTGGTGATGGATTGGTATCCACTTATGGAGCGATATTGGACTGCAAAAGGAGAGTTGTTAGACTGGACACATGCAGCAGTAGGACTATTGAGGTTTCTTGCAACCCATAGGGGTCATCATGTTGAGCTTCCTTTATTCCTTTGACTCGTCACTATGAGAGCTTGATTCCTTTCCAGTTGTTAGAAATTTCGCAGACACTTTTGAGGAGGTTAGAGGATTACCCCCTAAGAGAGAGATAGACTTTAGGATCTATCTGAATGACAATGCTAAGCCAGCGGCATTTTCCAAGAGACATAGGGAACCTAAGGATAGGAAGGAGTTAAATAAGAAAATTGGTGAGCTATTAGAGAAAGGCTTCATCAGACGGAGCATATCTGAGTGGGGAGCTCCAGTCGTCTTCACCACAAAGGCGGATGTTTTCCTTCGACCTTGCGTAGACTATAAAGAGTTGAACAAGCTCACTAAGAAGCACCATTGCCCACTTCCTAGGATAGATGATCTTTTCGGTCAGTTGATTGGCTCTTCAGTATTTTCTCAACTTGATTTAGCCACTGGATTTAATCAGCTTAGGGTTGCTAACGATAGCATCGATAAGACAACATTTAGGACACTCGATGAATTCTTTGAGTGGTTAGTTATGCTATTTGGGCTAACCCACGCCCCAACGTATTTTGTAGATTTGATGAGCCATTTTTTTTCCAGATGTCCTAAACTAGTTCATAGTAGTATTCATGGAAGATAATATGGTGTTTTCGAAGAGTATTGAAGAGCATCTATTCATCTAGAGGAGGTTCTTCGTACATTTTGTATTCATCAATGAAGAGCAAAATTTTTGAGTTGTTACTTTTGGCATAAGGAAGTTCTTTTCTTGGGGCATAAAGAAGGTCAACAAAGAAAGAGTTTAAGAAACGGTTTTGTACATTTAGGTTCGGATTGTTGAAATCCAAAGAGTTGTAAGCAAAAATTGGAGATGTACAATAGATTAAGTTGAAAAAAAGGAATAGGAATAAAAGACTAGTATGAAAATGAGATATCCGAGGCTTAGGAAGGGTGCTCCTTGGGTAGTAAGAAGAAAAAAATCCACTTTATGTCTAGCCCAATAAAATGAAATTGATAGAACTGAAAAGTTGAAAAATATAATTAACATTTTTAAGGAAGAAAATATTAGGTTTTTGAAAAAAAATGGTAAGAAATTTAAATAGGTTTTTATATGATGTAAATTTTGTTAAAAGTGGAATTCTTTTTGAAGAATTATAGAGCATATATAGCTTGCTAGTTTCTTTATAGGTAAACAAAGATTTTAAAAATAAAAACCTATAGTGTATTAAGTATTGGAAACATAGGTTACAACACTATTGTTGTAATATATGTTTTTGTGAAAATTAAAGGAAGCATAGACTGTAACACTGTTATATTAGGTGACTCCCAAGGAAATGTTTTTACAAAGTATATAAGGTTTATTAGTATTAGTGAACCCATACACTAGTATTTTTGGGTTGTGGTAACAGTGTTTTACACAACATCTGTTTTAACCCAAATAAAAATGTGTTTTGAAGATAATTTTTAAGTATAGAAATAAAGTGGTTTGTAAGTACACTTATTATTTAAATAAATACAAGGAAATGTTTTCTAGTTATGAAAATATTTAAAAAAATTTGGAAATAAATACTTCTAAAAAAATGTTGTAAGTTATTTATTAGGAAATTAATAAATTTCATAAAAAATGTCCATCATAAGAGAATATAGATTATACATACTTTAATATATTGAATGAAACGAATAATTGATATAATTTTCTATGAAACCAAATCATAAATAAAGATGTTTTGTTCAAGTTATAAGGAATATGCGAAAGAGATGTACAAGGTATGGGAAGCACCATATTTTGTATAGCCTATTTTGAAAAATATAAATAAGTTCCTTATAATTTCACATAAACATGAAGTCCTCTTTTAATGGATTCATAGGTTTTAGCCTTAATAGTTTCCTATAATAGAAAGTAGTTCCAATATATTAAGGTATCAAACCATTAGGTGTAATTGAAAGCGTAATAATTAGAGACGGTGCTAATTAGGAGAGATATTATAGAGAACCTTAGTTGAAAAAGCTAAAAATGGAAATTTAACATTTTTTCTATTGATTATGCGCATTTGTTGCTTGCCTTTGTAGAAAGTCTCAATTTGTAGTAGGTTAGAAACTCCTCCAAGGTTAGGTAATTGGAAAGTTAAGGGTTTTTAATGAAATAATTATTCTTATCTATTCCATTTTTTGCAAAACTGAAAATCAATGAAAAGAAAATGTTTTGAAAACATGTTGAGGATATTTTAAAGGTATCTTAAAGAAAAATGGTTTGGTGAAAAATAAATAAGTTTTGGAAGCGAAAAACTTAGTAAAAAGTTAAATTTAAAATCCAAATTTTTATAGAAAGTTGTAAAGGTCTTTAAAAGAAAAGGAGGAATAAGTTTTGGAACATAGAATTTGTAAGTTTTCCCCTCTAGTTTTGGGGAATAATGTAAATTCAAAACACTGTAAGGATGCAGGTCTAGAAAGGTAAAATGTTAAATAACCAATTGCCTTTGAATTCAATAGAAATTTGAAAATAACACTTTTAAAGGCAAAAATTTTAGGATTTGATGTTTTGAAAATTTAGATGCTTTAGTTTTTGAAATGATAAATACCAAACCAAAATTTTAAATATGGATTATATAGGAATCATTTCCTAGGTGTGATGGAAAAAGTGTAAGCCTATGTAGGAGATAGCAGTTTATTTTTAGAAGTAATAATAAAAGTTTCCATAAATTGTATAGGACACTAGTGTGAACCTAGAATCATCGCTTCAGATGTGTACACTATATAGTATGGTGATATTAGTAAGGTAGTAAGAACACATGTGGTTGAGGATGTGTATTCTTGATTTTAGAGGAACTTGAAAGGAGCATCTACCTTTAGTGGAATTCGCGTATAAAGAATAGTTTTCAAGCTAGCATTGGAATGGCACATTTCGAAGCTCTTTATGGAAGACCGTGCAATTTGCATTCATGTTGGTTAGGGTCTACAGAGAGATTGCTACTTGATCCCAATATGGTTAGAGAGACTTCGGAGAAGATCGATTTTAGTAAGAGAGGATATGTACCTTTTATCCGCATCTCTTTGATAATAAATTTTTAATTCCGGTTTCCATCTTTACTTTTAAATAGGTTCTTTCCTTTATTATCCTTTGGGAGTGTAAATCTTAGGACTTAACCTATGGATGGTAGGAATGAATGTTACAAGTTACTAGAACACGTTATGTATGTTAGATGCTAGTGGTTGCAAGTGTTTGCTAGTGGATGCTAATGGACGCATATATATGCACTAGGCGCTATTATCTCTTAGGGATCGGTCTAACTAGGTCACTAAAGCACATATGGATGTGTAACAACCCGAAATTTAAACTGTAGTAACTTATTATGATTTAATTAAATAATAAAATAACTTTGTGAAATTATCAGTGATGGAAGTTGCACCATTTTGTTTGTGGTAATTTTCAGGTTAATTTCCATATATAGATCATCACAATTCGAGTTAAAATGAAGAGGTTACAAAAGAAAGGAGAAATCGGGATTTTAAAAAACTAGGGTAGGTCGACCATAGGGTCGACCCTCACCATGACTAAGTTGACCCTAGCTAGTGCAAGGTCGACACCAAGGTCGACCCACATGCATTCTTGTACGTGGCTTCATCCAGTTGATTCAAACACGTCATTTTGCAACTTTTATCCAATCTTGTGCATCCGTACTTCCATCCGACAGTTCCCACTAAGTCTATGATGTGGTTGCACCAGATTCAATCTCCAAATCCAATGGTCCGAGATCCATAAGTGCCACCATAAATAAGGCCCTAGGCCTAGCTGTTTTTCTCATTTAGATTTTCTCCATCTAGGTTCATTGCCTGAGGCTAGACCCTAAAAGGAATAATTTTCCAAACAAAAGATGTTTTTAATTAAAATATTATATACCCTTCAAGTGGATCCGAGAAGGCCGAGGAAAAGTGCTAAGGACCACATGTGAGTGTTTAAGGAATTATTTTAGATTTTTAAATAATTTAAAATAATTAGGTTTCCAATAGTTGTAGTTTTTCGATAATTTTGGGATAACCTTTATGCAAGTTTATTTACAGTTATTTTTAAGTAAATTTTAGACTTGCTTTCCAGCATATTTTCTTTTAGCCATTCTATTTCAATTATTTGCAATATTTTTTGATTAGAATTTTTCTAATTATTTACAGTAATTTGCAGTATTTATAGTTATTTACTGTCATTTATATTTTATTTACATCTATTCTACGTTGAGATTTATTCTGTAGATGTTAGTTCTTTTTAATTCCCTTTTTACACGAATGGAATAATTAAAAGAGAATAATTCGCTAATATGGACTAAAATATAACAAAATTGAATTTATATAAGATGGGATGTAAAATAAGAAAGACTGTGATAAATTGGACTTGGACTGAAATAGGCAAATTTAAGACATTTGCAGGCATACTTATAACATGTAACTATAACTAAAGAGAGAAAATAGAAGAAATAGCAGAAGTAGCTTATTTTTATACTGAGACCTTGGATTAAGGTAATAAGCAGAATTAAAACACACAGGTTATAATTAGAGATAACAAAAAAGGCTTATTTTAGAACTTATATTTAAGTTAACAAGCAAGCATGAAAGAAGTAATAGAAGAGGCTTATTTTAAAACTTACACTAAGTTAATAAGTAGTAAGACCCATAACAACAGAATTCCCTTTTTCATTCAGGCCTCACAATAGATTAGGTGAGACTAGGGCACGCTTATGCTGGAGTAGTGGTAATAAAAGGTCAATAAATAGAAGCTCAAATCAAGGGGATTTGGGCAAGGGCCACAACTAGATTTTGTTTGTTAGGACCCGTACCAACAACATTTCCTTTAGTCAGACATAGGTGGTCTCACAATAGCAGAGGTAAGGCTAGGGCATGCTTATGCTGGGGCTATAGTAAATAAGAGGTCAAAAGAGTAAGCAACAGATAGCGCGAGCTTAACGGTGGTCGAGCGTGCGGCCTCAGTGCAGGCCGATAAGTCGTTATTGAGTTCCAAGTGCTTAGTAAGCAACTTTTGCATAGGGACCAATAGGATGGGTCTAGTCTGCAATAGTAGGTGATTTTTGCATAGGGTCTAACAGGATGGGACTAGTCCGCAGTAGTCACCACAGAGATAGAAGGCCGATCAAAGGGTAGAATTAGGACTTCAGCCTAATTAAAGTAGGATTGGGAATTCCAGCTTTATCTTTTACTAGAACTGTTGCAAAGTCTATCACCTTTATCTTGCTTAAAAATACTGGTAATTACTTTCATTCACTAGACTTTTAATCCGACCCAGTCCTCTATTTCTCCTTTTTCCCCCATAGGCCAGCAGAGGCAGGGACAATAGACTTCAGATTTCTTGGGAGATTTCAACTGCGTATATTTTCTTCATGTGTTCTGCTTCTTATTTTTCAGTTTTTATTTCATTTAATGTACTGGTACTTTTCTTTGAGAGGGATAGTTATTTTATGTACTATGATATTATGACTGGGATAATATTTTTCACTAAACATGGATATTTGGTATTTTAAGACATATTTGGTTTTGTAAAAGTATTTATGAAGTTTGATTTTTAAATAAGTTATAAATATTTCCACTGTTTTATTTATTTATCTTATGAATCTTAGTATTTGTAAGGTTTTAGCTATAACAATAACGCACCATTTTCTTATTGTGCCCTTTTAGGTATACTAACGAGTGTAAGATGTTTCATTTGGTATCAGAGCATAAGGTTACAAGATTCCTGAAAATTCATTTTAAAAAAATTAAAGTATTTTTCAAAAAGAAACTCCTAGAAATAGTTTTCAAGTATAAAATACTTTTTATAAAAATCCTCTCAAAGTCCAGTTCAACCTTCTTTTGATTCTTTTGACCCTAGATTCTCTTTTCTTTGCATAGCCTGGCTGCTTGGTTCCGTAGAGCTACGGTACCAGAGGTGCAAGGGCAAGCGCCCAATACAGCACCGGTAGGTGGAAATCCCTTTAATTCACCTATAGAAGCCAATTTTTCTAAGCTATGAAGGACTTTGCTAATCTAGGAGGTAGAACATCTTCTGGAATAGAGGATTTCAAGAAGACATAAGCTAGGTTGGAGGATATGGAGCAAAGGTTTAAGCTGTTAGATTTGGAGGAATGGTAGAGTGTTCAGCCTGCATCTTGGCAGCTGAAGGGAGAGCTTAAAGAGGTTCTTGAGTCAAAAAGGTCTAAGAAGCCGTGGTGGAAGAACAAGAAGGAAAAGGACGAGAGGAAAGAAGGAGGACCTCAAAAGAGGATCAAGAAAATGGGGGGATATCGTAGCTATGGGGTTGGTTAAATTCTGTGTTATATATTTTATTCATCAAATATTTATTTAATTATGTGAAAATAAAATTCTACAATAACAAATACATTTATATATATATATATATATATATGCGTGTGTGTTTATTATCATCAAACAAAAATCATTTCCCCTTTTGATGATAACAAACATATATTTAAGATTTTGAATTTATTAAATGTATTTGTTCATTTATGAACTCTATTTGCTCCCTCTATTTGAAGGCTCCCTCTCTACAACAAAGCTCCCCCATTATATATGCATGAAAATAAATAAAAATGTGCAAATGAACCTAGATGGGAATATACAAATAAAAATGAAACGTTTGACCTTTATTTTCCTAAATCTTAACTTTTCTCTCGCCCTTTTGTTATCAGCAAAAGGGTAATAATTTTATAAAAATAGAGATAAAGTGATAAACATTAATACAATATTAATACCAAATCGACTATAAATATTAAATTTCAATAAAAATCAAACAAAAATCAAAAATACTTTGTTTGATGCCTATTCCTATTTAGAGCGATAACGGTGATGACGGCATATAAAACCATATAGTTGTATCTATTTGGGGTATATTTACATTAGGAATTTGAATATCTACTATCCATGCATAACCGTTAGGACTTTTGAATAAGATTAGTAGTATTCCCAATTTTTATATAAAAAAATGAATTTCAAGCATCTTGTAACCACGGATAATCGTGAGGACTTTTAATTGCGATAAGAATCAACATGTCTATTTAATAATCAATTTTGATATGTGTTCCATACATGCATAACCGTGAAGAATTTTAAATGAGCACGAAAGAACATAAATAAATATTCCAAATAATCCATTCATGCATAACCTTGAGGAGTTTTAGATGAGAGTGAATACTTTGGATGTTTTTATAAAAAATAATATAAAAAACGAATAATTTCCTGTTTAAAATACCATATTTTGACATACTATATTGGATTTTGAAGAGATATGGTCATTAGAAATATGATAGAAATAGAGATGGTCATAGAATTTTTACCCATCAAAAGTTATCATAAATCTTGTTTAACTTTTTAAAGAAATTTACCAAATATGCCGTCTCAAGTTATAATATATGATTAATATCAACACCTATCACTTTTTCAATCACTATTTATCTTTTCGATAATCAATAAGGAGTTATATTAGTTAATGTAGTCATTTAAAATCAAATCCAAAAATAATTATAAAATCAAATTTTCTGAAATGACTAATCTGAAACAAGATCAACAAAAAAATATTTTCTGGAAGGGTTTTATAAAAGAAACTGTCTGCTAATTGAAAATCATTTGAAATGAAAAATATGCATATACTTTCTCTGAAAATTTGATGCAACTAATGTTCGTCTCTATATAAAATACGTTCTAATAGTAATTTTTCTATTAATTCAATTACCAGTGTGATCTGCATCCGAGTTTACCTTTGACTCAAAGTTATCATTAGTTTGATGTGCCAGACCAGACCGTGAAGTTGCAACAAATACCTTAAAATCTTTTTACAGCTTTTAAATGAAATTCTTTTGGAATTGAATTGAAACCTTGCAAATAAGCAAACAGTGAACATAGTGTGAGAAATAGAAGCAATAAGATAAATAAATATATCCACGTGTATCATGAGAAATCATCAATCAATAAAACACCATCATTAGTCCAAATAAATTTATATGAACTAGTTCAAAGATGAAAAGATGATCGGTCAACATTTTTGCACAAATCAGAATCAAAATCAACATTTATTTCCTTATCACGTAACTAGCACTTTTATACTAGGCTAAGGAACTTTGATTTGTTGTCCGTCGTGTGCCTAGAACAGCCGCAATCCAGATAACACTATTGTTGTTCCTTACGCTGCCACCACACCTACATGAGAAAAGATTTTTGTGGCCATTTGTTTTTATAGGTTCATAGTTATTAGTGGCAAAATATTTTGAAAAATATGTTTGTGTAGACCCAAGATTATTTATATTTGTTCCTTTTGGCATCCAGATTTGTTTGACTTTACACGATTTATATTCATGCCTTTTGGAACCTATATTGGTATGGTTTTCACGTGTTTGGGCCTATACCAACAATTGTTTTGATTGTGTCCATTTTTTCTACAAATTGTGCACTCGGATTTGATTTGATTAATTTCGCTTCTAACAAGTTCAGATTGATTATATCCAAGTCCTTGTCTAACAATATTAACATTTTGTTTACCTAATAACATACTTAGCGATCTTTCTCCGTTGGCAATATTTTCTAAAGTTGTAGACAATTGTTGGACTTGTGTTTTGAGAGATTCATTTTCATTCAATAATTGAGTGCACTTTTTAATGGAATTTTCTTTTCTAGTATTTTCTCTTTCTTTCAAAATCAGAATTTCATTTTCAAGTGATTTGATTTTAATTTCTGATTTTTTTTTATTTCTTCTTCGAATGATGGACCTTGCCACACTTAGGGGCTTTTAGTTCGATAGTTTTTGAATAATTGGTCATGTTGTTTATTTAATTCTATCAAACTATCTCTTTGAGATTCAATTTTAGCGTATTTCACCCTAAGTCTTTCAAAACAACCATTTACTTCGTGAAAATATATAAATAATTTGGAATGAGTAAGTTATGATACCTCACTTGGCTCATCATCATCGCTATCAGTTATATCACCTTGAAGACACAAAACTGCTTTTTCACTCTCACTGCTAGTGCTTTTGTTATCTTCATAAGTTTCATCCCAAGTGTTTCATCCCAAGTGGCAGCAAAACTTCTCCTTTTCTGTTTCTTTCCTTGGCTGAGTCGATTCTGAGGACAATTTGGCTTGATATAAATAGGTTTATTACACTCATGACAAATGATCTCCTATACTTCTGAGTTGTCTAGTACTTTGACTATTATGCTTTTCAATTGTTTATTTAAAGTTGGATTTCCGTACTTATGGTTCCACATTTTGAATCTCTTTATTAGTAGCGCCATCTCAGTTGCTCCGTCATCATCATCATCATCACTTTCCGTTGTTCCTTTAAGAGCTATTGATTTATTTTGAGTATCACTCCTTCTCGTTCTTTCTTTAATTTCATTTCTAGCTCATAAGTGATGAGATTTTCGATGAGCTCTTCAACTTTGATTTGTTTTAAATTCTTTGACTCTTGAATGGTAGTATCTTTTTCTTCAAAATTTCATGGAAGGACTCTGAGGATTTTTCGGACTATTTCCAATTCTGTGTATGATTTTCCAAGAGCTTTTGATTTGTATACGAAATTGGAAAGTCGTCCATACATATCTTAGACATTTTAATCCTTAGCCATTGAAAAGTTCTCATATTCGCTACTAAGCATGGCAAGGCGAGATTCTTTGACTTGAGACGTTCTTTCGTGAGTCACTTCAAGTGTGTGCCATATTTCCTACGCAGTTAGACAATGTGAGACACAATTAATTTCAATTTGATCCAATGAACAAATAATAGAGTTCATAGCTTTAGCATTAACATTTTGTAGTTTATTTTCAAAATCCATCCATTGATCCATCGGTTTTTCAATTTTCTGATTATCTACCACTATAGTTGGTGTCCTATATCCTGTCTCAATAATATTCCAAGCATCAATGGTTTCCAAAAAAGTTTCATTCTATTTTTCCAGTAAACATATTCACCATTGAACATAGGTGGTCTAACAATGGACTCACTCTCAGCAAAAGTATTATTAAAAGAAGCCACTGAAAAAAAATCAAATTTTTAAACTATAATTTGCATTTAAAAAAATCAAAATTTTAAAGCAAAAAATTTGGCTTTTGTTCCTAACTCTGATGCCACTTGTAGGATCGATTTCACCATAGAGGAGGGTGAATATGGTGATACTAATAATAATAGAAATTAATGCGGAAATATAATTGCAGTACAGATAATAGTAGAATAATAAAAGCAGAAATAAAACAACACACAGATTTAACTAGCTTTGGAAAACCCTGCCTACGTGCCGCCCCCAAGGTTTCTACTAGAAATTAAGTAGTCAAACGCTTATGTCAGCTATGGATTTGAAATTGTACATTAAAGTTTGGTCTGGTTTCTTGTTTTGTTTAAGTTTTGTTCCTCTTGAATGCTTTGAATTGCTTCGAGTCAAATTGCCGCATGCTTATGTTACCATGTTCACCTGATCCAAGTTTGTACCGTTTCATGTTTGAGCTCTTCATATTACATGTTTTTGTTCATTGGTCTGCACTGGGTGATTTTATCTGCTTCATCGATATATATATGCATGTGTGTGTGTATGCATATATGTGTACATGTGTTTGTGTACTATCTTATATTTTCTGTCTCCTTTTCAATTGCGGTCTTGTGTAATTTGAAGTGATCTTAGGTTCATGTCTGATGTATGTGCAAGCTCCACTCGTTTTGTATTATTCACTACGTTGGTCTTTGTTTATTTGATGGTCTGACTTGTATTTCATTGCATTCATTCTGGAGTGGTTGTTCATGTCTCTGACATTTTCTTAGTCTGGTTCCATTAAATTCACCATTCATACTTGAGTTTGTATGAACTATTTTGAAACATTTAGATTGTATATATTTGCCACTGCATACTGCTACAACTTAATTTGCTTTGCACTCCGAATGCTGGTCATCTCCACTTGTGTACACACATTTATGTATGTATATATTTGTGTGTTCATGGAGTCTGGTTTCATATATACACTAAACTTATTCCACTTGTGTGACGGTCCGGATTTTCGCATTCGAAAATCGACATCCATACTTCACTCGAATTCGAATGTCGTAGATCCAACTGTAAAAATCCGGTTCGCCTGAGCTTATAACACATTAAGTACAACAACACAGCGGAAGGAAATGAATATATCATTAATACAACAATGAATACAATTATCCGATACAATATGAATTCCAGAAGTATCAGAGATAAATATACAATAGCGGAATAGGATAACAACAACAAGGATGGTCTAGACTTTGCGACCATCGACAGCGAAAAGATGACCATCAATAGAGTCTTTCAAGTGAGAAAGCGGGAATCCCACAAACCGAGCCTTCAATGCCAAAGCTCCAATTCTCCAAGCTCAAATCACCATCTTGCCGAACTTATAGAAAATGCGACCCAAAAATCGATTGCCAAACCAAAGACTTCAAAGGCTATTGAATCTACATCTACTAGCTGATTATCTAAAACCTAACTCTAGACTGCTTGTGTGGAAAAATATGTGCATCCATAATTTAGATTGGGAACAATAAACTCCAGTTCAGTCATGGGACTGGTGTGAGCAAACAAAAACAGTTTATCTTTATCAAAAGCAAAACGAAAGATTTTTAAAGAAATCTACAATGCTTTATGAAAAATGAAAGTACCATAAAGATCCCAGCCACAAACATAATGCAAGCTCACAATTGAAGGAGATTTCTCCTTATGATAGACAAACATGCTTACCACGCAAAATTCTTTTGATATTATTATTAGTGCATATTGCAGAAAACCTTTCGAAAGTATAATATAAATCTTAGCCAGCATAGGTACCTTTATATTATGCCTGTTATAGCTACCACCTAAGGTGGCAGGTTATACAACTGCAATCGTAAAAGTCTCGTATTGGAGGATTGGATTTCCAACAATGATCAAACGAAGGAACTTCCTTATCAAATGGAACGCCTCTAGAGAGATGCCCCGAGGAACCAAACTAGATCTTTACCAACACAAGGCCGGGTTACCTCTGTAACTAGGTAACACCTACAAGTAAGCCATCTCCGATCGTTACTGACCTTTATCCCAGGATTCACCAACAAATAGCAACAACCACACAATTAAATATCTGGGCTCCATACCATGATACCACTTTTTATCCAGAAGGAAATGGGTATACCCTAAGGGCGCGACCCCTAAAAACCTTACTGCAACATTCCTGTTTCGACCATTTCTAGGTTGTTAGGCTCGACGAAGTCTTGTCCACAAAGCTATGCTTTTCACAAAAGCCATGCTTCGATCAACAAATGATCAGCAGCACTTCCTATGCCACATTACCAAATTGGGAACGTATCACTAGTAACCATTAACTACATAATCTCTAAGCTCGTATGTCTCAGAGAAGGGTGTTAAGCTAAGAGAATAAATTCTCCGCTACCAAACAGAAATGTATTTGATAGAAACCAGCGTTACATCTCAAAGTGTAACGTCAGACACACATCCAAACAAGTCCATTCCGAGATCGAACCGAACCCGAAGGCACTTCAAAAAAGCCCTTGCAAATCCGGATATTCACTAATCACGTTCGGACTCCCCATCACAAAGGATGATATAAATCTCTATACCGAGGATCAACCGGTGTAGAGATATTCGACGAGTTATCCTTTCGCTTTCAAAAATATCTGGTCTTCAAATGCAATCCACAACGTCGTATCATTATTCGGAATGGGTTATATGACACAAACTCCTTTTCTGGCTAAACCGAATAATGAGCGCAATATTTCAAACATATGGATATTGGGATCTTAGTTAAGTCACAACTTAAACCCAAAACCTTTCTTCAAATGGTTTAAACGAATTACCATTTCCAGTCTTTAAACAAAAAGATTCACTTCACAAAGTTCACCAATCTTTCACAAATATTCATTCATAGCTTTCAAAACAATTTCAATTCCAAATCTTTTATACGGAAGATACACCTTTAAGATCCTCTTTAAATTGAAAACAAAGTTCACCAATCTTTAACAAAGATTCATTCATAGCCTTTTCAAAACAATTTCCGTTTCAAATTGGATTAACTCATCCAATCTTTAAATCAAAGATTCAATTCATAGCTTTAAAAACCATTTCCAAAGATTCATTCATAACTTGGAAAACCATTTTTACTTCAAACTTGATATCCTTTCAACACAAATTGGAAATCCTTTCTTTATATGAAAGCTATTATTATTTGAAAACAAATAGTTTCATTTCGAAAAAATCCGATTACATTTGCACAAGTTAAAGCCCTTCAAGTATAAAACTTGGGTTAAATTCAAATTGCCAAAACAATACTTTTAAAATGATTTAAAACCCATATAAACACATTTATAACTTGTATAACCTTTTTAAACCATAATTTCCAAACATAGAATTCAATTTTAAATCTTGAATTCAAATTCAAATCAAACTATTTTAATTTCAGAACTTTATCAAGTTATTCAAAATAACTTTTATCTTTAAAACTCCTTTTCAAAAGCTTTCCATATTTAATCCAATTCCTTTTCCAAAACTATTTTGGATTCAAAATTCAATCCTTAAAACCATTTCATAATAGTAGATTCAAATATCTATGAATTAATTAATTTCCTCGTGCAATCCATATTTGTGTGTTTATGGTGTAGTCTAGGGGTTTTACACAATAGTGCAACATCATCAATCATCACAGATTCAAGCACATCGATATCGATAAGTGGTATAATCCTATAACCTTATCTTCATTCACCGATTCACAGATATATAATATAAATTCATTGCAGATAAATAAATTACATTCATCACAGATAAATAAATTATATTTATCACAACTTAAATTAAACCAGAGCATCACACGTCATGGATATCAAACAATTCACAGCATTCCATACAATCCAAACATCCATAAGTAAGATCAATTAATTATATGATTAATTTAAATTAGATTAATCACTTATGAATAAATCACTAATCCTAGTTAATTAATATTAATTAATACAAACCATTTTAATTAATTAATATTTAATCATTTATTAATTAACCTTTAATTATTTAATTATCCTTTAATTAGTTATCCTTAATTAATTACATTAATTAATTACTTCTCAATTAATTATCATTCCTTAATCATCTTCATTAATTAATTAACCATTAATTAATTAATTATCCTTAATTAATCACATTAATTAATTAGCCCTTAATTAATTATTAAGCAATCATCCTTTAGTTAATTAACTCTTAATTAATTTCATAAATTAAGTAATTATTCTTTAACTACCCATATTAATTAATCCTTCTTTACTTAATTAAATAATTACCCTTAATCATCCTTTTATTACTTTTACTAAATAATTATCTTTAATAACTTAAAATTTTAATTAATCAAAGATAAACCCTTTGTCTTACTTAATCTACATTTAAATCTTATTAGATTGAAATGCTTGAAAACAATTATAAAAATCATTTGAGAACTTTGATTAATTAAGTTTAAAACAAAATCCTTAATCACTTCTTAGTTCAACCATTATGTTATTTTATTTTGAAACACTTATGAATTAATTACAAAAGTTCCTAATGTCTAATTATTCAATAACGAACCAAATTTCTTTTAATGACATTTAATCTTTGAAGTTTAACCTTTGAAAACTTGTTTGGAAATAATCCTTGGAATTCATTTATCATAAATTAACTTAAGACCCCAAAGGTTTAATAATAGTTAAAATCATTCCGAATATTTATTTTCATTATTTAAACTTATTTAAATAACTTAAGAATTAAAATAATTGGTATATAATAAAATACCTTAAACTTCATTAAGTTAGAATAAATTTATTTTAATCCTTAATCTAAATCCCAAACTAAATATTTATTATTTTTAAAAGGATGAATCAAGAAATTGTTTAAACTTAGTTTAAATTTGAAAACCTATTTATAACACTCACGTGAAACTCATGAACCCGAGAAAATTTTCGAAATTCCCGAGTACAAACCCGCGTTTTCTTCACATTCCCCTATCTTCGAGTCAATTCTTCGATTTCTCGAACTTGAACCCAAGTTCTCATCATCTTCCTCAAACTCGACTATTCCAAATGCACAGAAGTACACCGTGCACGTGTATGCGCCATCGCCTAAGCTCCGATCGATGCTGCAACTTCAGGCAAGTCGTCGTTGACCATAACAACTCCACCGATCACCTCGATCATCGAACTCAATAGTGAATCAAAATCAAGCAACTCAACTACCACCTGGAACGAAAAGAATATCCAAAAAAAAAACCACGCGTTTGCCACCATCGATGATCTAAAGTCTCGCAACCCTGGACATACACTCGTAAGCCTTCCACGTTGCCTCCCACCAAGTCCGATGCAACTCGATGCCATAGGGATGGCGCAACAGCCCCTGTTCCGAGGTCGACCAATTTAGGGCTTAAAATCTATTTCGACAACCGCCGCTGCCATGGTCATCAGTAAATTTGCTCACCATTTTTCTCGAGCAACCCATCCTTCCATCCACCTCCAGTACCAACTGCTTCATCTAACTCTTTGCCAATCTCCGACAATCGGTAAATAACCCCATTTCGATCATCTCGATAATTCTCAATGAATACAAACTTAAAAATTGGGAATTTCGTATTAAAATTCATCATTCACAATTTCGAATCATAGTATGGAATTAAATCAAGAATTTAAGACATTTGATTTTTTCCTGTTTTACAAAGATTTCACTGTCATTCCATAATTTCAAAATAGCTACCAACCTTTTTAACTTGAAACCATTTTTAAAATTCAAATCTTGTTAATTTGAACATGTTTTGTTTAAACCACCAAGCCTAAAAATAATTTTAAGAAAATATTTTGAATTTTGAACAGGTTTGGTAACCTGTATACAAAGAGCAGAGCCTATAAACTATATCTACAGATAGGTAATTGTTCACTCAGTAATTCAACAAAAATTCCACTAAAAACACATCAATATATTCATGCAGAGCATATTTTATCACATTCACAGATAGATGTCGATGAGCTTAACTTAAATGGTTTGAAGTTTACTCACCTAGATATGAAGGCAGAGAATAGAGAAGACTTTTATTTTTGAAAACTGGCTTGAAACTTGCAACTAGAATTTGATCCAATCTTGATTGTTGAATAACTGGGTTGAATTTGAATCTGTTATAAGTTTATTTGCTACTTGTTGCTTGACTTTATTGAGTTGAATTGAGTTTCTTTCAGGATTTTGAACTTGAACAGTTTTGATTTTGTTTTAATTGCTTTCAGTTTTCCTTTTCCCCGGATTTGATTTTGAATTTTCCAGGTTAAAGTTGTTTGTTTCGAATCTGATCCTGGAATTTGTTTTACTAGTTTTGAAAATTTAGAAAGAGGGTTTTTACTTTTGTTTGCTTCATATTTTAAATCTTTGGTTTTACTTTACAAGCTTTTGGTTTTATCTTGCAAATGAATGAAAGAAGAAATTTTGAAGAGTGAAAATAGCCTGGTTTCACATTTCCTTTCTTATGCATGTTTATATGATTTTCAAATTAAGAGAAATTTACATTTTGCCACTTGTCATTACAAATCATATTACGCTTACATTCGTTTCTTAACATGAACAATTGTTCATGTGTTTATTTTCTCTCTTACAAATGTCATTTGAAATAATTTTTATGTTTAAATACCTCACTTATTCAAATTTATGAATTTTGTTTTAAACCCTTTTCATTTTATTTATTTATACATTAATGTTTTTAGGAACATCCTATTTACATATTTATTATATTTTAATCACTTTAAATTTTCATGTTCATTATTTAAATATAAATTTATATTATATTTTCTATTTATAAATCCATTTTCTTCTATTTATATATTAATAACTTTAAGAAATTGATTTTCAAAACTTAATTACACTTTAATAAATAACACACATATGTATATGATAAGATTTAACTTTAAACAACTTTTACTATATTAATTTCACAATATGAATTTAATATATTATATTATATATTATAATTGGAAAAAAAATTCTTATCAACTTTAATATATAATTTTAAATCCAATTCATCTTCAATACATTTTGAATTTCCTAATCAAATTTTATTTACAATCCAATTTTACTTTCAAAGTTCATTATATATTCATAAATATATTTATTCAAAATTTTCAAATTAATCCACAATCAAATTTATAATTAATATATTATTCAAATATATTTTTCTAAATTTCCAACTAGAAATTCTAAATTAAATTAAAAATCCATTTGTATACATATATATAAATAAATAACACATATCTTTATTTATTTTGGAAAAACTCAATTTAATTCACAATTTTAACCCAAAATCTATATTAATTATCAATTCAAATTTGACTCAAAAGTCGGGATCGTTACAACTTGAGTCTGTATTATCTTATCCGTTTTAGTTTGAAGTCATGTTCATGCCTCTTTATTCAAGACTGTTTTGTAGATTTGTTGCTATTTGATTGTTGCACTTTTGTATTTTTGGCATAGCTTTGCATTTTCTTTGGGTTGCACTTGACTTTAGTTTGAATGGTTGTGTTGTTTTCATGTGTACACATTGATTTTTTTATCGAAGCTTGTTCCAGTCATTAAAACTTGACCATTCTGTTTTTGTTTTTGTATTACAACTGAGTTGAACCTAGCTTTGGCTCGGGTGTGACCTTATGCTCATATCGTGAATTTATTTGTATTGCACTTGAGTGAACCTAAATTTTGGTTGAGTTTGACCTTGTGCTCACATATCCCTGTAGTTTTATCAAGTGTATATCGGTGTGCACGACCTTTGTGGCACATACAGTGATACACTGTGCATGTCACAAATTGTTCGTGTAGATGAATTTAAAAATGATGGCAAACAACATAAAAAAGTGAGGCAAATAATATTTCAAAAAAAACTTTTTATTTTACACTGAAAATAGTTTTACGGCTTTAGTGCTTATTTTGCAGATGATTCAGATCCTGGATACAAATTGGAATATGGTTGAAGAACAAATAAGAGTGAACTAGTGATATGTAGTGAGATGCAAATGTATAGTGAAAAATTGTAATATAATTTGAAATTTTATTGTAATGGAAATTGTGTATATAGTGAGAGCTCAAATATACTATTCAAAATTTTAATAAAATATTTGTTCGAATTTAAATTTTGTATTATTTATTTTATTCAGCAAATATTTATTTGATTATGTAAAAATAAAATAGTATAATAACAAATACATTTAAATGTAGTGAGGCAGCATTGACTTTATCAAACTAGGACTGATGGTCTCACAACAGATCAGGTGAGGCTGGATACGCTTACGCTGAAGCGGGTAAATAAGAGGTCAAAAGATGGAGCAACAGATAGTGCGAGCCGACGGTAGCCGAGCTGTAGCGACCCGACTTTCCACTCCCAGAAAATCGCGTCACGAATGAAGAAAGAAAGGGATAGAAGAAGAAAAGAAAGAAGAGAAGAAAGAAACAGCATCAGAATCTAACACAGCGGAACGAATAAATTATATTAATCACATAATACTTTACATAGTATCATATACATCAGAGATACGCAGCATAAACAACTCATACTAGACAGTTATAAATACCTGTCTAGTTATACAACTCAATCACAATACAGAACACTCAGAGATCACACAGCGGAATACTCTATAGCTACACGCGGAAGCCTCCTGCTCCATTTGCTCCTTCACAAATCGTCAAAGCAAACCTGAATCCTAACCTGAATTCCCTTGGCTACTCGTAAAAATTTGAGTACCCAAGAGTTTATGAAAAACAAAAATAAACTCCGGGTCAGACATGGGTCTGGTGTGAGTAACAGGTTAAAGTTGCTTAACTTTTAAAAACCTTTGAAAAGAAAGGTATCACGTAAGACTTCCCACACATAAACATGGAAAAGTTTTTACCTTACGCTAACCAAAACATTTGATAGGAAATCCTGTGATATTATAATAGTGTCTAGGGTTTTCAAATAAATAAGAAATAGCCGAAATTGTTACATCTATTAAATTCCAGCTACTAGCCACAAAAGTGGGTAATACAATCAAAACCGTTGGCACTTATTGGATTTTGGATTCCATACAATGGCAGGGCTACTGGGGTACCGCCCGTCACAGTACGTGGCCTAGATCACCGTACCGAGGATTACTCCCTTCATCCCCTGCAACACAAAGCCGGACCCGTTCCTTACTGAACAGTTCCAAATAAGACAACCCCGACGGTTGTAGCTACTAAACCGTCCCACACAGCCGAAATAAAAGGGACCTCTAGACAGGGGTAAATCTTACTCTCCAGTGGGCGCTACCCACGAAGCTTTGCTGCACCTCCCCTGTTTTAGCCATTCCCGTTTGATGAGGTTTGAGGCTACGATTACCTTTATAGGACACATCACTTAGAATGCTCATCGTCCACCTGACGATGTTCTGAAAGCATTCAATCCATACAAGTCCGTTCCGGGTTCGAACGAAACCGAAGGCATTATCTCGTTACACTCATTTTGGAATCACCCTCAGAGTTAACGACAATAACCCTTGCACTCTGATTCACCATCTCGAATCTATAAGGACTAATTCCGTCAACTCATTACGGAATCACCCACAGAGTTATAATGACTCATAGTCCTTACACCTCGAGTCTTCACAAAGCTCCACTTAGATTCACGACCTAACGTTATTTGGAAACGATGTGGTTTTCAGATATCCAAATATGGAAACCCGATCCCGGTCTCATCGAAATCCAAAGCGTGTCTTTAAAGGTCCAAGTTGTTTTAAAGTTTAAAACAATTCAATTACAGTATCCATATACACACAGATAGATAACTTAAATCATAACTGATAATCAACATTATCATATAACAGGTAATTCACATCATCAATATCAAATAGATATCTCATATATCATCACAATAGATAACCTATGTTATCATCACAATGCAACCATACATTCCATACCACACAAACATACTTATCTCATTACTGAGATCACTAAGCATCCAAGACAATCATCAACATCCATTCATACGTAAGCAAAGATTTACTCATACCATATAATTAATTTAAAATGAATTAAATTAACTATCTCTAACTCAAATTAATTTAAAATGGATTAAATTAATTCCTTCATCTTTAATTAATTTAAAATAAATTAAATTAATTATTTTACCAAATTTTCTTGCTTACTTAATCATTTAATTGATTAAAATCAATTAATCAATCATAAATTACTTTAATTAATCACTCTTGATTAATTATACTTAATTACATCCATGTAATTATTCTTAGTTAATTTCACAAATTAATTATCCTCACTAAACAGTAATTAACCCTTAATTACTTCAATTAAATTAATTAATCATAATTAATTATCTTAATCCTTAATTAATTACATTAATTAATTACCTATTATTGATTAATTAATCTAATTAATCATTCTTAATTACATCATTAATTAAAATAATTAATGATCTTAATTATTCCTTAAATTAATTACTCAAAGTAATTAACAACTTAATTACTATATTAACCCAAATTAATTATCCTTAAATTAACTTCTTAGATTAATTACTAAATAATTAATCCAAATTATCTCATACTTAAACATTTCCACTTAATTACAATCATGTAATTACTAATTAATTACTTAACTAAGTAATTACCCAAATCACCAATTACATAAAGTAATTATCCTTAAACCAAGTGTTTAAAACTAATTAAACTTAATTAATTAAATTAAACAATCTCAATCAATTAAATTAATTACATTAAGTAATTAATTTCTTAATTACTTTATCAAGTAATTACTCAAACCATTTATATTTGATTATTATTAAATTAATTAATCCAATTAATTATAAAAATTAACTACATTAATTAATTGTTAAATAATCATGGTTAATGACCTTCATTAACCATCCTCTAATTATTTTAAAAAGTAATTAACTTAAATTAATTACCAATTAAATTATTTTTAATCATTATTAATTAAAGTTAATTATTAAATTAATTAACCTTAAATTAAAACTTAATTACATAATTAATATTCATTTATCATTAATTAATAACTTAATTAATGATCTTAATTTCAAATTGATTAATCATTAATCAATTATTAACTCCAAATTTAATTAATTAATTTAAATAATTAACAAACCTTAATTACCTTGTTAATTAATTCTAAAACATAATTCTAATTTTAAATTTCAAATAAACATAACTTAATTATGTTTTAAAAACAATTTAATTCAAAACAAAGTACTTTTTGAACTTATCCTTAAATTTCAATTTTAAATTCAAATTTAAAATAAAATAATTTCAAACTTAATAAATTTAAAACTTATTTAAATTTCAGGACAATTCAAAGGTTTGTCTTAAAAAATCAAATCATATAAACTTGAAGTTAAGTTCATTTCAAAATTTTAGAAGTTTAAATTCAATTTTAGTTTAAAGCTTTCAACTTTGAATCTTCTTTAAAATTTGAACTGAGCTTCATTTTAAAAACTCAGATTTCCAGATTTTAAAATCTATTTTTAAATCTAGCTTCATATTTTAAAACTTCATTATTTAAAATTTCAACCATTTACCAAATTGAAATAGTTAACTAAGTTAAGAATTTAAACTCTATTTCAAAACCTAGATTTAAATTTGAATCTAAAATTTCAAACTTACATTTGAATTTATACTAAATCTTACTTTAACTAAATCTGCAGAATTCCAAATGTTTAAAACCCAGTTTTTAAACTTCAAAAAAAATCCAGATTTTTAAAGAAAACATAAAAACAGTTTTCAACTTAAAAACCTGAAATTTAAATACCAATTTGAAATTCAAACTTGAATTAAATTTAAACCTAAACCTTATTCAAACCTATAACTACAGATTTTAAATTTTCAAAACCCTGATTTTTAAAAATTTAAAACCCAGATTTTAAAACAAAACACAGTTTTGCTGTTTAATCTGTAAACTATAGGTTACCCGAGAAACAAAACTTTTACTTCGAGTCCTACATGCCATTGCTTCGGGTTTCTGCCATACTTACTTCGAGTTATCAATCAACTTGCTTCGGGTCATTATTCCATTCACTTCGAATAACCACAGACTCTTCTCCCTGCAACACCCTAAAACCAAACATCACCAGAGTTTCCATCACCATCTCTGATCATCACGATCAAACTTCAACCAATAACTCACCTACACCCTACCTCAATCACCAGATCAACATTTAAACAAGAATTCATCACCATGCTCAAAAACCCATACCTGGAAAATTATATTTCAGGTTTCAATTCAAACCTGTCAACGGCGTTAGTTCTCCAATGCCACCACCTGACACCCAACCCCTCCGGCCACAAACTCCATTACACATCCACTACCCATACCCCAAAACCCAGAACACTCGGTCCATCCTAGCCTTCCCACTGATCCATGCTCACACCCCATTACTAAACTAGGTTTAACTGAAGAAACTAAAAACTACACTAAATCAAATCAGTTTAATCACTTCTCTGATTTTTATTTTTTTTCCAGAATCTATGATCCATTCTTAATGATACAGAAGAGTTCTAACATTCCTCAAGTTACAGATTGCAAGTATAGGCACAGATTTATATTTTTATTCAAGAACAAACTGTTTCTATTTATACTCACTTAAGTTTAGCTAACCTCAGACAGACAACATTTTATCATATAAATATTATGGTTCTAATCTAAAGTAAGCTAACAAATTAAATTTCTTAAAGACAGATAGTAACAAAGGTTTTAACAGATTTTGGTGGATTCATTTAAATGGGAAGATGAACTCAAAGGCAGAGCATATCAACATGCATTCACAAACATATAACCAAACCTTTATGAACACAACATAATTTTTCTTTATCTCAATCATTATATCAAGCAATCTAATATATTTTGAGGTTTCAATGTTCTCACTTTTGAAAAGAAAATACAAAGCTCAGTTGAATATGCAGAAAACTCAAAATGCAGGCATTCCATCTCATACACAAACACAGGCACATCCATCATACTCAACAAGCAATAGATTTAAGCAACTATATTTTAATTTAGTTTTTAAAATAAATTGTTACTCACCACTTGATGAATGCAGACCCCCCTGTTGACCACTTGAATTTGCAGAACACAAACATATGCAGGCTTTATGAAAAAATGCAGGTGCTCCTCTCTGTTGCTCATGCTTTCCAAGACCAAGATGTTTGCATGCAAATGTTCATCTATGCAGAAACAAGCATATGCAGGCACTTCTTGAATTTGAATATGAAATGCAGTAGCTAAATTCCCCAAACACAAGCATGCAGGTGCAGATGCTCATTCCACCCAGGATCAAGCAGAAAGGCAAAGATCTTCATTTTGATTTTGGAATGAAGTGGAGTATGCAGATTTAGGATTTGAGGGTGATTGGATTTGAATGTGCAGGTTTAGTTGTTTAGAGGAATGCAGATTTGATTGTGCAGGCCTTGGATTTTGAATAGGGTTTAGGTGAATTTGTATATGCAGATTTGTAGATTTTTGAGTAATATGCATATGAATTTTTATGAAGAGGAACATGCAAAATTGCTTCTTTGATGAGGGGAGCATGCAGATTTTTGGAGTGCAGATTTTTGGGTTAATAGATGCAGATTTGAATTTGTGGTGTGTAATGAAGGATTTGAACATGTAGATTGATGTTTTGATTATACTCCAAACTGTGGTTGTGAAGAAACAAAATGCAGATTTTTATGAACAGATCTTCAAAAATGAATTTTGAAGATGGGTTTGATCTTTGTTTGATTTTGGAGATGAAAATGCATTATGTATGAACATGCAAACTAATTGTATTTTCAAATTTTAAGAAAATAAAAGAAAAGAAAAAAATTATAAACAAAATCTTACACTTGTCTAATGGTTATGCTAATTTCTAAACACATGTCAATTTGAATGCATATGAATTTACACTTGTTTAATTAAGATAATTGAAATTTAATGTATATGTATTTAACACATGTTATCTTTTAAAGATAATTAGTGTTTGATTTTCAACTAAAGTGTGTATTAGCTTAAATGGAATTTGTTAATTTATATTTAACATATGTATAAATTTTACAAATGGAAATAAAACAAATCTTGTTAATAAATGAACTTATTCATATCAAAAATTATGACAATCAAACAATATAAAAGTTTATACTTTTAAATTTAAATTCAACTAAATTCAAAATCAAATATTTTTCAAATCAAGTTATAAATAAAAATTCAATTTGAAATGAACATTACAAATTCTTATTCAAAATTAATTTATAAAAACAATACCATATAAATATTTATTATTATTTTTTCAACTCTTTTATTATTAAATTAAAAATCATTTTATTAAGTAATTATACTTTTATTAAATAATCCATTTTATTGAATTTATTCTAAATTGAAAACAATACCAATTTATTTAAAATATAAACCAAATATTTATATTGAAAATAGAAATCAATTTATTATTTTAAAAAGATAAAATAACCAATTTAAATAATTATTGAAGAAGATTATTAAATTTATCTGAATAATTATTAACAGATTATCAATATCAATTTAATTTTAACTACAGATTATTAAATTGATATTGTCAAAAATTCCGGGATGTTACAATCCTTCCCCCTTAAAAGAATTTCGTCCTCGAAATTTAAAACAAAGGTAATTTAATAATCTTATTATATTTTAATTTTAAACACAAGCATATATCAAACATATGCTAACAATCAACCAAACCAATCAAACAAATCTAATTATCCAGACAAAATCTGGATAAAATCTCATCGAGTTTCCCCAGTGTGTGTATATATCCACTGGGACACTCGCTCTAGAAAATCCAAACAAACAATACTATGAAGCTACAAAGCTCCTATAGAACTATATCTATAACACTAGACAAAATATCAGACTACAAACGAGTCTGACTCACTAACCAAAACTCCCAAACTGCTGGTTCTACAACCAGAGATAGATCATACACGTATTCCCACAGAGATACGTGAAACCCATCGATCCCAGTTATCCAAACTGGCAATCCAATCCTGAAGATCAATCACTTATCTTCAAGATCACAGAAAAGATCCAAAATCACTTCAGAGCTAACTTCTCAGACTCACCCAAACTTATAGCTCACTTTTGATCGGAGAAAACTTATCCAAAATTAAATCTCCGACTTCAGAGTTCAAATCCCTCCGACTCTTATCCACAAAACTCTTCAGACGATCCTGGGCTACCTACAGCCTTCCTGATCAGCTCAACCTTCGCTGATGCTTCTAGAAACAAACCAGACCAATCAACTCAACAAAATGTTCTCCTCAAGATCAACCAAACCAAGAACTCAAACTCAACTCCTCAACATCAGAAGACAACAACTTCTTCTGTTCAGAAAAAGAAAAGCAGATACACTTCCAAACTGCTTCCGCTGCTCAACTCTGATCCGAAGAAGAGAATGCTGAAGAAGAACACAAGCACAAACTGGACAACACACCCCAGAGATTTGGTTCAACAAATCCATAAGAATCATTCAGGAGTTCCTCCAAAACTCTGAGCTGCTACACCTACTCAAACTCCTTGAAACCATTCTTCTATAAAGCTGAACAATCCGAACCACTCCTGGAATTCCAATTGATAAGGAAACTCAATGGACAAAACTCTGACTTCCTAAAGACATCCAGAAAAACTCAGATAACCTAAGAGAACTCACAAACAATCGCAAGTCACTTTTGCGAACACCCAAACCAAATCCAAAGAAAACTGTTCTCCCTTAACCAAACAGAACAGCTCAATCTCAACTAGCTAACCCATCGAAGAAACGGGTCCATATAACTGCTTCTGAACTCCACTTCAGAAAAACTGCTAAACCAAAAGATCTCTTGCCAACACCGAGAACATTCCAAACTACACTGCTGCCACAGATGCCAAAGAATCCCAAAACAAAGCTCACCGAGAAACTCGGACTTCAAAGCAAACAGAAACTCAAGCTGTCCCCAGCCACAACACTGAAGCAGACCCACTTCCTTAACTTGTTCCAACGAAAACATCTTCGGGAACATCCATAGTCACTGCATCTCATCACGCAGCTACTACTCCTGAGGTATTCAAAATACCATCACTTACTTCTGCCAAGCCAACAGATCCAAACACTACTCATCTAACTTCAAAAATGAACTCCGAACCTTAACAGGTTTCCTTCAGAGATTAATGAAGTTCTTCATCACTACAGAACTTACTCGAGACGATATTAGGTCTACAGTCTCAAAAAAATACACTTCCAACCTCAAACATTTAAACTCCAACCAATGGTAGTCGTGTTACACACACTACTACCCCATCTACCTTTATAACTCAAATTGGAAAACCTGAACAGGTAACCCAACAGATAGGTAGAAATAATTATATAAATATATATATAATAAAACTACAAATACGCTCTCTCAAGAAAGATACCACTACAGAGCCTAGGTATTCGCTCAACCTAACGCTCCCTAAAGAAAGATACACTTCAGGGCCTAGGTATTCGCTCAACCTAAAGCTCTGATACCAAATGTAGCGACCCGACTTTCCACTCCCAGAAAATCGCGTCATGAATGAAGAAAGAAAGGGATAGAAGAAGAAAAGAAAGAAGAGAAGAAAGAAACAGCATCAGAATCTAACACAGCGGAACGAATAAATTATATTAATCACATAATACTTTACATAGTATCATATACATCAGAGATACACAGCATAAACAACTCATACTAGACAGTTATAAATACCTGTCTAGTTATACAACTCAATCACAATACAGAACACTCAGAGATCACACAGCGGAATACTCTATAGCTACACGCGGAAGCCTCCTGCTCCATTTGCTCCTTCACAAATCGTCAAAGCAAACCTGAATCCTAACCTGAATTCCCTTGGCTACTCGTAAAAATTTGAGTACCCAAGAGTTTATGAAAAACAAAAATAAACTCCGGGTCAGACATGGGTCTGGTGTGAGTAACAGGTTAAAGTTGCTTAACTTTTAAAAACCTTTGAAAAGAAAGGTATCACGTAAGACTTCCCACACATAAACATGGAAAAGTTTTTACCTTACGCTAACCAAAACATTTGATAGGAAATCCTGTGATATTATAATAGTGTCTAGGGTTTTCAAATAAATAAGAAATAGCCGAAATTGTTACATCTATTAAATTCCAGCTACTAGCCACAAAAGTGGGTAATACAATCAAAACCGTTGGCACTTATTGGATTTTGGATTCCATACAATGGCAGGGCTACTGGGGTACCGCCCGTCACAATACGTGGCCTAGATCACCGTACCGAGGATTACTCCCTTCATCCCCTGCAACACAAAGCCGGACCCGTTCCTTACTGAACAGTTCCAAATAAGACAACCCCGACGGTTGTAGCTACTAAACCGTCCCACACAGCCGAAATAAAAGGGACCTCTAGACAGGGGTAAATCTTACTCTCCAGTGGGCGCTACCCACGAAGCTTTGCTGCACCTCCCCTGTTTTAGCCATTCCCGTTTGATGAGGTTTGAGGCTACGATTACCTTTATAGGACACATCACTTAGAATGCTCATCGTCCACCTGACGATGTTCTGAAAGCATTCAATCCATACAAGTCCGTTCCGGGTTCGAACGAAACCGAAGGCATTATCTCGTTACACTCATTTTGGAATCACCCTCAGAGTTAACGACAATAACCCTTGCACTCTGATTCACCATCTCGAATCTATAAGGACTAATTCCGTCAACTCATTACGGAATCACCCACAGAGTTATAATGACTCATAGTCCTTACACCTCGAGTCTTCACAAAGCTCCACTTAGATTCACGACCTAACGTTATTTGGAAACGATGTGGTTTTCAGATATCCAAATATGGAAACCCGATCCCGGTCTCATCGAAATCCAAAGCGTGTCTTTAAAGGTCCAAGTTGTTTTAAAGTTTAAAACAATTCAATTACAGTATCCATATACACACAGATAGATAACTTAAATCATAACTGATAATCAACATTATCATATAACAGGTAATTCACATCATCAATATCAAATAGATATCTCATATATCATCACAATAGATAACCTATGTTATCATCACAATGCAACCATACATTCCATACCACACAAACATACTTATCTCATTACTGAGATCACTAAGCATCCAAGACAATCATCAACATCCATTCATACGTAAGCAAAGATTTACTCATACCATATAATTAATTTAAAATGAATTAAATTAACTATCTCTAACTCAAATTAATTTAAAATGGATTAAATTAATTCCTTCATCTTTAATTAATTTAAAATAAATTAAATTAATTATTTTACCAAATTTTCTTGCTTACTTAATCATTTAATTGATTAAAATCAATTAATCAATCATAAATTACTTTAATTAATCACTCTTGATTAATTATACTTAATTACATCCATGTAATTATTCTTAGTTAATTTCACAAATTAATTATCCTCACTAAACAGTAATTAACCCTTAATTACTTCAATTAAATTAATTAATCATAATTAATTATCTTAATCCTTAATTAATTACATTAATTAATTACCTATTATTGATTAATTAATCTAATTAATCATTCTTAATTACATCATTAATTAAAATAATTAATGATCTTAATTATTCCTTAAATTAATTACTCAAAGTAATTAACAACTTAATTACTATATTAACCCAAATTAATTATCCTTAAATTAACTTCTTAGATTAATTACTAAATAATTAATCCAAATTATCTCATACTTAAACATTTCCACTTAATTACAATCATGTAATTACTAATTAATTACTTAACTAAGTAATTACCCAAATCACCAATTACATAAAGTAATTATCCTTAAACCAAGTGTTTAAAACTAATTAAACTTAATTAATTAAATTAAACAATCTCAATCAATTAAATTAATTACATTAAGTAATTAATTTCTTAATTACTTTATCAAGTAATTACTCAAACCATTTATATTTGATTATTATTAAATTAATTAATCCAATTAATTATAAAAATTAACTACATTAATTAATTGTTAAATAATCATGGTTAATGACCTTCATTAACCATCCTCTAATTATTTTAAAAAGTAATTAACTTAAATTAATTACCAATTAAATTATTTTTAATCATTATTAATTAAAGTTAATTATTAAATTAATTAACCTTAAATTAAAACTTAATTACATAATTAATATTCATTTATCATTAATTAATAACTTAATTAATGATCTTAATTTCAAATTGATTAATCATTAATCAATTATTAACTCCAAATTTAATTAATTAATTTAAATAATTAACAAACCTTAATTACCTTGTTAATTAATTCTAAAACATAATTCTAATTTTAAATTTCAAATAAACATAACTTAATTATGTTTTAAAAACAATTTAATTCAAAACAAAGTACTTTTTGAACTTATCCTTAAATTTCAATTTTAAATTCAAATTTAAAATAAAATAATTTCAAACTTAATAAATTTAAAACTTATTTAAATTTCAGGACAATTCAAAGGTTTGTCTTAAAAAATCAAATCATATAAACTTGAAGTTAAGTTCATTTCAAAATTTTAGAAGTTTAAATTCAATTTTAGTTTAAAGCTTTCAACTTTGAATCTTCTTTAAAATTTGAACTGAGCTTCATTTTAAAAACTCAGATTTCCAGATTTTAAAATCTATTTTTAAATCTAGCTTCATATTTTAAAACTTCATTATTTAAAATTTCAACCATTTACCAAATTGAAATAGTTAACTAAGTTAAGAATTTAAACTCTATTTCAAAACCTAGATTTAAATTTGAATCTAAAATTTCAAACTTACATTTGAATTTATACTAAATCTTACTTTAACTAAATCTGCAGAATTCCAAATGTTTAAAACCCAGTTTTTAAACTTCAAAAAAAATCCAGATTTTTAAAGAAAACATAAAAACAGTTTTCAACTTAAAAACCTGAAATTTAAATACCAATTTGAAATTCAAACTTGAATTAAATTTAAACCTAAACCTTATTCAAACCTATAACTACAGATTTTAAATTTTCAAAACCCTGATTTTTAAAAATTTAAAACCCAGATTTTAAAACAAAACACAGTTTTGCTGTTTAATCTGTAAACTACAGGTTACCCGAGAAACAAAACTTTTACTTCGAGTCCTACATGCCATTGCTTCGGGTTTCTGCCATACTTACTTCGAGTTATCAATCAACTTGCTTCGGGTCATTATTCCATTCACTTCGAATAACCACAGACTCTTCTCCCTGCAACACCCTAAAACCAAACATCACCAGAGTTTCCATCACCATCTCTGATCATCACGATCAAACTTCAACCAATAACTCACCTACACCCTACCTCAATCACCAGATCAACATTTAAACAAGAATTCATCACCATGCTCAAAAACCCATACCTGGAAAATTATATTTCAGGTTTCAATTCAAACCTGTCAACGGCGTTAGTTCTCCAATGCCACCACCTGACACCCAACCCCTCCGGCCACAAACTCCATTACACATCCACTACCCATACCCCAAAACCCAGAACACTCGGTCCATCCTAGCCTTCCCACTGATCCATGCTCACACCCCATTACTAAACTAGGTTTAACTGAAGAAACTAAAAACTACACTAAATCAAATCAGTTTAATCACTTCTCTGATTTTTATTTTTTTTCCAGAATCTATGATCCATTCTTAATGATACAGAAGAGTTCTAACATTCCTCAAGTTACAGATTGCAAGTATAGGCACAGATTTATATTTTTATTCAAGAACAAACTGTTTCTATTTATACTCACTTAAGTTTAGCTAACCTCAGACAGACAACATTTTATCATATAAATATTATGGTTCTAATCTAAAGTAAGCTAACAAATTAAATTTCTTAAAGACAGATAGTAACAAAGGTTTTAACAGATTTTGGTGGATTCATTTAAATGGGAAGATGAACTCAAAGGCAGAGCATATCAACATGCATTCACAAACATATAACCAAACCTTTATGAACACAACATAATTTTTCTTTATCTCAATCATTATATCAAGCAATCTAATATATTTTGAGGTTTCAATGTTCTCACTTTTGAAAAGAAAATACAAAGCTCAGTTGAATATGCAGAAAACTCAAAATGCAGGCATTCCATCTCATACACAAACACAGGCACATCCATCATACTCAACAAGCAATAGATTTAAGCAACTATATTTTAATTTAGTTTTTAAAATAAATTGTTACTCACCACTTGATGAATGCAGACCCCCCTGTTGACCACTTGAATTTGCAGAACACAAACATATGCAGGCTTTATGAAAAAATGCAGGTGCTCCTCTCTGTTGCTCATGCTTTCCAAGACCAAGATGTTTGCATGCAAATGTTCATCTATGCAGAAACAAGCATATGCAGGCACTTCTTGAATTTGAATATGAAATGCAGTAGCTAAATTCCCCAAACACAAGCATGCAGGTGCAGATGCTCATTCCACCCAGGATCAAGCAGAAAGGCAAAGATCTTCATTTTGATTTTGGAATGAAGTGGAGTATGCAGATTTAGGATTTGAGGGTGATTGGATTTGAATGTGCAGGTTTAGTTGTTTAGAGGAATGCAGATTTGATTGTGCAGGCCTTGGATTTTGAATAGGGTTTAGGTGAATTTGTATATGCAGATTTGTAGATTTTTGAGTAATATGCATATGAATTTTTATGAAGAGGAACATGCAAAATTGCTTCTTTGATGAGGGGAGCATGCAGATTTTTGGAGTGCAGATTTTTGGGTTAATAGATGCAGATTTGAATTTGTGGTGTGTAATGAAGGATTTGAACATGTAGATTGATGTTTTGATTATACTCCAAACTGTGGTTGTGAAGAAACAAAATGCAGATTTTTATGAACAGATCTTCAAAAATGAATTTTGAAGATGGGTTTGATCTTTGTTTGATTTTGGAGATGAAAATGCATTATGTATGAACATGCAAACTAATTGTATTTTCAGATTTTAAGAAAATAAAAGAAAAGAAAAAATTATAAACAAAATCTTACACTTGTCTAATGGTTATGCTAATTTCTAAACACATGTCAATTTGAATGCATATGAATTTACACTTGTTTAATTAAGATAATTGAAATTTAATGTATATGTATTTAACACAAGTTATCTTTTAAAGATAATTAGTGTTTGATTTTCAACTAAAGTGTGTATTAGCTTAAATGGAATTTGTTAATTTATATTTAACATATGTATAAATTTTACAAATGGAAATAAAACAAATCTTGTTAATAAATGAACTTATTCATATCAAAAATTATGACAATCAAACAATATAAAAGTTTATACTTTTAAATTTAAATTCAACTAAATTCAAAATCAAATATTTTTCAAATCAAGTTATAAATAAAAATTCAATTTGAAATGAACATTACAAATTCTTATTCAAAATTAATTTATAAAAACAATACCATATAAATATTTATTATTATTTTTTCAACTCTTTTATTATTAAATTAAAAATCATTTTATTAAGTAATTATACTTTTATTAAATAATCCATTTTATTGAATTTATTCTAAATTGAAAACAATACCAATTTATTTAAAATATAAACCAAATATTTATATTGAAAATAGAAATCAATTTATTATTTTAAAAAGATAAAATAACCAATTTAAATAATTATTGAAGAAGATTATTAAATTTATCTGAATAATTATTAACAGATTATCAATATCAATTTAATTTTAACTACAGATTATTAAATTGATATTGTCAAAAATTCCGGGATGTTACACGAGCGTACAGCCTCGGAGCAGGGATATAAGTCACTATTGAGTTCCAAAGCGCTAAACATGTGTCTTTTTGCTATGGGACGCACATGATGGGACTAGCTCATTGTGGAACAACCGAAATAGAAGGCCAATCAAAAGGGTAGAATTAGAATTTCAGCCTAATTAAAATAGGATTTGGATTTCAACCTAATCAAAGCAGTTATGGAAAATTGCAAATGATCCAATCAAAACTATCTAAGAAAAGCAAAGAGTTAAACAGTATTTTATTCTAGCTTTGTCATTCTCTTTATTTCCTTTCATACTAGAACTATTGCTAAGTCTATTATCTTTACCTTTCTTAAAAAAACTAGTAGTTAATTTCACTCCCATATTTTTAGTCTGACCCACTCCTCTATTTCCATTTTTCCCCCTCTTAGGCCAACAGAGGCAGGGACAGTAGATTTCAGCTTTCTTGGAGAGATATTCTTGGAGATATTTCCGGTGTTCTTCATGTATACTTCTTCTTTTCAGTCTTCAATTCATTTGGATTTTGATGTACTAGTACTTTTTGAGAGGGATGATTATTTTATGTACTCTGATGATGTGACTGAGATGGTATTTTTCATAAGACACGTGTATTCGTTTTTTAAGACATGTTATGTATTTAGTTTTATGACTTATATTATGGAGTAATTAAGTTTAATTTTAATGTTTTTCGCTGTTTTATTTATCTATCTTGCGAATCTTAGTCTCTGTAAAGTTTTGGTTATACCTATAACGCACCATATTCTTTAGTGTGCCCTTTTTAGGTATAGTAAGGGGTATGGGGTGTTTCACAAAAACACGAAGTATAAACTTGGAGAATGTAAATAAAGAGGTGAAACACATTGGCTGTAAGAGGATCATTATGAAAAAGGTCGATGTGGATGGAAAGGTGGAGAACTTCAAAGTAAGGTTGGTCAGGAAAGATTTCTATCAAATTCAAGGTGTTGATTATGATGAAATATTTTTTCAGTTGCTATGCTTAATTCTTTTGGATATTATTTTTTCTCGCTGCTTTTTATAACTATGACATATGGCAGATGGATGTTAAAATAACGTTCCAAATGGTGATTTGGAAGTGACAGACTATATGTCAAAACTAAAGGGTTTCGAAGTCAATGAGAGCAGCGATAAAGCATGTAGATTCTTAAGATCAATTTATGGTCTTAAGCAAGCATCAGGTAATTAGAGCAAATGTTTTGATAAGGTAGTCAAATAGTTTGGTTTCTGTTAAAATCATAGAGGAAGCATGTGTATATAAAGAGGTGAAAAATGGTGCTGCATTATTTTAAGTACTATAAGTCAATGACTTACTACTAACTACTATTGATGTACATATGTTACAATCAATCAAAATTTGGTTGTCCGGTAATTTCTCGATAAGGATCTAGGTAAGGCGCCCTGTATACTAGGTAAAGATTTATAGAATGGATCTAAGAGGATATTAGGATTATTCCATTCTATGTATATAGGAACCATACTAAGGTGATTTATGCAAAATTTCAAACGTAGAAATACTCCAGTGCATCATGGAATTATCCTTTATATGAAGGACTCCCCATCTATAAATGAGGAAGGCCAATACATGAGTTGGATTCCTTATGTTTTGGAAATAGGATTGATCATGTACGCTATGCTATATACAAAGTCATGTTACTTTTGCATTAGATGCGGTTAGTCGATATTGATCAAATTCAGGAGAAAATCATTGGATGACAGTTAATGTAATACCTTAAGTATTTAAGAAATATTAAGGATTTTCTTTTGATATATGTAATCAACAAACTCCTTATAAAACGTGATTTAGACTCAAGCCTTCAAAGCGATAATGATGACAGTTTGATAGTTTCACGTTTTTATTTACCTCTGGTGAAGGGGCTGTCAGTTGGAAAAGTTCCATAAAAGAAGTTATGGTTGATTCGACCACAGGTACTGACTACATCACCTTGAAGGATGCTACAAAAGAAGCAGTATGTATGCATAAATTCTTCAGGGAGCTAATTGTGATCCAAGTCATTTAAGGTTTGATGCTCATATAATATGACAATAATGTCGCGGTATAGATTGCCAAGGAACCTCGAGCTTTGGCGAAGTCGAAACACATCCTTTATAAGTTTCACATGATAAAGCAGTTTATCGATGACAAGAGATAATTATCAAGAGATTAACTACCAAGATAACATAGCAGAGTCATTTAGTATATCTTAATCTAATTGAGGAAGATTGATCGAGGCATATCAATGAGGCTCCATAATTAGCCCCAAATATAGGTGAGAGATTGATTGAGTTAAGGTTATGCCCTAGGGGAAACTATGCAATTTGTTATATAAATTTTAATCTGTAAACAATCTTGTTCAAAATGAAGTATGTTTTGGTATTATTTTCTATTATACATGGTTTTATATAGTGATATATACAACGAATTAATTACATTAAACGTATACAACTAAAAAAAAATAGAAGAAGTGTTTTATCAATTGCAGTTATGATGTGTTCATAATCATAAGCATTGAATCGACATATATAAAAACTAACTCCTTAGATATTCCTGGTCTAGATGTATCGAAAAATAGATATCGATACATCTGTTGAGATGAGTGTACATAATGCTCTGCATATGATGGAGGATGATTTACTCATGAAAGGTGGAAGAACAAAGGTTATGTACCTATGGTTGTTTTCAACAATCATTGAATGACTCGGTGAGTATCTTCTAGTGGTTAATATAACTAAGTCGAAATTAAAGATCTTATTGTAACAATGTACAATGGTCTTCTGACTTGTGAGTACACTTGATCTTAAGTAGGCAAACTATACTTTGGTAATGGTTAAGCACATGGCATGGCGACCATGCTACGACAATAGTTGGGTGCACAACAAACTACTTGAAGTGAAATACTATTGAAAAGAGGATTCATCTCCTTCATCGTAGAAAGTCAGTATCATCGTAATTGGCAGTCAATTTAAATTCAGATTTTCTCTATCTAGAGTAAATCTTTTAATCGGTAAATGATATCAGATTAAAACAATGACTTTAAAGTGATCTACGTAATTAAATACGAATATTAGTATTGTTTTTGACCTTGTATCCAACTCAAGATATTTAAGTGATGTAATGATGATGAAAAGAATATATGTACAAAATGTAGGAAATGCGGATTACGGGTCTTAAGGCTGGATTAACACTAAAGGAGGGGGTTAAAAAGTGTTCAAGGGATTTTATGGAACTTTTGAAATCATTTCAAATTAAACACAAATAGATGCAATTCATAAACACAGAGACAATCACAAAACTAGACACGGATGCAAATAGTAAACAAAAGCAGTAAATGAAAGAATATGCCAGAATTTTATACTGGTTTGGAGCTACCCTACATCTAGTCCCATATAATTTTTTGTGCAAATTTCTTTTCAAATATAATTTCGATATTACAACCTCGGTTTCAAGGACACAAGATACACCCTCCTGTCTCCGAGTCGAGGGCAAACTCTCTGGATTTAAGAAGGCTACAAGACCACCTAATTGATTTACGGGCTACAACCACGCCCAATTTATTTACGGGCCACAATCATACCGTTTCCAATCACACTTTAATAGAGAGAGACTTGATACACTTCAATCTTTCAATCTTTGATTACAAATGATCCTATAACTCAGAATAACACTGTGGTCTTTGAGAGATAGTGGCAGAATCAAGCTAGAGACGATGGAGTTTGATTCACTTAGGATTTTGGCAAAGTTTTGTTAAAGCATTTGAAGTATAAGAGAATATTTAAGTAGAGAAGAAGAAGTGAAGAAATAAAGAAAAACTAACTTAAAATTCATTGAAAACAATTGGTATATATAGGAGAACAACGATCATGTCCATTCATGAAAGGTTATGATGGATAGACACTTCTGTTGAAAATTTGAAATTTGAAATCTACGGCTACCATGTCGACATGGGGGTATAGGGATGTCGACGTGCCTATTTTATTTTTGAAAATCGATCTTGCTTAAAAATGATTTCTATTCTAAAACTTGTCAAAACAATTTCTAAACTTTGTAAACCATTTTGAATATAGTTTAAACTTATAAAAGCGTTTTAGAGAGTAACCTTAAAATATATAAACTATAATATAAAAGTAATATTAAAAACTAAGTATAGGCTTCTTTGAAATATATTTTTAAGATTTAAAGCTAAAATATTAAAATGAAGACATGGTTTAAAAAAGCAATAGACGATTTTGTGATCAAAATATTAATAGATGATAAGAATAGTTTCTGAATTAAGACTAAAATATTTAAATCGATAGAGATGACCGTTAAAAAGATAGGTTTTGGAAAAATAGTTAAAATAAATTATTTTAGATATTTCTTGGATTCCATTCCACTAGAGAAGGTCGTGGGTTCCATCCCACTAAAGAGGTCGTGGGTTCCATCCCACTATTAAAGCAAGAAGGTGGATTCCATTCCATAACTAAAATTCGAATGAAGATTTTAATACTATTATGAAGTTTTAACATAAACCCAGACTCTATTATTGATCATGATATCTTGAACTCATAATACTCATGAGTCTTCAGCCTTGATTTCTTCAATCTTGAATTCGTCGGTCTTGATTCTCTACACTGTACTATCTTCATTCTCAGTACCTACATATATATACCCTGCATATACATATACATCTAGACAAGAATATTAGTATTTATATTTTATAACAAGTCCTAAGATTGTTGTCATCAAAACCATCATCTAAAGAACTAAAAATCTCCCACTTTTTGATGATGAAAACCTTTGTTTATAAAATATAGTCTAACGAATTTCGATTCTACTCCGACTCCCCCTTACTCCAACAACTCCTCCTTAATCTACTAACTCCCCCTTAATCTAAGCCTGTTAAACTATTTTATAATTCTCCTTCTTTGTCATCAATAAAAACTAATCTAAACTACATAATTCCTCCTAAATCTTATACTATAGAACCGTATACGATAATAACATGGTATAGTACAATGTAAATAACAGACATAATAATATGAGTAAAATACAGAAAGGTAAATGTGAAAGATATGAAAATTTTAAACATAATCAATCAATATTACATCATGTTTTTATCAAACCACTTCATGTTCAATCATATATTACAACCATATACAAATCAATCCAAACCATACTAATATAAAAAATCAAATCAAACCAAACAATTTAAACAAAATCAAAGTAAATCAAACCACATATGTTAAATCAAATATTTCTTGGAACTTGAACCCATCATTCTACACCGAAGGTAGGATCTGCCTTTATAGCGTCTCATTCTTCATTATCTTTTTTAAGATTTCCTTCTGGATTTGCTTCAAGTTCTTCATTTAAGGGCAAAGATCATCCATCGAATGGCATCGAAGTGCCTTTCTTGTTCCTTTATCATCTGCATTTGGCTTAATTCTAAGTGTCGTTGACTGTGAAGGATAAAAGTAAGTATGTCCTTGAAGGAATTAAGAGTTTCCTCAAGATTCTCACTTAGATTATGAATAGGAGAGGCCATATTTTGATAAAATATGAAGAAATTCAATGGAAAATAAAGAGAATTTAAAGTATGCATTTTTCTAGAAGAAATAGGTATTTAAAGAGTTAGAAAATCATTTGAAATGAAAAGACACAAGGTAGTTATGTCAATTTCAATTTTAAAACAAAAAAACAGTCTCTTGTCGTTACATGTCGACACGGAGGATAGAAGGATGTTGACATGCCCCTGTTAATTTTGGCAAATTTCTTTGTTTCTTTATATTATGTACAAGTCTATATATAAAAACTTATATAATATAATAACAACCATTCCAAAGGTATTTTAGACCTAATAAATAGAAATAAAGAATTTTCATTGATAATTTTAGTTAACATTACATAAAACGATACATAACATTAACCAAAGGGAGATACAAACTAATACAACATGAAATGAAACTAGTACTAGTTAGAGGATGATGAAGATGATGATAATCCAAGCTTGCGAATTACTTTCCCAAAGAACTTGTTCATTTTGGTGGAAATTTTGTCCAACTTTTTACTAGCGGATCTTTTGAGAATCCATTGGTTTTCCACGATAATCTTTTGGTTCTTGAGAAGCTTTTTTTGGATGGACTGGTAGGAGTGATAGGGTATTCGATGCTTTCCAATGAAGTCACTTCCTTCTCCTCTCCTTCTTCTTCAATTCCCATCTCCTCCCCTTCTTCCTCCTCCTCCTCGTCTTCTTCTTCCCTCTTTTCATGAGCCAATCTCTCATTCCCTTTGGCAAGTGTTTCATACGGTTGAAACACAAGCAGAATTTTCATGAGAGAGATGTTAGCATGGTTAAACACTTTTCTAGAAGTGAACTCCTCTCTCTTATAATCAACACAAAGTAGTTGAAAATCCGAGTGAGGTAAATTCTATGGTACAAAGCGTTTTCACCTAAAGTAAAAAAATTAGGACGAAGTTCATCCAAATTTATTTATGCCCAATTAATGTCATAGTGCCCAAAATTAGCAAAAAGAACCTTGCAAACTTATAAGGTCGGGTGATTGAGTTTTTTCGATCTTGGAGTTATGGTATGTTTCAAAAGAAGGTCTATAATTCTAGCTTTAGGACGAAAATTTTGGTTTATAAACTCAAAGTAATTATCCCCTTCAAAAATATGATGGAATGTCTCACAATCATGTTCATCAATTTTAAAATCTGAAAGATCCGTTCCCGTACTCTTACAACCAAGAATGTTACCTAAAACATCATTGTTTAGAATAATATGCGTTTCTTTAACGCTGCTCCACACTTCCCCTTCATTTCCTTCTTAAAACCACGATTCAAATTTGCATAAAACATTTTGACAAGATTTGGATAACAAACAAAATCATTTTGAGAATCATCAACTAAGCTAAGAATTTGATTCTCTTCGAATAGGACGTTAACCACATATCAAGAAAATCACTAAAGATAGAAAAAAAATTCGTATGGACCTTTCCAAAGTTTAATAGCTAATGTAAGCTTTGATAGCTTCTAGATCATTGTAGAGAAACACTTTGATGGCCTTGGATGGTCTTATGGTGGATGAAGTGCTTAAAGAAGCCATTTTTGAAGAAAGTAGAGAGCTTGAGAGTTTGAAAGAGAGTTTGAATTTTGAAATGAAAGTGAAAGGATAGGCTAAAATTAAGGAGATAAATAGATATCTAAGATCCATGTTCTCTGGTCAAGAGATACCTTTCAAAGCTTTGGAATTGGTGAAATGGTGAAGGGAAATTCAAAGTTTTGAATTCAAATTTGAACTTCAAATTTCTGGCAAGGATGTCAACATAGGAGGTAGGGTCATGTCGACATAGGACCCCTAAATCATGTGACTTATTTTTCCAACTTCATTTAATATCTATATTTCTTATAATCTAATTTATATCTTATCTGAAATAATATTAAATATAATAACACCTTAATATTAATATTTTAATTTTAAAATATTATTAAAGTAATATTATTTTGAAAATCAAAATTTTGTATTCAAACAACAGGCAATTACAAAACATACAAACAACCAAACATTCAAAAATGAAGTTTCAATCAACATAATATAAATGCGTACCTATTTTTGGATCCATATTTTCGAGATCATCAGACTCGTGAACAGCTGTAAAGCACACGTTTAAATTTTCCGTCGCTCGATCTTCATCACTACAGGATGAGTCTAGTATAGCAGTATATGCTCTCTCTTTTTTCTTTGACCAATCATTAGTTGGGGAAAATTTCTACTTATACGAATGCAGACAATTTATTTTTAAGTGGCCCGACTCATCTTAATTGTAGCATCTAACGTTGTTTTGAGTGTCATTACTATTTCTAGAATTCTTGTGATCATTTCTCTTGTAATTGTTCTTTTTTTTGTATTTCAGAAACTTTCTAAAATTCTTTGTCATCAAGGCTATTTCTTCATCGTCGTCACTATTTGAGTCTGAACCATATGTTATTTCATTGAACGCTATTGACTTCTTTTTTAAGGCCTTGCTTTCTCTTCTCCCTTGCATTTGTACTTCAAACAACATCAAATTCCCTATCAATTCTTCAATTTTCAAAGTGCTAACATCATTAGTTTCTTCAGTTGCTAGAGTCTTCTGATCCTATTCTGAAGTGAGTGAATTTAGGATTTTTCTAACTTGATCTTATTCGAAAAAGTTCCTTCCTATGCAATTAGCAAGTGCATAAAGTCATTAAAGCTAATGTACATGTGTGAAATGGACTCATTTGGATTCATCTTGAATGATTGAAACTGATTGGTCAAGATAGATATTTTGATGTGTTTAACTTTGCTTGTTTCTTCATGAGTAACTTGCAAGGTTTTCCAGATCTCAGATGCAGACTTACAGACAGATACACTATTGAACTCATTCTTATCAAGTGAACGAATAGAATATTCATGGCTTCAGAATTGTTTTGTGCAAAAGTATTTTGCTCAGCAGTCCACTATGCAAAATCAGTTGTGGGTTCAATGTACTCAGTTTGTGTGATATTCCAAGTGTCTAATCCTATTAATGGTGAATAGAGTTTCATCCTACATGCCCAATATGCATAGTTACCGCCATTATAAAGTGGTGATCTGGCAATAGACCGACCCTCTACAAATGAACTAGAGATAGTGTTGATATTACTAGTGTTGGCAGCCATTTGAAAACTTTTCAAAAATCAGATTATGAAAACTTTGAAAGCCAATGCTTTGATGCCAAATATTAGAAATGCGGACTACGGATCTTAAGGTTGGCTTTACACTATGGGTGAAAAATGTTTAATGGATTTTATGGAATTTTTTAAATCATTTCAAATTAAACACAAATAGAAGCAATCCACAAACACAGAGACAATCAGAGAACCGGACACAGATGCAAATAGTAAATAAAAGCAGTAAATGAAAGAACACGCAAGAATTTTATACTGGTTCGGAGCTACCCTACATCTAGTCCCATACAATTTTTTGTGCAGATTTCTTTTCAAATATAATTTCGATATTACAACCTCGATTTCAAGGCCATGAGATACAGCCTCATGTCTTCGAGTCTAGGGCAAACTCTCTTGCTTTAACCAGGCTACATGATCACCTGATTGATTTATGGGCGACAATCATACCCAGTTGATTTACGGGACATAATCACACAGTTTGTAATCACACTTCGATTGAGAGAGACTCAATACACTTCGATCTTTCGTTCTTTGATTACAAATGATCATATAACTCTGAATAACATCGAGGTTTTCGAGAGAGAATGGCAGAGAATCAAACTAGACACAATCGAGTTTGATTCACTTAGGATTTTGGCAGAGTTTTGTTAAAGCATTCGAAATATAAGAGAATATTTGAGTGGAGAAGAAGGAGTGAAGAAATGAAGAAAAACTAACTTAAAATTCGTTGAAAACAAACTAGTATATAGAGGAGAACAATGGTCTGTTCATTCGCAAATGGTTATGATGAACAGACACTTCTTTTTAAAATTTGAAATTTGAAATCTATGACTACCATGTCGACAGGGGAGGTATAGGGATGTCGACATGGCTACGTTTTTTCCAAAAATTGATTTTACATTAAAATGATTTCTATTCTAAAACTTATCAAAACAATTTCTAAACTTTATAAACCATTTTGAATATAGTTTAAACTTATAAAAGAGTTTTAGAAAGTAATCTTAAAATATATAATCTATAATATAAGAGAAATATTAAAAACTAAGTATAGACTTCTTTAAAATATATTTTTCAGATTTAAAGCTAAAATATTAAAATCAAGTGATAGTTAAAAAAATAAGAGATGATTTTGAGATCAAAATATTAAAAGATGATAAGAATAGTTTCTGAATTAAGGCTAAAATATTTAAATTGATGGAGATGACCGTTAAAAAGATAGGTTTTGGAAAAATAGTTAAAATAAATTATTTTAAATATTTCATGGATTCCATTCCATTAGAGAAGGTCGTAGGTTCTATCCTACTAAAGAGGTCATGGGTTCCATCCCACTATTAAAGCAAGAAGGTGGATTTCGTTCCACAACTAAAATCCGAATAAATTTTTTAGTGCTATTATGAAGTTTTAACATAAATCTAGACTCTATTACTTATCTTGATATCTTGAACTCTTGAGCTCTAGATACTCATGAGTCTTCAGTCTTGATTTCTTCAATCTTGAATTCGTCGGTCTTGAATCTCTATACTATACAATCTTCATTCTCAGTACGTGCATATATATACCCTGCATATACATATATACCCAGACAAGAATATTAGTTTTATATTTTATAACAAGCCCTAAAGTTGTTGTCATCAAAACCATCATCTTAGGAACTAACACAAAATGTCTTTACTATGTGAGCTTATTATAGTTAGAAATTAAATTTTGCCAAAATGCTCTATAAGCGCTGAACTTGTGTTTGATATTGTACTTCACCAATTCTATATAGGTTTCGGTATTTAAATCGTTTAAATTTGAACTAAGGACCGAATTCTCATCGGAGAGTCAACACAACCACATTGATAGTTATTTGAATTTGACCAATATAAAAATTAATTTAAAAATGTTATAAATTAATACAAATGTTGTATTAATAAGTATGGAATTTTAATTATTTCTTTAAAATTAATTTAGAAATATTATAAATTAATATGAATGTTGTATTAATAAGTATGGCATTTTTAGTTTTTTCTTTAAAGCTTAAAATATATTAGAATGATGTATAAATGTTGTATGTCAGTTCGACTGAAAATGGTGATTATGTAAGATAATTAAATTATTGATTCAAATAGGAATCATGACATTTTGACTATGATATGTCAAAGGAAAGGCCAATAATATCTATTAGGGAGGTTGAAGACCTAGTCTTCTAGGATTTGAGAGAAAGTAGGGGATATTTAGATATCTCCTTGGTTATAAATAGACGACTTCCAGCTCTTTTCTCTTTATGCTTTTTGCACAAAATTCTTGCCTCCATTAGCCATTGGTGAATCCAACATGACATCTTTGAACATGCAACCAAGGAGGAAAACAATGGTTCGAGGAGAAAATAACAAACAAACAACGTGTTTACTCTCGGTTAGATTTCAAAGGTGAAAGTTACCTATTTCATTTTAAATATATATTCAAGTTACAAACATACACACATATACATACATACATACATACATACATACATACATACATACATACATACATACATACATACATACATACATACATACATTTATATGTTAATCACTTATCTCCCTCATTATTATTTTCAACCACGATAAGGATTTTTAAAATATTTATTATTTTGAAATTATTTTGATAATTAATTATAAAAAATAAATTTTAATGTATATATACAATATATATATATACATATATTTGAAACATGCTTTCAGATACTTAAAAAAATCAGTCCTAACCTTACAAATATACATATAAATATGCATACATATACGTTAAATAAGGATTTTTATAATATATGTTTTAGGTTTAATATTATAAAATGAATATAAACAAATTAATTTTATTTACACATATTATAGATTTAAGCTTTCAAATCTAATAAAAAATTAAAATTAATTTATATCATTAATTAAAAAGCCAAATAGTTTTAAAATATAGTTTTTAAATTTGAAATTTAATTTTAAAATTATTAAATATTCGAGTGGATGCTTATAAATAAATAAAAAATTGTTACCGATTGTTGTGTAATAATATTTCATTATATATATATATTAGATTTTATTTTGAAAAGTCAAAGCTAATTTAAATTTAAATTTCAACCATGTTTTTGTACGTCAAATATTAATTACTAATATATATATAAATATTATAACAATTCATTTATAATAATAGATCATTTTAAATTAATTTTTGTATATGTAAATATTTATATATATATATATATTATTTATACTTACATCAAGTAAATTTAATAGTAAAATGAAAAAACATTTTATGCTAGTGAAAATATAAATAAGTACACTATGTATAAATTCATTTTCTTTGGCATTTTTATTGATTTATCATATACTATGTATATATTCATTTTCTTTACTCATATTCACATACCCCTTCACTAGATTATATATTTAATACAGTTATGATGTTTTTATTTTCAATAAACTAAATTAGTAATAAAATATTATTATTGAATATTAACAAGATAATGAACATTGTGACAACCTGCACCCCTGGACACACCGATCCAAAGCCTAAGGTAATTTTTGATCTCACGTCGATGCCAAGAAGTACGAGATATCGGGTCTTTATAACATTATAGAGACTAAGAATAAACATATATGATCTAAGATATACTACATATTCAAAACTCACAACAAACAGAACAAAATATAAATATAGAAAATAATCATCTTAGAAAATATCTCAAAAACATAATCTTAGAAAATAGTATGTAGTCAAATATAGATTACGTAAAAATACAACCCATAATCTGATAAAATACTAAGCACCAATAAGATAAAAAGTTATATGAAGAGTAAATAAAAGGATAAGCAACTTCTGTGATGGGCTCGCCTCTCCACGTACTGAATTCGGCCAATTACCCGCTGGCTTGTCCTCTTGTGGTGGGGAAAAAGGTGGGTCAGACAAAAGTCTATTGAATGAGTACATGTTTAATATATTGTGATCATGTCCAGTTGACTTCAATTTTATCCTATATGGCCTAAGGTGCTCTACAAGTATTTGTGTATTGCTAAGGTCCTTTACTTAAGGGTTTTATTTAATACACACCTACACTAACTACTAGTGCATGCTCCTATATGGATCAAACTGCAAATTGAACCTCAATCACTAACGATAAGCTACCCCTACTAGAGGTAATCAATGTAGGGTCATCCTATACTTTTCCTACATGGGATTAATCTCATATTACAATTACGCATAACTGTGTCGCATAGATTTCCCTACTATTTCAATATGGGAATAAATTTCCTACAACTACAACACGTGTACCCCAACTACACATTGAAGGGGGGAAGTTACAATGTCGACTCACCAGCGTGTCGCGTCGTCTACATTTGTATTCAATTCTTAATGGTAGATTATGCCTTTTGTTGTATGCGCTAGGATTCATCAACAACACAGTATCACGTCACATCAGTATCCATGCATACAAAGGAAACCCCATTATGTCGGGACCACGCACTTAACCGGGCATCAGCTAGTGTTGCATGTCCACCGTAGAACCTTTTACGAGTCCCATGTGTTATAGAATCACCCTGAGTTGAATAATCAACTGCTCGTTAGGTAAAGAGCATTTACCAAACCCCACAATGTCCTAGCATCATCTCATAGGAAACTAGCTTCCCTACTAGGTCTAACATCCACGTATGTATATAATATAACTGTACATGCTATAAATATTTTATTTTTAACCCGAGCCATAGGCCGTCGTTTAGATTATGCATCTGTGTTGTTTATGGTCGATCGTTATACTTTACTAATCGATTGCTTGCTGTTGACGGCTTGGGTTGAACACTTGATCAGTCGTAATGTAAATTTATGGTTTTGATTGTTTCTTTACCTATTTAATTACTTCTTTTAATTAATGTTTAACTTTAATTAGTTTAATATCACAATAATCTTGCAATTTTCAGTTTAAACTATTTTTGTTCTAACTCCTTGAAACGACCCGTAATTTTTGATAATTAAATTTATTAATTAAATAAGTTTTGGAATTTAATGTGGTGAAAAATTAAAAATTTAAGATTTAATAATGAGAAGAAAATAACTAGAACGTAATTTTAATAATGTTAATGTAAGGTAATGGATGACTATCTGAATGTAATCTCAAGTAATTGAAACAATTGGAATATTATAGTTGGTTATAAATTGAATATAAGGAAAGAAATGTAAATGTTGTATTAATTAATGAAATAGTACGTAATTAATAGTAATTGAATAAAATTAGTGTTGTGTAAATAATTATGACATTTATGTAGACAATCAACTTATAAATGTGGTTAAATTCAGCTAAAGCTGACAATTGTTATTTGTTACCTATTTGTTTAACTTGTTGAAATCAAATTAGAAATAAATTGCAATAAATATAATTAAATATTACGTTAATTATGAGTTAAGACGATAACTGAAAATGTGAATGAAATTAAACGTACAGAAATGTCAATTATATTCATAAGGCAATAATTGATTTAATAATAAGAGTGACACCAAGATAGATGAATTTAGTGGGACTTTAAGTTATAATTATGCGAAGATCGACAGGAATTCAATATAATTGAAATATTGCAACTACTATGGTAAAAGATGATAATTGTAGAATATTAATGCAATAAGGTAGAAACCAATGTTAACTATGTCTATAGAGTAATGACTGGTTGAATAAAAAGATTGAAATCAAATTAAAACAATTTATTTGAAATTTTTTATAATTAATTGGATTTAATTGCATTTGAAATTGAACACTGTAATTATTGTTATATTCAACACTGAATTGATATAAAAATGTGTTTTAAATTATTGTAAATGACTAAGTAATCAAAAGTGATAAAATTTGTTAGTTATGAAGTTTGAATTGAAAAAGTGATTTAATCAATTTAATAATAATTTATTTAATTAACGTGAAAATAGCCATTTTGGAAAATGACTCAGATTTCGACGAAACCAGTTTCATCGGATCTGTAATGGTGAATTATTGTAGGATTTCAAGTTTTGTAGCGATCAGACTTGTTGTTTGACCGTACGGGCTTGAAACACGCAGAAATCAATTTAATTGAAATCAATTTGAAATCAACTGATTTTAAAAGCTAACTTCTACATACAGTGGAATTTGGACTTGAAATCTCTTCCATTGAGTTTAGAAATATCGAAAACATCTATTTGATATATGGAATGACCTACTTTTGTTTTGGAGGTAGAATGGGCTTTTCAGGTCACAATTGTCGTTCATACCAATTCGATATGTGTTTATCTTCTTATCGGGCTTCCTTAGTATAAGTAGTTCTGTTCTAACCCTAGCATCCTTTCATTCCTCATTACTGTACATACAATTTGTTCTGGCTATCTTCTTCCTCAATGGCTGAAAACCTAAATCCCCAAATTCAAATTGTAAATCAAATCAAATCGAAAAATTGAAATTCCTCGAACCCTATCATATTATATACCGTACGAAGCTCTCAATGAGTTATTCTACTACAGTGATTTCTTTCTCAATTCGAATGACCATTTGGCCATAATTCTTCGAAAATTTTCGGCTGTTCGTGTTAGGGCTTAGGGAATTAACGGCGTATCATCGACGAGGGTTCGATCGGGTTGTGTGGGCGTATAGACGGTGATGAGAGGGTACGATCCATAGGTTCGCTTTTGGCCTTTGATCGCCAGAACTTCCTCGATCAGCGTGTAAAGGGGGACGGCGGCGAGATCTTCTGAGGCGATCTGGGGCGTGCGCAACTTCACCAGGCAGGCGGTCGGAGGTGGAAAGGCTTGGGCGTTGTCTGATCATGTCGAAGAGGCTCGTAGTGGCAGCGATAATTGTATGAAGGAGCGGCCGCATACGTGAGTTGATCGAGTTGTTCGAGTGTGCTAGGGTTGCCGCGTAGATGTGATGACGTGTTTTCTCCTTATTATTTTATTTATTTTTTATTTAAAATTTGATTTCAATCATTCTAATGTTAATAACTTTTACATATGAGGTCGGATTTGCGTGCGGTTTATTCTGCTACGATCGTATCGAAATTCTAGACATTATAAAACTTGTTTGGACAAAATTTGATATTGTTAAAATTTGGGCCTTATTTTGGATTTCAAATTGATTTGAAATCAAAAGTGAGTGTTTTAACCCACTCACAATTACTAAATTATCCTATGTTTGTTAAATTGAATTTATGATGTAATTAGAAGTTGATTGGTTGATGTTTGGTATATTTAAATTGCCATTCCAGTTAAATATGATTTTTATTGAATTTAATCATCATTAATTTAATATTAAATTATAATTTTCCATTTTATACCTATTATTGATGATCATTTATCTATTGATATTTATTAGTTGATTTGAATGGTGATTTTGATGGATGTTTGGCTGTTTATATTGGATGACTGGATGTTATATTTTTATATTGTCATAACACTTCAAGTTCCCTATGGGTTGAAATGATACATACCCGAACGATCCATATATTAAGGAAAAATCGTTATGGGTTGAAAAGATAAACCCGAGCGATTTTATGGATTTTGAATTTTTATTCAGGATTACTGGTTGAAATGATATATATCCATGGATATAAAATATTACGGATTAAAATGATAAATATCCGTATCACTTGACCATAGGTTAGAAAATTATATGCGGACGCGTGATTGGTTAAATTAAATTATTTTGAATCTTTAAATTTTGAATTTAGTTAAATGAGATTTTGAAGAAAACTTGATTTATATAAACTGAATTATTTTCAAAAATCCAAGCGTTAATGTTGAAATTGGAGTTGGTTTAATGAATTATTCAAAACATTTATATTGGAATTTCAAAGTTGAAATTTTAAATATAAATGAATTTTATCGAAATTGAGTTATTGAAAGTGTTTGGATATAACTTAGAAATCTATTTTAAACTATTTTAATCAACTTAAACTATTTTAATCTATTATAATCTATTTAATCCAATTTAATCCAATTTACCTATTTTTAGCTAATTAAATTTTTTTAATCTTTTTTAAATATATTTAATATAATTATAATCTATTTAATCTATTTTAAATTTATTTAATCTATTTTAAATCTATTTAATATAATTTAAATCTATTTAATCTATTTAAATCTATTTAAATCATTTTAAATCTAATTTAATTTATTTAAATCTGTTTAAACTATTTTAATTATTTTAATCTATTTCAATCTATTTTAGAGTATTTTAACTATTTTAAACTAGTTTTTAAACTACTAAAACTATTTATGGCTATCTAAACTATTTTCTAAAATTTCAGAATGTGTAAAGTCGAAGTATTTATATTTGAATCCTTAATGATGATACAACGTAAGTTAGGATTTGACATTGATACCTTTCTGTGAAATGACAAATTTCAGTAAATATGATGATTTTGGAATAGGGATTTAATTAACCTATCTTATCGATAATTTGAAAAGTGAGTATGATTTTGAACGTGAATATGGTTTTAAAAGTGAATATGATTTTGAAATTAATATGGTTTGAAATCAAATATGATATTTTGATATTAACTATGAATTATGAATTGAATTTTGAAATGTAAAGGAACCATCTAGTGTAAAATAAGCATTTGGTTTGTTAAAGAGACCAGGATCGGATATTGTCACACTCTCTGCTAATACCGAAAACAACTATAACAACTGGGTACATGGTGGAGATTTCGGAATAAAGTAGGATGGTTTGGTAAAAGATTCTGTATAAGGTATTTACGTAGCCCTGATTCCCATGAGTCAGCTTAGATGTGACTAAATCAGGAGCTATACCATGCTAAGTTAGGTTATTCCTCCTATCGGGCATATTTGTTCGATACCATATTATGACTTTATGATTGATTTGGTGGCCACCCCGCGATTTGACTATGGGAGTGTGTTTCGAGGTAGGCGATAGTAGCTGTTATGTATTACCACTAGTCCGGGAGTGCAAATGGCATAATCCTTCCCTGGCATTGCCTCGAGTGTCGTGTTCACATGTCGTATCGCACCTTCTACGAGTTTGGTTTGTACCATACCTATGAAGTGCCCTCTGAGTAAACCTCATGGAGGAGCTTACGATACTGTATAGACTATAGAAATATATAAAATGTGTTAAAGATGATATAGATAACGCCTTAACGCTATTTTAATATTTTACTTTACTATAAACACTATTATAATAGCGTATTTTACTGCATAGTAGATAGTTTAATGGATCCTAAGGAGATGGCAATTCCGAACATCTCTTAAGTTATTGCACTCACGTTAGACACTGGATAAGAGATGTTAAACTCTATAAACATCTCTGATGCCTATACACTCATATTTATTTACCATTAATTTAACTTACATAAGATCTATTAGTTCTGATTCGAGTGTTTTGTCTTTTCAATTCGCTCGGGTCAATTTGAGCTTTTCGGTTTATCAAAGACGGCTTTTTGGAGGACGAAGACGAAGATTTAAAACTGTTACTATTTATTTTATTTATTCCACTACATTATGTTGTTCCACTGCATTTATTTATTTATACTTGTTGTATGTAACTCTGATCTGTATTGTAAAAGTATAATAAAATGTTATTTGAAAACAGATTCATGAACTATTTATTTGATTATTATATTTTGCCATTCCACTATGAGATTCTATTTATTTTTCTTTCTTTCCCTGCTTTTTCTTATTTACCCCATAATAATCCTCCTTTTTGAATGGTTTGAGTTTTACGTATGTGGTTTATTATCAATTTAAACCATTTAAAAATGTGGGTCGTTACACTCCTAATCGACATGAATTTGCAGTAATTGATTACACCTACGTTTGATCCAATAGTCAAGTTACATAGCAAATCATAAGGATTTCTATTTGATTTAAAAACAAGTTTAATGTAGGTTATTTTCTATTTAATAGGTTTGCATCAGTTTAATTTATCATCAAGTCTCAAATATAGGGTTTACAATTTAATTACTAACATCCTAGATCAGATAGTGTAAACTAATATTAGATGCAGTTAATCAACTTATTAAAGATACTCCTACTCACCTCGTATCCAAGCTATATTCCTACTCTCTATTTGGAAACAACACTCGATAGCTTGCCCATTCCGTGATCTTCTTGTGTTATTCTTATTTTAGTTTTATTAGTTTTTGAAGAAATATATTTATAAATAGAGGAGAATAGATTTAGATAGAGTTCTAGTACACAAATGAATTAATAATGAATTAGGGTTTAGGTTAGGTGTATCTTTATCGGGATTTAGGTTAATACGGATCATTTGATTGACATTAAAGAATATTCAACTTCATCCTATACACTCAATGTTTAATTTTGGTGCAAGTAATATATTTGGTTCAATCACGATCGTTCGGCTCGCTTCAGAATTACCGATTTACAACATAAACCAGTCGACTGCTAATGGGGACCATACCACAGCTACCGATCGTCCAATGGACCCTAGTGGTCGATTGCTTAAGTTGTTTACTTAGGATTTTTTTTATATTTTAATCTATTTCATTTTCAAATTTTAAAATGCTAGTCCTTTCTGCATACTAACTCCAATTTCAAAGTGTTGTAAATTAAAATTGTCTAGAAAATCACTAAAAATGCAATGGTGTAAGTTTCATAGTCAAATTCAGGAATTTTTGAAAATTTTACTTTTTCCATTATTATATTTAGTTTAATTCTCTTATTAAATTATATGCTTAAATTTTCGAGGTGTTTCTTCTCCCCACTAAAAAGGATTTCATCCTCAAAATCTCAAATATGGGAAAATGTAACTCGTATGTGCAACAATTAATAGCTACAAACATCTATTCGTCCATCATCAATGGGCGATTATCGTCCTTAATAAATTTTTATTGCAACACATAGCGTGAAATGCACATGAACCTATACTAATGCAAAGAGTAGACCGTCTCTTGATCTAATCGACTTTCAATCATGCAAGTGCTCATGCCATGTGTCCTAGATGTATGCAACATCCTAAGTAAATATACTTGCAATTCTAAATGTATGCACAACCATTTAATCCATTTATATCATACACATACATAATATTCAATAAGGTAAAACAAATAAACAAGAGATGATATGAGTGCGTACACTATCTAAAGAACATATTGCCTAAACCTGTAAAAGAAGCAATCAAAATAATACGTCCACTAGCATCCATCATACATAACATGTCCTAATGACACGTTCGCAATCATTCCTACCATCCAACGGTCTCTACATAAAAGGTATAGCAAGTTAAGTCTAATGCCTATCTAACCATACTTATTACATTTAAATCAGAAATGTATCAGGAAAGAATTATGGATGGATAACTTGGATCATCTCCTCGGGCTACCATGCATTCCCTGTTGGATCGTCTCACCATTGGACCTTAACAAGTTTGATATTTTGTTGTTGTGGAGGTTCTTTGTACCATGCTTATGAATACAAATGAATGCATGAAGAATAAATGAATTCCTATCTAAGTCCTCATCATCTAGCTGCTCGGCTTGGCTACAGTAGCTAAATCATGCAAGCACTTTTGTAAGTGCGAGATGTGGAAAATATCATGTACTCCTGCCAACTTCTAAGGAAGCTCCACTCTATAGGCTAACTTCCCTACCCTATCACTAATAGGGAAAGGTCCTCCATGCCTCGATGCCTGCTTCCCCGAACTTCCATATGTCATAACATGCCTAAGCGGTGAGACCTTCACAAACACTATGTCATCCACTGTGAATTCTAACTCCATATGTCTCCTGTCAACATAAGATTTCTGCCTATCCCATGTAGTTTGCATTCTTCAACAGACCAAGTTTACTTTCTCCGATGTCTCCTTCACCATGTTTGGTCCAAGAATAATCATATTTGTAGTGTCTTACCAACACAATGGTGGTCTATAAGGTCTCCTGCACAGCGCTTCAAACGGTGATATCCCAATGCTTGCTTGATGGCTGTTATCATAGGTAAGCTCCACCAAGGGCAAGTGATCCTCCTAAAAGCCCCTAAAGTCCAAGATGCACATCCAAAGTAAGTCCTCCAATACTTGATTCAGTCTCTCCATCTATTCATCTGTCTAAAGGTGATAAGTAGTGCTTAAGCTCAGATCAGTGCCCATAGCCTATTGTAGACTCCTCTAAAACTTTCTAGTGAAAAGCAGATTTCGGTCGCTACCGTTGCTAAATGTAACTCCATGTAACCTAATGCCTCTTTCGCATATAGAGTCGCCAAATATATCACCGTCCTTGTACTCCTAACCAGTATAAAATAGGCGCATTTGGTCAGCTGATCAACTATGACCCAAAGATTCTCGTCCCCTCTACTACTCCTCGGTTACCATCAATAAAGTCCACAGAAATGCTTTCCCACTTCGATTGAGGAATATCCTAGGGCTGTAACATCCCTTCCAGCTTAGTCCACTTCGCCTTTAACCTCAGGAAGGTCATACATCAAGCTGCGAACTCCACTACATGCTTCTTCATTCCCACCCACTTGAAGACTCTCTTCATGTCATGGTACATTTTGTCTTCTCCATATTGAATAGTCATCCTTGAAAGATGTGACTTAACTAGTATGACATCAATCAAATCCATACATAGAGGAACACACAACCTACCTTCTCTCCATAAACACCCCTTCAAGTCAATGGCATAACGAATCAAATGACTCGACCGCTCTCTTTCGCTAAACTTTTAAAATATATGAGCTAGCTCCATATATTGCTTCTGACTGGATCCAATATGTTCCTTAAGTATAGGTGGCACATCTAAAGCTACTAACATTCCTGGGGTAATGTTTGATGATAGTTGAAACTATAATGTAGATATTAACTCCAAATACTTCCAATTCAAGAACAAAGGACTTAAAGTTGTATGTTGTCAAATCAAGGCGTCGGCTATCACATTGCCTTGCCTGGAGCATAAGAGATATCGAAACCGTACGTGTCGAAAACTCCATCCACCTCTATTGCCTTAAATTCAAGTACTTCTGAAAGAATAAATACTTTATAGACTTATCGTCTGTATATCGCTCAAACCACTCTCTTAAAACATAATATCTTTATAACTTGAGCACAAAGTCAAAGGATGCTAACTCAAGATCATGGGTAGGGTAGTTTCTCTCGTGCATAGCCAACTGCTCTTCCGACTTACATTAAGATTGCTCCTAACTACATACCATAAGCATTGGTATAAATTGTAAATGCTTTCGTACCATTGGGCAATACCAATACAGATGCACTAATCAATGCCTCCTTTAGCTTAAGAAAGCATCCTCACACTTCGCGTCATACGCGAAAAATAATTCTTCTTGGTGAGGTGGTTTAGAGTGGTAGACGTATTCATGAAGTTCTTAATGAGCTTTCAATGGTAGCCCTCCAAACCAAGGAAACTCCTCACATTCATGGCATTCTTCGGCACATGCTGGTTTTGTACTGCATCAATTTTACTAGGATCAATCGCCGACGCACTTTCTGAGACAACATGTCCCTAAATGTGTACTTCCTCTCGCCCAAAATAGCACTTAGAAAACTTCCCCTTCAACGTATGCTCATAGAGTATTAAGCACTTCTTCTAGATGCAATATGTGCTCCTCCTCGCTCTTCGAATATACCAAAATGTCTTTCACAAATATCACAATGAACTTGTTAAGCAACCCTCTAAAAAATAGGCTCATCGGATCAATAAAGTAGGTGGGTGCATTGGTAATCTAAAGGGCATGACCATCCATTCATAAAGTTCATCAAGTGTATGAAAAGCAGCTTTCTAGATACTATCCTCAGCTATGAGAAACTGGTGGAATCCTGTAGCCAGATCAAGCTGTGAGAACATCTTCACTCCAACCAAATGATCAAAGAGATCATCTATACAAAGTAGTGGATACCGATTCTACTTTGTCAGTTTATTTAGCTCCCAATAATCGATGTTAAGGCTTAAAGAATCATCCGCTTTGGTGGTAAAGATGACTGGTGTTCCCTATTTTGAAATCTCATCCTAATGAAGCCTTTCTCCAACTGCTCGTTTACTTGCATGTTCAGCTCATATTTCTCCTTTAGGGCCATATGACTTAAGAGTAAGGCAACAGGTCTGGCGTTCTCTATAAGGTAAATTCAAAACTCGATCTCTCATTGGGTGGGTGTACAACCCCATATTTTTGGTAACATTATTTAGGATATTTTATTTGTTAAATTAAATTAATAATGTGTGGATTTGGGGACTGAGATTTGATTTTATTAAGTGGTAGCCATGCCATTTAACCAATGAATTAAAAGAAGGGCTAAAATGAAATAGAGAAGGGGTAAAATCGGAAAGAAGCCATTCCTATATCCCTAAAACTTGATCATGTATACCCATACACATTCATTTTCATTTTTTTCAAAATTTTAATAGCATAAGGCCAGCCACCATTAACAAGAGAAAGAGGAAGAAGATTAAGAAAAGCTAAGGAAGAAGCTAAATCAAATAATATCCATTCACGTCTCAATCTCTTTAATCTCTAAAGCTAAGGTGAATAATGTTTACATGTTATATTTCTTTAGCATTCGGTTTTAAGATGAAATCTAAAATATTTTGCAATGATTTTCCATGCTTTTGAATGATGGGATGATTATATATACTTGTTGATGATTTAAGGTTGTTCATATAGGTTTTATGACAAATTTTGATATGAAAACCCTATTAAATGACATCCAAATGCCTTGTGAATTTTGATATGGATCAGAAATATTATTTTGGAGATGGGTTTCATTTTTTAGATTTTTCTTAATTGTTGCAGAATTTATAAATTTTCCAGTGAAGAAAATGTTATTTTGAGTTATAAATTATTTATTGTTAAATAATAACTAGTTTTGGTTTGAAATTAATATATGTCAGAAAATATACAAAAAGAGATTTTCAGGAATTTGTTTACAATTTTTCTAGTGTTTTAAGGATATATAAAATTATTTAAGGTACGGGACTTTAATGTTATATTTATAAAAGGAGAAAGTACTTTTTACAAATTAATTCAAATTGTTAATTCTAGAAATCGGTAGTTTTTGAAACTGAGAAACTTGCAGCCAGTGACAATTTGACAAATAAGGCAGTTTAGGCACAAAGAAATAGTTTAAAGGACAAATAAACATGGTTTTCACTGTTTCGATGCTTTCGACACTAGAATCCGCCTCCTTACCTTTGCCTCTGACACTGTCGTAACCAATGCACATGGCATTAGGGAACTGCTACATAGTGAATTAGATATAGGCGGAAGGTATAGAGTTGAAACCATGGGTTTCGAAGGGCTAAAGGCATTACTTTGCTTTTAAAAGAAAATGTGCCTGCTTGCTTTCAACTAAGTACCTTTCAACTAGGTCAAATGGATATAAATTAATGGTTTCGATTGGGTTGCGCTTTGTTTTAGATGACTGCTTTCGACTAAGTTGAAACTTTTGTTGTTGTTTCCTACATTTCGGTCCAGATGGTTTCGAACGGGTTGCTTTGTTTTCAAAAGTATGGCCACTTCTCTAAGCTTTCGAAGGGATGGTTTCAACACCATCACTTCTTTACTTAGGAAATGGTTTCGAAACATATTTTAAAGACACTTTTTCTCTTATTGAAGTATAACCCAAATGATTTCGAAAGAGACAGTTTTAATGGTTTCAAATGTTTCTTTCGCTTGTTTTAAATTGAGCCCAAGTGCTTTTGAAAGGTAGGTTTTGATGCCTTCAAAAGGTTTTAATGAATGGTTTTGAAGGGATGGTTCCCTAGGATTTCGAAAGGGTTGAAAGGAAAGGTTTTTCCTTTGTTTTCGAAAGGCAATATTTAAATGTTTTAAAATAAGGATGTCTAGGATTTTAAAGCTTTTGAAGGGAAGGTTTTTATGCTTTTAAAAGGAAGAATTTGAATGATTTCAAAAGGAAGGATTTTGGCCTTTTGGCCTAGGTTAAGTAAAGGGTTTTACTTGGTTTCGAAAGGGGTACTTTTAATGGTTTTGAAAGGGTTACTTTCAAGGACTTCGAAGGGATTGTTTCAACTTTTTAAACAAAGCTTTTGAATGTATTAACTAGGCTTTATAGCCTAAGTAATTTCAAGTTAAAAAGGACATTAACTTATTCTAAGAGGACAGTTAATCCTTATTAAAATTCATCAACATTGTTCTCAGTAAAGTATATATAACATAGAAAAATGGCTTAGAGTAGAGCTAAAGATTTATTTTCCATGTATAAGTATGATTTTTAAAAAATCATTTTGAAAAGATTTTTCGAGGAAAAAGATGTAGGATAGTTAACCTATGAAACTGACTCGGATTAGAAGACTAGATAGGACTTGTGTAGGATCATGCCCTATCTCATTAGCTATTAGCCCCTAGCTAATTTAGCCCAGAATTCCACTGTTTAGGGCTTAGTCATAGGTAAGGCTAAAATATTGGCTACAATATGAAAGGAATATTTATGTACAGAGATAGGTTATTGGTTAGCCCGTAGAACCATTAGGATCAGTTGACCCTTGGAGAAGTAAGTTAAGGACAGACCATCCATATGTTTTGTCTAATAAATGTTTAGACCACATGATATTTTATCTAGTAGGCCCGTGTCAGCCAAAGTGATAGTTAGTCCAGTTTGTGGATAGCTAGTCCAATTTGCGGGTAGTTAGCTCAGATTTCGAACAGATAATTCATTTATTACCTATTGTTAGCATAACAGATAATGCTATGTTTATTATTATAATCAATTTGATTAACTAGTTTGGTTGTAGGAAAAGGTTTGCAAAATATATGTTTGAAAAGGATACGAGTGAGGAAAAACCCATTTGGATAAGTGGCATGGTCTCACTCAATACCAGTAAACCGAGATGTAAAAGTATTACTAACGCCAAGCTTTATGTCTGGCTCAAAGTTTTTGTTTCCTCTTAAACTCTTAGGTTCTCAAATTTTATTTGAGTGGACCGAGGGTAGAGGCTTTCTCATTTTAGAATTTAAGCGAACGAAGCTTCCAGAAACGAGAAGGTGGCCGATGGATAGCTAAATAGGAGTTACAGTTTTATTCAGTTTATTTCCACAATGTGTATATTAAGTTAGATATGACTATATTGTTTCTGATCATCCAAGGAGGCAACATCATATGTCACAGGCGCATTTTTGTAATGCTTATAATTTATCTTTGCTTGGGAAACTTTATGGGATTATGTAACATGGACATGAATTTATTTGGAAATGTAATCAGTGAAATGTTGTTTTTTGAAATTTTTGATTTTGTTCATATTCAAGTGCTTTTGATATTATGGATACCATTAGCATTACCGACAGAAGTTAATACTATGGATGATTGCAGTATCTAAAGCGCTTAGCTTTGGCCTCTAAATATGGGATGTTAGAACTTGGTATCGGAGCACAAATTTATGAAAAACATTGAACTAAAAATGATTTTGAAAACATAATTCAATAAATCAGAGTAAGATTGTGGTACGGAATAACGCTATAATAACGTACTTGTATTTGTTATACATAATACACTTTGTCTCTAGTCACCTATCTTTGTTAGGTTATTTTCTGTGTCTCATGAAGTTTGAATACAAATATGGATGGTTAAAGAGGAAGAGTTAACCCAGGAGGAGAGGGCACCAATGGGAATGCTAGATCTAATGCGAGGAGGACTCAAGGTCAAGCACAAGCAGAGAATGTAGGTACTAGTGTCCATCAAGTTGGAATGGAACCTATGTATCATTTTTTCATGAATATGTTGCAAGCGGGTGTCGCAACTGGAGTGTTAGGAAGAAATGCTATAGGAGTAAGGGTTTCGAAAGTTTCGGTAGTTAGCCAGTATGCTAAGCTGAGTGGAGATTATACTAAGCTTGGAGGAAAGCCATTTATTGGAACCGAGGATGCCATTTATGTAGAGAATTGGTTGCACCATTATGAGAGGATCTTTATAGATTTGGGACTCAATGATGAGAAAAAGAAGAGGCTTGCTTCGAGACACCGTCAAGAAGCATCTTTGTTTTGGTGGAATAGTGTGACTGTGGCAGTGGATGAGGAGACTTTGACCAGGGCAGATTTTAAGTGGAGATACCAATGGAGGTTCATGTTTGTAAATGCACGACCTGCTCTAATTAGAAAGTTTGCTGAGTTAGAATAGGTAGAAATGTCTGTTTTGGAGTATGCCAGAAGGTTCGAGGAGTTGGACAGATATAGGTATTCCTCAATGGATATAGTGATAAAGAGGAATGAGAAATTTATCAAGGGGTTGAGGACTGAGTTAGCAAGGGCTACGTTACCTCATACTAGAGATCCTTTTGATGTTGTAGTAGAGATGGCCATAAGGCATGAGGAGATGCTTGATTCTCTAGAGAAGAGTAAGGCTAAGGAGATCCAGGTTGGGCAGAGTTAGAAGCGGAGATTCATTATTAAGAAAGGTGCTTAGAAGGGTGGATTAGCTAAGAAGGGAAAGTCTGAGATTGTCTGTTTTAAGTACGACAAGAAGGGGCATTTTGCTAATGGGTGTCATGTTGGAAAGGCAAAGGAGGTGGCCAGAAAGAAGAATGTCAGGTGCTTCAACTGCGACCATATTGGCCATTATAAGAATCAATGTAAGGAGCCTACTAAGAATGAAAAGGGCAAGGTGTATGTGAATTGGAGTATGCTACTTCGAAGCCAACAGCTCAGGAGAAAGGAAAGACAGTTTTGTGAGGTATGCTTCAGATTCATGGTATGTCTAATAATGTTCTATTTGATACTGGCGCATCGCATTTTTTTATATCAAGATGTTTGTTAGATAAGCTTAACCTAGAACCATATATTTAGTTAGTTCCTTATGGGTTGTGAATCCAATGGGAGGGTATGCAACTCTAGGGTTGAGGTTTTACCAATTAGGTTTGACTTGTTAGGTCATGCTTTTATTTGTAGTTTGCATGTATTTGATTTTGTGGGATTTTGAATTGTTCTTGGTATGGACTGGTTAAGTGAGTATGACGCTAGGGTATCCTTCCAAGATAGGAAAATATCACTTAGGCGCCCTGATTGTAGCAACGTATTTTTTTATACCGTAGAAGGTACTAGCGGTGAGGTGAATGCTTTGTTGGGTGTTAGGGAATTGGAAGATGAGCTAAGTCGAGTTTTCATGGTTATAGAGTTCGCAGATGTTTTTGAGCCTATAGTTAGATTGCCAACCATTCAGTTTCAGATAAATTTGGTTTCGAGAGCAGAACCAGCGAGTAGGCAGCCAAGTACGATGGCCCCTATAGTGATGAGGGATTTGAAAGTGCAGTTAGTGGAATTAGAAGGCAAGAGTTTTATAAGATCGAGTAGTTCGATTTGAGGAGCAGCTCCTGGTTTTTCTAAGAAGCCAAATGGATTGTTGTGGCTATCTATCGATTATCATAAGTTGAATGAAAGGACGATAAAGAATTGATATCCATTGTTGGGTTTGACAATTTGTTCGATCAGTTGAGTGGAGCCAAGATATTTTCCTAGTTGGATTTGATGACAGGTTTCCGTCAACTCAAGATAGCAATGATAGCAATGGATAGTATACCTTTGACGGCATTTTGGACCATGTATTGGTCGTACGAATGGTTAGTTAGGATGTTCGAACTGACTAATGCGTCTGCTTTCTATGTGGATTGATGAACCTGGTTTTCTGAGAGCACTTGGATAGGTTCATACTGGTTTTGGTAGATGGTATCTTTATTTACTCTAAGGATGAAAGAGAGCAAGAAGTTCATCTTAGAGTGGTGCTAGAGAGGCTGAGGCAGCATCATCTAAAGGCGAAGTTCTCAAAGTGTCAAATTTGGAACAAAAAAGTGAAGTTTCTTGGTTATGTTGTTTGAGAGAAAGCATTGTTAGTAGATCCAAATAAGATTGAAGCAGTGAACAGTTAGAAGAGACCCAATTGTGACTGAGATAAAGATTTTCTTTGGATTAGCTAGCTATTATCAGAGATTCATTAAGGATTTTTCATGGATAGTAGCACCGATGACCAAGTTAACGAGAAAGGATGTGTAGTTTGTGTGGACCGATAAGTGTGAGGAAGCATTCCAAAGTTTGAAACACTTATTGACTCATGCACCTATGTTGGTTGTTCCGGAAGGGAATCAGGATTTGGTGGTTTTTACAGATGCATATGGAATAGGATTAGGAGCTGTGCTGATGTAGAGGGGTAAATTTATTATTTATGCTTCTAGACAGCCTATAACTCATGTGATATGATATCCAACGCACGATTTGGAATTGGCTGCAGTAATTTTTGCATTGAAGGTGTGGAGACATTACCTTTTGGGAGAGAGGTTTGAGTTATCTATAGATCATAAGTCGCTGAAGTATTTGTTCTCTCTGAAGGAGCTGAGCATGAAATGGTAAAGATGGTTAGACTTTATAGACGCTTATGATTTTGGAATTGAGTACACACCAGGGAAAGGCAAAAAGGTTGCAGGTGCACTTAGCAAGAAACATCAGAATGCAATATTGGTGATGATTGATGAGTGGAAAGATTTGGAAGCATTGGCAGATTACAGAGTGCAGTGGAGATCTAAGGCTGGGTTTAGCAGACAGACTGTTGTATTATCTTGTTTGGAAGTTTGACCGCTTATGATCAAAAGGATCGCTTCTAAATAAGAAGAGGATCGGGTATAAGTTGAATAGATAAGGAAGCAATAGATGAAACCAAGAGCAATGACTTGAAAGATTTCAGTCTTGACTGGAATGGGTGGTTGGGAAAGAAAGGAAGATTATGTGTTCCGAGTGTAGGAAACATAAGGAAAGAAGTCTTTGAGGAATTCCATTATTCGAAGTTCTCTATTCGTCCAGAAGGAACTAAGATATATCGGGATTTGAAGAGAAGTTTCTTCTAGAAAGGTATAAAGTGGGATATTGGCTTATGGGTAAAGCAATGTTTGAATTGCCAATAGCCAAAGGCCAAACACCAAAAGCCAAGTGGGTTTCTGTAGCCATTGGATATTCCTGTATGGAATTGGGATTCTATTTCCATGGATTTTATTTACAGGTTGCCAAGGTCGAATGGAGCAAATGGGACCAAGTGTGCCTATTTCATTCCAGTTAAGTCAACCTGAACGACACATGTATTAGCGAAGTTGTTTATGAAGAATGTGGTTAGAATGAATGGAATTCCTAGTAGCATAGTAAGGGATAGAGATTCTTTATTTACTAGCGAGTTCTAGAAGTGTCTATAGAAAGTTTTTGGAACCAAGCTCAAGACGAATACCGCTTACCATCCGTAGACATACGAGCAAACGAAAAGAGTTAACAAAATCTTGGAAGATTTCACTACACCAAAATAAGCTTTTGACAACATTTTAAAAACGTTGAATAGGATATAACAACGTTGTTAGAAACGTTGTATAACAACATGCGGCCGTAGATGAGAAATTAATAATAGAAAATATAAACGCCGTTGAAAACTATATTAGACGGCGTTCTTTTACGGCTGTATATAATTTTCTATAGCATTTATTATTTGCTTTCAAAAACGTTAATAGTGTTATTTATCAGTAGTTAATAAAGGCTGTTATTAATTTTTCACAACATTTTCTATGTTGTTGGAGCAATGTGCATTATCTTTTCATAGAATTGACAACATGGTTTAAACGCTGTTTTTTGTTCCTACTATTTTTACAGCATTGCACCATTGCAATATTCACACATGTATCATTAATCTAAATTGCATTTTTGTTATATTTTAACCGCATAATATACATAACATATAAATTAAAAAATGTCATATAATTGAAATATTGCAACTACTATGGTAAAAGGTGATAGTTATAGAATATTAATGCAATAAAATAGAAACCAATGTTAACTATGTCTATAGAGTAATGACTGATCGAATAAAAAGATTGAAATAAAATTAAAAGAATTTATTTGAATTTTTTTATAATTAATTGGATTTAATTGCATTTGAAATTGAACACTGTAATTATTGTAATATTCAACACTGAATTGATATAAAAATGTGTTTTAAATTATTGTAAATGACTAAGTAATCAAAAATGATAAAATTTGTTAGTTATGAAGTTTGAATTGAAAAAGTGATTTAATCAATTTAATAATAATTTATTTAATTAACGTGAAAATAGCCATTTTGGCAAATGGCTCGAATTTCGACGAAACCGGTTTCATCGGATCCGTAATGGTGAATTATTGTAGGATTTCAAGTTTTGTAGCGATCGGACTTGTCGTTTGACCGTACGGGCTTGAAACACGCAGAAATCAATTTAATTGAAATCAATTTGAAATCAACTAATTTTAAAAGATTACTTCTACATAAAGTGGAATTAGGACTTGAAACCTGTTCCATTGAGTTTAGAAATATCAAAAACATCTATTTTGATATATGGGATGACCTAATTTTGTTTTGGAGGTAGAATGGGCTTTTCGGGTTACAATTGTCGTTCATACCAATTCGATATGTGTTTATTTTCTTATCGAGCTTCCTTAGTATAAGTAGTTCTATTCTGACCCTAGCAGCCTTTCATTCCCCATTACTGTACATATAATTTGTTCTGGCTAGCTCCTTCCTCAATGGATGAAAACCTAAATCCCCAAATTCAAATTGCAAATCAAATAAAATCGAAAAATTGAAATTCCTCGAACCCTATCATATTATATACTGTTCGAAGCTCTCAACGAGTATATTCTACTACAATGATTTGTTTCTCAATTCGAATCACCATTTGGCCATAATTCTTCGAAAATTTGCAGTTGTTCGTGTTAGGGCTTAGGGATTTGATGACGTATCGTCGACGAGGGTTCGATCGGGTTGTATGGGCGTATATACGGTGATGAGAGGGTTCGATCAGTAGGCTCGCTTTTGGCCTTTGATCGCCAGAACTACCTCAATCAACGTGTAAAGGGGGACGGTGGCGAGATCTTCTGAGGCGATCTGGGGTGTGTGCGACTTCACCAGGCAGGCGATCGAAGGTGGAAAGGCTTGGGGCGTTGTCTGATTATGTCGAAGAGGCTCATAGTGGCAGCGATAATTGTATGAAGGAGCGGCGGCATACGTGAGTTGATCGAGTTGTTCGAGTGTGCTAGGGTTGCCGCGTAGTGGTGATGACGTGGTTTTCCCTTATTATTTTATTTATTTTTATTTAAAATTTTATTTCAATCATTCTAACGTTAATAACTTTTACATATGAGGTCGGATTTGCATGCGGTTTATTCTTGAAACGACCCTGACTCGACCTTCGAAAATCGGCACCGAATATGACACTCGTATTCCAATGCCGCATATCCAGATGTCGAATCTGGTTCGCCGGAGCTTATAACACAATAAGTATAACAACATAGCGGAAGAAAAGAAATGAATATCATTGATATACAACATTCGATACAACAATGATACAATATGATTCAATATCAGAGATACAAGATAACAATGCTACAGCGGAATAACAATATGATATAGCAGCGGAAAACAAATAGCCAATAGATAACTCCAATCCAATGCTCCAAAGCTAAAACTCCAAACCACGAGCTCGAACCACCATCAAGTTTCACCAAGCTCAGCAAGTCTCGCCCATGAATCCAAAGACTCCAATATCCAAGATCTCCAAAGAATACAAAGAGAAAGCTGAGAGCTGCCGGATCGATATCTATATGTACTATCTGAAAAACCTAACTCTAGACTGCCCGTGTGGAAAATAGTGGGCACCCAGAGTTTAGGAAAGGAACAATAAACTCCGGGTCAGTCATGCGACTGGTATGAGCAAACAAAAACAGTTTAATCTTTTAAAACAAACAAAAGAATTTAAATTTGAAATCCACAATGCTTTTTGGAAAATTAAACTACCATAAGGCCTCCCGCCACACACAATGCAAACACAGACTTGGAGGAGATTTCTCCTTATGATAATCAAATATGCTTGATACGCGAAGTCCATTTTATTTATTATTAGTGCATAGTGCAGAAAACCTTTCGAAAGTATAATATTAATCTTAGCCAGCATAGGTACCATAATATTATGCCTGCTATAGCTACCATTTTAAATGGTAGGTTCTATAACTAAAACCGTACATGGCTCGTATTGTTTTGTTTGGTTTTCCAATAAATGGTCAGGCCAAGGAACTTCCCATTGCCACATGGGTACGCCTCTGAAGGGACGCCCCGAGAACCTAACCGGATCTCTACCAACACAAGGCCGTGTTACCTCTGTAACTAGGTAACTACTGACATGAGTATGCCATCCCTCGGTTGTAACCAACCTTTATCCCGGGATTCACCAACAACCACAAAGTAATAAATTTGCAGCAACCACTTAGGTGTATCTGGGCTCCATACCATGATACCACCTCTATCCAGAAGGAAATGAACATACCCTCAGGGGGCGCTACCCCAAATAACCTTGCCGCATTCTTCCTGTTTCGACCATTCCGGGTTGTGAAGTTCGACGAAGTCTCGTCCACAAAGCTACGCTTTTCACAAAATCCATGCTTTGATCAACAAATGATCAGCAACACTTCGTATGCCACATTACCAAATTGGGAATGTATCACTGGTAACCGTCAACTACATAACCTCTGAGCTCGTACGTCTCATAGAAGGGTGTTAAGCTAAGAGAATAAATCTCCACAACCAAACAGAAATGTATTTGATAGAAACCGGCTTTACATCTCAAAGTGTAACGTTGGACACACATCTATACAAGTCTGTTCCGGGTTCGAACAGAACCGAAGGCACTTCCGAAGAAGCCTTGCAAATCCAGATAATCCCTAATCACGTCCAGACTCTCCATCACAATGGGTGATCAAATCTCTATACCGGGGACCGGTCGGTGTAGAGACATTCGACGGGATATCCTTTCGTTTTCGAAAAATATCCGGTCTTCACCACCGGTCTTCAAATGCTATCCATATCGTCGTATCATTATTCGGAATGGGTTATATGACACAAAGGTCCTCTCCCGGCTAAACCGAATAACAATCGTAATATTTAAAATCATATGGATAATGACATTCCAGTTAAGTCACAACTTAAAGCCCAAAACATTTCATTCAAATGGTTAAAACAAATTACCATTCCCAATCTTTTAAAAAGATTCATTTCAAAAACCTTCAATGGTATAAAACAATTTTCACACCTAAATCTTTTAAACAAAAGATCACCTTTATAAACCCCTTTCAATTTAAAACAAGATACACCAATCTTTGACAAAGATTCATTTGTAGCCTTTCAAAACAATTCCTTTACAAATTGGATTTAACTTATCCGGTCTTTAAATCAAAGACTCATTTCATAGCTTTCAAAACAATTCCCGTTTCAATCTTTTATATATAAAAGATACATCATTTAAAAATCCTCTTCAATTTCAAAATAGGGTTCAACTATCATTCACAAAAATTCAATTATAGGTTTCAAACCCACTCAATTTTTTTAAATTTGAAATCTTTTCATCATAATTCGGAAAATCTATCCTTATGTAAAAGCTATAATTATTTGAAATCACTTGTTTCCATTTCAGAAAACTCGATTATAATTGTACGAGTTAAGGCCTTTCAATTATAAACTTGGGTTAAATTTAAATTCTCAAAACCATACCTTTAAAATGGTTTAAAAACACATTTATAGTTTGTATAACCTTTTTACATCATAAATACCAAATATAAAATTCAATTTCAGATATTGAATTCAATTTAAATCGAGTTATTCAAATTTCAGATCTTAATTAAGTTATTCAAAATAACTTTCATTTTTAAAACACTTTTTCAAAAGTTTTTCACTTTAAACCCAATCTATTTCCCAAAACCATTTGGGTTAAAAATTCAAATTCAAAATTATTTTTAAAATCTGTGACTTAACTGATTTCCACGTGCAATCCATATTTGTGTGTGTATAGTGTTGTCCAGGGGTTTAACACAATAGTGCACAGCATCAATCATCACTGATATAACAATATCAATAAGCGGTATAACTCATAACGCTTATCTTCATTTACAGAATACAGATAAAATAAATTTATAAATCACAAAGATTCATCATTACAATTCGATGTGGGTTTCGGATAACGAACTGGAATCCGGACTCCCTGTCGCATCGAGATCCAAATGTCGTTTAACGGGTCAAGGGGTATTTACACATAAACATATCACAGAAATCATAGATTAATATACAGCAACTCCCATCACAAAATATCACAAAGCATCACATATGGGGAATATCAACCATTCGATATCCAATAGAATCCAAAACATCCATAAGTAAAAATAAATTAAATTATCTGATTCAAATTAAATCAGATTAATTACTTATGAATAAATTTTAAATCTTGGTTAATTAATATTAATGATTACAAAACAATTTGATTAATTACTCCTTAATTATTTATTAATAAATAAAAAATTTATTTATAATTAATCCTTTTGATTAATTATCCTTGATTACTTACAAAAATTAATTAATCCTCAATAAATAATCCCTCCTTAATCCCTCTCATTTATTTAATTGACCTCTAATTAATCATCTAAATTAATTACATTGATTTATTTAACTATTAATTAATCACCATTTAATTAATTACAATAAGAAATTATCCCTAATAAATTTCATTAATTAATTAACCTTTAAATTAATTGACCTCAAATTAATCACCTTAATTAATTAATCACATAAACCAATTATCCTTAAATTATAAATTAATTACCCTTTTTATCATTAATCATTTAATTTATTAAACTAAGTGATTAGCTTTTATTTAATTACATAATGTAATTCCACAAAGTAATTATCTTCAATTTACTTTCATAATAAATTTGTCCTTAAATAATTACCCTTTATTACAATTTGTCACCTTTTAATAAATTTCCTTAAATTATTAAATTTCCTTTTTCATTCATCATCTTTCAATTAATCATATTACCATATTAACCTTTAAACTAATTTACTTAATTTTATTTAAAAGTTAAGCTTTCAAATACATTACTATTTAACTTGCAAATTCAAGTTAACAAATCATTTAACTTTCATTTATAAACCTTTTATAAAGAACTTCATTCAAAAATCAAGTTTAAATATTTGTTTGAAACAAATTTACTTTTAACAAGCTATTTTAATTTAAACTTGTTTTATAAACATTCAGAATTTAAAACTTATTCAAATACCCAGATTTGAATTCAAGAAACTTGAATCCGCTATTTATTTAAAACATTTGATTTTAAATTCTGATTTAAACTTGTTTTAAATCTTGTTTTGAAACTCTTTATTTAAATATCCAAGTTTCACCTTTAAACCTTAAGATTCAAAAGCTATTGGAAAAACTGAACTTAGCCTTTGAATTCAAAACACAGTTTAAATTATATTTCAGATTTTAAATAAAAATTCAAAATCTTGAAATCTGTTAGATTTTTAAAAACCTGAAAATCCACTCTAAATATTTTAAAACCTTTAAGATTCAAAACCATTTGAATCTATACTTCATACTAGATTTAAACTTGTTTTAAATGTATCATCACAACATTTAAATTCATTTAAATTGGGTTTAAATTTAAAATTACAAACAGGTTACTGAAAAACTGAAACAATATCATTCACCCAGGCTAACAAAACTTCGCTTCGAGGCATCAGGCTAAAATCTTCGAGCAAAACATCGGACTGCTCGAGGAAAACTCGAGACAACCTCTCTGCTTCCACCCAGAATACATCAGAAACCAAAAGTGCACGGTGCACATGCACCGTGCCTCCGACCAACTCCAGCCACCTCCGGTGGTCTCCCAATCGGCGACCAACCTCCCGTCCAACCACAACCATCAGATCACCCTTCCACAGTTCAAAATCAAGTTCGAGTTTCATCAGAACCCTGGAAACAACAGAACGCACCAACCCCAAACCTGTCACCTCCACATTCATGTCCTTCCAGCAACTCAGGCCATGCTTTCATCTACGACCAAGCTTCCATCTGTCAAGACCCCATTTAACTCGATCATTCCTATAGTTCGTACTAATCAAAACAAAATGCTTAGTTGAAACTAGGGTTCCAGAAAGAATTTTGTCACTGCTGCCTCCTCAATGCAATGCATTGCCATTCAATAATTTTCCAAGCTTCACTGATCTCTCCTCTACCCACTGGAAGAAACCCAACCCTCCAGATTGCAAAGATCACCCATAAATCCAAATATTCCCTTTTCAGTTCAACATAGAACTGCATGTTTATTTCTAAATTAAAAATTTTAATTTTAATTTTAAAAATCAAGTTTTAGGATGATGTTTCAGATCTTAGGACTGAAACAATATATTGCAAGGTTTTGAATTACACTATTTCAAAGTTTGATCAATTTTTATAAATATTCAGAGGCATTTCATAATTATTTTATCTTAAGTATAATTGTAAACTAAAGTTTTGAGTTGAAACAAACAGGTTTGTTTTTAAAACCCAAGTTTAAAAGGACTTCAATTAAAAGATTTGAACTTAAACAATTTAAGAACTGGAAATTTTAACAGAGTAGGTTCTGTAAAAAAAACAAACTTATATACATCATTTTACCAGAGAATACAACCATATACATACATAAACATACATATTTCAGAAAATCAAGCATGCAATTAAATTATATACTTAAACTTGTTAAAATAAATGTTACTCACAAATCTATAGAAGCAGAGAACAACTCTGTTGCAATTCACATTTTCCTGGAACTGTATAATTGAATTTCCTGGAAATTGTTTTTGTTTGTGAAATCTGGAACATGCAATTCTCTTTAAACTGCACTGCCCACTTTATCTTTGTTTTTGATCATCATCCACTCAGGTAAAGAATATTAGAGTTAATTTTGTTTTCAATTGCTTCAGATTTTTAAATTCAAATTTTTTTTTCTTGTGAGTTTGCTTAATTTTCTTACTTGAGTTGTTCTGTTGTCTGTTTGCTTCCAAAACAGAAATTTGCTTTTTTTCATCTGGTTTGCTTCCTTTATTTTTTAGGTTTGAAGACATTAAACTTACTGTTTTGATTCCCAGATCAAAGCTTTTGTTTGAATTGATCTTTTACAGGTTTACTTTTATTTCTTCTTTGATTTGGATTTGATTCAAAACTTGATTGTTTTAATTTTTTGGTCTGATTCTAGAAATGCTTCTAGGTTTGAGATGAATTTTCATTGTTTTTCTTGTGTATGTTTTATACATTTTAAATTAAAAGAAATTTTATTTGTTGCCACTTGTAAATCTTCATGCTACTAAGTTTACACTTGTGGTTTATTTTAACACTTGTTGAATTTAACAAAATTATGTAGAGACCTTTTAGTTAATTTAATTATAAATTTTGTTCAAACCTCTTTTAATTATATATTTGTTTTAATGTTATATACTTTTGAGTGCAAGCCTTTATATTTAAATCTTATTTTATTTTATTTTTATTTTACAAATCATGTTTTTAATTATTATTTTTTACAAATTTCCAATGTAATTTAAATTGTGTTTTAAACATTATCTTGGTTTAATTTATAATTTTTATTTTAAACTCTTTTCATTTTAATATTTTACATATGTATATTTTTAAAACTTTTTATTTAACCTTGTTCAACATCATTTTATATTTACAATTTAGCTCAAACAAATTTAAAAGAAGGTATGTAAACTTCTTTATTTAATCTTTATTGATTTTCAAAAGATATGTATATTAAATAATATGAAATTTAGTTTTTAAACAACTCTTACTATATTAATTTAAAAATATAACTCTCCAAAATAATAACATTTGAATTTTAAATTCACATTTTCAAATTATAATCTATTTATAAAATATTCACTTCTGAATTCCAAATCATTAATCTGTTGAAATTTTTAAATTGATTCCTTTATTTAAAATCTTTATATAGATGTTTATTCAAATCTCCAAATAAATTCATAATTAAATTTGTAATTAAAATATTATTCAAAATATTTATTTCAGAATTTCCAATTAAAAGTTCTATTTAAAAATCATATTTACATTCATTTACATTAATAAACAAACAAATATCTATTAAACTTTGGAAAACACCAGATTAATCCATAATTAAATTCCAAAAATTAAATTTATTTCCAATTTCAATTTGATTTAAAAACGGGAATGTTATAGATTCCCCCCTTAGAAAATTTCGTCCTCGAAATTTGAAAGGGAGACAATCAGGAACAGATGAAAGACAGAGAAATATCTTTCCGATAAAATTGAATATATATTCTTTATTTGGCTTACCAAATTAGAATATCAATAAAGGATACAAGAACGAATCAAGATACTCGGCTTATCAGATCTACGAGTACACAGGGGTATTAATTAGTTCTAAGGATAACTAACCATTCGTAAAATATTTCTGGACCCAACAGAATAAACAGATATATGGATGCAATCCCAAAAATTTAGTTTAAACAACCAAAATATATCTATCAACCATAACAACCAAAACAAACAATTCATCCAAACAAACAATTCTGACCCATCTGGAGTTTGTATCCTATGCAAATATATCAAAGCTTCTTCCTGGAGCTGCCAGGAAGAAATCAAAGAATTGAAAAGACGAATCAAAGGAGATCGATAGAGAAAGTTGTTTCCACTGTTGCACGGTACTGACCATTTATAGTGGTACTTCCCTATCCCCTATCTTGTCCTCTTCTAGCACGCATACTTACTATTAGTGAATAGTAAGAGAATCTACTGAGGCACACAGATGGATATCTTAGGGACATACTCATTCTAGGGTATACTTCACCATATCTCTAATGAGTTACTTAATGTGTTATACTCCTAAGCTAAAGTTTCAACCATCAGCTCTGATACCAAATGAAACGACCCTGACTCGACCTTCGAAAATCGACGTCGAATATGACACTCGTACTCCAATGCCGCAGATCCAAACGTCGAATTCGCCGGAGCTTAAAACACAATAAGTATAACAACACAGCGGAAGAAAAGAAATGAATATCATTGATATACAACATTCGATACAACAATGATACAATATGATTCAATATCAGAGATACAAGATAACAATGTTACAATGGAATAACAATATGATATAGCAGCGGCAAACAAATAGCCAAGAGATAACTCCAATCTCAATTTGATTTAAAAACGAGAATTTTACAATTCTGTTACTATCGTATCGAAATTCTAGACATTATAAAACTAGTTTGGACAAATTCTGAGACTGTTAAAATTTGGGCCTTATTTTGGATTTCAAATCGATTTGAAATCAAAAGGAGTGTTTTAACCCACTCACAATTACTAAATTATCTTATGTTTGTTAAATTGAATTTATGATGCAATTAGAAGTTGATTGGTTGATGTTTGGTATATTTAAATTGTCATTCCAGTTAAATATGACTTTTATTGAATTTAATCGTCATTAATTTAATATTAAATTATAATTTTCCAGTTTATACCTATTATTGATGATCAGTTATCTATTGATATTTATTAGTTGATTTGAATGGTGATTTTGAGGGATGTTTGGCTATCTATATTGAATGACCGGATGTTATATTTTTATATTGTCATAACACTCTAAGTTCCCTATGGGTTGAAATGATACATACCCGAACGATCCATATATTAGGAAAAAATCGTTATGGGTTGAAAAGATAAACCCGAGCGATTTTATGGATTTTGAATTTCTATTCGGGATTGCTGGTTGAAATGATATATATCCATGGATATAAAATATTACGGATTGAAATGATAAATATTTGTATCACTTGATCATAAGGTAGAAAATTATATACAGACGCCGGATTGGTTAAATTAAATTATTTTGAATCTTTAAATTTCTAGTTTAGTTAAATGAGTTTTGAAGAAAACTTGATTCATATAAACTGAATTATTTTCGAAAATCCAACCGTTAATGTTGAAGTTGGAATTGATTTAATGAATTATTCAAAGGATTTAAATTGGAATTTCAAAGTTGAATTGTCAAATATAAATGAATTTTATCGAAATTGAGTTATTGAAAATGTTTGGATATAAGTTTGAAATCTATTTTAAACTAATTTAAACTATTTTAATCAGCTTAAACTATTTTAATTTATTTTAATATATTATAATCTATTTAATCCAATTTAATCTAATTTACCTATTTTAAACTAATTAAATTTATTTAATCTTTTTTAAATCTATTTAATATAAGTTAAATATATTTAATCTATTTTAAATTTATTTAATCTATTTTAAATCTATTTAATATAATTTAAATCTATTTAATCTATTTAAATCATTTTAAACCTAATTTAATCTAATTTAAATCTGTTTAAACTATTTTAACTATTTTAATCTATTTTAAACTATTTTAGAGTATTTTAACTATTTTAAACTAGTTTTAAAACTACTACAACTATTTATGACTATCTAAACTATTTTCTAAAATTTCAGAACGTGTGAAGTTGAAGTATTTATATTTGAATCCTTAATGATGATACAACGTAAGTTGGGATTTGACATTGATACCTTTTTGTGAAATGACAAATTTGAGTAAATATGATTATTTTGGAATGGGGATTTAATTAACCTACCTTATCGATAATTTAAAAAGTGAATATGATTTTGAACGTGTATACGGTTTTAAAAGTGAATATGATTTTGAAATTGATATGGTTTGAAATCAAATATGATATTTTGATATTAATTATGAATTATCAATTGAATTTTGAAATGTAAAGGAACCATCTGGTGTAAAATAAGCATTTGGTTTGTTAAAGAGACCGAGATCGGATATTGTCACACTCTCTACTAATACCGAAAACAACTACAACAACTATGTACATGGTGGAGATTTTAGAATAAAGTAGGATGGTTTGGCGAACGATTCTGTATATGGTATTTACGTAGCCCTGACTCCCATGAGTCAGCTTAGATGTGACTAAAACAGGAGCTATACCGCGCTAAGTGAGGTCATTCCTCCTATCAGGCACATTTCTTCGATACCATATTATGACTTTATGATTGATTTGGTGGCCATCTCTCAATTTGATTATGGGAGTGTGTTCCAAGGTAGGCGATAGTAGCTGCTATGCGTTACCACCAGTCCGAGAGTGCAAATGGTATAATCCTACCTTGGCATTGCCTCGAGTGTCTTGTTCACATGACGTATCGCACCTTCTACGAGTTTGGTTTGTACCATACCTATGAAGTGCCCTCTGAGTAAACCTCACGGAGGAGCTTACGGTACTGTATAGACTATAGGGATATATAAAATGTGTTAAAGGGGATATGGATAACGCCTTAACGCTATTTTAATATTTTACTTTACTGTAGACACTGTTATAATAGCGTATTGTATTACATAGTAGATAGTTTAATGGATCCTAAGGAGATGGGAATCCCGAACATCTCTTAAGTTATTGCACTCACGTTAGACACTGGATAGGAGATGTTAAACTCTATAAACATCTCTAGCGCCAATACACTCATATTTATTTACCATAGATTTCACTTACATAAGATCTTTTAGTTCCGACTCGAGTGTTTGTCTTTTCAATTCGCTCGGGTCAGTTTGAGCTTTTCAGTTTATCGAATACTGCTTTTTGGAGGATGAAGACGAAGATTTAAAACTGTTACTATTTATTTTATTTATTCCACTGCATCATGTTGTTCCACTGCATTTATTTATTTATTCCTGTTGTATGTAACTCTGATCTGTATTGTAAAAGTATAATCAAATGTTATTTGAAAATAGATTCATGAACTATTTATTTGATTATTACATTTTTTTCATTCCACTGTGAGATTCTGAATTTATTTTTCTTTCTTTCCCTGCTTTTTCTTATTTACCCCATAATAATCCTCCTTTTTGATTGGTTTGAGTTTGACATATATGGTTTATTATCAATTTAAACCATTTAAAAATGTGGGTCGTTACACTCCTAATCGACTTGAATTTGCAATAATTGATTACACCTATGGTTGATCCAATAGTCAAGTCACATAGCAAATCATAAGGATTTCTATTTGATTTAAAAACTAGTTTAATATAGGTTATTTTCTATTTAATAGGTTTACATCAGTTTAATTTATCATCAGATCTCAAATATAGGGTTTACAATTTAATTACTAACATCCAAGATCAGATAGTGTAAACTAATATTAAATGCAGTTAATCAACTTATTAAAGATATTCCTACTCACCTTGGATCCAAGCTCTATTCCTACTCTCTATTTGGAAACAACACACGATAGCTTGCCCATTCCATGATCCAATCTTCTTTTGTTATTCTTATTTTAGTTTTATTAGTTTTTGAAGGAATTTATTTATAAATAGAGGAGAATAGATTTAGATAGGGTTCCAGTACACAAATGAATTAATAATGAATTAGGGTTTAGGTTAGGTGTATATTTATAGGGATTTAGGTTAATATGGATCGTTAGATTAACCTTAAAGAATATTCAACATCGTCCTATACACTCATCGTTTAATTTTGGTGCAAGTTATTTATTCGGTTCAATCACAATTGTTCAGCTCGCTTCAGAATTACCGATTTACAACATCAATCAGTCGCCAACTAATGGGGACCGCACCACAACTACCGTTCGTCCAGTGGACCCTAGGGGTCGGTTGCTTAAGTTGTTTACTAAGGAAATTTTTTATATTTTAATCTATTTCATTTTCAAATTTTAAAATGCTCGCCATTTCTGCATACTAACTCCAATTTCAAAGTGTTATATATTAAAATTTTCTAGAAAATCACTAAAAACGCAATGGTGTAAATTTCATAGTCAAAATCGAAAATTTATGAAAATTTTACTTTTTCCCTTATTATATTTAGTTTAATTCTCTTATTAAATTATATGCTTAAATTTTAGAGGTGTTTCTTCTCCCCACTAAAAAGGATTTCATCCTCAAAATCTCAAAAGATGAGAAAATGTAACTCGTATGTGCAACAAGTAATAGATATAAACATCTTTTCGTCCATCATCAATGGGCGATCATTGTCCTTAATATATTTTTATTGCAACATATAACATGAAATGCACATGAACCTATACTAATGCAAAGAGTAGGCAGTCTCTTGATCTAATCGACTTTCTATCATACAACTGCTCATGCCATGTATCCTAGATGTATGCAACATCCTAAGTAAATATACTTGCAATTCTAAATGTATGCACAACCATTTAATCCATTTGTGGCATCCATATACATAATATTCAATAAGGTAAAACAAATAAACAAGAGATGATATGAGTGCGTATACTATCTAAGGAACATATTGCCTAAACCTGTAAAAGAAGCAATCCAAATAATACGTCCACTAGCATCCATCATACATAACATGTCCTAATGACACATTCGCAATCATTCCTACCATCCAACGGTCTCTACATAAAAGGTATACCAAGTTAAGTCTAATGCCTATCTAACCATACTTATTAGATTTAAATCAGAAATGTATCAGGAAAGAGTTAAGGATGGATAGCTTGGATCTTCTCCTCGGGCTACCTTGTACTCCCTGTTGGATCGTCTCATCATTGAACCTTAATAAGTTTGATTTTTTTGTTGTGGAGGTTCTTTGTACACCATGCTCAGGAATACAAATGGATGCATGATGAATAAATGAATTCTGATCTAAGTCGTCATCATCCCGACAACTTCTAAGGAAGCTCCACTTTATAGGCTAACTTCCCTACCCTATCACTAATAAGGAAAGGTCCTCCATACCTCGATGCCTACTTCCCCGAACTTCCATATGTCATAACATGCCTAAGCGGTGAGACCTTCACAAACACTATGTCATCCACTGCGAACTCTAACTCCGTATGTCTCTTGTCAACATAAAATTTCTGCCTATCCCATGCAGTTTGCATTCTTCTACGGATCAAGTTTACTTTCTACGATATCTCCCTCACCATGTTTGGTCCAAGAATAATCATATTTGTAGTGTCCTACCAACACGATGGTGGTCTATTAGGTCTCCCGTACAGCGCCTCAAACATTGATATCCCAATGCTTGCCTGATGGCTGTTATCATAGGTAAGCTCCACTGAAGGCAAGCGATCCTCCCAAAGCACCCAAAGTCCAAGATGCACGTCAAAAGTAAGTCCTTCAATACTTGATTCAGTCTCTAACATCTATTCATCTGTCTAAAGGTGATAAGTAGTGCTTAAGCTCAAATCGGTGCCCATAGCCTATTACAGACTCCTCTAGAACTTGCTAGTGAAAAGCAGATTTCGGTCGCTACTGATGCTAAAAGTTTCTCCATGTAACCTAATGACTCCTTCGCATATAGAGTTGCCAAAGATATCACCGTCCTTGTACTCCTAACCAGTATAAAATGGGTGCATTTGGTCAGCTGATCAACTATGAACCAAAGATTCTCGTTCCCTCTCCTACTCCTCGGTTACCATCAATAAAGTCCATAGAAATGCTTTCCCTCTTCCGTTAAGGAATATCCAAGGGCTGTATCAATCCTCCCAGCTTAGTCTACTTCGCCTTTACCCTCAGGAAGGTCATACATCGAGCCGCGAACTCCGCTACATGCTTCTTCATTCCCAGCCACTAGAAGACTCTCTTCATGTCATGGTACATTTTGTCTTCTCCAGGATGAATAGTCATCCTAGAACGATGAGACTCAACTAGTATGGCATCTATCAAATCCATACATAGAGGAACACATATCCTACCATCTCTCCATAACCACCCCTTCAAATCAATGGCATAATGATTCAAATGACTCGATCGCTCTCTTCTGTTAAACTTTTAAAGTATATGAGCTAGCTCCATATATTGCTTCAGACTGGATCCAACATGTTCCTTAAGTGTAGCTGGCACATCTAAAGCTACTAACATTCCTAAGGTAATGTTTGATGATAGTTGAAACTAAAATGTAGAAATTAACTCCAAATACCAACCCAAGAACAAAGGACTTAAAACTGTATGTTGTCAAATCAAGGCGTCGGCTATCACGTTGCCTTGCCTGGAGTATAAGAGATATCAAAACCGTACGATGTCGAACACTCCATCTACCTCTATTGCCTTAAATTCAAGTCCTTATGAAAGAATAAATACTTTATAGGCTTATCGTCTGTATATGGCTCAAACTGCTCTCTTAAAACATAATACCTTTATAACTTGAGCACAAAGTCAAAGGATGCTAAGTCAATATCATGGGTAGGGTAGTTTCTCTTGTGCATAGCCAACTACTCTGCCGACTTGCGTCAAGACTGCTCCTAACTACATACCATAAGTGTTGGTATAAATTGTAAATGCTTTCGTACCATTGGGCAATACCAATACAGATGCACTAATCAATGCCTCCTTCAGCTTAAGAAAAGCATCCTCACACTTCGCGTCATACGCGAAAACTAAATTCTTCTTGGTGAGGTGGTTTAGAGTGGTAGACGTCTTCATGAAGTTCTTAATGAGCTTTCAATGGAAGCCCACCAAACCAAGAAAACTCCTCACTTTCGTGGCATTCTTCGACACATGCCGGTCTCGTATTGCATCAATTTTACTAGGATCGATCGCTGGCCCACTTTCTTCGACAACATTTCCCTAAAAGTGTACTTCCTCTCGCCCAAAATAGCACTTTGAAAACTTCCCCTTTAACTTATGCTCATAGAGTATTAAGCACTTCTTCTAGATGCAATATGTGCTCCTCCTCCCTCTTCGAATAGGCCAAAATGTCTTTCACAAATATCACAATGAACTTGTTAAGCAACCCTCTAAAAAGTAGGCTCATCGAATCAATAAAGTAGGTGGGTGCATTAGTAATCTAAAGGGCATGACCAACCATTCATAAAGTTCATCAAGTGTATGAAAAGCAGCTTTCTAGATACTATCCTCGGCTATGAGAAACTGGTGGAATCCTGTAGCCAGATCAAGCTGTGAGAACATCTTCACTCCGACCAATTGATCAAAGAGATCATCTATACAGAGCAGTGGATACCGATTCTACTTTGTCAGTTTATTTAGCTCCCAATAATCGATGTAAAGGCTTAAAGAATCATCTGCTTTGGTGGTAAAGATGACTGGTACTCCCTATTTTGAAATCTCATCCTAGTGAGGCTTTCTCCAACAGCTCGTTTACTTGCTTGTTCAGCTCACATTTCTCCTTTAGGGCCATATGACTTAAGAGTAAGGCAACAGGTCTGGCGTTCTCTATAAGGTAAATTCAAAACTCGATCTCTCATTGGGTGGGTGTACAACCCCATATTTTTGGTAACATTGTTTAGGATATTTTATTAGTTAAATTAAATTAATAATATGTGGATTTGGGTATTGATATTTGATTTTATTAAGTGGTAGCCATTCCATTTAACCAATGAATTAAAAGAAGGGCAAAATGAAATAGAGAAGGGGTAAAATCGGAAAGAGGCCATTCCTACATCCCCAAAACTTGGTCATGTATCCCCATACACATTAATTTTTATTTTTTCAAAATTTTAGTAGCATAAAGCCATCCACCATTAACAAGAGAAAGAGGAAGAAGATTAAGAAAAGCTAAGGAAGAAGCTAAATCAAATAATATCCATTCATATCTCAATCTCTTTAATCTCTAAAGCTAAGGTGAATAATGTTTACATGTTATATTTCTTTAGCTTTCAGTTTTAAGATAAAATCTAAAATATTTTGCAATGATTTTCTATGCTTTTGAATGATGGATGATTATATATACTTGTTGATGATTTAAGGTTGTTCATATAGGTTTTATGACAAATTTTGATATGAAAACTCTATTAAATGACATCCAAATGCCTTGTGCATTTTGACATGGATCAGAAATATTATTTTGGAGATGGGTTTCACTTTTTAGATTTTTCTTAATTAATGCAGAATTTAAATAAATTTTCCAGTGAAGAAAATATTATTTTGAGTTATAAATTATTTACGGTTAAACAATAACTAGATTTGGTCTGAAATTAATATATGTTAGAAAATATACAAAACGAGATTTTCAGGATTTTTTATAATTTTTCTAAGTGTTTTAAGGATACATAAAATTAAGGTATGTGACTTTAATGTTATATTTATAAAAGGAGAAAGGACTTTTTGTAAATTAATTCAAATTGTTAATTCTAGAAAGTCGGCAGCTTTTGAAAATGAGAAACTTACAACCAATCACAATTTGACAAACAAGGCAGTTTAGGCACAAAGAAATAGTTTAAAGGACAAATAAACATGGTTTTCACTGTTTCGATGCTTTCAGCACTAGGATCCACCTCCTTACCTTTGCCCGTGACACTGTCATAACCAATGCACATGGTATTAGGGAACTAGTACATAGTGAATTAGATATAGGCGGAAGGTATAGAGTTGAAGCCAGGGGTTTCGAAGGGCATAAGGCATTACTTTGCTTTTAAAAGAAAATGTGCCTGCTTGCATTCAACTAAGTACCTTTCGACTAGGTCCAATGGATATAAAGTAATGGTTTTGATTGGGTTGCGCTTTGTCAAGACGACTGCTTTCGACTAAGTCGACTTTTGCTGTTGTTTCCTACATTTTGATCCAGATGGTTTCAAAGGGGTTGCTTTGTTTTCAAAAATATGGCCACTTCTCCAAAGCTTTCAATGGGATGGTTTCAACACCATCACTTCTTTACTTAGGAAATAGTTTCGAAACAGATGCTTTCGACTTGTATATTTTAAAGACACTTTTTCTCTTATTGAAGTATAACCCAAATGATTTCGAAAGAGACAGTTTTAATGGTTTCAAAAGGTGTTTCCGCATGTTTTAAATTGAGCCCAAGTGCTTTTGAAAGGTACGTTTTAACGCCTTCAAAAGGTTTTAATGAATGGTTTCGAAAGGGTGGTTCCCTAGAATTTCGAAAGGGTTGAAAGGAAAGGTTTTTCCTTTGTTTTCGAAAGGCAATATTTAAATGTTTTAAAATAAGGATGTCTAGGATTTTAAAGCTTTTGAAGGGAAGGTTTTTATGCTTTTAAAAGGAAGAATTCAAATGGTTTCAAAAGGAAGGATTTTGGCCTTTTGGCCTAGGTTAATTAAAGGGTTTTACTTGGTTTCGAAAGGGTTACTTTTAATTGTTTCGAAAGGGTTACTTTCAAAGGTTTCGAAGGGGTTGTTTCAACTTTTTAAACAAAGCTTTTGAATAAATTAACTAGGCAGTATAGCCTAAGTATTTTCAAGTTAAAAAGGACTTTAACTTATTCTAAGAGGATAGTTAATCCTCATTAAAATTCATCAACATTATTTTGAGTAAAGTATATATAACATGGAAAAATGGCTTAGAGTAAAGCTAAAGATTTATTTTCCATGTATAAGTATGATTAAAAAAATAAATCATTTTGAAAAGGTTTTCACCGAAAAAGATGCAGGATGGTTAATCCATGAAACTGACTCAGATTAGAAGACCAGATAGGACTTGTGTAGGATCATGCCCTATGCTTATTAGCTATTAGCCCCTAGCTATTTTAGCCTAGAATTCCATTGTTTAGGGCTTAGTCATAGGTAAGGCTAAAATATTGGTTACAAAAAGAAAGTAATATTTATGTACAGAGATAGGTTATTGGTTAGCTCGTAGAACCATTAGGATCAATTAACCCTTGGAGAAGTAAGTTAAGGACAGACCATCCATATGTTTTGTCTAATAGATATTTAGACCGTATGATATTTTATCTATTAGGCCCGTGTCAGCCAAAGGGATGGTTAGTCCCGTTTTTGGATAGCAAGTCCAATTTGCGGGTAGTTAGCTCAGATTTTAGATAGATAATTCATTTATTACCTGTTGTTAGCATAACAGATATTGCTATATTTATTATTATAATCAATTTGATTAACTAGTTTGGTTGTAGGAAGAGGTTTGCAAATTATATGTTTGAAAAGGATATTAGTATGGGGAAACCCATTTAGACAATTGGCATGGTCTCACTTAATATCCGTAAACCGAGATGTAACGGTATTATTAACACCAAGCATTATGTCTGGTTCAAAGTTTTTCTTTCCCCTTAAACTCATGCTCAAATTTGATTTGAGTGGACCGAGGGTTGAGGTTTTCTAGTTTTAGGATTTAAGCGAACGAAGCTTCCAGAGACGAGAATATGGCGGACGGATAGCTAAATAGGAGTTATATTTTTATTCAGTTTATTTCCACTACGTGTACATTAGTTAGATATGACTATATTGTCTTTGATCATCCAAAGGGGCAACATCATATGTCATTGGCGCATTTTTGTAATGCTTATAATTTATCTTTACTTGGGAAACTTTATGGGATTATGTAACTTGGATATGAATTTATTTGGAAATGTAATCAGTGAAATGTTGTTTTTTGAAATCTGTGATTTTATTCATATTCAAGTGCTTTTGATATTATGGATACCATTAGCATTACCATATTTTGTCACCAGAAGTTAATACTATGGATGACTGCAGCATCTGTAGCGCTTAGCATTTGGCCTCTAAATACGGGATGTTATAACATGGTATCGGAGCGCAAGTTTATGAAAAAAATTGAACTAAAAATGATTTTAAAAACATAATTCAATAAATTAGAGTAAGATAGGGGTATGGAATAACGCTATAATAATGTACTTGTATTTGTTATACATAAGTATATGATTTATCTCTAGTCACCTATCTTTGTTGGGTTATTTTCTGTATCTCATGAGGTTTGAATACATATATGGATGGTTAAGGAGGAAGAGTTAACCCAGGAGGGGAGGGCACTAATAGGAATGCCAGATCTAATGCGAGGAGAACCAAAGATCAAGCACAAGCAGAGAATGTAGGTGTTAGTGTCCCTCAAGTTGGATTGGAACCTATGTATCAGTTTTTCGTGAATATGATGCAAGCGGGTGTTGCAGCTGGAGTGTTAGGAAGAAATCCTATAGGAGTAGGGGTTTTGGAAGTTTTGGTACTTAGACAATATGCTAAGCTGAGTGGAGATTATATTAAGCTTGGAGGTAAGCCATTTACTAGAACCGAAGATGCCATTTATGTAGAGAATTGGTTGCTGCTTTATAAGAGGATCTTTATAGATTTGGGACTTAATGATGAGCAGAAGAGGAGGCTTGCTTCGAGCACATTCAAGGAGCAGCTTTATTTTGGTGGAATAGTGTGATTGTGGCAGTGGATGAGGAGACTATGACCAGGGCAGATTTCAAGAGGAGATACCAAGGGAGGTTCATGTTTGTAAACGCACGACCTGCTCTAATTAGAAAGTTTGCTGAATTAGAATAGGTAGAAATGTCTGTTTTGGAGTATGCCAGAAGGTTCGAGGAGTTGGACAGATATGGGTATGCTTCAATGGATATACTGATAAAGAGTAATGAGAAATTTATCAAGGGGTTGAAGACTGAATTAGCAAGGGCTACATTACCTCATACTAGAGATCCTTTTGATCTTGTAGTAGAGATGGCCATAAGGCATGATGAGATGCTTGATTCTATAGAGAAGAGTAGGGCTAAGGAGATCCAGGTTGGGCAGAGTTAGAAGAGGAAATTCTTTCTTAAGAAAGGTTCTTAGAAGGGTGGAGAAGCTAAGAAGGGAAAGTCGGAGATTGTTTGTTTTAAGTGCGACAAGAAGGGGCATTTTGCTAATGGGTGTCACGTTGGAAAGGCAAAGGAGGTGGCCGGAAAGAAGAATGTCAGGTGCTTCAACTGCGACCAGATTGGCCATTATAAGAATCAATGCAAGGAGCCTACTAAGGATGAAAAGAGCAAGGTGTATGTGCATTGGAGCATGCTATTTCGAAGCCAACAGCTCAGGATTGTAAGGTATGCTTCAGATTCATGGTATGTCTACTAATGTTCTAATTAATACTGGTGCATCGGCATTTTTTTATATCAAGATGTTTGATCGATAAGCTTAACCTAGAACCAACATATTTAGTTACTTCCTTATGGGTTGTGAATCCAATGGGAGGGTATGCAACTGTAGGGTTAAGGTGTGACCAATAAGATTTGACTTGTTAGGTCATGCTTTTGTTTGTAGTTTGCATGTATTTGATTTTGTGGGATTTTGAATTATTCTTGGTATGGACTGGTTAAGTGAGTATGACGCTAGGATATCTTGCTAGGATAGGACAATATTACTTAGGCACCCTTATTGTAGCAACATTATTTTTTATACCGTAGTAGGTACTAGCGGTGAGGTGAATGCTTTATTGGGTGTTAGGGAATTGGAAGATGAGCTAAGTCGAGTTTTCATGGTTATAGAGTTCGTAGATGTTTTAGAGCCTATAGTTGGATTGCCACCTAAACAAACCATTGAGTTTCAGATAAATTTGGTTTCGAGAGAAGAACCAGCGAGTAGGCCGCTAAGTATGATGATCCCTACAGAGATAAGGGAGTTGAAAGTGCAGTTAGTGGAATTAGAAGGCAAGAGTTTTATCAGATTGAGTAGTTCAGCTTGAGGAGCAACTCCAGGTTTTTCTAAGAAGCTAGATGGATTGTTGAGGCTATCTATCGATTATCATAAGTTGAATGAGAGGACGATAAAGAATCGATATCCATTGTCAAGGATTTTCAATTTCGATCAGTTGAGTGGAGCCAAGATATTTTCCTAGCTGGATTTGGTGACAGGTTTCCGTCAACTTAGGATAGAAGAGGGATAGTATACCTTTGACAGCGTTTAGGACCATGTACTGGTCATACGAATGGTTACTTATGATGTTCGAACTGACTAATGCATCTGATTTCTATGTGGATTGATGAACCTGGTTTTTCGAGAGCACTTGGATAGGTTCATATTGGTTTTGGTAGATGATATCTTGATTTACTCTAAGGATGAATGAGAGCAAGACGTTCATCTTAAAGTGGTGCTAGAGAGGCTGAGGTAGCATCGGCTAAAGGTGAAGTTCTCAAAGTGTCAAATTTGGAAGAAAAAAGTTTAGTTTCTTGGTTATATTGTCTGAGAGAAAGCGTTGTTAGTAGATCCAAATAAGATTGAAACGGTGAACAGTTGGAAGAGACCCGACTGTGACTGAGATAAAGATTTTCTTTGGATTAGCTAGCTATTAACGGAGATTCATTAAGGCTTTTTCATGGATAGTAGCACCGATGACCAAGTTGACGAGAAAGGATCTGAAGTTTGTGTGGACTGATAAGTGTGAGGAAGCATTCTAGAGTTTGAAACACTTATTGACTCATGCACCTATGTTGGTTGTTTCGGAAGGGAATCGGGATTTGGTCGTTTTAACAGATGCATGTGGAACAGGATTAGGAGCTGTGCTGATGCAAAGGGGTAAATTTATTGCTTATGCTTCTAGACAGCTTATACCTCATAAGATATGATATCCAACGCATGATTTGGAATTGGCTGCAGTAATTTTTGCATTGAAGGTGTGGAGACATTACCTTTTGGGAGAGAGGTTTGAGTTATCTACAGATCATAAGTCGCTGAAGTATTTGTTCTCTCAGAAGGAGCTGAACATGAGACGGTAGAGATGGTTAGAGTTTATAGACCCTTATGATTTTCGAATTAAGTACACACTAGGGAAAGGCAACAAGGTTGCAGATGCACTTAGCAAGAAACATCAGAATGCAATATTAGTGATGATTGCTGAGTGGAAAGATTTGGAAGTACTGGCAGATTACAGTGTGCAGTGGGGATCTATGGCTGGGTTTAGCAGAGCGACTGTTATATTATCTTGTTTGGATGTTTGACCGGTTATGGTCGAAAGGATCGCTTCTAAATAGGAAGAGGATCCGGTATTAGTTGAACAAATCAGGAAGCAAGAGATGAAACCAAAAGCAATAACTTGAAATATTTTAGTCTTGACTGGAATGGTGGTTAGGAAAGAAAGGAAGATTATGTGTTTCGAGTGTAGGAAACATAAGGAAAGAAGTCTTCGAGGAATGCTATCATTCAAAGTTCTCTATTCATCCAGAAGGAACTAAGATGTATTGAGATATGAAGAAAAGTTTCTTCTAGGAAGGTATGACGCGGGATATTAGCTTATGGGTAAAGCAGTGTTTGAATTTCCTACAGCCAAAGGCCAAACACCAGAAGCCAAGTGGGTTGCTTCAGCCATTGTATATTCCTGTATGGAATTGGGATTCTATTTCCATGGATTTTATTTATGGGTTGCCAAGGTCGAATATAGCAAATGGAAGTATATGGGTTATGGTGGACATATTGACCAAGGGTTCCTATTTTATTCCAGTTAAGTCAACCAGAACGACACATGTATTAGCGAAGTTGTTTGTGAAGAATGTGGTTAGAATGCATGGAATTCCTAGTAGCATGGTAAGGGATAGAGATTCTTTATTTACTAGCGACTTCTGGAAGTGTCTACAGAAAGTTTTAGGAAACAAGCTCAAGGCGAATACCGCTTACCATCCATAGACATATGAGCAAATAAAAAGTGTTAACAAAATCTTGGAAGATTTCACTACACCAAAATAAGCTTTTAACATCATTTTAAAAACGTTGAATAGGATATAACAACGTTGTTAGAAACGTTGTATAACAACATGCGGTCGTAGATGAGAAATTAATAATAGAAAAATATAAACGCTGTTGAAAACTACATTAGACAGCGTTCTTTTATTTGCTTTCAAAAACATTAATAGTGTTATTTACCAGTAGTTAATAAAGGCTGTTATTAATTTTTCACAGCATTTTTTATGTTGTTGGAGCAATGTGCATTATCTTTTCATAGAATTGACAACATGGTTTAAACGCTTTTTTTTGTTCCTACTATTTTTACAGCATTGCACCATTGCAATATTCACACACATGTATCATTAATCTAAATTGCATTTTATTATATTTCAACCGAATAATATACATAAATATAAACTAAAAATTGTCATATAAAAACATAGCAATCAACTATTTCCATAAATTAAGTTGAATACAATATCCATAAACAAAGTATATAAATTCATAAACAGTTATAATATTTATAAACCAATTTCATACAACAATGGACAAAAGCACAATATCTGCACTGACAACTAAACAACAAATGTGACTGCAGATACTTCAGACTGACATATTGTAGAAGGCACACATTATTCATCAAATTTTTCATCATGAAGTCTATATATATCCATATTTAAATTGCTTTGTAGCTATGGTTAACATACCATCAGTAAACAAGCTCATGCCCTCAGCAAGTACACATAATATAATACCTACATCAATCGTAAATAAAAGACTTTTTATTCATCCAACCTTTAGTTCTGGCACATACTGCTTCAACACGTTAAAAACAAACCTATTAAAACATCAAAAAGAAAAGATAAGCAACAATATGCATTGGAAAAGGGATAAGAGTGGAATACATAAGGTAAAATTTTTATTGTGCAGAATAAATTGGTCTATCTGTCTATAGAAACATAGTTACATAATTATCTGTATACGATAGCAATGATCTCTTTTTTATATCAGTAAAACCCTGCCCCAAAAAAATCAGTATTTGTACATACCATATTCAATTTTGTATCACGCCAAAATTTGGAAATTAACCATTATTTTAGACTCAATCCGCAAGGTGCATTTTGAATACTGATATCTAACCATCATATTCATGAGACAATTATTACTTCAATGTTATGGTGCTCTGAAGGTGATAACCTATGATGCTAAACTAGATACATATATTGATTTAAGATGGATGCAAGATGTTATATAAGAATTCAACAATGACACTGAAATTCATAAGAGTTTAAAAACTGTTCAGAAGCTTGTAGAATTTGGTTGTGGTTGCATATCAAAAATAGTTTCTCAAAACTTCTTAACAGATGCACGGGGTTGTAAATTTCTTTGGTTAAATTTTAGTTCTTATCGATCAAAACATGCATGCTTACCACCTGTTTATGTTCACCTTTCTATAAATAATTATTTTCCGTCTCACTTAGACTTGTTTTTTTGAAAGTGAACCAAAGTGTGCAAGTCAAAAACTTGATTGTCCATACAAAAATGGTAAACGACACCTAATCCCAAAATGCATGGTATGAAGCAACTATTTGATCGTTCGGGCATGTTATATAGCACGCTTACAAGATTTGTTCTAAGAATATTAGGAATAAGGACAAAGGCGAATAAGAAGCAGCAAGAACTAAGACCTGGCAGCCGCTAACACCCAAATATGCAGCAATAGCACCAATAGTATGTCCTTTGAGAATGATAGAGTTGTTTGTACCAAAATTGGGCACAACAGTCATCAGATGTAATTGAAGAGATTAGAATGCCGAAATTATAGGGAAAATAATAAAAATTGTACCAATAAAAGCATTCACAAATAGAAGAAGATAAGCATCTATAGTGGTTCGTCATTGTAGCCTATGCCCACTTTGAAAAGATTGATGTTTATTCATGATTCTCAACTGAATTACAATGATATAATAGCTAGACAATAGAGTTTCAAAAGAGTGCTGGCATAGAATTTTCCCAAAGTCCTTTTTCTGGATGCATATGGCTGCTATTTATAGGCGTAGGCTAAAAATTTTTCGCTCGGATCTTGGAGGACTTGTTCTATCACATGGGTGGGTCCACGGGATCGATTTCAGGTGATTTCGACTCGATCTAGGAGCGATACGAATGGAATACATATCGATCAAGAATTGATCTTTTTTGGCTGAAATTAAGCTGGTATATTCTTGATGTAGTTGGCAAGCTCATGTGAAAATTTGATGGCATTTGGACTTGTAGATCTCGAATCATGATCGATGCAAGTTTGAATGTGTTGCCGAACTCGTATCGATATGATTCGTATCGTTCTGGGAAACTCTTTTTATACCGATGCTCCATTCTCTACTTCGTATCGATGATTTAATGACTACTACGTATCGATTATGTGTAGCCGCTTCATATCAGTGGATTGCATCTTACTTCGTGTCGATGCTTTTAGGTGCTACTTTGTATCGATCATTTGGGGAACCGATATGAACTGCCTTCATTTGATGGATACGAAGTGGAGAAAATATGATGGATATGAAGTGGAATAAATATGATGGATACCAAGTGGAATAAATATGATGGATACGAAGTAGATCAATCATTAATGGATACGAATCGATGCTCTCTCTCTCTCTCTTGAGTTTTATCGATCCATATCTTGAACATACGAACTCTGGTTGACTTAAAATTTGAACGTTGGCTTTCATAGCTTTGCTTGTCGTGTCATATCAATTGTAGCCCAATATAAACTCGGGTGAAATATATTGGTATCCATAGTGAACCTATGTATAATCGATCTCCAGGACGAACTATCCTTGGTTTCTAGTTAAGTTCTTGGTGTCACGGCCTTGCCAAAAGGCGGGATAACATTTGCCCCCCCAAAGTACGTCTTGTGTGAACATGACGTGCTTTGAGAAGCTGCATTCTTCATTCTGAAAAGTTCTATCCTATTTGCTGAATAGTTGCAATCTTTTCGTCAAAAGATTTAACCTTTGATTTATCTTCAATGATGTACACGTTGAACTGTTGATTGTCAATGATCATGTAGTGTTTTATTGTAACTGAGTGTTGAGCGCTAGCGATTTGTTGTTCACTGTTTTGATTGTCATTGGGTGAGCATTCAATTCCTGTTAACTTTGAAAATCGAATGTTAGTATGTCATACATGCACATACGTTTACCCGACTTCTGTTCATGTTTGTATGTTCACGGATCGTTGTCATGTTCTTTAGTTTTTGTTTCGATTGAGTTTCGTATTGGTCCTCTCCTAGATTGATATGACATTCAAATTGTAACAACGTTCGATGGTCGTTTTAAGTCCTTCCTTTGTCTCGATCCTCTCCTGGATCGATCTGAGATGTTGGAATGTATGCTTCGTATCGTTGGATATGTAATATTGGGCCTCAGATTAATGGATATAAGAGTAATGCTTTGTATCGATGGAGTTGAACGCTGTAGACATAATCAATTGCAGTGATGCTTCACAGAGGATGTGCCATTTCTCATTCCATTATTCAAGAAGAATCCTCGATTATGGATTATCTTTTACAGGAGTCATCCATGACACCTTTCCTAGATTCATCTCTAAGATCTAGTTGATCTTCATATGTTAATTTTTGGAATAATAAGTATTTCAACTGGGACAAAGTCTTTTTGCCACGCATCCCCAGAACTGGCTAGCTTGGCCGGTGATTTGGATTTTTCTTTTTATTCTCCGAGGATGTGTAATGGTGTAGTTCTTGAAGTCGGCTAGTAGCTTTTGGATTCGGCTAAGTTAAGGAGTAAGAAGTTGCCCCCCAGTCCGATAATCCTCCCTGCCTTAGCATACCACTAATCATAACTCATATAAGATATGTAAAGTTTCCACTTCTAGTTTTCTTGTAAGTTTGAGCGTGGTCACCAAGGCTTCATACTTAGCTTCACTATTTGCTGCTATGAAGTTGAGTTTCAGGGTGTAGCGGATCGATCGTCCATTGGGAGTCATTAATGCAACTTCGATTGTAGATAACCAATTATTGAAGGTTCCATTTGTGTACATTCTCCATCGGTTGAAAAGTTCTCCACTGCTCTTCATATAGTCGTCTAAAGCAGTAAATTCAGATATGAAGTATGCTAGTTCTTTGGCCAAGGATAGCTCTTCGAAGGAGATAAGTGATATCAAATTGGCTTAGATCGATATTCCATTCGAGCAACCTTCCAAACATCTAAGGCTGCTATAGGACCTATCGTATGGCTGGTCATCGTTTCCCTTCACATAGCATTGCAATTCTTATGGCGTATGTTGACACGGCCTAATTAATGTATAAATCTTCGCGATCCAAAGGTTTGGGTAAAATGGGTGGTCCCTTTAAGTGATCTATCAGAGATGGAATTACATCAACACAGTTGTTAGTTATTCAAAAGTTCTCTACCCTCTCTTGGTCAGGTTAAAAAAATAGAATTCACTTGTAAATGTTCCTAGAGCTGAATCAACTTAGGATGGTAATCTTTCGACTTGGGCTCCACACCTGCTCGGTTGTCCTCGGTTTTGGGTGTCTTTAATTATCAAAATTTTCTAGAAATTACCCTCGGTTCCACAATAATTGATGATGAAAACAAAGAATCTTTCTGATGTAATGCTATAAGAGCATTTCAAAGGATCAAGTTTCATCCTGCATTTTTTGGAGAGCACTGAGTTCTCTACCAAGTCATCGATGTGATCATTTGATAGTCGTGATCTCAAGAGCATATTAACCGCATATAATTTCATCGATCGGTTAATCTGATTTTTGAACGATCTGTTAATCGTCCTTTAGTAAGTAGCACCAGTGTCCTTAAGTTTGAATCCGTGGATTGCAACATAGCACTATAGGCCTAGGTCAGTAACGAAACCGTTGCATTTCTGGTCTGGGACATGCTTTAGTATCTAATTATATCTGGAGTTTACGTCCATGGAAGTGAGTAATTCATGTCCGATGGTCGAGTCCAATGGTTGGTTGATCTTTGGATGTGGAAGGCTGTGTTTCTTCATGCATCGTGCAATTATGAGTAGTCGAGTATGTCCGCCACTCTCCATTTGTTTTTCCTATATGCAAAGGATTGGAAAATCATTTTGGGTAGAGGGCATTGTGGATAAACCCATTGGTTTTGAGTAGATTTGCCTCCTCTTTAAGTGCAGCAGATCTCTCTGAATCCACATCAGAGCGCTTTTATTCACCAAGACAAGCCTCAAATTGACATTTAATGCAAGGTTCTTAATAGCTGTTGGGAGTCCGTACGCATATATGAGGTAGAGTCCAAGTGAACACATCAAGATTAAGCTGGAGAAAAGAAGTTAACTCTTTCATCATCATCCTGCTGAGTTATAATCTAATCTTCAAAACTTGTGATGGTCTGTAGGCACTTCATGTGCTTATTTGCAATGGTAAATGATCAGGCTTGTAGGGACGTTAAATCAAAGGCTTAGTAGAGTTTAGCCTTGTATCACGTGCTGCAGCATAGCTAGCTCCAGCTATGAGTTTGAATTTACTTTTTTTTTCCGAGCAATGCACTTTCCCATCAATGTACTCACGGTCCATTGCTCATCGGAAGGGTCGGAATGATGATTAGTTGCCCATAAGTCCGAGCATCAATCTGATGATTCTATCTCTAAGCATCCATTTGGGCGTAATTTCAAGTTCTTATAAATACTAGGCACAAGCTATGGGATTGAGTAGTCGTATCTAGCTCTTGGGTGATCACACTCGTGCCCCTAGTCTTGGGTTGATGGACGTAATGTGCAAATGATTAAGCCTAGCATCTGCTGTGTTTATACTGTAGTCCAATCTGTAAAAGCTAGAGTTGTTTGATGAACGATCAAATTACATTCATCTTATTTCTCGAGCGTCCCCCCCCCTCGGTCTAGGGAATATCTCGATAAGTGGCAAGGTAGATAATTTCCGCTTCAATTTAGCATTCTATCCCATTGAACCATGGGATCAAGTTAACAATTGGAAGGCTGAGTCGTGCCTTATCCTACATTGTGTCCTAGTTCTTTTCTCTGGGAAGAATACTTTATTACCTCATCGACATTCAAATGGGAGCTAAGTTCTGGATGTTCAATGACATTCACTTTGCTGTTTATGTCACCATACTTTAGGTAGAAACAGAAGAGTGAATCGTCCTGTCAGATCCAATGCAAGATTGATGCTTCCCTTATCGAATCGATGGCAAGAATCAGTGTGAAAACGTTTAGCTTGCACTTGTTTTGAATTACTATTTTAGTAGGATCATGGTAAGAGTCAATGAATGAATGGTTACGCTGCATTCATTTGGAGTTGGGCAATCAACCATGTCCATTTCGATTTATGTTCTCCGGTCAGATCTGGGGATAAAGTTAGCTCAAATGCAGTCAGGTCATGCACATTTGGTCTCATGCTCTTCTTGATGGATCGAAGGAAGGTGATGGAGGATGAATGGTCAAGTCACAGTCATTTGTGGTTCTATCCATGCTTTGGTGGTCGAAGGTATTAGATGGGCGCTTGGGTCACATCGATTTGTAGTCGAAGAGGATCGATATCGACCATCGATTCAACGACACGATGTAGAATGCTCGGAGCTTATTGCCTATCGATCCATTGGTATGATATGTAAGGTGCATATCGATATTTCCCGTCGATCCGTAGGTACGATATAATTGGTTGCCCTTAACTTCGTTCATCATTTTGATTGGTTATCATTAAGGCCTCCTTGTTGTCATTGCCTCAAGTTGTAAAGGACGCTAAGCTGGCGATGTAGTAGTCACCTTTCTCTTCTTTCAGTAATTTGTTCTTCTACCCTAGTCTTGGGTTAACAGAGTTAGTTTGTGGACGGTCTAATTTCATCTGTATTGAGTTTATACTCCTTCCATCGACTTTAGGACGAAGTTGGTGAATGAATGGTCGAAACATATTCCTTCATTTGTCTATGCTCGTAGTTGCACTTCGGGGATCAGAGTCAGTTGAAGGGCCTTTGGTCACACCTATTTGATGTTTATACCCCTATCCATACTCTAGGGACTAAGACTTTTTGTCCAAAATGGTCGGACCTTATTTTCCTCGGTCAGTTCCTCTGCCCCAGTCAAGGGAAAAAGTCGAAGTGTGGTCGGTCACATTACAACAACTTTAATTTGATGCTTCTCCCACTAAACTCTAGGAAGGAATTGATTGTTAGATGGTTAGGTCACATCCGTCCATGTTGCACGCACAACCTGTTGGATCATAGGCTAGAGTTAGCAGATGAATGGTCATGTCATGTTCATTTGCGATAGGATGGGTAGTCAAATCCATTTTAGAATAGGACGTTCAGCTAGGTCCATTTTGCGAATCTGCGTCTCCCTGTCAAATCAAGAAGGAAATTTTGTCTTGTAAGGTCGGAGTGCATCCCTATAAAATTATTTTATGGGTCCCATGTTGGGGACAAGAGTTGATGCATGGATGGTTGAGTCGTTCCCGCTTAGTGGTAGATGGTTGGATCGCATCCCATTTTTTGTGAAAGTGTGCCCCCATGTTAGGGGAAGAGTTGGAAAGCGAACAGTCGAACCACATCGGTTTTTTATACTGCCGAACTTGTCGAGGAATCAGAGTTGATAGAGGGGGAGTCGAATCACATCCCTTCTGGTATTATATTCTAAACCATGCTTTGAGGACTGGAGTTGGTTGATGGGTTGTCAGTCACACCCATTTGGGGTTTATACTCTAGTCCATCCTCTCGGGACAAAAATTAGTTGATGGGTGGTCATTCGCACCCAGTTGGTGTTTATACTCCATTCCAAACTCGGGGGACTTAGAGATAGTTGATGTTTATACTCCAGTCCACACTCTAGGGACTTAGAGTTAGTTTATGTTTATATCCAGTTCACACAATGGGAATCTGGAGTTAGTTGATGTTTATACTCCAATTCGCACTCTGGGAATCTAGAGTTATTTGATGGGTGGTCAGTCACACTCATTTGGTGTTTATACTCCAGTCCACACTCTCAGGACTAAAGTTAGTTGATGGGTGTCAGTCGCAACGTTCCAGTTAATGTTTATACTCCAGTTCACACTCCATGAATCTGGAGTTGGCCGATAAATGGTCAGTCACATCTGTTTAGGCTTTAGGATTTCGTTCACACTTTGGGAACAAGAAGTTGATCAGGTACGTGGATAGACGTATCACATCCACCCTGAGTAGGCAAGAAAAGTTGTTAGATGGATGGATCCACCCTCCTTGAGCTTGTAAATATGAAAGGCAAGGTCGTTAGATAGATGTATCCATCCTCCTCGGGTATAGATTGAACATGGGCAAAGTCGGTAGGTGGATGGATCCACTCACTATGAGCCAAAGTTTGTAAGTATGAAAGCCGAGGTCGTTAGATGGATGGATCCATCCTTCCCAGGCTTAGGTTTAATATGGGCGAAGTCGTTAAGCGGACGGATCCACCCTTCTTAAGCCCACGTCCGTAAGTTTATGATGTAGCTTGCACTCTGGGAGCCAGAGTTAGTTAAAGGATAGTTGTATATCAATCCCTTTTGCCTGCAGTGTGATGGCTTGTCCATGAGCTTGGGGTTTCACTTAGAGAGTAATCGATGGGATCCTAATTACTTTCCTTTTATCCACCCTCAATGAAGGATGAGATTTAGTTTATGGACGGTTGGATCACATCCATGTTTATTTGGATTCCACTTTTTCCATGCCTAAGGAGTGTTCTGGCAAGCTTTGAGCTCGAGCAAAGGAGAGGATGGTCGAACTACAACCGCTTTGAGTTGTGTATTTTCCCTTAAGTCAGAGGCAAGAGTTGGGCAGCATGTATGAATATGCAGGTATATGATTTTTGTTTGATGATAATAAACATATATATATTCATTTAAATGTATTTGTTAATGTACTATTTTATTTTTCATAGATTAAATAAATATTTGTTAAATAAAATAATTTACACAGAATTTGAATTCAAACAGAAATTTTATTCAAACAAATATTTATTACAATCTTGAATAGTACAAATTCAAGCTCTCACTATACATATACATTTTTGATTACATCGCAATTACATCACAATTCAATTTACATAAATGCCTCACTACATATCACTCACACTCGTAGTTTATCTTCAACTTCATTCCAGTTATAATCCAGCATCTGAGAAATCTGCAAAAATATTCACTAACGTAGTAAAATTGAAAAAGAAATATTTTTGCAATATAAAATGAAATATGATTTTTGAAAATACTATTTGCCTCAGTTATTTGGGTTGTTCGTCATCATTCACATTTGAATTCATCACACACGAACAGTGTGACATGCACAGTGTATCACTGTACATGCCACATGGCCATGCACGTCAATATACACTTGATAATGCTACAGGGACAGGTGAGCACAGGTCAAACCCAAATGAAAAGCCGGGTTCAACTCACATGCAATATATTTAAAATCACGACATGAGCACAAGGTCAAACCCGAGTTTTGAAACTGGATTCAACTCAAGTGAAATTTCAAAAATCAACATGAAATGATCAAGAATCAGATCAGAGACCAAGTACAAGGCACAGTGCACCACTAACCAGAATATAAAGACAGGAAAACATGCATGCAACATGGTAAACAATGACACAGCACAAAAACTCAAGTTCAATCCCAAAACAACCAGCAATGCATGCAAGTGCCAACCAGAATGAAGAACAAGTGTACAAGTGACTCGAGCAAATACACATGAAACAGTGAAAGCAAGCTATCAAGACTCAGTACAACAATGCAAACTGACTCGAAGAACTCCACTAACAAACTGACTTAAAGGACAGCAATGACCGGACAGTAGAAATAACAGATGAGCAACAAAAGATCAGAGACAAAGCATGTACACAAGTATACAACTACAGGTCTCAATGTCAAAGAAACAACTCAGCATTGAATTGAATACATGGAGAGCAGACCAACTACATGAAGCAAACAACAAATGAATGCAACAAGCATGAATCAAGTTCAGTGGCAAATGCATATATATATATATATATATATATATATATATCAGAGTGAAACATTTGAAGTAAATGCATTGAACAGACATTAAACCAGTTGCAACATCACTGATACTAGTGAAACAACAAGCAGCAGTGAACAAGTGTCACAGCAAACAATGTGCACCAGTGATGCAAGCTACAGATACAGTGTCAACTAAATGAAACTGGTAAATGCAAAGACCAGTAATGCACAATTCAAATCAATGACAAAGCAACACTGGGAGCAACAGCTACATGCAGATGAACAGCAAAGGATCAAAACTCGATGCAACAGAGAATAGCAGTCAGGCACACATGTATATGAAGCAACACAAGTGAAAATTCGACAAGCACATGAAACATATAAACAAGTACATGAAGACTACAATACATAAGTCAGTGCAGTGATACATGGAATCACATAAACAAGTTCGAACAACCAGACAACTTCATATTCACGAATGCAATTTTCAAGTGGAGACCAGTGAAGATGGCCAGTGAACAAACAGTGGCACATGAATACAAGTATGCACAGCAATGCAAAGCCAGCAAAGAGCTTCATAAAAAATAAAGAAATGCAGATCAATGATCTCAAGCCAAAGTCAAAATTAACCAAGTTACTGCATCAAGCCGAAGTCCGAATTCAACGCAAATACAATCTTTGAAAAAGTCACAAAGTAAAAGAGGAAAGTTTTTGCCGTATCAATCAAGTAAATATCGAACGCATCAAAATCAAAGTCGTGAGTATCAAGTCAAAATTATATCAGGAAAGCCGTGCGCATCAGGCAATCAAAAATTAGGAAAGTGATGAAGTCGCGTAAATGAATACGAACGAATTATAGGGTCTCGTAATTCATATAAATACCACACCCAAAATTCATCATAGGCATCGAGTCAAGCAAGCAATCAAACCAACAACGAAAAAGATTACATACCGCAATAGTGACCTCGATCGTCTTGAAGCAACCAAGTTCAAGTTTCATAAAACGATCAAAGGAGCAGCTGCGAACGAGGCAAGCAACGCAAATAATCGATCATCAGAGAGCCGCGAACAAGAGTATTGAATCAGAAACAAACTCGTCAAAGCAACCAGAGAGAAAGCCCTAATTTTCGCAAGAGCAAAAGCCCTAATTCAACAGAGCCGCCATTGCCAGAGAAAAGAGTATCGGCCACAATTGAAAGAACGGGCTAGAGAATAATGCAAATGGGCCGGCCTTGTTGTGTTTAATTGTTTTTTATTTTAAAGGGGGGTTTTAGTTTATATAAAATAGGGTTTCAAGTTTAAAATTGTTTTTTATTTTGTTGTTTTTACTTTTCGAATCAAAGAACTGGTAAATCACCACCTAGGTTGTAGGTAGTGTCAGATTGTCTAGTTAGAATTAGTTCAGTGAGCAGGGTGTGCGAGTTTGCAAAACTCTATAGGCGGGAGCAGAGTTTGCGAGTTTTCAAAACTCTATAGGCGGAGCGGGGTGTGCGAGTCTATTAGAGTGTTTGTAAGCGGGAGCAAGGGTTTGCGAGTCTGTTAGAGTGTTTGTAAGCGGGATACTGTTTAATTCTAATAGAAATCTGGGAATGCAGCAGTAGGAAGGGGTTGCCGAAGCTGGGTAAATTTTGTGTGTGATTTAGTTTTCAGCATATTTATTTCTGCAGTTTGTTTCTGTGTTTAAAATCAAGAAAATTTGCTATTACCCTATTCACCCCCCCCCCTCTAGGGTTAATCTAGATCCTACAAGTGGTATCAGAGCACGGTATTTTTCTTTAACTCTAGAGTCATGAATTCATCAAATAATGCTTTTTCTGAGGGGCAATCTATTGTTAGGCCACCCATGTTTAACGGGAATGATTATGCTTATTGGAAAGTTAGGATGGGTATTAATCTTAGTTCTGTTGATTATGATGTTTGGGATATTATTGAAACTGGCTATAAATCTCCCACTATAACCGTTGGTGATACTGAGATTCCTAAACCTAAGGATAGGTGGGATGCTAACGATAAGAGATTAAAAACTACAAATGCTAAAGCCATGAATGCTCTGATCTGTGCTCTTGATAAGAATGAATTTGATAGAATTTCTCATTGTAAAACTGCACAGGAAATTTTGCATACCTTGGAGGTGACACATGAAGGAACTTCTCAAGTCAAGGAGTCTCGTCTAGCCCTATTCAGCAATGAATACGATAACTTTGTGATGGACAAAGGCGAGAGAATAAAGGACATGTATGGACGCTTTTCAATTTTGGTGTACAACGCTAGAGCGCTTGGGAAGGTATTCACTGAGGTAGAGTTTGTGAGGAAGGTGCTACGAATTTTACCAATGAACTTTGAGGCAAATGTCACGGCAATACAAGAATCGAAAGATTTGAGTAAACTAAGCATGGAGGAGTTGATTGGCAACTTGATGACATATGAGCTTGAGCTAAAAGCAAAGGAGGAACGCAACAACTCCGAATCAAAGAAGAAGACGATTGCCTTAAAGAGCAAAGAAGAAAGCGATGAAGAAGAAGGAGATCAATTGAAGAGCTTGCAATGGCTGCCAATAATCTTAGAAAATGGTCAAGATTCAAGCCACACAAGAAGAAAACAAGTGGTCATAGGCTAAAAGATTCTGACAATTCCGATAATCAACCGACGTGCTTTAACTGCAACAAGCTTGGCCACTTCAAACAACAATGCCCACTTCTCAAAAACGACAAAAAGAAAAAGAAGGCCTTTGCAGCGACTTGGGATGATGAAGAAGGAGAGGAAGTTTCTAATAATAGCTCAGAGGAGGCTAACTTGTGTCTCATGGCAAAATCAGATTCAGAAGCAAGCTCAGAGGAATCTAGTGAGGTAGGTGACTATTCGTATAGAGACCTTGTTTTTATGTGTTCTGATCTTACTAAAGTAGTTGATACTCTTGAATCTAAAATTGAAAAACTGAAATCTGATCGGAGAGAACTTGCTCTTGAAAATTTTAGGTTAGAAACTGAACTTGAAAATATTCAAAACCTAGAATGTAAAAAATGTAAAACTTTAGATTCAGAATTATCAAGACTTAAGAATAGCTCCGAGAATCTTGAAAAAGAAAACTTGAGTCTTAAGGAAATCATTGACACTAGGAAAAAGGATTTTATAAATAGATGCACTTCACTTGTCACTGAAAACACAACATTAAAAACCAAAGTTCAAAATCTTGAGAAATCTCCGAATAACTTTTCAAGAGGAGAAAAATCATTCAACATGTTATTGGGAAATCAAATTTTTGCTAACAACAGAAAAGGACTAGGTTTTGGGAAAACACAAGTTGATGATAATGCAAGAGGTAAGAGTGTCTTTGATAGGTGTGAAATAATTGGACATTGTGTTGAAAATTGTAGTCATAGGAACAAGAACACAAAATTTATACAAGTTTGGGTTCCTAAGAATTCTACAAACAAATTTCATGTCTATTGCAACAAGAATAAAAGGACTAAACAAGTTTGGGTTCCAAAGGGATTATTTATTCACAATGCTTCAGCCACTAAGAATCATGTACCTATAAAAACAAATAGGTCACGAAAATCTTTCATCGTGTAGGTATGGTGGCAGGCTAAGGAACAACAACAGTGTTTTCTGGATTTTGGCTGTTCCAGAAACACAACGGGCAACAAAGAAAAAGTTCCTTAGCCTAATACAAAGGTGACAGAATCACAATGGGCAACCATGAAAAATTATCGTAAAGGTAAAACAGGTGAAGGTATACTTATCTGATCGATATATTAATTGTGATAATCTGCACCGTATTTTGAATGAAATCAGCCAATATTGAGATGTTGTAAAGAGATGATTTTTTTATTCTGACTTGTTCGACATAGTTGGCCAATTACATTTATGCCAAAATCATTATTCTTTGATTTACATCATATATATTAGTTTGGATTAAAAATAGTGTTTTGTTGGATGATAATATTTTTGGTTACGGCTAACTCCATATTCACGATTTTCTGATTATTTACACGGCTTCAATTCAAATTCAAAGAATGTCATTTAAATTGTTGCTAAAATTGGGTTTGAAATTTTTGATGCACACTTCATGGTCTGGTTTATCAATTTTAGTTAGTGATATTTTGGATTGAAAGAGAAACTCAGATGCAGATCACACTGGTAATCTAGTTGATAGAAAAATTACTAGTTGAACATGATTTTTGAGACATTTAGTGACTGCATCGTTTTTCAAAGAAAATATCTTCATATTTTTCATTACAAATAATTTTCAAATAGCAGACATTTTTTCTCATATAACCCCTTCGAGAAAATCATTGTTGACCATATTTTCAGATTAGTCATTTTTATTTGATTTTAAATGACAAATTTTGACTAATCCGACTCCCTACTAATTATCAAAAAGATAAATAGTGATTGAAAAGGTGATAAGTTTTGATATTTAACATACATTACTCAAGTGAGTATATTTGGAAAAATTTCTTTAGGAATTCAAACAAGAGTTATAAAACTTTTTGTTGGGTAAAGATTCCATGACCATTTCTATATCTATCATATTTCTATCGACCATTGTTTATCAAAGCTTAAATATAGTTTGTCAATATGTGGTACTATAATCAGGCATCATTTGTTTTTCATTTCATTTTTTTTAAATAAATAAATATCCAAAGTATTCACTCTCATTTAAAAGTCCTCACGGTTATGCATGGGTGAATTACTTGGATTTTTGATTATGTTCTTCCATGCTCATTTAAAAGTCCTTACGGTTATGCATGTATGGAACGCATATCAAAATTAATTGATTAAATACACAAGTTGGTTCTAATCCCATTTAAAAGTCCTCACGGTCATGCATGGTTAGAAGATACTTGATTTCATTTTTTAAAATTAAATTGGAATACTGCTAATCTCATTTAAAAGTCCTAACGGTTATGCATGATTAGTAGATATTCAAATTCCTGATACAAATGTACCACAAGTTGATACAATTGTATGATTTTATATTAGAACATCATTTCCATTCTTTCTAAAAGTGGAATATTCGCCTAACAAGGGTAGTTATGATTTTTGTTTGATTTTTTGTTGAAGTTTAATATTTATATTCAATTTGAGTTTAATGTTGGATTAATATTGATCACTTTATCTCTATTTTCTCTAACACTATTATTTTTTTGCTGATAACAAAAGGGGAGAGAAAAGTTAAGATTTTGTCAAATAGAATCAAGCAAAGGTCAAATAATTTTCCATTTGCATCTAGGCTCATTTGTATATCTCTCTTTGTATGCATATATGTAGGGGGAGCATCATGTAGAGAGGAAGCATTTAAATAGGGGGAGCAATTAGAGTATATCATTGATCAAATACATTTAACTCGGTAAAAATCTTAAATATATGTTTGTTATCGTCAAAAGGGGGAGATTGTATGAATATGCGGGTATATGATTTTTGTTTGATGATAATAAACATATATATATTCATTTAAATGTATTTGTTAATGTACTATTTTATTTTTCATAGATTAAATAAATATTTGTTGAATAAAATAATTTAAACAGAATTTGAATTCAAACAGAAATTTTATTTAAACAAATATTTATTACAATCTTGAATAGTACAAATTCAAGCTCTCACTATACATATACATTTTTGATTACATCGCAATTACATCACAATTCAATTTACATAAATGCCTCACTACATATCACTCACACTCGTAGTTTATCTTCAACTTCATTCCAGTTATAATCCAGCATCTGAGAAATCTGCAAAAATATTCACTAACGCAGTAAAATTGAAAAAGAAATATTTTTGCACTATAAAATGAAATATGATTTTTGAAAATACTATTTGCCTCAGTTATTTGGGTTGTTCGTCATCATTCACATTTGAATTCATCACACATGAACAGTGTGACATGCACAGTGTATCATTGTACATGCCACATGGCCGTGCACGTCAATATACACTTGATAATGCTACAGGGACAGGTGAGCACATGTCAAACCCAAATGAAAACCGAGTTCAACTCACGTGCAATATATTTAAAATCACGACATGAGCACAAGGTCAAACCCGAGTTTTGAAACTGGATTCAACTCAAGTGAAATTTCAAAAATCAACATGAAATGATCAAGAATCAGATCAGAGACCAAGTACAAGGCACAGTGCACCACTGACCAGAATACAAAGACAGGAAAACATGCATGCAACATGGTAAACAATGACACAACACAAAAACTCAAGTTCAATCCCAAAGCAACCAGCAATGCATGCAAGTGCCAACCAGAATGAAGAACAAGTGTACAAGTGACTCGAGCAAATACACATGAAACAGTGAAAGCAAGCTATCAAGACTCAGTACAACAATGCAAACTGACTCGAAGAACTCCATTAACAAACTGACTCAAAGGACAGCTATGACCGAACAGTAGACATAACAGATGAGCAACAAAAGATCAGAGACAAAGCATGTACACAAGTATACAACTACAGGTCTCAATGTCAAAGAAATAACTCAGCATTGAACAGCAGACCAACTACATGAAGCAAACAACAAATGAATGCAACAAGCATGAACCAAGTTCAGTGGCAAATGCATATATATATCAGAGTGAAACATTTGAAGTAAATGCATTGAACAAACATTAAACCAGTTGCAACATCACTGATACTAGTGAAACAACAAGCAGCAGTGAACAAATGTCACAGCAAACAATGTGCACCAGTGATGCAAGCTACAGATACAGTGTCAACTAAATGAAACTGGTAAATGCAAAGACCAGTAATGCACAATTCAAATCAATGACAAAGCAACACTGGGAGCAACAGCTACATGCAGATGAACAGCAAAGGATCAAAACTCAATGCAACAGAGAATAGCAGTCAGGCACACATGTATATGAAGCAACACAAGTGAAAATTCGACAAGCACATGAAACATATAAACAAGTACATGAAGACTACAATACATAAGTCAGTGCAGTGATACATGGAATCACATAAACAAGTTCGAACAACCAGACAACTTCATATTCACGAATGCAATGTTCAAGTGGAGACTAGTGAAGATGGCCAGTGAACAAACAGTGGCACATGAATACAAGTATGCACAGCAATGCAATGCCAGCAAAGAGCTTCATAAAAAATAAAGAAATGCAGATCAATGATCTCAAGCCAAAGTCAAAATTGACCAAGTTACTGCATCAACCCGAAGTCAGAATTCAACGCAAATACAATTTTTGAAAAAGTCACAAAGTAAAAGAGGAAAGTTTTTGCCGTATCAATCAAGTAAATATCGAACGCATCAAAATCAAAGTCGTGAGTATCAAGTCAAAATTATATCAGGAAAGTTGTGCGCATCAGGCAATCAAAAATTAGGAAAGTGATGAAGTCGCGTAAATGAATACGAACGAATTATAGGGTCTCGTAATTCATATAAATATCACACCCAAAATTCATCATAGGCATCGAGTCAAGCAAGTAATCAAACCAGCAACGAAAAAGATTACATACCGCAACAGTGAACTCGATCGTCTCGAAGCAACCAAGTCCAAATTTCATAAAATTATCAAAGGAGCAGCTGCGAACGAGGCAAGCAACGCAAATAATCGATCATCAGAGAGCCGCAAACAAGAGTATTGAATCAAAAACAAACTCGTCAAAGCAACCAGAGAGAAAGCCCTAATTCAACAGAGCCGCCATTGCCAGAGAAAAGGGGATCGGCCGCAATTGAAAGAACGGGCTGGAGAATAATGCAAATGGGCCGGCCTTGTTGTGTTTAATTGTTTTTTATTTTAAAGGCGGTTTTAGTTTATATTCAAATAGGGTTTCAAGTTTAAAATTGTTTTTTATTTTGTTGTTTTTACCTTTCGAATCAAAGAACTGGTAAATCACCACCTAGGTTGTAGGCAGTGTCAGATTGTCTAGTTAGAATTAGTTCAGTGAGCAGGGTGTGCGAGTTTGCAAAACTCTATAGGCGGGAGCAGAGTTTGCGAGTTTTTAAAACTCTATAGGCGGAGCAGGGGGTGCGAGTCTATTAGAGTGTTTGTAAGCGGGAGCAAGGGTTTGCGAGTCTGTTAGAGTGTTTGTAAGCGGGATACTGTTTAATTTTAATAGAAATCTGGGAATGCAGCGGTAGGCAGGGGTTTCCGAAGCTGGGTAAATTTTGTGTGTGATTTACTTTTCAGCATATTTATTTCTGCAGTTTGTTTCTGTGTTTAAAATCGAGAAAATTTGCTATAACCCTATTCACCCCCCCTCTAGGGTTAATCTAGATCCTACACAGCAGACGATCGAGTCACGTATAATTTATGTTTTGCGCTCTTCCGGTTGAGTTGAGGAAGAGAGCTGGAATGATGGCTCATGATGGTTAGCGAGTAGGCAGTCAGTCATTGATGACTTTAAATTGAGGGTTGTCCCTTAATGAAGTCGGTTTAAGGCATCACAGATGCAAACTGGAGAGTGAATGGTCAAATCATATCCATTTTAAACATGTGTTCTCAAATAACACCAAGTGTTTAATGTAGGATTGGATGAATGGACGGTCACGTCACGTCCACGTCCACGTCCACCCATATTGTGATTCTAATCTTACTGGACATCATAAGAAGAGTAAGTATTTTGGTGAGCTTCAAGTATGAGATGGAAAGTGCATTGTTGGGACATATAAATCCAAGTCTTTCTCAGATCTCCTAATTAGATTGCATAGGCGGATGAGTGGATGGTCGGTTTCATCCACATTGTACTGGAGTCTTGACCTTGTCAGTCTCTCCCGCTTTGACGCCCTACCCCTAAGTCAGGGGAATATAGTAGCTGATGAGTGGTTGAATCATGCTCATCATAATGATACCTCATTGACTTGATCATAGTCCACGGAGGTTGTTTAGCACCGAACCTTGAGTACACGGTTACCTGCACCATTTGTAAGTAGTTTAATTCAAGTCGGTCATACTTCACAACATAAATGAAATTTAAATAGAAATAATTCAAAAGAGATTAGATCAGATCTCATTGATAAGTGAAGCAGCGTTGTATGCTCGCTATTGCAATCCAGTCCAGCCCTTCTCAGCTGGAAGTCTAATGCAAGTGGTTCAATTTGATCAAAGTTCTTGATCGATACGAGCCGGGGGTTCCATGCCCTTCGCTTTATGGGCCTTGCACATATTGTCAAAGCTATCATTTTTGGAGCAGCCTTATGGTGCTAGCGTTTATGGTAGCCATTTAAAGAAGTGGATTTTTTCGATCTATATTATGGAGTAGGTTCCCTCCTTATCTCGTCATGTTGATCATTCATCTGGTTCATCAACTTAATATTAGCCTGGATATGTTGGTGTAGTTGTTGGCGGGCTATCAACCAGTTCTCTTATCAAAGTCTGGAAATAAGCTCTTGTGATGAATCCATTTATGGGTATTGGCAGTAACTAGCTGTGGACTTTGATCAATTCATTGGCGGTCAACTTCTTTATTCCCTTCAGCGATATGAGAAATAGAACTGGTATGTCTAAGAGTAATTGACGGTCTTCTTTGATGAATGAGGGAAGACATATGCGCTTGATGGCATTCATCACTCCTGGTGGAAACCATGCATCGTTCTCACTTCATGAGGTAGTGTTGGGGGTTGTATTTCTATAGTATACTGACATAGTCAACTCATCGAATTGTCATTGGAAATTCAGCAGGTAGGATGGTTTCAACAAATAGGTCTCGACCGAGGAAGATTCTCCATTCGACATTATGATCAGGTCCATTTTATGGCTACGGGGTCTTGTAATACCGTTGAATGATTCATGCATGATTGTCCAACATTTGAATGGTTGGTAACGCCGATTGGACGACGAGTTGGTTAAGATGGGCTGATAGATTGGTGATTGTCCTAAACTTTCATCCAGATAAGAGACCTGTATAGGGTATTAAGGAAGTCCTATTGAGGTTGCATGCTATGCTTTTAGTTATATGGACATGGTATGATTAACATGCGGGCATTTGAAGATAGTTCAGTGGTGACCAGCTATGCTCTGAGTTGGCAGAGTAGACAGCGTAGAGCACTCGTCATATTAGCCATCGTAACATAGTTGTCAATTCAGGAGTTTAAAAGTTGGTCAATTGGGGGAAGTTTCAGTCTGCCTTAGAAGCATTATATATTAACCAACTCTAGTTCTTGGCATATTAGCTAGGTTCTCCACCCTCTAGAGCACCGGTTGAGTAGTATTTCTTTACCCATTTCTTGATTGCAATTCAGCATTCGTTGCTGTAATCCCATATGTCCCGTTCACTCATGGAACTATCAGGAGTATGTATGGAATGTACCCGAATTTTTTTTGGAATTTCATATCGTTCTCAACTATGTTTGAACGATACAAATGTTGGTGAAATTAAACGATCTGAACAGTGGACACTAGGATCAATACGAAAGGCACACAACTGGATTGATACGAAGTGGTAACTGAGGATCGATACGAAATGGTATTTGAGGATCGATACAAATTGGATGCAGCTTGATCGATACGAAATGTATTTGAGTATCGATACGAATTGGACGTGGCTGGATCGATACGAAGTGTATTTGAGTATCGATACGAATTGGACGCAACTGGATCGATACGAAGTGCATTTGAGTATCGATACGAATTGGATGCAGCTGGATCGATACGAAGTGTATTTGAGTATCGGTATGAATTGGCCGCAGCTGGATTGATACGAAGTGTATCCGAGTATCGATACGAATAGGATGTAGCTAGATCGATACGAAGTCCATTTGAGTATCGATACGAATTGGATGCTGCTAGATCGATGCGAACTGTATTTGAGTATCGATACAAATTGGACGCAGTTGGATCGATGCGAAGATATGGATACGAAAATCATGATATTTTCATGGATATGAAAATATGGATACGGAAATCATGATATTTTCTGGATACGAATGTTATCCCATTTTTGGTCAAAACTGGAATACCAACAAATGGGCAAGGGATGATGGATATCGGGGTTGGAAATCAGTTGGAATCAAGGCTACGATCGATATCGTCAAAATTTGGTTGAGCTCCGATCGGGACGAAATTGGTTAGAGATGGTTTAAAGGACTAGGAGAGGCTATGTTTCAAATTTCAGGTTAATCGGAGTTCGTATGAAGGAGATATGATCGATGCAAGGTAAGAAGTTCATACTGTTCGAATCCATCAGCACACAAGGTTCGAATCGATACACTTCGCATCGATCGGAGGGATGACGGTTCGACTCGATAGGCTCGTATCGATCAGAATGGGTGCAGATGGCTCATTTCGACTCCAGTCTCTTTCGTATCCATGAGGTGAGAGCTTCGTTCGAATCCATCAGGTGAGGCCTCGTTCGTATCGATCCTTCACGACCACTTCGTATCGATGTCCCCATACTCTTTTCGAATTGACCATATCACGTGGGATCGATTCGAGATGAACTCCTGGGACCGATGCATAGAGAGACACGAGTTAATGGATACGAACATGACCATTGTAAAGTTATGGATAAGGACGAAGCGTGGAAAATGGATACGAACGCGTCTTCAGGAAGGGAAGCATTCAACACGGCGACAAAGGTGGATCAACCCAGAGAAATAGCACCACGTCATCGATGCGCACGCACTTGTGATGGATTCGAAGCAATGGGTTCGAAGCGATGGATTCGAAGACAACAGGCAACGGACAACTCCAAATTTGAATCGATCATATCTTCCAAAATGCTGATCCAAATGCAATGAAATTTTCACAGGAGCTTACACACATGTTGAAGAATGTTCTCACCAAATTTCACCTCGATTGGATGCATTCTTAATCAATTCGAACCCCAGTTCGAATCGATCTTAAAGTGGGCCCGGATTTCCAGAGTCCGGGCGTATGGGCCCCCTCACGTGCCAGAAGCGGTCTACCGGGTTTTTAGGAGAAATATCAGCCTTCTTTTCCTATAAATAGAGCCTCTGGTCATTCAGAAAAGGGGTCGGAGAATTTGGAGAGAACAAGCACGCCCGGACGCTGCCAGAATCACTCCATATCATCATTGCTGCTACTTATTTCGAATTTTGGACTTTGTAACTGCTGTAGTCACCTGTAACTAGGAAGGATAATCAATAAAAGGATAAAACTTTGGAGTGGACGTAGGCCGGAGATAGCCGAACCACTATAAAAACTTGTGTCTTTGTTCATTACTTCTGGATTGTTGTTTATTATTTGCTGAGATCTGTGATTTGTGTTTGGATATCATTGATTTATATTCATTCACTGGCGCTTTCACGGTATTTGGGGTTTGTGACCAATTTTGGCGCAAACACTTTGGTGCTTTCACTGAGAAGGACTAGCACCCGCTGCATCGGATAGACGTTTGGATTTGGAAGACAATGACTAGGCAAAATAGTAGAAGGCAAAGGGCTGAGAGAAGCCAACATGAAGGAAGTCAACAAGCATCCTCCGGAGCTGGGGAAGGACAGGCTTCAATCTACATAACCCTGAATGAGATGGAAGCCATGGCAAATTCTTTGCAAAAGAGATTACTGAAGAGCCAACAGGAAATGATGCAGACTTTCTTTGAGCAAATGAGAGCTGCAGGGATGCAGAACTTAGGAACAGCTACAGCCACGGTGGATGCAGGACAAGGAACCAGGGTTGTGGAACCCAATGGAGGACGGGATGCGGAGCCAGAGGGCAATCAACAAGGGCTTGGGAACAGGCCCACAGGATCCAACACAGGGGGACCTTTGGAAGGAGTTCAACAGGCCAGGGCTAACATTGCTGCTAGTGAGCCACATGAAGAATATGTGCCAGAGTTCCCTCGGGGGCATGGGGGCAACCCCCAACAGACAATACTGGATTAATGGAGATCATCGGGAAAACTGTGCGAGGTGGTTTGACCAACAGAGACTTGGAAGGAGTGAATAGGAGTCCGTTCGCTCGGGAAATAAGGATGGCTCAGAACCCACCTAAGTTCAAGCTACATAGCGTGGAGGTATATGATGGCAAGGCAGACCCAACTGATCATTTGATGAGGTACACCAGACACATGGAGGTGCTGGGGGCATATGAGGAAGTGATGGCCCGATGCTTCCCTTTGTATTTGACGGACTTAGCTGCAATGTGGTTTAGGCAGCTGGGAGAAGGATCTATCAGGACCTGGAGGGAATTGGTGGAAAGGTTTTTGGGGCAGTTTCGGGTTCATGTCAAAAGGCCGAAGAATGTGATGACATTGACATCGGTAAAGCAAAGGATGGATGAATCGCTTAGAGCTTTTCTAACTCGATTCAGTGCGGCAGTCGCTTCGGTGGATCGGCCTGATCCATCGATGGTTTTAATGGCAGCAGTATCAGGAGTCAGGGAGGACTTGGATTTTAAGGTATCTCTGATACGAGATCCCCCACAGGATCTCAATGAATTCTTTCACGAGGCAGAAAGGTTCCTTCGGCAAGAAGATGCGAGTGCGGATTTAAAGGTGAAAAAGGTTAATGCAACTGAGGGTGAAGGACCATTCAGCAAAGGCTTGGATAAAGACAAAGGGAAAAGGACGTTGGATGATGATTCTGGAAACGCTAGGAAGCGATGGAAGGATCCAAAGTTTTCCACATACACAGGATTGAACGAGACGCTGGAGCGGATATACCTGGATACTCGAAATCGCCTTCCCTACCGGAGGCCGGCTAGGAGAGAACCATCAGAACGGGAGAGGACATCAGGGAGGCACTTCCTCTTCCATGATTTAGATGGACACGATACCAACAGCTGCAGGCACTTAAAGGACATAATCGAGGAGCATGTAAGAAATGGACAGTTACGGCAATATGTCGGTACTCAGAATGCAACAGTGGAGCAGAAGCAACCACCGTCTACCTCACACCGTGATGATGTGAGGCCCAGGGATGATGGTCGATTGATCATCCACTAATCAGGATAGTATGAAATAAGTAGCGAACTACTGGCAAGCAACCTATTCATTTACACATGTATGAGGACGGAGATAGCCCCTAGGCATGCTCTGAATGATGATAAACTGCAATGCTACGGTTTGTGAAATTTATCTTTTGCTTTTTCGGACACTGTTTTTCTTTTTGGATTTGGTTTGGAGTTTGGATTGAACTCCTGGTTTTGCTTGCTTTTTGGTTTGGATTTTCCTTTGGATGATTGTTTTCGGTTTTGGATGTTGGTTTGGATTTCTGATTCTTTGGTTTTCATTTGGATTTTGGGATTTGGATTCTGGATTGGATTTTGATTGGACTTTTATCTGGTTTTTGATAAACGGTCGTCGGGTATGGATTATGCCCGGCAAGGGGTGAGTCACTTTGCCTGAACGTGGTAAATTGACTCATTCAGGTCGTCGAGTATGGACTATGCTCGGCAAGGGTCCGGAGTGACCAGGATTCGGCCTAGGACTTAGGCCCTGTATTATCAATTGTTATTTTCAGGTCGTTGAGTATGGACTATGCTCAACAAGGGTCCGGAGAGACCAGGATTCGGCTTAGGACTTAAGCCATGGCATTGTACAACGTCCAAGGACACTGGACCACGGTCGTCAGGTGTGGATTGCGCTTGGCAAGAACCCGGAGAGGTTATGGATTCGGATATCAATCCGGAGAGGTTAGCTCAACGTCCAGGGACACTGGACCAAGGTCATCAAGTGTGGATAACGCTTGGCAAGAGCCCGGAGGGGTTATGGATTCGGATATTGACCTGGAGGGGTCTTGAATTTGGTTATTGGCTAAGGATGGATTAGGACTCGGCTGTCGAGTTCAAATGGATATGGGATTGGCTAAGGCTTTGGTTTTTGGATTTGGAAATGAACATCGACTCAGAGCAGTCAAGGATGATATACTCTAGCAATATGGCTATGGACTTCGGATATTGGATTCGGAACTATTCAAAACACGCCTTGTTATCACAAGGCATGTTTTGGGGGGCAAAGTGTTATCCCATTTTTGGTCAAAACTGGAATACCAACAAATGGGCAAGGGATGATGGATATCGGGGTTGGAAATCAGTTGGAATCAAGGCTACGATCGATATCGTCAAAATTTGGTTGAGCTCTGGTCGGGACGAAATTGGTTGGAGATGGTGTAAAGGACTAGGAGAGGCTATGTTTCAAATTTCAGGTTAATCGGAGTTCGTATGAAGGAGATATGATCGATGCAAGGTAAGAAGTTCATACTGTTCGAATCCATCAGCACACAAGGTTCGAATCGATACACTTCGCATCGACCGGAGGGATGATGGTTCGACTCGATAGGCTCATATCGATCAGAATGGGTGCAAATGGCTCATTTCGACTCCAGTCTCTTTCGTATCCATCAGGTGAGAGCTTCGTTCGAATCCATCAGGTGAGGCCTCGTTCGTATCCATCCTTCACAACCACTTCGTATCGATGTCCCCATACTCATTTCGAATCGACCATATCACGTGGGATCGATTCGAGATGAACTCCTGGGACCGATGCGTAGAGAGACACGAGTTAATGGATACGAGCATGACCGTTGTAAAGTTATGGATAAGGATGAAGCATGGAAAATGGATACGAACGCGTCTTCAGGAAGGGAAGCATTCAACACGGCGACAAAGGTGGATCAACCCAGAGAAATAGCGCCACGTCATCGATGCGCACACACTTTGGATGGATTTGAAGCAATGGGTTCGAAGCGATGGATTCGAAGACAACAGGCAACGGACAACTCCAAATTCGAATCGATCATATCTTCCAAACTGCTAATCCAAATGCAATGAAATTTTCACAGGAGCTTACACACATGTTGAAGAATGTTCTCACCAAATTTCACCTCGATTGGATGCATTCTTAATCGATTCGAACCCCAGTTCGAATCGATCCCAAAGTGGGCCCGAATTTCCAAAGTCCGGGCGTATGGGCCACCTCACGTGCCAGAAGCGGTCTATCGGGTTTTTAGGAGAAATATCAGCCTTCTACGCCTATAAAACCCTGGTCATTCAGAAAAGGGGTCGGAGAATTTGGAGAGAACAAGCACGCCCGAACGCTGCCAGAATCACTCCATATCATCATTGCTGCTACTTATTTTGAATTTTGGACTTTGTAACTGATGTAGTCACCTGTAACCAGGAAGGATAATCAATAAAAGGATAAAAATTTGGAGTGGACGTAGGCCGGAGATAGCCGAACCACTATAAAAACTTGTATCTTTTTCATTACTTCTGGATTGTTGTTTATTATTTGCTGAGATCTGTGATTTGTGTTTGGATATCATTGATTTATATTCATTCACTTGTGCTTTCGCGGTATTTGGGGTTTGTGACCAATTTTGGCGCAAACAGCGAAAATATGGATACGGAAATCATGAAATTTTCTAGATACGAAAATAATCACATTTTCATGGATATGAAAATCATCATATTTTATAGATACGAAAATATAAATACGAAAATCATGATATTTTCTGGATACGAAAATATGGATATGAAAATCATGATATTTTCTAGATATGAAATCATCATATTTTCATGGATACGAAAATATGGATACGAAAATCATGATATTTTCTGGATACGAAAATCATTATATTTTCATGGATACGAAAATCATGATATTTTCTAGATGCGAAAATCAACATATTTTCATGGATATGAAAATATGGATATGAAAATCATGATGTTTTCTGGATACGAAAATATGGATACGAGATTGATGATACTTTCATGGATACGAAAATCATCGTATTTTTCTAGATACGAAAATGTGGATAAAAAATTATGATATTTTCTGGATACGAAAATCATCATATTTTCATGGATATGAAAATATGGATATGAAAATCATGATATTTTCTTGAAACGAAAATCATCATATTTTCATGAATACGAAAATATGGATACAAATATCATGGTATTTTTGTGGATATGAAAATCATTATATTTTCTAGATAGAAAATATGGACATGAAAATCACGTTATTTCCATGGATATGAAAATCATCATATTTTATGGATACGAAAATATGGATACGAAAATCGTGATATTTTTTTGATACGAAAATCATTATATTTTCATGGATATGAAAATATGAATACGAAAGTCACTATATTTTCTAGATACGAAAATATGGATATGAAAATCTTGATGAATGTGGCTCCTCTTAGATATGGAGCAATCTGAATAGAATAGAAGGAACCACTGAACGGTGGGTCTGGATCTTCTCCTTAGATTTTTGCAATCCAACGACGGTAGTAGATCCATAGAGTAGGAGAAAAGCGAGGTTTTCTCCATGAAAGCACCAAAATGTTTGTATCAAAATTGGGTACAACACTCATCGGATGTAAATTGAAGAGATTAGAATGTCGAAATTATAGGGAAATAAGGCTAATCTAACAATCACACCAATAAAAGCATGCACAAATAGAAGAAGACAAGCGTTTATAGTGGTTCGACATTATAGCCCACGTCCACTTTGAAGAGATTGTTGTTTATTCTTGATTCTCAACTGAATTACAATGATATAATAGCTAGTACTCAAGTTACAATGGAGTTTCAACGGAGTGATGGCATAGAAGCTGTGAAGACCCGCAAATCCGTACTCCTTGAATATACACTAATCTCCATAGATTAACTCAAGATGAATAGAAATACGAATTATCAATGTTTAAGAAAAAGAAAAAGAAGAGAAGAAGGATAAGAAGATAGAAAATAGAGAGAAGAAAATAGAAAAATAGAACGGAACAGAAAACAACTGAACAATATCAGAATCTCACAATTCGCAGCGGAACAACATATAATAAATAAATGAATAATCTTTAAACAAAGAACTATATCAGTTATTACATTACATTTCATTACATCATATCATCAGAGTGTACAACAACAACAACAAACAGCGCAAAAGAAATACTATATACTAATAATACGCCATGTCATCCATCTTGCCTCCAGCAACTCCAGAATATCTAGAATATCCTGATAAACCTTAACTCTTGACTGCCCGTGTGGAAATTGGTGGGCACCCAGAGTTTAGGAAGGAAAACAATAAAATCCGAGTCAGTCATGTGACTGGTGTGAGAACTCAAAACAGTTTATTTATCTTTAAAATCAAAACAGAGGAATATTTTTTTTTAGTCAATTCGCAATGCTTTTAAAAATGAGACTACCATAAGGCCTCCCGCACACACACACAATGCAAACGCAGAATCGGAGGAGATTTCTCCTTATGATAGTCAAAGATGCTTGATACGCATTAAAAAGAACATTTTATATTATTACTAGTGCATAGTGTAGGAAAAATTTATTTCGAAAGTAGAATATAAATCTTAGCCAACATAGACATTTCGAACTATGCCTACTATAGCTACCATCCAAACAGTGGGGCGCCACCATAAGTGAATGATAGGTTCTACAACTAATACCGTACAAGATCATATTGTTTCTTTGGATTTCCAAAGAATGATCAGGCCAAGGAACTTCCCATTGCCACATGAGAATGCCTCTGGATGGACATCCCCGAGAACCAAACCGGATCTCTACCAACATAAGGCCGGGTTACCCCTAACTGAGTAACAACTGACCGAATATGCCATCCCCCGGTCCTTTGGGACCTTTCAACCGAGCGCTCGCAATCAATTCACACAATCATAAAGTGTTTTCAACATGAGTAAGTATCTGGGCTCCATACCATAATACCACCCTTTTCCAGAAGGAAATGCACATATCCTAAAGGGCGCTACCCCTCATAACCTTGCTGCATCTTTCCTGTTTTGACCATTCATGGGGTGTGAGGCTCGACGAAGTCACGTCCACAAAAACATACTTTATACAAAAGCCATGCTTTGGGTCAACAAATGATCATAGAAATGATCACCAGAATAGACGATCAAACAAATGATCCTATCACAAATAATCAACAAAATGATCATTTACAGCAAAACTCAGCATGTCACATTACCAAATTGGGAATATATCGCTGATAACCTTCAACTACATAACCTCTGAGCTCGTACGTCTCAGAGAAGGGTGTTAAGCTAAAAGAATAAATTCTCCGCCACCAACACAAATATATTTGAAAGAAATCTGCTTTATATCTCAATTTGTAATGTCAGACATACAATCCATACAAGTCTGTTCCGGGATCGAACAAAACCGAAGGCACTTCTCACGAAGCCCTTGCAATCCGGGTATTCACAATCCCGATCGAATTTCCCATCACTTAGGAAATCTCTATACCAGGAGCTACCCAGTGCAGAGACAATCGATAGGTCATCCTATCGCTTTCGCAAATACCCGGTCTTCAACACCGGTCATCAAATGCAATTCATAACGACGTATCACATATTCAAAATGGGTTATACGACCCCATGGTCCTTTCCCGGTTAACCCGAATAGTGAGCGCTTATTCAAAAATAAGTGTGGCATTCAAATTCAAACAAATCACATCAAATACCCATTCAAAGGGAAATATTGATAGTCGGTTATTGAACTATCAATGGATATGCACACATCGCCACATTCCAAATAATTTTCCAAATTATTTATTTTCCAAAATATCTTTACAAGATATATAATTTCGATATTTCAAAAATAAATCAATATTTATTTTTAAACAAATTCCACTTTCCTTTATAAATTCCATAGTGAATTTTCATTCCAAAATATTTATGAATATACTACTTCCATTCGATTTCTAATATTCATTTTCCATTTATCTTCAAAAAGATAAATTCTCAAAATATTCACTTATTATTGGAAAACATTTCCATACTTATTTATTTATAAGTAATTCACAAATTTATTTATTTTCAACACTTGGAAAATATTCAGTATACTTAAATCGAAATTAAGTATATATTTCATTCTTTAAGGAAATCATTCTCTTTAACATATTTATTTGGGTCTAAACGAATGTTACGTAAAACATCGTTACAACAACCCAAAATCACTAGTATAGGGATTCGAAATTAAAATAGATATATAAATCCCAATACTATACAAAACATTTCCTTTCGGAAATCATTTACTATAACAACAGTGTTATAGTCCACCATTTCCTTCTATTTCTCGAAAACATCTATTTCAACAATGAATGTTGAAATCTATGGTTTTGAATCTCAACACATTTTAAAACATCGTTAGATCGTTTTAATTCTATTTAAACATCAAATCTAAACATTTTCTTTAACATATTATTCACTACTCAAAAACGTGAATATACTACGTTAATCAATTTCATCATTTCTATACATTTCATTTTAAAGGATTTATTCACAGTCAAAAACGTGAATATAACTCCATAAATAGGTCTCAACAATTTACTTATCAAAATAAGTTGTTTACGAATTTATAAAACAACGTTTATAAATTCCATTTCTATTTATTTTATAAATACTTCCTTTATAAATTCCTTTATTAACCTATTCGATTTATATCTCAATTATGAACTAAAAGTCCATATTATAAGTTAAATGCTTATAAAACGATTATTTTACAAAATCGTTCTTTTAAACTTCATAATTATAAATCTTATAACTTATAAGATTCAATTATTTATCCAAAACTATTCTTTTAATAACTTCACAAAATTTATAATTAAAATTTACAACTATATTCACCATTTTTAATTTTATAAAATCCATTCATTTACAAAATTCATTTTCACTTCATTCAAACACTTATAAAAACTCGTTTTATAATGTCAATATTTCAATTTATAAATATCCATTTATAAATCTCTTAATATAAATCAATTTATATTATTCTTTAAAACATCTTTAAATTCCTTTATAATTTCACCATTTTGATTTATAAAATAATTAAATTTTATAAATCCTATATTTTCAACTTTTTATAATAGATTCAAAAATCCCGATTAAACTATTTTATAAAATCATTAGCCTTATATTTTCAGAAATAAATCTTTAATCGTATTTCTCAAAATCATAATTTTTATAACATTAAAAATTATAACGTTATTTATTTAGAATAAATCAATTTCCAAAAATATTTTATAACGTATTCTTTCAAAAAATCACTTTGAAAATTATTTTAAAATCCCAAATTTGGTCCAATGATGCTACACACCAAATAGTCAATCACGACTACAACGATATCATATATCGATATGACAATCAATCAAATATCAAAAAATCTGAAATCAAATAAAACTGTTGAGGAATCCAGTTGGATCCCTCCAACCTGTTTCCCTACATCCACAAACATTAGCACAATACCAATTTCGCTCCAGTACGAAATTATCGCGGTATATGGGATTTATAATATTATCCGCTATTATGCGGCGCAATAGGGTCTCATCCGCTAAAAAAATGCGGGAAATCAACAACTGCAATATATACATATGCCAATATATATATATATTGCTATTATATATAATACCAATTTCACTGTTTATGAAATATTCGCGGTATATGTTTTTAGTAAATAACATCCGCTTACTAACGGCGCATAATGTCTATTTTAACAATCAATAGATAACAATCATCATTCAAACATGCATTCAAATATTTTAAATCTAACTATTTAAAATAAAAATCGAAACTGATTCGATTGAGTGAGAAGTTCTCACCTTGATTTCAATTTCGTTTTAGCGATTTATTTCGAATAAAATTAAACGGACGTTTAATTTTACCTGAAATTCTCACTAACTCCAAACGACTCCAATCCAATTTCATCACGTAGTGCTCGTCCATACGATTGCAACGCAACTGGTTTCGCGCGTTTTCGACCTCGTTTGAAAAAGATATGAATTTTTGAAGTTAATACGAATTATATACATAAATTTACAACTTTTATTTATAATTTTTAACCTATTCAATCTCAGCCACTGATTTCATCTCCCTGCAAATCATAGCCGTGCACAAGCTTCATCTCCCCCCCCCCTCATTCACGTCTCCTGATAATCATACGCAAGCTCAACCCATTGCTCGAAACTAGGTCTAAATTTTGCAACCTCAATACTCAACTCCACGTCGATCAGGAACCTCCACCACGTGCGCCTCGCTCCACTCTACCCACGCTGGAGAACCGGTCAAGCTCGGCTGTAACGACCCAGAATTTTATTTAATTAAAATTTGAATATTTAATTAATTTTAAATATTAATAAGTGAAATTTATAAGTCGAATAAATTTTAATTTGAATAATTGGATTTAATTGAATAATTAAATCGATAAATTAATATGTTAAATTATGGAAATAATTGAAAATTGGGTTAAATATGATTGAAAATGATTTGTAAAATTTTATTTTATCATATTGAAGTTAGAATGATATTTTAGAACTTTTAAAATCGAATTAAGAGTTAATTTGTGAAAATTGAATATTTTAATATTTAATCGACTAGTGAAAATAGTCAATTTTTGAACAATCTCAGAATTGAACGAAACCAGTTCCATTGGATCCGTAATAGTTAGTTATTACCGGATTTCAATTTTCGTATCAATCGGAGTCATCATTTGATCATGGCAGCTCGAAACGCATCGATTTGTTTTTAATTTTAATTTGGCGAGTTAAAGTAGCCATTTTTCAAAAAGTCTCGGATTTCGACGAAACCAGTTTCATCGGATCCGTAATGTGATATTATTGTAAGGTTTCAAATTTCGTGTCAATTGGATTTACCGTTTGTCCGGTACAAATTAAAACGCCTAGAAAATCGCTTAAATCGGTTTAATTTAAATTGAACGTTTATAGCCATAACTCGCACAGATGTCCGAATTAGCTTCCGAAACCTGTTCCATTGTGTCCGGAACGCGGGGTAAACCCTAGAAACGCTGGTTACGGCGCGTAAATCGGAGTCCGAAAATCCCGGAATGAATAGTGTTTTCGTTTGATTTTCTATAAATAGACCATCTTCATTCTCAAAATAAAAAAAAAGAAACCCTAATTCAATGCACAGCCGCCACCCAGGTTTCAAAGGCCGAAATTGTTCCAACTTCTTCCCCTCAAATCTCCAAATCCGTTCATTAATATCGAAAACTCCCAACACGAAAGATGAAGAGGGCATCAAGATCTACAAGTTCAACGGTGGAGATCGCGAATGGAGTTGTATTTCGTGAGATAATGACCTGCGTTCGTGGCCGTGTGTTATCGAAATGCGTGCAAATGGCGCAGCCGAGCTTGACCATAGTGGGGGCGGGGGTGCACGTGGGTGAGGGCTTCGCGATGGTGTATCCTGATCATGCTAGAACTCGACGTGGAAGTGGCGAGATTAAACCCTAGTCGTGATGTTTATGGGTTCGTATGCGTTCTTGTTACTGGGCGCGTGAACATGATGAAGGAGAAGGTGATGGATGGCTTGATGTTGCTGGGCAGTGGATCCAATGGCTCTGAGATAGATGAAGGTTATAAATTATAAAAGAAATTGTAAATTAGTTAATTATGAAATCGTTTAAACTTTAAACTGCCATATCTTTTTCATACGAGGTCGAAAACGCACGAAACCAGTTGCGTTGGAATCGTATGGACGAGCACTACGCGATGGAGTTGGATTGGAGTCATTTGGAGTTAGTGAGAATTTTGGGTAAAATTAAACGTCCGTTTAATTTTATTCGAAATAAATCGCTAAAACGAAATTGAAATCAAGGTGAGAACTTCTCACTCAATCGAATCAGTTTCGATTTTTATTTTAAATAGTTAGATTTAAAATATTTGAATGCATGTTTGAATGATGATTGTTATCTATTGATTGTTAAAATAGACATTATGCGCCGTTAGTAAGCGGATGTTATTTAATAAAAACATATACCGCGAATATTTCATAAACAGTGAAATTGGTATTATATATAATAGCAATATATATATATTGGCATATGTATATATTGGAGTTATTGATTTCCCGCATTTTTTTTGTTTAGCGGATGAGACCCTATTGCGCCGTCTATTAAGCGGATAATATTTAAATCCCATATACCGCGATAATTCCGTACTGGAGCGGAATTGGTATTGTGCTAATGTTTGTGGATGCAGGAAAACAGGTTGGAGGGATCCAACTGGATTCCTCAACAGTATTTATTTGATTATGGATATTTTGATATTTGATGGACTATCATATCGATATATGATGTCGTTGTTGTCGTGATTGACTATTTGGTGTGTAGCATCATTGGACCAAATTTGGAACTTTAAAAATGATTTTTAAAGTGATTTTTGAAAATATAAAATATTTTTGGAATTGATTCATTTTAAATAAATAAACGTTATAATTTTTATGTTATAAAAATTTTGGTTTTTGAGAAATATAGTTAAAAACTGATTTTTGAGAATATGATGCTAATGATTTTATAAAATGGTAAAAAATCGGGATTTCTGAATTTATTATGAAAAGTTTAAATATAGGATTTATAAAATTTAATTATTTTATAAATCAAAATGATGAAGTTTTTAAAGGAGTTTAAAGACGTTTTAAAATAGTAATATAAATTGATTTATATTAAAGGATTTATAAATTGAAATATTGACATTATAAAAACGAGTTTTTATAAGTGTTAGAATGAATTATGAATGAAATTCAGAAATGAATGAAATTTATAGAATTATAAAAGATGAAGTTATAAATGGAATTTTATAAGCAGTAGGTTTATAAAATTTGTAAAGTTATTTAAAATAATGGTTTTGGATAAATTTATAAATCTTACAAGTTATAAGATTTATAAATTGGGATGTTTAAAGGAACGATTTTGTAAACAAATAAATTATAAGTATTTGACTTATAATATGAACCTTTAGTTTATAATTGAGTTATAAATCTAATAGGTTAATAAGGGAATTCATAAACGTCGTTTTATAAATTCACCAACGACTTATTTTGATAAGTGAATTGTTATAACTTATTTATGGAGTTATATTCACATTTTTGACTGTGAATAATACTTTGAAATAAAATGAATAAAAGGATGAAATTTGTTAACGAAGTATATTCACGTTTTTGAATGGTGAATAATATGTTAAAGAAAATGTTTAGAATGTGATATTTTAAATTGAATTAAAAACGATCTAACGATGTTTTAAAATGTGTTGAGATTCGAAACCATAGATTTCAACATTTATTGTTGAAATAGACGTTTTCGAGAAATAAAAGGAAATAGTGGACTATAACACTGTTGTTATAGTAAATGATTTCCGAAAGGAAATGTTTTGTATAGTATTGGGATTTATATATCTATTTTAATTTCGAATCCCTATACTAGTGATTTTGGGTTGTCGTAACGATGTTTTACGCAACCTTCGTTTTGGCCCAAATAAATATGTTTAAGAGAATTATCTCCTTAAAGAATGAAATATATACTTAATTTCGATTTAAGTATATTGAATATTTTCTAAGTATTGAAAATAAATAATATAAAGTGAATTACTTACGAATAAATAAGAATGGAAATGTTTTCTAATATTTCATTGAATAAGTTGAGAATTTATCTTTTTAAAGATAAATTGAAAATGAATAATTAAAATCATATATTCATAGGTATTGTGAAATATAAATTCACTATGGAATTTTTAAAAGAAAGTGGGATTGGTTTAGAAAAATAAATATTGATTTATTTTTGAAGTGTGAAAATTATATATCTTGTAAAGATATTTTGGAAAATAAATAATTTGAAAAATTATTTGGAAACTTGTGATGTGTGCATATCCATTGATAGTTCAATAACCGACTATCAATATTTCCCTTTGAATGGGTAATTGATGTGATTTGTTTGAATTTAAATGCCACACTTATTTTTGAATAAGCGCTCACTATTCGGGTTAACCGGGAAAGGACCATGGGGTCGTATAACCCATTCCGAATATGTGATACGTCGTTATGAATTGCATTTGATGACCGGTGTTGAAGACCGAGTATTTGCGAAAGCGATAGGATGACCTATCGATTGTCTCTGCACTGGGTCGCTCCTGGTATAGAGATTTCCTAAGTGATGGGAAATTCGATCGGGATTGTGAATACCCGGATTGCAAGGGCTTCGTGAGAAGTGCCTTCGGTTTTGTTCGATCCCGGAACAGACTTGTATGGATTGTATGTCTGACATTACAAATTGAGATATAAAGCCGATTTCTTTCAAATATATTTCTGTTGGTGGCGGAGAATTTATTCTTTTAGCTTAACACCCTTCTCTGAGACGTACGAGCTCAGAGGTTATGTAGTTGAATGTTATCAGCGATATATTCCCAATTTGGTAATGTGACATGCTGAGTGTTGCTGTAAATGATCATTGTGTTGATTATTTGTGATAGGATCATTTATTTGATCGTCTATCTTTGTGATCATTTCTATGATCATTTGTTGACCCAAAGCATGGCTTTTGTATAAAGTATGTTTTTGTGGACGTGACTTCGTCGAGCCTCACACCCCGTGAATGGTCAAAACACGAAAGAAGCAGCAAGGTTATGAGGGGTAGCGCCCTTTAGGATGTGTGCATTTCCTTCTGGAAAAGGGTGGTATCATGGTATGGAGCCCAGATACTTACTCATGTTGAAAACACTTTGTTATGATTGTGTGAATTGATTACGAGCACTCGGTTAAAGGTCCCAAAGGACCGGGGATGGCATATTCGGTCAGTTGTTACTCAGTTAGGGGTAACCCGGCCTTGTGTTGGTAGAGATCCGGTTTGGTTCTCGGGGATGTCCATCCAGAGGCATTCTCATGTGGCAATGGGAAGTTCCTTGGCCTGATCATTCGTTGGAAATTCAAAGAAACAATACGAGACTTGTACGGTTTTAGTTGTAGAACCTGCCATCTAATATGGTAGCTATAGTAAGCATACTATAATGGTACCTATAATGGCTAAGATTTATATTCTACATTCGAAATGATTTTTCCTACACTATGCACTAATAATAATATGAAATGTTCTTTTTAAATGCGTATCAAGCATCTTTGACTATCATAAGGAGAAATCTCCTCCAAGTCTGCGTTTGCATTGTGTGTGTGGCAGGAGGTCTTATGGTAGTCTCATTTTTAAAAGCATTGCGAATTGACTTCAAAAATATTCCTCTATTTTGTTTTCAATGATAAATAAACTGTTTTGAGTTCTCACACCAGTCACATGACTGACTTGGAGTTTATTGTTTTCCTTCCTAAACTCTGGGTGCCCACCAATTTCCACACGGGCAGTTAAGAGTTAGGTTTATCAGGATATTCTGGATATTCTGGAGTTGCTGGAGGCAAGCTGGATGACATGGCGTATTACTAGTTATATAGTATTTCTTTTTTCCGCTGCACTGTTTGTTGTTGTTGTTGTACACTCTGATGATATGATGTGATGTAATGAAATGTAATGTATAAAATGTAATAACTGATATAGTTCTTTGTTTAAAGATCATTCATTTATTATTATATGTTGTTCCGCTGCGATTGTGAGATTCTGATGTTGTTCTGTTGTTTTCTGTTCCGTTCTATTGTCTATTTTCTTTCTGTTCTATTTTCTATATTTTCTTTTCCCTCTATTTTCTCTTCTTTTCTACCTCTTTTCTTTTCTTAAACCATAACATTTCGGGTTTCCGGCATTCGATTTCTCGGCAGTCGATAAAGTGAGTATCGATGTTGAATTTTCGAAAGTCGAAAATCTCCGGGGCGTTACATCGGCCCCCAATATCATCAGAAAATGCGTGCGCAACCGGCCCCCTTCTACCTCGATTTGCCGCCAATTCGTCATGCCATTGACGATCATAACCGTTGGATATCACGTACTCACCACCCTCTACAATTTGTTAGTTGACACTTTTTGCTAATACTTGATGGATTGAGAGAAAATTGGAGGAGAAGGTTATCAACTTTCGGCCATTGATGAAAGTGAACGGCGACTGGTTAATAGAAATTAGGGTTTTCTTTTTTTTTATTTGTGAGGGGTTATTTATAGGAAATTATTCAAAACACTATTCATTCCGGGAATTCCGAACTCCGATTCACGCGTCGTAACCAGCGTTTCTAGGGTTTACCCCGCGTTCCGGACACAATGGAACAGTCTTCGAAAGCTAATTCGGACATCTGTGCGAGTTATGGCAATAAACGATCGATTTAAATTAAACCGATTTAAACGATTTTCTAGGCGTTTTAATTTGTACCGGACAAATGGTAAATCCAATTGGCACGAAATTTGAAACCTTATAATAATATCACATTACGGATCCGATGAAACTGGTTTCGTCGAAATCCGAGACTTTTTGAAAAATGGCTATTTTAACTCGCCAAATTAAAATTAAAAATAATTCGATGCGTTTCGAACTGCCACGATCAAACGATAACTCCGATTGACACGAAAATTGAAATCCGGTAATAACTAACTATTACGGATCCAATGGAACTAGTTTCGTCCAATTCTGAGACTGTTCAAAAATTGACTATTTTCACTAGTCGATTTAAATATTAAAATATTCAATTTTCACAAATTAACTTTTAATTCAATTTTAAAAGTTCTAAAATATCATTCTAACTTAAATATGATAAAATAAAATTTTACAAATCATTTTCAATCATATTTAACCCAATTTTCAATTATTTCCATAATTTCACATATTATATTATTGATTTAATTATCCAATTAAATCCAATTATTCGAAATAAAATTTATTCGACTTATAAATTCACTTATTAATATTTAAAATTAATTAAATATTCAAATTTTTATTAATTAAAATTCTGGGTCATTACAATCTTCCCCCCTTAAAAGAATTTCGTCCTCGAAATTAACAAGTAAGAAAAGTTACAGAATCTACTAACTTTCCCAAAATTCATAATTAAATTTCTTACAATAACTTTACTAAGTTTTCAAATCATACTTAGTTATCTTTTCAAAACAACTACTATTGTTTAACTTTCAATTCTAAATCAATGTTAAAGTTTTCAAAATTTTCCAATTTTTCTCAAATTTTTCTAACGCCTTAAATTTTCGAAAAAACTCGCCATAGTCTCCTTTGCGCGGCTCGATCCGAAAAAAAAAAATGACAGTGTATATATCACAAATATACATCTCATCAAGTAATGAGGCATCCCGAAGGAAAAAAAGTGTAAAAGTACGATATTTAATCCGAGATATGTACCTTATATTTTATTAGCAAGCATATACGGCTAATATAGCGCGAAAGTGAGCTCCAAATGCGAAGCAAACGCGATCCGCACCTACTAAACACTCAACAAACAACATGAGAACATGCATGTAGACAATAGTATCAATATACAACATATAGCAATATAATAACTATATATGTCAACATAGAAAATGCAGTAAAAGCAATATATTCAACCATCAACCAACTATCATTCATAACCAATAAATATTCATTTATATTCTCATTAATATTCTATGAATTGGTTTTCAAGTTAATCACATATGATTCATTAACAGTGGATGTTTTTACAAACATTCATTTTCACTTAGTTTATATTCACTAATTCATATTCAAGTTGGTTCACTTCCAAATCAAATTCAATTTTATTCAAGATTCACTTAACTTCAAATTGAATTTCAATTACTTTAGCTTCCAATTTCATTAACTCTTAATGAATTATATACAATCAACTAACAATCATACAACAACCAATGTATATTAATTACAACCAAATTCCTTTGCTTATATTCATTCAATTCAATCACAAAAGTTGAATTTTATTTATATAACTCAAGTTCACATTTATCACTTCACTTTATTATTTTACTTTGATACTAATATCAACTTCATTCAACATCTCTTAAGTTCATTTTAAAAACAATCATTTTTTTATTTATAACTCATATTCATAAATATATTCATATAGTTTCACTTCTTATATATATAAGTTTATTTCACAATTGTAAATCACTTTAATTATAATTCAATTCTTATAATTCTTTTTACTTATACAATTATTCTTCAATTTAGATTATTCAAATAATTAAACAATCAACTTATATACACTTTAATAATTCTGAAAAATTATTTCTTTATATATAAAAATATACTCAAGGTAAAATTATTTCATTTACCCAATTTAAAACAATATTGTGTCGAATTGTTCTATTCAAGTGTTTATAAACCCCTTCGGCATAGTTGTACAGACCGTGCTGACGAAGGTTCATATGCCACTCAATAAACCAATCATCACAATATAAAACAATTTTATATTCACTAACAAATACGCTCTCATATCTATTATTACACTCAAACTCATTCTAGAGTACTACTGACTCTATCTCTAATGAGTAATACCCAACAGAACCAAGGTTGTCGCTTAACCATATGCTCTGATACCACCTGTGAAGACCCGCAAATCCGTACTCCTTGAATATACACTAATCTCCATAGATTAACTCAAGATGAACAGAAATACGAATTATCAATGTTTAAGAAAAAGAAAAAGAAGAGAAGAAGGATAAGAAGATAGAAAATAGAGAGAAGAAAATAGAAAAATAGAACGGAACAGAAAACAACTGAACAATATCAGAATCTCACAATTCGCAGCGGAACAACATATAATAAATAAATGAATAATCTTTAAACAAAGAACTATATCAGTTATTACATTACATTACATTTCATTACATCATATCATCAGAGTGTACAACAACAACAACAAACAGCGGAAAAGAAATATTATATACTAATAATACGCCATGCCATCCATCTTGCCTCCAGCAAATCCAGAATATCCAGAATATCCTGATAAACCTTAACTCTTGACTGCCCGTGTGGAAATTGGTGGGCACCCAGAGTTTAGGAAGGAAAACAATAAACTCCGAGTCAGTCATGTGACTGGTGTGAGAACTCAAAACAGTTTATTTATCTTTAAAATCAAAACAGAGGAATTTTTTTTTAGTCAATTCGCAATGCTTTTAAAAATGAGACTACCATAAGGCCTCCCGCACACACACACAATGCAAACGCAGAATCGGAGGAGATTTCTCCTTATGATAGTCAAAGATGCTTGATACGCATTAAAAAGAACATTTTATATTATTACTAGTGCAAAGTGTAGGAAAAATTTATTTCGAAAGTAGAATATAAATCTTAGCCAACATAGACATTTCGAACTATACCTACTATAGCTACCATCCAAACAGTGGGGCGCCACCATATATGAATGATAGGTTCTACAACTAATACCGTACAAGATCGTATTGTTTCTTTGGATTTCCAACGAATGATCAGGCCAAGGAACTTCCCATTGCCATATGAGAATGCCTCTGGATGGACATCCCCGAGAACCAAACCGGATCTCTACCAACACAAGGCCGGGTTACCCCTAACTGAGTAACAACTGACCGAATATGCCATCCCCCGGTCCTTTGGGACCTTTCAACCGAGCGCTCGCAATCAATTCACACAATCATAAAGTGTTTTCAACATGAGTAAGTATCTGGGCTCCATACCATGATACCACCCTTTTCCAGAAGGAAATGCACATATCCTAAAGGGCGCTACCCCTCATAACCTTGCTGCATCTTTCCTGTTTTGACCATTCACGGGGTGTGAGGCTCGACGAAGTCACGTCCACAAAAACATACTTTATACAAAAGCCATGCTTTGGGTCAACAAATGATCATAGAAATGATCACCAGAATAGACGATCAAACAAATGATCCTATCACAAATAATCAACACAATGATCATTTACAGCAACACTCAGCATGTCACATTACCAAATTAGGAATATATCGCTGATAACCTTCAACTACATAACCTCTGAGCTCGTACGTCTCAGAGAAGGATGTTAAGCTAAAAGAATAAATTCTCCGCCACCAACAGAAATATATTTGAAAGAAATCGGCTTTATATCTCAATTTGTAATGTCAGACATACAATCCATACAAGTCTGTTCCGGGATCGAACAAAACCGAAGGCACTTCTCACGAAGCCCTTGCAATCCGGGTATTCACAATCCCGATCGAATTTCCCATCACTTAGGAAATCTCTATACCAGGAGCTACCCAGTGCAGAGACAATCGATAGGTCATCCTATCGCTTTCGCAAATACCCGGTCTTCAACACCGGTCATCAAATGCAATTCATAACGACGTATCACATATTCAGAATGGGTTATACGACCCCATGGTCCTTTCCCGGTTAACCCGAATAGTGAGCGCTTATTCAAAAATAAGTGTGGCATTCAAATTCAAACAAATCACATCAAATACCCATTCAAAGGGAAATATTGATAGTCGGTTATTGAACTATCAATGGATATGCACACATCGCCAGATTCCAAATAATTTTCCAAATTATTTATTTTCCAAAATATCTTTACAAGATATATAATTTCGATATTTCAAAAATAAATCAATATTTATTTTTAAACAAGTTCCACTTTCCTTTATAAATTCCATAGTGAATTTTCATTCCAAAATATTTATGAATATACTACTTCCATTCGATTTCTAATATTCATTTTCCATTTATCTTCAAAAAGATAAATTCTCAAAATATTCACTTGTTATTGGAAAGCATTTCCATACTTATTTATTTATAAGTAATTCACAAATTTATTTATTTTCAACACTTGGAAAATATTCAATATATTAAATCGAAATTAAGTATATATTTCATTCTTTAAGGAAATCATTCTCTTTAACATATTTATTTGGGTCTAAACGAATGTTACGTAAAACATCGTTACAACAACCTAAAATCACTAGTATAGGGATTCGAAATTAAAATAGATATATAAATCCCAATACTATACAAAACATTTCCTTTCGGAAATCATTTACTATAACAACAGTGTTATAGTCCACCATTTCCTTCTATTTCTCGAAAACATCTATTTCAACAATGAATGTTGAAATCTATGGTTTTGAATCTCAACACATTTTAAAACATCGTTAGATCGTTTTAATTCTATTTAAACATCAAATCTAAACATTTTCTTTAACATATTATTCACTACTCAAAAACGTGAATATACTACGTTAATCAATTTCATCATTTCTATACATTTCATTTTAAAGGATTTATTCACAGTCAAAAACGTGAATATAACTCCATAAATAGGTTTCAACAATTTACTTATCAAAATAAGTTGTTTACGAATTTATAAAACAACGTTTATAAATTCCATTTCTATTTATTTCATAACTACTTCCTTTATAAATTCCTTTATTAACCTGTTCGATATATATCTCAATTATGAACTAAAAGTCCATATTATAAGTTAAATGCTTATAAAACGATTATTTTACAAAATCGTTCTTTTAAACTTCATAATTATAAATCTTATAACTTATAAGATTCAATTATTTATCCTAAACTATTCTTTTAATAACTTCACAAAATTTATAATTAAAATTTACAACTATATTCACCATTTTTAATTTTATAAATTCCATTCATTTACAAAATTCAATTTCACTTCATTCAAACACATATAAAAGCTCGTTTTATAATGTCAATATTTCAATTTATAAATATCCATTTATAAATCTCTTAATATAAATCAATTTATATTATTCTTTAAAACGTCTTTAAATTGCTTTATAATTTCACCATTTTGATTTATAAAATAATCAAATTTTATAAATCCTATATTTTCAACTTTTTATAATAGATTCAAAAATCCCGATTAAACTATTTTATAAAATCATTAGCCTTATATTTTCAAAAATAAATCTTTAATCGTATTTCTCAAAATCATAATTTTTATAACATTAAAAATTATAACGTTATTTATTCAGAATAAATCAATTTCCAAAAATATTTTATAACGTATTCTTTCAAAAAATCACTTTGAAAATCATTTTAAAATCCTAAATTTGGTCCAATGATGCTACACACCAAATAGTCAATCACGACTACAACGATATCATATATCGATATGATAATCAATCAAATATCAAAATATCTGAAATCAAATAAAACTGTTGAGGAATCCAGTTGGATCCCTCCAACCTGTTTCCCTGCATCCACAAACATTAGCACAATACCAATTTCGCTCCAGTACGAAATTATCGCGGTATATGGGATTTATAATATTATCCGCTATTATGCGGCGAATAGGGTCTCATCCGCTAAAAAAATGCGGGAAATCAACAACTGCAATATATACATATGCCAATATATATATATATATATATATATATATATATATATATATTGCTATTATATATAATACCAATTTCACTGTTTATGAAATATTCGCGGTATATGTTTTTAATAAATAACATCCGCTTACTAACGGCGCATAATGTCTATTTTAACAATCAATAGATAACAATCATCATTCAAATATGCATTCAAATATTTTAAATCTAACTATTTAAAATAAAAATCGAAACTGATTCGATTGAGTGAGAAGTTCTCACCTTGATTTCAATTTCGTTTTAGCGATTTATTTCGAATAAAATTAAACGGACGTTTAATTTTAGCTGAAATTCTCACTAACTCCAAACAACTCCAATCAAATTTCATCACGTAGTGCTCGTCCATACGATTCCAACGCAATTGGTTTCGCGCATTTTCGACCTCGTATGAAAAAATATGAATTTTTGAAGTTAATACGAATTATATACATAAATTTACAACTTTTATTTATAATTTTTAACCTATTCAATCTCAGCCACTGATTTCATCTCCCTGCAAATCATAGCCGTGCACAAGCTTCATCTCCCCCCCCCCCTCATTCACGTTTCCTGATAATCATACGCAAGCTCAACCCATTGCTCGAAACTAGGTTTAAATTTTGCAACCTCAATACTCAACTCCACGTCGATCAGGAACCTCCACCACGTGCGCCTCGCTCCACTCTACCCACGCTGGAGAACCGGTCGAGCTCGGCCCCCAATATCATCAGAAAACGCGTGCGCAAACGGCCCCCTTCCACCTCGATTTGCCGCCAATTCGTCATGCCATTGACGATCATAACCGTTGGATATCACGTACTCACAACCCTCTACAATTTGTTAGTTGACACTTTTTGCTAATACTTGATGGATTGAGAGAAAATTGGAGGAGAAGGTTATCAACTTTCGGCCATTGATGAAAGTGAACGGCGGCTGGTTAATAGTAATTAGGGTTTTTTTTTTTTGTGAGGGGTTATTTATAGGAAATTATTCAAAACACTATTCATTCCGGGAATGCCGAACTCCGATTCACGCGCTGTAACCAGCGTTTCTAGGGTTTACCCCGCGTTCCGGACATAATGGAACAGGTTTCAAAAGCTAATTTGGACATCTGTGCGAGTTATGGCAATAAACGATCGATTTAAATTAAACCGATTTAAACGATTTTCTAGGCGTTTTAATTTGTACCGGACAAACGGTAAATCCAATTGACACGAAATTTGAAACCTTACAATAATATCACATTACGGATCCGATGAAACTTGTTTCGTCGAAATCCGATACTTTTTGAAAAATGGCTATTTTAACTCGCCAAATTAAAAATAATTCGATGCGTTTCGAGCTGCCACGATCAAACGATAACTCCGATTGACACGAAAATTGAAATCCAGTAATAACTAACTATTATGGATCCAATGGAACTAGTTTCGTCCAATTCTGAGACTGTTCAAAAATTGACTATTTTCACTGGTCGATTTAAATATTAAAATATTCAATTTTCACAAATTAACTTTTAATTCAATTTTAAAAGTTCTAAAATATCATTCTAACTTAAATATGATAAAATAAAATTTTACAAATCATTTTGAATCATATTTAACCCAATTTTCAATTATTTCCATAATTTCACATATTAAATTATTGATTTAATTATCCAATTAAATTCAATTATTCGAAATAAAATTTATTCGACTTATAAATTCACTTATTAATATTTAAAATTAATTAAATATTCAAATTTTTATTAATTAAAATTCTGGGTCGTTACAGAAGCTTCCCAAAGTCCCTTTTCTAAATGCACATGGCTGCTATTTCTAGGCATAGGCTGAAAATATCTCGCCAGATCTTGGAGAACTTCTTCTCTCACGTGGTGGGCCTATAAGATCGAGTTCAGGTGATTTCGACTCGATCTAGGAGCAGTACGAATGGAATTTGTATCGATCAAGAATTGATCCTTTTTGGCTAAAATTGATCTGGTACATTCTCGACGTTGTAGGCAAGCTCCTATGAAAATTTGATGGCATTTGGACTTGTAGATCACGAGTTATGGTTGATGCATGTTTGGATTTTCAACGTGCTGCCGAACTGTATCGATACAATTTGTATCGGCCTAGGAAACTCTTTTCGTATAGATGCTCCATGCTCTACTTCGTAACAATGATTTAGTGACTGCTTTGTATCGATTATGTGTAGCAGCTTCATATCAATGGATTGCATCTTACTTCGTATCGATGCTTTTAGGTGCTACTTCGTATCGATCATTTGGGGAACCGATACGAACTACCTTTATTTGATGGATACGAAGTGGAGCAAATATGATTGATACGAAGTGGAATAAATATGATGGTTACGAAGTGGGATAAATATGATGGATACAAAGTAGATCAACCATTGATGGATACGAACCGATGCTCTCTCTCTTGATTTTTATTGATCCATATCTTGAGCATACAAACTCCGATTGACTTGAAATTTGGAATGTTGGTTTTTATAGCTTCGCTTGTCGTGTTATATCAATTGTATCTCAATCTGGACTCGAGCAAGATTTACCAGTTTCCATAGTGAACCTATGTCTAACCGATCTCTAGGATGAACTATCCTTAGTTTCTAGTCAAGTTCTTGGTGTCACGGCGATGCCTAAAGCCGGGATAACAAGAGTCAAATGCTTTGTTGTCATGTTCGAAGATAACACAAGATTCTCTTTGAGAATGACAGTGTGAGATGGTTTCTTGGGCCTTAACGACATAATCAAGTTATTATTATTTTTATAAATCTTGCTGTAGATGGTTTCTAGAATCAAAAGCCTTGATGTAGGATACACTTATTTAATATTTATAAATCTTGCTTTAATTTATTATTATTGTAAATTTTAGTTATCATTATTATAGAAGATTTAGTTATATTTTATATTTTTATATACTTAGTTAATTTGCATAAACTAAGCTTGCTAATTTTATTAAACTTAGTTAACTTCATTAAAAAAATTATATACTATTTAATATTTATAAACCTTAGTTAACTTATTATTATTAAAACCCTAAGTTAATAATAATAGCAATAATAATAATAATTGTTGTTGTTGTTGTTGTTGTTACTATTACTATTATATAAGATTCAGTTATATTTTACATTTTTACATACATATTTAATTTTTATAAACTAAACCTGTCGATTACATACTTGGTAATTTTTATAAATTTATATGCTTTCTTATTTCCTTTCTTCACAAGGCTCCAAATATAAAGACCCAACCATATATATTTTTTTCCACACCAATATTTTACGGATTCTTTGGATCTATATTCATTTTTATGAATTCAAAATTATGATGTAATAACATGCTTATGAAGTCATATATAAGCCTTCTAAACATTGGAATGCAGCACTTAAATCAAAAATCAAAAGTAGTGAAGAAGGCAGCTTGATAGATCATTACTTGCCTATCAAGCTGCTATCCAAGCCATCAATGTTAAACAAGCTACTTTCGGATTATAACGTACTGAGGCAAAATGAAGCGCCTTCATCCACTGTGCTAACTTTGTGCAATCGTAGTATAACTAGAGGAAGTAAGGTTTAAAACATGCATAACTAAAACACAACTCTATTAAACCTGCAGTTAAATGAAATTAACATCATCATTCTATTGAGTACCTAACATCCAATTTAATCAAAAGAACCCTTCCCTAATTAGGGCTGATGAAGTGGACCACTTCCCTAGTTTAACTTCCCTAGTTCAGTAACACTTCAATCACAATATATATAACGAAGTATTGTACATGTTGCTAGATCGTAACTAATTATAGAAAATATAAAGGTTTTCCAAAGCTGATATATACCTCATGACTTGCAAAGGGTCTAGAGATTCCCCATGATTGTGAAGAAGACAGACAACAACATTAAACATAAGAGCTCTATTGCCTTGGAATCTTCTATCTTCCTTAAAACCATTGAAAGAAAGTATAATTAAAAAAATGGCAAATGATGTTAGATGACTAGAGCTACAAACATAACTATGGTATTGTCTTCATTTAGGAACCTTGTAAAGACAAAAAAACAAAATGTTACCATTGTATGTATTGTATAGAAATCTTCTTCCAGTTAATGAAGCAATTTATCAATATGTATGTTGTTCAGAGCCTAAAAAAAGTGCATCTAGACCTGTTCAGCAATAGGCAAAGGGAGAGCAGATTGGAAATTAAGGAGCACTTTCTATAGTAAAATATGTTAAATCGCAAGTGCATCTGCTCATACTTACCATCAAGTGCACATGCACATTAGTTTATTTGGTCATTTTTAGACATCTACACCATCTCACGTAACTTGATTTATTTTAGTATTAATGGCGCTTTGCACATGATATAGTCGGAATTATAACTTAGAAAATGAATTCAATGGCGTTTAATCCCTTGACCTATTGATGAAAAGTTCTTTTCTTTTCCAGTTCTATTTTATGAAGGCTTCATACCTGAATTACTAGCAAATGTAAAGAACTGAACATAACAAACTATCAAACCTGTCATATTGGCAAACCTAGGGTATTCAGAGGAGGATGGATAGCGTTTTTCATATCCACATGGATGGCTAAACTTGCATGTTGGTCCATATTTGCATATACCTGTCTTCGAATAGAATCGCAATGAGACTAATAACTTTACAGATAACCAAGCATGAAAATGACCGACACTATATTTTGATTCAAATCTTTGAATTTATTGTTTCTTTATAGGACCTATATCATTTTATTGCAGAAGCAACTACTTTTGTTAACAAAAAATAAATATTTTCGTTGTTACACCACAATTTTCTTTTCGCCTGAGTGGCATTAAATCATATGTAAAAATACCATAACTATCAGGTCCCGCTTTGGTGGTGAATTTGGTACAATAATCGTTGTTGATTTGATGGCGAAAATTCAATTTGCAGTTGAATAAAGAACTACATTGTAAACACTAAATGAAAATGAATCATCAGCATACCATATCATATAAGAAAACCAAAAGCAACCACAACCATAGCCAAAACAAAACCAAAGACCACAACACCACTTCCTCTCAACCTTAAACTGGTAGGAACAATTAGGCTTAACACACTCTTCCCTATTACATTATTGATTAACCTTACCATACAAAGACATATCATCTTCATTTTCTAGAGGTTGTAAATATAACTTGGAATATATAAATATTGGTAATAAAAATAATTAATTGTAAATGTTGAATCTAAAGAATAGAAAATTACCTCAAATTGGGCTTCTAAAGAGAATCAATCGATAATTTTGAATCGAATGGCATTCCTAGTTATTGAGTGAATTCATAATTGGATTCATTTTCTTATTTATTCCAAGGATGGATTCAAGGTAATAGTACTAGCGCAAACTGGATGTTGCAGGTAAAACAAGAGAATGAATGAAATTTCATGGGACATTTCAAATATATTAGGGTTTTAATTAGGTTAAAAATAATTTTGGGGAAGATTGGTAGTCGACTGTATTCTTGCTTTATGCAAGGGAGAAGAAATTAAGGTGGCTAGGTAACCGCATAATGAAAAGAATCTAAAAATAAAGTGGGTCAATTTAAAAAGCGTTTCGGATTCCAAAATTTACTTCACTAAATATTTTTATCAGCATTCATAATGGAAATGCTGTCCAATATTGCAGTGAAAAGCACATTTTCTTATAGTGTTCGTTAAGAGCTTGTGTACTAGATTTTGGGGGGTCATGGGAAGACCATCTGCATTTAGTAGAGTTTTCACATAACAACAGTTATTAGATTAGTATTGGGATGGCACTGTTTGAAGCTTTGTATGGAAGGCCATACAAATCTCCCTTATGTTGGTTAGAGACCGGTGACAAGTTGGTTCTTGGTCCAGATTTGGTAGGGAAGCTGCAGAAGAGATTGAGGTCATTTGGGTTAGAATGAAAGAGGCTCAGTATAGGCAGAAGAGTTATGCAGATAAAAGGTGGAAAGAATTAGAGTTCTCAGTTGGAGATCAAGTTTTCATCAAAGTGTCATCGATGAAGGGTGTGATTAGATTGGGAAAGTTGGAAAGTTAGCACCAAGATTTATTGGACCTTTTCCTATTGTTGAGAGGATTGGGAAACTCGCATATAGAGTTGAGTTACCTAGAAGTTTGGCTGAAGTCCATGAAGTTTTCCATATTTCTTACCTCAGAAAGTGTGTTAGAGATGAGGAGTCCCTATTGCACTGAATGTGCTAGAGGACTCGGTAGTAGAACCAGACTTGAATATAGTGAGAAATCTGATTCGTATTATTGCGAGAGATGAGAAGAGGCTTAGAACCAAAATGGTAAGATTGGTCAAAGTCCAGTGGAGTGATGATGATAGGGATTGTACTTAGGAGATTGAAAGCAAGATTATAGATACTTATCCTGACTTGTTTGATGGTATGTTTTACCTCTTTGATTGATTTGTTGTATACCTTATTGTAATTTCTAGGACGAAATTATTTAAGGAGGGGAGTTTGTAACACCCTATATTTTTGGTAACATTATTTAGGATATTTAATTAGTTAAATTAAACAAAATAATGTGTTGATTAGGGGATTGAGATTTGATTTTATTAAAGGGAAGCCGTGCCATCTAACCAATGAATTAAAAGAAGGGTTAAAATGAAATAGAGGAGGGGTAAAATAAGAAAGAAGGCCATTCCTATACCCCTAAAACTATGCCGTGTACCCCTATGCATGTTCTTTTTCATTTATTCAAAATTTTAAAAGCTTGAGGTTGGCCACCACTAACAAGAGAAAGATATAGTAGATTAAAAAAAGCTAAGGAAGAAGCTAAATCAAATCAAATCCATTCATATCTCAATCTCTTTAATCTCGAAAGCTAAGGTAAATAATGTTTACATCTCATATTTCTTTCGTTTTCAGTTTTAAGATGAAATCCGAAATATTTTGCAATGGTATGCCATATTTTTGAATGATGGGACGATTATGTACTTGTTGATGATTTAAGGTTGTTCATATAGGTTTATGACATATTTTGATATGAAAACCATATTAAATGATATTCAAATGCCTTGTGAATTTTTATATAGACCAGAAATTTTATTTTGGAGATGGGTTTCAATTTTTAGAATTTTCTAAATTATTGTGGAGTTTCAATAAATTTTATAGTGAAGAAAATGTTATTTTGGTTATAAATAATTTACGTTAAATAATAGTTGGTTTGCGTTTGAAATTAATATATATGTTAGAAAACATACAAAAAGCAATTTTCAGGAATTTTTGTAGAATTTTCCTAAGTGTTTTAATGGATATATAGAATTATTTAAGGTACGGGACTTAAATGTTTGATATATTTATAAAAGGAGATGGGGCTTTTTGTATATTAAATCAAATTATTAAATCCTGAAAGTCGGTGGTATTTTTGGAAAAGAGAAATTTACAACCAATACAATTTAACAAACAAGGCAGGTTAGGTACAAAGAAATAGTTTAAAAGGACAAACAAACATTGTTTTCACTATTTCGATGCTTTCGACACCAGGTTCTGTCTCCTAACCTTCGCCTTCGACACTGTCGAAACTAATGAACATGGTATCAGAGAACTAGTACGTAGTGAATTGGATATAGGCAGAAGGTACAGAGTCGAAACTAGGGGCTTCGAAGGGGCTAAGGCATGACTTTGCTTTCAAAAGAAAACGCGTCTGCTTGCGTTCGACTAAGTAGCATTCGACTTGGTTAGCTTTCGACTAGGTCAAATGGATTTAAAGTAATGGTTTCGATTGGCTTGCGCTTTTGTTTTAAATGACTGCTTTCGACTAAGTCAAAACCTTTTGTTGTCGTTTTCTACCTTTCGATCCAGATGGTTTCGAAGTGGTTGCTTTGTTTTCTAAAATATGGCGACTTCTCCAAATATTTCGAAAGGATGGTTTCAAAACCTTCACTTCTTTACTTAGAAAATGGTTTCAAAACAGATACTTTTGACTTAAATATTTTAAAGTCTAATTGAAGTATAACCCAAATATTTTGAAAGAGACGATTTTAGTGGTTTTGAAAGGTGTTTCCCCATGTTTTCAATTGAAACTAAGTGCTTTCGAAAGGTAGATTTTGATGCCTTTGAAAGGTTTTAAAGAATGATTTTGAAGGGGTGGTTCTCTAGGGTTTTGAAAGTGTTGAATAGAAAGTTTTTTCCTATGATTTCAAAAGGCAATATTTAAAGGTTTTAAAAGAAAGATGTCTAGGATTTTAAAGCTTTCAAAGGGAAGGTTTTTATGCTTTCGAAAGGAATAATTTGAATAGTTTCGAAAGAAGGATTTTGGCCTTTCGTCCTAGGTTAAGTAAAATATTTTACTTGGTTTCGAAAGGGGTACTTTTAATAGTTTCGAAAGGGTTGCTTTCAAGGGTTTCGAAGGGGTTGTTTATAGGTTTTAAACAAATGTTTCGAATGTATTAACTAGGCAATATATCATAAGTATTTTCAAGTTAAAAATTACTTTAACTTATTATGAGAGGATAGTTAATCCTCATTAAAATTCATCAACATTATTTGAGTAAAGTATAACAAATGGAAAAATGGCTTAGAGTAAAGCTAAGGATGTATTTTCCTTGTATAAGTATTTTTTAAAAGGTTAAATCGTTTTGAAAAATTTTTACAAGGAAAAAGATGAAGGGTAGTTAACCTTCTGAAAATAACTCTGATTAGAAGACCAGTTAGGACTTGTGTAGAGTCCCACCCTATGCTCATTAGCTATTAACCCCTAGCTAATATAGTCTAGAATTCTAGTGTGTAGGGCTTAGTAATAGGTAAAACTAAAATGTTGGTTACACACAGAAAGGAATATTTATGTGCAGAGATAGGTTATTGGTTATCCCGCGAAAACATTAGAATCGGCTGACCCTTAGAGAAGTAAGTTATGGACAGACCGTCTAGAAGTTTTTTCTAACAAAGGTTTAAACTATTTGATATTTTATCTTGTAGGCCTGAGTTAGCCAAAGGGACAGTTAGTTTGCGGACAGTCAGTATAGTTTGCGGGTAGGTAGCCTAGATTTCGAACAGACGGTCCATTTATTACCTATTTTAGCATAACGGTTATTTCTATATTTATTATTATAATCAGTTTGATTAACCAGTTTGGTTGCAGGAAAAGATTTACAAAATATATGTTTTGAAAAGGATATTAGTGAGGGAAAATATGTTTCGCTAAGCGGCATGGTCTCACTCAATATCAGTAGACCGGGATGTGATAGTATTATTCACACCAGACTTTATGTCTGACTCGAAGTTTTTGTTTCCTCTTAAACTCTTAGATGCTCAAAACTGATTTGAGTAGGCTGGGGGTTGAGGTTTTTAGGCTTTAGAAATTTTGGTGAATAAAGCTTCCAGAGACGAGCAACTGGCTAATGGATAGCTAAATAGGATTTACAATTTTATTCAATTTATTTCCGATGTTTGTATATTAAGTAAGATATGACTACATTGACTCTGATCATCCAAGGGGACATCGTCATACGTTGCTCTTGGCGTATTTTTATAATGATTATAATTGATATATACCTAGGAAACATTAGGGATTGTGTAACCTAGATATGAATTTGTGTTGAAATGCAATCAATGAAATGTTGTTTTTTGAAACCTGTGATTTTGTTCATATTCAAGTGCTTTTGATATTATGGACGCCATTAGCATTACCTTATTTTATCACAAGAAGTTAATACAATATGGATGACTGTAGCATCCGTAGCACATAGCTTTTGGCCTCTAGATACAAGTGTTACATTGGGAGACCGGTAACCTCATAAAAGGCATCTCGGTAATCTCTAACTATAGGCATTGAATCTAACTCGACATGTGATAGGTCTAATGAATATAAGTAGCTCAATATAACTGATCCTCAAAGATCGCAATAAACCTCCAAGCTATGTCCACTACATATACTCAACCTAACAACCTTCCTATCAAAAACTTGAATACCCCTATACATAATCACTCAATCCATGCCCAATATTGACCAAACCTAGAAAATCCTAAGACAAAAGAACCGCAATCAAACTCGACCTCCAATATGAGTAATTTCAAAATCCTACATACTGTAGAAAAATAAGTCGATCTTCCTATAGGGTTTAACACAGCTATAAGTATGTAATTATGCTAGTGTCTAAGTGTAACCCATCCATAAGCCTACTAGAAATGAAAGAGTGTGATGCCCCTATGTCAAATAAAGTGTGAATGGATAAACCATATAAAGCCAACGAAATTCAATCACGACCTTCTTTCCCTTATCTACAACTAGCTGTGCACTTGAGCTAGGTGCTACGCCTAGTGCACAAGCTAGGACGACCTGAGTAGAGATCTTTAAGGTGTTGGACATTCTTGCTTCATATGCTCGAACTAATTCTAATTGTCACACTTGACCTTCAAACCATTTGTCTTGCACTCCTTCATGGGATATCCCATCTTTCCACACTTCTTGCAAAGCATATCCTGCTACTTGATCTTTCCCTTGGGTCCAAACCCTCCCTTTCGTTGATTGTGTGGTCGCGCTTTTCCTCCAGCCTTCGTGGGTTCTTTCTTTGCTTTCCCAATGGAGACTGTAACAACCCACACCCCAATGGACCTAAATTTTCTTTAAATCACAAATCCAAGTCTACTAAAGCATGGATCGTTCGCTTAGTATCTTGTAAATAAAATAAAATAAGGCATATCAAAGCTTTATCGAAATAACTTGCAGTGGAATAATTAAAATATAATCGATCACATAACTACTGACGAAGATTTGACACTTTCAAAAATCAAATGTCCTTGCCAGCACTGAATATGCCAAGATCCAATTCCTACCCTTCTAACTATTTGAGGTTTGTAATGAGGAGGAGGTCAGAACAATATTCTTGTGATTGGTAAATTATACTTCTTATATATAACACTACCTTATGTCGTGTTTTCACTATCTCATGTTATGTCTGTTTACATTTTATTAGTCCTCTTGACTTTATGTCCTCTTACGAACCATTCTCATCAACCTCTCATAGATTTATATCTATGTATGTACATATGTGTGTGTATCCCATGGTCCTTTAGTGGATCTAGATACTATAAGTATCTCTTGTTTAGCACCCCATCAAGATCCAACTCCTCACCGTACAACGATCATATTACCATATAACCGTAGGAAGTCCTATAGTGCTTATTGATGGTCTTTTATACAGTTTGGCACACTCTATATGATGGCCTTCCATACATTTCGTCGTATTCTCTTTGGGAATTTTACTTTATCTGCTTCCTAACGTAGACTCGGCTCCACTAAACACCTCATCCATGCTTTAAAGTAATCTCGCTATGGGTTAAATAGCTTTGCTCTAACAAGCAACAACAAACAACTATGGCGAAGCATGACCCAGCATGGTCCAACCTGGTGGCTATAGACAAAAACCCGTTAGGTGTAATCCTGTCCTTCCCGTTGACCGCTCAGAACAAATGACGTTATCGCGCTCTGACAGCCCTATCTCTAAATTCGGTACCAACTCTACTGCATAGTGCACGATCCCACTTATTATCTATTTAGATTGCCTAGTGCAATCAAGGAAACACCATCCTATGAAATAAACTAGAAGTAGACTACTATATCATGAGGGTATCTTTTCATCTATACACAAGCATATAATCTCCATGGGTCCTATAGTTGGACATGTCCCATATCAATATGATGTTACACGCTAGTTGATAGCCCCTTACGGTGGGCAAACTTCTGTTATGTAACCCTACAGACCATGCATCTCGAACTACTCAAGTGACCTTCATCATTTTCTTTATATAATTTATATATTAAATTATAATAATTCACATCCATCATAAATGCATATTCAAGGCTACTTATATACAATCTCATATACATATATATTCTCATTCTTACATTCTTATACTTTATTGCCCCTACAGTCCTTATAGTTGACCCTAGGTCTTTATTTTATTATGTGTTTTACTTTTCTTCTTCATGTTCATTTACTGCTTCTTTTTATCAAGTTCTTAATATCATTGCCAATTCACTTATCAGTTCTATCTTCCATTTATATTCCTATATTATTCTTTATTTCTTCTTGCCTTTTTCCCATACTTGCATTTTCATTGTTTTCCATCTTATTGGGATTCGTATTTCATTCATATCTTATCATTCAACATTTGGGATTAACTACATTTTAATACATTAGAACTAAACTTCTACTCGACAAATGTTAACATGGTAAATTTCCATATCTTATCAAAAAGTGGAGATTTCGTGCAGTGTTTGTAATTTCAAGGAATTATCCTTTTATTTTTTTTTAAGTAGCAGTACAAAACAAGGTGATGACCCTAGCTTTGTATATCTCCTTTTGTTTTTAATATGTCTATATTCCTTGTTACTCCAGACGTCACACTTTTGATATTTTAAACTTAATAATATGTGTAAATATAATTGCAATATTCCAAGTTAAAATGCATTAAAATAACACAAAAACCCCAAATATCTAAATAAATTTTCATTTAACTTAATTCATACATGTCGAATAAAAACAAATTTCCTAATAATTATGTATTCAATTAAGATGTCACTCAATCATGTTCGTTGAATAAATATAAATCCCTAATCATTACGCATTCCACTAAGATACATTAAATTCATATGCGACGTAAAAATACTAATTTTGATCATTATGCAATTCAGTATCAGTTACATATAAAATTCCAAACTAGTTTTCATAGCAGGAAGATATTGATTTATCAATATAAATTACATAACCAATTTAACCTTTTCAACATTTCTTGTTCGTGAATTTATTTACAATTTAAATTCAATTTCGCAGGCATGTAGGAATAGATTTGCAATGATATAATATAATATAGTATAGAAACATACAATAGTCCTACTCGCCTTTCTGAGTGCTCCCAAATCACCAGATCCAATCCTTGTTATTTGCTTTGAACTTCCGACTCCTTATTTGGATTTCCATATAACATTTGCATATAGATCTATTAGAATTTGAATCAGAGAGAAGAGATTTAAATTTATTTATTAATTAAAACCAAATCCATAGTTTACCTCTGATGTAGCGACTTGATTTGAACCTATTTTCTATTCTCTATCATCTTATGTTCTTCTCCAAAGTTTATACATGCAAATTAAATCAATTCTATGAAATCTTGAATTTTGGTGGAGAAGAGAAAGTGATGGAGTTTTCACACTTATTAGAAATTATGAGTTGGAAGCGATGACCTAAGTCTATATTTATAGTGGTTCAAACCAGTGCTAACTACTAGATAAAGCTATTTTAAATCTGGGCCACACGGCCACAATTTGCTGTCGCTTAGAAAAAACCTTAGGTCGACTGTCCCATGACCTAGGTTGACTGCTCACGGTCGACCTGAGACCCCCTTGGATCGAGCTATATAGTGTAATCATAGCTCATGTTGAATGTTATTCGATTTGGTTGATTTATTTCCATGGTTCAATTGATTTTGTCAATTTGTTTCCTCCGTTAAAATTGATCTTCTTCAGTTTTTTCCCATTTTATAAATTCTCTAAGATTTTAATTTAATGTTATCGGTTAACTTTTATTACCATATTTACATTTATAATTATTTTTGACATTAGAAGTTTAAATGTTAATAACTTTTCCATTTGAACTCCGATCGTAAAACGGTATAAACGAAAATTGATCAAAAGATTGCAATGAATACAAATGCAAATTTCGTAGCCAAATCATTTGTTAAAATTCTACTTTTCACTGTTTATTGTTTATTAATAAATTCTTTTTAATTAATTAATATAAAATCACAGGGTGTTACATTCTTTCCCTAAAAAGGATTTCATCCTCAAAATTTCTAAGGGCTCCATCACGCAACCTATCGCACATCCATTCTAAACTGACAAATCATGAGTGTGCAAATAATTTTGCAACCAATTGTGTACGGTGCATAATGTATCGCAATATATATGATATGCAAACTGAGCAATTCTAAATTGGCGCCTCCTACATGAATGCGCATTTTAAAAAAGTTTCTAAAAATATGATGCAAATATCCTAAATATAATGGCATTTTTACATTTATGCTATCTTTGAAAATCAAAAACTTGTTTTACATCCCTTTTTCCCCATACTTCTATAAATAGAAGTATAGCTCAACCAATTTCACATCCAATACCTACTATCCAAAATCTTAGCACATCTTTGCTAACGTCAAAATTTAGAAAAATCCACTTTTATAAACCTATTTTCTTATGCTTGGAAAGGGTCTAGATCGAAAATCAATATTTCCACCCTTCTATTGTACACCTTTTTTCACTATATCTTGGAACCTTCTCTTTTACCCTCAATTCTTTTCTAACTTTTTCGAATAAAGTTTGCATAGTTATTTTTTGTCTTGAAGTTTTAAAACACAAATTTTTTCAAAATCAACTTTTTATTATCGATAGGATATTGAGAAAGTGATTCCCTAGCTAGAACAGCTTTCTCCCTTGTTCCTAATCGTATTTTATTTTATTGCCACTTCTACTGGATAGTAAAATCTATATTAACCAACCCTTTAATTGTTCCCCAATATCAATTACGTGGCATTTCCAAAATTTGAAAAATATCTTTTTAATTCAAAAATATTTTTATATTATGTAACAGCCCAACATTTATTTAACATTTTAATTCTTTTATTTTTAACTTTGGTTTTATTTTATAAAATTTTAAATTGATTGAATCATTTCCCAAAAATTTTAGATAAAAGATAAGATTTCTGAAATCGTGACCTTTTTGGTTAAAGATTAACTCTAATTGGAATTTTTAAAATTTTAAATTCTAAATCTTTTATATAAGAATTTTTAGGTACAAGATTTATTGTGAGGATGTCCTACTTATATTGGTAATAACATTTGTTTTCCTTGTTCTTTCTTCTATGCCTTTTTAAAATTATGTAATAATTTTCAAGGTTTATAGTGTATAAAGAAAACTGTTTAATTACGCGTTTACAAAGGCACGTTAATTGATGGATTAATAACGTATAAATAAGAAAACGTATAAAATTTAAATCAGTTATTTTCGTTATATTTGGGCATAAATTTCGTGTCTGTAGTATGCATTCCAAAAATATATTCACTTCCTTTTTTTCTCTTCTGTTTTAAATAGAACGTTATCCACAAATTTTATTACCGTTTCATAGCAAGATCATCTCTTACCGTTACTTTGCTAAATTCACACATCCTATTTAATTTTAAAACTCACGCACAATTTAATAAGGCAACGAAACCATTTTTTCCTTTAACATTTGAATTCACTTGCCATATTTCTACGCTGATTTTGAAACGAACAACAATTTCTTGCCTTTCCTTTTTCCACTTGATTTATGCACCCTTCTTATATTTATATTTAAGCACAGCATAATATAACATAAAAAGGAAAAAAGGGGAAACATTCGAAAATTTCATCTCCTTACCGTGCAAACTTGATTTACTTGTCGTTCCTGTTTCCCTTAAATCAAGCCTTCGCTCTGTTAACATTCAAACTAAATGATATTTCTTGCCTTTTTCACTTGATCGCATGCCATATTTCCCAAAAATTTCAACTGATTAGATAGAGAAATCGGTGCCCACTGCAAACATTTGTTTTCAAATCTTTGCTTGCCTTTTTTTCACGCATGGAATTGGGGCCGAGTTGCCTTGATTTTTGCACGTTATATATTTTTTTCTTGCGTGCAAAGCAACTTATCCTTATAAATATACTACACGTCATAATTATTTTCATTTGCATTCAGCATCTCTTTCTTCCTTGCGTGTGAGTTTCATCAGGTATGGCCTCTGTTGTTTCTCCTTTTATTTCATTTGCTTTTATACTTTTCCTTGCTTGCTTCTTTATCTTATCGGCCATTCAACCCGTGCTCGGCTGCCTTCAACCCTCTCCACCACCGTTGCGTGACCACATACACCCACTCCTCCGACGCTTTTCCCCTGTCGGCCTCCCCTGGTCTACTAGCTGGCCGAAGCCTTGGACGGTCAGTGTGCCTACGCATGTAGGCCGAGCCAAGGAATACATTAACTAAAGCTTGAACAAAAATTTTGTGCCACCTGTAGTTTGGTGGCCGATCCTTTTATCGACAAGCTTTGTCAAATATTCATGATAAAAATTTCATGCGTGCATGCTTTCAGATAGGCAGGGTCGTGCCCTCTTGTAGCAGTGAAGGCGAGTAGATTTTAATAAATGAAGTTGTGTGGAAAGGTCAAAATTATTCTAAGTAATATATAAAAAAAAAATAACATGCACGCATTTAATTTGGATATAGGCTTTAGCTATGCCTTCATGCCAGATAGAATCCATACTGCCTTGAATATTTTTCTTTCCTGGAAGTTGTGCCTCCTGTACTTAAGTTAGATAGTATGTTCACCTCTATATATATAAGAAAAAAAAAAATTTATGAACAGCCAAACAAAAGGATCATCAAACTAGAAACCCAAAGCATGATATTGCATAGCCGAGCCTCCTTAGGTAGGTCAGTTATACATCTTAGCCACCTGTGCACTTTGCCGTGTACATGCATGTCTTTCCAATTTGGTAGAAAAAAATAATGAATGGAAGGAAATATGTGTGGTGGAGTGGTCAAGCCTACAGTTCGAATTGATTCCGTTCGTCCCTGATTGTTTTGCAAATTTTCGTGTTAAAATTTTACTTAGTTTTGATTTTTAATTAATTCGTTTCCTTTTCAAAAAAAAAAATCTGGTCGTAGCCTCCGCAACAATTTGATCGTGCTTCTGTACGTTGTCTTTTTCAAGTGTTACCACCGTTTTGAATCAAATCTTCGACGGCATTAAGGTGAGTATTCTCACCTGACAAACGTACTTATATATCTGTAAATTGATAACAAGTGTGTTTATAGAATAATTACTATTTCATTTTATTTGACTGTGATATAAATAGAGGATGTTAAAAATAAAATCCGTTATAAAACCTACACATCATCAGTTATATTATATACTGTTTATTATGATGTACTCTATTTATTTATTTTACTGTTTAATCACTACAAGTTCCCTGTAGAATAGAAATCGTTATAGGCTGAAATGATAGGCCTGAACGATATTTATTTATTCATTTATTTATTTAGATACTTATTTGAACTTGGGATTGCGGGTTCGAAATGATAGAACTCGGATTAGAACCCGGATTTGTTTTTGTAAATTACGGATTTGATATGATATATTATCCGTATCACTTTACCTAGGTTAGAAAATATTATACAGACCGTGGTTATATAACTATATTTTCTGGAAATATTAAATATTTTAAAATTTAAGTTTTAAAATACTTGATTAAAAGTGGATAAAAATGATTATTGTAAGTACTGTGATATTTTACAAGTTTAATATGTAAATAAATAAATGATAAGAATTTAAAAATAAATTTACCTTGAAATTTTTGATTGTAAAATAAACGGGATTTAAGTTAAGAAAAATATACATGAGAATTTGGTATAATATGAAATAAAGCGAATTCATAAAGGTTAAGTTTTCTACGAATTGATAGTAAATTTGTGAAATATGGAAGTCAAAAATATAACTTGATTTTAATCGAGATTTATTTTATTTTTGAAATGGTAACTAAACTAAATTGTTAAGGAAATACATAGAAATTTTACACTTGATAAGAAAGTATAAGGAACTTAGATATATATTTTCAAATTTTACTTTATAAAAGACCATAAAATATGGAATGAATTAAATGACTATATAAAGGTGGAAAATTTATAAGTAAATTTGTTTAAATAAAGGTTTAATTTTATTGAAACTATATTGAAGTCTAAAGTTTAATTTACTTAATTGTAAAGAGGATATTTATGCATTTAGCCAAGTGCTGAATGATGATGCAATTAAACTAAGGCTAAACCTTTGGAATTTATATTGGTTGAAAGAATAATGACTTCACCTTTAAACAGTTAAAATTAAGTATTTTGATTGAAGTATAAACTATTTTTGAAAGTTTATAACCACAGGTAATAATAACGTTGGTTGTTAAAGAGACCGGGATCGGATATGGGCATACTCTCTGTCGATACCGAAAACCACTTTGACAACCGTATACGCGGTGGAGATTCCAGAATGAAGTAGGATGGTGGTGACGTTTCCTTTGAGGTAGATACGTGGACCCGACTCCCGTGAGTTGGCATAAGGTGGCTAAAACAGGAGCGATCGACGGATTAATGAGGTAGCATCTCTGATCGGATGTACTTCTTCGTATGTCATTCTATTACTTTTGTGATTTATTTTGGTGCGCACCCTTGATATGGAAGTGTTGTTCGAGGTGGGCGGTAGCTGCGCGCTACGCGTTACCACCGGTCCGGAAGTGTAATTGGTATATCTACCCTGGCATTGCCTAGTTATGCCGTGTCACCTACCACAGAGAGCCTTGTACGAGTTTGATTTGTGTCGTACCCATAGAGTATCTTCTCATAGTCTCCCGATCAAGAGATATGCAGGTACTGTATAGACTACTGACACTATATTATGCGTTAAGGTGGAAAATGTAAAGCCTTACGCTATTTTAAAGTAAGTTTATTTTACTAATAGACACTATTATAATAGCGAAATATTACTACATAGTAAATAGTTTAACGGATCCTTAGAGGATGGGCGGTCCCAAGCATCCTTTAAGTTACTTGCTTTATATTACGGTACGCTTGAATTAGCTTACACTGTATAAGTATGTAAGTCCTGACTCGAGTGTTTATGTTTATTTTACGCTCGGGTCAGCCTGAGTTGCAGTTCAGTCTTCATTCCGGAGCTAGGACTTCTGTAGATCACTTTTCAAGCTGTTGGCAAATTTTCCTTTCAGTTCCTTATCTTAATTTATGTAATGAAGACTATTGCATGTTGAGATTTACTATTGTTGTTTCAAACTATATTTGCGTTTAAAGACTATGTAAATTTTATTATTTTGAGACTTTTAATATTGGCTTCATGAACCACTAAGTTATTTTAAATTCCGCTGCGAGTATTCTGAATTTCTGTGTCTGTGATTCTGTGATTTGATTTCATTTGCTCCAAATTTATTTACAATCTATTGTTTTGAACTATTTAAGCTTGACATGTTTTAAATTGTTGTCGAATTTGAATGGTACAAAATAGTAGGCCGTTACATATTACTTTCTACAGTATTCATAAAAATTTAAACTTAAAAACCGTTCAAAAACATTTTGCAGAGATATTTTTATTTTTTGGAAGTGCACATATGTATAGGTTTTTCAAAACATAAGTTTTTACATCTCAAGAAATTGAGGGTTAGTCAGCAATCCAATGTCCATAGTGCACTTCTTAATTTACACTATAAAATTTAGTTCCAAAAACTTTTCTATTATTAACAATAGCAACCAGCATGAGGTTCAATTACAAATTCAGCCTTTGAGGTATAAGGACATTAACATATGGCTACTTATCATTCCTCCCATGTCCTCCGCTTGTTGAAATTTATTGATCTTATTTCATTTCTGTTTCAATAGTTAAAAAAATTCTTAATTTATTTCTTAGCTTCCAGTCTCTACTATTTTCTTTTCTTTTACATTAGTTGATTGTCTTTTCTGAAATTTCTTTATCTTATTATTTTCCCAAAACATTTCGGCCTACCTTACATACAAAACAAAAGGAACATTTCCTATAATATCGTATGCGCTTTTACCCGCAATAACGAAAAGTAATGCTTATAACCCAATCTAAATAGAATAACTCCTGGAAATTTTCCTTTAACATCAACCAACACTAATGATGTTTTGACCCTATCACTTTACACTCAAATTGAATTGACCTTCCAACATGCCATCCTTATGCAATCCTTATATATATTATCTTTCCCTTTATTGCTTCCAATGAATAAGGTCTATTCATTTCTTCCATTACCATACCCACTTATGGAATAAACTGTGCATCCTTTCACTGTAAGAAATACCATCTATGCTCTTGAATAACCCATTGGTAATTTTTCTTGGTGAAATAACTCATCCACCTTCTATCTTGTCTTCCTTAACTTGAGTTTACCAATGTCCTCTGTGTGTTTGTCATCTCCTTTTAACCCAAATCATTTAATTATTTTCCCAAATCCTAATATTTACTTTCTTTATACATGATCCTTCATACGAGCATGTCGTAGCACTCGTAGAAGCATACTTTAATACCATTTATCATTTCCTTACGAGTTCTTTTTATGGCTCGCAAACATAATTAACAAAAATTTCATAGGTACTCTCTAATGTTCTTTACAATCTAAGGGATTCCTTATTATTATTCCATGAGAAATCATTGCCATCTTTCTCATAGCCTTATCCTCTACCACGTCTTCCCTAAGTACTCATTCATATGTACTTCATATTTAAAATCTTGGTTTAGCCTTTTTATTTTTCTTCAACAAATTAGAAACTTCAAAATTTTCGAAATGCTCAATCCTAAAATCTTTGTCTTTAAAAGTACAACTTAAAGCCCTCTATTAAATTCAAGAATACTTGGTGTTTTAACCACTTAAAAACTTTAATTTACAAATTTTGAATTTATCATACTTATTACATCTAAAGTGAATTCTTAGCAAATCAAAAAAGTTCCTTTCTTTCTCTTTCAAATCAATATTTTCTTTTTAATGGACATTTCACTTTTCTTTTCTAAAATTTGGGATTTTTAACTCGAACTATTTATTAAGTTTTTCCTTCAAAAACTTATTCATCACACCAGACTATTATTTTCTAAAAATGCACTTTGCAGTTTATTCAAAACATCTTTTATAAACTTTTAAACAATAAAACTAGAGTAGAGAAGAACGACTCTTACTCTATCATTTCTTTCTACCTCCACTTTCAATCTTTAATGGAGTCTCTAATGTCGCGAAAGTGGGACTTTCAAAAGATACTTAAAATGAACATAAAAATGGAGATTGTCTGTTTTCCTTTATTCCAATTATAATTTCTTATGCGGCTTCTAATTAGATTACTAACAAAATTTCTTTTCATGACCTCCTATGTAATTTCTAATTACTACACTTTTTATTATACTTAAGGATCGTATACTTTAAAGGATTGGAACTACTTTCCCTATTTAAATGGAATTGCTAATGCTAAAATTCTCTATGAATCAATTATTCGTGTTTTAAGTAGGCTTGTAAACGGATGCAGTCGAATACGGATAGTGTTGTATCCGTATCCGTATCAGAAAATGAAAATCCGTATCTGAATCTTTATCCTATATCCGCGAATACCTGTTGAATATTATCAGTATCCGCTAATATTTTCGGATATCCGAAAATATCCGTATCTAGCTTAGCGAATACGGATATTTTTGGATTTTCGAAAATATCTGTATCTGAACCTTAAAATGTATCCGAAAATATCCGAAAATTAATCAACATAATGCATATTTCATTTTTTTGACTGAAAAAAAGATGAAAAAACCTTATAATACATAAATTACATCAAATTAACAATAGGTAATCCAATCACACAAAATCCATACAATAAATTAGTGTACTTGTATTAAATTTATGGATATAAAATAACATACTAATATATAAATATTTAATTTCAAACCGGACGGATATTTATTGGATATGGATACAGCCATATCCGTATCCGTATCCGTATCTGAAATATGTTTCAGATATCGGAGATCCGCATCCGCTTTTCGGGTATCAGATATTTTTCATGTTTTCGGATACGGATGCGGACGGATTTCAAATATTTAGGATATTCATTGACAGGCCTAGTTTTAAGTGAAATTACAAGGAACTATACTCTATTTCTTTATTGAAATAGATAATACAAAATACAGTTTTCTCATACTTTATACATCTTTTTTTCTACATTTACATTCCTTATTATATCAAACAAGCACATTTATTTGTAACTTGATTGATTGAGAAAATCTTATATTGTTATCCCTTTTCATTCCAATGAATTAAAATGTGTCAAATTTCAACCTAATCACAGTAAATCAAATCAAGTTTCTCTTTATATTTCATAACTTTTCTACTATTCAACTTTTCTACCTAAACAGCACTTATTCCAATTATTTTCTCTCAATTTACTATTTTCTTACTTGAACCATTGTAATGTGTTTACCTACAACTTTATTTTAAGGTTCAGAATCTTTTTTCTATACAATTTACCCATATTCCATACTTACACCACTTCCTATTGTTGATTCAAAAAATCTTACTTTATAACTTAAAATTTCCATTACAGAAAACCCATGAGCTATATTGCTCTAGTACTTTTCTTTCGAAAGGAATAGCTTTTATAAATTTCCTTCATTGAAATTTTTAGATTTTTACGAATTTTTGTTTCTGTTAGAACTTTATGTTTACACTTTTCTTTCTATAAAAAGAAACTAGCGAGTTATATATGCTTTATAATTTTTCTCACACAAATTGCTATTATAAAACCTTATGGAAACTTTTTAGTCTAACTTTCAATAAAACTTTTATTATTTAAATACTTTTCCGAAACCAATATCACATATTTTTCTCCAAAATCCAATATTTACTTCTTTAGTTTTTCAAATATAAAAATTATATATTTTCTCAACTTCTAAAACTATTTTCCACTAGGTTGGACTCTTAGTGGATTTCTAACTGTTCATTTAAGAACATCTTTCCTTCAGTTTACTAACTTGTTCCTTTCTCAATATTGAAAACCCAATTATCAATTAGAAGTGACTATTTCACATCATTCTTTAGGAACTTCCACATCTTCCACCATCTTTAACATAAGGTTCTTATTTTCCCTTTATCTGGACCTATTTTACATCGTCAATCGACAATCATATAGGGACCTACAATCATTAGGTTACTAAGGCCCAAATAAGGAGTCATGTACCGTCTACCTTCAGGGACTTTCCATATATAAATATTCTACAGTTATAATTATTAGGATTTAATGTATATTATATTTATAGGCAAAATACAAATACATTCACTCTATGTTTCCTAATTTTTCAAGATCAACTAACCTAAACTATAATACCAAATGTAACAACCCACAATTCCATTGGGTCCGAATTTTCGCTAAATTGAAGACCCAAGTCCACCAAAGCATGGATCATTGGTTTGGTATCCTGCAAATAAAAAAATGCATATTAGTGCTCTAATGAAATAACTTGTAGTGGAATAATAAAATATAATAGATCACATAAGTACGGATCAAGATTTGACACTCCTAAAAATCAAGTGTCCTTGTCAGCACTGAATATGCCAAGGACTAGTACCTGGCCTTCTAGCTACCTTGTGGGTTGTAATGAGGAGAGCGTTAGAACAACATTTTGATGACTGGTAAATTATACATCTTATACACAACACTATCTTATGCCTATTGTTCACTATCTCACGTTATATCTGCTTACATTTTATAAGTCATCTTGACTTCATATCCAGTACGAATCATTGCCATCTATCGTCCATGGATTTATATTTATGTGTGTGTGTGTATATCTCATATATCCCATAGTCCTCTAATGGATCTAGATATTATCCCCACTAGTATCATTCGACAAGCACCTCATCGAGATCCAGCGCCTCGTCGTATCAAGATCCGGTTAGCATATAACTCGAGGAAGTCTTATAATGCTTACTGATGGCCTTTCATACAATTTTCCATACTCTTACCAATGGCCTTTCATGCATTTTACCAAATTATCTTTGGGGATTTTCTACTTTATCTACTCCCTAAAGGTGGAGTCGGCTCCACTAACCATCTCGTCCATGCTTTGAAGGAATCACGTTATGGGTTAACTAGCTTTACCCTAACAAACAACAACAAATAACTGTGGTATTGCATGACCCAGTATTGTCCACCCTGGTAGGCTATAGAAGAAAACCCGCTAGGAGTAACCCTATCCTTCCCGTTGACCGACTTTCTCACCCTATGACAGCCCTACATCTAAATTTGGAAACAAAACTCACTGCATATTGCACGATCACGCTCATCATCCATTTAGATTACCTAATGCAACCGTAGCAATATCCTTCTCTAAAATAAATTTGAAGCAGACTATTTTATCGTAAGGGTGCCCCTTCATCTATACGCAAGCGTATACTCTCTATGGGTCCTATGGTTGCACATGTCCTATATTAGTATGATGTTACGCGATAGCATATAGCCCCTTACGGTGGCAGACTTCTACTGTGTAACTCTGCTGACCTTGTACCCTAACCTACTCTAATAACCTTCATCGTTATCTTTATATAATTTATACATTAAATTATAATAATTCACACCCTTCATAAATACATATTCAAGGTTATTTACATACATATCTCTTATACATATGTATTCTCATTCTAACTAATTCCATTGCTCTATAATTCATATAGTTGACACTAGGTCCTTATTTTATTATGCATTTTACTTTTCTTCTTTAAGTTCATTTACCACTTCTTTTTATCAAGTTCTTAATATCGTATGCACTTCAGTTCTATCTTACGTATATATCTGCATATTATTCTCCATTTCTTCTTGCCTATTTCCTACACTTTATTTCTCTTTGTTTTCCATCTTCTTGGTATTATTATTTCATTTATATCTTAATATTCAATTATTGGGATTTGCTATTGGAACAAACTTCTACTCAATAAATGCTAACATGGTAAATTCTCAAATCTTATCAAAAGGGGGAGATATTTAAGCAGTGTTTGCAATTATCCATTTATTTTCTAAAAATAAATGGTACAAAACAATGTGATTACCCCTGTTTTGTACATCATTTTGTTCATATATTTATATTCCTTGTTAATTAGATGTCACACTTTTATTTATCTAAACTTAATATTGTATGTAAATCTACTTGCAACATTTCAAGTTCAAATGCATTAAAATATCACAAAATCCCAAAGATCAAAACAAATTTTCATTTCAAATTAATTCATATCCGTTAAATAAATACAAATTCATAATCACTAAGCATTCTATTAAGATTTCATCCAGTTCATGTTCATCGAATAAATATAAATTCCTATTCGTTATGCATTCTATTAAGATTCATTAAATTTGTATCCGACGTAAAGTAAGAATTCTAATCATTACTTAATTTAGTATCAATCTTATATAAAAACCAAAACTAGTTTTCATAACAGCAAAGTTTGATTCATCAACATAAATTACATAAGCAAGTTTAACCTTTTCAACATATCTTACTTATGAATTTATTTGCAATTTAAATTCAATTTATCAAGCATGTAGGAATAGATCTACGATGCTATATATTATATAAAAGCATATAATATCTACACTTGCCTTTTTAAGTGCTTCCAAATCTCTGATCTAATCCACGTTATATGTATTTCAACTTCTGACTCGCTATTTCGATTTCCATATAAATTTACATATGGATTTATTAGAATTTGGATTAAAAAGAAAAGATTAATTTATTAATTAAAACTAGATTCATAGTTTACCTCTGATGTAGTGACTTGGTTTGAATCAATTTCTATTCTCTATCATCTATATCCTTCTCTGAAGTGTATATGTGCAAACTAAATCTATTTGTATGAAATCTAGAATTTTAGAGGAGAAGAGAAAGTGATAGATCATCCACAATCATAGAAAAATTATGAGTTAGAAGTGAAGCCTCGATCTATATTTATAGAGGTTCAAACTAGTGCTACCGTCAGATTAAACTATTTTAAATCCCGGATGCATGGCCACAATTTACTACTGCTCAGTAAAAATCATGGGTCAATCATCCCGTGACCTTAGTCGACTACTCTCGATCGACCTGAGACCCATTGGATCGACCCATGAAATGTAATCTTGGTTGATTTCGAATGTTAGTTTATTTGGTTGATTTATTTCCTTAGTTCAATTGATTTTGTCGATTTCTTTCCTCCGTTAATTGATCTTGTTCGGTTCTTTCCCTTTTTTTAAATTCTTTAAAATTTTAATTTAATGTTAAATTTAAACATCATTTAATGTTACAAATTAAAGTTAATTGATTTTTTTACCATATTTAGATATATAATTATTTCTGATATTAAAACTTTAAAAGTTAGAAACTTTTCCGTTTAACTCCAATCGGAAAATATTATGCATGAAAATTAAAAATAAATCGCCGTGCACACAATAGTGCAAGTTTTACAGCTAAATTCTAACATTTGAAAATTTTCTTTTTTTACTATTTACTATTTATTAATAAATTCTTTTTAATTAATTAATTTAAAAACGTAGGGTGTTGCACAGATGGGATCAACAAGGCCACCTCAACTAAAGCCTCGTATGTAGCACTCATGGGATTATTACTTAGAGCTAAACCCTGAAGGGGATGGCTCAGCCCTTTAGCAAACTTCAATGCCTTTTATGTGGAGTATTGATTAACTCCATCCTAAACCTAGCGAACTCGTTGAATTGATTGAAATACTCCTTTACTGACACGTCTCCTTGCTTTGGATGAATAAACTTCTCTAGCTGCACTCCCACTTCAGCTCTAGATAAAAACTTTATCTCTAAACATCTTCGAAACTCCCTCAAGTGATTTCTCCTCCATCATTCTTTACCTCAACTTTCCACCAAATCAGGGCCTTCCTCTGTAACTGCCAAGTAGCTAGCTGCCTCTTTACCTCATCAGCAAGACCCATTAGCCCAAAAAATCCTCTAACAATTAAAAATTCATGTCCTTGAATCTACATGCGACTCAATCTCTACATACGGCTTTCCTCCAAGTCTCGTGAAATTCTTACATAACTTAGCCAAGTCGACTATGGGTGGGTGGGCAGGAACTGCACCTGTCGCTCTCCTATGGATCATATAGTAGGATTAAGCTCGACTTGTCCTCTCACATGAAGATATCGTGGAACCAAATCAGGATGTTTACACTCGTAATCTCGACAGTGTCGCCTATGCCTGAACTTGTGGGATCACTCATCTTCTATCTATGATTTTTAAGAATTTATTGGCAACTTTCCACATATAGCATAGGCAAGGATAAGAGAGAGAATACGATTATATAAAAAAATTGGAAAACTTTTATCTATACATACATACGTAACCTAGGCTCTAATACCAAATGTGACAACTAACACCCTTCGACAAACTGATCCAAAGCCTAGAGTGAATTTCGGTCTCACGTTGAGGGCATGAAGTACGAGCTATCGGGTTTTTATAGAACTACAAAGATGAAGAATAAACATATATGATCTAAGATATACTATACTTTTAGAACTCACAACGGAAGGAACAAAATATGAATATAGAAAATAACCATCTCAGAAAATATCTCAAAAACGTAGTCTCAGAAAACAGTAAGTAGTTAAATATAGAGTATACGAAATACAACCCATAGTCTGATAAAATATTAAGTATTGATAAGATAGATAGTTATATCGAAAGTAAACAAAAAGATAAGAAATTCCTGTGATGAGCTCGCATCATATTGAAATCGGGCCTATCACCTACTGCCTATCCTTCTTTGGTTGGGAAAAGAAAGGAAAAAATGGGGTCAGACAAAAGTCTGGCAGATGAGTACATGTTTAGTATATGGTGATCATGTACAGTTGACTTTAATTATACCCTATGTTACCTAGGATGCTCTACAAATGTCCATGTATTACTAGGGCCCTTCGCTTAAGGATTTATTTAATACACACCTACACTAACTACAAGTGAATGCGCCTACAAGAATCGAACTGCAGATCGAACCTCAATAATTAACGATCAGCCATGGCTACTAGAGCTACTCAACATAGGAACATCCTATAATTTTTTCCATATGGGACTACATCTAATATTACGATTATGCCTAACTGTCTCGCATAGGTTTCACTGCTATTTCTATATGGGAATAAATTTCGCATAGCTATGACTACACGTACCCTAACTACACATTAAGAGGGGATATGCAATTCCGATTTGTCAGTGTGTCTCATTATTCGCATACATTTTAACCTTTAAATGCTAGATTATGCTTATTATTACACATGCCAAGATTCATCAACCACATGATATCATGTTGAGTATTCGTGTATACCAAGGAACTCCTAGGTCCGTACACTTCATGAAGCATCAGTTTGTGCTATGATTCCACAATAGAACCTCCTGTGAATGTCGTGTGCGATAAATCGCTCCCAATCGAATAATCGACCCCTTATTGGATAAAGAGCACTTACCCAACCCCACAATGTCCTAGCATCATCTTATATGGAGCTAGCTTTCCTGCTATATCTCACATCCATATATGTATATAATATAGTTGTACATACTATGATATTTTTATTTTTAACCCGTACCATAGGTCGAGGTTTAGATTACACATTTGTGTCGTTTACCGGTCGATCACTCCCTGTCAACTGCTTGGTTTGAATGCTGGCTTGGTCGCATTGTAATTAGGGTTTGGATTATTTTGTTGCCTATTTAATTAATTTTTTTAATTAATGTTCAACTTTAATCGGTTTGATATCCCAGTAATATCTTATTTTTTAGTTCTAATAGTTTTCGTTCCGACTTCTAATCGATGTGATTTTGCAGTAATTAGTTTTACCTAGGTTTGTTTCAATAGTCAAGTTACATAGAAAATCATAAGCATTTTTGCTTGATTGAAAAAGAAGTTTAATCTAGGTTTATTTCTATTTAATAGGTTTGCATGAATTTAATATATCATCAAATCTTAGATATAAAAAATTAGAGTTTACAATTTAATTACTAACATCCTAGATCAGATAGAGTAAACTAAAACCAACTGCAATTAATTAACTTATTGAAGATGTTCCCACTCACCTCGAATCCCAGCTCTATTCCTATTCTTTATACGAGCGAGTGTGCACGTGAGGTTATATGTGTTATGAGTGCATGGGTTTATTAGCTTATTAACCTGATATTTCACTTTCTATGTATAGCTGGGATATAAATTTAATTGTCTTATACTATTTTGTATGTGTTTAAGCAACAATGTATTAATTTAAGGTAAAAGTAAATGGTTCAAATGTACATATATTTAAAAGTTTGAGCATATATATATGTGTGTGTGTGTGTGTGTGTGTGTGTGAAACTATATATGCATACACATTGGTGTAGTCCCATGAACTTGTGTTCAAGTTCCAGGTGTATGTGTGCGTGGGTGGTGAGTGTGTTATGTATAGGCAAGGAGGTATGGGCTATTTGAATGGAAATTTATTTAATGCTGAGTTTACTCTGTTTAATCTATAGTTGAATTAAATTTTGTTGACACTTCTTTGCATATGCGAGAGTATGCTTCAGTTTGCGGGAGTGATTTGGGTTGCGTGTTGTGCCTTTTTAGATGGAGAATGAATAGGCTTGTTTATTTTGTTTTAATTTTTTTGTTATATGAGATGCAGCTAATATGATGCGCATGTGTGAGTGTGTACTTCATGTGTGTAGGTTCGCATATATTTATGTATTGCATGTCAGTTTATATATAACAGTAATTGTGCAAAAGCAATGAAGAAATTAAAGTAATTGTACATGAAAACTAATTAATTCTAATTAGTCCCACATCACCTAAATCATCTTAATTGTTAGTGTATATAACCAAAGAGAGAAAACAATAGGTTGTCTTATTATGTAGAACTTATAATATTATGATTAGGTGGAAAAGGTGTATGAAGTCAAGTTTGTCTTATAGTTGAAAAATGATATTATATTTATCAATCTTTATTGATGTAAAGGGCATTTTCGAAATTTTAAAAAGAAACCATTGAAACTAATGGATTGAATTCTCATTATTAATAGTAGAGATGAAAATCAACACTCGATAACTTGCCCCTTCTTTTGAACCGGTCTTCTTATATTTTTCTTATTTCATTTTTATTTATTTTTCAAGAAATTTTATAAGTGGAAGAGAAGATATTTTGATGGAGTTTCAGTACAAAGATGAACTTTTAATCAATTAGGATTTATATTAGGTTTATATTTATATGGTTTTAGGTTAATACTCACCATTAAACCCTAGTGAATATTCAGCTTCGTCTTGTAGACTCATCGTTTACTTTAGGCGTAAGTAATATATTTGGCTTAATCACGATCGTTCATCTTACTTCAGAGTTGCCAATTTACAATGTCAACTGGTTAACCGCTAATAGGGACTGGTCGGTCGGTGGACCTTAAGATTCGATCACTTGAGTTGTTAAGTTAGGGAAAGTTTTAATTTTTAATTTATTTGATTTCAAGTTTTAAAAAGCTCGTAACTTTTCCATACTAACTCCAATTTCAAAGTTTTATATATGAAAATTGTCTAGAAAATCGCTACAAATCCAATAGTGTAAGCTTCATAACCAAATTTAGAGGTTTGAGAAAATTTTATTTTTCGCCCTTGTTATATTGAATTTAATTCTTTTATCTAATTTTCTAGCTAAAATTTCGAGGTGTTAAAAATATTTTTAGTAAATTAAATATATAAAAAAATTAAACACTCTTTGATTAATAAATACTAAATTTGACTTATTGTAAATTTGCATAAATACAAAATAAGATCTTATGCAATTTAATAAAAGAATTTGCTTTAAATTCACCATTTTAACCTTTCTGCCAATACACCTAACTAATAGCCCCTTCATATTCACATTAAGAATGATAATCAAATATAAGGTATTAGTACCGATCCACGAACTTAGTAAAATTTCCTTACTTTCTTTTTTGCATTCACACTTTCTTTATTTATTGAAACATTAGGGGAAAATGGGACAAATGATGGAACAATATCGATCCATGGACTTAGCATATTTTTCATCTTTTCCTTAGCTACTTTTCATACTCGGTCATCTTTGAGTTTAACATCCATTTGTTCACCATTCCATTGTCCAATATTATTGAAGTGTCATTTGTAAAAGATATTAGATAACATACGTAATTACATGTTCTCAATTTTTGCGTCGATGAGATGAAATTAAAAGCAAATACATAATGAAGTAGGATGGTTCGGACCATGTTTCAATAGAACTTAGACGATGTTCAAGTTTGGATGATCTATGTCTTATATAGGTATCGATATGCATGTATGTGTTTGTGTGAGTACATCATACACATAAAAATAAAAATTTAATTAGACCAGTATAAACGAACGATGGATGGTATAGTTTGAACGATGTTAAGATGAACTAGGAAGATATGAAAATGATTTTTATCTATGTTCAAATGGTGTCAGGATGACATTAAGATATTATAATGATTCTCTTTTGTGTTTGATTTGTCCTATCTTCAAACAAGTTTGGACAACGTTGAAAAGATATTCAAACAAGAGTGGATAATGCTCAAACAATGCTTGTATGATATCAGACAAATTCATTTGAGTTAGAATGATGTTACGACATGTTGATTGATGTTCGAACAACTCCTGCATTAGGCAGTTTATTTGTCGTATGGAAAAAGCTACCAAACTCAAATATTGCTCGAGCATCATCCGAACTCATCCCAAATCATATAAAATCATGACAACATTCAAAATCATCCAAACATCATTCAAATATGTGTGTGTATGCATGTATGTATGTGTGTATGTATGTATGTATGTATGTATGTATGTATGTATGTATGTATGTATGTATGTATGTATGTATGTATATGAATATATATATGTATGTATGTATGTATGTATGTATGTATGTATATGTATATTTATATTTATATATGTATGTGTGTGTATAACAAAATAATCTAAACTTGAACATCATTCAAACTTTGTTCAAACATGGTCCAAGAAAGCCTAATTTGTAATGCATTTACATAGATAGAGAAGTTTTGTTAGCACCCTTTTTAAGTTTCAAAATACATTTACGCCCTTCCAAAAAATAGGTTCGAAAACACTCATGGAATTATTTTCATGAAAATTACAAATACTATAGTTTTTAAGAAACTACATATTTATACATTTCAATATGCAAATATTTGCATTTATAAATTTAAAATATTTGCAATTTATGAAATTGCAAATATTTTTATTCAAAGTGCAAATATATAGTATTTCAGTCACAAATATATACAATTTAAACCACATATATTTTCTTTTTGAACTGCAAATATCTACACTTTGAGCCATTTGCAAGAAAGGATTGATTTTACTTATATTAACTCTGGATTAATAGTAGATTTAGATATCAGGAAAAACAAAACAAAAAACTTCTAAGGGGATTTGTTACCGACACTCCAATTTTGGTTAAGAGAGGACCATTTCTTATTTGCATTTCGCTAAATTTAAAATTGCTACAAGAGGTAGTCATGCTGTACAAATAATATATAACTTTTCCTATTTTACCCATCATTTATTTTTAACCAATCTTCTTCTTCAATTACATTTTCCTCTCAAGTTCAATTTAGCTTTCAGTAATGGTGAGAACCAAAAACACCTCTTGGTCTTCGCTTCCAAACCCAAAGTTCATCAAGAAAGCTATGGCAAGGTGTTTTTTTCACTACAGTAAACAATTTTTCTTTTAATTTCCAAATTGTCAACGTGAAGTTTATTTGGATGGAAAAATCAAGGTTTCACGTTTATACTTGAACTGAGTGAAACATGATTCGATGGTGATATTTTAGGTCCGCGATAAGTAATGAAGAAAATAATTTTTTGTTCGGTGAACGGTTATCAAATTTTTAAATTTGGTTCGGCATAAGAGCATCGTGTTTTGGAATTTAAATCGGAAGACCCCTGTCGACTTTTGAGGTAAAATTCGGGACATATTTTCAAAATTGATTGTTGCTAATTAAGTGGTCATAATTTGGTTCATGTTGCATTATTCTTAGTATGTAAATGAATTCATTCATTTGTTGTAGAAAAAACATCAAGTTCATCTTCAGCCACTTGTATCGCTCCAACCGCATCGAACCGTGAGAGACTAGCATTTGAAAGCATGAAAAAATATATTGAAAAGAGTAGCGAACACGATGGAGAGATAATAGTGAAATAGTAATAGTGCGAGTGAGGAGGAAGGAAATGAGGAATTTATTGATGGAACTATAGGGGTTGAATCAACAAAACGAGATTACTAAGGAGGAAGAACCATTTGAAGATATCGAAGTGAAGACTGATATAGAGACTGAATCGTCAAAGAGGAAAGCAAAGGCAAGAAGTTGATGCACAATCAACAAGTAAAGGTATCAAAAGTGAAGTTCTCTTACTCTTTTCTTCTAAAGATTATATTTATTCTAGCATATAACTGTTTGACATGTTTCAATTTTGCTTTATCATATAGAATCATATTGTTAATGTTAGCGTATGTTTTAAATATCATATTGTTAACGTAAGCACCAAGGAATGAAGCCATAATTATTGAGCTTCACATCCATGACGATGGGATTTAAGTAAGGAATGCGATTTTGTAAATGTTGTAGCCGAATTGAGCTATGAGAGTATAATAAAACATGCACATGAAAAAGTTGGCAAGGTTTTGATCAATGCATTCATTGATAGATTTTATCCGAAAATTAACATTTTTCATCTTCCATTTGGTAAGATGACAATTACTATTGATAAAGCATTCCACATCGTCGGTCTTCCCATTGATGGAAAAGTGGTTACGGGGTCGCTTGGAGGGTCTAATGGAATAAGCGATGAAGAGGTATATGAGTTGTTGTATTAGTGTCTTAGCATCAAAGAAGAAACGACAGATGAACTTTTAAGTGGTGATAAAAAAAGTCCGTTTGGAGTGCTTAAGAACAACATTTTATGGTTCTCAAGATTCTGATAAAGATTGAGAAAGGTAATATGCGATCGTATACTTATTGTACGCCATTAGTGTGTTAACTTATGGTGATAAATCGGGAAAGAAAGTTTTAGTACATTTCTTACAATGCCTATGTGTGTTAAATCAAGTGCACACTTACACTTGGGACACTGCATGCTTGAGTTGGTTGTTTTGTAACTTAGCTTAAGGCACTAGAAAAGGAGTATGTTAGATTGCTAGTTATATCACTTTACTTTAGGTATGAATGGAATGAAAAATCAATTCAATGCTTCAGGTATAACTTGATTTACTTATATTTAATGTTTCATGTATAGGTTTGGATTTACGAGTACTTTCCAATTTTGAAATGACATAATTAGAGTATTCGTGCAGTGCTTAGTGAACCGAGATCAGTTTTTATTTTGCAATGGAACCAAGTAAAAACTTGGCATATGATTTGGCCAGTCTTTAGCTCTAAGAGGAATAAAACCGTGTAAACGTCTAACGTTTACAAGCATATGTGTGCATGGTAGTCCATTTACTTGCAATAAGACACAACCACAAGTCTTGATACTCAATCCAATGTTTGAAACGCTACCCAGCTCATTTAATTGTAAATCAAAAGCTTTATGAGAAACGAATCCTAAATTTTTTTTGAACATAGGTTCATTCTGGAATCCATGCACTGTCCTAGAAGCACTCGTCTCAAAAGAATGTTCGGTTCCAACTAATTCATTCTCTGCATAAAAATGTGCATTCGCCCAACATTGTATAAAGCTACCTACGGTTGAATCAAAATACATTTTTAAATGTTGGTGTGCTTTTTGAACTATGCTAGTTGACTCACTAACACAATGTTTTATTTTTTGGTCCAAGCTAAAATGAACATTTCCTTATAGTTTGTCAACCAATTTTCAACACATACATGACTAATTTTTTTGTTTCACAAGCCATGCATCACGAAATGTGTTTAAGTTTTGATGGTACTCTTCTTTTGACAAAGAGTTGATTACATTGATCCAATCATCCTAAAAAGTATGCATTCATTTTTCTCTTTCTCAACCTCTAACAATTTAGCTTGTAATTCGCTTGACCATACTTCAAAATATGCCATACACAAAAAATAAGATGTGTTGTTGGAAATACAGATAATACTACATTTGTAAGAACAATTTCAACATCCGTTACAATAACATCCAGGATTTCTTTATCTTTATACAATTTTCTTACACATTCAAGAGCCTATACATATGATCATGTAGCCTCTTGACTTATAAAAGCTAGTGCAATGGTAAATGATGCCCCTGTGGATATTTGGGACACCATATGAAAACATGGTTACTTGTAACGATTATTCTTGGATTGAACGTGCAATCCAAGAATAATATTTGATGAAAACACTGTGCAATGACAACACGTCTTGGATGGACAAAGAATAGATCAGAAACTTGATTGTTAGTGTTATCCCGCCTTTTGTCCAGGCCATAAATAGGCGGATTCAACCTAACTAATTTCACGATTGTCGAGGCTGAAATAAGATGGATTCGGTTTAAAAGAATGAAGTTACTTGGATGTGTTGTCCAGTCGAGAAGTGCAGAAGGTACACGGCTCGGTCTGGATGCTCTTGGTCGCTCGACATTGGTGATATGGTTCGGCATTGGAGGTCGGTCGGCCTAAAGGGTTAGCAAACGTCGTTCGGCATTGTACCTCGCTCGGCATCGAGGGTCATTCAACATTGTACCTCGCCCGGCATCGTGGGTCGCTCGGCATCGAGGGTCGCTCGACACTGGACCTCGCCCGGCATTGTACCTCGCTCGGCATTGGTGTGATGGCTTGGAATTGGTGAGACGGCTCAGCATTGTGGTGAGGCCGGTATGGCTCGGCATTGTGGTGAGACTGGTGTGGCTCAGCATTGAAGAGGTATGTGCTCAGCATTGTGGTGAAGCTGGTGTGGCTCGACATTGTGGTGAGACCGGTGTGGCTCGGCGCTGAAGAGGTATATGGCTCGGCGCTGAAGAGGTATATGGCTCGGCATTGTAGAGGTATGTGGCTCGGCATGGTAGAGGTATGTGGCTCGATGGAAGGCCTTGATAGGCCTATACCATTCAGAAAGCCCAATAGCTCAGGATTTGTCTATAAATAGAAGGGCGGGGGCACAATGAAAAGGATCTTCTTCTGGCTCTTTAACTTTATATTTTCGAAGGCTAAGGTTACTCTACCATTTTATAACCGTAACTGATTCTTATATCAATAAAAAGAAAACTTCTAGAGTGGATGTAGGCCAGAGTTAGCCGAACCACTATAAAACCTGTTGTTCTTTACTGCTTACATTTTAATTTTGACTGTTCTTCACATTATTACTCTCTACATATATTCTACCTGTGAGTTGTGACTGTTATTTGGTGCTTTCATCTAGATTTGGGTGTTAATGACCAATTTTGACGCTAACATTTTGGTGCTTTCACTGAGAGGGCAAGCACTCAGGGATTTTGGAGCTAGGAACTTGGATTCCAGAAAGCAATGGCTAGGCCATCAAATGGAAGCAAGTGAAAGAAAGAAGCAATCAGGAGGGAAGTCAAGAGGCCTCCTCTGGAGATGGAGCAGGTAAAGCATCCATCTACATCACTAGAGGCGAGATGGAAGCGATGTTGAAAAGACAAGAGGAGATGATGCAGGCTCTTTTCAGACAATTTGTACAAGTAGGAAATGCAGGAGCTCCGATCCATGGAGCTGGATTAGAAGCGCTCAACCAGCAAGTGGATGGAATGGCTCGGCAGGTGGCAGCCCCCAATCAGCAGACGACTATCAACCTAGATTGATCTAGACTCGGGGGCATACCACCAGAAAATGCTGGACCAATCCATGGAGGGATACTAGATGACGCTGTGAAACCTGATACCAACAGGAGTGCAAGAGTATGAGATGAGGAGTATGTGCCAGAATTCCCTCATGAACTCAGGGGGCAGACCGGAGGTAACAGACAAGGATTACAACTTGGGGACAACGACAGACTAGCGGAGATGGTCAGACGGGCTGTGAGAGGTGGATTGGTAAACAAAGACTTGGAGAATGTGAATAAGAGTCGCTTTACTCCTACTATCAGGCAAGCTAGGAATCCACTGGACTTTAGGCTACCAACGTTGGATATGTATGATGGGAGAACGGATCCCACTGTTCACCTGATGAGGTACATGACGCATATGGAGGTACTGGGGGTATCGGATGAGGTCATGGCTCGATGCTTCCCCTTGTATTTGATGGATATCACAGCTATGTGTTTCTGATAGCTGGAGAGTGGTTCTATCGGCAGATAGACGGAGCTGATTGAAAGGTTTATGAGACAGTTTCGGGTCTATATAGTCAGACCCAAGAACGTAATGACATTGACATCGATGAAACAATGGAAGGGAGAGTTGCTCAGGAACTTCTTAACTAGATTCAACATAGCGGTAGCCTCATTAGATCGACCCGATTCTTCAATGATTTTGATGGCATCAGTCTCAGGAATCACATATAATTCGGATGTTAAGATATCATTGGAACGGGACCCACCGAGGGATCTCGGGAAGTTCAGCCATGATGTGGAAAGGTTCCTGAGATAGGAGGATGCGTAGGCTGAGAGAGTAGGAAGAGAGGCTGAAGCTTATGCAGCGAGGGGTGGAGGTCCACCCGGGAAGGATCCAAGTAAAGACGATAAAGGAAAAAAGGAAAACAAATGGCAACAGTGGCACTTCGAAGAGGCCTCGAAGGGAGTCAAAGTTTTCTTCTTACACAGATTTAACTAAGACTCTAGAAAGGATTTACTTGGATACTTGAGGGCGCTTCCAATATCAAAGGCCGGCAAAGAGAGAGCCTTCTAAATACGAGCGGGCATCGGGAAAGCAATGCCTATTCCATGAGCTGGATAGGCACAACACGAACGACTGCAGGCATTTGAGAGATATCGTGGAGGAGCATATAAGGAATGGTCACCTACAATAGTACATAAGGAATCGAGCTGTGGCAGGGGAGCAGGAGCGGCCACCGCCAACCTCGAACGATGGTGGTACCAGATCTGGTCTACGCCGGCTTGTTATAAACTGAATGGTTTTACAGTTCTGAATAAGTAATATTATCCAAGGTAATATGGTTAAGTCACTTACACATGTACGAGATCGAGGACGGTCCCTAGACATGCTCTGAGATGACGAAAAACCGTACTGCCCGGGTCTATGAAATCTTGTTTTCTTTCTGTGTTTCTGCAAATTCTAATTTCCTCTTTGGTACTTTGGACGTTTACTTTTCCTTGGTATGGTTTTGGAGTTTGGATTGAACTTTCGGTTTGATTGGTTTTGTGGTTTGCCATTTTGGTTTGGATGTTTGTTTTTTGATTTGGATTTTGACTAGGATTTTTGATATGCATTTTTGGTTTTCTGATTGAATTCGGATCAATGTAATAAACAGGCCGGTGAATGTAAAAGTCCATGGCCGGAGTGCCGAGATCGGTGAATATCAAAGTCCTTCGCCGAAGTGCTGAGGTTGGCGAAAATAAAAGTCCTTGGCCAAAGTGCCGAGGCCGGTGAATATCAAAGTCCTTGGCTAAAGTGCCGAGGCCGGTGAATATAAAAGTCCTTGGCTGGAGTGCCGAGGCCGGCGAATATAAAAGTCCTTAGCCGGAGTGTCGAGGCCGGTGAATATAAAAGTCCTTGGCCGGACTGCCGAGGCCGATGAATATCAAAGTCCTTGGCCGAAGTGCCGAGGCTGGTGAATATAAAAGTCCTTGGCCGGACTGCCGAGGCCGGTGAATATCAAAGTCCTTGGAGGAAGTGCCGAGGCTGGTGAATATAAAGGTCTTTGGTCGGAGTGCCGAGACCGATGAATATCAAAGTCCTTGGACGGAGTGCCGAGGCCGATGAACATAAAAGTCCTTGGCCGGAAAGCCGAGTTCAGTGAATATAAAATTCCTTGGTTGGAGAACATACAAGGCCGGAGAACATACAAGGCCTTGATAGGAGAGTCAAGGCTCGAACAGGATAACGCAACCCGGCGAGGTCTGCAGATTCAAGGTTAAACCCGAAGAGGTCATGGATTCAATAATATGGTTATGAACTAGATATGGACTTCGGATATCGGATTTAAGGCTATTCAAAACACACCTTCCAATAGCAAGGCATGTTTTGGGGGGGAAAATGTTAACCCGACTTTTGTCAAGACCATAAACAGGCGGATTCAACCTAACTAATTTCACAATTGTCGAGGCTGAAATATGATGGATTGGGTGTAAAAGAATGAAGTTCACTTGGATGTGCCCTCTGGTTGAGAAGTGGAGAAGGTACATGGTTTAGTCTCGATGCTCTAGGTTGCTCGACATTGGTGATATGGCTTGACACTGGAGGCCGGTCGGCCTAAAGAGTTGGCAATTGTCGTTTGGCATTGTACCTCGCTCAACATCGAGGGCCGTTCGGCATTGTACCTTGATCGGTATTGAGGGTCATTCGGCATTGAACCTCGCTCGGCATCGAGGGTGGTTCGGCATTCTACGTCGCACGGCATTGAGGGTCTTTCGGCATTGTACCTCGCTCGGCATCGTGGGTCGCTCGGCATCGTGGGTCGCTCGGTAGTGGACCTCTCCCAACATTGTACCTCGCTCGGCATTGGTGTGACGGCTAGGCATTGGTGAGACGGCTCGGCATTGTGGTGAGGCCAGTGTGGCTCGACATTGTGGTGAGGCCGATGTGGCTCGGCATTGTGGTGAGCCCGGTGTGGCTCGACGTTGAAGAGGTATGTGGCTCAGCATTATGGTTAGGCCGGTGTGGCTCGGCATTATGGTGAGACCGGTATGGCTCGGCATTGAAGAGGTATGTGGCTCGGCATTGTAGAGGTATGTGGCTCGGCATGGTAGAGGTATGTGGCTTGGTGGAAGGCCTTGATGGACTTATACCATTCAGAAAGCCCAATAGCTCAGGATTTATCTATAAATAGAAGGGCAGGGGCACAGTGAGAAGGATCTTCTTCTCGCTCTCTGACTTTCTATTTCCTAAGGCTAAGGTTACTCTACCATTTTGTAACTGTAACTGATTCTTACATAAATAAAAAGAAAACTTCTAGAGTGGACGTAGGCCGGAGTTAGCCAAACCACTATAAAACCTGTTGTTCTTTACTGCTTTCATTTTAATTTTGATTGTTCTTCATATTATTACACTCTACATATATTCTATATGTGAGTTGTGACTGTTATTTGGTGCTTTCATCTGGATTTGGATGTTAGTGACCAATTTTGGCGCTAATAGTTAGTACGGTCAAGTCTATGTTGTATGGAATAGTGATGACTAGAAATCAATTTCATAAATTGGTGCATAACTGATCTACCTTCCATATTTTGTAGTTTCAGTTCCTGTTTTGCATTGTAAACATATATTATGGTTGACTGTTTCTTTGAGTTATCGATTATAATAGCGGTTAAAATATTTTGTGGCCCAGCTTCACTATTGGACATTGTTTCAATGGTCTTAACTTCATGATCATTTAGTCTCACCACATACGAAATGTGCAGTTGGTAAATTAGGAAGCATGTGATTATGGCATCCATTCTTTACATTTAGTATCCACGTCCCATCATTTTTACAATATGCACTTAACTCAAATGGACATTCACAGTTTTTACTTTCCCTTCCTCTACATTTTTGATGGGTTTTTGTAGCATAATTCTTTGCCTTTGATTAATATACTTCCCACTTCTTTCACGTACAGAAACCATCCACAATCCTTTTATATTAGCTTGTAAAATTCTTATTGTTGTTCTTTTTGTCACAACAATACACTTTATGCCGAGTCCGTGATCAATGTACCAATCTCGAACGTTTTCCTTTGAATTAAAAACCAACAACATATATCAACAAAATAAATCAAAACAAGTCAAATATGCAGATAAAATTAAAAAAATTGAGCATACCGTATCAGTGGTGAAATGGGAAGTTAAATCGGGATATACCAAAGGAGACTTGTTGACTTCCATATTTTGATCGCAAGTGCATCATCTAGAATTCATGGAAATTCTCTTCTTCATTTTGTTCTTTCTCACATTCATTGTTGGATATCTAAGGAAAAATTAAATTCAAATTCAAAATTTATTTAAATTAAAAAATATGTAAAGTTCGAAAAAGGTTAGCGAAACTGAATTTCAGATTTCGACAACGCCTTGTCGAATTAAATAATTTAAAATGATAGAGCTCCTCCGAGTAAAATAGAAAATTTCGATTAGGAGGAATCTGAACTTTAATTGATCTAGAGTTGTCGGCGATCAAATTAGCATGTAAAATAGTAGAGTTTTTTAAAAAGAAATTACTTATTTGTTTTGTTGAACAAAATCTACGTTATGGATACTTTATTGTGTAACAATTAATCTTGTTTATTTTTTAGAATTTAATATGTAGATAGGTTTAATTTTTCAATTGGTTATTGATATGGATTATAGATTAAAGAAGAATAGTGAAAATTAAAGGAAACTAGTGCGATCACGTGCTTCGTATACGGTTTTCTTTTAAAATTTCAAAAATAAAAGGTAATCTATTTGTAACATGAATCAAAAAGTAATTAGTAGTCAAATGATAATTCACTCGTTGTTATATCTTTATACTTATTAGATTAATTATTGACCGAATTATTTGGCCCCAATGCAAATTTATAGCTATTAGAAGGTAACTTATAAGAAAATATCAAAGGCACAATAAGCTCAATAAGAATGAAAACATCTATAAGATCTATAAGGCAATAAATGACACATTTATAATCATCAAAAGTAGTAAAGAAAATCTAACCTCCCACAATAGAGCAAATACCATAATTTTTTTAAAATAAATGCTAAAACAAAGCTCAAAATAAAGCTCTTTCATCTTTAATTAGTTTAACAAAACTAAAAAAAATTGAATTGAAGATGATCGAATAAAATTGAAATGAAAATCAGCTCCTCAATGTTGTCTCACATTACCAACATTACGGAAAACAATATACATGCATGTGAATACCTAGTGCTACTATGTAAGCTTCATTTGTGCTAAGAAAACGATGAGCATATTCCTTCTGTTGCAAAATAAATATTGATTTTGGATAGAATGCCCATGCACATGGATGTATTCGATCGAAATAGTAACAAACACAACAAGAAAAATATAAAACCATCCAGATATTTTTGAGGTAGACCACAACATAAATAATTTGGATGCTTTGCGAATGTGTGTGAAAATTATACTAAATTACAATTGATCAAAATTACTGAGAATTCATTATTACTGTAAAATATACGTGGATGCACAACCTTTAATTTTCTTTTAAAAATACCACAGACTTTAATGTATTTTATAATAGTGTTATCATAGTTTACTGACAGTACAAGTTGTTGCTTCCATGTAGCTCTAACTATACATCACTAAAGTCCAAGCACTGAAGATAATGACAACCTCGTGTTGCCTTTATGCATCCACGGTAATGGAATCCACCACATTAATGTCTACCTCCTTGTTTCTGTTAGTGTTCATGTTGAACAAAGACAAATTAATTACGAATGGAGCAATGCTACCTTACTTGTTCAACTTGGCAATTATTTTGACTTGTCTACCATTCTCTACTATTATCGTAGAGTTAACTTCGAATTTATACCTTCTTTAGTTTTAATGAATGTAGTGTTTTAATTTTCATAGAGCTTTCCACATCAGTCGCAATATCTGCTACAAGTTAGTGTTAAAACATAGGTGCAAATTACGAACTAAAATTTTGTACACTTCTAGCATAATCTGATGCAGTCAGTGCAACAAAATTTTTAGTGGCTAGCTGCAATTGAATCAAAGAATTGAGGTGGTTTCAATTTCAAAAACAATGGTAGACTGAATAGGGAACAAAATCAACTAATGTGCATCATTCAATAAATAAAGTTTATCATTCAATCTTTCTTTTTTTGGTTACTTCATTCCATTAAATATAAAGCCCAGCTACATAAATACACATTTGTGATTTATTGAAAATGAATCTTTTAATCAAAATATATTTTCACATATTGTATATATTTTTTAAGCTATAAAAGTGTGTGAGTTGGAGATATGTTAGTCAAAACCAAAAAGTATCGGTAACCACATTTAGTAACTGCTTTGCAATTGATATTTTCTTTGCTAATACTCCAAAAATTAAAACATAATGTATTGTTAAAGCAGGAAATTATTGTCAAGGACAAAATTTCTCAACGTTTTAGCCTCAAGGATAGACTTTCATTATTTTAGCCTCAAGGACAACTATGTTTAGGTATCGGTTTTTAGTTATTGATAATAGGTTTTAGATATCAGTTTGTAGTTATCGGTAGCATTTGTTAGGTATCATTTTTTAGTTCGATGACACTTTTGGAAGAATGTTTGTCCTTATGAATAATTTTGGAAGAATGTTTGTCCTTATGATTAATTTTTAAGAGAACGTTTCTCTATGTGATTAAAATATTGATGCTGTGTCCTTGAGGCTAAAAATATATAAATTTTTATCCTTTAAATTAATCCCCCCTTATTAAAGACTGGTTATACTGATAATGAATGAATATTGCTGACATGGTATGGGTGCTTTAAGTACCATGAAAATCACAAGCAATAAATATGCAAATTTAATGAGCATAAGGAGAAAGTAAAGCTTCAGCTGATATGACCTAATATTGCAACTAAATAGTAACTTAAAAATTGGTTTATCCAAAAGTAGCCATCTCTTCCCTTGATGCATCGAAGTTCCATCATCAATTAGTTGCTGTTTCATATCCATTTCTTCACTTGATGCATAAAAGTTACTTTCCTCATCATCAATTAATTATATGGTTTTGTACCGATCTCTTCAATTAGTAGATGAAACAACTAAAAGAAATGAACTAAATAAATGTTAGTATAAGCGGTTAAATTCCACTTGGAAAGGTCTATGATGTCAATAAATAAACAAATTAATCCACATCAACAGTATGGTAGCACAATCATTCTAAAATGAACTAAATGTTGATAATATATTTAATGTGGTTATATGCAGTAATAAATTTCCAATATCCATATATAGAAATTAATAAACTTAAATAATTGAGAATATCATAATTAAAGTCATAATAAAACATGGAATACCTTATGTATAAATGATATTTTATTAAGATCAAGTTCTTGGCAGTATATTTTCTAATTCAAAATTATTTTTGTGAACTAAAAATAGCACCACTTAATACTATGATAGATATGTTTACCAAGAAGCCAACTTAAAAAGAATAAAACCATTGAGTACCCTAATATATCTTTTATTTAGTTATTTTCTATATTAATAAGATCATGAATAGTTTAGGAAACAAATAAATATGTAGCAAGCAAATGAACTGCTTGTTAACAGAGATAATTTATACACTATAAGGTATAATTATAGTTACAATTTATTCCTCTATTTTATGCACTGAAAGGTATAATTATAGCCAATTTTTTTCTTAAATTTGAATAACTACATGGTCCACAGAGGTTGGTCCATGGATTTCTTTCAAGGTTTTGAGTTTAGTCCGTCGGTTCGTACATGCAGGGTTATTTGATTTTCAATACCATAATGCTCTAAGGTCAAAGATTAACCATGGTCAAACCGTGGTTGGATTAGGTCTTTAAAACACTTCTTTTAAGTACTTACGGTAAAGAACTTCTACAAATACCTTTGACTCCTTACGTGATCTAAATTATCATAATTTGGTAGTATATGATGTATAACTTTGGTATTCTTATGAAACAAATTTACATTTATAAAACCACTTGCACATTGCTAATAAGAAGGAAAATACCATAATGAATCCCTTAACTTATTTAAGTTAAGGAGATAGTGAAAATACTTATTCATAACTATAGTATGATTCTAGGAAATTTTACCTATAAACAAATTTGCTCAATTGAAATAACAAAGGTGTTATTAGTTAGCAGCAAGATAATAGTTTGTCCTTGAATCCAAAAAAAAAGCCAATAACCGAATGAACAAAAAATCTAAGCTTCATAATGGTAAAAATAGGTGATTATATTGACAATTAAATGATGTTGAATACTAATTTTATATTTTCGCGCACCAATTGTGTCAATAATTAAATATTATAATTTGAAACGAAAACAAATAGGCCTAATAAACAAGCAATTAGACAATAATACATGTTATAGTAATCCAAGAAAAAGAGCAAAAGTACTTAATACATGCTAACAGGAAGAAAGTTAAGCATGGAACGAATCAAAAAAGCAACTAAAATAAAGCAAAAATATTAGAATAAGAAACTGAAACTAATAATAGACATATCAAAATCAGGGTTATACTTAGCAAATAGAATCTCAAAAATGGATTGAATCGAAAGGGGGGCTCATGAAAATGATTGAACAGAGGAAGAAACAGAAAAAACAAAGCAAAAAAGAACAATCGAAATGACAAAATTAGGGTTATAGCATACCTGTTTAGAGAATAGAATTAATATACCACAAGAATATTAACCCATGCTAATTCATCGTCCATCTCATAGCGCGGGAGGAGAGATGATTCATTTCCTAAACGACTGTTGTTCAATATTAGGATAATTAACATTGAGATGTAACAAAATATGCAAAAAATATGCAAATAGTTCGTCGCAGTACTAGTAGAGTGAAAATTGGAGGAGGATATAAATACGAAAAGTTTGAGGAAATTGTTTTCTGCTAAAGTGGTAAGAGAGATGAACGTTTCATTGAATCATTAAGTATAATCGATTGATACCAGATGGAAAAGTGAAAACGAAAGGTCGGAACAATTAAAGAGCTCGGAAAGGAATTCAATTTTAATACTATAGTACAAAAGACTGTTCATTTCATAAAATACTCGAGGGGTTTGTGTGCCCTTCAAATGTAACTCAGTAATAATATAATAGTATATGTTAAAAAAAAAATAAAGACATGCGAGAAGCTATTTTTATTGGTATCCCGCGTAGTAATTTTTTTTAATAAGCCAAAAATGAAGTGTCGTTAACAATACCATCTTTTAAATAACCACGAGAGTTACTTTGAAATTTTTCAGAATGAGCAAACATGTACTAACTTTGAAGATAAGGTTGTCTCCTAATCTTTAGTGGTACTTGTATTTACCATGCATGATGCATGCAGGTGCAATAAATATTTTTGATTTAAATGGTTTTTGTTATGATATACAGAGCAAATTTGTTTGCTCTCATTTGCTCCCTTTTTTCTTTGATTTCACTCTATCGTATTTCCTTTCGTGCTTCTAAACAAATTAAAGAGGATGACCGCATAACTTCACGTATGATTGAGGCGAACTGAGATTGAATTTGTATGTAAGTCATTTGCTTTGTATATTTTTATGTACATATTTTGGACGTCTATCCATGCACGGCCAAATCAAACCCATACCAATTCCATATTTAAAAAACGTAGGCTAGGATGAGAGCTTCACGGACAGCGCATTATTTCAACTCTTGCATTCCAACTGATAATGAAAGTTTGTTTGTTTCCAAAAGCTTTAAATGTTAAGCTTAGGTCCACCCTAGCTAGAGCAACAGAAATAATTTGCATCAATTTCTTTTAACTGCCTCCATAAATCATGGCTTTGTTTATGGATCCGATGATTGAAGCGTGAAATTGACTTCTATCCCTTGTTCGGAAATTCAGAATAGGACAGTCTAAGAATCAAACTTCACAACACCAGTTCTATTCCTCTCCTTAAATTCACGTGCTCTGTCACATTAATCCAACCCATTCATTTTGAACGTGTCTTTTAAAAATTATATTTTTTTCATAAACAGTAAATGAATTGAATTTGACTGGACACATCGGAACATACAAGAATGAAACAGAGGAATTCATGGATACGACACGTTTTAAGCTTTGAATATAGTGTATATTACTTTCAAGATTAGTAGAGTAACTATTGTTAGAGATCCTTCCATAGATTATCGCTGTTTAGATTGCGCCATAATAATTAGTCCGTTGAATATTGCAATATTGCATAATTTATCACTTCAAAGCACGGTTGAATCATTCTCTATCAAGAACGTTTTCTCATATTTTGAACCACGGAGGTTAGTCAGAAAACGTTCTTTTTAAAATACAGTAGAATAAGTTTGTGCAGGTTGTGATAATTTGCACAAATTAGAAGAACACTCGAGATTGATTAGATGACGCTTTTATTAGTTTGAATTCGGAAAGGTAAAAAAAGAAGTTATATCTTACCAACGAAGTACTGCTCTGTGTATATGGAGAGGTGGCTTCTATTGATATTGATTGTTGAAACCAACAGATAAATTTTGGTTCCAGCTGTCGTAACTGATTCTCATTTGAATTCAAATTCAAATATAAAAAAGATACCGTTTTTTGAACGGCACGTTATCACCTACCCCGCTATGAGACGCAGCCGTAGACCTTGCGACTTGACCGGTTAGATTGATTGCTGTTAGTGTCGCACCCCACCTAGAGGGATTGTCACCTCTTGGACCTTCGTTTGTATTAGCAATCTATTTAGATGATTTTATGAAAAAACTTCCAATACTGAATCCTTAAGGTGAATAAAATACTTGATTTATTTTGTCGGTTTTAAATTTGGTTGATTATCCAGTTTAACCCAATCAAGTTAGTTCGAATTCAATATTATATAAATGATTCATGAACTTAGCCGATTTTGGCTCATTCTTCTTTTGTTCTTCAGGGTTGGTTGTCTTTTGAGTCTAAAGTCTAATCTTTAGTTCAATTCCATCAAAATTTGTCTTGATTAGAATGTCAAAGAGCCGTAGGCAGCAAGGATAACTTTTACCTTTAACTACTTAGTTGGTCGGCTAACATAACCGGCATTCTAAGAGTGCTTTTGGGTTTTGCTTTGTATGGTCTCGAAGCACCATTGGGGTGAATCACTGACACGACCCACTCCCCCCCTCTCCCCTCCCTGCTGTGCCCTTGCTACTTTTGCAAGGCATCCTTGAAATCCATTCATGACGTATTTTTTTTTAAGACGATATTGTGCTCTAGTATTTCACCACAAAAAGGCTGCTTCTATAGTTGGATATTACAGTCTTGTATGAAAACAGACTTTGTTGCGATCGATGAATCCTTACGACTTGAATCATACATTTGGAATTGGATAATCCAAATGCAACGCTGCACCTGCACTCCAGTTTAACTCTGTGTGGAAATAACTAGATCATCACTGTTTTAGCCAATGGTAGACTATGTAGTCGAAACAAAAATAGTATCGAACATAATTTTTCTTTACTTTCACCTAACTCAATATTACAACGGGCAACTCAAAAGGTAATATGTAATGCACTGTTCTTTAAAAGCATAAGCTTTATAGGAAATATTAAAACTTTACACCTGAATGCAAAGTTGTACCCAGTAAAGCATAAATTTATTCGTAGATCTCATATTTCAACTTTTTTTTATAATCAAAAGTATGTGGTCGGTTTCATGCTTCAATCATTGATTAGCAAACAAAGCCACGATCCATGGAAGAGTTTAATAAAATCAAGGCAGATTAGTTGTGTCGCCCTACGGTGTACCTAAACCTAACCTCAAAGAGACTTCTGACTATAAACGAAATCTGCATCGTCGCTTAGAAAGAAGAATTAATGTAAGGCATTTTACATGAAGCTCTCATTCTATCCTATTGGTCACATAATAGATTTGGATCATTAAATCATTTTGTTCTTATATGAAAGATAGAATTCTGAAGAAGATCTAATAGTTAACATCTATCCTCTCCTTCTTTGTGCGTATGTGTTGTATTCAAATTGATTTTCTCATTACATAAACACATAGTTGGAACAAAAACACAAGTTACAAAAATATCCTTATATGTTCTTATATGCAAGCAAGATGAATAATGAGTTGATAACGCAAACAAGCGATATGGATGAACATATGGATTTGTGTATTTCTTAAGTGGTGGAAATGAAGGTTGGAGGCAGAGAAAATCCTGAAAAGATGCAAGATGATGTAATATATTCATCTGCGTTGCTGCATAAGAAGCCAAATATTGTTGGGATGGCACCAAAAATAATGCAGTTTGACTGTCCCATGTTCTGTCATATCCCCCCACTCTTTTGCACTGTTCTACTCTTCTCGATTAGTTGATCTTGTAAAATATTGTTGGGAAAGGTATCTGAAGACTCTATAATCAGACTGAATTATGTTTTACATGGATAAAATCTTAAAATTGAAGATCCAAAATATAGTCTTCCCCTTATCATTTATTTGCTGATTCATGCTGAAATATTTGATAAATTTTCAGCATTTTAACCTCAAGGACGGATCTAGAGTAAAGGACAAATTTCTTTAGATATCAATTTTTAATTATTGATAGCATTTTTACGTATCAGTTTGTAATTATCGGTGGCATTTTTTATGTATCAGTTTTTAGTTCGGTAGTAGTTTTGAAAGAATGTTTGTCCTTATGAATAATTTTGGAATAATGTTTATACTTTTGAATAATTTTTAGGAGAATGTTTGTCTTTTTGGTTAAAAATTAAGGTCATATCCTTAAGGCTAAAAATATACGAATTTTTGTCCTTTAAATTGATTCCCCTTAAGGGTATTTGTTACTGATTCATGCTAAGTTATTTGCTACCTCGTAAGGAGGTACTTGTTGTCGATACATGTTGAGCCATTTGTTTACTCATGATGTTTTTATATTTATTTCTCCTATAACCAAATCTCATTCCTCTCACTGTAATCAAAAGTTAAAGCTTCGACTCAAGCCTCTTCTCTCTTCTCTCTCATACAATCCAAGGCCTAATTATGATAATCCAAATCTATTAACCATGACCAACTTGATCATCTTTCCCCAGGATCCCAAATACCCGAACCTTAGCAGGGGCGTCAACCCCGACAAAATCAAGATTGTTTCATTTAATTGTGAGATTTAAGAATTTCACCTACATCAATTGGGATTCATTCAGATTGGTAGATTTGGTGAATTTCTAATTTTTGATTCTCAAGTAATTCTTGTTGAATCTAATTGGTAATTTTGTATTATATTTGGTAGCCTTAAAACACCACAAAGACAATGTGTAAACTCAATGGTCCAAAATATGATCATTGATTGTTATTTCTAGATGGATTTAGTTCTTATACTTAAAGCGTGTCGTGGTTACATATAGGTAGAGGTGCAAAAATTTATAACACAGATAAAATGGGATGTAGTGTAAAATAACGGATGTGCAAAAAGCTTTGTTGGATATAAAACCAAAAATACAAAGTTAATTTATTCTCATTCTCACATAATTTGTATAAGAAGAAAAATATTGTTCAATGTTATATATTAAAAATGAAGAATGTCATGATTTATAAGTTCAGATTTGGTGACTATAATAAATTTCTACCTTATATTAAATAATTATGTGTTAAAATTAGGTCTTTAGCATAACTTTGTTTATTTTGTTTATAAAAAGAACCGGTCAAATCAACCTTTTTATATTAATGTTGCCAAAGCCGGTACTAAAAAGCATTGATTTAGCTGATGTAGCAGAAAATAGCGGTAGTTGAGTTGGATCTACTATTTAATAGCGCTATATTGAAAAATGGTAGCAGTCAAAGAGCGCTATTCGCTATAACGCGGATTTTGCAGGATTTTAGCGAGGCTTTAACTGCATATATTTTGTTTTCGAATTACATCGCTAACGATTTAATCTAACATTAAGATGTTATATATATATATATATATATATATATATATATATATATATATGAAAGACGAAGGAATATAGAAAAGAATGCAATGGAAAACAAGGAAACTCAAAACATGGATTTATAGTGATTCGGGGTTTCACTATGCCCACTTTAATTCGAATTTATTTCCTTGTTTTCACTAATTTCTAGAAAGTAATACAGGTAAGACAATCTTAAATTTTGAATGTTTGACCTTAACTATAGTCTTATGATGGAAAGAGTTCTAAATAAGAAAGTTGCAGCAAGTTCTATTACGGTGAGTGCATCAACCAGAATAGCGCCATAGTAAAATATGTATGCAAATTTATAGATGAATATCCATGACATAACATTAGTAATGCAATTGGCATTACAAAAGCAATCAAGAACTCATGAAAAGATAGGACGCATTATCACTTACTACAATGTGATATATAGTTTTCGAATGAACAGATATAACGAAACCGATATAGTAGATATAATATGATAATACATATCCATTCATCGAGGCCCGTCTCTCGATCAAATGTAGGATGACCAATCGGGAATGTATTGGATATTGGATCCAAAATTTCCACAACTACAATTGGGAGATTGAAAGTTAAGGCGGCATACCCCGGGGAAATCATGTAATTTGTTACGTATCCTAACTTTGAAACCAATCTCGTTCAAAATTAGTATTCCTACTTAAGATGTTTTGAAAAAGTATATTGATACATCCACCTCCCTCACAGTGTAGGATCGATTTCACCCTAGAAGAGAGTAAATAGGGTGATACTATTAATTATAAAAATTTAATGCGAAAGTATATAAAATAATCACAGCACTGATAATAGCAGAATAATGGCAACATAGATAATAGCAGAATATAAAAAGCAGAATAGAACAACACAGATTTACCCAACTTCCGCAAAACCATACATACGTGTTACCCCAAGGTTTCTACTAGAAATTAAGTAGTCAGACGCTTATACACATAAACTCACGGCATCCACTATCGACCAACCTAACTCTACGCTCAAAACCCTCCCACAACTCAGCCGTTGAGTTGCGAATTCTCAAACTACACCACTGCAGTTCATCCCCTCGTCACATGATTACAAAAGTTTAAAAAGAAATACAAATCAAAAAAAAACTTAAAAAATAAAACCCTAATTTTAAAATTAAAGGCCTTATATAATAATTATAATCCCAAAGAAAATAAAGGCCGACCCTCTTTTTACTTTTATTTCCTTCGGCTTATATTCTTTCCTTTGAGTAATGGCTGCTTCCTTTTTGCTCGTTCGTTCTTCTTTGAAGAAAAATTAGGACTTTTGTTGTAATTGAAAGCGCGCCTATATCTGATCAATTCCAGCGATTATCTTCTTTTTTTGGCCTGTCCATTTCCTCGCATGCTAACCAGTAGAGCAAAAAGCATAAATCACATACCATTTTAGTCGAACTCGATCAAATTGGAGCGACAGAAACCATATCAAAGCTAGAGAATCAATTGTCCAAGCCAAACAAAGAAGATAATCACTACAATTGATCAGATACAGGCGGCGCTCTCAATTACGAAAAAAGCCCTAGTTTTTCTTCAAAGAAGAACGAACAAGCAAAAGAGAAGCAGCCACTTTTCAAAGGAAAGAATACAGGCCGAAGGAAATAAAAGAGAAAAAAGCATCGACCTTTATTTGCTTTGGGATTATAATTATTATATAAGGCCTTTAATTTTAAAATTAGGGTTTTATTTTTTAAGATGTTTTTTTATAATTTGTATTTCTTTTTAAACTTTTGTAAATATTAGTCGTGTGACTAGAGGACGAACTATGGTGGTGTAGTTCGAGAATTCGCAACTCAGTGGTTGAGTTGTGGTAGGGTTTTGAGCGTAGAGTTAAGTTAGTCGATAGCAGGTGTTGCGAGTTTACGTGTGTAAGTGTCTTACTACTTAAATTCTAGTAGAAACCTTGAGAGCAGCACGCAGGCAGAGTTTTATCGAAGCTGGGTAAATCTGTGTTGTTCTGTTTCTGCTTTTTATATTCTATTATTATCTGTGTTGCTACTATTCTACTATTATCATTGCTACGATTATTTTATATACTTCCGCATTAAATTTTTATAATTAATAGTATTACACTACTATAAAATAGGCCATTTGCATCGGTTGTTTACCCCCCTTTGGATTAGTTCAGTAACCGATGCAACAGGCTTAACACTTTTGCATCAGTTCTGAAACCGATGCAAAAAGGTCCTTTTTACATCGGTTGTTACTAACAACTGATGCAAAATATCATGGTTGGTTGCTTGGACACAGCCCCCATGTTGCATCGGTTGTAATGAAAACCGATGAAACAAAGGAACTTGTTGCATATGTTATTGTTGAAAACCGATGCAAACTAATCCCTCTATTGCATCAGTTTTTTATAACAACCGACGCAAACTAATCCTTCTATTGCATCAGCTATTTATACCTTATGCAAAAAAACCATTCTTAAAAACTATTATTACAGTACTCAAATAGACTATATATATATATTGTTGATTATAACAAACAATTATTGCATACAATATTACAATCATTTAAAATTAAATTTGATGGCAAATACAAACCGAATAACATAATACCAAAATAAACATATATCATCAATTATAGTGTTAATAATCTATAAAAAATAATGGTTCATACATTCATTTTAACAGCATAATTCAGAACATGGTGAATATGCCATATGTTGCAGCTGGTATTTTGAATGTAGATTTTCCAATGCGTCTATACGATTGCAGTGCTTGAAAAACAACATATGAGTTAAACTGAACACCTCCTACACTGTAGAGAATTGAAGTTGACCATACTGGAATGATCCTTAGTAGACACTTAACTTCTTTGACTTGCTGGAGAGTGCATAGTCTCCATTTATTGGTTTTTATTTCATCACTTGGTGTCATTGTTGCAGCCTTGTCTAAACACCCGCAGACATACAATGTATTATTGTTGTATATACTCTTTTCTTTTCAATATATAAATGAAAAAACATTATTTATTTTGATTACCTGAACTGTTCAGTGTGTGGGAGCTTTGAGTTAATTGAACCTCTTTTCATTTCTGGACTAAACAATAGGTTAACGTCCACAGGTTGAACTAAATGTCTCTTTCTGAATGCTGCAACGACCACCTGTGCAACGCTTGTAAAGGGACTACCTTGAGGCTTCAACCGAACGTAATATTTTGTGCCCATAAAAAATAATATGCAAGAAAAGATCATGAGTACAGTTGGAATTCCTAGTCCAAGAGCCCAGCTAACATCGCTCTGTATGTATACGATCACCGTTGATGACATCATTATTGTGAAAGTGAAGGCGACATAATACCTGAAAAAACTTCATTCACTTAATATAATGTCAAATCGATATTTTATTTTTCTTAAACGTAGGAACGACCATCATTCCTAACAATTGTTTTGTTCACACAAAAAATTAAAATAAAAAACACTAAACAATTCACTTTTCAATTGCTTGCTTACCTCTACAACCATGTAACGATCTGTCATTCAAACCACCAAACAGCAACATTCATTCCACTCCTTACTGCTGTGCTTCCTCCCTGACACATCCACTCCTACATACACTGTACAAAAACCCTACAACAATATGTCATCACCTCAACTCAACGATGCTGCATTCCTTCATTCCTCATTGACGAATACAATTGTTCTCACTGCCACAGCATACATACCATATTACTACACCACCTAATCATCTAACAGTGCCTAATTACTCAACATCATCATTCATCCCCACAACTGCACCTGACCATCACACTTCAAAGTTGAAAATGTAAAGAACATAACCCTTTCGCAAAATGCCTTGATTTTACATTTTGCTCCTCTCGTTGAATAATATTATTCTTATTGATATGTACATGGATGAACAAGAATGTATTGCACTATTGCATAAAACATATTTTTGAAGTAAATGAAAACAAGCCAAAATTAAAATAAATCAATAGCCAAGTTGAAAAGTAACTGGTGCAAAATTTGAACTTTGGCTAGTATAGAGATTTATGTATAAAGTAATTAACACATGCATGCTATTCTAGAGATTTATGTATTGTCTTTGAATATAGTGCAGTGCTGTTTTATCACAATATGCCCAAGAATATGTGTGGTGAACTCCATAATGAGTATATATCTATTTGAAATATGAAGAATTAAGAAAGAGATAAGAAAACTAACTGCAATTGCAGAAGCAGCCAACCCACTACGTTCTCTTGGATCTCTCCTGTAATGATTGCCAAAATAAAGAATAGTAGCATAGTACCATGTCAAAGGGCAGAGGAATCCAACAAGAAATCTACAATCAAAGAAGAACAAAACAGTATTATTGGAAGAGGTCAAATCATACGGGAAAAAGGAAAGAAAAAATAGAAAAGGCTTGAAAAGCATACGAGAACCAACCAACACCAAAACCAAAACATGGAAGGGGTTTATCGTAAATTCCAAATCGGGATTCTTCTTCATCTCTCAGTAAACAATACCTTCATGTGCTATCTTTCATATCTTTAGGCACTCCTACAAGTAAAAAGATTTTTGCAAACACCTTGTTTAAACGCTAGTAAATATGAATAACTATTTGATTACCAAAAAAAATACCTTAAGATACAGTAGCAATTTACTTGTGTTGCAGACTACATGAGCTATAGTGGAGATTCAAGAGAAAACGCACTTACAGGATACTGAAAGTATATTGTTTCAAATTTATTTTGATTGATTTTGAGACTGAAAAAAGTGTCAAGATTAGATGAGACTAATTTTAACTTCATAACCTGTTGAACAAGTTGTACATATCATAGTTACCCAATCAATTGAACCTGACTCTTAAAAGATATGGCACATCTGTAGGATTTCGGTTACCAAATGTAAATTGCTAATAAATAAATAAATAAATAAATATGCATCTCATGTAATTAACTGGAGATGAAACCTTAAATCCACTTTTTATGTATAGTTTGAATAGAACGTGATGAATCAAAAATAATATGTAACTAATAAGACACAAGATAATACCACTAAATCAATATTCGAGAATGGTCAGCTTCTCGCTAAAAGCTCAATGTGGTTGTGCTATGTTATAAAATTGCCTATTTAAGATTTGATGATTCCCATGCTAATATTCAAGAACTAATAACTATAAGCAGGTATCATGCATTTTATATGTCAACTAATAACTATAATCTATGTTTCAAGTTAAATTCTAACGTGTTGCGTAATATAGGCTATGGTTAGAAATTTCAAAACTTCAAAAGTGTAAAATCTGATAAACAACACCTGTATAATAACATTTCATTAAAGTTTGGATTGAAGAAGCGTCTTTCATAAATTCATCATTAACCGTGATGTTACTCATCAGCAATAAGAAAGATTGAGTTCCTGAATCGCTGTATCAAACATGGCATTCAATTATTGGAAACCTACAAACTACAAAGAACAACCGTATTAAGTTTATTCAACAAAGTAAGTCATGCAAGCGTGAACGCATTTGCTTAGCACTACAGATTTCTACTGCTTTTATTCATCTAAAAAGAAAAAAGTCTAATGTAATCTTCTAAGGTTGATGAAGCATTGCAAACCAATGTCAAATTTAATTAGCCATTTACTGTTTTTGTGTAGACGACTAGCAAATGACCGTTGGTCCACTTGCAGTGGACAACATTCTAAATAGAGTTTGAAGCGTAAATACATGGTTCTTTGTTGTTTTGCAACCTGAAGAGGTAAACATATATAGGTATAAAATATGTATTTGATAGAAACCACTTCACTTCTATAGCAGGCCAATTTGAGGATTAGTTCATACAAGTATGACTAGCAACTATGAACTACACACAACATGAATATAAGGAAATATCTAAGAGCCTGGATCTTATCGATAAGACAAGGGTTTCTTTCAACAGATCACGGAGTGTCATGACAAGGTGTTTCTACTTTCTTTTTTCCTTTTTTTAGAATACAAAAAAATGCTTGACAAAGTAGACAACTCAAGGCAATAGATCGTAAAGAAATTACATTGGTCAACTATCTAATAACACAAATAGGTAAATGAATAAAAAGGAATACATTTACCTTGAAATTTGATAGTATCTCTCAAATCCTGAAACCATCAACATTTGCTTAAATAGCTGTGGGCTTTGAGGTAAAGCATAAAATGATCCTAGCTTCAAATGTCACATTAAAGGTTAGTAATTGATATAGCATGTATCCTTTTTTATGAACATAATAGCATTAAACTAGTAGCCAAACAAGAAAAGAGCATAGCATGTAGCCTTCTTTGTGAACAAAATAGCATTCAACTTGCCATGCTGATAAATATTTATCTCAGAAGAACTAACTATATCATTAATATAAATCTGGGAAAGTCTATTGGAACAAGAAATGATGACAAATTTAGTGACATGATAGATCTCAGCCATTTGACCTCATTTTGTTTTATTTATATCTTAGATCTGATTGAGATCAACCAGCTCCAATACATTGTCACCAATTATGTCTCAATTCGTCCTAATAACCGCTCCTTGTAATTTAATTTTCTATTAAACATAAGAAATGTATTTAGCTTGATTTAAATGGTTAAACTGAAAGAGGCTATGCGGTAGGATCATATAATATGAAATAGTGGAATGATATACATAAATAACGATAAGCAATAAGTAAAGTAGACACCAAGATTTTATACTGTTTCGGACCTCTTGTCCTACGTCCAGTTCCTAAGCTCCTTTTAGGAATACTAACTAACAACCCTCACTTAACCCGGAGGAATAGGTTTACAGCTTACCAGAACAACCGAACAGGATTTCTTGCCTCAACAACCGAAGAGGACTTCAACTCAGTTACTAAAAAACAATATTCGACTTGTTGTGTTCTTGTCAACACTAATGAGTCTAATGTAGTACAATATTCCTATAATCTTATCCTCGAGAGTATGCAATGTGTTTGTGAAGATTTAGGAAATGTGAATTACTATGAATCAAAAGAATTTTAAAAACAAAGTAGTGATTCAAGCAATAGATTTGTGATTGTTTTGAGAATTTCTAGATGATAAGTTCAAGAAATTAGTAAGATTAAAGCAAAAGAATTCGGTGAATTGAAGATATTAGAATCATGTATTTATACTTGTAGAAAAGGTGCATCTGTTGGCTAAGGGTGCAGACAAGAGATGCTTCCATTTCCATTGGAGAATGGTTGCAACTCTTGGGAGGAAGAAGGTATCCATTCAGAGAAAATTCGCAGGTTCAAATTCAGCCGACTGAACAGGGAATTCAGTCAACTGAAAATATGAACTAAAATTTTCAGGAACAAATTCAGTCGAATGAGCAGGGTGTTTCAGTCGACTGAAACTGTACATGTTTGTACATGTGTAACAGGTTCAGTCGACTGGTCATCCCTGTTCAGTCGACTGAACTACTAAATTGTGCACAGTGAATGTTTATTAAAAAATGAAATTTATAAAATTTGTTCTAGTGTTTGTGCAAGCCTCTTAAGGATAGATTTTAACAATAAATCTAAACTACGACCTATATAAAAATCATGCTTATGTTTATCCTTGGTCTTCATCGTTCTTTCTTTAGATTTGCACATATCTCTTACTTTTTGTTGAAGCACATTGTTATTGATCAAAATCTTAGCGTATCAACATTCTTCCCCTTTTTGATTGATGACAATACTTATGTGTGTAGAGATTATTTCCTCCCCCTGAATATATGCACTATATTTTCATAATTGCTCACATCTCCTTTGCCAATGATATAGCCTTTTGAATTGTCTCTGAAGGTAACCGAGCCACCATCAAAGTATGTGATGTTTGTAAGCATATCTTTGTCTCTGGTCATATGTTTTGAGCAACCACTGTCTAATATCCATTTCTTCTTTTTAAGTGGGACCTGAAAATAAATACAAAATTATTGGTACCCACCTCTTAATAGGGTCCTAAAAGGTTAGAGCTTAGGAAGCCAAACCCAATTTGGTTTAGTATCCTTTTTATAAATATAGTTTTTATTATAATGAACACTATCCATAAATTTTTTAATATATTTATTCCTAATTAACACATTGTTAGTCTTTGAAACCCAAATTTTAACTACCTTGGTTTCTACTTTTGTTTCAATAGGTTTTCTTAACAATATTTGTTGTTTTGAATCAATATTCCTTTTAAGATTTATATCCTTTTTATTAGGAATTTTTGACTCCTTTTTATATCCTAAACCTTGTTTATTTGAAGATGATTGAGAATTTTCTAATATCTTGGATAAGTTTTCCCTTCCTTTGTTAAAGTTAGAAACGTTTTTAGTTATGTTATCTAATCTAGCTTGAAGACTATTATTTTCTAATTCAACTTGTCTAATCTTAGTTTTTAACTCATGATTTTCAGAAACAATTACATCATTCTTTTTCTTTTGAGTTTCAATTTCTTGACTTAAAAGAGATAATTGAGTTTCCGAATTCGAATAAGATTCTTGAACTTTTTCAAGTTCTTCTTCTAGAATTTTCTTTTCATTATTTAACATACCTCTTTCAAATTCAACTTTGTTTTGATTTACACGAATTTCCTTAATTTTCTTTTTAAGAATTTTTATTGTGCTCAAAAGTTCAGAGTTCACTTCAATTAAGTCGTCGAAAGTTAAATTACTTACTTCAGATTCTTGAGCCATGAAGCATACATTTGCCTGTTCATTGTCGTTATCATTTTCACTTTCGGATGAAGATGAAGCCGAATCATCCCATGTTACAGAGAATGCCTTCTTATTTAATTTCTCTCTCTTGTTTTTGTTGTTGAGAGCTTTCTGATTCTCCTTCTTTTGCTACGGGCAATCCTTGTGCATGTGACCTTTCTTGTGATAGTTGAAACATTCTATATTCGAGGATGTAGGTTTGTTCAAGAAATTCTTTTTGAGTCCGTTTTTGTTTCCTTTTCTATATCTTAAGAATTTCTTGAAATTTTTGGCTATGAATGCTGAATCCTCATCTTCAGACTTTGATTCTTCCTTTTCCACATGAAAAGCAACATTCTTTCTTTATTGAGTTTGATCTTTCTTAGCTTGCATATTTACTTCATACGACATAAGATTTCCAATCAATTCCTCTGGTTTCATTGTAGATAGATCATTTGCTTCCTCGATTGCTAGTACTTTTCTCTCCCATTCATCAGTGAGTGAATTTAGAACTTTAGACACAATGTCAAAATCCGTGTATTTTTCTCCTAGTCCGATTAAAGCATGATGCATGTCTTGAAATCTCGAGTACATGTCATTGATGGATTCATTTTGTCGCATTCTAAAGTTTTGGAATTGATTCTTTAGCATGGATATCTTTATTTATTTAACCTTGTTTGTGCCTTCATGTATGACTTTAAGTGTTTCCCATATCTGATATGTAGTAGTACATATGCTAACACGGTTGAATTTGTTTCTATCTAGGGCGCAAAATAGCATATTCATAGCTTTGTCATTTGCACTAGCTTCATTCTTTTGAGTTTGTGTCCATGTAGGATAATCGGTTGTGGGTACAATGAACTCTGCTTGAGTAGCATTCCAGGCTTCGAAACTTGTTGCTTGCATATAAATCCTCATCCTTGTAGCCCAATAATTATAGCTTAGTCCATTGAATAGAGGAGGTCTTTGGGTAGATTGTCCTTCCGCAAATGAAGAACTATAGGCAGATGTTGTGCTTGTACTTGCGTTATTTTCCATATTATCAGTATGTCTAATAACGGTGTTATGGTTATAGGACGGCCTTGCTCTGATACCAATTGAAAGAGGCTATGCGGTAGGATCGTATAATATGAAATAGTGGAATGGTATAGATAAATAACGATAAGCAATAAGTAAAGCAGACACCAAGATTTTATACTGGTTCGGATCTCTTGTCATACGTCCAGTTCCTAATCTCCTTTTAGGAATACTAACTAACAACCCTCACTTAACCCGGAGGAATAGGTTTACAACTTACCCGAATAACCGAACGGAATTTCTTGCCTCAAATACCGAAGAGGACTTCAACTCAATTACTAAAAAACAATATTCGACTTGTTGTGTTCTTGTCAACACTAATAAGTCTAATGCAGTACAATATTCCTATAATCTTATCCTCGAGAGTATGCAGTGTGTTTGTGAAGATTTAGGAAATGTGAATTACTATGAATCAAAAGAATGTTAAAAACAAAGCAGTGATTCAAGCAATAGATTTGTGATTTCTTTGAGAGTTTCTAGATAATATGTTCAAGAAAATAGTAAGATTAAAGCAAGAGAATTCGGTGAATTGAAGATGTTAGAATCATGTATTTATACTTGTAGAAGAGGTGCATCTGTTGGCTAAGGGTGCAGACAAGAGATGCTTCCATTTCCATTGGAGAATGGTTGCAACTCTTGGGAGGAATAAGGTGTTCATTCGGAGAAAATTCGCAGGTTCAAATTCAGTCGACTGAACAGGGAATTCAGTCAACTGAAAATATGAACTAAAATTTTCAGGAACAAATTCAGTCGACTGAGCAGGGTGTTTCAGTCGACTGAAACTATACATGTTTGTATATGTGTAACAGGTTCAGTCGACTGGTCATCCCTGTTCAGTCGACTGAATTACTAAATTGTGCATAGTGAATGTTTATTAAAAAAATGAAATTTATAAAATGTGTTCTAGTGTTTGTGCAAGCCTCTTGAGGATAGATTTTAATAATAAATCTAAACTACGACCTATATAAAAACCATACTTATGTTTATCCTTGGTCTTCATCATTCTTTATTTAGCTTTGCACATATCTCTTCCTTTTTCTTGAAGCACATTGTCGTTGATCAAAATCTTAGCGTATCAACATAAACATGGGTTTATTAAGCAGCCACTGAAATCAGCTGTATATAGACATAACAACTTCAGGGTTGATATCAATTATAAGACCCCTTACAAGTAAGTATGATTTCATAAACCAGAATTTAAACTGAAAACATGAACAGTAAATGTCGTAAATCTTAGGTTTAACATGATATGCCAGCATAAACATTTTGATTACCGTACTACCTGCTTGCAGTTATCTACAAAAATGATATATATTGAATTATAGCATGAAACTAAGAGCCTGCTTAAAATACCCCAAAATATCAGTAGTTATTGTAATAAGTAAATATATATGTATTTTTGATTTTTGATTTTTTTTAATATCATTACCAGTAGAATAATGTTTGCTTACCTGAACACGTGATGGTACTAAACAGTCCCCTGCACCTTCAGGTGTAGATTTAGACAATATTGGTTTCTTGATCTATATTGTAACCAAAAAGTAAACTAAGAATAAGAAAACAAACTTCAAAAACAAGCATATGTAACAAAGTTATATATGAAAATGATTAGGTACCTATATTATTAATGGCAGATGTAAGGAATCCAAATTACACAAAATTGAGCAATTTTAATTCAAATTGGTAAATTATAAGGAAGAATATCATTTCTATTTTTTAAGAAATACCAGAGCTTGTAAGGATATTCATCTACCTTCCTGAGTTAATATTATTTCTATGTAACTAGAATTAGTTCTTTGCTATAAATTATCAATGATTAGTGAACAAAATGAAAGTTGGTTAGATTAAAAACGGTTAAAAACAAGAGAGAGAACAATGACATAAAAAATATCAAACATGAAGTATGGTAGAATACAAATGATGAAATCAAGTCAAAATGCTACTTTGTCTTTTTCTTATATGTGCACATGTACATGTTAGTATAGATATTGTGCTTATGAATAAAAATCATGGGCAAGTAATGTTAGTGTAAATGCATAAAAGAAGGTGATTGACTATATCAGAGTTAAGACAGGGGACATGCACTGGTGGAAATGGGTGTGGCTAGTGTTTTCTACCCAAAGGCCGCAGTGTGTTGTTACAAGGCAATGATGAACTATCTTCCTACTAAACATATGTGTCTTGTGTCAATGGGATGATGAAAGTGCAAAAAATATGTTCTTTGAATGTAAGTTTTCAGCATTTATATGGAAATGGCGTTGACTTAAATTGGACTGGCTGGCAAATCAAACTGAAGAAATTAATCTAAAAGTGCCTAGGAAAACACATCATAACATCAATATTTTAAGATCCACAAAAATCATAATAAGGAACTTAGTTTAAAACAAACATCTCTTAACACGAAACAATAAATAGCCTTTTAAGTGCAAAAGAAACTCAAACTACGACCCTAACTCGTCCAGCAACTTGATCTAAATCCCGACGCCCTTGTGGAGTTATTCTCCTTCCTCTGCAAAATAACAAAAATTGTTTAGTGTACACAGAACACTGATTATCTTTTATAACTGTAACTGGTGCAAAAATACTAAGAAATTTATGAACCACTTTCCTACATAATCCAACTCCAACAAGATTCATTCAGTTTTGATACGCATATGTGAGGTTATGAATATGCCAACAATCTTAGAAAGAGTGCAACGGTTAGAAAATACCCCAAAGAGTTTTAGGACAAATCAAGCTACGCTAAGAAATAGTGGAAATTTGGTTCAGCCCCACCCTCATTTTCAGTTTAAGTGCATGAAAAACCTTTTCAAAAGCATATTTTAAATTAAATCCAAACATTAATAGCATATGTTTTTTTAAATCAAAACAATTTTTTTAAGAGAATGCAAATATATGCATATTTCCCTGCAAATATTTGCAAAGTTCTCTTCAAATATTTGAAGAGCTCTCCATAAATATCCTAAAACTTACTATAGAGGTTTTTTTTTAAACACGTGTTTCTTTTGGAAGGAGGGGGAAACTGTATTTGGAAATTTATATTGAGGGTGTTTTTTACAGAAGTTCCCAAAATTAAATTACCTAGGCTAGCAACTGCCTGAATATCGTCAGCCATAAATTGATAATCCAGCAAGTAAGCAATTAATTAAACTAGCTTGTAGACTTTTTATATTTTAAGAGTACAAAAAATACCATTGTCAAAGAGATTCCTGAAAATCAGGCTATGAATGTTACCAAGTTTAATGAGCATCAAAATATCTAACAAAATAAACTCCTATTATCATATGTTTCATTGTAATAACAAAATGGAAAAAAAAAACAAGAACTTTTGTCCTGAAATGCTTGTTGTTCCTACCTTAGTTTCTTCCTAGAGAAAAAATAGAGTTCTGAAAGAGAGAGATTACTCACCCTTTGTTGTCCTTCGCAACAATACTCATGGCCTCCAATTGATGCAGGATGTGGCGAGCAATGGCACCGCTACTCTTGTAGAAATGTGCTCGACGACTCCCATTTCTCTGGCTGCCTCTGTATATCTTTTGAAAGCCACCAACTCCAATACCTTGCCTCAAGTAGATTTTCCTTGCCATTGAAGCTACAAAAATAAATAAAAAATGTATAACCATACTAATCTAAAAAAAACTTCAAAACACGCTCATCTTGAATCATACAAACAGCTCACCAACTGTATATCTTGCATGAAACTTTTATGTTTAATTTAATAACTAGCATAAACAGCCACCAGAACAATCACCGCCTCCCCCAACTTCAAACTCAAACTTCCCCAATCGACCATCAAAATCGCTACATCCCTACAAATCCACCTCGTTGACCTTCAGAGCAACCCTCAATCGAATAATTGCCTTCAACCAAACTCCACAACAATCTCAAAGCACATTGCTACCACCTTCACTCAACCTAAATCGTCACCTAATTCACAGTCGAATTAAAACATTTGTTTAGATTTGGTTTGAATTTCAATTTTTTTTTGAGGATTTCGATTTAGGAGGAACTGCTAATTTGGTTTGATTTGAAGTCGTTCAATTGAACGAATATAAAGTTGATTTTGTTTTCTTCTTTACGGGTTACGGGGGAAGTGGAGGGGTAAATGAAAGCTAAGCGGGAAATGAAAAGTTAAGGGGAGGGAAAATGAAAGCTGGAGTAGCAAACCGATGGAAAATGGATGCAAACTAATGTAGTTGCATCGGTTGAATTTAAAACCGATGCGACTAAAACTATTTGCATGTACCAATTGCATTGGTTGTTGATGACAACTGATGCAAATTTGATTTTCTATTACCTATTGCTTTTCACGTACCAATTGCATTGGTTATTAAGATAGAACTGATGCAAATAGTTCTATTTGCATCAGTTTTTACTTCAACTGATTCAATTGAGGCGAAGCAATATTCACTTTTTGTACTAGTGTCACCCAATTCACCACCCTCTAAGGTGAAATCGATTTTACAAGTGGTATTAGAGCTAGGAACAAAAGCCATTTTTGTTTTAAAAATTTGATTTTTCAAAAACCAATTTTTGTTTTACAAATTTGAATTTTTAAAATGGCATCTTTTAATATTGCTTTTGCGGACTAGATTTATTAAATTGGAAATTAAAAATGGAATTTTTTTTGAAATCTGTTAATTTTAAATGTTGTGATATTATTGAAAATGCATGTGATATAATAGACAATTAAAATACTTAAATTAATGCTCTTGCTATGCATATACTATATTCTCATATTAATCAAGATAATTTTAACTTTATCTCTCATTTTAAAAATGCACTGAAAATTTGGAATACTTTTGATGCAATATATGGTGCAAAAGTCAATAACGATGAGAAATCCTCCATAGTCGACTCAGTTAAAGAAATGTGCTTAACTGGATTGGAAAAAGCAAGCCGTGATGAAGATTCAATAGCCGATAAGATAAGTGATATTCCATTCAATGATTTATTTCTCTTATGCTAAAAATTAATTGAAAATAATAAAGCTCTTGAGTTGAAAAACAATAAGTTGGAAAGGGAACAAGCTAAACTTCATCAGAAAAACAATGATTTAGAAAATGAGCTTAAAAATATTAAGAAAAACAAAAATTCTAATTGTAAAACGTGCTTGAGCCATGAAAAAGAATTTGCCCATTTTCATGAAAACTTTTAAAAGTTAGAAAACGAAATTTTAATTCGAGAGAAAAAAAAATACTGAGTTGATTTGTAAAAGTAATATTTTGCAAAACGAGTTGGATAGCTTTAAGAAGGCAGAAATTCCTAAATGTGCGATTTTTCAAAAGAAACTAAATGAGATCAGTGAAAATTTCAAAACCCTTGGAAAAGAAAACGTGTTTTTGAGCAAATCTGAAATTATTCGATTAAATCACGAGATTGAAAAGGAGATTGAAAAAATCAAGGATTTTGAAAAAAATTGAATTTAAAAAACTCCAACTTTTTGAAACTGAGATGCTTGAACTTGAGAATAAAATTAGAGAGGTTCAAAATAAAAATATGCGATTAAAAATGAATAGTTTTGGAAAAGGAGATAGTACCATCAGTTATTCTTCGAAGCTAATAAATGAAAATAAACTTTCAAAATTCAAAGTTAATAAACTTGAGTTTGTTACTAGGAAATTTTTCACTAGAGATAAATCATTTAATATAGTCTTAAAAAATCAACTATTCGAGAATAAAAGGAATGCATTTGGATTTGCAAAAGTGTCAAAATATGAACAAACAACTAAAAACACTATTAAAGGGAAAAGTATGATACCCAAACATGTGAAAACCGTATCAATTTGGGTTCCAAAAGGCATATAAAATTCCTTAAAGTCAAACAAATTTGGGTGCCAAAAGGAACAAATATAAATATTTTAGGTCTCCACAAACATATTTTTCAAAATCATTTGCAACTAACAACCATGGACCTATAAAAACAAATAGGTCACAAAAATCTTTTCTCGTGTAGGTGTGGTGGCAGGCTAAGGAACAACAACAGTGTTACCTGAATTCTGGCTGTTCCAAGCACACAACGGGGGACAAATCAAAGTTCCTTGGTCTAGTACAAAGGTGGCAGAATCACAATGGGTAACAATAAAAATTATCGTAATGGTAAAATAGGTAACAGTAAATCTATCTTGAACGATTTATTAAATGTGAAAATCTACACCATAATCTAAATTAAATCAGCCAGTTATGTGATAAAGAAATGAATGTTGAATTTGATTCTGACTTATCCAAAATTGTTGGCTAATTATACTTTTATGCCAAGAATGCTATAAGTATTTCTAGACACTTTGAATTAGTTCCTATAGATGTGTTTTGGACGAATTATAGTTTTTATTGATTGTTGATTACTCATGATACAAGTGGATATATTTTTTTATCTCATTTGACACTATGTTCACTATTTGTTTATTTGCACGGTTTCAATTCAAATTCAAAAGAATTTCATTTAAAAGCTATTAAACATGATTTTAAGACATTTTTTGCACACTTCACGGTCTGGTCTATGACATCCAACTAATGATAATCTTGAGTTAAATGGAAATTCAGATCCAGATAACACTGGTAATATAGTTGATAGAAAATTACTAGTGGAATGTATTTTACATAGAGACATTCATTAGTTGCATCACATTTTCAAAGAAAATATCTACATATTTTTCATTTGAATTAATTTTCAAATAGCATACATTTTCCTTATAGAACCCCTTCCAGAAAATCATTTTGTTGACCTTTTTTTAGATTAGTCATTTTAGAAATTTTGATTTTATAATTTTTTTTGGATTTGAGCTCAAATGATTGCATTAACTAATCTAATTACCCACTGATTATCGGAAAGATAAGTAGTGACTGAAAAAGGTGATGAGTGCTGATATTGATCGTATATTATAACTTGAGACTGTATATTTAGTAAATTTCTTTAGAAAATTAAACAAGATTTCTAATAACTTTTGTTGGTAAAAATTCCATGACCATCTCTATTGCTATCGTATTTCTAACGACCATCACTCATCAAAATCCAATATAGTATGTCAACATGTGATATTTTTAAACAGGAAATCATTCGTTTTTTCAATTTATTATATTTTTAGCAATAAAATAATCCGAAGTATCCACTCTCATTTAAAAGTCCTAACGGTTATGGACGGGTGAACTACTTGGAATTTTTGATTATGTGCTTTCATGCTCATTTAAAAGTCCTCACGGTGTGTATGGAACACATGTCAAAATTGGTTATTAAATAGACAAGTTGATTCTAATCCCATATAAAAGTCCTCACGGTTATGCGTGGTTAGAAGATACTTAAATTCATTTTTTTATAAAAATTTGGAATACTACTAATCTCATTTAAAAGTCCTAATGGTTATGCATGGTTTGTAGATATTCATATTCCTAATATAAATATACCACAAATAGACATGATTATATGGTTTTATATGATGACATCATCATTCTAAAGTGGAATATGCGTCAATCAGACTATTTATGATTTTTGTTTGATTTTTTTTTTTGAAATCTAACATTTATACTCGACTGGGTATTAATGTTGTACTAATGTCGATCACTTTATCTCTATTTTTTCTAACACCATTACTCTTTTCTTAATAATAAAGGGGGAGAGAAAAGTTAAGATTTTGGAAAATAAAGGTCAAATATTTTATTTTGTATTTTGTATTTGCATCTAGGTTCATTTTCTTATTTTTTATTTATTTTCATGCATATATAAAGGGGGAGCTTTGTTGTAAAGAAGGAGCATTCAAATAGGGGGAGCAAATTGAATGATCAAATACATTTAATAAGTTCAAAATCTTAAATATATGTTTGTTATCATCAAAAATGGAAGATTGTTAAATATGCTACTATATAATTTTTATTTGATAATAATAAACAAATATATATATTCATTCAAATGTATTTGTTATCGTACTATTTTATTTTTACATAATTAAATTAATATTTGTTGAATAAAATAAATATCATAAAGTTTAATTGAACACTGATTTTAAATTCAAACAGAAAACAAAATTTTATTATAATTTTGAATAGTACAAATTTGAGCTCTCACTATATATATACACAATTTTTAATTATAATAAAATTTCGATTACATCATAATTTTTAATTTACATTTGCACCTTACTACGTACCACTCATTCGCTCGTATTTATCTTCAACTCTATTCCAGCTTGAATCCAGCATCTGAGCTATCTGCAAAATAAACACTGACGTAGTAAAATTAAAAATAAAATATTTTTAAAATGTAAGATAAAATATGTATTTTTGAAAATATCGTTTGCCTCAGTTATTTTGGTTGTTCATCATCATTTAAATTTTAATACATCATACACGAACAGCTTGTGACATGCACTGTGCACCACTGTACATGCCACAAGGCCGTGCATACCGATATACACTTGACAAAACTGCAGGGACAGGTAAGCACAAGGTCAAACCCAATCAAAAGCCAGATTCAACTCAAGTGCGATACAAATAAAGTCACGATACGAGCACAAGGTCAAACCCAAGCCAAAGCTTGGTTCAACTCGGGTGCAATGCAAATACATAACTAAATTGTCGAGTACAACAAGATCAGTTTCCAAAATCAGTACAGTAAAGACCAGACCCAAATCAACAATGAATTGATCAGGAGCAACCAAGGTCAGTCCAGAAACAAGAACATGCATAAGCACATGCACCAGTGAAACAAGATCAGGTATAAGCATGGATTGATAAGTAGTGATGACACAAATGCACTGGCTCGAACAATACTGAGGTGGCTACAGTAACAAGCACACATGCCCAGGCTCAAAGATGCCTAGGATCAAAGACAAAGTCAAATAAAAACAATACAATCAGTTTAAACGATAAACCAGAGAATCCAAACCAGATTCAAGTGAAAACAAAATATAAAGTGACATGCATAGGTATGCAACAGAGAGGAGTGCAGGACTACCCAAAGGAGTAATTGAAGCTCACATGAATACAATGAACTGGTTCAGCTCAACCAACACATATACAAGTGAAATGGACAGAAGCACATCTACACAAGTGGATTCAAGGCAAATGGAATCAGTGCACATGAAAATAGTGACAACAAGGACTGCAACAAGACTCAAGTGAAATTAAGGACAACATGCAACAAAAATGAAGTACAAGCATACATATATACATATGCAAATACACACACACACAGACACACACACACACACACACACACACACACATATATATATATAAGCAGTGCACATATAAACAGAACAGAACTCCAATGATGGAACCAGACCAAACTAATGATCAAACGGTGATGAACCAACATACCATGCAATACACAACAATCTTCAAAGGGACTCATTATGATTCTCCAGTGGATTCCAACTCTAGGGATTCAATCTACTTAAAGATAATCAAAGTCTTGTAATCAAACACTTCTTGTAACAGCAATTAGCCTTTAATAAAACTATAAAGTGGATGTAGGCTTCATTAACAACCGAACAACTGTAAAATTCTCTGTCTTCTTTCTTTTACTGTTCTTTTTCTATATCCGTTATTTGTGATATTGCTCTATTAGAACATGGCCGGTGCTTTCAAATTCAAACTAGGGTGTTGGTCCATATTTTAGGTCAACAATTTGCTGCTTTCACTGAGAACTCCAACTCAGAATCTAAATCTAGCTATCTACTTTGGATCCCATAGGTCTAGAAGTTAGATCCTTAATCTTTATTTGTAGAATCCACTATTTGGAATCAATGGCTTTTGGAAGAAGAAGAACTGCCTTTGGAAGGTCTATAGGGGCAATAGTAGCTAGAGAAGATGTTAATCCCCAACAAACCGAAGTAAATGGCGGTAGCTTGGGGAATCAAGCGCCAGCTTCCTCCAGTCAGCATGAATTGTTTCCAAGGATGAGTTAAATAAAATGGTTGATGAAATCAACCAAAAAATGGAGAATAGCCAACAGGCTCTATTGGATAAGCTTAACGCTCTCCTAACACTACAGTCAAATCCTGCTCCAAGGACTATGCCCGAAACCGTGGCTGATATGGAATAAGAGAGTTCCTATGTTTCTGGTCTATGTAGAAGAAACGGAAAACAACCACAAAAAAGGATGACAACAGGACTTAACATGGATGGAAATGCAAGTACTCTATTTGCTATAAGGCAACCTATTCTGAATTTGAGTCAAAGGGCAAAAACACCCATAGAAGACATAGTTATGGATCTTTCCAACTCAGGGGACGCAGAGCCAGACGAAAAATTGGAAGAAAACGCTAATGCATTTGATAATGCAAGGAGTACCCAAACTGCCCCAGTTAGACCAACCATAAGCTAACGGGACCCTGTAGGAGTAGCTCTCCCAAAGACAGGAGAGCTTAGGTCTCATCCCACTTTCCAATAGCGTTTGCAAAGTCAAACACTTAGCGCAGTGATTGATTGTCGTCCTCAGGACTACCGGACATCAGAGGCATACATAGTGGACATGGTTGAATGATTAATGGAGGAGAGTAAAGATAGAAGAGATGATGAATGGGGATCTGGGCCAAGTGGGACTCCCTTTACCGATGAAATCTTGAATGAGAGATATCCAGAAAAATTCACAATGCCAACTATTCCGTCCTATGACCGGACAAAGGACTCGAAACATCACTTATGCAAATACATTTGGTATATGGATGAAGCAATTGCCTAAGAAGAATAGTAATTGGCAGCAATAAAAACCTCAAACGGTTTAGACCCAAAGGCTACACTCCCTTGAGAGACACACTGGAGAACATTTTTCTCACAATTCAAGGTACTGAGAATGCAAAAAGCCACCTAGAAAGGAAGCGAATGAATAGTAGAAGCACTCAGGGATGTTCTACCGCTTCCATGAGACACACGGCCAGAATACGAATGAAGCCGCCACCTAAAGAATCTTATCAAGGAACTAATCCAGAATAACAAACTCCAGTAGTACGTAAAACTTCCACAAAACCTCGATCAATCTACAACTCCACAATACCCAAGAAAACGAAGGAATCAAGCTAGAACTAGCGAAGAAGGGTCGAAACGAACTGACCAAAGGCTTATTATCGAAACAATATCTGAGGGAACACATCATGCACAAAGAAGTTGGAGAAAAATGGAGCAATATGCAAGTTCATTGAAGCATGCTCCGAAGGAATCATGTTTGTTGTGGAAGACAAAACTCTAATTAAGATGCAAATGATCTTGAATGACAATATTGTATTCCTAAATCGAGACACCAAAGGGATCGAAGCTCCAACTCTTGATCTGATGGTGGTGAAGGTAGGAATTGGTCCTGTTGTAGTTCGGCGGGTGTTGGTTGACAACGGAAGCTCTGTTAATATTCTCTTTAAATGCACTTTCGATCAAATGAAGACTGTCTTGAAAAGTGTGTCCGCATGCCAAACAAAGATTCTTGGATTTACTGGTGAACCCAAACAACCGGTGGGAACAATTGACCTACTCGTAGAGCTCAGAGAGGGTGAACGAAGGGTCATCTTCATTCAGATTTTTGTGATCATGGATGAAATATCCGCATCTAACGCCTTCTTAGGACGACCCGCATTAGACAACTTTAGAATAGCACTGGCCCAATGGAACCAAACAATGAAGTTCCTTTTCAAACGCAGAGTTGAAATTGTAAATGGAGACCAAAGCGCCACCTGGGAATGCTATATTGTAGAATTACATGAGTCAAGAAGAAAGGAAAATAGAAAGGATGTGGGGAAAACCCACCACAACTGTTAACTCTCCGAATAGCAACTACAGAACCACTTCTCTTTGAGGGACCATAGCTGATTCAACAAGGTTTTGGACCCTAAAAAGAAGAGCTCAAGGGAGCATCGGGCAGCACCACCATAATTGACGGTGACTGCATTAATCTGTATAGATGGCCCAACACGGGTCCTAAAAATTGGGTTGCAACATGGAAACAAGATGCTGCCAGAACTAACCAAATTCCATTGTGCCAATTTGGACTTATTTTCTTGAACACACTCCGACATGTATGGGGTATCACCTGAGTCTTCCTGCTATGCTCTCAATATTGACCCCACATTCACACCAATAAAGAAAAAAAGGCACAGCTTGGGCCCCGAATTGTTCAAGGCATTGAGAGAGGAGGTTGACAAGTTGATGGGTAATGACTACATCTGGGATGAAACGTACCTTGAATGGGTATCGAACTAAGTTTTAGTCAAGAAGTCTAATGGAAAATGGCGAACTTGCATTGAATTCTTGGATATATGTAAGGCTTGTCCGATAGATAGTTTCTCGCTCTCCATAAATGATGAACTTATAGATGGAACGGTGGGGCTTGAATTGCTATCATTTATGGATGAACATTCGGGCGATAACTAGATCCTGATGCATGAGCCAGATCAAGAGAATACTAGCTTCACCACCGATTTGGGACCGTACTGCTACAGAGTAATGCCATTGGGTCAAAGAATGTCGAGGCTACATACCAAAGGCTAGTGAATACTATGTTCAAATGCCAGATGGGAAAGACTATGGAAGTTTACGTGGATGCCATGTTGGTCAATTGAGTAGTTGCTAACCATATGGACAACCTCGCTGAAATGTTTGAGATACTCCAAAAATAAGGGATGAAGCTTAACCCACTCAAATTTCACTTTGGAGTGGCCTTTGGTAAATTCTTGGGGTTTATAGTAAGTGCCCGGGGCATCGAAGTGAATCTAGAGCAAATAATAGTATTACGGGAAGTCCAAGCCCCTAAAAATAAGAAGGAACTTCAAAGCTTGAATGAAAAAGTCGCAGCACTGAGTTGATTCATCTCAAAAGCTACGGACAAGTGCGTATCGCTTTTCAACGTACTGAAGAAGAGAAAGAAAAACTTCGGATGGGGTGAAACTTATCGGACAGTTTTCAAGGAACTACTACGACACATGGAAGCTCTCTCAATCTTATCTAAGCTAGTGGATGGAGAAGAACTATTTGTTTATTTAACAGCTTTTGCATGCGTTGAGTGCTGCTCGCATGTGGGAAGAAGGAGAATCCAGTGGTCCGTGTACTACATTAGCAAATGATTCATTGGAGCCAAGAAGAATTACCCAAAACTCGAGATGCTAGCAACTGGCTTTTTGATTGCATCCAAGAAATTACAACCATACTTCCAGGCTCATCCAATTAAAGTATTGATTGACCAACCCATGAAGCAAGTTTTATACCATCCAAATACTTTCAAACGACTACTCAAATGGAATATAGAGCTAAACCAATATGACATTTCATATCACCCTAGGAAAGCCATCAATGGGCAAGTGTCGGCTAACTTAATCGCCGAGTTTACTATAAGGGATGACAAGGAAGAAGTCCAGTTAGAAGAAGTACCCAATGGAAATTCTTCGTTGACGATGCACCTAATAATTTCTGTTCAGGAGCAGGGGTAGTGCTTGAAACCCCCAATGGGCGAGCCATTATCTATGCTATGCGCTTGAAATTCCCAGCAACAAATAACAAAGCAAAACACGAAGCATTGATTCCTGGATGGAAGGTACTTGTGAAGGAACTAAAGATAAAATCATTTCACATATACAACGACTCTCAACTGGTTGGCTGTCAAGTGAAAGGGGAATACCAAGCGCGTGGAGAAAATCTTGTGCTATACCTATCCAAAGTACAAGAACTACTAAGCGACATCGAGCACTACACTATAACTCACATCCCACGGGAGCAAAACACAAAGGCAGATTATTTGGCTAAGCTGGAAAGTTCCGAAGAAGCAAAGTCGTTAGGGTTGGTCCTGGTTGAAACTCTAACCAACTAAGCATAGACGAAATAAATGTAGACTGGATTCTCGAGACCACCGTCGAGCCAGAAACATGGATGACGCCAACAAAAGGACTCTTTACTTGTAGGAACCCTTCCAACTGACCGAAACCAATGGAAGAAGCTCTTATAGAAGGTGCCACGGTTCATAATACAGGATGGGATACTCTATCGAAAGGGATTCACGACCCCTCTCCTTAGGTGTGTGACCGATGATGAAGCACAAATAATCTATACAAAGAAAGTTCTTCGATATAGGTATTTTGGCCAACGATAGGTCGCGACGCAGCAGATCATGCCAGGAGATGCGATCGCTGCCAAAGGTTTGAAAAAATTAAGAAAGCTCCCTCAACGGAGCTAATGTAGATAGTCAGTCCATGGTTGTTCGTAATATGAAGGATTGACTCAATTGGTATCTTGCTAGTAGCAAAAGGAGGGGCCAACTATGCAATATTCGCTGTAGATTATTTCGTAAAGTAGGCCGAAGCGAAACCACTGGGTACTATAACCACAAAGAAAGTTATTAACTTTATTACTAAAAACATCATTTGTAGGTTTGGTGTGCCACAAAAAATCATCACTGGCAATGAAACTTAATTCGAAAGTGCCAAGTTCAAAGACTTCTACAGGCACTTCTGAATCGAAAAAAGCTTCCCCGTTGCGGCTCATCCGCAAGCAAACGGGCAAGTGGAGGTGTGATGTCCTGGGAATTTAAGCAATATTTATTTAATAATTTCATTAATAATTATTTTAAAAAGGTGAAATATTGATTTAATAATTTAATTCAAACAGGAATTTTCCTTTGAAGATTAATAATTGTTTAATTTGTCAAATGATATTCTTGTCAAAAATCTTAACAATAATAATAATTTAATTTAAATTGAGAATCTTATTGTTTTCAGATGTTAAAAATATTTAAATAATAAATTTATCTTTCTAAACTGATTTAAAGATATTTATTTATAATGTATATATATATGCATACATTGTAAATAGGGGATTTGATTTTAATTCAAAATTTAAATATTAATAAAGGATATTTTCTAATTATTTTATATATAAATGTATAAATGTAAATTGATTAAATTGATTTAAATTAGTATTGAAAACTTTTGTTTTAAAACTCTATCTTATACCTTCATATTAATGTAAGTAAGTATTTGTTTTATTTATATAAATAAATATAGTTTAAATTTTATTTTATAATAAAAGTTTGTTTTGTTTTATTTTAAAATATGTTTTTCTTTTGAAATAAGATTTAGTTCTTTTTTGTTAAAGTATAACATTTGATTCAAAACTCTTGAATAGAATAAACTCAACATTATTCTTCTTTTAAATATATTCTCTTTTGAAATTTAGTTTTAAAAGAATATTATTTTAAAAAAATATATTCAAGCAAACATTTAAAATGTATAGTTTTCAAATAAGTTTTTAAGTAGACATGTATTTATTTTAAAGACTAAATGTTAATAAACATATAAAACATGCTAAAACAAGTTAGAAATGGATTTAGATAAATTTATATAACATTTATAAATTTAGATTTTTCTTTCATATTAAAAATGAACATGTGTTAAATTCTTAAAACTAATAGAAGACACTTGTAATCACATAACAAATTAAACATAACAAGTGGCATTTGTTTTAAAACTTTTTGTTTAAATTATATTGATAAGAAAACTTAGCAAATACATTTGTTAAAAGCATTCTCTTCAAATTGAAAACCTGAAAATCTGATTTCAGCAAAATCAAAATCTAAAATAAAATGCATGTTAAAATCTGCAAATTCAATCATGATCTGCAAAAACCAATCTTCAATAAATTTCTGCAAAACAAACTACAAATCTGCATGCAATATTTCAACTTCTAGCTGGAGTTCAACCTCAACTTGAATCTGAGCATATGAAGTTTTGTGTCTGCATGCAATCTTCATTAACAAGAAAAGCAACTTCAACCTGCAAATTGCATCCAGATCCAACAAGCAACTTCAGTGATCAACTAGCAAATGCAAGCCCAGTTTCAAAACAGTTTCTGGAAATTGAAATCTGCACCTAAGTTTGTGCTCTGCATCTTCAAATTTAAAAAGGTGAGTAAGATTCTTTTATTTTAAAAACAGTCTCTTTAAAAATCAAACCAAACTTAATTTACAGAACTCAGGCTATAATTTACAGAATTCAAAATCTGTTTAGACAAAATGTTCTGTTTCCTGTTTTTTTAAAAAAAATCAAATGAGTAACTTCACCATGTAAAAAGACTATGATATCTGTGCATATGATTTAGTAGAAAGAATATGTTGTGATGGTTGCATATTGATGACTGTTCCATGTGAACATATATGAATATGTATATGTGTGTTGATTTCCTGTAGATCTAGTTAGCTTGTAAACTAAGATATTCTTAAATAGAAATCTTTATCATTTGTATTGTTTCAGTTAGTAATTTTATGTGTAAACAAAATATGTTTGTTTGGTATAATTTAGATTATAAATTTTAAGTTAGTTTAATAGAATTGTTGCCTCTGTAACTACAAAATTCAGTCATCATTAAAATAAAACAAATACCAAACATCTTAAATCAATAAAACGTTTTGTATCTTGAATGCATGATTGAAAACAAGAATTTTAAAACAAATATCACATTTTTTAAAATTACTGTGGGGTTAGTATTTCTGTGTTGTACAGAATTGGGAATTTTGTTTCTTCCTGATTATCAAGTGATATTGGAGTAATGCGGTTCTGCTAGGAGGGGGAGGATTGATGGGAGAGTGAAGGAAAATTGTCAGAAGTTCGTTTCAGTGGTGTTGGTGATTGGAATTGGGATTTCCAGGTTTAAGCCCTAAATTTGGGTGGTCGGGTTTTGATAGCTTCTGGATTTTACTGTGATGCATCGAGTGAGGAGGGGTTTTGTGAGTTGGCAGAGGAGGTGTGGAGGAAGTTATGGCCAAGGTCGCGACAACTATGATGATCGGAGATGAGATTGCGAGGTGATGTCAGGTTTAGGTTTTGAGTACAGTGATGTTTCCAGGTTGGTTCGTTCAACTCGATTTTGATTCGAGCTGCTATGGAGATTTCTGGAGGTTGTGATCAGATGAGGAGTTGATCGGCGACTTGATGGAGTTGGTCAGGATGGCTGGTGATGGCCGGAGTGCCGGTGTTCATATGCATCGTGCATATGCACCGTGCATATGTAAAGTTCTGTTGAATTTTGGGGATGTGTAGAAGAATGATGGCTCGGGTAATTCGAGAATTTGACTCGAAGCATATAGGGTTTTTACTCGGAGCATTTGGGAGTGGTCTCTGGTTAAGTTGGTTCCAGGTTATTAAAAGCCTGACAGTAAACTGGGTTTTTAAAATTTAAATGAATTTGGAATTCTTAAGGCAGGGATTTAAACAGGGGTTTAAATTCAAGTTTAAGTTTGATGAACTTTTGAATTTAAAGTTTTTAAAAATGAAAGCTTTAAATTTAATCAAAAATTTAAATTGAGTTTTAAAATCAAGTCTAAAATGATTTCAAGTTTCTATGAATCCAGTTTTGAATTTAAACAAGATTTAAATTTAGTTTTAAATCAAGATTAAACAGTTTCAGGTTTATCTTTAAAACCCAGATTTTTATTCAAACAATTTTTGTTAGTTTTCAAATTTTGAACAGATTTAAATGTTTAAGCAAGATTAAAATTTGTTTTGAAATCAAGTTAAAAACTGTTTTCAAGTTTCTTTGGAAACCAGTTTTGATTTCAAAACAGTTTGTAAATTTAAAAAAAATATGAATGAACATATTCAAATGTTTTAAAAATAGAATTTGATTTCAAATAAGATTTAAAACTTGAAATAATTTAGTTCCTTTAGTATTGAATTAAAATATGAAGTGTTAATTTTAATTTGAAAGTTGAAATAATCAATTTATTTTCAAAGATTAATTTATTTTAATCAAGTAATTTATTTTAAATCTTTCTTTGTATTTAAGTAATGAATGTCCTTTAAAATTCATTTTATTTTAAGAATTTTATTTATTTAAAATTTGGATCAATGTTTAAATAGTTAAACATTTTAAATATTAAATTTTTAAATGGAATTTGAATTTAATTTAGAAATGTATTGTTTTAATACATTTTGAATATAAATGAAGTCATTTGATAAGTAAATAAATTATTTTGAGAATAATTAAGATAATTAAGAATTTACTTAGTTATTTGGTTTAATTAATGGTTTAGATTAATTTTAATTAATAATGATTTATTGATAATTAATCTAAGATAAATTTTCTTAAGTAAGTAATTAATGAAAATGTTGTTAATTAATAATTGGTGATAATTATCTAAGGATAATTTAGTAATTAATTAATGTAATTAATTTTAATAATGAACTAGATGGATTAATTGAATTTAATTAATTAAGTATAATTAATTAAGGAATTAATTACCTATTATAATTAATTTTGATAATGTGATTTGTTTAAGTTAATTAATTTAGTTTAATTAATTTAAGTAAATCATTTGATGATTTAATGGAGTGAAATTACTTAATGTAATTAATGGAGCAGGATTACTTAGAGAAGTAATGAATGGTAATTACTGAAATGTAATAAGTAATTTGGATAATTACTTTTGTAACTAATCAAGAGATTAATTAATTAAGATAATTAATTATTGGATAATTAATTTGATTAATGAGTAATTAAAGATCGTTAATTACTTAATTTAATATAAATCAAGGTGATTAATAAATAGATTAATTACTAAATGTAATTTAGTTTTAATTAAGTAATTTATTTAAATATTAGAGATCATTAATTATTATAATTAATGATGTAATTAATTATTGTTTAATTAAGTAATAATTAATTAATTAAGTGATTAATTAATTGTAATTAATTAAGGATAAATATAATTAATTATAATTAATTAATAAATGAAGTAATTAAATGTTAATTACTTATGAATAAGGTTAATTAATTTATGAAAATTAATTAAGGACTAATTACTTATTGTAATTAGTGGATGATTAATCAAAGTGTTTAATCTAGTTGAATACTTAGTGGATAATTAATTAATTGGGTTAATTAATTTATAGATATTAAGCAGGATTTATAGAAAGTGTTAATTAATTTAATTTATTTTAAATTAATTAGGGATGGTTGTAATTAATTTAATTCATTTTAAATTAATTATAATCGATGGTTAATGAATCATTGCTTATGAATGTTATTGATTGAATGGTTGTGATCTCAGTAATAAGATTAGTTGTATCTGTATGATATGGATGATTGATTTAAGTATGATGGTTTGTGATGGATTATTTGGTTGTGATGATTATCTGGTTATGATATAGATTATCTGTTTATGATATGAATGTGATTATCTATTGTGAGATGTAGTTTATCTATCTATGTGAATTAGATAATAATGAAATGAGTTAATTTATTTTAAAACCCTTAAATACAACTTGGACATTAAAATGGCGTTTGGTTTCGGTGAGACCGGGATCGGGTTTTCAAATTTGGAATTCCGAAAACCACATCGATTCCAATTAAACGTTTGGTCGTTAATCCAAGTGGAGCGAGTGAAGACTCGAGGTGTAAGGGCTATACGTCAGTATAACTCTGTGGGTGATTCCATAATGAGTTGATGGAATAGTGCTTATAGGTTCCAGATGGTGATTTAGAGTGCAAGGGCTATGGTCGTTGACTCTAAGGGTGATTCCAAAATGAGTGCAACGAGATAGTGCCTTCGGTTTCGTTCGAACCCGGAACGAACTTGTATGGATTGAATGTTTTCAGAACATCGTCAGATGGACGATGAGCATTCTAAGATTGATGTGTCCTATAAAGGTAATCGTAGCCTCAAGCCTCATCAACCGGGAATGGCTAAAACAGGGGAGGTGCAGTAAAGCTTCGTGGGTAGCCCCCACTGGAGAGCAAGATTTACTCCTGTCTAAAGGTCCCTTTATATTTCGGCTATGTGGCAGTTGATGACGACCAATCTGCGGGGTGGTCTTGTTTGGGACTGTTCAGTAAGGAATGGTTCCGGCTTTGTCTTACAGGGGAGCGGGCGTACTCCTCGGTACGGTGATGTAGGCCACGTACTGTGACGGGCGGTACCCCAGTAGCCCTGCCATTGATGGAAACCCATTCTTCCTACGGACCCTACGGTTTTGATTGTATTACCCACTTTTGTGGCTAGTAGCTGGAATTTAATAGATATAACAATTTCGGCTATTTCTTATTTATTTGAAAACCCTAGACACTATTATAATATCACTGGATTTCCTATCAAATGTTTTGGTTAGCGTAAGGTAAAAACTTTTCCATGTTTATGTGTGGGAAGTCTTACGTGATACCTTTGTTTTCAAAGGATTTTCTAAAGTTAAGCAACTTTTATCCCCGTTTACTCACACCAGACCCATGTCTGACCCGAATGTTTATTTTCTGTTTTATTAAACTCTTGGGTACTCATATTACGTATGAGTAGTCAAGTGTTTCAGGATTGCTTTGATGATTTCTGGAGGAGATAATGGAGCAGGAGGCTTCAGCGTGTAGATATATGTAGTGGTTCCGCTATGTTGAGTTGTATCTGTTTTCTCTGATATATACTTGAATTGTAATTGCTAGACAGATGTTTATAACTGTCTAGTTTGTGTTGTATTAGCTGTTTAACTCTGATGTATATGATACTATGTAAAGTTTTATGTGATATATTATAATTTATTCGATTCCTCTGTGAGATTCTGATATTGTCTGTTCTTTCTTTCCTTTCTTTTCTCTTTTCTATCCCTTTCTTTCTTCTTAGCGATGCAACTTCCTGGAGTCTGGAAGTTGGGTCATCTCAAGAGGCAACCAACAAGATCATCGAGTCCACTATCAAAAAGTGACTAACAAAGCCAAAGGAAACTGGGTTGATGAACTTTCACTCGCACTACGAGCTTATAGAACTACCCGCAAAGTGGCAACCGGCCACACTCCCTTCGCCCTAGCGTATGGTTCAGAAGCAATGATTCCTTTTGAATCAGAAGTCTCCTTACACGAAGGCAGAATTTCAACCAAAAACAAAAAAAGCAGCTCCTACTCGAATCGTTGGATATGGTTGATGAAAAAAGAGAAGCAAAGCTGAGAACTACCGCCCACCAAAAAAGAGTCGCATGGTACTTCAACTCCAAAGTTCACAATCAAACCTTTGTAGTGGGAGATCTTGTCCTCAAATGAGTTTACCCCGTTCCGGGGTCCTTCAGACCAAACTGGGAGGAGCCATATGTCATTAATCAAAAGCTAAGAGAGAGGACTTTCAAGCAAGTAACCATCGACGAAGCTCAAGTTCCCAGCGCGTGGAATAGCGAATCGCTTCGCCGTTACTTTTTCTGAAAGCTATCTTATGTATTTTTTTTATTTTCTAGCAAATAAGCTATCCCAAGACACTAGGAGCATTGTATATAGGCAAAAACTGCCCTGCTTTCCTTAATAAAGTTTTCTTCCTGAACCAACAAAACCATGTTCAAAATAATAACCCGCCGGGTTGACAGAAGAAAATCGACCTAAACCGTTAGATCGGCGGAACTTGATCTTAGCCTTCCAAAAATAGGTGTTGCTCCAAAAACATCGAGAAGGCTAAAATCAACAATCCTCACGTTGCCCCAAGATAGGAAGCACCGACGAGTGCCAAAAAGTCACGCATCCCGTAAGCCGCGCACTAAAATAATAACTCATCATGTTGCTCGAAGATAGGCAACACCAAGGAAAAACAAAATGCCGCACATCGCATAAGCCGCGCACCAAAATAACTCCTCATGTTGTCTGAAGAGAAGAAACACCGAGGAAAAACAAAAAAGTCACGCATCCCATAAGCCGCGTAGTATAATAATAACTCCTTATGTTGCCCGTAGATAGGCAACACTAAGGAAAAGCGAAAAGCCGTGCCCTAAATTCCAAAGCGCTAGCTCCTTACGTGGCCCGAAGATAGGCGACTCCGAGGAGCATGAAAAATCGCGCACTAACTCTTAAAGTTTAACCTCCTCATCTTGCCCGAAGATAGGTAGCATCGGGGAGATCTAAAATACATGCTCCTCATGTGGCCTGAAGATTGACAATGCTAAGGAATACCAAAAACCGCACATCTCATAACCAGTGCCAGCTGCTCCCATGCTCAGGAATAATGAGTGCAACTCCAACAAGATTGAAATTCCACAAACCAAATAAAAGCCTCAACTATAGAAACTTAAGGGATAAATTTGCTCACAATTGACCAATGCACTGTGCGCTCTGAAATACGCATGTATTGCATGCTCATTGAAATAAAACAAGAAGCTTGGACTGCTTGCTAAAGTTGCAAAACTTCCAAAAAAGGAGAATTGAGTCGTAACTTAGCCAAGTTTTCAATAAAGATTATGCTAACTCTAAGTCATCGATTATCTGAAAATTAATTGAAGTATACAACCCTATGAACTGGGTGGTATACATCGGTACTTGTTAGTCCTTAAGATGATGGTTTTGATGACAACAACCTTAGAATATATTACATAATATAAATACTAACATTATAAGTTTATATATATATATATATGTATATGCAGGATTTAACCACGCAGGTAGCAAGAATGAAGACAGTACAGTATAGAGATTCAAGATATCAAGATTGAAGACTCATGAGTAACAAGACTATCAAGATTATCAAGAGTTTAAGATTTCAAGTAATTTACTTTTTAATTAGGAATTTTGTTAAAACTCTTAGAAAAGCACTGGCATCTTAAAATCCAATTTATTTGTGGAATGGAATCCACTTCGAGCCCGTTAAAGGGATGGAACCCTACGTAGGATGGAACCTATGAAAAATCTAGTGGAACATTGTTTTGTATCCGCTAACTTTTTTTTCAAAATGATTTTTCAAAATTATATCTTGTTTTCAAAATGATTTCAAAACCTTCCTTTTAAAAGAATCAAAAACATCTATCCTGATTTCAAGTACTATTAGCCTCAAAATAATCTTGAATTTCAAATCAAATTATCCTAGTTTTTAACTATCTTTTAAATTAAAAATATATTTAATTTTTTAATATTTATATATTTAGATTTAAATATAAAATTATAGTAAAATTTTATATATACCAAATTATGATTCTATATATTTATTTATGTATTTCAACTATATTTAAGTATATTTATAAAAGTTTAAAATAGTTTTAAAATAAGATAAAAGTTATTTTCAAAGAAAAACAAAACATCAAAAATTCCTTTGGGATGTCGACATGCCCAAATGCCCCATGTCGACATAGTGTCAATTGAGTTCAAAATTTAAATTTCAAAAGAAGTGTATATTCGTCATAACACTTCACGAATGGACACGGCTGTTGTTCTTCTATAAATAGGGTTGGTTTCAACGAATTTCAATACATATTTTCTGGTTTTTCACTCCTCTTCTTCTTCCACATTTCTATATACATATTCTTACCATTACTCTGCCGAAATCAACTTTGAATCAAATTAGATCATTTCTAGTTTGATTCTCTATCACAATCTCAATAAGATTCTCAGTGCTATTTAGAGTTATAGTTTTCTTTGTAATTAATTTAGCGAGAAAATGTGTGATTGTGGCCTTGGAAATCAATCAAGCGAGATAAGGTGTGATTGTAGCCTTGGGAAATCAATTGGGTGAACTTGTTGCCTGGGAAATCAAGTATCTCTACCAAGAGGATTGTGATTCTGGAGGGTGTACCTCGTTGCCTTGAAATCGAGGGTGTAATTGCATAATTTCTTTTGAAAGAAAATCCGTACTTGTTGTGCGGGACTGGATGTAGGGTAATTCCGAACCAGTATAAAATCCGGTGTCTTCTTTCCTTTACTGCTTTTACTTTATTTCTACATCTGTGTTTGTTTCTGTGATCATATCTGTATCTGAATATTGCATACATCTGTGTTCAAATTAACATAAACTTAAAAATATTTAGTTATACTTTATAAACACTATTCACCCCCTCTAGTGTTAATCCTAGCCTTAAGATCCGTAATCCGCATTTCTCACATTTGGTATCAGGGCGAGGTTTTCAAAGTTTCATAATCTGATTTTTGAAAAAGTTTTAAAATGGTTATGTTTGTTGATACCAGTTTAGAAATATTCAGATCATCATTGTCTTTTGAGTATGCATATAATCAATGTTCGAATTCAATTTGTCTACCAAAATTGTTTGATGTGAAGGAATCATGCTTTATGGCTATTGAGGAATCAAAACACAACGGACAAATTGTGCACTTCAGAAAGGACAAATGGATACTCGATAGTGGATGTTCTAGACACATGACTGGCAATCCAGATATGTTAAATGATATAATATACAAAGACGGAGGACTGGTTAACTTTAGAGATAATTCAAAAGGATATGTGATTGACATCGGCAAATTCGGCAACTCTGAAAGTCCTAGTATTACAAATGTTTTTCTTGTTAAAAATCTGAAACATAATCTGCTAAGTATATGTCAACTTTGCGATAAAGGATACAAAATTAAATTTGAAAAAGATAAATGTCACATTGAAGATAACAATTCAACCATAATATTTGAGGGAGTTAGGAAAAAGAATATTTATATTCTAAGTATGAAAGTTTCAAATGATAACTTATGTCTTTTGGCAAATACAAGTAACCCTTGGATTTGGCATAAGAGATTTGGGCATCTGAATTTCGAACTCTTATCTAGACTATCAAAACATGATCTAGTAAGAGGTCTTCCTAAAATGAATTTTAAAGTAGATAGTCTATGTGATGCATGTCAATTATGAAAATTTAGAAAAAGCTCCTTTAAATAAAATGATATGATTTCAACTTCAAAACCTCTTTAATTACTTCACCTTGATTTATTTGGTCCATCTCAAATTCTGTCAATAAATCATAGTAAATATGTTTTTGTAATTATAGATGATTATTCTTGATTTACATGGACAATATTTTTGAAACATAAAAGTGATACTTTTGAATGTTTTAAAAACTTTACAAAAAGGATTCAAAATCAACTTTCTCTAAAAATTATAACCATTCGTAGTGATCACGGTGGTGAATTTGAAAATGAAAAGTTTGAGGAATTCTGCAATAAAAAGGGAATAACTCACAAATTTTCATTTCCAAGAACAAAAAATGGAGTAGTGGAACGTAAAAATAGGACGATTCAAGAGTGTGCAAAAACTATGCTTTCAAACAGTAAATTACCAAAGAATTTTTGGGCAGAAGCAGTTGCTACCGCCAGTTATATTTTAAATAGAATTTCAATTATACCTTTGAGTAATAAGACTTCTTATGAACTTCTTCACTCAAAGAAACTAAAGTATCTTATTTTAGAATTTTTGGAAGTAAATGTTTTATTTTAAATACTAAAGATAACTTAGATAAATTTGATCCTAAATCCGACGAAGGTATCTTTATCGGATATTCTAATAGAAGTAAAGCATACAGAGTATTTAATTTAAGAACTAATAACATGGAAGAAACAATGCATGTATCATTCGATGAAAGTTTCAAAATTTTTGAAGATACAAATGATGAAGATGATTTAATTACTCAAAATCAAGAGTCAACTGAAACTAATTTTAAAATGAATAAGGAATTTTCTGAAATAATGATAAAAGAGTTTGAGATGAGTCATATGGGTGAATTAAATTTCTTTTTAGGATTACAAATAAAAAAATCAGATAATGATATCTTTATTAGTCAAGAAAAATATGCTAAAGACCTAATTAATAAATTTGGCTTGACTACTGCGAGTGGAAAACCCACTCCCATGGCAACCAATGAGTACCTTAGTAAAGAAGACCTCTCGAAAGATGTAGATCAAAAATTATATAGAGGAATGACTAGATCACTACTCTATATTACTGCTAGTAGACCTGAGATAATTCATAGTGTTTGTCTCTATGCAAGATATCAATCTCAACCTAATGAGACTCACTTAAAAGCCGTAAAACGTATCATAAGATATGTCAAACACACCTCTGATTATGTCTTATTTTACCCTAAAAATGATTCTTTTGGTTTAATATCTTACCGTGATGCTGATTATGCTTGTTGTAAACCAGACGGAAAAAGTACAAGTGGAACTTGTCACTTTTTGGGGCATTCTTTGATTTCCTGGTTTAATAAAAAGCAAAACACAGTTTCTTTATCAACAACTGAAGTAGAGTATATTTCTACTGCTTTGGCTTGTTCTCAAGTAATATATATGCAACAAACCTTAAAAGATTATGGTTTAAATATTTCAAAATCACCAATTTATTATGATAATACTAGTGCGAAAAATTTATCCAAAAATACTACTCAACATGCTCGAACTAAACATATTGATATCAGACATCATTTTCTCAGAGATAATATAAGTAAGGAAGTAATCACTCTAGATTATATCAATTCTGAGAATCAAATTGCTGATATCTTAAGAAAACCTTTAAATGAATCTATATTTAATAAATTAAGAAGAGAATTAGGTATTTGTTCAGTAACTGAAATATAAAATATAAATAACAAGCATAATTAAAAATTAATTCAAAATAAATTAATTAGGAAAAAATTCAAGAACCAAGTCGACATACTCCTATACCCTTTGTCGACATATAACGTTTTTAAAATTTTGAAATTTTTCCCACCAAAATTCCAATAATTGGTTATATATTCTTCTTATTTCCGAATTTTTGATCATCTCTCTGTTCTCTCTCTATTCTAACTTCTGAAATTAATTAATATATGGCCTCTTCTTCCTAATCAAACTTAAAATCAACCTTTTCGTTCCCCTCTTCTACTTCTGGTCCGTTTCAACGTACTACTCTCGTTCGTGTGACTAAAATGGAGGAGTCTCTGAAGGATGCACTTCAGTTAATGACTGAAATCCAAGTAATGCAACTTCGAATGGCCAAGGAACAAGAGAGGCAAGGCAAAATCCTTAGGAATTTGCAAAAATTTCTAATGGATAATCATGCTAACCCAATCTTGATTGATGAAGACTCTTCAGGAGATCAAGAACAAAAGGCCAGCGAAGAGGAAGAAGAACCCATGGAAGAAACACATGCGGAAGATGACGACAAGGTCGTTTGCGTTGGTGAAGTGTGTTTTGACAAAAATGGGAATCTTGTCGAACGAGCTCGAAATTTCTGTTTCCACTATCCAAACTGTTCGATTCATAGATCTCCTATGGTCAAAAACACACATTAGTTTCTTCTCTTTCTTTACCATTGTTGTATGTTCCTTCTTACGTTTCCCACGAAAATATAAATATAACTATATGATTAATAAATAAATTATATTCTTATATGTGTTCTTCCCTATTAATAGATATAACTATATGGTTATTATATACTTAAAATAGTTAGTAGTTTAGGATAAGGTTTATTGTTAGATCTAAGTGTTGATTATTTATGATAACATTATCATTATAATCACATGTCACAGAGTATTAGATTTAGGGAGAGTTGTATAGTTTGGTGTTATATAGTTTAGAGTTAGTTTTTTTTTGATGACAAAGGGGGAGAAGTACAAAATAGGGTAGTTAAGCATAGATTAAGGGGGAGCTAACAGGATAGAAGTAATATTTTATAAACAAAGGTTGTCATCATCAAAAGAGGGAGATTGTTAGTCCTTGAGATGATGGTTTTGATGACAACAACCTTAGAATAGACTATAAAATATAAATACTAACAGTATAAGTTTAGATATGTATGTATATGCAGGATTTAACCATGCAGGTACCAAGAATGAAGACTGTACAATATAGAGATTCAAGGTATCAAGATTGGAAACTCATGAGTAACAAGAATACCAAGATTATCAAGAGTTCAAGATTTCAAGTAATTTATTTTTTAATTAGGAATTTTGTTAAAACTCTTAGAAAAGCACTGGTATCTTAAAATCCAATTTATTCGTGGAATGGAATCTACTTTGAGCCTGTTAAAGGGATGGAACCCTAAGTAGGACGGAACCTATGAAAAATTTAGTGGAACATTGTTTTGTATCCGCTAACTCTTTATTCAAAATGATTTTTCAAGATTATATCTTATTTCAAAATGATTTCAAAACATTCCTTTTAAAAGAATCAAAAAACATCTATCCTAATTTCAAATACTTTTAGCCTCAAAATAATCTTGAATTCCAAATTAAATTATCCTTGATTTTAAACTATCTTTTAAAATAAAAGTATATTAATTTTTTAATATTTATATATTTAGATTTAAATTTAAAATTATAGTAAAGTTTTATATATACCAAAATATTATTCTATATATTTATTTATGTATTTCAACTATATTTAAGTATATTTATAAAAGTTTAAAATAGTTTTAAAATAAGATAAAAGTTATTTTCAAAGAAAAACAAAACATCAAAAATTCCTTTGGGATGACGACATGCCCAAGTACCCCATGTCGACATAGTGTCAGTTGAGTTCAAAATTTAAATTTCAAAAGAAGTGTCTATTCTTCATAACTCTTCACGAAGGGACATGGCTGTTGTTCTTCTATAAATAGGGGTTGGTTTCCACTAATTTCAATGCATATTCTCTGGTTTTTCACTCCTCTTCTTCTTCACATTTCTATATACATATTCTTACCATTACTCTGCCGAAATCAACATTGAATCTAACTAGATCATTTCTGGTTTGATTCTCTATCACAATCTCAACAAGACTCTCAGTGCTATTCAGAGTTATAGCTTTGTTTGTAATCAATTTAGCGAGAAAAGGTGTGATTGTGGCCTTGGAAATCAATCAAGCGAGATAAGGTGTGATTGTAGCATTGGGAAATCAATTGGGTGAACTTGTTGCCTTGGAAATCAAGTATCTCTACCCAGAGGATTGTGATTCTGGAGGGTGTACCTTGTTGCCCTGAAATCGAGCGTGTAATTGTATAATTTCTTTTGAAAGGAAATCCGTACTTGTTGTGCGGGATTGGATGTAGGGTAACTCCGAACTATTATAAAATCCGGTTTGTTCATTCCTTTGCTACTTTTACTTTATTTCTGCATCTATGTTTGTTTCTGTGATCATATCTGTGTCTGAATATTGCATACATCTATGTTCAAATTTACATAAACTTCAAAAGATTTACTAATTCTTTATAAACACTATCCACCCCCCCTCTAGTGTTAATCCTAGCCTTAAGATCAGTAATCCGCATTTCTCACTGTACTTGGACAGAAACGCATGAAAACAATAAGTTCACAAGTTTTGTTAGTCCAAACAAAGAGTTTTAGCTTCCAAATAATTTTTGAACAAAGAAGTTAACAAAGAACTTTTTTAAAAAAAAATTCTAAGTTCTGATAATTTCTCAAGTTCTAAGAACACCTAAACAAAAAATTTCTAAGTTCTGGCAATTTCTAAAGATTCTATCAACCCCTAAAGTGCTGTTAATCTCTAAGTTCCGTTACTTCGAATGAAGAGCTTTGGCTATAATCATAGAGCAAGAAAAGTATCAATTAAAAAAGAACAAGTACACAGAACATAGATGAACTGAAAGATAAGAGTATAGTGAAAATATCAATACATTGCTTATAATTTTCTATAGACCGAGTCAAAATGTAAGGGCCATACCCACACAACATCGGCCAAAAAAAATAAAATGCAGACTTTATAGTAAAGAAACAAAGTGCAAACTCTACACTTGAACATAATGACTCAAAAAGAAACAAAAAATAGTAAGTCATTGACCAAAATCATGTTAACTTTCACACAAGCCACTCAACGTTTCTTGTCACCGCTCCCCTTTCCACCCTTGATTAGCAGCTTCTGCATCTTCTCAGGAGTGGTGTCCTACTGGTAATGTCAACGAATAGCTTGGTGGCAACATCCTCATCTTCCTTCGAAGCCTTCTCAGAAGCCTCTTCCTTCGCCTTGGAGATTTGCAGAAGAATTTGGAGGCTTTAATCACTTCGACCTTTTCCCTCTTGACGACAACTAGCTCATGGTGAGTCTTCTATAGTGGCTTCATCTGAGTCTCCTGCTCCGTGGCCTCTTAGTTTATATATTTCCTTCTAAAGGCACATAAGGGTCATCCAGGCTGTGGAGTACAACTATGTTTTCAGCCTCCGGCAACCGACTGCGAATGAGATGCTGAAGTGGGAGCCAAAACAGGAACATAAACGACAACAGAAGATGTGGAAACGACCACAGGCAGGGGCGTCGAAGTAGTTGGAACATCAACTGAAAAAGTAAATGGACTTATAAGATCAAAAAAAGCATTAAACCTCTCTTTCTCTTGTGGCATAAGTTGGAAACTCCTAAATTTGGAGAGCAAGGACATTACCGGCGCCAGAGGGATGCTCGAGAATATCTACTTTATACTCACCACCCTTGCCCTCTTTTGATGGCTCCGCCACCTAAGGAGTAATTTGAAGACCTGAACTCATTGGCTGGTGGTTGACTGCTATGATAATTCACCCACGCCAGAAGTAGAAGGCTTGATAAGCACGTCGGCGGTAGTCGTTAAGGCAGCATTGGTGGCCTCCTTCTATCTCTCAACTCGGAGAATTTCTTAGCCCTCAAATAACACCTTCTTGAATTCATTGTTGAGATAGGCATCTTGCAACTCATGATTAGAATGAACGTCGCCGATATCGACAAAATGTGATAAGATTTCCTCGTAAACAAGAGCAAGAGTGCGTGGAAATGTCAGGCCAAGGTAGCTGAGACTTCATTGATGGAACAGAGAGTTGACATAGAAATTAAGAATAGACGCATCCAGCTTCTCCATTTTCCTTCCGAAAGCATTTTGGAGGTCCCAGTAATCCGCTTGCATGGCAGCCTTCTCAACTTCAACAGCTGTCTTGTCGTCACTCAGCTATGCGACCTGGGCCTGTAACTTGTTAATAATCTCGACCTGGTCAAAAATAGTTTTGTTGGGCGCTTCAACGTTGAGGTCATGATCAACGATAGTCTTTCGTTGAGCCTCAATCATTGCGCTGTAAGCATTCACTTCTTGCTTTAGCTTCTCCTCCTCTGCATGAGCCTTTTTGATCTCGTCTCTATAGATGATTTCTATTCGGCTGTGGGCTTCTCTCACCACTTTCAGCATGCCGGCATTTCTTTTGCTATCTTGTAGTGCCGCTGCCTTCTCTTCCTCTAATCGCTTAATCTTGGCATCGCGCTCAGCCATCGCTTCTCAAAGTCATATTTCTCCGATTCGAAGGAGAGGATCTCCTGATAATTATTTTTGATTGTATCCGCTAGCTGTTTACTGAGCTTCTCCCATCGTTTGACCTATTCTAGGTCACTCTAGATAGCTTAGAGATGCGGCATGAAAGAATCCCCGCGAATGAGGTGGAGATCCCGATCAAACATAGCCCCCTTTAAAAACCAACCAAGGAGCGCTGCTTCAAGTTTAGAGGGACCAGACGGAAGGACGTAGCCAGGTCTTCAGTGGAGGTGCAAAGCAACGGGGGCAGCAGTGACAATAGAAGATGATGATATGTGAGTTGAAGGCAGAATCAGAGCAGAAGTAATGGGAATTTCTTGGCCCATGGAAGAGTGTTTTGAAGCAAGCTCCGAAGAATGAGGGCGATGTTAAAACTTTGACTTTTTTAAGGGCTCGTCTCTTTCCTTAAGAGATCTTCTCTTCTCATACCCTCTTTTATATGATCGAGCTCAGTCACTTTCTTCTTGGCGGTGGGTTTTAGCTTCGAGCTCCTTTCTTTGCCTATATTCCTCCTCCATCTCTTGGACTTGATGGCGGCTGGAGGAGCTCTTGGATTACTGCAGTGAATAGGTGAAGTCTTCAAAATCATCAGAAAAGCCCCATCCTCTCGTCGCACCTGAAATGAGTCACACATAAAAGGACTTAGAAGAATGAAAGTGAATATAGCACAATAAATATGAAGAGATGAATGGAGGTGAGTGAGATCCTAATGCAACATGTAGTGTGTTTCTCATATGGGCCTAAAACGGCATGACGAACCAGAATGAACAGCCATAGTAGAAGGGGTCAGACCGACTTCGGTTATTGTGGGTGGAAATGGCTAATTGCTGGCACAATATCAACCGAACCAGGAAGCGTTCTGTCAAATTTAAAGTCTCCTTTCATGGGCACGTCGAAGTCGACGAATACATCGCTGAAAACTCCAAACTCTACCCCGACATCCACACTCGAAGAATCTTGATGTCTTCGAGTTTTAGGGGCCTTGCCTTTACCACTTGCATCGGGAAAAGGTAAACTTGGGAGAACGGGACACATTCTTGGAGTTTCATCACAAGACACTGAGTCCCCACCGTTGGATTCAGACGAGAAGTAATCACTGACAGTGGACTCATCGCCACTACTTTCAAACTCTCCCTCTTCCTTTTTCGAATCCACCGCGGCCTTGCCCCCTCTTTTTTGAATTCCTATTTTTCTTCCTCGGGGATAGGAGGCATTCTACCCAGGCCACTTAACCTAGTTACAACAGCCTCTTCCCTTTCACGGGCCTTGTCAGTGGATCCTTCAGATGTTCTTTCTCTCTCTTGAGAGGCCCCTTCTTCGGAATCGTGGAAGGAGGAAACATCTCGTATGAAACCTGGATCGAGTAGGAGAGTGAATTTCAAGTCAAATGGAAGATCTACCTTCAGCCAGTTGTCCATAGCGATGCAAGTATTCATTAGTCAGTAATACTTTCACGCTTCTCTCCTCTCTTGCAAACTTCATTGTGCGCCGCATCTCTGTTCGGTCTTGGGATAACTTCGAGAGACATATGTTTGGTTAGGAATTCTATGGAAATGTATCGAAAGCTCAATGAATAAAAAGAAACTTGCACCCTATTGTCCCCCGACAATTGAACCCCTTATGGCATCTGACAAAGAAATATTACGTCTTGAATTGCGATAAGTTGCTTTGCAAGCACTGGATGATTACCAATTTTTAGGCTTCGACTATAATCAATGCGGGACAATCATCTCTCCTCTTGAACGCTAGAAAGTACCGCAACTCGTCGAAACTTAGAGCATGGTTGAACGCCCACATGAAAAGAACATGCAGCCAAGTCAGGATGGCGTAGCCATTTAGATGAAGCAGAAATGGGGCAATACCCAAGTTTGAGAGAGTCCCATGCAAAAATTTGTTAAAGGGAGGCACAGCTCCATTCAAACATATGTATTTGTGGCAATCAGTGTACCCAGGGAGGCATATGAGCGAATTCGTCCTTCTTCGATCGACGAACATCCACTTCGGGAATTCCGTGTTGCGCACAAATGTTACGAAGGACCTTGGAAGAAACAACCAATGGAGCTCTCTTAGGCTGATTAAGAAGAACATTGAAGTTGGGAAGTGTGCGATCCACGATTGGCGCAACTGGGACTAACTGGCCAAATTGAGCTTGCGAAGTGGATGATGAATCGACTTCTGAGAGCGCCAAGCTTCCCCCGATTGACTTACGATGCATGGATGGCTACTTCATTCTAAATAACAGAACTCGCATCCGAAAATGGTCAGATTTCAAGTGCAGACTAGGGTAAGTAAGTGTGCTATCTATATGGGATGAACTCGGTGCTCGATACACTGCAAATGCCTTATCCAATGTAGATAGTTCGGTCACAGTGAGAAAGAAAAGAACATCCCCTATCACTTTGTGTTCTACTTTTATTTCCACTTCTTGTGCACTTATCCATTATCGATCCATGATCGATTACAGATCCGTTGTCCAAAGCGATGCGGAAAACTCTTCTCATTACCGGAACGTCGAGTGTGCAACAAGCAAGCAAGATAAGTCCAAATTCTACAAAAGAGTTATAATGGACTGTTAATGTGGCACACAGTAACAGCTGCGAAACTAGACACAAGTCAATTCTGGTCTAATGGACGAAGATATAAAAATGTGTCAAGCACTGGGTCAAATCCCGAATGTAAATGTCGTTTTGGGAAACAACTCGCGACTCGATTTACTATCTTCCTCCATTAAACCGCAATCAACTCGAACTTCTCACAATCAACATTGCAAATGGAAACTTTTCATCAAGTCATTACATAAACACCAATTATCATAACCCACCTCTTACTAAATTAAAAGCACAAGAAGAATCAAAGATCAAACTCAACGAGCTATGGAATGGATTGATGGTGAGCTGATGTCAGGTCGACAACAAAGTAAGATCGGTGGCGAGTTGATTGGATCGGTGGCGACTCAAGGTAGTGTTGAGCTGAAATTTCAAAGTAAGGTTCACGATGGAAGCAAGCACCAGAGAATGATGGATCAAGGTATAGGAGGAATTGCTTGGAATCAGATCGCTCGAAGAACAAGTCGCAAGAGGAAGTTCGTTGGGTCGGGTAGAGTGAGGAGTTTGGTCTGTTTAAGTCGTGTATATAGGGAACAAAGGAGCAAAGAAATTTTGCTATGTAGTAGGGTTGCTTGTGACCCATCATGGATCGCTAGCGACACGACCTGACCTTGCAAAATTTTAGATTTCCTTAAGCAGTTAGGTAACTAACGACCCATCCCACATGGATCGCTAGCGACCCATAAGAAAAAAAAGAAGAGAAAAGAAGGCTACACTGATTCCCTTCGAACTCGATCTCCAACACCTATTCATCATTCCTAGGCATGCTGAGAAATTACTGGAAGAAATTTGGTCCGTTATGATAAGTAATAGCAGTCAGAACTACAGAAAGATGACCATCAACATTGGGTTAACGTATTCGTAAAAGTTTAATGCAATCATATAGAAATCGATGGATGGATATTGAGATGATAACTTCCAGAGCACATCTTGTTTACGATGAAGACATACTCTAGGGGGGCAAATATTATCCAGATTTATAACCCAACAGGAACTAATAGGAAACAGAACAACCTCGTGTAAACAGATGGTTCAGAACATAACCGGAAAAGCTAAGACAAGGGATTAACAAGGGCCAAGCTATATGACTAAGGAAATGATTGGGATCAACAAAACCAAGAGATCTGCATTCTTTTAGTCCAATCAGCAATTGAGCACAAACAACTAGTGAATGTCCATTAAAATGAAACCACTATGGTAAAAGACTTTGGAAACATCTCCAATTTCGGACTCTAGAAAAATCCTAAGTGTTGGATCATCAGCGACCCATTCCTCTCCACAAATCTTCAAACAAGCTAGTTAAGGATGCAGTGACCAAAGTCCAAGGCACTGGCTCGCAAATGACCCATAGACCATGTGTCGACAGCTACCCATGTTCTTGCCTCGATTTGCGAGCCAATCCATCCCTGGGTTGTTCCCTACCTACCTGTGAGTAGATGATGGAGTGGACTGGCCCAAAAGCTCTTCGATCCATACAAAACCATCCTGCCTGCAACATAAAGAGGATCTTCTCCAGACTGGTTCCTGAATCTCTGCTAGAATTATTATTCACTCTCTACTTCCCTCTTAGCAATCTCCAAAGGGATTCGTTGTGATTATCCAGTGAATTCCAACTCTGGAGATTCAATCTACTGAATGATGATCAAAGTCTTGTAATCAAACACTTCTTGTAACAGAAATCGGTATTTAATAAAACTATAAAGTAGGCATAGGCTTCATTAACAGCCTAACCACTATAAAAATTCTCTGACTTCTTTCTTTTACTATTCTTTTTCTATATCTGTTATCTGCGATATTTCTCTTTCAGAACAGGGCTGGTGCTTTCAAATTTAAACTAAGGTGTTGGTCCATTTTTAGGGTAAACATATATAACTATGGAAAATGGTATATATACATCCCTTCATACATGCAATACAAAAGAACATGACAATCACAATCAAGCAAATCCTTATCTAAACATAACTCTACACCAGCATATGAATATGAATAAAAGGAAGCTTGAAACTGATTTTGAAAACCACTTTAAAATCTCCAAATTTTGGGCATGGACGTGTGTTGAAGGTTATTAAAGGTAGCAAAACCATTTAAGATAAAAGATAATGTTAAATTTTTTTTAACTATATAAACAAGTTAATAGATTGAGAGGTCAAAAAGCACTCACCAGATACCCAAAATACCAAATTTCTCCTTTGATCTGAAGTAGACAGCAAACGAGACCAAATTAGAAAAAAATGATAATCTAAAGATTTCCTATGCTAATCACCCCTCTAATAAATGATTTGACTAAAATTGGTAGAGAAAATGTGTGATTTTTGATGAAATTAGGGTTAATGGAGATCTAGAGCTATTTTTAGTGAAGACTGAAATAACTTAGGTCAGTTCCTACAGTCTCTCCTTAGCATAATTTCCAGATGGGCTAATGGACCTAAGCAAGGACATAGTTTAATTACCCATTAAAGCTGACTAACCGCAGCTAAAACTTAAAACAACTATAACTTTCAAAAGATAAGTTGGTTTTTCTTTTTTGACCACTCTATAAAATAGGAAACCATCATCCTAAAGCAATGGAGTGGTTTGAGATTCTAATCCGGCTCCTATCAAAAGTTATAATCCAAAAAAGATTTTCAAGGGCGAGATGTCACATAGAAATTTAGTAAAAATCATAGACGTCGAAAATTTCCCTAAGAGTTATTTTTCAAAATTTTAGAGTCATAAGACCTCACATAAATAAAATAAAAATACTTTATGATTCTTTGATATGGAAAACACGGGTCCTACATGATGACTCTCAAATGACTATTGTCAAGGTTGAGTTGAAGCATATAAAGTGAAACACTAATCAATAGAGAATTCATCTCCTATGACCTCCAAGTAATCATTAGGAAAATAATTAATTCCTACTAACATGCCTTTAAGCCTCCATAAACATGTGCATGTGCTTTTAATTATGGACCATATGTGAGTGGGCATGTGGGTTCATCTATGTCGCATGAATTCTTTTATTTTCTTCCTACATTAGCCTTTAACATATGTGCATGCATTCATCCATGAAACATCTTTATATCTACACTCTATTTCCTATAAATAAAAATAAAAATGTGCAGTTTTTTTTTTCAAACTTAATTCATATACAATTACCATTTTGTGCACCAAATGAAGGTGAATGAATGATGATTTGAAAATAATTTAAATTTTGATTTAAACATGTAAAATACCCTTAATATGCTTATTTATTTCATTAAAAGAAGATTAAATGTGGAAGTAAAATTATATACTTTTACGTGCACATCTCTTGGTTCAATAGTGAAGGAATGAATATGAAATTATGTTTGGTAAGAGCTTGGCTAGGCTAGTGAAGGGCCAGACAGGAAATCCTATCTAGTAGTAGTTGTTGGTCCAGTGTTGAGTGGAGCCGAATAGGAAATTTTTGTTTGGTGTTGCTTCTGTCCAGTGGGAGCGCATTTACATGCTAAACATTTGGTCCTCCGGAATGAATATGGAGTGGTGCTTTTGGAGTGTTGGCATCGGAGCAATACACGGAGTTTCTTGAAGCTTTGGGTGCTAGTTGGAGCCTGAAGTTTGGCAATAGACTTTGGGGCTAAGCTTGTGGTTGCTTAACAGTCTTGGGAATTAGTATGGGGTAAGCATGGATGACACCACACAAGCTTTAGGAGACTTTGGGATCGCAACCGACGAAAGACGATGACTTTGATGACTCGGTGGGGGGTGGCTATAACGTCTACTGATGTACTGAAAGGGCGAGTTCTACACGATATCTCAAAGGGTAGAACATGAGGTTGTGATGCTCGTGAGTAGGACAGAGTAGTCTACGTGTACCCATGTGTTTGGACATCTGTGTGTCCAGTCCCTAGCCTATTGTGCAGGAAAGAGTGAGTATCCATGAGATAGTTCTACTAGAGGTATGAGTGCTAAGGGATTAATGGATAACTTGGTGGTTATGATGCTCATTACTAGGATAGGGTAGTCTGTATGTAGCCAAGGTAGTTTATGTGTACGCATATTTTAGACGTTTGCATGTGTCCAGTCCCTAGCCATCTATGTGGACAATCAATTGAGCATCTGTGGGAGTTATTGTACATCTAAAGCACTTAACAGAGAGATGACGGTTTTATGATGGGAGTCGTCGTTGTGATCCACAAGGGCAAGTTGATAATGGTGACTTGCGAGTGGGATTTGTGATTGTGTCCTTCTATGGAGATAGCCGTGATGGAATAACGATTTAGTTCCACTATGAGGCATGTGTAAAGGGATCATTGATAGCTCGGAGGCTTCTTGTGTGCTCATAAAGAAGGGGTATGTGGGTAGCTCCTACCAAGATATGCTATTGTGTCCGGATCTTGCGATTGTTGATACGCTGAGCTTATGCGATTGTGAACCTAGTTCCTAAGTTTTTAGAGTGGCATGGATTCAAGAACCAATAAAGTCAAGATTACGATTGGGTCCCTAGTTTGCAATTGTGCCATACGAGCCAACGCACATGAGTGATGGTGAGGTGCAATAGATGACTCCTATCCGCTCGTGATTATCTAAGATGGCCTCAGGGCCTTGTTTAATATTGTGAGGCATTTGATTGGATACTTTGAGTAAATAGCGGGGGATAAGACTAAAATTGTCTAGGAAAGCACATTCCATAAGGTAAAGCGATGTAGAGGAGATTGAGATGTTTTGGATCGAGTTGGAAGCTGAAGTGATTACAGATAACTCTGGATTGGATGGTTGTTCCTAGTGTTAGGGATATGTAAGGACACTGGCCTGTGTACCATGGACCATGAGATGGTCTGGCTTGTCCTAAGAGAGCAGTACCTATGAGGTAGGTATTAAAAAGAAAACCGAAAGGCATAAGATGCCGTCGAGTTGAGAGGTTTTAAAGTGAGTTATCTTGTATCGGAGAGACTTTGGGAAAGTTATAGTGGGGCGAGACTTCGGGAATGGTCATGATGGGGCAGGACTACAGAAATGGTTATATCGACGTGAGACTTCGGTGACATGGAGGAGGTAATGGTGAAGCAAGGCTTCGAGGATAATCAAGTGAAGCAGGATCTTGGTAATGATCGGGATAGAGTAGCATCTTGGTGATGATGTAAAGGCTTGGTAATGGCTATGGTCATGTAAGACCTTAGTAATGACCTAATTCACCTTGGTGGTAGCAGGAAGGGTCCGATGCAAGACCTGATCTAATCCTCCTTAGTAGTGGCAAGTGGTGTTTAGTATGAGGATGGCACCTTATGCTTTGGGTAGGAAGTGTGCTAGCTTGGGAGTCCATGGAGAGCATAGGGATCACTTACTTGGAGCTCTTAACTTGAATGATTAGCCATTTTGATAGGACCTTTCAAAGGGTCATGTAGTAAGATTTGGAGCATGAGAGCCTATACCTAAACCAAAAGCTAAGCTTTTTGTTTTCAAAGGAAGGATAAAGCCCTAGTTGAGAAGGGGAGGCAGGAAGAAGTGAAACAACAATGGCATGGGAGAAGAGGAAACCTCAAGAAGGAGAGTACCAGAAGAAGCACTTCAACTATGAAAGGACTGGGTACATGAGGATAGATTGTCTGAAACCATTGAGTAATAAGCATGTTGTGTCTGCTTACACTTTGAATGGTGTTCCAGCTTTGTCGAGTGCTCCATCGATGAAGGAGAAGGGTAGGGACATCATTATCCGAGGTATGCTCTGCATTTATGCTATACCTATATGTGTTTTATTTCATAACTATATGTTAGATCCTTTCATCCAGTGACTTAGTGAGCAAGTTAGGTTTGTGTCCTGACCAAGTAGACGAACCTATAATTGTTTTGGACCTGGCAATAGTTTGATAGACTTAGGTGTGGTTCATTGAGACTTAGAGTTTCGAGTCACGGATGTTTGTTACTGGCAGTCACCTTGTTTGAGATCGTTGAGTTGGATATCATTTGGGATGGAGTGGTCAAGGGATATAGAAATAGGTTGAGTGAAGAGGAGTTGAGAATGATGATTGGGACAAGTGGAAAGGAAGGATAAAGATAAACTATGCACCTAAGAGGGTACAGTTATGGTTAGCTTTGTTTGTTTGGTCGAGAACCTACATGAGGATTCATCATCATTTCCATGATGAGGGAAACATTCGAAGGTAGTTAGACTACTGATATGTAAAGGGCTTGAGTTCCGTATCGACCTAGGACTAGAGAACAAAGTGGAAGACCTATGGAGAAGAGGGTCCTTTATAGGAGTATATCCAGGTGAGGAGTGCCCATAATATCCATGTAGTGAGTTGATGACTTTTGGAGACAAAGTAGGGTGTTGGGAGTGTGATAGGTTTGTATTGGTCTTCATAGGTGATATTCTTGTCTTCTAGCAGGAAGTGAGCAACGATGCACTTTAGAGTTGCGTATGTGGTATTAAGGATATGTACCTGCCTAGGAGTAGTGTTCCTATGGAAGACAGGACTTTAGTGCTTTGCTAATGGATGATAGGCATACATGGTAGATATGTTTGACTTTACTTTGTTTGTATTGGGATTTTCGGGGTATAATTCATAAAGATAGGAGAGTGTAACGACCGTTATTTTATGTATCGAAGGATCATAAAATATAATTATTCAATTTATATGAGGTCGTATGAATCTATAGCTTTTGAAAATGCCTATCAGTGACATTTCTTATTTTTAGAATTTTTTTGCATGATTTTACCCATGGAAGTGTTGTTTTGTCTATAGCTTTTGATATGAGCCGAATTAACACCTGAGACCACTTTTATTTGAAAGATATGATGGGTTTCTTTTCCGTTAAGTGGTCATAATAGCAATTTCGATTATATGGCTGGGAGATATGGCTGCTTGAAGATTTGCCTTCAGTTAGTACAACGTGTGTTCAGAGTTTGTAGAGGAGTTGCCTTGGTTCGGCAGTGGTCAGTTCAAGAGGCACTTGGGCTTTTTCCTATAAATAGATGAGCCATCTTTCCCAAATGGATACTTTTTTTTACCACTCACTATTCAAGCCTCAACCACCATGAGTGAAGCTTGGTCTGGCATTGGTTGGTTCAGCTAAGCATTGGTTCGATTGGGAATTGGTTCGATGGTGGAACTGTGTGGTGCTCAAGCAAGGAAGTCAGTTTGGCAAAAGGGTTGAACCGGTAGCTGAGTAGGATATTCGATTCGGTGGGTGGTGGTTTGGTTCGATGAGGTGGTGGATCGGTGGTTGAGCATGAAGATCGGCTCAAGGGATGTTGGTTCGTGGGCTGGTCACGGTGAGCTTTTCGGTGGTGGAGCTAGGTTCGGTCGTGGCCATGGTGATTTGTCAGGTGGCAAGGCGGAGCGGCAACCAAGCGTAGAATTTGGTTCGGTGGTGGAAGCTGAATCATAGGAGGTGAATTCGCTAGGCGTACATTGGCTTGCATCTTGCTTGATTCAGCCATAGGATGGACCTGTAAGGGTGGAGCACAGAGCTTAGCTATAGACTTCAGGCATGGACAAACGAACTACGGGATGAAGTGGTGTACTGTGCAGTTGATGTGCTTAGTAGATTCAAAGCGGTGGAGGTGCAAAAAGTCATAGTGGGGATATAGCGAGGATATAGCGGGATATAGCGAATGGCTCTAAAATAACATATAAAACTCGTACTTAATGTTTTTACAAACATATGAATGGTAATTGAATGAAAAATTATCATTAAACTGAATTATATATAATACATAAATAATTTTAAATAAAAACATGTGCGAATATACTTTAAATAAATGAAAACTATTATATAACATAATTGAATTTGGTAGGATATTAGTGTATTTTCATTTCTGAAAATATGTTAAAAATTTAATCAAATAAATTAGTTTCATAATTTTATAATGTATAAATGCAATTTTTCGATTAATTTTGTTAAAAAAGATATAGCGGGAATAGCGGAAATAACGAGATATAGCGCAAATAGTGGGGATTAAAGCGGAAAGGCTATATTCTGGGGCTATATGGAAAATCGTAGCGGTTGAAATCCGCTATGAGATATAGCGGGGTTGTAGCGGGGTAATAGCAGGGCATTAACTACACAGGTGGTGTATTTGATGAGTCGATGGGGAGTAAGGATGGATGACTCTGGAATGACCCGGGATGGCCTTGGACTTCGTGTAGAGGCTAGTTAAGTAGTGGTGTTATGCTTCGACATCAACGATGAGGTGGCTTCGGGACTTTGGCAGGTGGCTCTATGACTTACGAAGGATGTCTAGAGGCATTCTCAGGATGATGATGCAATGATGGGATTCGACGGTTATCCATAAGGAAAGTTGTAACGACCCGGTATTTTCAACCATTCGCATCCATTGTAAGTGTATAGGTAGACACTCATGTCGGAATTGAATTGCTCAAAATACCATGTTGTAAATAAAAATTTGGCAAATCTCAGAATGTACAGTAAATTAAATCACAGATCACAGACACAGATTATATAATAATGCAACGGAAGTAAAAGAGATAGTAGTTCATGAAGCTACTATATAAATATATCAGAGTTAAACAAGATACAACAGAAGAAATAAAGTACAACAGAAGTTTCAATATGATAACCAAGTACAAGCTAAATAGAACAACCGAACTGAAATAGATAAGACTACATAAGCAGATAATCTCCAGCGATTCCAATCTCCAAAAAGTGGAATCCAAATCTGTGAATACTCAGGCTGACCCGAGCATAAATAAAAGTATAAACACTCGAGTCAGGAAATACATACTTATACAATGTAAACCAACTCAAGTGAACTGTAGTAAAAGTACAAGTAACTTAGAAGATGCTTGGGACCGCCCATCCTCTAAGGATCCGTTAAACTATTTACTATGTAGTAATATTTCGCTATTATAATAATGTCTAGCAGTAAAATAAACATACTTTTAAATAGCATTAAGGCTTTACATTTTCCACCTTAACACGTAATAGTCCCAGTAGTCCATCCAAGATCAGCATATCTCCAGATCGGGAGACTGCCCTAAATACTCCACGGGCTACGGGAGAAATCCAAACTCGTAGTAAAGGCTCGGTATGGTAGGTGACACGGCACACAAGGTAATGCTAGGGTAAATATACCATTACGACACTCGGGCTGGTGGTAATGCAGCAGCCACATACGCCCATCGCGGAACACACTCCCAATCAAAATAGGAGGATGGCCATCTAATCAATCACAAGTATGAGTATAGTATCGAAGAAATGCGTCCGCTATGAGGTGCGACCTCAACTGGCCCGAGACCGCTCCTATTTTAGCCACCTTATACCAACTCACGGGAGTTGGGTCCACGTAATATACCTCAAAAACGTCGCCACCATCCTACTTCATTCTGGAATCTCCACCGCGTACACGGTTGTCAAAGTGGTTTTCGGTGTCGACAGAGAGTATGCCAGATATTCGATCCCGGTCTCTTTGCCAACCAATCGTTATTATAACCCGTGGTTATAACTTTTAAAATAATATTTTACTTCAAATAGAATATCATTTCCAGTTCAAATCTTTATCAAATTAAAGATCAAATCATTTCCAAACCATTTTAATATATCGACATATCATATCTTAAACATCCTTTAAATTCAAAGATAACATTCATTTATTTTCAATTCAAATCACCTTTATAAATAGTTTATATTCTATCAATTTAATTCATGTAAAATCATTTAAAAGTGTAATTATTGTACTTTCAATTCAAGTATTCGAATTCCAAAGTTTTAAATCATTCTGAGCTCATTTACTAAGTTAAAAACCATAAACATTGAAAATTTCAGCCTTTCACAGCATATAAAAAAGCTATTATAAGTTATACTTGAAAACATTTTAATTCAGTAAAGACAGCACTGCTGTTAAAAACTCAATTTTAGTTGAAAATTAGTTCAATTCAGCTAAGACAGCATTTCCAAAAATGCTGTAATAGCTCAGATTTTAAATTTAAGGTTTTATTAGTTTCAGCAAAGATAGCAGACTACTGCAGCAATTACGGAACTGCTGTAATAGGCCTGAGTTCAATTTTAGCCTACAAGTTCAACTGCAGCCACCACAGCATTTCAGAAATGCTATAATAGCTCTTTTTATTTATTTTTAGTTAAATTCAGAAACCATAGCATTTCTGAATGCTATTAAAAGTGAATTCCGGATTTTTAGTGTATTTCCAGCAAATAAATAACTTCATTTTAAACTCTTTAAACATTTAAAAATCATAATTTAACATTAAAAATGTTCATTAACATATCATTAAACATTTGATTTTTATAAAACCAATTTCTAATAAACAAATCCAAATTTCAATAATTCCACTTATTAGTTCAAGTGTATAATTTCCTTTCTTCACTTTTCAACAAATAAACTTAACACTTCAGATTTAAATTACCATTTCATAAATTTAACTAAATTTCCAATTTATTTAATTAATTGAAATCTTTAATTAAAACTCAAATTTCACATTCCGAAGTCAAATTATATTTTAAAATTTCACGTTTAAGCATTCATTTATTTAACCACTTAAATTCATAGAAAAATCAATAATACTTTAATAAATCACTTACATTCAAATTTAAATCAAACTATCATATTTGCCATTTTCCAAATAAAATTTAAATTCCTATTTTATTTATATAACTTAAATATCATTTTTACCCAAAATTCCAAATTTCCAAACTTAAGTTATATTTCAATAATCCAATTTAACCATTCATTAATTACATTTTTAACTCATACAAAAATCATTTTCTTTATTTTAAAACATTTCACAATCTATTTAAAACAAAATTCATAAATTTATATTTTTAAAATACTTAAAAATATCCAAAAACACTTTATAAAATAATCACGGGTCTGTATATAGTTTTCTAACCTAAGTCAAGTGATACAGATATGTATCATTTCAATCCGCAGTTTAAAAAGAAAAATCCGGGTTCTATCATTTCAAACCCGCAATCCCAAGTTAAATAAATTAAATAAAAACCGTTCAGGCCTATCATTTCAGCCCATAACGATTTTTTCCTATTCTAAAGTCCGTTCGGGTATGTATCATTTCAACTCATAGTGATTTCTAATCTACAGGGAACTTGTAGTGTGGTAAACAGATATAAATGAACAGTAACAAAATATATACAATAACAGATGATATGACATAAAATTTAACAGGTTTAACATCATATATAAATAATCACAGGCAGTTATACATCATACGATTTTCTACACATTCAATTGTTGTTGTTTCACAACTGCGTAAGTATAAACGTCGTGTGAGTTTTACTCACCTTTTTGGTGCTGGAGATTGCAATACAAATGACACAACAGATTCAAGAAGGCATGATGACACAACAATAGGCTCAAGTGGGAAGAGATCCAAGCTTAGAACTTGTGTTACAACCCAAAACAAAACAAAACAAAATTACAATTCAATACAACATGAAAATGAAATAACTTTGAAATAAAAGAGAATATGAATGCCAAACCTTTTGCTTGCTTCCTCAAATTTTGTCATGGCCTAAGGTATGGTTTGGTTCAGATTTTTTCAAGTTTTGGCTCAGGTTTGGGCTAGCATGGCTCGGGTTTAAGGTGTGAAAAAAGTGGAGTTTTATACAAGAGAAGGTGAAGGGTTTTTTTTGGCAATGTTGTGAAGTTTTGGTTCAACAAAAGGGCACGGCTATGGGTCCTTAGGCTCGGCTACTTGTGCTCAAGTATGGACAGTAGCTGGAGGGGTGAGGGGAGGTCTGGACAGAGGTGGTGGCGGCGGCTATGGTGGTGGTTAAAGGAGATTAAGCAAAGGTGGTCAACTATCATTGTTTTTAGGCAATAGGTTGCATTCTAGAGGGTTTTGATCACCATAGGAGCTCGGCCTTGGTCAAGATTAGAGGAGTGGCTGGTGGTGATGTCATGGAAGTGATGTAGGGTGGTGGTGACCGTGGAACAAGGAGGAGCTGATCCAAACTAGCATGAGAAAACAAGGCAAAAGTGCATAAAATAGGAAGAAAAGTGGAAAAGGAGATGGAGGCCATTACCAATTTTTTCTCCTAGTCGTGAATGAATGGAGATGAGAACTTATTTTCACGTGAAAATAATGAAAATACATGGCTACTCAAAATACTACACGACAAAAAGCATAAAGGAGGGGTTATGGCAAGTGAAAAGACTTTAGAAGGTGAAAAGACTTAAGTTAAATAAGCTTTTTAACTCTTCATATTTCTTATTTCTTTTAAAACAAATAAACAAAATAATTTCAGAAAATACTTTAAAAAACCGAAACAAAGTGAAATAATATTAAAATAAATAATTAAATTTAAAGAAAATAGAAAAATATTTAAAGAAATTGCTTAAAAATCCAAAATAGTGTCCAGAAATTACAAATAAATCACCATTGAGTTTGGAAAATTGTTTACTTCATTTTGAAAATATTCTAAACCAAAATTTTGAAATAAAAGGATTTTTAAAACATTTTCAAAGTGAAATTAATAATTAAATTTAGAGAAAATAGTAAAAGAACTAAATAAATTATTTAAAAATTGGAAACAGGACATGAAAATTACAAATAAATATCACTAGCCTTATAAAATTCTATTTTACTTTAAAACAAATAAAAGTTAAATAAATAAAATAAATAAGGAAAAAAATAAAGTAGGAACGAAAATAAATAAGTTCTTAAGAAAATATAAAGATAAATAAAGAATTACTTTAATTATTTGAAACTAGGAATTAAAATTTATAAACAGAATACAGCTGACATTTGAAAATGTCAAGAACACTTTTAAAAATGTTTAAAACCAAAATATATACATAGCATGTTATTTTACCCATATAAATATAATTATAACATTACATGACCAAATAAAATATTATTTACATAATTTAAAATAAACCATTTTGTTAAATACAGCAAATTACACACAATAGTTAAAAAGGCATAACTTTCACATTATAAATCAGGTTTCAACGAAACGAAAAGCACTGTTCTTAAAATTTTATTTACTTTCATAATAAAAGATAAATTTAAAATTTTCAAATATAAATTTAAAAGTCAAAGTTTGACTGTTTTAACCAAAATTCACTTTTTGGAAAATTATTCTATTTAGTCATAAATTCTAATCCATATCAAAATCAAAGTTTATATTTAAAATAAAAAAATTGATTCTTTTTCATAAATAAAGCTTTTAAATCTGGAAATTCAATTTAAAAATAATTGTGAAATACAGGGTTGTTACACAATTCAACGATAGTGAATTGCGAGAGGGATTTACGATTCTATCCTACCGTGGAGACAGCCAAAATGGAATAACAATTGAGTTCCATTATGGAAACGCCTGGAAAGGGATTTTGGTTGAGTCCATAGTTTGTAGTAGTGCAACATGAATTATCATATACCGATCGCACTTAGGTAAGAGATGCGAGGCCGCGTGAAGGATGTCGTGTGCTTGATGTGTTATGCGTCATCCCTATATCCCATATTTTCGTTTTATGATAGTAGTTTAGCATACACTATGTTTATGCACTAACTCTTTTTATGCAGGGACATGTTAAGTGTGATTGTTCATACCCAATACCCTATTTACAATTATACTATGTAGTGTGTAGTTGGTTGTTGTGAATGCTGTATTACTAACATAGTGGGTGAGTACCTTTAGCGATTTGGTAGTTGCATAGGAGCAGTGTTTCCTAATTGCATTGGTTACAATGGTTGAAATGGTTGCATTAGTTATACTAATTGCATTGGCTAATGATTGCAATGGTTGCATTGGCTGTGATGATTGCAAATGATTGCATGCATGCTTTGATTTTTACATGCTAACGACTATTTCAATGTAGAAGCAGAGCATGAATAAAAATACATAGGCTTGATCCCTCTAAGGGGGTATGTAGGTAGTCTTTTTCTATGCAATAGCCACCGGACCTCTTGAGTTGGGCTGGAGTGTATAGATATTGGCACATTCCAAAAGTAGTTGAAGCCATTTCCTTTTTATTCCTTATGTCCGTACAGGTGTGAAGTTACAGATTAGAACAGAAGAGGAAATGGTAAGTGGATGTGGACTATGTCGTGGGTAGCTGGTTGGTACATTCTTTTACTCCATTATTTTATCGATGTTGGATTCCCCTATTTAGTATTTTGAACTAGGACAATACTTGTATTATTAGAGGCAGTATTAGAGTTTATTTTGGAGATTTATAAGCTCTTTATTTTAATTCCATTTTTTCCATGACCCAGTTGTACTCTATGTTCTTATTATGGTTCATTTGATTACATTATTGTCTCGCCTGCTATACATCTGAGTTGTTGTATTATAATTTATATATGCGATGTGATATGTTCTACATATTTTGAGTTTGGTTTTCTCTCTTTTCACCCTTGGAAATCATCCTACATTGGACGGGCATAGTAGCAGCGCTTTATCTTACGTGTTTTGTGTCGGAGGCGTAGGGCGGTTGTCACAGCCAGCTAGTAGGTAATATTACATCAAATCTGGGTCATTTGGCCTTGGTTCAATCTACAATCGCTCGTCGACTACTGGTCGACCACTACCCTATCACCGTTCAATTGCTAACGGTTGATCGATCCCAAAAAGAGGTTGGCCAATTGGCTAATTTTGTTACAGGTTCGTTTGCTTTTTAAATTACGTTATTTTTATATATATTACCAATTTGATTAACGTTAATTTTTTTAACAGTTAAGCATCCATTAACATTAACGAACGTTAATTAATTACATTTGTTTTCTTAATTACATATATAATTATTTACTATTTGGAATATTCAATTGTTGATAAATTTTTGATTTGAACTCCGATCATAAAACTTTATGTATGAAAATTGATCGAAAAATCATTACGAATGCAATGATCCAAGTTTCGTAGTCGAATTCAATTGTTTGTGAAAATTACTTTTTCAGTACTATTAATTATTAATTAAGTTATTTTAAATTAATTATGGTCAAATGTACAGGGTGTTATGCTCTCTCCTGCTTTAAAGAATTTCATCCTCGAAATCCCTCAAGGACTAAATCATGTAACGTAACGTACAACCATTCTAAGTAATCAAAGCAATTAGTGTGTAGTCAATTTTATAGCCAATCATGTACAAATGTATGGTGTATCACAATACATATGATATGTATGATGAATAATTCTAAATCGATGCATCCTATATGCATGCGTTCTTTAATTAACCCAGTCGTACTCTGATGTCCTTATTATGATTCATTTGATTACATTATTGTCTCGCCTGTTATACATCTGAGTTGTTGTATTATAATTTATATATGCGCTGTGATATGTTCTACAGGTTTTGTGTTTGGTTTTCTTTCTTTTCACCCTTGGCAATCGTCCTACATTTGACGGGCATAGTAGTAGCGCTCTATCTTATGTGTTTTCAATCGGAGGTGTAGGGCAGTTGTCACAACCAGATAGTAGATAATATTATATCAAATCTTGGTCATTGGCCTTGGTTCAATCTACAACCGACCGCCCACTACCGGTCGACCACTACCCTATCATCGGACAATTGCTAACGGTTGATCGATCCCAAAAAGAGGTAGGCCAATTGGCTAATTTTGTTAAAGGTTCATTTATTTTTTAAATCACGTTAATTTTATATATATTTAACCAATTTGATTAACGTTAATTTTTTTAACAGTTAAGCATCCATTAGCATTAACGAATGTTAATTAATTACATTTGTTTTTTAAATCACATATATAATTATTTACTATTTGGAATATTCAACCGTTGATAACTTTTTGATTTGAACTTCGATCATAAAACTTTATGTATGAAAATTGATCGAAAAATCATTACGAATGCAATGGTCCAAGTTTCATAGTTGAATTCTATTGTCTGTGAAAATTACGTTTTCAGTACTGTTAATTATTAATTAAGTTATTTTTAAATTAATCATCGTTAAATGTATAGGGTGTTACACTCTCTCCTCCTTTAAAGAATTTCATCTTCGAAATCCCTCAAGGACTAAATTATGTAACATAATGTACAACCATTCTAAGTAATCAAACCAATTAGTGTGTAGTCAATCTTATAGCCAATCATGTGCAAATGTATGGGTATCACAATACATATGATATGTATGCTGAGTAATTCTAACTCGATGCGTCCTATATGAATGCATTCTTTTTTTTAAATATGGTGTAAACAACATATATATATATATATATATTGGCATTTCTATACGTATGCAAGTTTGGGAAACCAAAAATCTTTGATTTTGTGTCCAAAATTTCTCACACTTCTACGATAGAAGTATAGTTCAATCAATTTCGCATCCAATCCTACCATCCAAAATCCTAGCACACCATTTCTAACATCCTTAATTTAGAAGAATCCAGTTTTCTAAACCAATATTCTTTATATTGAAAAAGGGTTTAGATGGAGAATTCTATATTTTCATCCTTCTTTTGTGCATTTTTGTGCAATGTACCTTTAAAGCTTTTCTTATGCCCAGAATCTTTTCCAACTTTTTCAAGTGTAATTCGCATAAGTAATTTTTTTTTTAAAAATCTTTGATTTTAAAATAGAATTATTTTAAAACAAGTTTTATTCCCTATCGACATAATATGGAAAAAGAGATTCCAAAGCTAAACACTTTTTTCCTTGTCACTAACTATATTCTACTAACTATCAGTCTTGCTACATAGTAAGATTCATCTTTGCCAATCTGTTGGCTTTTCTTTTGCTAAGCATGTGGCATTTTGAAAATCAAAATTTCTTCTTTTCCGTTCAAAATCTTTTTAAACTAATTTTTTTGAAATAGTTGAAAAAAAATTTAAATTTCATTTTTTTCAAAACTTATAATTAAGGTATTTTATTTTTATTTTTTAAAATCAAAAGAATTTTGATCAAAAATTTCAAAAGTATTTATTTTTATTCTTTCAAAACAAATTTTGCCAAATCCTACGCAACTCGAATTTAGTCAACGGTTTGCTATCCATAATTGACTATATCCTACTAGACGGTAAATTTTCAATTCTCAAAAACTTTTGTTTTATTTTAAAATAATAATTAGCACATAAGTTTATATATAAATTTCAACTTTTAAGAAGTAAGGATAATGACACATAGTTTCGCAATAGCCTTTCCCTGTCCTTCACTCCTTAAAATTTATCTCTCAAAATTTAATTACTTTTTTTAGGACTTAACTTTATTTTCCATTTTAGCAGTTATCTAAACAAATTCCATAATTTATTTAATAAAATTTTAACCCTTTTTCTATTTCTTCTTCTTTAATATTAGTTAAGTGTCTTTTATGATTCCTTATTTTACCATTTTCCAATAAATGTCGCGGTCAACATGAAAACAAATAAAACAGAACATTTCTCATTAACATCTTATGCGTTTTTATACAATAGAAACAACTAATACTTAAAACCCAAACCTAAAAGATAAACAATTGCTAGAAGGAATAACAACTACACTAATGCTACAACCTCCTAGGGGCTGGCGAATGGCCCTGCTCCCCCACAAGAGCTCGAACCATAGCCAAAACGACATGATTCGAGCATGTTGGCTATGCTTCAAAGCACGTGACGATGGAACTGCTACTCTATCCATATCTCCTACTGCTACGCCCGCATCTCTTGCAGCTCGGCTCAATTTGGTTCTGGGAATCCAGGATCACTCCATACTCAAGGGCTTATGGCTGTGGAACTGCGGGCATCAGATCCGGCCATGAGGTCCAATCCATCTGCACTTGTCCTACCTCCTGCTATGTCCAAAATCCATATGCACCTCCTTTATTCTCATCCTTCTAATAGAAAACCTATCCATTGGCGCATATGCCTTCTTCTATAGTTTCTCTCCTCGTAAGCTAACCCCAAACTATTGAAGATAGGAGTAAAAAGATGATAGTATGGAAGATAGTTCCTCTATGTACCAACTCCTGGCTCCACATAATGAAACACGATGGCCTTGGCCAAGTTCACCTTAATACCACCTTTGATGGCATAGGTAGCCTTCTGCACTTGGGGGTATATCCGATCGAAACTCCCCATCTTGGAGATGATGTTAGATTGAATAATAAAGGTAATCTGACATGCTTGGTCCCGCATGTTGTCTGTATGCCAGATGCATATGCCCCTATGAAAGATATATTGAAGAATAACCAGGTTGGAGGTCTCGTTAGCCTTCAGATTTATTCCTTCTACAGAGATGTGAAGATCCCTCCAAATTTCTCATCCATCATCCGAGTCTCTACTCCCTTTACATTGGATGTGAAGTAGGCGATGTTCTCATCGAACAAATATTCCAAATTATCATTAAATAGACACATACATCTCGGATGGCACTCTTACTCGAATGTATCATGACTAAGGATTGGAAGTAAGCCTGTAGCCATAGATAAACACTCAAATCATAAGTAGCAAAGTCCTCAAACTTTACTGGTCATCCCTATAGAAATGTAAAATTCACCAATTTTTCGTATCTTTTCATGATTTTTTAGCACTTTGTAGCCATGCAATCACCTGTGGGGTTAAGCCCGAATTAACGGAAGAGGTGCTGCCACGTGGAGGTGCCATGGTTTGGTGTTTATGTGGGTATGAGATCTAGATCAATGGTTGAGAAAGGTGGAGCGTTGGTTGATTTATGGGGTTGTGGGGCTGTTGCGTGGTCGCCTGGCAGTGCTGGAAATGGTCGCCGACATTTACTAGAGTAGAGGGGTAGGGTTCACTCGAATTTTTGAAAGAAGGAGAAGGGATCAGGCTGCTGAAAGCAGGGGAAGGCATTAGAATGGGGCAGCTCAAACCTGGATGCGACAATATACCGCATTCGAGATTCAATTCACGAACAGAACCAGCAACTGGTCAACCACTTTTACTTGGAGTGGTGAACTTCTATCGGTCAACCAGTCGTTCTGAAGTGGCCGACTGCTCATGGCTTATTAAGGCTAGGTTGAACCTGGATCCTTTTCGGGTCAGTTCGATTCCTAATTACTAAAAATAGCTATTAATTTTAACTAGCGTCGTTCTGTTCCGCCTCCTTCTTCTTCATCTTCATTCGAACTGTTTTGAAAAATCTCTATCTACCTAAATTTCTATCTAATCATAGCGGTGCATCCTCCTACCGCTTTGTTTTTTTTTGGGATTTAATTTTCTTTCCTGTTATATTAATCCTATTTAAAACTAGTACCACTATCTATTGTCCACCCTTAAAGATAATTTTACAACTTAAAATTTTCGTCTTAGAAAAATCAACGAGCTATATATACTCTGCTATACTTTGTTTTAAAGAAATTAATTTTTAACAAAACCATTTACTGAAATTTTTGATTTAACAAATTTTAAATTCTACTAAAAATTTTGTTCAAATAAAATATAGATATTTTACTTTTTTCGAAAATTTAGTATTTACTTATTTTTCAAAATAGGATTTCCCTGCTTTCGATTAAATCCTCTGAAATTCATTTTAAATTTATTATTTGTATATTTCTCTCAAACTTTTATATTAAATTCTTTCATATGGGGTCGAACTCAAAGTGGATTTTTAATTGCCCTTTCTTGTGGACTTTTCTTCTTTTCTTCTCACTTTCCAACTTTTCTTTTCCTAGAATATCAAAATCCATTTATCATTGTGGAGTGGTTTCTACATACCATCCTTCATGAACTTATTTAACTCTTTCTTACAGATATCTTCAACATATTGATTTAAATTTTCCACTTATCTGAAACTATACACATCATCAATCAACAATCCTGTAGGGATCAACAACGATTGGGAATTCTAGGCCCAACAATGGAGTCATGTACTATCTAGCTCTGGGCAACCTTTTATATGTCACGTTCATGCTCTTATTAAGTCATTGCCTTCCAATACAACCTAATTTCCATAGGGTAGGATAGGTATACATCTCAACTTCATCTATTGTTCTAACTTATAGTCGCATTGCAAATTCTTTCAAAATATAATTGCAACTACTTCTATAGTAGGGATTTGTGGAGTTCGACATATATTATATATAATTATAATTAAAAATAAAAATATGTTTACTCAATGTGTCCTAATTCTTAAGATTAACCAACTTAGGCTCTAATAACAAATACAACAACCAGCATCTCAGTGCGCCCGAATTTTTGATAAATCGAAAACCCAAGTCTATTAAAATATGGATAATTGGTGTTTGGTATCCTACAAATAATATATTACAACACTATTATATAAACTCATCGCCAGATTTGTAAAGTATAATAAAAGATATGATTACCAGCCAAGGCTGACACCTTAATCTTTAGTCTTTGTCAGTGTCGAGCATGCATAAGGAATCTGTCCTTCCATCGTTCCTCCCTTAACCAGTACATGTCTCTTTAAAGCTATCCTATGAGTTGTAATGAGGAGGGGTTAGAACAACATTCCGGTGATCGATAAATTACCCTCTTTATTCATAACTCTAGTTTATGTTGATGACCTTCCATTTCATGTTATGTCTATTGTTTTACTTAGTCTTCTTGAATTTACATATGCGTACGATATACCATATCTATGGGAGGGGGAAAATAACTAAATACATGTTTTTGTGTGTATATGTGTATCTAACTACCATATTCCCCTTTGGACCAAGATACTTTCCCCGCTAGTATCTAGAATCCAGCACCTCGTCGGGATACGTCATCAATGCAGTATCACATCCTTATTGTCATGCATACAAAGGGACTCCAATAGTGCCTAATAATGACATTATAACTATTTAGCCATATTCTATTCATTTCTGAAAGACCCCATTATACGTTATCTAGCCTTTCCTCTGAAAAACAAACAAATTAGCAAACAACTGTGAGGCGGTGCATGTTTTAAACATGATCTACACTAATAGGATATGTTGTCCGTTTAGGCGTAATCCTTGTCTTTTAGCTGACCGCTCAGAACTGATGACGATTTCGACCTATGTAAACGGCTCCTACTCCTCATATTTGATACCGATCACACTGTTATAGCACCAACCCTGGTTCACCATTCCATTTAGATTTCCTAATGAAATCTAGGAAATGCCAATTTGGTTACTTAAAACATATTCACTAAAAGGCTGAAGTAGACTCTACTTGTCCGTTAACACTTCGACTAGGGACGAACCATCCTAATTTAAGTATTCCCTTCACCTATACACGAACGTATAACTCCATGGATCCTACACTTGGATATGTCCTATGTTAATATAATGTATACACAACTGCTAGTTGTTCCTTGCGATGAGCAGACTTCTTTTTTGTAACATTATAGAAATCTCACTCCAACCCATTTAATGACTATGCCGTTCTTTTTTAATCTAAGCCACTGACTAAATAAAATAGTTCACACCCGTCGTAAATGCATACCTGAAGCTATGTATATATTCGTATTTATTTATTTATTTAATATGCCTTAAATATTCAATTGTTGATATTTAGTTACTTTTACATGACTGACTCCTTGTCTCATTAATGTAAATTTGATGTCGTTTACCACCTGCTTTTAACTTAAAGATTTAATTATCTTTTACTGTTTACTTCCCCTTTACTTCATCAGAGCTATTATACCGTTCCTTTTCAATTCATACTATGTTACTTTGAATGTTAAACTTTCTTACTTACTCATATAATTACTTTACCAACATTTTGTCATTTATTGTTTAATTTCTGACTTGTCTTTCATTCATATGTTTGTTTTGTAATTAGACTGTTTTTATTATTACTACTTATAATTCTTTAGTTTATGCTTAGGGATTTCTGGATTTTAATGCACCGGAATTACACCTTCACCAAAAGAAAATGTTAACATTGTAAATTTCTATAACTTATCTAAAAGGGAATTTATGTTACATTTGGAATCACTAGGAATTACTTTTTTATTTTTACTGAAATGGACAGTTCAAAATACAGTAAACATCCATATTTTATACATCTCTTTCTTTTAGGCATATTTATTGTTACTTCAAATGATACACTTTTTATTCATAATTGTAAAACTGGATAATTTGTAGAAATTTACATTGCAACATGCTTCATTCTAATGAATTAAAATAATACCAAAATTCCAATAAATTTTTAAATAACTTCTAATTCATATTTACCGACATATGCTATTTGCCACACATATATGGAATTTCTGTACAATCTTGTTAATTAATGGACTACAACTTACAGCCTAACTTTCCAGATTCAAGTATATGCAACGTTCAATTTAAGTTAATAGTTCACAGAATATGTAGGCATAGTTTTCAATTTATTACATACATAATTAAGCCTACAACCCTAAAATAATTTTATTCAGGCATACAAGGAATAAATTTACAACCAAATATATTCAATATTATATAAAAATATATAATTTTCCATTTACCTCTAAGATTTTCGAATCTTCATATTCAAATCCTTTTATTTCTGTTTGACTCCATTTTTCACCATAATGAAATATATGCCGCAATTATGTACTTAGGTCTAGAAATTTAGATATTAGAAGAGATTTGAATTTAAGTTAAATTTGGATGGTTGTTTACCTTGGCTTTGGGTGATTTGAGCCTATTCTTCTTCTATTCTCCACTTGTATATGCGTATAAGATTATAATTTTATTTAGATTTAGGAATTCGTGAAGAAAAGAAAATGATAGAGCTTCATTGTGCTTCAAAGAATGTAAGATGAAATGTGAGGGGTTAGGCCTGAATTTATAGGGTTCAAAGCAATGCCAGCCATTAGATTATATTACATTAGTTCAAGGCTGTTCGGATTTGGTTTAATCTACAACCACCAGTTGACTACCGGTCGACTGCTACCCTACCATTGATCAACTGCTAACGGTCGACCCATCAAAAATAGGGGTCGACCAATTTACTAATTTTGTCAACGGTTCATTTGTTTCACATGTTATGTTATTTTATACATATTTAACCGATTTGATTAACGTTAATTTTTCTTAACCGTTAAGCAACAATTAAAATTAACAAAGGTTATTACATTTATTTTCTTAATTATATATATATTACTATCCAAAATATTAAAATATAACTTTTCGTTTTGTTCTCTAGTCGTAAAAATTTATGTACGAAAATTGGTCAGGAAATTGCTATGAATGCAACGGTCCAAGTTTCATAGCCAAAATCTAAAGTTTTTGAAAATTATGCTTCATCATTACTAATTATTAATTGATTTCTTTTTAATCAATTATCGTTAAAATGAATGGGTAATACATTCTCTCCTCCTTTAAAGAATTTCATCATCGAAATTCTTCAAGGACTGAATAATGTAATATAACGTGCAACCATTCTAAGCTATCCAACCACTCAGTGTGCAGCCAATCATGTACAAGTGCACGATGTATCATAATACATGTGATTTGTATACTGAATAATTCTAAATCAATGCCTCCTATATGACTACAATCTTTAAAACAATTTTAAAAATATGGTGAAAACAACCAATATATACTAGTAGTTCTGTAATGATCCCGTTTTTAAATCAAGTTTAATTTGGTAATTAACATAAATTTTGGAATTAATTGAAATTAATTTGGAATTTTCAAAAACAAATAAGTTAAGTGTTGATTTATTTATATGAATAGATTGTAATTTGAATTTGAATTTGAATTTAGAATTCAAATATAAAATTCTTAAAAATATTTGGATTTAAAAAAAATATTTATGTGATTTATTAATGTATTAATTAGTTTTAAATCATTTCCTTTTAAATTATATATAAATAAAATAAGGGAAGTGTAATCATAAAAATAGAAAATGTAATTTAAATTCATATAAAAATATTATAAAAATGCAAAAAGCCAAGTGTCAAATTTTTAACACATAAATTAACAAGTGTAATCCATTTAGCACGGATGTTAACAAGTGTTAACTTAATCATCATGCATAATTACAAGTGTCTTAATTTTCTTTTATTTTTAAAAATAATAGAATTAAGCTATATATATATATATCTATTCCTCTTCTATCTCATTTTTCTTTTATCTTCACTTTCAAAAAAAATCAGAAAAGCAAGAAATCAAAACCTGGAAAAACTCTAAAATCCGAAATAAAGTTATCAAAACAAATCTGACAAAAGAAAAATAAAATCAACCTTCATAAATTTTCAAACTTGAAACAAGGTTCTGATCAACTCAGTTTCAAATCAAGTAGAGAGTAATTCACTCAACAAGAACAAAACTTTCAAGATCAAACAACCATAAGTACAAAGTCAAAACAGTTTCAAAAAGATCAAACCTAGAAAACAAGTGTCCAGTTTTTTTTTAAAATTTAAACAATTCCAGCTTCTCTGTTTCAAAACAAAAGGTGAGTAAACCTTTATTGATCTGATCTAAAAATCTTGATGCAGTTGTGATAAATGTTTGGCTGGGTGAAAATATGTTTGTATATATACAAATAGGTGTATATATATATATATGCTTGAGCATGTCTGTACACATCAAAATGCCCTTTGTTCCAGGTTTACAGGTATCAAAAACCTGTTAAAAGGTTCAAATGCTCTCTCTAATCCTATTTAGGTTTCAAGATTCAAACAAAACATGTTTATATAATTATGTTTTAAGCTTTAAAAAACATTTAAGCATAATTAATTAAAGTATTTTCTGAAAATCAAGAAAAATAGATGAAGACAAAACATATCAAAAATTCGAGAGTCATGTTTTCTTGTTTCAATTACATCATCTGAAACGTTTTCAAAAACGATGATTTTTAAAGGTGGAATCAAAAATTTTAAGCGAGTATTCATGGAGAATTGGCGAGTTGAACGGTTTTAGGTCTATTGGAAAATTCTGGTGATCGGAGTAATGATAGATCTCGTGGTCATGGCTTGAGGAAGCCTAGGTGATGGGGATCCATGGAAAAATGCTCGAAATTTTTTTAGTTGATCGTGGTGGTCAGGCAAGATCAATTTAGGATTTTATATCCAGTATGGGTCATCGTTATTCTTGAGACGATTGCGGTGTCGATAAGGCACCGGAGATGATCGCACAGGTGGGAATCGAAGCGTAGGAGTCAAGCGGAGCTCTAGACGTCGTCGCGTGACCTCTAATGGCCGGAGGTGGCAATACGAGATGATTTTGGGTGGTCTGGTTTTGTTCCAATAGTGCTCTAGGTTAATCAATTTCGATTTGCATGTGAGTTCATCGATCTGGGTAGTCTGAGGGTTTGAGTGGATGGTCGTCGACATGTTGAAGGTGGCGAGGTCGATCGGAGATGGTCAGAGCACATATGCATGTGAATGGTGTCAATTTTTTGTCAGTGGATTGGATTCGAGGAAGAAAGTGTTTGCCCCTGGTATTACCTCGAGGGAATGCGTTGCTGGCTCGAGTAAGTGTTTAGGGAAATTCGTGTGAGATAATATGTTTAACAAGTTTTAAAAAAACTTAAAACAAGTCCAAGAAAAATAGGGTGGTTCGGGGAATAGCTCGGGGAAGCATGCATTTGTCTCGGGAAGTACTCGTGGTTATCTCGGGTATTAGAAGTTCCAGTTTTTAAACTTTAAACTAATTAAGTTAATTTAATTTCTAAATTTATTGTTTTTAAAATAATGATTGTTTGTTAAGTTTGGAATGTAGTTAAAGGTTTTGAAATAAAATATTTTAAAGCAATCAATTTTAAAATGTTTTAAACATATATAACCTTTATTTTTAAAAGTTTATTTTAAATAAAACTTAATAATGTAATTAAGAAGTTAATCAAATGTTTTAAATTGTTAACTTAAAAGTTTAATTTAATTTATTTGTTAATGATGATTTATTACCAAGGTTTATTAATTAAAGATTTTTAATGATAATTAAGTGATTAATTAAAATAAATGATTTATCTTTCAATTAATTAAACTTTAAGTAATTAAAGATAAATTAATTAATGATAGTAATTAAAAGATAATTACTTAAAGGATAATACTTAATGATAGTAATTAAAGAATAATTAATTAATTTATTAACTGATAACTAAGGTTAATTAATAAATAATTAAGGTTAATTAATTAATAATTACAGATTAATTAATTTATAATTAAGGATAATTAATCATTAATTAAGGATAATTAATGAAAGTAATTATGTGATTAATTAATTATAATCGCACAATTAATTAATCTTGCTTATAGATGATTGATTATTTTTGAATTCCTTGGATTGGTTGATATCTCTAATATGTGATTGTGATACTTCGTGATATGAATTGCTTTGCTTTAAGCTGTGACATCTATGATATATTCCTGTGTGAATGTGAAAACAACTTGGCCCGTAAAATGGCATTTGATTTTCAGTGCGATAGGGAGTCGGACTCCAAATGATTATCCGAAACCCACATCGAATCTTAATGGTGAATCTTTTGTTTAAAAGATTATAAATCGAAATTTGTTGTGACTTGTGTATCCACGTGTTTTTAAAATAAGCGCTCATTATTCGGTTAAGCCGGGAGAGGACATTAAGTCATAAAACCCATACCGATTAATGATGCGACGAAATGGGAGTGCATTTGAAGACGGTGGTTGAAGACTGGGTATTTTCAAGAACGAAAGGATTACCTATCGATTGCCGCTGCACTAAGTTGCTTCAGTATGGAGATCTCCATATGTGATGGGGAGTCCAGTCAGGATTGTGGATACCCGAATTTGCAGACTTCTTCCTTTATTGGACGAAGTGCCTTCGGTTCCATTCAGACCCAGGCTAGACTTGTATGGATGTGTTTGACATTACACTTTGAGATGTAAAGCTGATTTCTATCAAATACATTTATGTTTGGTGGCGGAGAATTCATTCTCTTAGCTTAACACCCTTCTTTGAGACGTATGAGCTCAGAGGTTATGTAGTTGAGGTTATTACTAATATATTGCCAATTTGCTAGTGTGGCATTCTAAGTACTGATCATTTGTTGATCGAAGCATGGCTTTTATGGAAAGCGTTGCTTTGTGGGACGAGACTTCATCGAACCTCGCACCCCGAAAATGGTCGAAACAGGAAAAGATGTAGCAAAGTTATAGGGGTCGCGCCCCTCAGGGTATGTGCATTTCCTTCTAGACAAAAAGTGGTATTCTGGTATGGAGCCCAAACAATTTGCTTATGTGGTTGTTGGTGTTGAGGGCCCTCGATAAAGGTCGGTTATGACCGAGGGATGGCATACTCGTGATAGTTAGTTACCTAGTTATAGAGGTAACCCGGCCTTGTGTTGGCGGAGAGCTGGTTAAGTTCTCAGGGCGTCGCTCCAGAGGCGTACCCTTCCGGTTAAAGAAAGTTCCTTAGCCTTAGCCTTAGCCATTTTTTGGAAATCCAATCACTCAATACGAGCCCTGTAAGGTTTTAGTTGTAGAACCTGCTATTTAACATGGTAGCTATAATAGACATACTATAAGGGTATGTATGCTAGCTAAGATTAATATTATACTTTCGAAATGTTTTCTACACTATGCACTAATAATAATATCAAAAGTGTTTTCTCGTATCAAGCATGTTTGACTATAATAAGGAGAAATCTCCTCGAAGTGTGCGATTGCATTGTGTGTGTGCCGGGAGGCCTTATGGTAGTTTCATTTTCCAAAAGCATAAACAGATTTCTTTTTGTAAATTGTTTTTGTTTCAAACAACTGTTTTTGTTTACTCATACCAGTCCCATGACTGACTCGGAGTTTATTGTTCCTTCCTAAGCTCTGGGTGCCTATAATTTTCCATACGGGCAGCCTAGAGTCAGGCTATCCGTGTTTTGGAGCTAGTTCAGATTTGGATCCAGAAGTCTTTTGGAGTCTTTGGTTTTGGAAGCTGTTGGATTTTGGAAGCTTTTGGGTTGGAAGTCTTTTGGAAGCTTTGAAGTTTGGATTGAAGGTGCTTATGTTGGATTCTTTTGAAGACCTTGTTGTTGTTCCGCTGTGTGTTATTTTTTTGTTGTTGTATCATGTACACACTACTCTGATGATGTTGTATCCATGTTGTATAAATGTTGTGATCAATGAAAATTAATTTTGTTTCCGCTGTGTTGTATCATCTAATGTTGTTATCAGCTCCACCGAACTGGAGTCCGACGTTTGAATCTCCGACATTCGAATACAAGGTATTGGATGTCGATTTTCGAGCGCTGGATTTTGGGTCGTGAAAAGTGGTATCAGAGCTAAAGGTTGAGTATGAACTTTAGCTTTGGAGTATAACACATTAGGTGACTCGTTAGAGATAGGGTTAGAAATACCCTAGAATGAGTATATCCCTAAGATATCTCGTCCGTATGCCTAAATCAAGTTTTCTTACTATTTAGAAATAGTGAGAATGAGCGCAAGAAGAGGATGAGGTAGGGGACGGGGAAGTACGACTACAACTGGTAAAGACCCTATAACAACGGAAGCAGCTCTCCTATTCAACCCCATCCGAATCTGGCTAATTTATATCAAATTTTCTCAAGACTTGGGGGAAAGCCATTCACAGGCAAGGAGTCTATTATTGAAGCACAAGCCTGGATATGATCGTGTGAAAGGATTTTCAAAGGGCTGAAGGTGGAAGATGACCCAATGAGGTTGATAGCTTCTTGGCCACTCCAGGAAGAGGCTTTAGCATGGTGGGAGACTACTACATTGATTGAGCCGGAGGATGAATTTACTTGGGATCGATTTAAGGACGTGTTTGAGCAGCGTTATATGTCGTCTACTGGTATCTCCAGAATGTACCAGGAATTTACAGATTTGAAGCAATGGAGCTTATCTTTTGAGGAATACTTGAACAAGTTTAACGAGTTATCCCGGTTTGGTCCAGAATTGGTGAACAACCCTCTGAAGAAGAATGAAAGATTTATTCGGGGAATGAACAAGAAACTCCATGAGAGGATGACAACCCACGTGAAGGAATCTTTTTCTGATTTGATAGATATGGGTAATAGAAATGCTACCCTGGATAAACAAGAAGTTTCAGAGGAGAAAGGAAGTGCAAGAATTTTGAATTGGAAGAAGAGGATGTTCGGAGGAAAGAAACCGGGGCAAGGCAAAGAAAAGAAGAATAATCAGGAGAACCAGGCGAAGGACGTTACTTGTTTCAACTGTTTGGAGAAGGGACATTACTCAAGTAGATGCAAGAAGCATAAGGGACAAGGAAAGAAGGATCAACCTACGAAGACAAGTAGGGGCCAGGGAATGCTATTACTGTCATAAGCCAGGACACGTAGTTAAAAATTTCCCGACAATGAAGCAGGCTCAAGTAGAAAAGATGTATCCGATTAAGGATAAACCTTCAACTTCAGGAGCAGACAAAAGAAAAGGAGTTTTAGAAGGTAACCTTCTTATTTATGACAAAGTTGTTAGGGTTCTGTTCGACACTGTAGCCACACATAGCTTCATTTCCCAACAAATCGTAAATGAATTAAAACTTGAACCAGAATTCGTAGATGAACCCATTTGTGTGAAGAATCCGGTTGGTGGCCCTGCGAATCGTTGTCTATGTTGTAGAAAAGTTCCTATCTCGTAATCTCGTCATCAATTTCCTCTCAGCCTTTTCGTTTTTGACTTTAATGAATTTGAAATCTTACTTGGAATGAACTGGTTAACAAAATACGAAGCTAAACTAGATTGTAACAATTGAACAATTTCGGTCAAAAAAATAGGGGAATTTCATTGTGATTTCTTGTGAGGATCAAAGTCCAAAGAGGGAAAAGCTGATGTATACTTTGGGGTCCTGTCTCAAGTTTGGAATCTATACCTATTGTTTGGGAATTTCCAGATGTATTCGAAGAGGTTAAATCTTTACCTCCGCACAGGGAAATTGAATTCAGAATCAACTTGGTTCCCAATGCTCGTCCTGTTGTTCATGCAAGCCAAACGAAGGGAATGAATAGAACTAGTCAAGCAAACCCGAGATTTGCTGGAGAAACGATTAATACATCCCAGTTGTTCCAATTGGGGTTCAGCTGTTGTCTTTGTAGCCAAGTCCGATGGATCTTTGAGATTGTGCGTGGACTACCGCGATCTCAATAAATTAACTCTTAAAAACAAATTTCCTTTGCCTAGAATCGATGACCTGTTCGATCAGTTGCATGGCGCTCGATTCTTTTCAAAAATGGATCTAGCCCAAGGATTCCATCAACTACGAATTGCCGAAGACTTTGTTTATTTAACTGCTTTCAGGGGTCCTAATACGTTCTACGAATTGTTAGTTATGCCTTTCGGACTAACCAATGCTCTTGCATATTTTGTAGACTTAATGTCCCGAGTATTCCGAGAGGTATTGAGTAAATTCGTTCTCGTGTTTATTGATGATATTCTAATCTACTCCAAAACTGAAGAAGAGCATGCCGAGCACTTGAGAATTGTTTTGGAAATATTGAGGAGGAATATTCTATTTGCCAAATTTTCTAAATGTCATTTTTGGGTCAAGGATGTTAGATTTTTGGGATATATTGTAAACGAAGGGGAAAGTTCTATAGACTCGGGCAAGGTTTCCGCTATTCTAGACTGGAAGCAACCCACTACTCCAAAAGAAGTCAGAAATTTTCTAGGATTAGCTGGATATTACCGAAAGTTTTGCCCTGGATTTCTCTGAGTTAGCCAGTCCGTTGACTAAGCTGACTACGAAGAATGCTAAATTTGATTGGACTCCGAAATGCGAGGAAGCATTCCAAGAGTTAAAGAGAAGGTTGACCACTGCTCCCGTTCTTGCTATTATCGACGGGAATCAAGCTTTATCTGTTTATACTGATGCATGTGGTGAAGTCGTGGGTGCTTATCTAATGCAAGAGGCTAGAGTGATTGCCTACGTGAGTAGACAATTGAGACCACATGAGAAAAACTACCCAACCCATGATCTTGAGCTCTTGGCTGTTATTTTTGCTTTAAAAATCTGGCATCATTATCTTCTGGGTGAAAAATTCTAATTGTTCACCGACCATAAATCTTTGAAATACCTCTTTACCTAGAAAGATTTGAATCCGAGGCAACAATGTTGGTTGGAATTTCTAGCATCATATGACCTGGATATTATGTATACGCCTGGAATAGCTAATGTGGTAGCTGATGCTTTGAGTAGAAGACATGCAGTTCTCGCTTATCTTGTGGTCACTCCTACTCTTCTTGAGAAGGTTGCTAGTAAGTAGAAGGAAGACAAATTTCTTCAAGAAATTTATGGGAGAATTCGTCAAGGAGAAGATTCCAGCTTTGGAATCGATAATTATGGGATTATAAGATTGAAAGACTGGATGTACGTCCCAGACATCCCTGATCTAAAATGGGAAGTGTTGTACCTTCCAGGTGTTAATAAAATGTATCGAGATGTTAAAAGGACTTTCTGGTGGAAAATAATGAAGAGATATATATCCATTTATGTCAGTCATTGTGCAACTTGTCAGCAAATCAAGAGTGACAAATGAAGATGCCGGGTTTACTTCAACCATTGGAAGTGCCTAAGTGGAAATGGGATCAAGTGTTTATGGATTTCGTAGACGGATTGCCATGTACTCGGAAGGGTAATGAGGCAATTTGGGTTATTGTGGATCGTCTGAGCAAAAATGCCCATTTTATCCCAACAAAATCCAACCGAACAACAGTGAGTTTGGCAGAATTGTATGTGAAAGAGATTGTTGTCTCTATGGTATACCGATTGGTATAGTGAGTGATCTTGACCCGATCTTCACTAGCAGATTTTAGGAGGCATTTCAACCCATACTAAGAACTAAGTTGAACATCAGTACTGCTTACCATCCGCAGTCTGATGGACAAACGGAAAGAATAAATCGAATCTTAGAAGATATTTTGTGTGCTTGTATTTTTGACTTTGGCTATTCATGGGAGGACCATTTGCATCTGGTTGAATTTTCATATAATAATAGTTGTCAGGCCAGTATTAGGATGGCTCCTTTCGAAGCATTGTATGGGCGTCCTTGTAGATCACCTACGTGTTGGATTGAGTCTAGTGATAGGCTTGTTCTTGGTCCGGATATGGTAAAAGAAGCTACTGAGAAAGTTGATTTTGTTTGGAAAAAATTGAAAACTCCTCAGAGTCGACAGAAAAGTTATGCCGACCGCAGGAGAAGAACTTTGGAATTCCAGATTGGAGATTCAGTTTTCTTAAAGATGTCTCCAATGCGTGGAATTTTGAGATTTGGAAAGACTGGTAAGCTGGCACCGCGATATATATGTCCTTTTCCGATACTTGAGAGGATTGTTCCTTTGGCTTATCGAGTGCAGTTACCTAATTGGTTATCTGGTGTACATAACGTGCTTCATGTTTCACACCTTCGAAAATATGTTCACGATCCAGATTGTATCATTGAGGAGGCTGCCCAGCAGGATTTAGAGATCACACCAAATTTAGCAGTGAAAGGAGAACCAATGAAGATAATTGATCAAGATTAAAAGCATCTGAGGAACAAAGTGGTGAAACTAGTAAAAGTGCAATGGAGTGGTGATCCAAATGATTGTACTTGGGAAATAGAGGATAGCTTGCAGAAGTCCTGTCCTAAGCGTAGAGTGTATATTCCTGCTTGATTGGTAAGCCATTTCTCTATCTTTTTATGCGTTCTTATGTTCTTTGTTTGTCTCTCTCTCTTTCATATTTCGATGATGAAATTTTCTTAAGGGGAATCTGCAATGATCTCGTTTTAAAATCAAGTTTAATTTGGTAATTAATATAAATTTTGGAATTAAATTGTAATTAATTTGAAATTTTCAAAAATAGATAAGTTAAGTGCTGATTTATTTATACGAGTAATTTGAATTTGAATTTAAAATTCAAATACAAAATTCTTAAAAATATTTGGATTTAAAAAATAAATTTATGTGATTTATTAATGTATTAATTAGTGTTAAATCATTTTCTTTTTAAATTATATATAAATATAAATAAAGGAAATGTAATTATAAAATTAAAAAATGTAATTTAAAATCATATAAAAATATTATAAAAATGCAAAAAGACAATTGTTAAATTTTTAACACATAAATTAACAAGTGTAATCCATTAGCATGGATATTAACAAGTGTTAACTTAATCATCATGCATTATTACAAGTGTCTTAATTTTCTTTTATTTTTAAAAATAATATAAATAAGCTATATATATCTACTCTTCTTCTACCTCATTTTTCTTTTATCTTCACTTTTAAAAAAATCGGAAAAGAGAGAAATCAAAACCTGGAAAAACTCTAAAACCAAAAAAAAAGTTATCAAAACAAATCTGAGAAAAGAAAAACAAAAATCAAACCTTCATAAATTTTCAAACATGAAACAAGGTTCTGATCAACCCAGTTTCAAATCAAACAAAGAGCAATTCACTCAACAGGAACAAAGCTTTTAAGATTAAACAACCATCAGTACAAAGTTAAAACATTTTCAAAAAGATCAAATCCATAAAACAAGTTTCCAGTTTTTTTCAAAATTCAAACAATTCCAGCTTCTCTGTTTCAAAACAAAAGGTGAGTAAACCTTTATTGAGTTGTGATAAATGTTTGTCTGGGTGAAAATATGTTTGTATATATACAAATAGGTGTATATATATATGCTTGAACATGTCTGTACACATGAAAATGCCCTATGTTTTAGGTTTACACGTATCAGAAACCTGTTAAAAAATTCAAATGCTCTCTCTAATCCTTTTAGGTTTCAAGATTCAAATAACACATGTTTATATAATTATGTTTTAAGCTTTACAATTTTTTTTAAGCATAATTAATTAAAGTATTTCTGAAAATCAAGAAAAACAGAAGAACAAAAAACATATCAAAAATTCGAGAGTCGTGTTTTCTTGTTCCAAGTACATCATCTGAAACGTTTTCAAAAACGATGATTTTTAAAGGTGGAATCAAATTTTTTAAGTGAGTATTCACGGAGAATTGGCGAGTTGAATAGTTTTGGGTTTATTGGTGGTGATCAGAGTAATGATAGATCCCCTGGTCATGGGTGGAGGAAGCCTAGGTAATGGGGATTCATGGAAAAATGCTCGAATTTTTTTTAGTTTATCGTGGTGGTCAGGAGAGATCAGTTTAGGGTTTTATATCCAGTATGGGTCGTCGTTGTTCTCGAGACGATAGCGGCGTCGATAAGGCACCGGAGGTGATCGCACATGTGGTAATCGTAGCGTAGGATTCAAGCGGAGCTCTGGACGTCGTCACGTGACCTCTGATGGCCGGAGGTGGCAATACGAGGTGATTTTGGGTGGTCTGGTTTTGTTCCAGTAATGCTCCAAGTTGCTCAATTTCGATTTGCATGTGAGTTTGTCGATATGGGTGGTTTGAGGGTTTAAGTGGATGGCCGTCGACGTGTTGAAGGTAGTATGGTCGATCGGAGATGATCGGAGCACCTATGCATGTCAACGATGTCAAGTTTGTGTCAGTGGATTGGATTCGAGGAAGAAAGTTTTTACCTCGGGTATTAACTCAGGGGAATGGGTTGCTAGCTCGAGTAAGTGTTTGAGGATATTCATGTGAGATAATATTTTTAAATTTCTAAAAAACTTAAAACAAATCTAAGAAAAATAAGGTGGCTCGGGGAATAGCTCGGGGAAACATGCATTTGTCTCGGGAAATACTCGGGGTTGTCCCGGGTATTAGAAGTTCCAGTTTTTAAACTTTAAACAAATTAAGTTAATTTAATTTCAAAATTTATTCTTTTTAAAATAATGGTTGTTTGTTAAGTTTGGAATGTAGTTAAAGGTTTGAAATAAAATATTTTAAATTAGTTAAGTTTAAAATGTTTTAAACATATATAACCTTTATTTTTAAAATTTTATTTTAAATAAAACTTATAAATGTAATTAAGAAAGTTAATCAAATGTTTTAAATTGTTAACTTAAAAGTTTAAGTTAATTTATTTGTTAATGATGATTTATTACAAAGGTTTATTAATTAAAGATTTTTAATGATAATCAAGTGATTAATTAAAATAAATGATTTATTTTTTAATTAATTTAAGTTTAAGTAATTAAAGATAAATTAATTAATGACAGTAATTAAAAGATAATTACTTAAAGGATAATTACTTAATGATAGTAATTAAAGAATAATTAATTAATTAATTAAATGATAACTAAGGTTAATTAATAAATAATTAAGGTTAATTAATTAATAATTAAGGATTAATTAATTTATAATCAAGAATAATTAATCATTAATTAAGGATAATTGATGAAAGTAATTATGTGATTAATTAATTATAATCACACAATTAATTAATCTTGCTTATAGATGATTGATTATTTATGAATTCCTTGGATTGGTTGATATCTCTGAGATGTGATTGTGATTCTTTTGATATGAATTGCTTTGCTTTAAGCTGTGACATCTGTGATATATTGTTGTGTGAATGTGAAAGCAACTTGGCCCGTAAAACGACATTTGAATTTCGATGCGATAGGGAGTCGGATTCCAAATGGTTGTCCGAAACTCACGTCGAATCTTAATGGCGAATCTTTTGTTTAAAAGATTATAAATGAAAATTTGTTGTGACTTGTGTATCCAAGAGTTTTTAAAATAAGCGCACATTACTCGGTTGAGCCAGGAGGGGACATTAAGTCATAAAACCCATTCCGAATAATGATACGACGAAATGGAAGTGCATTTAAAGACGGTGGTTGACGATCGGGTATTTTCTAGAACGAAAGGATTACCTGACGATTGTCTCAGCACTAAATTGATCCATTATAGAGATCTCCATATGTGATGGGGAGTCCGGTTGAGATTGTGGATACCCAGATTTGCAAGGACTTCTTCCTTTTGTTGGACGAAGTGCCTTCGGTTCCATTCAGACCTAGGATGGACATGTATGGATGTATGTCTGACATTACACTTTGTGATGTAAAGTTGATTTCTATCAAATACATTTCTGTTTAGTGCGGAGAATTTATTCTCTTAGCTTAACACCCTTCTCTGGGATGAACGAGCTTAGAGGTTATGTAGTTGATGTTTATTAGTAATATATTCCCAATTTGGTAGTGTGGCATGCTAAGTGATGATCATTTGTTGACCGAGGCATAGCTTTTGTGAAAAGCGTAGCTTTGTGGGACGAGACTTCATCGAACCTCACACCCCGAAAATGGTCGAAACAGGAAAAGATGCAGCAAGGTTATGGGGGTCACGCCCCTTAGATTATGTGCATTTCCTTCTGGATAAAAAGTGGCATTCTGGTATGGAGCCCAGATAATTTTCTTATGTGGTTGTTGGTGTTGAGGGCCCTCGATAAAGGTCGGTTACGACTGAAGGATGGCATACTTGTGACAGTTAGTTACCTAGTTACAGAGGTAACCCGGTCTTATGTTGGTAGAGAGCTGTTATGTTCTCGAGGCGTCCCTCCAAAGGCGTACCCTTTCGGTTAAAGGAAGTTCCTTAGCCTTAGCCATTTGTTGGAAATCCAATCACTCAATACGAGCGCTGTACGGTTTTAGTTGTAGAACCTTCCATTTAACATGGTATCTATATTAGGCATACTATAATGGTACATATGCTGGCTAAGATTAATATTATACTTTCAAAATGTTTTCTACACTATGCACTAATAATAATATCAAAATGGTTTTCTAGTATCAAGCATGTTTGACTATCATAAGGAGAAATCTCCCCCAAGTGTGCGATTGCATTGTGTGTGTGCCGGGAGGCTTTTTGGTAGTTTCATTTTCCAAAAGCATAAATGGATTTCTTTTTGTAAATTATTTTTGTTTCAAACAAGTGTTTTTGTTTACTCATACCAGTCCCATGACCGACCCAGAGTTTATTATTCCCTTCCTAAACTCTAGGTGCCCATAATTTTCCACACGAGCAGCCTAGAGTCAGGTTATCTGTATTCTGGAGCTAGTTCGGATTTGGATCCAGAAGTCTTTTGGAGTCTTTGGTTTTGGAAGCTGTTGGATTTTGGAAGCTTTTGGGTTGGAAGTCTTTTGGAAGCTTTGAAGTTTGGATTGAAGGTGCTTATGTTGTATTATTTTGAAGACCTTGTTGTTGTTCCGTTATGGTGTTATTGTTTTGTTGTTGTATCATATGCATTCTACACTGATGATGTTGTATCCATGTTGTATAAATGTTGTGATCAATGAAAATTCATTTTTCTATCGCCGTGTTCTATCATCTAATGTTGTTATATTCTCCACTGAACTGGATTCCGAACTTTGAATCTCTGGCATTCTAATACAAGTGAGGTATTGGATGTCGATTTTCAGACGCTGGATTTCGGGTCATGACAAGTTCTTAATATATACAAGTTAGGAAAACCAAAAATCTTTATTTTTGCTTTCAAATTTTCTCGCACTTCTTTGAATAGAAGTATAGTTCAACGAATTTCACATCTAATCCCTACCATTCAACATTCTAGCACACCATTTCAAACATCCTTAATTTGGAAAAATCCAGTTTTTAAACATATATTCTTTATGCCAAGAAAAGGTTTAGAAGGAGAATTCTGTATTTCTATCCTTCTCTTGTGCACCCTTTTTCCACTGTATCTTTAAACCTTCTCTTATGCCTAGAACATTTTTTCAACTTTTCCAAGCACAATCTGCACAAGTAAATTTAATTTTAAATCTTTTATTTTTGAAACAAAATTATTTTAAAACAAGCATTGTTCACCCAATGACAAGGTTTAGTAGGAGGTGTAGCCCGTTTAATCCTTGTCTTTCCAGTGACCGCTTAGGACTGATAGTGATCTCAACTTATGTAAATAGCTCCCACTCCTCACATATATGGTTCCAACCTCACAATTATAGCACCAAGACTATGCTTACTGTCCCATGTAGATTGTGTAGTGTAATCAAGGTAATTCCTAATTGGTTACTTAACACGTAACCCCTAAAAGGTTGAAGTGTACTCTACTAGGCCCTTTGACATTCGACCAGGGCGAACCATCCTACTTCATTATATTTCCTTCATCAATACATGAACACATAATTCCATGGGTCCTACAGTTGGATATTCTCTATATTAGTGTATACATCTACTAGTAGCTCTTTCAAAGGACAGACTTTTGTTATGCAACATTACTAATCTCATACCCCAACTCATACTAATGACTAAAGTCATTTTTAATTAATCTAAGTTATTGAATAGATTCAATAATTCACACCCATTATAAATGCATACTTGTGGTTATATAAATTTTATTAAATTACTATGCCTCCATTCAACTGTTGGTATTCAGTTATTTGACACGACTATTTTCTTATTTCATTAATGCCAATTTAATTTCATTTACCGCTTACTTCTAACTTAATAGATTAAATATCTTCCACTGCTTACTTCCCATTATATTATTGGATATATTTTACTGTTCCTTTTTAACTATTATTATCTTCCTTTAATCACCAAACTTCCACAATTACTCATTTCATTGCTTTACCTACATTTCATCGCTTCTTGTTTAATTTCTCGCTTGTCTTTTTGCATGTATTAGATTTACAGTTAAATTATTGTTATTATCTCTACTTACAATTCTTTGGTTTATTCTAAGGGATTTCTGCATTTGAGTGCATTGTAATTACAACTTCCAAAAAGAAAATGTTAACACTGTAATTTTTCATAACTTATCTAAAAGTGGACTTGTGCTATGTCTGAAATTACAAGGACTTATCTTTTCCTTTATTATCGAAGTATACGGTATAAAATATGGTAAACATCCATATTTTATACATCTCTTTCTTTTAGATATTCCTTGTTATTTCAAATGATACACTTTTATTCATATTTACAAAACTAGATAATTTATAGAAATTTAATTTGCAACACATTTCATTTCAATGCGTTAAAACAATACTTAAATCCCAATCCAAATAATAATAACTTCTATTTTATATTTACTAACATATATCATTCAACCAGTAAACCTGGAATTATTATATAATATTATGAATTAAGGGACTACTTTTGTTGAATATGCGCTTTGCGCTATATGATTTTTGTTTGATGATAATAAACATATATACATTCATATAAATGTATTTGGTAATGTACTATTTTATTTTTTCATAGTTTAAATAAATATTTGTTGAATAAAATTAAATTTCACAGAATTTGAATTTGAATTCAAACAAAACAAGTTAAACAGATTTTGAATTCAAACAGAAATTTTATTCAAACAAATATTTTGTATAGTATGTATTTGGTTAAATAAATATCTGTTGAATAAAATAAATTACACAGAATTTGAATTTGAATTCAAACAGAACAAGTTACACAGTTTTTGAATTCAAACGAATATTTTATTCAAACAAATATTTATTACAACTTTGATAGTACAATTTCAAGCTCTCACTATACATATACAATTTTGACTACAATACATGACATTTCACTATTTTACATCAGCACCTCACTACATATCACTCACACTCGTATTTATCTTCAACTGCATTCAAGTTTGAATCCAGCATCTGAGCAATCTGCAAAAATATAAACTAACGCAGTAAAATTGAAAAAGAAATATTTTTGCAATTCAAAAATAAAATATGGTTTTTGAAAATAATATTTGCCTCAGTTATTTGGGTTGTTCGTCATCATTTAAATTTGAATTCATCATACACGAACAACTTGTGACATACACAGTGTATCACTGTATATGCCACAAGGCCGTGCACACCGATATATACACTTGATAATGCTACAGGGACAGGTGAGCACAGGTCAAACCCAAATGCAAAGCCGGGTTCAACGCACGTGCAATATATTTAAAATCACGACACAAGCACAAGGTCAAACCCGAGCTGCAAAACTGGGTTCAACACAGGGCAGGTGCACAGTTACAACCAACTACATGCAAGAGGCAACAAAGACAAATCAGTAGCATGCTAACGAATTATCAAACTTTATCAAACAATGGCAAATACTGCAATGACTACTGCAAGTTTCAGAAAACACAACTGAACCATCAATTATGACCAAGTACAGGTGCAAGTGAATCAGATGTCAATGAAGCACACAAACTGCAGTATACAAGTACAAGACCACCAAGCAAACAATGACCAGAACACAAGTGACTGAAACAACTTCACAAAAACAACAGCCAGTGCCGATAAAGATCAAAGCTACAAACATCAAATGTCGACCAGATAGCAATAATGTCAATGAAGAGCACAAACAAACTGAAACATCTCAATATTGTAATGTACCCAGAACTAGTCCAGTAATCAAACTGCAACCAGACAACAAGTAATGCAATATGCTGCACTCACAAGCAATGCTAAAGACCACAGCTACTACACAACTCAGACAACATTGAGTACAATATGCACAGAAGCATAATCCAATTAAAATACCAACTGCAAATATCCAAAGCCACAGGAGAACAAGACACAGTACACAAATGCAAGTGCACAACTAAACTCGAGTGGAATAGAGAAGCTATGGTACTAAGATAAAAATGCAAGTGATAGTGAATATGTACAAGTGCAGTGACCAGAAACTCAAGCTTCAAAAAGCTACAGCAACAATGCAAACTACAGGAATAAATATCAAGCGATACCAACTACAAGTACAGTGCTATCAAATGAACCAGTGACAATGCAACAATCAACTCGACCAAGTATCATGATACAACAAAGCAATGCCACCAGAATTTCATATCAAGTTCGGCATCAGGATGAGAAGAACCAACAGAACAACCATGTATCAATAACAATGCAACATAGTGACAATCACAAGCATCACAACATATTCAAGTTGAAGCCGTGAATGACACAAATACAGGCAGTGAAGAATACTGAAGTGAATGAAGATTAGTTAGCAGGTGAAAGTGCAACAGGAATGCAGACAGTGGCCGAAGCCAATTTACAAAATATCGAAGTCAAAGAAGAATTCATGAATGTATATTGAAAGTAAAAATTCAAGTGCGTATGCAGTATTGACAAAGTCAAAAATCAACACCGTGATGAGCACGGCAATTCAATGCCGCAATTAAAAACCGTGAATGTCAAGCAATTGAAGAATATACGTTTATGAACAATTCAATACAATCTCAATCATCAATACAAAATCAAGCGGCCAGAGCAATATCAGTTGACAAATTCAGGTAAAAAATATATGACGAAAATCTAGGTATTCGACTCCTATAAAAACCCACAAATCATCATCGGCATATCCATCGAATTCCAGAAAGCACAAAATCAGTAAAACCAAAAGCATTACATACCGAGAAAGAAAGGAATTCGATCAACGAGCAAGCCGAGCAACGCAATCTCAAAGTCAACAATCGATCATCAGAAATCGAGCACAAGCAAGAGCCGAAACTCCCAATTTGGATCGCAAGCCCTAACTGGATCAAAAGGGAACGAAGCCCTAACTGGAACGAAGCCGCCATTGTTTCTCACGAACAAATAGAAAGTGGATCGGGTTAATAAAAACAAGGGGCCGGTTTTATTTTATAAAAAGGCTAAAGTTTTTATTTAGGGTCTAAGTAAAAAAGGGGGTTTTGTTTTTGTTTTGGGCTTTTATTAATATTGTTTTTAGGGTTATTGTTTTTAATTTATTGTTTTTATTTTACGAACCAAAAAGTTAGTAAATCACCACCTAGGTTAGGTAGTGTCAGATTGTCTATTTTGAATTAGTTCAGTGAGCAGGGAGTGCGAGTTTGCAAAGCTCGATAGGCGGGAGCAGTGTTTGCGAGTGAGCGAAACTCTATAGGCGGGAGCAGGGTGTGCGAGTCTAGTAGAGTGTTTGTGAGCGGGAGCAAAAGGGTCTGCGAGTCTAGTAGAGTTGTTGTAAGCGTGATACTGTTTAATTCTAATAGAAATCTGTGAATGCAGCAGTAGGCAGGGGTTGCCGAAGCTGGGTAAATTTTGTGTGTGATTTACTTTTCAGCATATTTATTTCTGCAGTTTATTTCTGTGTTTAAATCGAGAAAATTTGCTATAACCCTATTCACCCCCCCTCTAGGGTTAATCTAGATCCTACAACTTTAACTATTACTTTCCAGATTCAAGTATGTGCAATGTTTAAACAAAGTTAAAAATTCATAGAATATGCAGGCTTAGTTTACAAATTCATTACAGGTATATATTTAAGCCTACTACTCCAATATTATATTTGGACATACAAGGAACAGAATGATATAAAACCAATATTATATAAAAATATTTAATTTTCCACTCGCTTTTAAGCCTCCAAATCCCCAGATCTTAATCCTTTCTTCTTGTTTGACTCCCATTCCTTCTACCAAAAGGTGTATTAAAGCGTACGCATACTTATTAGAATTATAGATCCGAGAAGACATTTTAATTAACGAAGTTGTAAAGTTTTAGAACTAGAATTTATCTCTTCTTCGCATAATTGATTCACCCATTATTCTTCTTCTCTTTTATTTTTCGATACTCTCCCCACACGCACACGCATACATACATGTATAATATATCATTTTATAATTTCTACATTTCGTTGAATTTGTGAAAAAAGAAAATAGCGGAGTTCGCTCCTTGATTCAGAAAATATGAGAAGAAAAGTGAGAGATTAGGCATGTATTTATAGGTGCACAAATCAATTCCATCCATTAGATTTTAAATTATAAAATTTGGACCATTAGGCCTAGGGTTAGTATCGGCCGCCCCTGCCATTGCTCGACCGTTCTATCGCCATCAGTCATCTGGTCCCAATAAAGAGGTCGACCAGTTTCCTTTATATGTTAATTTATTACTTTATGTTTATCTCGTTCCATTACTTTTTTTATGTGATCGATTTTGTTCCATCTAATATTAACGTTAACGTTAATTTAACGTTACTTAGAGTAAGTACTAATGTGCATTAATTTAACTTAATTAACAATATTTATTTCCTGATTTTCTTTCCTTCAATGTTATCATTCTTTTTTATTAACGTTTATTTTAACGTTAATTAATTCTTGTTTATTTCCTTCTAGTTCAATTTATTTATTTCCTTTTTTGCTTTCTTAATTAGTTTTAATTTTATTGAACGCTATTAATTTACATTAGCGATTGCTTAAATGATAAGTTAATAATTTTTATTGCCTTCTTTATTCTTAAACATTAATATTCATTACCTTCACCCATATAAATACTTATTTAGTTCCTTTTCAATGCTCATTTAGTTAGAATTACCATATCCATTTCCTTTACCGTTAATATTTTTATTTAATGCCCATTTGATGTTTAGTTATTAACATTTACTTTCTTAATTGGTTTTGAATTGTTTCCGATCCGAAAAATACCAACGTTAATAACCTTTTCTTTTGAACTCCAACCGTAAAATTTATATATGAAAATTGATCAAAAAATCCACACGAACGTAAAAGCGCATGTTACATGACCAAATTATGAAGTTTACAAAAAAAATATTTTTGGGCATTAATAATTATTTATTAACTCATTTTAATTAATCGTTGTTTATTTTTATAGGGTGTTACACCTAGCCTATTACCATTGGCATCTGTGTATACCGTCAGCTCCATATTCTCGCTCGGAACGACTAACATCTGTATGCTCCTCAACTTCTTCGTTAGACTTAGGAACGCATGATCGCACCTCATGTCCAAAATGAAAGTATGATTCTTCTTTGTAAAATTGGTTAACGGTGTTGCTAACTTAGAGAATTCCTGGATAAATCGTCAATAGTATCTCACTGATCCAATGGAACTACTCACGGTTGTAGCAGTCTTGGGTCAACCCGAAACTGCTGTTATCTTCGTAGGTCTACCGCAATGTTGCTAAAAAGCAATGTGATCCAAAATCCGCACTTTCATTCTCCAAAAGCGGCACTTCATAAACTTTGCCTTCAATTATGCCTCCTCGACACCTCTTGCACAATCCTTAAATGCTCTCTATGTTGTTCCTTCATCCTCGAACAAATAAGGATATCATCCATAAACACAAGTACAAATTTATTTAGATGATCCCTGAAAAATCCAGTTCATAAGATCAACAAAGCATGACGGTGCATTGGTTACCCCAAACGGCATAACCGGCCACTCATAATCCAAATGGCATACAAAACGATGGATATGCAAACTCTCCTTTGCCGCTCTAAGTTCATGAAACATCATCGCAAGGTCTAACTAAGAAGACACCATAGCTCCATGGAGCTGATCGAACAAGTCACCAATAAAAGGGAGTGGATACTTTTATTCTTCGTCGCCTTATTCAAATCATGGCACTCCACGCACAATCTTAAAGGGTCGTCTGCCTTAGTAGGAAACACTAAAGGTACCCCCAAATCAGATATACCCCTTCAATGAATCCTAGCCGCAATAAGTCATTCACTTACACTACTAGTTCCTTCTTCTCTTTCGCCTCCATATGCCTCAATGTCATACCAATCGGTCTGGCATCATTCACCAAATACATACAAAACTCTATCTCCCTATATGATGGTAATATGCCCCCCTCCTTCAATAGGTGTGTATAATCTCTAGCTATAGGCACATATGAAAACTCACTATAAGGGATCTTGAGTGAATTGAAAATGTTAACCATCACCTAATCATCGTTAGGCAGCCTATCCCCGATCTATGCCCATCTTCCATCCCTATCGTCACCAACAGCCTCTTACAGTCCACCACTACTTCGTACCTCCTCAGCCAGTCCATCTTTAAAAAATACCAAATCCCATGAAAATCGATAAAAGTAATCACAAGCATGCAAGCATCCATGACTTGATAAGGCTAATCTTGACAAACCATGCACAGATGGATGATACCGATAGGGTTTGTAACAATTTAAAGGTCGGTCAACTATCTCTGGTCTCAATTCCTAATCTATCTACCAAATAACTAGATGTAAAGGGATATGTAACCCTCGGTATCGAATAAAACATGTATAGAAACATCATAAATGGCAAGCTCATCTTAGATAGTGATACCATTTTCCTTCTCATTCATCGATGGAGCATTTTATGAAATCAAAACGGCATTTAATGCATATGCCTTCACTATCTATCTTTGCTTATCTGGTTTGGAATAGTCATCTACATAGGGTAGAGTCTTTCACATTGTAAATCCTTCTTGAAGCTCTTGTCGATGTGACCAATCAATCGCATCCTAAGATAGTCTCTCAACCCAATGATAAACTTCTCATTCTCGTCGAGCGGAGTACATTAAAAAAAGGATAGACCATACTTTGATAGCACATCGAATTCATCCACATTCAATGACATAAAGATATTTCCTTACTTCAAGATGGTGAACTTCGTAGAGAACACTGACTTTTAAGCAATCGTGATAGCTTCTCTTTGAAGTGAACTATGAACCAGTCCCTAAGTATACGATCCTCGAGAGTCGCAGCTCAAAGGGCATTCCACTTGTTCATAGCCTGTCCTTGGAGTTATCTAAAGTCCAACTTCTACCTCATAGCATCATCTAACTCTAATTCATCAAAGATCCTCTTGCAAATATCCATCCGCTCTTGCCTTTCAACAGCTGACTCTGTTCTATGGAACGACCTGCCTCCTAGACTCATGTAGTCTTTATACAGCTTAGAAAAGCCAATTATTGGCACTCATAGTCATGCACCATTAACATCAAGAGAAACTTGGGGATACTAAAGCATGTTACACACCATTTCAATGAACATGTCCTATAAATTGAGGTTAGCGGACCCTAAATATGCCTACTCCTCAACCCAGAGATGGAGTTCCTAGTAGCATTTCTCGTATGTCGACTCTACATCACGGGTAATCTTGTTTGCAATAAGACAAATATTATATATAATATTATATAGTTTTTAAAATAAGAAAATAAAAAATAAACTCTCTTATTCACTTGATCCATTCTAAGGTGATAGCTCCTTACTTATCTCCATTGGATCCAAGTATCAACATAGCTCGTCTATGCAACCTAAGCTCATATGCCAAATGTGGCAACCACCCTACACCTTCAGTGTCTAATGTACCTGAACAGTGCAATATGGATGTACCCGGTCAATGCAGGACAGTTGCCAAGGGTGTAAAGTAACGAGAATCCAAGGAAAGAACCTTTAAAACATCTCACAACGCATTGACAAATGTAATATAAGAAGATAGATGTAAAATAGGTGAGACAATGATAGAATCAAATGAATCATAAATAAGAACATCAGATAGCAAAAGGTTAATAGATCAGACTAAAACCAAAATAATAAAGTTTATACATCCTAAATCTCCGAAATAAACTCTATAAATATCTTTAAGGTAAAAAAAAAGTACCAGTTTAGCTCCACAGTACTGCAAATGAAATATAAGTAATAGTAAGCCCCAAGTATAGATATATGGAAGTATTGTCTCCAATTCGTACTCCGTATAGCTTCATGCATGATCTAGACCTATTATCCTAAATCTACTCATTTAAGAGTACCCTAGATAATAAGAAGCAAGTATAAAACCTTGAGTTGGACAATTGTCTGGTGTGAGTGATACATCATTTTAAAAATACTATAAAAATCATATATAGAAAATACAGGCATATGGTACGAAGAACCATACCTGACCTGTCCCTACATCCAAATAGTTAGCACATAATAGTCGATATATTGTGGTTTACTATCATTTCCATATAAGTATACTACAATGGAAGTACAATGTCCAGTGCCTAGGTATACGGTCAACAATGCCTAAATCGTGTGATACGTTAGAGTGATAAACAACAATGCCAAACATAACATCCATCAAACAATCCTTACCAACACTCATGTGTGTTGGATATACGATAACTTGTATAGCATAATCATAAACCAAGGACTCAATCAAAATCCTGAGTTCATTGGTGCTCGAATCCATGCTACTTTATAAGGCTAGGACCCATGCTCACAATCATAAAAGCCTAGGGTAGTCTACTATCACAAGATCTGGACACGATTGAAAATCTAGGTGGACATCTCCATATACCCCTTCTTGGTGGGAACATTAGAAGCCTTTGAGTTATCAACAATCCCTTTACATGCATCTCCATAATGGAACCCAATCATTATTCCATCCGGCTATTTCTACAATAGAACATAATCGCAAATCCTACTCACATGCCCTCATCGTTGAACTTGCCCCTGTGGATCACCGTCACGACCCCCATCGTTAAGTCATCGCCTTTGAAACGCCTCTAGACACCCATCTTAAGTCGAAGATCCTTCGCACCAAAGTTCCAAAGTCTTCGTCCTCATCGGTGGTGTCGTGTCACAGCGGTATGTCAATGCTTCACTAGTCACCACACAAAATCCAAGGTCATCTCGAGTCATTTGGAGTGATCTACCTCACTCCATATCACCCGTTGGACCCCCGAACAAGTCCTGAAGAAATATCAAAATTTCGTCGTGCCATGACAAAAGTTTCAAAATCTTAAATTTTCAATCTTGGTGTTTTCTAGGTTTCCTGGTGGCCGACCCGAATTAACTACCAAAAATCCTCGAGTGCGACACCAAGTAACCATCGTACCACTTTTCTTCCTCGATTACCAAATGGCAACGCTATGGACAACATGTTTTATGGTTCTTAATCATGCCGACCCCAAGTTAGGCCTAGGCAGACCACCCATTGAACCTCGGCAAAATTTCATGCACGATCGGGCAGAAATGATATAGTAGGTCAAATTTCTAATTTCATGCCAATTTCACCATAATGCTTCATTCTTCGAACCGCATGCAGTCAATATACATCGATGCAACTCCTAACATCCTAGAGTCTATCCACCAAAGTTCGATTTCATGGACCCTATGTTTAATTCACTTCGATGAGTGTTTTTACCATTCAAGCATACACAAACATCACACACATATCGAACTACATTCAAGCATGCAAATTACACAACTAATCATAACAATCATTATACCGTGTATCTACGACATATCCTAACATATACTAAGGCAACCGCACATCCAAATAACATGTCTAGAATACCAAATTCGTTCATTCACATTTTCAAAGGTAGGATTTTAAAAAACACTAAAATTTAATTTTCATCTTTAAAACGGATCCAAAACATGTTAAAAGGTGAAGATACATAGAATAAGATGAGAGATGATAAGTCACTCAACAAACCGTCTAAAATCCATGTTTTGCATGCAAATCGTGGAAAATCCAAAAATGAACAACAAAGGCCAAATTTTACTTCCAGAAAAATGTATATTTCTAATCTACCCTTAATCTACGATTTATACTAGATTTGGAAGAGAAAAAATAAGTTTTGGGTGAAAAATAGGTTAATGGAGGCTTAGATCTATTTAGAAGATGGTAACAAAGATTTGGGGATGTTTGTTTCAGCCTATATAACCCTTAAACTCGAAATAGGTTATCGAAGCTCTTTCCACTCTCGCTAATTACCCACTAAGCTTCTACATAACTGCCATACATCAAATAGCCATATCATACATTATGATCATTTAAGGAAAATGGAAACCATTGTTTCTTTCCAATGGAAATGATCTTGGGCGCTAATTTGGCATCTATCAAAAGTTACAACCATTATAAATTTTAAAGGACATAATCGTCTGATAAAATATTTTACGATAAAAAATGTCACTACTCAACATTCCCAAATTTAGTTTCATACGACCAGATACAAACATAAAAATAATATTTTATGACTTTTCGACACATAAAATAATGGTCGTTACAAGGGGATGCAGTCGATGAAGAAGGTTGGGATGTTGATGGATCAACAACCTTAGATCTAGCAACCGAAGCGATTAACATGACTACTGTAGGATACTGCAATGATTCAGTATGGGAGCCTTGGTTGTCTCATTGGCCTGAGATTGGCTAGAAAATCGACAACAATCTATAGCGCTTCCTCGATAACACATAGTCTCTTGCCCTCCTCTAGGGCCTCTAGATCTTCTATGTTGGAGTTTCTTTTGATACATTGGCCATGGTGAACGCTAAACCTTTCCACTCCTCTTCCATAGCTTTCTCTTGGATGTCCACCAGGATATGAGGGTATTCCTTATCTAATTGCCTTAAGTTTTTTTAATACCTTTACACTTAACTTGAAAATATGGAGTTGACCTCCTCGATGGTGGAATCCTTTTCATCTTTATGCTTGGTCAATTGGTTTTGGAAACTAGCAATCGTAGCCTTCGGCTTTTCATTTCAATATTAAAGTTGGGCGACTATGTTTGCCTCAATTTTGATTTTTTTATATCAGTCTTAAGGTGGATTATTTCTACGTTTGTTGCTGCAAGTTAAGCTTCAGGCCTAGTGAGGTTGGCTTTTAGTTTTTCAATCTCTTTGGTCAAATCACCACTTTAGATGTGGGCTTGTTTAGCTTGTTGCTCCAAGAGGTCAATTTTAGCTTTATGTTCTCTTTTCTTTTCTTTGAGCTTCTCTTTTTCTAAACCCTAAGCATTTCTCTTTCTTACATATTATTTCTCTGTGGTCCCTGTCTCATCTTTCAATGTTTCTATGAACTTTGATCGTCCTTAATAGCTTTTCATTCTTAATCAATAACGCACAATTCATGTAATTAATTATGTTAAGATGCTTTGCAACTATTCTCCTAGCATCATGTCATTCATCCGAATCATAGATTGTCCGACGAGCATCTTCTATCTCTATCTTGTTTGTTAAGATATCATCCAAGTTGTACGCAAACTTGACCCTAGTGAAGTCTATGTCTAGGTATTTGAGTTGAATGCATGGCAAAGTAGAGGAGGAGCATAAAAGAGCTAGATGAGGTTGTATGAGGAGCGATCCTTTTCCCTAACTATTGTTGATGGGTGGCAAAAGAGGTGGCCAAAGGAGCTGTTAAATTTGTTGGCTTGGAAAATGGCATTGAGGGGCTAGATCCTCCTTTTGGATAGGGAAAATGACGTAAGAGTAGACAAGTTTAGAACCCACCATAGGCGTCCAAGGAAGATCTTCAGGGCATCGAGGTGAATACCTGGTAGGAGGGTGATGAGAGAGGGAGCGACTTCCCTTATGATCGAAACCACAAGTGTGCTAGAAAAGAGATAGTCGCTTCAAATTATTAGAGCAGGAATCGGAAGCATAGATGCTCATGGTACTCATGATCATAGTTGCAACGCCTATAGTCATGTTGACAATCATGGTTATCACTATTTCTGTGAGAATAGTACGATCTTCCCTTGAACAATCACCGTTGCACTGTTATAGAGACATTGATTAGTGTAGAGGCTCATCTTTGGATGTAATTTTAGATCTTCCAAAATAACTAAGATGATCAGTGGAATCTATGAAAAGATATAATAAAAGAATTACAACCAGATTAAAAAGCAAGAAAGAAAGTGTATGGTGCATGAGTATGGTCCTAAGTGGTGTGAGTGTACTATAATCCTAACTAGCCCCTCTCCTTAACTAATTGGAATAGGAGTAGAAGTAGATATGCTTTCCCTATCAGTATTTTCCCACTATATCTAATATCAAAATCTTCATCTCTTCATCATTTTCTTCTCCTTCTACAAATTCATCTTCTTCTTCCTTTGTCCCCACTTTGCCATCTTCATCTTATCATTATTATTGATTACCTAGCAATTGGTTGGGAGTTGGATAGGGTTAGTTTCATCTAGCCTAAAGGCTTGGCTCCCAGCCTTTAAAGTGCTAGGTACGGCGCGACCAATGGAAACCCTTCAAACATTGTAAAGAAGATAATAATGAAAAAGGTGCAGATCGGTGGGCAAGTATGACGAACTCCGTTTGACCTTGGGGATGACTTGGAGAGTTATAACCGTATGCCTTAAGTCATCTCGATTCTTGGTGGAATAACTACAATTAGGAAGAAATAAGCAATGTGGATGGAGTAAATCCACATATGTTAGAAATTAGAATCGATGATGGAGAACATACATTCAAATAGCCAATGTTCAGCAAATCCTACGTGGCGATGAATAATGAAATATTGCTCCTACAAAAAGCTTTGTTGTAGGGATCGATTAGCACCCTGCAATCACAGACGGCTTCGAAGAATATCAGTGAAGGACCCAAAGGTCAATTTTTAAAGTTATAATAGTTATGGCTATTAGTAAGAATGTCACACTTCATAGATGACTATTTAAGATTATGCATGGCTCAATAACTTGGCATAAGAGTTAGGTTGTAATTGAGAAGGAGCGGGCTGCATGGATTAGAGGACATGACGTATGAAAGATTTGAATAGCTATATAGCCACAGGGAAGCACATATACAGGCTGCAAGAATGTAGCCAATAGAAGGAGAGTGACCCTTTTATGCAGCAAAAGGAGTGTGATTTTATCAAGCAGAATCCCATGCCTCTCGCATATTCATTGGACCTCTATGGCAGTCAAGCGAGAAGGATGAGAATTAGGTGGGTTATCAAGAATCATAACCCTACTCAAAGATACATCAGGAGGAATCCTATTATGCAGCTCCATAATGATCATTATAAAGGCAATCTTAGTTGGGACTTGGCAAACGCATCATATGCGAGATGACCCAGTAGTTGCGGTAGAGATTGAAGTTGATACTTAGCTAGATGCCATTGGAAGTGAAGAAGAAGCGAAGGTAAATGTTGTGACTATAGATATACGGATAAAGCGACTAGCTTCCATAAATTAACTTGAAATATTGAATGATGAGCATGTTAAGGTAATTTCTATTTATTTCCTATACTTATGTGTTTTGTGTTGAACCATGGTGCGGTTGATGCATAACATTTAAAGATGTTGATGTGTATTGGCGCATCGGACTTTGTACATTGATTGCAGGTAGTTAATATGTCCAATGTATTGTTTTTATCCTATGCTTTTCGAATGGTGTATGAAACCACACTGTGAAATTGAAGGCCAATAGTTGTTGGTAAACGAGGTCTGGCACGCGAAGGAGTTGTTTATCGGATAAAATTGTTCACGTAGGAACTGTGTTTATGAAACCAGATCGATCCAAAGCAACCTGAAACTCAGTATCCCCACTATCTTATCCTGGAGAGGTTGGTACAATATTTAAGAAACAAAGATTTCCATGCCAAAGAATGTGAGGGTTGATGGGTTTTGTGTCCCATGACAAATTAGCACTTAAATTCATTGAAGCATGACCGCATCTCCACAGAATCAGCTTGGAATCGACCATATCTATCGCTGTATTCTACTTTGCACCAATCTATCTTCCCTTTTCTTGCACAGAGACAACTCAATCCCTCTTAACTTGTCTGAGTTTCATCCTATACTAATATGATCAATCGGTCTTGATTGAGGAAAAGATAGGGCGACTATAACGAGCGGTCATTTAATCATTTAAATATGAATATTTATATTCTTAAATATTTAAATATAACTCAAATAAAATTATTTTAAGTAATTACTAATAAAGGTGAAGTTTTTTTAAAATTTGGTTAAAAATAATTAGTTCAGAGAAAAATCGAAAATGTGACCGAAAATCATTTTTCGAATTTTCGCTTTTCATCATCTAAAGGTTGTCGAAACATGTTGTGTACACTAGAGTATATACACACAGATATAAATAACATATACTTTGGTTAAGAAAATGGTTAGCGTCAAATAATTTTAAATATTTACTTAAAGAGATAAATTAAATTTGACTTTTTTGAAAAAATTAAAAAGAAAAGAAAAGGTAAAAGGTGACATCTTGTCTTGAAAAGTGATGATATGATGGAGATAACAGGGTGATAGTTGGCGTATGGAGTAAGGAAGATAGATAGGTAATGTGGAATCTTTAAATTGGAGGGTATTACACCTTTCTATTCAAGGGTAATTTGGCCATTATCCTCATCCATTTTATATAAAAGTAATTCAATTTTTTCAACTCTTATTTTCATTTCACTTTTTTTCATTTCAAACTCTTATCTCTTTTCCAAGCTTTTTTTTCATGTCCATCGCTTTTAAAACTTTCAAATTAATGATCTCCTTATTTTCACTTTTTAATACTTAAAACATAGTTAAAATTACTTCCTTTCCTCTCTACATCTCATATCCTCCGCATCAAGACGGAAAATCGCACCAACCAAGTCAAGGATGAGCCCCTACACACATAGACCGAGCCCACTTAGCCCCCTTAAGGCCTCAAAAATCAAGTCTTCGAAGGAAAAAGTCAGATTCGGGTGTTGGTGGAAAAGTTGGTGTAGTTTGGTTCAATTCTTTTTGATTTTGGCGTGTACACTTTCAAAAAGGAAGATTTAAATTTTATATTTAATAATAGATGTTAGTTGCGTTTATTTATATAGGTGGGAAGTAATGATTGCTCGGTATAGTTCCTTCTTGAAGTGGATAACATGTATGATAATTAGTTAATGACTTGAGATTTAATTTAAATGTTTAAGTAATTATTTACAAGTGACGCTCTCTCTACGTTGTATGGATGTTATTTGCATTTGTATATATGTATATGCTTATGTTTAAGAGATATTCATATGAATCTACATGACATATAAAATGTTTTATGGAAGTGTCCATGTAGCCACTATCGCTATATCAACATTTTGAAATATCATCTCATTTGAAAATCTTTTTGTTGACCTCAGGCTTGGGTTTTTACAAAACAAGTTCAGAAATTATGGCAATATAATATAGTCGCTATGGACCTAGCTCGAAGATATTTGGTTTCTTAAAGTAAAAGGTTATTTTGAGGTATTAATAGTAAATTGTTTTAATTAATCATTTTAATAATGATGTTTAAAAATTAATTAATAATTAGATGGTCTAAAGATTAATTAATCATTTTAATGATGATGTTTAAGGTTCATTAATCACTTTAATAATGCTGTTTTAAAGTTAATTAATCCTTTTAATAATGATACTTTATAGATTAATTTGTCATTTTGATAATGACACTTAAGATTAATCAATCATTTTAATAATGATGTTTCAAAGTTAATTAATCCTTTTAATAATGATGATTTAACGATTAATTAAGCATTTTATAATGATGTTTAAAATTAATAATCATGTTTAAAGTTAATTAATTATTTTAAATAAAGATGTTTGAAGTAATTAATCATGTTTAAAGTAAATTAAATATTTCAAATAAAGATGTTTAAGGTAATTAATCATGTTTAAAGTCAATTAATTATTTTAAATAAAGATTATTGAAGTAACTAATCATGTTTAAAGTTAATTAATCATTATAATAATGCTATTAAAGTTAATATCTTTGTTGTGAATCCAAGCAAAAGTTCGATTTTAAAAGTTTAAAAGTTTAATTCGATTATGGAAGAGATAAGATATTTGATTTCTATAAACAATATCACTTATATGAAAAGGATTTAGTCATATTCTTAGCACTAAACGTCGAGGTATGGAAGCTCGTCTCTATCTCGAAGGTTAAACAGGTCATCAAGACAAGCCTTAGAGGTAACACTAACTTTACTTGCCATGCTTCATTTTTAATCGAGGGATAATACCAATTTGAAATCGACGAGTAGAGAGTATGAGACTTAATTTCCATGTACGATCATTTTAATTATTCTCGATAGTTGATTTATTAATTAATTGATTCTGCTATCTTCTTTGTGTACCGTCAATCTAAGATGATTTATTAATCATTTTTAACATTTATACCCTTTATCTACTAAAGCCAAAGAGAGAGTGGAAGCCAAGCTACATGGGGTTCTCCCATTAGGGTATTATCGCATTTACTTTAGATTAATTTTAGTTATATGCGCAATAAGAGGTGAAATACTCAGTTTCTCGGTAAAGTCGATAAGGTCCGACTTAGATGTGTCTGAAATCCATCATAGCTCTTAAGTATATTCTCTAGAGTATACTTTCGATAAGGGGGTGCACTCTCTAATCATTATTGGAAAAATTTCATTCTCCTCATTTCATTCAAAACTTTGAATTATTTCCTTAATTGCATCAGGAAGAGTCTAACGCTCTTTGCAATGTTTAATTATTTATATCTATTACTTATGGTTTGGATGTTGTTCTTATGAAGGGAAACCTGCTCTGCATTTGCGTGCTCTCATATATTATTGTTTATTTCCACCATTTGTTTAGAGTTATACTCATACCAGACTTATTATCTAATCCGAGTTGTTTATTTTTCCTAAACTCTCGGATACTCATTTATATTTGAGTAGTCTAAGGGTAGTAGATTTCTTTGGGCTCTTTTGAAGATAAGGGATGAGCAGGAGGCTCCTTATCAATCTAGCTGTCTATTTCCGCTGTTATGTTTACTTATGTATGTGTATTTTGTATTAGGTGTAAAGGCAGGTGGTTATAATTGCCTAGGCTGATAGTAGTAGTGCTTTTCTGTAATTCTGATAACTCCATGTAAAGGAGTAACCTTTTGTACCCGTATTGTTATATTATAATTAACCATTCTGTTGTGAGATTTTTTGTTATGTTCTTTGATTTTACCCCATGATAACTCATCTTTCGGATGCTTGGGCAATCACACACGAATATCATGGATTTATTAAGTGTAATTCCTAGAGGTCATAAGGGTAGATCATTATAGCGACGGTATTGATGGACTGTAGATTGATGGTGGCGACATAGGTAAGATGTCAGTAATGAAGGTGGTAACAACAGCAGATCGAGATGGCAACATTACCTTATATCAACTTATTAGTAATATTTTTCGATCTTACAACACCAAATTAGTTTTTTTTTATAGTAATAACATTGTTATCTGCTTAGTTAATTATGAATTAGCTAATATAAGGGATATTAAATTGTCATTTAAGTAGTGATTATGTTGCTTGAATGTTATCACAATTATGAGGATGCAGATTAACTATTTGATACAACGACTACGTAACTAATTCAAGTTCAACCAAGTCTAGCATAGAATACTAGAAATAAAGTACTAAAAAATAAAGGCATAAATTTATATGGTTTGGATATTAAGGAATCCCAAGTCCGCAGATCCAAATCTTTCACCATTGATTGTTTCTATTCTTAATACAAACATAGTATTCTGTATAAATTTATATGAATAAAATTTTGATTCCTTTTACTATAATGCTTTCCTTTTATAATAGAAAGGAAGTCACGTGGATTACTGACATCGTTTCCTCATATCATTATCCTATCGTTAGATCTTGTCATTTGTCCTTCTAACCATTCAAATTGATTGGTGTTCACGCATTATTGATGTGGTTTAGGTAGGAGAATTTGCTTTAGGTATGATGAATTTCATTTTTGGTGGAATAAGTTTTATTAAGGTGGGAATATATGGATTTTGGAATAATGGGTTTTGGAGTGGTGTTATGAGTAGGCCGATACTTAGCTAGGGACTACGACAACATAAGAAACTTGTGTTCTATTCCTTGGATGCTCAGTATTTTGCCATGTTATTTATGCAGCCCTCATGATCACTTGGCTAAGAAGTACTAAGTATTGTAGGCATTTTCACTATAGTGGCATGTCCTAGGTTTCAAACTACACTGGCACTTGTTTAAGATTAGTATTGCGTTGGTCCCTGTGTGAAGCTTTTGTTTTGCAATAACCTACCCATCTTGGAATCATTGCAATTCCAATTTATTATAGCAGCAGTCCATCTTATTCCTTTACCGGATTGGCTTACATATGGACTACATATACCTAGACCTACGCTTGATATTTATGTTTGGAAAAATGAGTGTAACACTTGCCCTCTAAGTCTGAGCTAATGTATATGGTAGACTTGTCATTTTGTACCCCAATTTTTCGAATAGTCTAGTCGACCGTTTTCACTTTAATGATACTTATACATGTCATGATGTAATTAGTTTCTTTACCTGACCGTTGTCAATGAAATCATTTCGTATTTTGATAAATTTTCTTTGGTTTTCGTGAATACCTTTTGTTACCATACACATTCAATGACTTGTATTTTTTGTGCCATTTGGTTCGTATAGATTTGGTTTCTCTTGTAATTTTATATATTTCTGTCTTCTTCTGCATTTCTTCTTTTTACTCATTTAAAATTTTCTCTTTGGTATATCGTCTTCCTTTCTACCACGTTTGTTTTCTTGTTTCTATCTTATTATCTTATATATATATGGTTTTCTATCCCCTTTCATTTACATTCTTTTTCTCTTTTAGGGGATTTTGACTTGATTTTCGAAATAAACAACGTATTTGATCTGTATAACAAATATTTACATCTATATAGATGATTATATGATTGATCGAATATTAAAACTAGACCTTTAAGTATTATTTTGGTTAATTTAATTTGACATAAATTCATTAGTAAATTCGTTATTTTGATTAAGAACTATTCCCGTTTCAATCATTCATCATCATTTTTTAGTTGACAAAAGCTTTTGATAACTCATCTAACATTTTAACCTAAGACCCTTCTTTCTTCACTGACCTAACTTTGAACACCAGAGAATAAAATCAAACTGAACTTATCCTTGGTCATTTTGAGATAATTAATTATAAATTTATGGTTCCCCCTATCTTGGTGCATTCCTCTTCCTCCAAAAGGGTTCATTTCGTTAATTTGAGAACATATAAGATGCAACTTGTATTTACTCCTTTATCCCCTTATTAAGGAGTGGCTAGAAGTAGTAGGCATACCTCCCATCTGGTTAGCCCCTATATCATACTTCTTGCTAACTTCAACCTATATTCTTTGCACCAAGCATTTAAAATCCCCACCATCTTGCTGGGAGTTGATAATCTTATACTTCGCTTGTTCGAGCATTAGCTCCTGTTGTGATGAGTTCTATTATATTCATTCCACTAAGTCCCTCTTCTCTACTTCTCCCCCAAGACCAAATGTAGGAAGATCAATTCCTTCTTGTCTCTAGCCGGGATGGCTTCATTTCTTCTTTCAAGAAGCAAGTACTGCCTTTCCTCTTTTCTACTTCTTTCCTTTAACTTGCTATTTCTGCATTAACCTGACTCTCCATTTATTCTTTAATTGGTCGGCCAAAATTTTATGATGTTGATCGAGAACAGTTTATGGTGCATAGAGAAACTATGTGTTTCCTTGATAAACGTCTATTGTAGGCTCTAAATACTTTATTGAAGCATTATAACGCCAACATCATTTTTTGTGCGACCAAGATTGTTTTTCGTACACTATTTTTGTATATGTATTTATTTTTGGCAAGGAAGGCACTGCTAGCTTTTCCTTTACAATGCCCAAATAGTATGCTTTTTCTTATGCTTGTTTTCTACTATATTAATATATGTGTATGTCTTTGTGTCTATGTCTGTGTATTGTATTTCTAACTGCCTAGGTTCCATATCTTTAAAATCCAGCCTCGGATTAAGCCAGCTCTTCAAGTCGCCTCCTTTGCAGGGAAGAAAAAAATTAATGGACCCAAATGGCCATTGCCATGGTATGCCCCTACGAGGGGAGAAGAGCAAGCTATAAAACAAAAGAAGGATGCGTCACCTGTTATCCCGCCTTTTAACCAGGCAGTATATTGATGAACCCGACAAGTCACACTTCAAAGATATCAAGGCAAGATGCCCAAAGGGACGACCACGAAACCCAAAACTGAAGTACAACCAAGATCACAATAAGGACACGAGTCCATCACTAAATTTCGAAGACCCACTGACCACATGTTGTGGGGTCGGGACCGTGCCCTACCTATGGTCAGCGCCGACTCCAAAGAAATCCTCTACAGGGGTTCATCCTCACCCTCCTTCTCCTTATTGATGTTAAGAACTCATTTTCAATGTTGTTATGTCGATTCAATACAAATCTCTATCAATCTCATCGAATTTTTGAAACTGCAAATTTGTTCCTCTACAACTCCATCATCTGGACTCTGAAATAAGCTATTCTTGATGCAAACAGTCATGGAATCACGAAGCCAACCTCAAGACGAGTCGAAGCAAAGAGTTGAAGATAGCCATATTGGCTATCTTAGGGATCAGTACCAACCCCTACCTATGAATCGATAACGACCCTTACTTCCTGATGATGTGACATCCTACTTCTAAGGTGAATTAGTCTAAATCTTAAGTAACGGCCTGGAGATACTTTGGATGAGATTTTAGGCTCTCTGCCTCTATAAATAGAAAAGTAGGGCTTATTTTTCAGGATCTTTTGACTCTAGCTCTACTCTACTCCATATTTTTATAATTCTAAAAATCTAAGTATCGAAGTTGTACCGACCCTGAGAACTTTTGCCTCCAAATCAGAAGTAAGCAATAAAATCATTAAGTGGATATAGACCAGAGTTTGCCGAACCACTATACAACTCTATATATTCATTTCTTACTTGTTTTAATTGGTTTTTCTTCATTTTTATTCTCTTATGTTTTTTATCGGTTGTTTGTGCCATTTTTGGTTTAAATATTTTCGATCTTTCTTTGAGAAAAAACTTGAACTCGTTGATCAAAGATTTGAAAAGGATTCTGAATGGCTAGATAATCAACTAGGAGGACTATTACTGCTGGAAATCAACATGGAGGAAGCTAGGAGGCGTCCTCAAGATCTCATCGCCCTCAATCAATCAACATAACTAGAGATATGATGTAAATTATGATGAATGGATTGCAGGAAAGAATGATGGCTCGCTAGCAAGGGATGATGGAGAATTTCTTTAGAAGGATGGACAGTTGGGAACAACTAGAGTTGTAGAAAATATAAATCAAAGACATGGAGCTAGAGTGCAGCAACTGGAAGTGGGGTAGAACGACCTAAAGCAAACCCCGACCAGACCAAACTTATGGGTCGTTACCGATCCTTATATGCTCGAGGGCACGAGTAGTCCTGGCCTTGGAAGGAATGACGTGTGTATCGAAGATGATGTGACGCATTTGAATGTGAATTAGAATGCAGAAGCATAACCCAAGTAGAATGCACCAGAATTCCCTCGCAGAGTCGGGGGCCAAGCTATGAATGCTAACCTTAGATTTCCTTTGAATGATGATGACAGACTTCCTAAGATGGTGAGGCGAGTTAAGAGGGGTGGATTGCCTAATCAGAGCATGGAAGATGTTAATAGGATTCCATTCACTCTAAATATTCGATGCGTAGGAATCTACCTGATTTTAAGTTATCTATGTTGGAAACGTAAAACGAGAAGACAGATCCAATAGTTGATGAGGTACATCTAACAGTTGGAAGTATTGGGAGCATCTAAAGAGGTAAGAAGATGGCGTTTTCCTCTATATTTGATAGGTTTGGAGGCACAATGGTTTAGACATTTGGAAAGCAGTTCCATTAGCATATAGGCCGAGTTAGTAAACATATTTGTGAAGCAGTTCATGGTCCATATTTCACAACCCAAAATTGTGATGACACTTGCAAATATGAAGCAGAGGTCCGGAGATACCCTTAGAAATTTTTTAACAAGGTTCAATGTGATAGTAGCTGCAGTTGATAAGCTAGGCCTTTCGATGTTTTTGATGGCAGCAGTTTTAAGGATAGCCGTAAAGACGGATATCAAGATTGCACTGGAACGGAATCCTCCAAGGGATCTTATAAAATTTTATCACAAGGCTACAGTTCTCTATGTCAGGAGGATGCTAAAGCCAATGAGTAAGAGGTCAATGCTTTGGATGGCAGAGGACCACTTGGAGCAGGATCTAAATGATAAAGGAAAGCGAAAGACGGATGATAGTTTTGATGGATCAAAGCGACAGAGAGAGAATCAACATTATCTTCTTATATGGACTTAAACGAAACCCTAAAGCGGATTTGTTTGGCTACAGACGACTATGGAATCTAATCGAGGAATAGGTTAGGGATAATCGATTGTAGCAATATGTGAGGAATCGAGTTGTGGTAGTGGAACTAGAGCAACAATCGACCGTAATGGAATCGAAATGACCTTGGATCAAGGTTAAGTATAGTCATCCCTTGGTTGGGATGGCATGGTATTAGGTTTGGTTCTCACACTCTATTTCCCTTTTTCAATAAAGCACGTAATAATATAGTCTAGACACTTCCTCGTGTATGGGATCCCATGCAGTTCCTAGGCACACTTTGAACCGGATGCTAGATTGTTACGCCCGAAGAGGCATCTGTCATAATGTTTGATTTTATATTTCTTAGTACTTGAATTTGATCCAATAGATAAATATTTGATTATTGAAACCCACTTGAACGTGATGATTGAAGTTGATCGCTTTAACTCTCGAAAGATGGGACTGGAGTGCAAGGTGCAAGTCCCTACATCGAAGTGCGAGTGGATGGACTTGTACAATGTGAATCGCTTTAAGTATTGTCTGAAAAGACAGGACTAGTGTGTAAGAAGTAAGTCACCTCATCGGAGCGTGAGTGGATAGGCTTTCTTGTCGTTGAGTTCCCTCACCAGAGCGAGAGCGGATTGGGCTCGACAAGGGTTGGAGAGACCATGAAGCTTAATCGCGCATAATCCCAATTGGAAAGACAGGACTAGAGTGCAGAGAGCAAGTCACTTCACCGAAGATCAATTAAATTGCTTGTCGTTAAGTCCCCTTATCGGAGAGCAAGCGAATTGGGCTCAACAAGGGTTCAATGTTACCTTGAATTTGATTATCGACCTCGAACGGTCGTCTGCCTTAAATGGCTATGAATTTCATTATCGACCTGAAATGGTCATTTGCTTCAAACGGCTATAGATTTGATTATCGGTATGAATGGCCATTAGCCTGGAATGGCCATCGGTCTCGAACGACCACGACCTCAATTAAAAACGTGAAAAGATCACAGTCTTAACTATCGGCTTTGAAGAACCATGAATTTAACTAATGCTATAGAAAGATCATCAACTCAACTCAGACATTAAATGACCTAGGGAGATCATGCATTAAACCTAATATGAAACAATCCGAAGAGATCAAACCTTTAAATAGATATTTATTTGATAAAAGGATTCAAATGCCTTATAATTGGAATAGAATTGACAAATCTCGGATGGGCATTGGATGATTTTGTTATGTAATAACTCTAAATGAAATTTGAGTGATAAACAATGTGAATCCCAAATGAAAACTGGATGGTTTCGATATGTGATGTAATAACTCTGAGTGAAATTGAAATTGTGATAATGTAAAGATTACACTTAGGCAAAGTCTCGAGTCTTAAGCTCCAACAAGTCTGGAATGACTCGTAATCGATAGAAGAGTTCTATGGAACTGGACGTTACAACGAGATTGAAGTCGTTGGAGAGCTCAACTGTTGAAAATTGACAATACGTTTGTTCTTGAGCAAAGCATACCTTCCATTCGCAAGGCATGCTTTGGTGAGGCATTTGTTATCCCACTGTTTGACCAGAAATATATGGATGAAGCCGACAAGTCAAACTTTGAAATTATTAAGGTAAGATGCCTGGAGGGATGACCATGGAACCCAAAACCAAAGTATAACTAAGATCACAACAAGGAGACGAGTCGATCACCAAAGTTTGAGGGCCCATCAACCTCAAGTGTGGGATCGGTACCAACTCGTACTTGCGGGTTGGTGCCGACTCTAAGAACTCCACTGGGGTTCGTCTTTCACCTCCTTATCGCTCTTGATATTAAGAATCCATTTCCAAAGTTATTATGTCGATTCAATGCCCATCTCTATCAATCTCCGTGAACTCTTAAAAATGCAACTTTGTTCTTCTACAACTCCATCATTTGACTCCGAAACTAGCTATTATTGATGCAAATAACCATGGAATCATGAAGCTAACCTCAAGATGAGTCGAAGTAAAGAGTTGAAGGTGACCATATTTTCTATCTTAGGGATCGGTACTAACCCCTACTTCCTATGATGTGGCATCCTACTTCTTAGGAGAATTGGTCTAAATCTTGAGCAACAGCCTAGAGATATTTTGGACAAGATTTTAGGCTCCATACCTCTATAAATAGAGAGATATAGATCATTTTTCATTAACTTTTGGCTCTAGCTCTACTCGACTCCATATACTTATAGTTTTGCAAATCTAAGTATCAGAGTTGTACTGACCCCTAAGAACTTCTACCTTTAAGTCAGAAGTAAGCAATAAAAATCATTAAATGGACGTAAGTCGGAATCTGTTGAACCACTATAAAACTCTCTATGTTCATTTCTGTGATGACCTGCCTTTTTGATCTTGGAAATTAACACTAATACATCCTTGGGATTCATGTGCCACAAATTCAAGTGTCGGAAAGGTAGATTGATCAAGGGTAAAAAGAAAATAACACAAAATAGAGTAAAAAATAGAATCTCACATGAATGGAATTGTAATGCCCCTAAATTTTAATTAACATTATTTGGGATAATTAATTGGATAAATCAAATAGAATAATGTAAATAATTAGGGAGATGAGATTAATAAATCCAATGGCCATGACTTAATAAATGAACTAAAATTAGAATTAAGTAAATTTAGAATGAGGAATTTTCCTAAGGGGTAAAATTTAAAATGGGGTACAGTTCTTAATACAAATCTCTTCCTCTACCTTAAAGAACTTTTACTTTCTCATTCATAACTCCTCGCTTATATTTCGGGCCGCCATTAAAAACTCTAGAAAGAGCAATAAATTGATGATAAAGATAAGGAATTAAAGCTAGAAAATTATCTCATTCTCCAATTAACCAATCAAGGTGAATAATCATGTTTATCATCTTATTATTTTCTGTGTTTGGATCAGTTGTAGGTTATACTCAATTCGTGTTTGTGATTTTGGTTAGGATATAACCATTTAAACCTTTGTTTAGATAAGGCATAGGTGTTTTTAAATGCTAATGGGCTAATTAACATAGTGTATTTTGTTTTTGGTTAAATTTCAAATTATATTGATCCTTGTATGCCTTGAAATTTTAATATGTTAAAATATATGCATGACAGTGTCATAGATCAAGTTGATGCCAATCAAAGCCTTTGAAAAGAAGGGTATCTGGTAACACGCCACATATACTAACGATTTTTTAATGTACGATAACAAAAATACTTTATAACAAAACAATTTTGATATTATCATTAAGGAAATTCGTTTGAAAACACTTTTCGAATAAATATATAAAAAAAGTACCTCTACCCTGTCAATATGATACCAAATGGGTAGCTAAAATCTTTGCAAAGCATTACAACTATTTGGGGAATACAACCAAAACCGTAAAGCTCATAATGGAATTGGATTTCCAACATGGTATAGAACTAGTAGCCATTTCCTCCGATGCAAAATCAATGCATAACAATCCTAATTCTCAGTGACTATTCAGTTTTCTCAAGCAAGCCTTCGTTTACATTGTTACAGTACTATGGAACAACGTATTTTGGTGGCTTTACTCTTTCTTAGTCGCGCCTCCAGTACCTGCCCATCTAAACCATTGTGGGTCCAGACACTATTGGATTCCTCTATCATCAATAACATTGATAGCCTGAAATATATGTCTTACAGACCATATAGTATCCCGTATCATTTTTGGGATCGATGTGAATCTCATGAAGCTACGCTCTTCTTTCCACAAAGCCACGCTTTGCTTTTCAAAAAGCCAAGCATTGATTTTCACAAAAATACCACTTAGAATGCCACATTTCCATTTCTAACAACACACCATTGATTTCCACAAAAGTACTACCTTCGAGCTTGTACGTCTCAGAGAAGGGTGTTAAGTATAAGAGGTGTTGCCTCCTACGCCACCAAACAGATGTATGCTTGTAGAGATCAATGTACGTGTTTTTAGAAATACATTTTTAGGCACTCATCCATACAAGTTGTCAAGATAAAGGATAAAACGAAGGCGTTCCTGCTATACTTCCTACTTGGGAATCAACACTATGATTAGTAGCGAGTGGTCTTTGCAAATCGAAGATTTTCAGAACGAAGACATTACAGCAACCATATATATGATATGGGGATTAATCAAGAGGTTAATGGAAATCAACACTACATCATGAACATCTCTGGCTTTAAATTATTATCTTCAGCATGTCTTCGCTTTTGAACACATATATTAGTTCGAAGTGGTTTTTGGATAGGAATTACCCAAACACGACCCTGGTTTCTTCGAACCAATCATCGATAAAAAAATGTCAGATATATAGGGGATTATCAAAGAAAATCCAATCATTTTACCTTTTAATAAAATCAAATATCTTTTGGAGATAAATTCTTTTAAACTATTCCTTTATCTTTTAAGAGTATATGGAATCATTAAGCCTCATTTATAAAATTCTCTGGTTGATTAAACCTCCTTAATCTTGGAATAATTCGAAATCATCTCACCTTTTACATGGGAAAACATTTCCAAATCATTTTTTAAATCTTAACAAAGATTTCTAATTACCGATTCATAACATTTAAATCGGTCAAAAATGATGTTATTTAAGACATCATTTATTGTAAACCTAAATCAATTAGTATTGAGTGGAAAACAACCCATAGAGATTAGATTAATTATACTCGATACAAATTTCCATATTCAACCTGTACCATTCGTCAAATAATAGTGAAATCGCCTTTAATTCACATGGATAGTATGAGTTTCCTCCTTGGAATTTAATACAAAGTTTAACTAAGGTATTCTCTATACCATCAAAATCATATTTAAAATCTTGTGTAATTTTAAAAAAATCTAAATCTCTTTTATTTTAACTTTAGAAAATGTGGTCCGAGTAGATCAAATTAACATCCACTCCGTGGGGCCAGTCCGGATAGCTAAAGCGGAACCCAAAAAATGGTTGTCCAAGATTGGGCTAGAGACTATCTGTCTATCGTCCATAAGGAGGTCAAGTTACTTGGTCAACTCTAAATCATTTGTGTGATCTTTTTTTGAGATGATTTTTATTTACCTAACCTATTCCTAATATTGTTTAAAATAACTTTCTATTAACCATTTATTTTAAGCTCCTTTAAAACACTCATAAAACTTTATAATCATATTCAAAATACTTAATTATACATTTTAAAATATTGCTAATAATATTGGGGATGAATAATCAAGTTAAACCCATGATTTGCAAAAGTTATCGAAAACCGCCCCAAAAACCACTTAAATAGTGTTTTTAGAGATTCTTAGCTCTAAATGTATGTTTCACCTTATGTATGTCCAATTTTTCTATTAAAATCTCTTTTAAAATATTTATGGAATTTATTTTATATTTTTAAATATTTAAAATTATTAATTTTGAAGAATTTACCCTTTGATATCCGAACTGCCAAAACGCGATATTTTTGCAAACTTGATTTGGACATATTTCAAACTCCACCAAATGAAATCTTGATTTTCTTCTATTATTTGAAAACTATATTCTAACGTGTTTGGAAATTTCTTATTTCAAAGAATTCTGACTTATATTGCAACCTACACTTCGTTTTAACTTTCAGATCGAAAAATTATGAACTACCACTACGCGACGAGCTTGATTTGGCTCAAATTTTCAAACTTTATTAAACTTTGCCAAAACTTGTTGAAATGTTTGAAATACCATAATAAACTATTTTAAGGCATTTCAAATTATTTTACTAGAATAAAAACACATTTTCCATTTTATTCCATATTATAATATTACATTATCATAATGTTTATTTCAATTTTCATATATTCAAAACCATAAGAAGTTTACTAACTCACATACACATATTAATAGTGATTTATTTTCTAAGAATTAACCATGGTTGATTAATTAACCATTTCTATTTTAGATAATTATGATTTTCCTATAGTTGGTTATATTTATCACAGCCAAGTTATCAATCATATAATCAACCAATTTTCAAACATTCATATAAATCATTCTCAAGATATATCATGGTCATATTATCATACTCGAAATAATTAGTGTAGCTTAGGAAGGAAAGAAGAAGTAGAAAATGATGTGAAGAAATGAGAAGGTAAGGCCTTGTATTTATAAGAAAAAACTTGGAAATATCTCCTTCCCCTCAACCTCATGCTCAAGCCACCCCCTATGCCCCTCCATGATGTCACCTCCTCATGTGCTCTAGTCCACCCATGTGTGTAATTGAAGAGATGGTTGCTTTTGACTTTTTATGAAAATATCATGATATTTATATTCTTACTTACGTAAATATAAATGTAGAAGGTAAAATGTATATAAGTATATATGTATGTATATGACATGTACATACATGCGTATGTATATGCACAAGACAACAAACAATGTTGCAATAACTTAGAACAATTTCTATTCGTCAAATTGTTGATAATCCGAAATCCGATTTTTGGTCATATTTTCTGTAACGACTGCGATTTTTCGTCCACGAATGTCGACATCAATAAGTCCACTGTATCAACTGTCGAGCAATCCAAGGCCGGAAAACCGTACCGTTAGGGTTAAAGAAGAAGAAAAAGTAGAAGAAGAGAGAAGAAGAGAGAAAAAGATAGAACAGAACAGAACGAAATAACAGAACAACATTAGAATCTCACAATTCGCAGTGGAACAACATATAATAGATAAATGAATAATCTTTAAACAAAGAACTATATTAGTTATTACATTACGTCATATTACATTACATCACATCATCAGAGTGTACAACAACAAACAAACAGCGGAAAGAAATACTATATACAAGTAATACGCCATGCCATCCAGCTTGCCTCCAGCAACTCCTGAATATCCTGATAAACCTTAACTCTTGACTGCCCGTGTGGAAATTAGTGGGCACCCAGAGTTTAGGAAGGAAAACAATAAACTCCGAGTCAGTCATGTGACTGGTGTGAGAACTCAAAACAGTTTATTTATCTTTAAAAACAAAATTGAGGAATATTTTTGAAGTCAATTCGCAATGCTTTTAAAAATGAGACTACCATAAGGCCTCCCGCACACACACACACAATGCAAATCCGAATCGTAGGAGATTTCTCCTTATGATAATCAAAGATGCTTGATACGCATTAAAAAGAAACATTTGATATTATTACTAGTGCATAGTGTAGGAAAAATTCATTTCGAAAATAAAGATATAAATCTTAGCCAACATACGACCATTATCGTATGCCTACTATAGCTACCATGTTCAATAGCAGGTTACCGCCACATTCCATGGCAGGTTCTACAACTAAAACCGTACAAGTCTCGTATTGTTTCTTTGGATTTCCAACAAATGGTCAGGCCAAGGAACTTCCCATTGCCACATGGAAACGCCTCTGGAATGACGTCCCGAGAACAAAACCGGATCTCTGCCAACACAAGGCCGGGTTACCCCTAACTGGGTAACTACTGACATGAATATGCCATCCCCCGATCGTAACCGATCTATCCGAGGATCCTCGATTTCCAACAACCATAAAATTTGCAGCAACAACATAGGTTAAATATCTGGGCTCCATACCATGATACCACCTCTATCCAGAAGGAATGACATACTCTAAAGGGACGCTACCCCCTAATAACCTTGTTGCATCCTTCCTGTTTTGACCATTTCCGGGGTGTGAGGCCCGACGAAGTCTCGTCCACAAAGCCAGGCTTTATACAAAAGCTGTGCTTTGGGTCAATCAAATGATCATAGAAATGATCACCAAGATAAATGATCAAATAAATGATCCTATCACAAATGATCAAACAATGATCATTTCACAGCAACACTCAGCATGCCACACTACCAAATTGGGAGTATATCACTAATAACCTTCAACTATATAACCTCTGAGCTCGTACGTCTCAGAGAAGGGTGTTAAGCTAAGAGAATAAATTCTCCGCCACCAACAGAAATATATTTGAAAAAAAATCAGCTTTATATCTCAATTTGTAATGTCAAACAAACAATCCATACAAGTCTGTTCCGGGATCGAACAGAACCGAAGGCACTTACAAAGAAGTCCTTGCATTCCGGATACTCACTAATCACGACCGGACTTCCCGTCACTAAGGGTGATAAAACCTCTATATCGGATATCAGCTGATGTAGAGTAACTCGACGGTAATACTTCCGTTTTCACAAATATCCGGTCTTTAACACCGGTCATCAAATGCAATCCATAACGACGTATCACATATTCAGAATGGGTTATACGACCCCAAGGTCCTTTCCCGGCTAACCCGAATAGTGAGCGCTTATTCAAAAATAAGTGTGGCATTCAAATTCAAACAAATCTCAACAAATACCTATTTAAAGGTAAATATTGATAGTCAGATATTTAACTATCAATAGGCGTGTTCAACATCACCAAACCCAAATAATTTCTCAAATTATTTACTTTCCAAAATATCTTTACTAGATATATATTTTCCACACTTCAACCATTTGAAAACAAATTTTCAAATCACTTTTCACCTTTATCACTTTTGAAAACAAATTTCAATCATTTTCCTTACGCAGAATTTCTTTCATTTCAACATGGTTCATTTAAACCAGTTAAATAAATCCTTAACGATTTACTTTATATTTACGTTCCAAATCCGTAAATTAATTCCCACACTTCAAAAATAAATCAACGTTTATTTTTAAGCAAATTTCCTTTCTTTTATAAATTCCATAGTGAATTTACATTCTAAAATATTTATGAATATATGATTCCCAGATCGATTTCTAATATTCATTTTCAATTTGTCTTCAAAAAGATAAATTCTCAAAACGTTTCATTTCACATTGGAAAAACATTTCCATACTTATTTAATAATAAGTAATTCACAGACCCATTTATTTTGAACACTTGGAAAATATCCAATATACTTAAATCGAAATTAAGTATATATTTCATTCTTTAAGAAATCATTTCTTAACACATAAATTTGAGTCAAAACGAATGTTACGTAAAACATCGTTACGACGACCCAAAATCACTAGTATAGGGATTCAAAGTTTAAATAGATATATAAATCCCAATACTATATAAAACATTTCCTTTCGAAAATCATTTACTATAACAACAGTGTTATAGTCCACCATTTCCTTCTTTCTCGAAAACGTCTATTTCAACAATAATGTTGAAATCTATGGTTTCGATTCATAATACATTTTAAAACATCTTTTAATTAACTTCATTTTATAATATTCATTTTGCCAAACATGACCATTTTATTCAAAAATGTGTTCACTGTCCAAAATCGTGAATATATTTCCTTTAATAAGCTTCAATATTCAATTTATCAAATTCAATTGATTTCGAATTTATAAACAATGTTTATAAATTCCTTTTCTATTTATAAGCTTCGATTTATAAATCTCATTATTAACAAATTCCATTTATATCTCATTTAACCGATTTATAAGATAATTACTTATAAATCTTCTATTTCACAAAATCTGTTCATTTTATAACTTCACAATTTATAAATCTATAAATTCCGTTCACTTATGAAATCCATTTTTTTTATTTCATTTTTAACACTTATAAAAACTCGTTTTAATATTCTAATATTTTTAATTTATAAAATATCAATTTTATAAGTCTTTTATATACATCGTTTTTAATAATTCAAAAAAATCCCAATTTAAACCAATTTATAAATTAATTAACTATTTATTTCTAAAAATCTCATTTCGGTTATAGTTCTCAAAAATCTTAATTTTTATAACATAAAAATTTATAACGTTTTAATTATCTAAAATGAATCAATTCAAAATTTAATAAAACGTATACTTTCAAAAACTACTTTAAAAATTCTTTTAAAATCAAAATCGTTATTTTTAAACTTCAAAAATGGATCCGATGATGCAACAACATCAAATAGTCAATCACGACATCCAAATATCATATATCGATATGATAATCGACAAATATCACAATATCTGTAAATAAATCAATACAGTTGAGGAATCCAGTTGGATCCCTCCAACCTGTTTTCCTGCATCCACAAACATTAGCACAATACCAATTCCGCTCCAGTATGGAATTATCGCGGTATGTGGGATTTTATAAAATATTATCCGCTTAATAGACGGCGCAATAGGGTCTCATCCGCTATATACTACGGGAAATCAACTCCAAGTACATAAATAATACCAATTTCACTGTACTGTGAAATATTCGCGGTATATGTTTTTAATAAATAACATTCGCTTACAAACGGCGCATAATGTCTATTTTAACAATCAATAGATAACAATCATCATTCAACATACAATCAAGAATTTTAAATCTAACTATTTAAAATATAAATCAAAACCGATTCGATTGAGTGAGAAGTTCTCACCTTGATTTCAATTTCATTTTCAGTTTTTATTTCGAATAAAATTAAACGTGCGTTTAATTTTACCCGAAATTCTCACTGATTCCAAATGACTCCAATCCAATTCCATAGCGTAGTGCTCGTCCATATGATTCCAACGCAACTGGTTTCGCACGTTTTCGACCTCGTATGAAAAAGATACGAATTTATGAAGTTTACACGAATTTAAAATATATAAATTTACAACTTATTTTCATATTTTTAACAATCAACCTAATCACCACCGTAGATCCCTGCTCCCTGCATCCAGACCGTAGAATGCAACCCTTCTCTCCCACGCGACTTTTATTTCGGCCGAACCCAAAAACACCCAAAAAACCCTAACTGACCATCACCTACAACCACTTCGACGACGATCTGGCACCTCCTCTACGTGCGCCAACCCTAGCTCCATACTCGACCGGAATTTCGTGATCCTCGGTCCTGTACTCCTCTCGAAAACGCGAAGAACAGCGTGCCTTTTCGTCGAAATTCACGCTATAATACAACTCCGTTTCAGATCATGACCGTTGGATATCAAGATCTCATTGTCATCTACAACTTCATGTAGAAAGTTTCTTGAATCGTTGCACGGATTTGAAGAAATTTGAGGAGGAAGAACTGTAAATTTCGGCCCTTGAATATATTGATGGCGGCTGGTCATGAGATGAAACCCTAGCCTTTTTTTTGCAATTTATGAAGAGGGAGGGGCTTTTATAGAAAATTTTCCAATTTACTATTCACCCGGAATTTTCCGAACTCCAAACGAAGCGTGCCGGTTGGCATTCCTAAGGTTTACCCCGCGTTCCAAACACAATGGAACGTGTTTCGGGAGCTAATTCGATCATTTGTGCGAGTTATAGCAATAAACGTTCGATTCAAAATTAAACCGATTAAACGATTTTCTAGGCGTTTTAGCTTGCACCGGACAAACGGTATATCCGATTGACACGAAATTTGAAACCATACAATAATATCACATTATGGATCCGATGAAACTGGTTTCGTCGAAATCCGAGACTGTTTGAAAAATGACTATTTTAACAAGTCGATTAAATATTAAAATATTCAATTTTCACAAATTAACTTTTAATTTGATTTTAAAAGTTCTATAACATCATTCTAACTCCCATATGATAAAATAAAATTTTAAAAATAAATTTCAATCATATTAAACTGGATTTTCTATTATTTTTGAAATTTCAACAATTAAATTATCGATTTAATTGTACAATTAAATCCAATTATTCGAAATAAAATTTACTCGACTTATAAATTTCACTTATTAATATTTAAAATTAATTAAATATTCAAATATTAATTAATAGAAATTCTGAGTCGTTACATTTTCACTTTTCAGTTAAACTATATGTATTTGTAATCGAAGTTTTAAAATAAAATTTCTGTTAGCATTTAATTAAAATGGCCACATTTGATTTTGAAACAATTATTAAATCATTTAAACTCAATTTAAATTCAAAAATGATGATATCATTGATGATTTCATAAATATATTTTATTTCCAAAAATAAAATAAATAATTTTGTTTCATATTCTTGCCTAGGTGGAGAAATAAGTGTATTATCTAGTTTCGTTTGTAATTTCTGACGGTTAAAAAACTGTTTATCGATAAAACAATTCTCGGTCATTTTATCGATGTTTTTCCAAAGAAAACATTTTTGTAAATATTTTTCTAAAACAAGATTGCATCGTTTTTATCGCATAAAACATGATTATTTATGTTTAATATTCCTATATTTGAATATTTAGAATTAATTAAGTGTTCCAATTTAAAGTGATAAAATTACGGGTCGTTATGGACTTCCCCCCTTACGAATTTCATTCTCGAAATTACAATCCAAAACCCAAAAATGTATTTAAGCTCAATTCTGTATGATATACATAGATCATCCTTACGGAATATTAGATTCGATCTCCTATTCAAATACACAACTTTACTTCCAAACTAGTCATTGAGCCCCAAATTTGCAAAGATCCTCTCACAATGCAGTAACAAGTTTTCTACTTCAATAGCGTCTTCAATTACGATGAATGGCTTTCCTCCCATCTTAGTATAGTCTCCACTCAAAATAGCATAATTGTTGACCACCGAAGCTTCTTGATTCCCTACTTGAGCATTTCCTCCAACCACTTTAGCAGCAACACCCACCTACATCACATTGACAAAGAAATGATACATAGCTCCTATGTAAACTTGCGGGACTCTAGCGCCTACATTCCCAACTTGTACCCGACCTTAGTTCCTTCTTGTATTTGGTTTGGCATTACCATTTGCTATTGTGCTTCCCCCAAGGTTAACTCTTCCACTTCTAGCATCCATATCTGTATTCATGTCTCATAAGATATAGAAGAATAGCCTAAGGGAGATAAAGGAATAGAGATATAGCCTATACTTATATATAGCAAGTACAAGTACATTACTATGTCGTTATTCCATACCCCGATCTTATCTCTAATTCCCTAGGATCATGTTTTCAAAAATCATTTTAGTTTCAAGTTTTTCATAAACCTATGTTCTGATACTAAGTTGTAACATCCACTATCTGAAGGCCCGAAGCTAAATGCTATAGATGTTGCGGTCATCGATAATATTAACTTTCGATGACCAAATACCGCAATGTTAATGATGTCCATAATATCAAAAGCACATAAATATGAAACAAAATCATAGATTTTAAAAACAACATTTCTTATTACATTTCAGAAAATATGTTTCATACCATGATTTCATAATTCCAATGTTTCTCAGGTTCAGATCAAATTTGATTATTACATAAATACGCCAAGAGCGACATATGAAGATGCCCGCCTGGATAACCAGAGTACAAAATAGTCATCATTGACTTAATACAACATAGTGGAATAAAAACGAAACAACTTCTAAATATAGCTAACTTCAGCCTCCTGCTCGTCTTCGGAAGCTTTATTCGTCCACCAACTAAAACCTGAAAATCCTCAACCCTTAGCTTACTCAAATCAATTTTAAGCACCCGAGAGTTTAACGGGAAAACATATACTTCAAGTTAGACAATAAGAATGGTGTGAATAATACCATACATCTCGGTTATTTAATATTAAGTGAGACCATGCCGCTTGGCGGAACGGGTTACTCCTCACCAATGTCCTTTTAAAACATATCTTTTGCAATTTTTAATCGTACAACCAAAACTGATTAAAACAATAATATCAATATCATGAAAACATATAAATCAAGTAACAAATGGACTATCTGTCCAAACAATATAGTTTTTTTTAGCTAACTACTAACCTTTAGCGGACTCAGGCCTACCAGACAGAATAAACAAATAATCTAACTTCTGTTAGATAATTCTCTTTTGGACTGTCTGTCTTTAACTTAATTCTCCCAGGATCAACTAATCTTAATGGTTTTGCAGGCTCACCAATAACCTATCTCTATAAATATATATTCCTTTCATCGTGTAACATCATTTTAGTCTTACCTATGACAAAGCCCTACATGCTAGAATTTTGGACAAAATTAGCTAGGGCCTAATAGCTAATTTATAGGGCGCGACCGTATACCAGTCCCTTTTGGTATTCTAATATCTAAGGCATTTTACCTATGGTCATCTGCCTATAAAATTTTCCTTGAAAACATTTTCTCTCAAATTAATGTAAACCATAAAATCATACTTTGAACAAGGAAAATATACTCCATGCTTTTCTCAAATCACCTTTCCATGTACCTATACTTTACGCAAAACTTTGTTGACGAAAACAATTGAACCTTTGAAAGTACCCCTTTCGAAACAAAGTGAAACCTTAGCCGAAGGTCAAAACATACCTCTTCGAAACCATGCTTAACAAACCTTTTGAAAACCTTGAAAAACCTCTCTTTTGAAAGCTTTAAAACCATAGACATCATTTTATCAAAACACTTTAAATATACCTTTTGAAACATTTGGAAACCTTCCAACTAAACCTTTTGAAAAAATTAAGGAACCACCCCTTCGAAACCCTCTTTTAAAACTTTCCGAAAGCATTCATATCCTTTTCTATAAACAAACGTTTCGAAAGTATTTAGGTTCAAGTTAAAGGTGTAAAACAACCTTTCGAAACGAGTTAAAATCTTTCCTTTCGAAACCTTTGAGTTTTACCTTCAACAGAACAAACGGTTGCAAAACAACTAAGTCGAAAGCGCTCTTTCGAAAATAATTTCCTAAGTAAAGAAGTGATGGTGTCGAAACCAACCCTTCGAAAACATTGGAGAAGTAGATTGAATTTTAAAACAAAGAAATCCATTTGAAGGCATTGCTTTGAAAGATAAGATGCGCCAGCTAGGGGTTTCACCCCCTCCGAAAGTATTTACATAAAACAAAAGGACAGCCTCTTTTGTAACCATTCATTTAAAATAATTTAACCAAGTCGAAAGCCAACAAAGTCGAAAGCAAGAGCAAAATGGCACATTTCGGAACCCCTTATTTCGACTGCATACCATTCGCCTATGTCAAATTCGATGTGCACCAAACTTTTGATGCCATGCGCATTGGTTTCGATGGTGATAAAGGCGGGAGTACTAGCTCGGAACATAGGTGCCAAAAGTGGATAAACATGTAAAAAGCATGTTTAATCTAATTTTTAACCTTTTAAGGTAATTCCTTCCAATTAACCTGCCTTATTTGTCCAAACATGACTGGTTGTTAATTTCTTTCTTAAAAGTACCGCCCAAATTTCTAAATTAAACAAATTAAATTATTTACAAAATCGTCCTTCTCCTTTTAAAATATATAAAACATTAAAGTCCCATACCTTAAATAATTTTATATGTCTATTAAAACACTTGGGAAAAATCTATAAAATCATATAAATCATTTTTGATATGTTTTCCAATAATTAATTTTAGACCCAAAACATGTATAATTTTGCCATAAATAATTTTAAACCCAAATATCCATTTTCCTCGCTAGAAAATTAATATAAAATCGAAATTAATTTAGAAAATTATGAAAATTGAAACTCATCTCTAAAATATCATTTCTGATCTATATCTAAATTGCAAGGCGTTTGGATGTCAGTTAATAGGGTTTTCATATTAAAACATATCATAAAATCTATATGAATTAGCATAAATCTTCAATAGGCATATATGATCATTTCAACTTTCCAAAAAAGGGAAAAACCTTGCAAAATAGTTCGATTCAGTCTTAAAACCAAAAACAATAAAAAATATGAGATGTACTCATTATTCTACTTAGCTTTGAGATTAAGGAGTTGAGATTTAAGAATGGATTAATGTTGATTTATCTTCATCCTGTAGCTTATCTTCCTCTTGTTCTTGCTTAATGTTGGTCGGCCTTTATTTTTAATTTTTGAAAATGAACGTGTAGAATAAATATGGCTTAAGGATTTAGTGTATTAGAACGTGTCTTTTCCTTATTTCCCCCCTTATCTAACTTCCCTTATCTATTTTATTCTAATTCATTTCAGTTTATTTGTTAACATAGCACGGCTAACCTCTATTCAAAAATCTCAATCCTTAATCATTTCATTATTTAATTTAATTTAACTAACTAAATATCCTAAATAATGTTACTCAAAATTAGGGTCGTTACAGACTCCCTTCCTTAAAGAATTTCATCCTCAAACTTACGATAAGGTACTCAACAAATCAATCAAAAAGGTAAAACATACCATCAAACAAATCAGGATAAGCGTCTCTAGTCCTGCTCTCAGTCTCCCAAGTACAGTTCCTCTAATTGTCGCACCGTTGGACTTTAACTAATCTGACTATCTTGTTCCTTATCTCTTCTCATCTCTCGCGAGTATAGAACTGGCTTTCTAACAATAGTCAAATTCAGCTCTACTACTAAATCCTCTAACACAGTTAGTATTATAGTAGTCTTCGGGTCTCGGACACACTTCCTTAGATAAGAAATACGAAAAAAATCATGGACTCCTACCAAACTGTCCAACTACTCTACTCTATATGCAAGTTTCCCGATCCTCTCTATAATAGGAAATGGTCCTACAAATTTCGGTGCCAATTTCCCTGGTTTTCCAAATTGAATTACACCTTTCTTCGGTGATACCTTAATGAATACATGATCTACTACCGAGAACTCTAAGTCTTTCCATCATTTATCAGCATAACTCTTCTGTCTAGACTGATCTTCCTTCATCCTGGCCTGAACTAACTCAATTTTCACTGCAGCTTCTCTAACTAAATCCACACCAGGAACCAACCTATCCCTGGTCTCTAACAAACAAACTAGTGATTTTGATGGCCTTCCATACAAAGCTTCAAACGGTACCTTCCCTATATTAGCCTGGTAACATTGTTATACAAAAACTCGACTAAGTGTATATGGTCTTCCCATGATCCTCCAAAGTCTAACTCACAAGCTCATAACAAATCTTCTAAGACTTTGTTAACTCTTTCCGTTCGCCCATCAGTCTGTGGATGGTAAGTGTACTCAACTTGAGCTTGGTTCCTAAAATTTCCTGTAGACTCTTCCAGAACTCACTAGAGAATAAGGAATCTCTATCATTTACTATACTAATAGGAATTCCATGCATCTTAACTATATTCTTCATAAACAACTTAGCTAAAACATGTGCCATCCTAGTTGACTTAACTGGAATGAAATGGGCACTCTTGGTATACCAATCCACTATGACCCATATACTTTCATTTCCTCTATTAGATCTTGGCAACCTGTCAATGAAATATATAGAAATAGGATCGCACTTCCAAACTGGAATATCTAATGGCTGAAGAAAACCACTTGGTTTCTGATGTTCGGCCTTTACCTGTTGGTAGTTCAAAAACTGCTTTATCCGTAAGCCTACATCCTTCCTCATTCTTTCCTAGAAGAAACTCCTCTTCATGTCCTGATACATCTTTGTTCCTGTTGAATGAATAATGAACTTTGAACGATGACATTCCCCAAAAACCTCTTTCCTTATGTCTCCTACATTCGGAACACGTAATCTTCCCTTCCTTCTCAACCACCCATTCTAGTCAAGACTGAAATCCTTTTGGTCATCGCTCTTTGTTCCATCTTTTGACTTCCTAGTTCTCTCAGTTAATACTGGATCCTCCATCTGTTTAGAAGCAATCCTTTTGATCATAACTGGTCGGATTTCTGAACATGACAACACAGTAGTTTCCCTACTAAATTTAGTTTCAGACCACCACTGTACTCTACACGTCGTCAATGCTTCCAAATCTCTCCAATCAGCTATCATTGCCAACACTGCATTATGATGTTTTTTTCTAAGTGAGTCTGCAATCTTATTGCCCTTTCCCGGTGTGTACTCAATACAAAATTATAAGCAGCTATAAATTCCAACCATCTCTGATGTCCCATGTTCAACTCATTCTGAGAGAATAAATACTTCGGCGACTAATGATCCGTATATAACTCGAATCTTTCTCCTAAAAGGTACTGTTTCCACACCTTAAACGCAAAAAGTACTGCAGCTAACTCCAAATCGTGAGTTGGGTACCTAACCTCATGTGGTCTAAGCTGTCGAGATGCATTGGCAATCACTTTACCTCTCTGCAGTAAAACAGTTCCTAACCCTATTCCACATGCATTTGTATACACTAATAAATCCTGATTCACTTTCGGAACAAGTAACACAGGTGCATTAGTCAATAAGTGTTTCAGCTTCTACAATGCTTCCTCGCACTTATCGATCCGAACAAACTTTACATCCTTTCGTGTTATCTTAGTCATTGGCGCTGCTATCCAAGATAAATCCTTAATGAATCTTCGATAATATCCAGCTAATCCAAGAAACTCTTCATCTCAGTCACTGTCTCGGGTCTCTTCCAGTTATTCACCGCTTCAATCTTAGTCGGATATACAGATAACCCTTTCTTTTAGACTACATAACCAAGAAACTTCACTTCGCTCTTCCAAAAATGACACTTCGAAGTTTCACCTTCAATTGATGCTGCCTCAACGTCTCAAGCACCACTCTAAGATGAACTTCATGCTCCCTTTCATCCTTAGAGTATATCAAAATATCATCTACAAATACCAACATGAACCTATCTAAGTGCTCTATAAAAACGCGGTTCGCCAAATCTACAATGAATGTTGGCGCATTAGTTAGTATGAGCGGCATCATTAACCATATGCATAACCATATCTAGTTATAAAAAATTCCACCTGAGAAAATAATTTGACTCCACTCAATTGATCGAACAAATCGTCAATTCTGGGCAATGGATATGGCTGCTTTATCGTCTTCTCATTCAACTTATGATAATCGATAAATAACCTCAACGATTCGGCTGACTTCTTAGCAAACGCTAAGGCTGCCCCCTAAGATGAACTACTTGGCCTAATAAAATTCTTGCCTTCCAACTCCACCAACTGCACCTTTAACTCCCTTATCTCGGTAGGTGTCATCCTGCTTGGTGGTCTACTTATTGGTTCTGCTCCCGGCGCTAAATCTATGCAAAACTCAATAGCTCATTTTGGCGGCAATCCTACTATAGGTTCAAAAACATCTACAAATTCTCTAACAACGAAAACATGATTCAACTTTTCTTCTACCTCCATAACACCCAATAAAAAAGTCACCTCACAACTAGGGTTTTCAAAGGTATATACGATCTGATCACTACAATCAGGGTGTCTAAGTGATATTCTCCTATCATAGAAAAATATCGTGGCATCATACTTACTTAACCAATCCATATCCAAAATAATTCTGAACCCTATGAAGTCGAAAATGCAAACTGCAAACAAAGGTATGACCTAACAAATCAAACTCTAGGTGGTCACACTTCATCCCAAGTAATCGCATACACTCCTATCGAATTTGCAACCCTTAAGAAAGTAACTAAGTATGAGGGTTCTATGTTAAGCTAATCTACCATACAACGAGATATAAAAGAATGCGATGCACCAGTATCAAACAGAGCGCTAACTGACATACCATAAATTTGAATCGTACCTTCCAACACAGCTTTCCTTTTTCCTCTATTGTTGGACTTGAGGTAGCAGGCTCCAAGGCAAACACTTGGCCCTTCTATTCTTAGCAGGCTCCTTGCATTAGTTCTTGTAGTGCCTAATTTGATCGTAGTTGAAGCACCTCTTTCTTCTCCACAGCTTTATTTCCCTTGCCTGTCCGGCACTCATGGGCATAATGTCCCTTCTTATCAAACTTGTAACAGAGCACTTCTGCCTTTCCCTTCTTAGCAGCTCCATCGTTCTGAGCTCCTTTCTTAAGGAAGAACTTTATTTTTTGACTCTGCTCCACCTGGTCTACCTTTGCCTTATTTCTCTCCAGAAAAGCAAGCATGTCCTCATTCCTCAAAGCTATCTCACCCACAACATCACAAGGGTTTCTGATATGCAGTAATGTAGCCTTTTCCAACTCAAGCTTCAACCCCCTAATGATAGTGCCCATCATCTTAATCATAGTGCCCATCGTCGCATTACCATACCTTGCTAATTCCTCAAATCTTGTAGCATACTCCAACATATTCATCTCCTCTTGCTCCAACTCAGCAAACAACCTAAGCAAGGTAGACTTTGTCATCACAAACATGAACTTCTCCTTGAACCTCGTCTTAAACTCAGCCTATGTTATTGTCTCCTCATTAACTCCAAACGTCATTGTATTCCACGAACGTAAAGCTGCTCCTTAAAGCTGTATTGAAGAAAGCCTTCTCTTTTGCTCGTCATTGAGCCCCAAATTTGCAAAGATCCTCTAACAATGCAGTAACCAGTTTTCTACTTCAATAGCGTCTTCAATTCCAATGAATGGCTTTCCTCCCATCCCAGTATGGTCTCCACTCAAAATAGCATAATTATTGACCGCCGTAGCTTCTGGATTCCCTACTCCAGCATTTCCTCCAACCACTCTAGTAGCACATCTATTTGCATCACATTGACAAAGAAATGATACATAGCTCCTATGTAAACTTGAGGGACTCCAACACCTACATTCCCAACTTGTGTCTGACCTTGGTTCCTTCTCGTATTTGGTTTGGCATTACCATTTGTTATAGTGCTTCCTCTAAGGTTAACTCTTCCACCTCTAGCATCCATATCCATATTCATGTCTCGTAATACACAGAAGAATAGCCTAAGGGAGATAAAGGAATAGAGATATAGCTTATACTTATATATAGCAAATACAAGTACTATATCGTTATTCCATACCCTGATCTTATCTCTAATTCCTTAGGATCATGTTTTCAAAAATCATTTTAGTTTAAAGTTTTTTATATACCTTTGCTCTGATACTAAGTTGTAACATCCACTTTTGAAGGCCTGAAGCTAAGTGCTATAAATGCTGCGGTCATCTATAGTATTAACTTTCGGTGACCAAATACGGTAATGTTAATGGTATCCATAATATCAAAAGCAGATAAATATGAAAAAAAATTATAGATTTCAAAAACAACATTTCTCATTACATTTCAGAAAACATGTTTCATATCCTGATTACATAATCCCAACATTTCCTAGGTTCAGATCAAATATGATTATTACATAAATACGCGACATATGAAGATGCTCGCTTGGATGACCAGAGTACTAAATAGTCATCATTGACTTAATACAACATAGCAGAATAAAAACGAAACAATTTCTAAATATAGCTAACTTCAGCCTTCTGCTCGTCTTCGAAAGCTTTATTCGTCCACCTACTAAAACCTGAAAATTCTCAACCCTCAGCTTACTCAAATCAATTGTGAGCACCCGAGAGTTTACGGGGAAAACATATTCTTCGAGTTAGACATTAATCATGGTGCGAATAACACAATACATTTCGGTTATTTGATATTAAGTCAGACAACGCCGCTTGGCGGAACGGGTTTCCCCTCACTAATATCCTTCTAAAACATATCTTTTGCAATTCTTAATCCTGCAACCAAAACCGGTTAAAATAATAATATCAATATCATGTAAGCATATAAATCAGGTGGCAAATGGAATATTTGTTCGAGTAATATAGTTTTGTTTTGCTAACTACTAACCTTTGGCTGACTCGGGTCTACTAGACAAAATAAGAAAATAATCTAACTTCTGTTAGATACTCCTCTTTCGGATGGTCTTTCATTAACTTAATTCCCGTAGGATCAACTGATCCTAACGGTTATGCGGGCTCACCAATAACCTTTTCTATACATATATATTCCTTTTTGTGTGTAACATCATTTTAGTGTTACCTGTGATAAAGCCCTATAAGCTGGAATTTTGGATTAAATTAGCTAGAGGATAATAGCTAATGTATAGGGCACGACCCTATACCAGTCCCGTCTGGTATTCTAATATCTGAGTCATTTTACCTAAGGTTTCAAGTTAAACATGTAAAACAACCTTTCGAATCCAGTTAAAACCTTTCTTTTCAAAACTTTTGGGTTTTACCTTCAACAGAACAAAGGGTTATAATATAACTAAGTCGAAAGCACTCTTTCTAAAACAATTTCCTAAGTAAAGAAGTGATGACGTCAATTCCAACCCTTTGAAATCAATAGAGAAGCGGCTTGGGTTTTAAAACAAAGAAACCCTTTCGAAGGCATTACTTCAAAAGGTAAAATGCGGCAATTAGGTGTTTCGCCCCCATTTAGTTAAAACAACAGGTGCAAACTCTTTCGAAACCATTCCTTCAAAATAATTTGATCCAGTTGGATGCCAATCAAGTCGAAAGCAAAAGTAAAGTAGGCGCATTTTCCTTTAAAAACAAAGTAAAACTTCAACACCTTCGGAACCCCTTCTTTCGACTGCATACCTTTTGCCTATGTCCAATTCGCTGTGCACCAAACCTTTGATGCCATGTGCATTGGTTTCGATGGTATGAAGGTGGGAGTACTGGGTCGAAGCATAGGTGCTGAAAGTGGATAAACATGTGAAAAGCATGTTTAATATGATTTTTATCCTTTTAAAGTAATTTCTTTCATCTAACCTGCCTTGTTTCTCAAACATGATTGGCTGCTAATTTATTTTCTAAAAGTACTACCAAAATTTCTAAATTAAACAAATTAAATTATTTACAAAATACCCGTTCTCCTTTTATAAATATATAAAACATTTAATTCTCATACCTTAATTAATTTTATATATCTATTAAAACACTTAGGAAAAATTTATAAAAATTTCATAAATCATTTTTGATATGTTTTCCAACATATATTAATTTCAGACCCAAAACATATATAATTTTGTCGTAAATAATTTTAAACCCAAATATTCATTTTCCTCACTGGAAAATTAATATAAAATCCACATTAATTCAAAAAATTATGAAAATGGAAACCCATCGCTAAAATATCAATTCTGATCTATATCTAAAATCATAAGGCTTTTGGATCTCATTAATTAGGGTTTTCACGTTAAAACATATCATAAAATCTACATGAATTAGCATAATCATCAACAAGCATATATAATCATTTCAACATTCAAAAACATGGAAAAACCTTGCAAAATAGTTCGATTTAATCTTAAAACCGAAAATAATAGAAAACATCAGATGTAGTCATTATTCACCTTAGCTTTGAGATTAAGGAGTTGAGATTTGAGAATGGATCGATGTTGATTTAGCTTCTTCCTTTAGCTTATCTTCCTCTTGTTCTTGCTTGATGATGGCCGACCTCTATTTTTAATCTTTGAAAACGAATGTGTAGAATGAACATGGCTTAAGGGTTCAGGGCATTAGAATTTGTCTTTTCCCTTTTTTACCACTTGTCTAACTTGCCTTACCTATTTCATTCTAATTCATTTTAGTTTATTTATTAACATGGCATGGCTACCCTCTATTAATCACAAATCTCAATCCCATCTCATTATTTGATTTAATTTAATTAATTAAATATTCTAAATAATATTACTCAAAATTAGGGTCGTTACACAAACCCTCATCAATGTTCATCATCAAGAATCGAGTGATAAATTGTTTTTTGGACCGGTATAAACACCTCAAAGTTCCATACTTGAATCTTAGACCAGATTTATGTGACCAAAAAAACTATGCATAACATACATACTTATTAAAATTCCCAAAAAATATATGAACACATTTCATGAAATTTTAACCTTTACTCTAACTCTTTGAAAATCATTTCAGAATATTCACCCAAAATATTTCTATCTCCTTTTCAAAAAAATCAATTATGTTTTACTTGGAATAATACTATTATAATTTTATTTCAAAATCCTTTCAAAATTTTTGCTAATAAATTCTCTTATAAATTTAATTAACAAAATTACTTTATATTAAATAACTTTCCCTTTATCACTTTTAAACTTTTTTAAAACACAGGGATATGAGTTCCCAAAATCCCCTTTTTTTGTTAAACATATATTTCATACCCATCTTTTACGAAATCATTTTACTTTTGTAAATTACAAATTATTTTATAAAATATAATTTTATAAAATATATTCTTATTTCTTGATTTTAACACTTTGTATAAATACATTTCTTTATTACATCCCTTTAAACTTTTTATGCCTAAATATCTTATTAAATTGACTGATATAAGATGGAAGAAATGCACAGAGAGAGTAATCCAAAAAGAGATTATTAACTAACATCATATTTATACTACTATTATTAGCCCTATCCGATATTACATGTTTTTAGCGGTAACTCCTAAGAAATACATTCTACCATACACCACCATCATATATATAAATGCATGAACTACTATACACATTATTCTTGGACCCCTTCTGAAGTAGATGGTGCTTTATCCTCAGTACCTAAGTCAACCCACCTTTTCTTTGGACAATCCTTCATTAATTGTCTTCCTTCATAGCACCAACTACAAGTCCATTTGGGACACTTTTTGACTATATGTTCCAATCCTTTGCAAAGGTAGCCACTCTTTTCTCTCCCAAACCGAATTCTGGGTTTCTTCTTTGTTTAGGGTACTCACGTAGAATATCCTTTCCCTTTACACTTGAAACAAAACATATCATCCCTACAAGATTCTTCTTTCTTATTTTCATTTATTTTTCTATTCTTATTTTCCTTTATTTTCCTATCCTTACACTGAACTGCATAATGTCCTTCTTTACTGCATTTGTAGTAGTAGATGCCAGCATAAGATCGTAGTCTTAATTTTTCTTTTACTTCTCTTTCTGCATGTACACTTCATGCTTATTTTGGATTCAACCATAACTCATCATCCGGCATATAAAAAGCATTCTACCCCTACGTGATATACCAAAATATCATCAGAACATTTCATACATTTATCCCTTGATTAAAAAAACTTTTTATCTAAATAACTAGATTTAGACATGTTCAAATTTGAACTTGACTTGATCCTTCGATGATAAGGAGAATAACTTAGTAAGCATACGATATCATTTGCCTAAGCCAACATCCAATCGATACTTATAATATTATTCCAGTCATCACCAAAAAGATCAAGTCCTTATTCATTTAACTTTACAAAGGGAACACATCTTATAAATTCCTCAAATTACACAAATATCTGCATTATTTTTTATATAAATTATAGTCCTTTTGAAAACAGTGTGTCGAACCACCTTGTTTCGGTATTAAGGAATCCATATCGATTACATGGAGCTCTTCATGCAACGACCAAAATTTATAAACCACTCAACATATTAATCAACACAATATATTTTTATATCCAACAACAAATACACACTCATATATATAATACCCTCAAACTCATTCTAGATGTTACTAACCCTATCTCTAACGAGTCACTCATTCTAGGGTATTACTAACCCAATCTATAATAAGTTTTACCCCACCAAATTCTAGATGTTCGCTCAACCTAAGCTCTGATACCAAATATGACGACCTGCCTTATCGTCTCTTGAAAATTGACACTAATACATCCTTGGTATTTACCTATCGCAAATTGAATTGCCGAAAAGGTAGATTGAGAAAGGGTAAAAAGAAACTAACATAGAACATAGTATAAAATAGAATCTCGGATGAATGGAAATATCATATATTATTAATCATAAAATATTTTACAGTAGAAAATTTTGAATACTATATCGGATTCTAACCTAATTCAGCCTGGACAGTTATAAATCCTTTGTCCTTACAAATGATGAAAAATAATAAAACAAATGCAGCGGAAAAATAGAATACGTCTATATGTTGATGAAGATCTCTAGCTCTACTCCGGAAACTCCAAGCGTCTTTAGCTAAACCTGAAACTACTTGGATCTGACTTGAGTATTAAAAATACCCATATTGGGTTTGATAAACCAACGTGGGAGGATTTGAATCACAAATGTATATGATAGTGTCATAGATCAGGTTGATGCCAGTCAAACCTTTGAAAAGAAGGGTATCTCGTAAGACCACGCCATACATAAATACTGACGGGTTTTTATAATACGATAATGAAAATACTTTATACCAAAATAAATTTGAAATTATCATTAAGGACATTGGTTTGAAAATACTTTTCAAATAAATATATAAAAAATGTACTTTTACCCATCAATGTCAATATGATACCAAATGGGAAGCTAATTGGTACCTCTACGCATGTCATACAAGTTGTCCAGATGAAGGACAAATCGAAGGCACTGATGGTTAAAAAGCTGTTTATCGATAAAGCTTTTTCGTTCACGACTTCTGATGGTTAAAAAGCTGTTTAGCAATACCTGTTAGGAACTGAGATGTTGGTTTTGGTGACAACAACCATTTTAATTTATCTTATTATAAAATATATACTAACACTGTTTTCTAGATAGATATGTATATGCAGGATATATAGACAAATATGCAGGTATTGATTACTAAAGACTAATCAGTATAAAGACTCAAGTGTCAAGATTGAAGACTCTAGAGTATTAGGATCAAGATTTCAAGATATGTGTCTAGTTTTTGTTAAAACTTCATAATAGCACGGAAATCTTTATTTCGAATTTCATTTGGGATGGAACCCATTTCTACCTTCTTAGTGGCTTACAAATCCATGATAAGTAGCTTACAAACCTACGATAAGTGGCTTACAAACCCACGAACATCCTGGTTTTGTACAAGTTCTCGAGTCCTGATGTGATGAGATATTCTGCAGGAAGAAGCTTGAAAAACTACTTCAAAATGGTTTTCCAAAATGATTTTCAAAACTGCTTTTCAAAATATTTTAGCCTTAAAATTATCCTTTTCAAATGATTTTCAAAAAGATGTTTTAGCCTTAAAATATTATTTGTTTTTGTTTTAAAATAAACTCTAGTTTTAAACTTCATTTTCAAAATAAAATTTACATTGTTTTTTAACTAGGGATGTCGACATTATGGGATACCCCATATCGACATGGTGGCCGTTGAATTCAAAAGTTTCAATTTTCAAAAGAAGTGTCTATTCGCTTAAATCTCTTCACGAATGGTTACGACCGTTGGTGCTTTATAAATAGCCCTCACAAATGAATTTTTTAATTAAAAATTTTATTATTTTCTTCACTCCTTCTTCTTCACAAATCCATATTCTAAAATTTCATATTTATAAGATCGTGCCGAAATTCTGCCGAATTTTCAAGTGAATCAAATTAGAATCTCATTCTTTTTGATTCTCTGCCCTCTCTCGAAGTTCAAAGTGCTATTAAGAGTTATAGGACCATTTTGTAATTAAAAATTTATCAAATCTCTCTATTAGGTGTGGTTGTGCTTGGAAATCAATTGTGTGATCTTGTGTCCCGCAAATCAAGAGAGTTTGCCCCGGACTCGTGAGGCGGAAGGGTACCTCAAGGCATTTAGAAATTGAGGATTGTAATTTCGACATTGGTATAATAAAAATCTGCATGAGGTATTTGCCTTGGTACCGAAGTGGATGTAGGGTAATTCTGAACCAGTATAAAATCCGATGTGTTCTTTCCTTTACTTCTTTTTATTTACTTTCTGCATCTGTGTTTTATTCTGTGATTGTTTTGTGATTAAGTTTTACATTTGTTTATATCTTAATTTTTAAATTAGTCCATATAAGTCTTAGAATCCATTAAACACTATTCACCCCCTCCAGTGTTAATTAGCCTTAAGATACTTAATCCTCTGTCCCTTTCAATTGGTATCAAAGCAAGGTTTCCATAGTTTCCATAATCTGAAACTTGAAAATTGTTTTAATGGCTACCAACACTGGTAAGTCAAATCTGGCCCTAGTTCTGTTATCCCTAACACTAGTTCATTTGTAGAAGGTCAGTCTACTGTCAGACCACCATTTTTAAATGGCGGTAGTTATGCATATTGGGCTTGTAGAATGAAAATTTATTTACAACTAGTAGGAGTAGACACTTGGAATATCACACAAACTGAGTATATTGAACCAACTACCAATTTTGTGTAGTGGACTGCTGAGCAAAAGGGTGTTGCACAAAATAACTCAAAGGCCATGAATATATTATTTTGTTCACTAGACAGGAATGAGTTTAATAAAGTGTCTGTTGGTAAGTCTGCATCTGAAATCTAGAAAACTTTGCAAGTTACTCATGAAAGAACAAGAAAATTTAAACAGACTAAAATTCTATATTAACTAATCAGTTTCAATTATTTAAAACGCATGCAAATGAGTCCATTTCCAACATATATTGTCGATTCCAAGATATTGTTCATTCACTAATTGGACAGGGAAAAAGCTTTTCGAAGGAAGACCAAGTCAAAAAAATTCTAAATTCACTCACTCCAGAATATGATCAAAAGATACTTGCAATCGAAGAAGCAAATGATATAAGTCTAATGAAAATAGAAGAATTGATTGGGAATCTGATGTCTTATGAAGTTCAACTGTAAGGAAGAAGAGATAACATGACTGTAGAAAAGAAGTCATTAGCATTCAATGCAACTACTGAAGATTCGGAACCAGATAGTGATGAGATATTGCTTTCATGACAAGAAACTTCCGAAAATTCCTAAAATATAGAAAAATGAATAAAGAAATGATCAAAGGAATTCTAGAAATAATACGGATAACATCAACAATGATAGATGCTACAGTTGAAATAAAGTCGGGAATCATAGAAAAGATTGTCCGTATCCAGATAAACAGTTGTTCCCTCCAAACAATGACTCATCAAGGAAAAGAAAGAAAGCATACACAGCAACTCTTGATGACTCAGACTCATCATCTAGTGACGATGAAAAGAAGATGGATAATTCAAATCTGTGTTTCACTGCTATTCATGAATCAGATGACGATGGGTGTATGGATCCAAAAATAGGTATGCATTTATATTATTTTTAATTTGTCTTGTTTGAATGGATGCATGTTTGTTTGATTCTTTTTAAATTCCTTGAATTTTAAATTCAAATTTATCACTTGAAATTTGAATTTTAAATTCAAAAATAAAATTATTTTAACAATATTTTAAATATTAAACTATATATCTAATGTTATCACAGGAATTATATAATTAGAATATAGGATACAATATATTCATTTATTAGAAATTAGGAATTGAAACCTGTCCTTTGATTCAATAGACACATGTCGACATACTCGGATACCCCATGTTGACATGCCCCTCAAAATTTGATTTCAAAATTTGTATTCAAACTTTTGAATTTCCCTCCACCTTTTTACCAACTTCAATGCTCTGGAGAGATGCCTCTTGACCAGAGAACATGTCTATAGAATCTCTATTTAATTCACTCTCTTTATTGTTACTTTTCACTTTTATTTCAAATTTCAAATTTATCTTCATTATCTTCAACTCCTCTCAAACTTCTTCAATGGCTTACTCAAACACTCCTAACACCATTATGCTTCCAAAATCTATCAAAAAATTTCTTTTTAATGACCCGGAAGCTATCAAAGCTTACATCAACTATTTAAACTTTGGTAAAATTCATACGGGAAAATTTGCTGTTTTTGAAGATTTTCCTTCTTATGAAATTGAAAATCTTTTTCAACAATGTTCTATTCTTAGTTTAGTAGATAATAAATAAAATGATTTTGTATGTTATCCAAATCTTATTAAGATGTTTTATGCAAATTTGAATCATGGTTTTTATGATGGACAAGATGGACAAATTTGGAGCAGAGTTAAAGGAACACAAATTGTTTTGGATTGTGAAATTTTGGGAACTATTTTGGGATGCAAGTATACCAGAATGTATAACTCGGAATTTCAAATAAGTGAAAATGATCGAGAGACATTTCATCACATCTTTGAAAGGGATGACAATTTTGAATTCAAAAATCGTTATTTTCGTCCAAAAGCAAGAATTGTTAACCTTCTTATTCAACACACTCTTATATCAAGATCGGGAAACTACGACAATCTGAATTTGAACGTTTGCAAAGCTTTTTTTTGCAATTTTTGGAAATTATGATATTACTTGGATATTTTGGTTGAGCTAAGGCCCAAGAATTTTACTATAGGTGAAAACACATTATATCATGGAATTTATCTCAATCGGATTTTTAATTACTTTGGAGTTGATTTCAAAAGGGAAGAATTTATAACTAGAAAGGTGTTCAACCATGGAAACATTTCCCTTATGCAAATTCCATTAGTGTTTCAACCATATGAAACACTTACGGAAAACGAAGAAAGGCTTGCACAAGAAGAGATGGAAGAAATGGAGGAAGAAGAAAAAGAGGAAGAGGAAGGAATGGAAATTGAAGAGGAGGAAGAGGAAGATCAAGAAACTTCCTTAGAAAGTATTGAATATCCTATTAATCCCGCTAATCCATCCAATAAGACCATTCCCAATAATCAAAGAATTATAGTGGAAAATCAAAAGACACTTAAAAGATCAATGACTAAGAAAATGGACAAGATTTCCACTAAAATCGACAATTTCTTTGGGAAAATTAGTAGAAAGCTTGGACTATCATCTTCTTCATCTTCATCTAATTAGTTTTAGTTCATGTTATCTTAGTTCTATCTTTGTATTTTCTTTATTTTAGTTAATATTATATTATCATATGTAATGTTGACTAGAATCATTAATGAAATCTTTCATTTCCTGTTATTCAACTTCACTTGTCTCTGTAATTGCTTGTTTATATATTATACAAATTTTAGTTGAATAGATTTGTTCATAATATTCAAAACAAAGCAAATTGTCACTTTAGGCAGAGGCATGTCGACATCTACCATCCCCCTATATTGACATACAACGGGTAGAAAATAGTTACTCTTTTAAATTTTAATTTCATGCAACTACCTTGTGTCTATTCATTTTAAACGACTTTCTACCCCTATTTATATCTATTTCTTTCAGAATAAATTATTAAACTTCATTTCTAATCGCTCCCTTGAATTATGGCTTCTCCGATTAAGAATCTAAGTGATAATCTTGAAGAAACTCTCACTTCCTTTAAGAATATCCTTACATTCATACTTTGTAATCAGCGCCACTTAGAATTGAGTCAAATAAAGATGATCAAGGAGCAAGAGAGACATTTTAAGGTCCTTCATTGGATGATCTCAGCCCTTAACAAGGACGATCTCGAAGGAAATCCTCCAGCCGCTCTCGACAAAGATAAAGAAGAATGGGGTGTCATCAAAGTAGACCCTATCTTTGGAGAAGATGGATGGGTGGAATTACCAAGGAATGTCTAGTCTTTCTGTGTGATATTTGTTTGATTTGTTTGGTGTGTTTTAAACTTGATTGACTTGGCTTATTTAACAACATTTGGTGTGGTTTGTATATAAGATTGGATTGAACAATCACTGTAAATATGATTGGAGGATGATTGATTTACTTCTGAATTACATTTATGACCACACTTAGCACTTATTACACTTATATATGGATTACTCTATTATGATTGATCATCCTATATCAAGTTCAGGGAATTTTTTAGTAAGGAGTTTTTGTTGATGACAAAGGGGGAGAAATTATAAAATAATAGTCGGCTTGGTGTAAGGGGGAGTTATGATTGGAGTAAGGAGGAGTCATGGAGTAAGGGGGAGTTACGATAGGAGTTATGGTAAATATATTTTATAAATAGAGGTTGTCATCATCAAAACGAGGGAGATTGTTAGGAACTGAGATGTTGGTTTTGATGACAATAACCATTTTAACTTATCTTATTATAAAATATATACTAACACTGTTGTCTAGATAGATATGTGTGTATATATATATGCATGTACTGATTATTGAAGACTGATCAGTATAAAGACTTAAGACTCAAGATTGAAGATTCTAGAGTATCAAGATCAAGATATGTGTCTAGTCTTTGTTAAAACTTCATAATAGCACGGAAATCTTCATTTCGAATTTCATTTGGGATGGAACCCATTTCTACCTTCTTAGTGGCTTACGAACTCACGACAAGTAGCTTACAAACTTACGACAAGTGGCTTACAAACCCACGAACATCCTAGTTTTGTACAAGTTCTCGAGTCCTGATGTAATGAGATATTCTACAGGAAGAAGCTTGCAAAACTACTTCAAAATGGTTTTTCAAAATGATTGTCAAAACTGCTTTTCAAAATATTTCATCCTTAAAATTATCTTTTTCAAATGATTTTCAAAAAGATGTTTTAGCCTTAAAATATTATTTGTTTTTGTTTTAAAATAAATTCTTGTTTTAAACTTCATTTTTAAAACAAATTTTACATTGTTTTTAACTAGGGATATCGACATCATGGGATACCCCATGTCGACATGGTGGCCGTTGAATTCAAAATTTTCAATTTTCAAAAGATGTGTCTATTCGTTTAAATCTCTTCACGAATAGTTATGACTGTTGGTTCTTTATAAATAGCCTTCACAAACGAATTTTTTAACTAACAATTTTCTTATTTTCTTCACTCCTTCTCCACAAATCCACATTCTAAAATTTTCATATTTATAAGATCGTGTGGAAAAGTTTGCCGAATTTTCAAGTGAATCAAATTAGGATCTCATTCTTGATTGATTCTCTGCCCTCTCTCAAAGATCAAAGTGCTATTCAGAGTTATAGGATCATTTTGTAATCAAAATTTTATCGAGTCTCTCTATAAGGTGTGGTTGTGCCTGGAAATCAATTGGGTGATCTTGCTCCCCATAAATTAAGAGAGTTTGCCCCAGACTCGTGACACAGGAGGGTACCTCAAGGTCTTTGGAAATTGAGGATTGTAATCTCGACATTGGTATAATAAAAATATGTTTGAGGTGTTTGCCTTGGTACAGGACTGGATGTAGGGTAACTTAGAACCAGTATAAACTCCGGTGTGTTCTTTCCTTTACTGCTTTTTATTTACTTTCTGCATCTGTGTTTGATTCTGTTATTGTTCTGTGATTACGTTTTGCATTTTTTATATCATAATTTTTAAATTAGTCCATATAAGTCTTAGAATCCATTAAACACTATTCACCCCCTCTCTAGTGTTAATTAGCCTTAAGATCTTTAATCCGCTGTCCCTTTCAATATCCATATCATACAAGTTGCCAATGGAGAAATAAGTGTATGTATCTAGTTTCATTCATGTCTTCTGATGGTTAAAAGAATAGATTTTTGTAAACATTTTTCCAAAACAAGATCACCATGATTATTTGCTAGATAAAACATGATTATTTATGTTTATTAATCCTATATTTGAATATTTAGAACTAATTAAGTATCCCAATTTAAAGTGATAAAATTACAATTCGTTACAATTCTTACTTGTATTAATTGATTTTTCTTCTCCTTTTATTCTATTCTTTTTTCTATTGGGTGTTTATGCCAATTTTGGTTTAAACATTCCCTAAAAATGTGGTCTCCACTCTTTCCATGACAACACTTCCTCCTCTTTCATACTTCATGCTTATCCTCGTGGGGATTATAATTTTTGATTTAGTAGGAAAGATGGGTAGTTTTCTCGTTTCTATCACTTTTTCCTCAACTACACTACCTTCTATAGGCCATGTAACTTTGGAAACCCCTAATGTAGAAACTTTCGAAGGCATCCATAAAAGCCTTTTTTAGGTAAACTTATTTAATAAGTATTTAAGATTATATTTATATTTTATTGCTATTTAACCATGTTTTAATTCTTTGTTATAGGGTAATGCCTCGATTTGTAAGATGTTTCATCGCCTTGAAACAAAACCAGGGAGTCAGAGGCCTCCAAAGCTACTTTGCGCACAATCGAACATGACGTTCTTTGTTTAAGGATAAGCATGACTAAACTTACATTGGACTATTCTTCAAGGGATGTTAGGGAAGCAACCCTTTAAGCCAAACTAGAAAAGGCTATCCAGAAGTTATAAGGCAGAAGAGAGTGATGGGCTATAGTTTAGGAGGTGGAGGCATTGAAGTAGAGAGTGACTAAAGCGAAGGTGGCTCAAAATGAGGTGACTGAAAAGAATGCTTACTCCGTCCTCTAATAGATATACTGCGCTTAAGGGAAGAGGCCCTTTTTGTAGAATTCCTTAAAGACAAAAAATCTAAGTTGGACCTCGACTTTCTAAGGACATCGATCTTACAAAGGCAGCACTTCACTACTATCAAGCTATGTAGTTTAAAGAGCAAAGCATCCAAATAGATATGCCATTGGCTTCTTTCCAGATCCTAGATGTGCTAGACACATGTGACGTGGATGAACATACTTTTCTGGCATACAATGTTGAAACTACATAAGATGCCCCCGCTAACACATATGCAAACCCCAAAGCTCTACTTTGTTTACCGTTATTTCTTTAAGTTTTAGAAGTAGGATAATTTATGTTGTATAGTATTTTGTTGTTATTTTTTCTTTTGAAGTGTCGTTGCTACTTTTAAAGAAGACTAGTAAATAAAGTTATGTAAACTCTCCTATGCTTGTTGTTTAGTTAACTGCTTTTTATCATCTCACTATATGCTACTTATCCTATTCACCTATTTTATTATTGTTTGCCACTTATTTTTATGCGATATTTGAACCAAGCTGCATTTAGATGGATCTACGAAATGATGAATGAAGGGATGAAGAAGCTTGCAATATATCAAGACCGACGAATTGAAGAATTTGGCTAAGTATAGACATATTCTATCAATCAGTACTGAACGATCGAGTAATTTTTATGGCTTCACTTTGCCTCTATATGGTTATGGATGCAAGTTAAAAGAAAAGGATGAGTGCAAGTGATGTGCCAATGGTCGGCAATGATCGATCATCTTTAACTCTTTATCCGTTAAAGCTCCAACATCCAATGATTTAAGCTATTTTGAAGGGGGACTAAAGATATGATCGACCATCGATCGATAAAGATCTATATGGATTGGTACCGAATGATCCAATTTTTAGGAGACATGCTGTTTTGACTTATTGGTCATCCTAAAAACTTGAATCTACATGTTCGAGCAATTCAACTGATGATTCAGCTATTTTGAAGTGAGATTTCGTCTATATATAGGCATCCTATAACGCTAAATAGGGTTTCGCCTCTTTACTTATTTTTATGTGGTATGGCTTCCAAATTCAAAACCACCTAACCTTATACTTGAATTTGTGTTGTAATTCAATTTAAGTTGTAAATAAAGTCACTAATAAGAGATATAGTGGATGTTGGCACATGATCTAAGCTAAACCACTCTAAAAATTTGTATGTTCTCTCTCTTTTTATATTTAATACTCTTTTTGATTTTTTTTATTGGTTGGGAGTGATTTCCCATTTCTCATGCAAACTTTTTTGGTTTTTGCATTGAGAGTTGAACTCGGGTCAGCTCTAATTATGACTAGGATTTGAAGAAAATCTTTACTCAGATCAAGAAGGAACAGATCCTAGAAAATGGCCACGGTCTAAATCTGGGACAATTACTAAAGAACTATAGAGATCTTAGGATGAAGGTGATGATGTTAATGAAGGAGAAACTTTCATTTAGCCATAAGAAGTCATCACTAGATATGAGATAGATTGCATGATGGCTGATATGAATAAGAAGGCGACGAAAAGGTAGATGTCCATTATGTAAGAGATGAAGAAGAAATTTTCTCCGTTGACGCAACTCAACAGTAGAGAGGATCCCATAAACATTGAAAGAAAAAAGAAAATTTTCTTCTTCCAATTCAGATGAAGTAAGCTCATCGTATCAAAGCCATAGAGATGGAAAGTAGAAGATGTTAAAAGGAGGCGCTAAAACATCAAATAAATAAATCATATGAGAAGGAGCAACTGCTTCTATTACAGAATCGGTCGGGTGATAATGAACAGAGGGTTCGTCCTTATGATCGTGTGGTAGAAGAAGATGTAGCTATAAATACTATGAGAGGACGTAGTATCCACAACGACATCATAGGAAAACTGGGTGAATTCACTACCTATTGGCGGGGACTAGATCTTGTCATTCTAACCATAAGCATTCAACCAATCAAATACTCGGTAGTGCACCCGATGATTGCTGCTCCGAGTGAAACGTAGGCAATGACAAGTTGATTAGGACACCATAAAAGGAAAGTTGCATCGAAACCAGTAGTTACTGGATGATGGATGAGGATCCATAGTTAGTCAAAGCAATTCAATAAAGATGTTTAAGTTGCTCTATATCTGAAAAATTCATCTTGCTAGTGATGTAGAGTTATAACAGATTGACTAGCCGGATGCAGCATTTGGTGCAATATGGATGTATAGGTAGTGCAAGTTCAGATTATGTAGTTAGGTGTAGATGCTTCCCCTTTTTTGGAGGGACTTTCCATGATGTGGTTCCGTTAGATTGAGCCAAGATCCAAGTGTTCTTTTGATGATCTGACTGAGAGGACAATGGAGTAATTTTGGGTGCAATTTGTGCAACCGAAGCATGCGATATCCCTGGCAAACTTGATTTAGAGGTTCGAAAATGATTTTTCCAAAGAGTTTCAATGCTACCACGACAGATGTGAAGAATCTGAATGATGACATGGCTTTGATGGCTTTAGTGGGTGAAATCCATGGCCAAATTGATTTTGGTAAATAAATAAGGATGAAGAAGCATTAATTTAAAATACTTCTATCATAAAGTATATCCATGTCAACACTTGGAAGAAGCAGAACTAGAAGAAGGATTGTCATATTGGACTAAGCAGTGTAGTTATGGGTAAGCAAGATGGTGGAAAAGCTTATAACGGAGACAAGTCGAAGAATGCTAATAATGTCGGTAATAATTATGACCCAAAAGTATGTTAGATTCTACCATGATGAGAAGTATATAGAGATTATTGACACTATGGGGAACATGTACCTTGTTATGTAAGGTATTGAGAGGTATAAGAAGTCTGCCTTAAGGGTGGCAAGTAAAGAGGGGAAGCGCTTCTGAGAGTATTGTTGCTTTCATGAGACACATGAACACAATAGTAATGAGTGTCGACATCTTTGTGATGTGATTAAAGATTTGATTTGGAAGAAGAAACTGCATCAATATGTTAGAACCTATAATAGGGTGGGTAAGGAAATTACCTGCCTTACAGGAAGCTGATTCAAGGCATAACAACTAGACCTAGTGGAGAAGGGCCAAGGCCACCAAATATGGGTTTGGTGATTAATATTATTTTTGTAGGTTTGCATCTCATGGAAAAGAGTTGGATCGAAATGGGGCGATATGGGAGTTCTCTTAGGAAATCACCGTAAAATATGTTATAAGAAGATCCTGCCGAAAAGCAGTGAAAGATGTATTATGACACTGTCTTCAACAATGGAGATGATAATGAGGTCGAGGCATCATGTAACAACCCGCCCTGAAATAGACATAATTTCAACCGAATAAAAGCCCATCGAACCTTAGGCCAATCTCAAGGCGACCTGTTAAGTTGATAAATTTTAAACAATACACGGTACATAAAGCTATCTATCTATACTTTTAGAATCTCATAGCGGAATGGATAAAATGTAATATAAAAAACAAGTACATATTTCATAAAGGAAAACCATTTCAGAAACGATACATGTTATTACCAATTCTCACAATATGTCTACATAAAACCTCCATAGTGCAATCTTTCAAAATCACATAATTGTCTAAACTGGGTACGTTAAAATATTTAAAAGCATAATAAATAGATTACTGCCACAAGTCTTCATCTCCCCCTTCCTCTTCTAAATCAGCTTTGTTTCTCTAAACTATGTGTTGTAATGAGGAGTGGGTCAAAACAACAAACTTATGGTGAAATGAAAACCTCAAATTTTACCATGATCATATATGGTCAATATCATTGAGGTAAGAAATATGTCTTATGTATTTAAAACTATACCATACTAATAACTTTAACTGCAAGTTATATAGGCCTATCTAGTCCAATCCCAAAATTAGTACAACAACCATAACGATGCAAGTGAAAGCATCCAAATCGCTTAATATCTTTTATTAAGAATTATGCAGACCATAACCATTTAATACCTACACATTAGGCAGGTCCCCTTCATTTAATACCTAACCCATTTCTAGTCCATTTTCAAATTCTAAAGCAACTATTGTTGACAATGAAAGAGAAAGAGCCTCAAAACAACTTAATACCTTTTATTTAGGAGTTAGACAGGCTCTAACCATTTAATACCTGTAAAGATAAGCATATCCGCATCATTTAATACCTAACCCAAGGTGGGTCCTTACTTGGTTCTCACCCACTAACATCGTAAGAAATCCTATTGTGTCACCTAATACTTCTCCTAAAAGAAAGAGGCGGACCCTACAATAGTCAGTTAATACCTCAAAACCTAAAGCAAAACCCTCTAAAGTTTTTATATTTTATCAGTAGCGTGATTATTACTCATAACCCAACCCACGACATCTCAGATTAATCCGACTATTCATAGGAACTAACAACTAGATTGATTGGGCAGGTTTACCCTACAGAATTGGGTCTAACCTCACGTCCACTTATGTTATTTGTTATAGGCGATGTCCCATATCTATCTACCAATGTTACACTGTTGGTAGATATATTTAACTAGGCAAAATTCTATATAACTTTAAACTGACCCTGCATCCCTATAACTTAGTTATCCTTCATATGTATACCAATTGTATACATACACAATCCTATACAATCAGTAATTAAGGCCATATAAGGTAACCCCATATAATTCCTTCAATTATGGATTAATTCCCTTAATTATCATTAACTACCTTCCTAAGAAATTAATTTTATTTACTACCCTATTAACTCTAATTAATACGTTCAATACACTATAATCATTACGTTATTAACTTTAAGAATCAATACATTAATATTATATTTATATATACACACACTCACTCACTCATGAGATTTGAGTAAAATATCTCTAATCATATGTAAAAAAATTCTTATTAATTTAAAGGTCAAACTCATACAAGTCCCAAACTCCTAACAAAAATATACTTAATATCCTTAGTCAACAACTAACATGAATACAAATGAGAATAATACGAAACTCATCCCATATTAATATAATAGAATTAACTCCTTTATCTCAAGGAACAAACCTTAAAATTAAAACCTTTCATATTCTATTCAACTTACTTACCAGCTTAGAGTGAAAAAGGAATCCATACTTATTTAATTTATAGAAATAGGGTGTGCAAACTATGAATAATCAAAATCATACTTTGCACTCCATTTCTACTTGATTTATTTTTAGAACCTTTTTACATTATAAGAGAAATCAAAAGAGCTAAAGTGGAATAGATTATGAATTGCTTAAATCTCAAACACAGATCTGACTCTACTATATTAATACAAAACAATTGAAATTCCAATAGATTCAAAGATTGTCATTTATTTAGAGAAATTTGGAGGTTTAGATGTTTTGTTTTCATTTACCAAAATTTCCAAAGGCATACATCAAATTCAGATAAATATTATTCAATTACAATAATGTGAAAAACTTGATATTTCCACTCATAGAGAATTATTTGCTTCCTAACTGGATATGATTCCACCATACCTAATATCCTTTCAGATCTCCCTCTAAAAATCCTAACTGCTTCTGAAATCTAAAGAAGAAGAATAAGAAGATGGATTTGATTTACACCGCTTTTAATTCTTTGTTTGATCTTTCTCCTTTTGAATTATAACAAAAGGATTGTATATAGATTAGATTAAAAATCAGAAATTGGAAAGGAGAAGGATTGGGGAATTTAATTTAATTAAAGATTAGAATTACTTACCAGAAAGTTTACAGTTTCTAAAAACATAAGGGGAAAGATTTTGATAACAGCTTTGCCGACGATACCAAAATTTTATGAAGAAAAGTATGGGGTCTAGGGACTATTTATAGAGGTGAAAATGAACAAAAACCGTCAGATTTAATAAATTAAATCCGGACTATTTAAAGTAACTAAAACTTTAACCGCCACCCACAAGCAGCGGTCGGCCGCCACTCTCCATCGGTCAATTGCTCCTCGTTATTTGGAGCATTTATTTCATTTCCTTTTAATTTTATATCTATTACCCAATTAACTTAAATGTTATCCATGTTAATTCTAACATTTGCATAAATGTTAAGTACCCCTTAACTTTAATTTTTTAAATTCAATTCTGAATCTTTTAAATTCAAATTTATTCTGTTGCAATATATTGGTTGATAGGTAATGAAATTTATAAATAATAGTTGAAATAGGATTGGAAACAAAATAAAGGAAAATTGGAAAATTAGAACTTAAGTTCCGGGGTTTTGAAAGTTCTTTGGAATGATTTTGGAATATAGTAATAATATTATTAGAAGTATTTTCTGATATTAATATTTCAATATAATTTGAAAGAATTATTTTAAAAAAACTTTGAAAGGAAATAAGTTCTGTACTTCCCTCTCTGTCGCTGGAAAATAATTTCGGTGATGAGTGCATGCATCATCGACATTCATTTTCGAGTTTCGAAGTGGGAAGACCGCTGCAGTAGTTTTACTACAGAGTTGTTTTGATAAAAAAATATAAATTTCGAATTCTTTTATATATAATTGGATATATAAGTTGTAAGTATATTTATCTATTATTTTAAAATAATTTGAAATAAAACCCGGTATTTAAATTCTTAAGTTTCCATTAATTAATAGTTTCAATTATTGTAGTGAATTGGAACGTAGGTAATTAATAATTAGAAGAGATTAAATGCTAAGTTATAAATTAAATTAAAAGAAATTTGAAATGTGTAACCTATAAGACAAGTGCTATTATTGAACATTAAATTAATTAAAGGAAACATAACAAACTTGTATAACTTTCAGTTACATCCCTAAAAAACATATATATAACTTACCAATTTTAAAAGTTGAGATGTAATAAGAAAGTGTAATGGAAAGTTTTACAAGTAAACTGTTATCCCACTATTTGGTCAAGGCTGGAATATCAACAAATTGGCAAGGAAGAATGGATATCAAGATTGGAGATCGATTGGAAACAAGGCTGCAATCGATGTCGTTAAAATTTGGCTGAGCTCCGATCAGGACGGAATCGATTGGAGATGATGATCAAAGCAATGGGAAGCTATATTTCAAATTTCGGGTTAATCGGAGTTCGTATGAAGGAGATATGATCGATGCAAGGTGAAAAGAGTAAGCTGTTCGTATCCATCGGTGAGTTCCAGAGATGGTCTATTCGAATCCATCGTATTCGTATCCATCAGGAAATCGTGACACTGGCTTGTTCGAATCGATTGGTTTCGTATCCATCGGAGTGACACCGCCCCAATCCATTCGAATCCATCTGGCATTGGATTCCTCATATCGATCCAGGAGCGATAGCGTCGCATCGATGTAGCTCGTATCCATCGAGCTTGAAACACTTCATATCGATCAGGGGTGGACCCAGTTCGAATCGATCACAAAAGCATAGTTCGTATCCATCCAGTTTATGGTTGCTCGAATCGGTCGCGCCGGAGTCCTTGTTTGCATCCACATTTATCGACACGAACAAGGGCTTCAATGAACATGTGATAATCGATATTTGATTTGAGGAAGGACTGAAATGAGTGGATACGAATTATGCGTCGGTGCGAATGAATCTTCGGAATTGGATGCGAATAACTCGGTCAAACTCAGCACACAAAGTGGATCGATCTAGGAAACTCGCTCCACATCACTCCACGTCACTACACGCATGTGCTCCTGATCGATGCGAAAGGGATGCATACGAAGCCATGGATTCGAACCGGACAGCCTTCCGAAGAACATCGACTCGTATCTATCATATCTCCTAAACCATTGATCTAAATGCAACGAAATTCTCACAGCAGCTTGCATACAAGGTAAACGACAATCCTGCCAAGTTTCATCTCGATTGGATCATTTTTTGATGGATACAAAATTGTTTCGTATCGATCACAGATTGAGTCGAAACTTGGTGGGGTCGGTCGCGTGGGCCCACTCACGTGCCAGAAGAAGTCTCCCAAAATTTGAGCGCGATATCAGCCTCCTACGCCAATAAATAGCCCAATGAAGCCTACAGAAAAAGGATCTTTTTGCTATTCGACGTCCAGACTCTGCCGGATTCAATTCTATACCTTATTATCGTTGTTGTACTCAAATTACTTCATTGTAATCGCTGTAATCATCTGTAACCGGCAAGGATAATCAATAAAAGATAAAACTTTGAAGTGGACGTAGGCCGGTGATAGCCGAACCACTATAAATCTTGGGTTTCTGATTGTTATTTCTGATTGCTGTGTGTTGCTTGCTTAGATCTAAGACTTGTGCTTGGATATTGCTGATTTATATTCATTGTTTGGTGCTTTCACGATACTTGGGGTTTGTGACCAAATTTGATGCAAACACTTTGGTGCTTTCACTGAGAAGGACTAGCACCCGCTACATTGGATTGAAGTTCGGATTTGAAGAGCTTGAAGGATTCAGATTTAGAGAGGATGACTCGACAAACCAGTAAAAGGCAGAGGGCTGAGAGAAGCCAAAAGGAAGGAAGTCAATAAGCATCCTCCGGAGCTGGTGAAGGACAAGCTTCGATCTACATAACCAGGGATCAAATAGAGGCTATGGCCAATTCATTACAAGAGAGATTGTTGAAAAGTCAACAGGAAATGATGCATACTTTCTTTGAACAGATGAGAGTTGCAGGAACACAGAACCTTGGACCAACTACAGCGGCCGCAAGTGCAGGACAAGGAGCTAGGGTCGCGGAACCCAATGAAGGACAGAATACAGGACTAGATGGCAATCAACAATGGCTTGGGGGCAGGCTTGCAGGATCTGACACTGGAAGGTCCTTAGATGGAGCTCAACAGGCTAGAGCTAGCGCTAACATTAGTGAACCGCATGAGGAGTATGTACCGGAATTCCCTCGGGGGCATGGGGGGCAACCTTTGACAGATAATGCTGGATTAGATGAGATTATTAGAAGAACTATGCACGGAGGTCTGACCAATAGAGACTTAGAAGGAGTGAACAAGAGTCCGTTTACACGGGAAATCAGGATGGCTCGAAATCCGCCTGATTTCAAGCTACCTAGTGTGCAAGTATACAACGGCAAGGCTGATCCGACAGATCATCTGATGAGATACACTAGACATATGGAAGTGCTGGGGGCATCGGAGGAAGTTATGGCCCGATGTTTCTCCCTGTATTTGACAGATATAGCCACAATGTGGTTTAGGCAGTTGGAAGAAGGGTCTATCAAAACATGGATGGAACTGGTGGATAGGTTTCTAAGGCAATTTCGGGTTCATATCAAAAGGGCTAAAACGTGATGACGCTAACGTCGGTAAAGCAAAGGACGGATGAATCACTTAGAGCTTTTCTAACTCGATTCAACGCAGAGGTTGCTTCGGTGGATTAGCCGAATCCATCAATGGTTTTATTGGCAGCAGTGTCAGGAGTCAGAGAGGATTCAGATTTCAAGGTATCTTTAATACGAGACCCACCACTGGATCTTGGGGAATTCTTTCACGAAGCTGAGAGATTCCTTCGACAATAGGATGCATGTGCAGATTTAAAGTTGAAGGAAGTGAATGCGACTGAGGTGGAGGACCATCCAGTAGAGGTTCGGATAAAGATAAAGGAAAAAGAAAGTTGGATGATGATTCTGGAAAAGCAAGGAAGCGATGGAAGGATCCAAAGTTTTCCACATACACGGGACTAAACGAGATGCTGGAACGGATGTACATGGAAACCCGAAATCGCCTTCCCTACCGAAGGCCAGCTAGGAGAGAGCCTTCTGAACGGGAGAGAGCATCAGGAAGGCACTGCCTCCTCCATGATTTGAATGGGAACGATACCAACAGCTGCAGGCACTTGAAGTATATAATCGAGGATCATGTAAGGAATGGACAGTTGCGACAATATGTCGAAACTCGGAATGCAGCGGTGGAGCAGGAGCAACCACCGCCTACCTCGAGCAATGATGGTATGAGGCCAGGAATGATGGTCGATTGATTATCAATTGACTGAGACAATGTGAATTAAGTAACAAGCTACTAGCAAATGGCAAAGTCATTTACACATGTATGAGGACGGAGATAGCCCCTAGGCATGCTTTGAATGATGATAAACTCGATGCTACGGTTTGTGAAATCTGTCTTTTGCTTTCCGATTGGACACTTATTTTTCTGGTTTGGTTTTGGAGTTTGGTTTGAACTCTTGGTTTTGTTTGCTTTCTGGTCTGGATTCTTGTTTGGATGGTTGTTTTCTGTTTTGGATGTTGGTTTGTATTTCTGGTTTTCTGATTTGATTTGGATTGGATTTTTATCTGGCTTTTGGTAAACGGTCATTAGGTATGGATTATATCTGGCAAGGGGTAAATATTTTCATCCGCATGTGGCGAATTGGCTTATTCAGGTCGTTGAGTATGGACTATGCTCAACAAGGGTCCAGAGTGACCAGGATTTGGTCTAGGACTTAGGCCCCATGTTGTCGATTATTGTTTCAGGTCGCTGAGTATGGACTATGCTCGGAAAGGTTCCGGAGACGCCAGGATTCGGCTTAGGACTTAAGCCATGGCATAGTTCAATGTCCAGGGACACTGGACCACGGTCGTCAAGTGTGGATTGCGCTTGGCAAGAGCCCGGAGAGGTTTTGGATTTGGATATCGACCAGGAGAGGTCCTGGATTCGGTTATTGGCTATTGGATAAGGATGGATTAGGACTCGGTTGTCGGGTTCGAACGGATATGGAATTGGCTAAGGCTTTGGTTGGTGGATTTGGAATTGGGCATCGACTAAGAGCAGTCAAGGATGATGTACTCTAATGATATGGCTATGAACTTCGGATATCGGATTCGGAGATATTCAAAACACGCGTTATTATCACAAGGCATGTTTTGGGGGGAAAATGTTATCCTACCTTTTGGCCAAGGCCGGAATATCAACAAACTGGCAAGGAAGAATGGATATCAGGATTGGAGATCGATTGGAAACAAGGCTGCAATCGATGTCGTTAAACCTTGGCCAAGCTCCGATCAGGACAGAATCGATTGAAGATGATGATCAAAGCAATGGGAAGCTATATTTCAAATATCAGGTTAATCGAAGTTCGTATGAAGGAGATATGATCGATGCAATGTGAAAAGAGTAAGCTATCCGTATCCACCGGTGAGTTGAAGAGATGGTCTATTCGAATCCATCGTATTCGCATCCATCAGGAAATCGTGACACTGGCTTGTTCGAATCGATCGGTTTCGTATCCATCGGAGTGACACCACCTCAATCCATTCGAATCCATCCGACATTGGACTCCTCGTATCGATCCAGGAGCGATAGCGTCGCATCGATGTAGCTCGTATCCATCGACTTTGAAACACTTCATATCGATCAGAGGTGGAACCAGTTCGAATCGATCACAAAAGCATAGTTCATATCCATCCAGTTCGTGGTTGCTCAAATCGGTCGCGCTGGAGTCCTTGTTCATATCCACATTTACCGATAGGAACAAGGGCTTCAACGAACAGATGATAATCGATAGTTGATTCGAGGAAGGACTGAAGTGAGTGGATACGAATTAAGAGTCGGTGCGAATGAATCTTCGGAATTGGATGCGAATAACTCGGTCAAACTCGGCACACAAAGTGGATCGATCCAAGAAAATCGCTCCACATCACTCCATGTCACTGCGCACACGTGTTCCTGATCGATGCGAAAGGGATGGATACGAAGCCATGGATTCAAACCGGACAGCCTTTCGAAGAACATCGACTCGTATCGATCATATCTCCTAAACCATAGATCCAAATGCAACGAAATTCTCACAGCAGCTTGCATAAGGTAAACGACAATCCTGCCAAGTTTCAGCTCGATTGGATCATTTTTTGATGGATACGAAATTGTTTGGTATCGATCACAGATCGAGTCGAAACTTGGTAGGGTCGGTCGTGTGGGCCCACTCACGTGCCAGAAGAAGTCTCCCGAAATTTGAGCGTGATATCTGCCTCCTACGCCTATAAATAGCTCCTTAAAGCCTACAGAAAAAGGATCTTTTTGCTATTCGACGTCCAGACTCTGTCGGATTCAATTCTACACCTTACTATCGACGTTGTACTTAAGTTACTTCATTGTATCGCTGTAATCATCTGTAACCGGCAAGGATAATCAATAAAAGATAAAACTTTGAAGTGGACGTAGGCCAGAGATAGCCGAACCACTATAAATCTTGCGTTTCTGATTGTTATTTTTAGATTTCTGTTTGTTGCTTGCTTAGATCTGAGACTTGTGCTTGGATATTGCTGATTTATATTCATTGTTTATTGCTTTCACGATACATGGGGCTTGTGACCAAATTTGGCGCAAACATAAACCTAAAAGTAATGAAAGTATTCAATACATTCTTTGATAGATAAGAATTTATTTGTTGTAGTTGTTATAAACTTAAGTAAAATTGAAAATATTACTGATTAAATATAATAGAAAGGTAAGTATTATAAATAAATGATTATAAACCTTAGTAAATGAATTAATATGCAAAGAAATTGAATTAAACATGAATAGATGAAATAAGATTTGTAAGTAATAAATGAAAATAAATGAAATAAACATTGAACCAATGAATGGAGGTAAAAGGTTGTAAGAAGTAAATGTAAAATAAAAGATAAATCAGTACAGGGATGAAAAGGAAATTAAGAAACAAATGTATGAAATGAAATTAATAAGAATGAAATTGATCTATTGTTTGAAATTATTGTTTGTTTAGCTATGGTTGCTTGGGCAAAGATACTCTAAAATTGGTTGGATGAATAAATAATATATTTAGTTTCATCAAAGACTATTGTTCAGTAGTTTATTTTTCATTCTGTACAATTTGAAGTTTTGAACCCGAACAACTATTTGTTTTTGTTTGATAAGAATGAGTAATTGATTTGTATTGATTCTATGTGATGGTTGTATGCCTTGTTGCAAGGGATTGTTTTTTGTATTGATTTGTTGTTTATGGTTGAAACAACTTTACATATTTCATTTTATATAATTATTAATTCTTCTGTATTATATAAGTGAAAAACAGGTTATGCAAGCAATTGCTACTACTTTTGGTTTCATAAAATAAGCGTAAATTGCCCGACAAATAGGTACGTTTTCGGATTACGGTTTACAGCGTTATTATATTGTTTTTCCCGTGTTAGGATATATATTATTTTGAATATTTATTGTATATTGTTATATTTGATATTATATTTTCTCCCGAGCCTCTCCGTACAAAGGAGACTCTGCCAAAAAAATTTGTAAATTTTGGACTTAGAAATTTTTTTTTTGGAAAAATGTTTTCCAACTTTATTAATTTGAGTACAAAAAGATTTTATGGTTGTAAATTTTTATATTTTATTTAAAATATTTAATTTTGAAATTTTTTTTATAAGTTAATATTTTTGAATAAGATGTATTTTATTTAATTCTTTCTTTTCTTTTCTTTTCCTTTTCGGGGACGAAAAGTTTTGAGTGGGGGAGAGTGTAACGACCCGTAAATTTTCAATAATTGAATTTAATAAAAAATTTGTAATTAAATTTAGAAAAAAAATTAATTTATATTGACGTAAATTTTAAAAAATGAAATTGCAATTAATTAAAACAGATTGTAAAGTTATAATTGATTGAAATTAGTAAATTGGGAAACAAATTCAAAGTTATATTTACTGATGAAGTAATACGTAATAAATTGAAAATTTATACAATCAATGTTAGATAAGTAATTATAATGTTTGTTGTTGATAATAAACGTTACCTTAATGATTTTAATATAGTAACGGAAGTGTGAATGAAAATTTAATAGAAACATAAATTTATTTATAAGGAAACAAGAGTATATATTGAACAAATTGATGAATTAGTATAAAATTAATGATAATTGGATAAGAAAAGTGTTATGTAATCAATTTTGTTATTTAATATTTGAAGGAATAAAAATTTGTAATTCGTTAATGAATTTACAACGGGAATGAATTGTAAGAATGTTAATGTAAGCTAATAAATAATTAATTCAAGCAATCCCAATTGATTGGAACAACTATTTGGGTTATAATTGATTATAAATTGGAATATTTGGTAATTAATTAGTGTAAGAAAAATAAGTGTAAACATTTATTAATCAATGAATTAATAATGAATAAATAGTGATAAATTTTAATTTTTTACCCATTCATTTAATTCATTGAATTAGATCTAAATTAATTGCAACCATTGTTTGTTATTAATAGCTTAGAAGTGAGAATAAACGTAATGGTAACAAGTATTGTAAGTTAACTATTTATTTAGTATATGAAATTTTAACGGGTAATCAATTGCAATAAATCTAAATTAAATGTTACGTTAATGTAAATTTGGGTAATAATTAGGAATAACGTAAATTTTATTCAGTGTTATGATAATTAGTAGAATATAACATAAACTTAAGTGTAACACTTGGCTAGTAAACCATTATTATAAGTTACCTGTTTAATTAGTTGATGGAATTGGAAATAAATTTTAATAAAATTAATGTTACATTTATGGGACGGGTAATAAAATGTTTAGGAGTTGTCATATTAGAGAATAATAATGTAATAAACCATAAATAAATGTTAATTTCATCCATTGATAATAATGAATTGATAAGAATTGTAACAACTCGCATATTTTACGATTGTGTATTTAGATATTTGATTTAAATATAGCATCGTTAGTCGGATTTTTTGTCCGAAAAGCTACTTTTTGCAAACGGACGAATCAGGACTCAAGACCACCCCCATCGAGTTCAAAATGACGTTTGCGACCTTTTTGAGTATAAACTTCGATATGTTTGGATATGGTAGGATTTTTCTACTTTTCACTTAGGGCTTTGGGTTGGGTTTCAGCCCATTAACCCCACTTATTACTCTAGCTTAGTCCACCTCTCCTCTTCACTTCATTCTTATTTTTCCTAATACTCAAGCTTTAGCAACAATGGAGAGAGGAATAGGAAATTAAAACTCCAAGCCCTAATCATCTATGAAAATCCAAGTTCTAGCTCCAAATTCGTAGAAGAAGCTTTGGTAAGCCTTCTCTTCTTCTTCTTCAACTCATTCTCCTTTCAATTTCAGAAATTACTAAACCTAACTTAGGAAATGTTTCTTTTTTAAGCTTAGATTCAAGCTTGTTGGGTTGGAATTGAAGAGTGATTGTTCTTGCCATTGCTCTATAGCTTCTCTCTTGTGATTTTGAGTTTAAAGATGAGTTTTTTTAACTAACATCTACGTCTATAACTTTCATCGTTGTTAGGTATGAATTCCTAACATCTATTCATGTTCATTTGCTTTTGATTTAAATTGATTCGGTGAATTTTTCAATTTTGGTGTTTTGAAGTCAAAATCTTTAAAGATCCTATCTTGGATGTTTGAACATGTTATCTGTGGTGTATCGAAGAGCCTATAGTGCTGGGTTGTTGATTGGCATAAATCCCTAGCACCCATAGCTCGTTCGATCGCATTTCGGTTTGGATTTGTCATTTTTGTCTAGGCTGTTTTTTTTGCCTAGTAGAAAATTTCAGACATTTGAAATTAATTTCAGACGTCTGAAACCAGATCCAGACGTCTGGTTGAAAAATCCAGACGTCTAGAAGAGGCAGAAACCAAATCCAGACGTCTGAAACAAAATCCAGACATCTGAAATCAAATTCAGACGTCTGGTTGAAAATTTTAGATGTATGAAATGGCCCAGGAATTAAAAATAGAAGGGAGAAAAACACATATACTTCCATAACCTTGGGCTTAACGTCTGGGAACACCTACCCGACGTCTGGAATAGTCCAATTTGCCTATTTTGGCTATTTTTGAGTAAATTTCCAAGGTTTATCGATTTTTGTTGATCCGGTTAGTTGTTATCACTTATTATCGTCTTTGATGACTTCTTTCTTTGGATTTTTGGGAACATCCATTTTGATGGATTCAGTATCGATTTCTTCGGATTTGATTCACGTCTTCGTATGTGAATTTTGATGATTGATTGTTTCTACAATCATTTTTGTAATTTGTCACTTAAAAATATAAAGGTTTCAATACTAGTAGTAAATATCAAAACTCTTTTATCAAAACGATTTCAACATTATTTTATTACAAAGCTCGTTTCTTAAACCGTTTTCCAATCTACTAGTATATACAAACTTTTACCTCACTCGTATGAGAAATCTAATTAAACAACTTGGTAAAACAAGTGGTATAAAACGCTTGCGTTTACTTCGTAGGTTAATTCTTGGACTTGTTCGATTGAAACTCTTGTGACAACTTTCCAGTGGAAATCTACAATTTGTTCGTAAATATTTAAGTTAAGCCAGTGGTAAGGGGACATGAAGCTAAACTCATCTATTTACTAGCTTAGTGTAATTGACACTTCTTGATGATCGATGATGATCATTTTTGTGATTTAGACTAGCATTGTGCAATGTCTCTTTGTCTACGAGGGAGACTAAACCCCGTTTTTGTGGAGTTTCGACTCAAATTGGTGGGGTAGCGACCCATGGTCTTCGGGCCGTTTTGTGGAGCCTCGGCTCAAAATTAATGGTTAGCAACCATGGATTAGCATTCCGTTTTGTGATACATGTGTTGGTGAGCTTTCATGCTCCCGTTTTGTGATAGGCCTCCCTTTTTTTTGTGATTTCTGGATTTCTATTGATGATTTCTAGAATTTGTGTTTCGTCAATTTTTGTGATTTCATTGATAAGTTCTATCAATATTTGTGCATTGGTGAATTTGTGTTTCAACAACTTTTACGATTGGCATTGTGATGTTTGCCAATATTTGTGACTTGGTGAATAAAAATTTGGAGTATGACATTCTTTTTTATCTTTGAGAAGATTCTTGTGAAATTTATTAATCTTTGGTTGATTTTCAATTACATACTTATCACAGTATGACATTATGGTTATCATACGTTTTTGTCATATCTCTTATTCTATATCATTTCATCTGATATTTATAGCTAGACTTATCCATTTATTATTTTCTTATTAAATAATACTCGGATCAGACCGAGATGTTACGGGTGCTTCTTCTTGACTCCTCATCTGGGATTTTTATTCTGACTTTTGGCTAACCACTTAGATTAGTAGTTGATTTTGTTGTATACATTTGAGATATAGACTCCATGATGTATACTTATTCTTTTGGGTAGCACTTGTAACTATTCTTTTGTGATATTGTGGATTTTGTTAGTCCACTACTCTGATGTACACATTTAAGTGTTATATATCCATATCTATTTCCGCCTTTGTGATATGAACTTCTGTGACTGATTTGTATTTTGATATTTCTATATTTGTTTCCGAAAATTTCATATAGCCGCTGTGTAGTAGCTTTGAGTTTGTGTCGGTATGTCGGATTTCCTCCTGTGATGAAAAGTTATATTTTTATCTGGCATATCGGTACTTACACAAAGCAATTATAAAGATGCTCGCTCCTCAACAGCCTTATTCTCCGTGCTAGTTGACGGCATTACCCCGTAGTGTCCTTATCTAGTGTGGGTATAGAGGTGGGGCATCACAGCTTGGTATCAGAGCCAAACTTCGAAACAATGTAGAATAATTTAACAAGGATCATCATCCTAAGTCCATCTTAGGAGTCGTGCCTTACGATTTAATTCGAGTCTTCGTACCCTCTTATCCTCTTTTCTTTTGTGATGCCTTGTTTTATCAATCATTATTGTTTGATATTCATTTTGTGAATAACCTTTTTCTTCTTCTTTCTTTCTTTCTTAAAGAAGAGAAATGGTTAGACCTGGCCGTCCCAGCGCTGGTCAATCTAGTGCTACTCCCCAAGATGGAGTATTTATGTCTGCATAATAACTTCTTGATCTTGCAAAGAATGCTCAAGCAGCCTATTCTATTTCGGAGCCTACTCACCCTAAGTCTGGATTTGCACGCTTGTGCATCGATTATACCAACTTGGATGGGAATCCATTCAAAGGTTCTGAAACCATTATTGAAGTCTAGGCTTGGCTTAGAACATGCGATCACATCTTTTCTCACATGAATCTCATTGAGTCCAAGTGGCTTCTAGCATGCTCCAAGAAAGAGCGTTAGACTGGTACGAGCTTTCGATTTCTGAAACGAATGAAACGGATCTTACCTCGGAGCAATTCCGGGGACGATTCGAATTAAAGTTTGTGCCAGAAGGTGAGAAGGTGACATTGGCTCGTCGTTTCATAGACCTTGTTCAAGGTGAATCCTCTGTGGCAGATTATGTCGCATCCTTCGAGACACTTTCTAAATATGGGGTCGAATACATAAACACCCCATTGAAGAAGAACCAAAGATTTTTCTATGGCTTGAACAAAAATCCCCAGAACCATTACTTCTAAAATTAGAAGTTTCTTTTGATCAACTCATTGATATCACTCTTCGTCTTGAAGAGGCGGATAGGGAGAGTGATGTTGAAGTTGGGAGTGCCAAACCAAACTTCAACAACAACAAGAAAAGGCCTAATAAATTCAAAGGTCCTTATCCCAATAAGAAGGGGAAACAAGCATCTCTGGCAGCAAAAATTTCTACCTCTAGTGGTGGGTAATGCTACAACTGTGGCTTTAAGGACCATTACGCAAATAAGTGTTCAAAGCCCCGCGCTTGTCGCTATTGCAAAAGCCTGGATCATTAGTTATCTACATGCCCTAAACTCCAAAACAAGAAGGAGGGAAAGCCTAATGTGGCGCAAGCCCCTTGCAACACTTCTCGTGGTCAAGGTACTTCTCATTCTATCCTTGATGGCATTATTGTGTTTTGTGATCATCCTATTCGAGTTCTTTTTGATACGGGTGCGTCCCATTCTTTTATATCAAAGGAAATTATTGATACTTTTTCTTTAAGTGTTGTTGCTTTAATGACTTCTTTGAGAATCGCGAATCCGGTTGGTGGATCCGCAACACTCAGTTTACTTTGTAAAGATGTTAAGATTGTTTTATGTAATTTTTCTTTCCAAGCTGATTTGCATGTCATGCGTTACTTAGGCTTTGGAATGATTTTGGGAATGGATTGGCTTAACCGTTATGAAGCTCATATCCTATGACCTGTGCGGACTATTTATCTTCGACATCCACAATCTGTTAATCAGATTTCTATTGTTCTTAAAGATTCAGATTCCACTTTGGCAGCATCCTTATATTCTCTAAATCCTCGTGATGACGATAATGATGATGAGGAAGATGTCATATCACGTATTCACGTTGTTCGTGAATTTTCCGACATATTTGAGCCCGTTTTAGGACTACCACCTAAGCGAGCAATTGAGTTAAAAATTAATCTCATCCCTGGAGCTCAACCTATCACTCGTCCTCCTTATCGCATGTCCAATAAGGAAAATGAGGAGATGCGCAAACAATTATCCGAATTGGAGACGAAGCAATTTATTCGCTCTAGTTCCTCTCCTTGGGGAGCTTCGGCTATTTGTTTGAAGAAATCTGATGGTACACTTAGGCTTTGCAGTGACTACTGCAAGCTTAATGATCTTACTATCAAGAATAAATATTCATTACCTTAGATTGATGATTTATTCGACCAACTTAATGGTGCTAGAGTCTTTTCACAATTAGACTTAGCAACCGGTTTTCATCAGCTTCGTATTGCAGAGGATAGTATTCCTTTGACATCGTTTCGTATGCGTTATGGATCTTATGAATGGCTTGTTATGCCATTTGGTTTAACGAATGCTCTAGCTTATTTCGTTGACCTTATGAATCGAGTTTTCAAAGACTTCCTTGATCGATTTGTTCTCATCTTTATAGATGACATTCTTGTGTATTCTAAAACCGAGGAAGAGCATGAAAAGCATCTTCGGATTGTGTTGGAAACTCTTAGGAGCAATCAATTGAAAGAATTTTTTTATAAATGCCACTTTTGGCAATCTCGTGTGAAATTCCTCGGTCATATTATTTCTGAATCTGGAATTTCCATGGATTCTTCAAAGATCGAAGCGATTCAAGATTGGAAGAGACCGAAGAGCGTGACGAAAATTCGTAGCTTTCTTGGATTGGCAGGTTATTACCGCCGGTTCATAAAGGGCTTTTCTAAAATTTCTATGCCTCTTACTTGTTTGACAAAGAAGGGAGTTAAATACATTTGGTCGGACAAATGTGAAGCTTCTTTTCAGAAATTGAAAGAACTCATTTCCGATGCTCCTATTCTTGTGGTTCCCGAAGGGAACCAAGATTTTATTGTTTATACTGATGCTAGTCGCGTTGGTTTGGGTGCAGTTCTTATGCAAGGAGAATGTGTTATTGCTTATGCTTCTAGGCAAATAAAGCCAGCCGAGACTAGATATGCCACTCATGATTTAGAGCTCGCGGCTATTGTTTTCACCCTTCGAATTTGGCGTCATTACCTTTTGGGGGAGAAATTTATTCTCTATACCAATCATAAATCTTTGAGGTATTTATTTTCTCAAATGGAACTTAATTTGCGTCAACAGCGTTGGCTCGAGTTCCTTGCATCTTATGAGCTTGATATTCTTTATACCCCCGGAAAGGAAAATCGTGTTGCCGACGCTCTTAACCGAAAGCAACAAGCGGTCGTTTCCATGATGATATCCGAATGGAATGATCTCGAGAGTTTATCCACTTGTGAGATTGAAGATCGTGAATCCAATTTATGTTCATCTCTTGTTTTATGTAGCCTTGGGGCTCATCCATCTCTTTTAGACCGCATTCTTGAAGCTCAAAAGCTAGATCCCGAGTTGGTTCTTCTTAGCCAAAGTTGTAGGGATAAAATTGATATTGAAGGTTTGAAAGACTTTGATATTGATTCTCGTGGCGATATTCGACAATTTGGTAGATTTATCGTGTCAAATATTAGTGATCTTCGTAAAGATATTTTAGAAGATTCTCATCATTCTAAATTTACCATTCATCCCGGTAGTAGTAAAATGTTGCGGATATGAAGCGACTTTATTATTGGGATGGAATGATATCTGATATTGCTAACTTTGTTAAGCGTTGCATGACTTGCCAACTTGTCAAGGCCGAGCATCAAAGGCCCGGTGGGTTATTGCAACCTTTAGACATTCCAATTTTGAAGTGGGTTCATATTTCCATGGATTTTATCGATGGTCTTCCCCATTCTCATTCGGGTCATGATAGCTTATGGGTGATAGTTGATAGACTTACTAAATCAGCCCATTTTAATCCCGTTCGGTCTAATCGGACCGTTCCTCTTTTGGCTAAACTCTTTATAAAAGAAATTGTTAAATTGCATGGAGTTCCTACTTCTATTGTTAATGATCGTGATCCATTATTTACTAGTGGATTTTGAAAGAGTCTTCAAAAAGCTTTGGGAACGAAGCTTAATTTTAGCATCGCTTATCATCCACAGTTCGATGGACAAACCGAGCGTGTGAATCAAACTCTTGAAGATCTTCTTCATGCCTGTGTTCTTGATTTTGGTGGAAGTTGGGAAGATCATATTTCTCTTGTTGGGTTTTCCTATAATAATAGCTTCCAATCTAGTATTGGTATGGCACCTTTTGAGTCACTCTATGGAAGGCCATGCCGATCTCCTTCTCGTTGGCTTGAGGCCGGTGAGAAGCTAGTTTTAGGTCCAAATTTTATTCATGATTCCACAGAAAAGATTGACCTTATTCGTCATAGGATGAAAGAAGCCCAGAGTAGAAAAAAATCCTCTGCCGATAACCGAAGAAGGAAATTAGAATTTTATGTCAGAGATTTTGTGTTTGTTCGTGTTTCATCGATGAAGGGTGTTGTGCGTTTCAGTCGATCGGGAAAGTTAGCACCTCGATATATTGGCCCATTACCATTCACCGAACGTATTGGTTCCGTGGCTTATCGCCTTTCATTACTGGCTCAATTCTCTACTATTCATGACGTATTTCATGTTTCTCAATTATGGAAATGCCTTCGAGATTTCGATTCTATTCTTGACCCGGTGTCGTTGAAGAAATTGAAGTTTCGCCTAATTTGACTTATGAGCAACATCCTATTCGCATCATTGTTACAGAGGTTGAACGACTTCGAAATAAAGATGTCCCACTTGTGAAATCTCAATAGTCTTCAAATCCTAAGGATTGCTCTTGGGAATCTAGAGAATTCATCGAGCGAACACATCCGGACTTACTTTCTAGTGCTCTTTGAGGTGAACTTTTTATTTCAAATTTCTTTTGCGTTGAATATGCTTTTATGGTTGTTACTTTTTATTTTCTTCTTAAATATTGCAAGGACGCAATTTCTTTAAGGAGGGGAGTCTGTAACAAACCGCATATTTTACGATTGTGTATTTAAATATTTTATTTAAATATAGCATCGTTAGTCGGATTTTTTGTCTGAAAAGCTACTTTTTGCAAACGGTCGAATCAGGACTCGAGACCACCCCATCGAGTTTAAAACGACGTTTGCGACCTTTTTGTGTATAAACTTCGATGGGTTTGGAGATAGTAGAATTTTTCTACTTTTCACTTAGGGCATTGGTTTGGGTTTCAGCCCATCAACCCCACTTATTACTCTAGCTCAGTCCACCTCTCCTCTTCACTTCATTCTTATTTTTCCTAACACTCAAGCTTTAGCAGCAATGGAGAGAGGAATGGGAAATTAAAACTCCAAGCCCTAATCATCTTTACTAATTCAAGTTCTAGCTCCAAATTCATAGAAGAAGCTTTGGTAAGCCTTCTCTTCTTCTTCTCCAACTCTCATTCTCCTTTCAATTTCAGAAATTCCTAAACCTAACTTAGGAAATGTTTCTTTTTTAAGCTTAGATTCAAGCTTGTTGGGTTGGAATTGAAGAGTGATTGTTCTTGCCATTGCTCTATAGCTTCTCTCTTGTGATTTTGAGTTTAAAGGTGAGTTTTTTAACTCACATCAACATCTATAACTTTCATCGTTGTTAGGTATGAATTCCTAACATCTATTCATGTTCATTTGCTTTTGATTTGAATTGATTTGGTGAATTTTTCAATTTTGGAGTTTTGAAGTCAAAATCTTTAAAGATCCTATCTTGGATGTTTGAACATGTTATTTGTGGTGTATCGAAGAGCCTATAGTGCTGGGTTATTGATTGGCATAAATCCCTAGCATCCATCGCTCGTTCGATCGCATTTCGGTTTGGATTTGTCATTTTTGGTCTAGGCTGTTTTTTTTGCCTAGCAAAAAATTTCAGACGTCTGAAATTAATTTCGGACGTCTGAAATTAATTTCGGACGTCTGAAACTAAATCCATACGTCTGGTTGAAAAATCCAAACGACTGAAAAGGGGTCTGAAAGAGGCTCAAACCAAATCCAGGCGTCTGAAACAAAATCCAGACGTCTGAAATCAATTTTAGACGTCTGGTTGGAAATTTCAGACGTCTGAAATGGCCCAGGAATTAAAAATAGAAGGGAGAAAAACACATATACTTCCAGAACATAGGGCTAGAAGTCTGGGAACACCTACCAGATGTCTGGAACTGTTTAATTTGCCTATTTTGGCTATTTTTGAGTAAATTTCCAAGGTTTATCAATTTTTGCTGATCATGTTAGTTGTTATCACTTATTATCGTCTTTGATGACTTCTTTCTTTGGATTTTTGGAAACATCCATTTTGATGGATTCGGTATCGATTTCTTCGGATTTGATTCACGTCTTCGTATGTGAATTTTGATGATTGATTTGTTTCTACAATCATTTTTGTAATTTGTCACTTAAAAATATAAAGGTTTCAATACTAGTAGTAAATATCAAAACTCTTTTATCAAAACGATTTCAACATTATTTTATTACAAAGCTCGTTTCTTAAGCCATTTTCCAATCTACTAGTATATACAAACCTTTACCTCACTCGTATGAGAAATCTAATTAAACGACTTGGTAAAACAAGTGGTATGAAAAGCTTGCGTTTACTTCGTCGGTTAATTCTTGGACTTGTTCGATTGAAACTCTTGTGACAACTTTCGAGTGGAAATCTACAATTTGTTCGTAAATATTTAAGTTAAGCCAGTGGTTATGGGACGTGAAGCTAAACTCATCTATTTACTAGCTTAGTGTAATTGACACTTCTTGATGATCGATGATGATCATTTTTATGATTTAGACTAGCATTGTGCAATGTCTCTTTGTCTGCGAGGGAGACTAAACCCCTTTTTGTGGAGTTTCGACTCAAATTGGTGGGTTAGCGACCCACGGTCTTCGGGCCGTTTTGTGGAGCCTCGGCTCGAAATTAATGGTTAGCAACCATGGAATAGCATTCCGTTTTGTGATACACGTGTTGGTGAGATTTCATGCTCCCGTTTTGTGATAGGCCTCCTTTTTTTTGTGATTTCTGGATTTCTATTGACGATTTCTAGAATTTGTGTTTCGCCAATTTTTGTGATTTCATTGATAAGTTCTATCAATATTTGTGCATTGGTGAATTTGTGTTTCAACAACTTTTACGATTGGCATTTTGATGTTTGCCAATATTTGTGACTTGGTGAATAAAAATTAAGAGGACGACATTCTTTTTGATCTTTGAGAAGATTCTTGTGATATTGATTAATCTCTGGTTGATTTTCAGTTACATACTTATCATAGTATGGCATTATGGTTATCATGCGTTTTTGTCATATCTCTTATTCTATATCATTTCATCTGATATTTATAGCTAGACTGATCTGTTTATTATTTTCTTATTAAATAATACTCGGGTCAGACCGAGATGTTACAGGTGCTTCTGCTTGACTCCTCATCTGAGATTTTTATTCTGACTTTTGGCTAACTACTTAGATTAGTAGTTGATTTTGTTGTATACATTTGAGATATAGACTCCATGATGTATACTTATTCTTTTGGGTAGCACTTGTAACTATTCTTTTATGATATTGTGGATCTTGTTAGACCATTACTCTGATGTACACTTTTAAGTGTTATATATTCATATCTATTTCCGCCTTTGTGATATAAACTTCTGTGACTGATTTGTGTTATGATATTTCTATATTTGTTTCCATAGATTTCATATAGCCACTGTGTAGTAGCTTTGAGTTTGTGTCAGTATGTCGGATTTCCTCTTGTGATGAAAAGTTATATTTTTATCTGGCATATCGGTACCCGCACAAAGTAATTATACAGATGGTCGCTCCTCAACAGCCTTATTCTCCGCGCTAATTGACGGCATCACCCCGTAGTGTCCTTGTCTAGTGAGGGTATAGAGGTGGGGTGTCACAAGAATGATAAGTAAATTCAATGGGATCATTGAGAAATTAAATTTTAATTTGTGAATATGATGAAATTGAAAATTTAACGCTGAAATTGATAAATTAATCAAATCAAAATTGACATTTGAATTTGGTTAAATTAGTGTGAATGATTAAGAAAGTTAAATTTGATGAAATTTATTAATTATAGAGCTGAAATTGAAAAGTGATTTAATTAATTTATTTTAACTTATTTAATTAAAATAAAAATAGCCATTTTGGCTACTGACTCGGATTTCAACGAAAATAGTTTCATCTGATCCGTAATGGTGAATTATTCTAGGATTTCAAGTTTCGTAGCGATCAGACTTGTCGTTTGATCATACGAACATGAAACGCCTTGAAATCAATTTAATTGAAATCAATTTGAAAAATATGGATTTTTGCATAACTTCTTAATACGATTGAATTTGGACTTGAATCCTTTTCCATTGCATTTAAAATATTTTAAACATCTATTTTGATATATGGGTTGACCCAATTTCGTTCCGGAGTCAGAACGGGCTTTTCGGGCCATTCATCGTTCAGCGCTTTTATAAATCGGGTCCATCTATTCTTTTCAACCTTGTCTATAAATACCCTGTTATAAACCCTAGCCTACCTCTATTTCTCATTTGTCTGCATGTACAATTTCTTTCACCTCTTCAGTTCAATGGCAGACAAACACCTAATTCCAACTACATCAAAATCAAAGTGAAATTTCAAACTCATCAAAAAAATTCAAAAAAATTATTCATCGAAGCTCTCGATGGACACATCACAGATCCGTAATTCGTTTTTCTATTCGAATCACCAGTTGTTCAGAAATTGATAGTTTATTTTCGGCCGTTCATCGCTCGACGATGAACTTCGTCTGATCGGGAAATCCTCTCAGGGTTTTGTGGAGATTGAGGCGCATAGTCCATCGGCATAGTTCGTTTGATGTTTTAACGGCTAGATCGCGGAAAAAAATTGATCTAGGGTTTAAACCCTAGGCGGCGGCCGGAACTTTTGATGCCGATTGTCGGCAAGGCAGGCGTCGCGTGGTTGGCAGAGACACGGCGCATGCGTGGGATGGAAATGGCATGGTTTGTGGTGGCCGACGTCGAGCGGTTGAGTGGCGACTCTAGGTGTTCATTCGCGATTTTCGATTGGGGCTAGGTTGCGTGCGTTTGGGTAGATTACGTGTTGAGAGGAGGAAGAATGGTCGACATGGCATGGTTTGTTTTATTTATTTATTTTATTTTAATTAAACTTTGAAGCGTTCTAATTGTCATAACTCTCGCTTACGAACTCCGTTTTACGCGCGGTTTTCTCTGCTAGGTTCGTATTGGAATTCCAGACATTTTAGTGCTTGTTTGGATGGATTCTAAGACTGTGCAATTTTTGGGTTTAAATTCAATTTAAATTCAAAAGGTGAGTGTTTTAACCCACTCACAACTTCTAAAATTTCTTATGTTTGTTAAATTTAATTTTCGTTGTGATTATGCATTTATTTATGACTGTTTCGTATATTTTAATCATCATCTCAGCTAATTGCATTTATTTAAATTAAATCGTTATTTAATTTATTATTGAATATAACTGCCAGTTAATTACCTATTAAATATTATTAGTTATATATTGAAATTGATTGATTGTTTTGGATGATGATTGTGATGGATGTATAATTTTATGATTGATGAATGGATGTTTTATTTATATCATCATACTCTGCAAGTTCTTTATTGATTTGTCATTATTGATTCGGGATCGCGTTTTGAAATGATATTCAACCATATTTTTATTTTAAACTACGGATTGAAATGATAGATATCCGTATCACTTGACCACAGGATAGAAAATTATATACAGACACCGGTGTCTATATATATAAAAATAATTTGAAATTGATTTCTATGGTTTTGGAAAGAAATGTACGGTTTGATAAATATTGAATTTTGATATTATATAAATATTATTCTATATATATAGTTAAATTCTTGAATTTAAGCTATGTATACATTTGTGTAATAAAAATAAGTTTATTCTTGGAGATTGATTGTTTTATATTATAAGGTTAAGTAACTGTTTAAGATATTGTATATATAGAGTTTTAATGTCTTAAATAAAAAATTAAGTAGGAAGATAAATATGAAATTGATATGAAATTTAATAAAATTGAGGATATAAAGGGTTTGATTTTTATAACTTGAGTTTGGTCTAGAGTGATTTAAAGGGATATCAAGTTGATTTAAATAAGTGTATCAAGTTAAATAATTCAAGGAATATCCAGTTATTTGGAGTTTAAAAGTTTTACTTAAAAGATATTGGATTCTCAAAGTAAACATTTCAAATTTCAAATCTAAACAATAGTAATTGAAATTGATGTATATGGAATTATCAAAGAATTAATTTTAAAATGGTGGAATATTTAAAGCTTTGAAATATATGAAAATTTAAATGGTTTATTTGGGGTTTTCAAATCTGTATTTGGAATTGATTTGTGAATTTAAAGAAGCTATTTATTATATAAAGTAATCTAATATTTTAAACCATTTTAGTTTTAGAAGTTATGTTTCAAAGTATTACAACTTCGAAAATGCTATGATTTTAGGAAAAGGATATATTTGAAATAAAAATGTTATTATATTGATTGGGTTTATAAATGATATCATATTGATTTGGTTTTTAAACGAAAATGATATCGAAATTTTATGGTTTTGAAATGAATATTTATTCTGTTTTGAAGTATAATTATATTAAAATGATCGCGGTGTTATAATAACGTATGGTTATTGAAGAGACCGGGATCAGAAGTTGTCATACTCTCTGCCAACTCCGAAAACCACTTTAATAACCATGTTCGTGGTGGAGATTCCAGAATGAAGTAGGATGGCGGCAGTGTTTCCTTTGAGGTAAATACGTGGACCCGACTCCCGTGAGTTGGCATAAGGTGGCTAAAATAGGAGCGATTGACGGGCTAATGAGGTAGCACCTTTGATCGGACACATCCCTTCGATATTATACTTTGACTTTTGGATTGATTCGGTGGCCACTTTTGATTTTCCTTTTGGGGGTGTGGCTCGAGGTGGGCGGTAGCTGCGCGCTACGCGTTACCACCGGCCCGGAAGCGTAATTGGTATATCTACCCTAGCATTGCCTAGTTGTGCCGTGTGACCTACCCTAGCGCGCCTTGTACGAGTTTCTATTTGTGTCATACCTATGGAGTATCCTCTGGTAGCCTCCCGATCAAGAGGTATTACGATACTGTATAGACTATTGACACTATAACGGGTTAAGGTGGAAAATGTAAATCCTTAACGCTATTTAAAAGTAAGTTTATTTTACTAATAGACATTATTATAATAGCGAAATATTACTATATAGTAAATAGTTTAACGGATCCTTAGGAGATGCGAATCCCGAGCATCTCTTGAGTTACTGCACTCACATTAGACACTGGATAGGAGATGTCAAATCCCATAAACATCTCTGGCGCATTTACACTCATATCATTTACCGTTGAATTAACTTACATAAGATCTTTTAGTTCTGACTCGAGTGTTTTGTCTTTTCAATTCGCTCGGGGCAGCCTGAGTATTTCAAGAATTGAAGGCCTTATTTCTGGAGGACAAAGACAAAGATTGTATTATTTCTATTATCTATTATATTATTCCACCACACCATTTTATTCCGCTGCATTATTAACATTCCCTGGTAAGTTTTACTCTGATATGTATTGTATCAGAAAAGTCGAATATTTCATAAAACAGCTTCATGAACTGTATATTTGATTATTATATTTTATTGTTGCGCTGCAAGATTCTATTTTGGTTTTTTTTCTTTCTCTACTTTTTCTTATTTACCCCATAACAGTCCGCCCTTTTGGATGGTTTAAGTCTGACATGTGTGGTTTATCGTCGATTTAAACCGTGCAAAAAGGCGGGATGCTACAAAACATATTTCTTTCACACAAAAGTTTTTATAAACTAGTTTGTTGCATGAAGCAACTTAGTCATTCAAGTGTCTTTAGAAAGTAATTTTGTCTATTTTCGAGAAAGAAAAATGCATGTTCATTTTCATGTTGTTAAATTTAACATAACGAGCTAGTTGAATTGAGTAGGAGGATAGCAATTTTGGTATAGTGAAAACTCCAAAAACTCTAGAGTAATTCAAGCAAGTTATCCAGCAATCAAATGAAAGTTTACGTTTCACTGCAAAAAAATAAAGAATAGAAAGCCCAAAAACATACGGTGTTTGCATAAGGTCCACATAGTAATGAATTTCCACATCTGGCCATCACGAACAAAATCACTGCCAACTGCCATGTACATACAAATTACAGAAATTTCACATTATAGAACCGATTAAAGACGGCTAAAAAGGTATAAATATCAATGAATATGGGTGCATGGTGAAAACGAATTCAAAAGTAAAAGAGGAGCAGTAGTACCTTTATGGTAGTCTAAGGACCTTCAGAAAGTAGAGCCTTGATGTTAACTAATACTTCATTTATGTATGAAATTAATATTCTCAATGTACAGCTTACATCTTCTTCTTTAATTATGCATTTTGCTTCATTTTCCTTTTCATATTCTACTCCCCTGTTTCAAGTCAAAACTATTAATTTCATAGAATTTATTATTGAACTGATCTGAACCATTATAGATAGGTCAATTCAGAATAATTTTTTTAAATGAAATTGGTTACAAACATTGCATGAAGAAAAAGCACTACAACACACATGTGCATATACATATACATATGTATACACACACACGTATATATTTATATATATTTATATTTATATATTGAAGAACATTTACATACACACACATACTTGTAAGTATATTTGAATGTACGGATATGATTTCAATCTTATTAATTTTAATAAAATTGCTTTTTTCATCAATATTCGATCAAAAGGGGTGGAAATAATAGCTCATTTAAATTTTTTGTTGGAATGTTGCCAATAAATAAAACAGTATCAGAAATAACCCTAACAATTAAATGTAATTTAATAACCTCTAAAAAAATTAAGAAATGCAATGCAGGGCATAGCCTCTCTCCACTACGTCCTCGCTCAATATGACCCCGCTTTGGTCGACGATGCCATTGAGAAGCCTGGCCGGACACGTCATTTAAATGCCCATCTTGCAATCATGAGGCACCTCCAGCCCTTCCTCCGGCGTCTTTTCCAGTATGGTCTCCGTGGGTTCAACTTCTAAGATTTTGGTGGAGCCCGAGTGCTCGATTGCGACTTTAAAGGCGGCGAATTTAGGGGAGTAGAGGAGGGTTTTTTTGTGATTTGGGGATAAAGTTGGTTTTGAAGGTGAAATGAAGAGGGATGTTGCTGTAGACATTTCACATGTTGGGATAAGGTTTCATTTTTGTTTTCGCTTTCATTTCCGATCCGACTCTCATTTTAGCTTCAGACATTGTTGCCACCTTCTCGTATTACTAAGAAATTGGAGTTGGACGGAAACAAAGGAAAATACAATTTAATGAGAGAGAGGAGATCGAGTTTGAAATCGAAAATAATATATTACCAAGTTGCAGAAATGAGAGAAACGGGTTTGAATGATTAAATAATTAATAGAGAGAAGAGAGTTGAATGAGATCTAGGGTTTTATTTTATTCAGAGAGGAGATAACATACGGTTTTAAGCGGGAATGTAAAAATTTAAACCGCCAAGTGGGAAAAGAATTTTAGCCTAACCCTATTTTCTACAGTTATACATGTAACCATCGCAGATAACCATATTTGCATATGTATTTACTACGGTTATAGATGACAACCGTCGCAAATTATTGTTTCAAGTTTTCTAATGCATTTCATAAACCAGTTGCTACGGTTGTTAATAAGAACCGACGCGTATAATACTATTTTCTACGGTTTTTACCTAAACCGACGTAAATAAGGCGATGCAACAGGCTGATTGTGTGCTAGCGTTAGTTTATTTGGACATTATTGTTAGGGAAGTAGTTGTTGCACCCTCCTTACCAACCTCTCATGTTTCTGTGATCCTCGGTGTGACATTGAGTAGCTTGCAGGTGACACCGTTTGGGTTCATCTTTCTAGTATATGTTACGAGCGAGTGAAGAAGCAATTTATCATATTCATCTTAGACAATATTTAGGAACTCCAATGTTTATACTATATTCCTATCTAGGAAGTGCTAATCTTTTCGGATGATGGCTACTTAGACGAACATAACAAAGAGCTTTTTTCGTACGATAATTGGAACAGGGATGGGATTTATTCGTTGGGCATCAATGTTTCCTCACAAAATATTATTAGGCCTACGATAGAAGATGCTGGAGAGGCCTTCTTCATCCGGTCTTCTATCTCCAGTGCTTCTAAGGATTCAGGTGGTCGGCTTCTCCTTTAGGCTTAGCCTATCAATATGATTCTCTTTTTTATTTTCTTTTATTTTAGCTTTGTAGTAGATGGTGTTGTCTGCACCACTCTTGTTTCTATTTTCTCTGTAGCTGTAATGGTATTTCAACCCCACACCTGTTTTCATTGAAATAAATGTGGTACGGCCACTATAAAACGGACATGCCTAAGAAAAAAATTCAAATACATTATCTGAGCATGCCCTAATTCCTATGATCGACTACCTAAGCTCTAATATTAAATGTAACAACCCATACCTCAATGGCATAAATTTTGATTAGATCGACCCTAAGTCCATTATGGTACAGATCGTAGGTTTTGGTAACTTGTAACGAACATAAGGATATAAAAGAGCAATCAATTTAAACTCACAGTGGAAAAGAAAAATATAATAGAACATACGTACTAAATATGGCTACTACCTTGGAATCAATATTACTACCTTGGAATCAATATTATTCATTAAGTGTCCATTTGCCTTGTCAGCACCGAGCATGAATGAGCAGACTTCACCATCTAACGTTTCCGCGTTATACCAGCAGTTTGTCCCTCTAAATCTATCATATGGGTTGGAATGAGGAGGGGGCGGAACAACATTCTAGTGAATGGAAAATTACATACTCTACCCATAACATAAATTTATACCGATTAATTTTCATTTAATTGATATGTCTATTATTCACGGCTAATCCATTCAATCCTATATACGTGTACGATATGCCTAACCTCCTTCGAGGTATAAATATACATATATACATACATACATATACATACATACATACATACATACATATATATCTAAATATTATACTACCCAAAAACCTTAGTCACTTAATACTCCTTAAATAGGAAGGAGGCAGACCCGACGACCATTTAATACCTCCACCCCGAAGCGGACCCACCACAACGTAAAGGCCAGTCAATCGGTCCTAGCTACAGAGAATGATGACTCCTGGATACGGCTTTATAATTTAATTACCATATTACTAACGAATCTCAAAGACTCGTCTAAAGGTTAACTAACCCACTTTCGCCAAACAAACAAAAATAAAAAATAAATAGAACTTTGAGGTGTTTGTGTATCCTATACTGATTCTACACTAGGAGGAAGCAAAATCTGTTAATGCATAGCCCGAGTCTTTGCAAACGATCATGCGGGACTGCTGGTGATCAAATCCTATATGCCAGCCCGGCTATTAAATAACAGTCTAGCAATAATATTGACATAGTCGGCCAACCTCCCACTGTCAAAGTTTCGTTTAGACCATCCTAATGTCAGTCAATGAAAAATACCCATCCTAGTTACTTAATACCTCTTGCTGGAAATAAAACAGACACCATTTTCTTATTAGGTAATGTCATAGGTTATTTAAGACTTCTTGTATAGGGAGAAGGCAGACCCAACAGCCATTTAATACCTCAACCTCAAAGTAGACATACCTAAAGGTACTGTATATCCCTTGGTATATTTTCTCATACCTTTACGCAAATGTATATCCCTTCCCCATAGGTCCTAAGGTTGGAGATGCCCCGCATAAGTAGTGAGTATACAAAACTGCCGATAACCTCTAGGTGAAGGGCAAACTTTGGTTTTTGACTCTACAAACCTCGCACCCCAACCCAATAAACCAAACCAATCATCCTAAGACAAAGTGTTTGGTTTAGCTTGCTAATTCACGTTTGTTCTTAAGGTATAATTAAGGCTATATAATTTCTTACAATGAAAATTATGTTGCCTTCTACATTTATTTAATAGTATTAACACTTACTTGCTCGCTGCGTAATTATTCCTAATTTATATGCTTATTCCTAATATTCCTCTTTTCCTTCTTATATGTAATAAATGTCAATTGTCCCTATAAATGGCCATTAAGGTCAAAATCAGACGATCTATAATGACATTTATTTACTCGTTTCAAAATTAACATACTATGCCTATTCAATTTCCCCACAAATGCCATATTAAATTCTCTAATCAGACCTCATTTAATTCCTTTAACCTCTGCTAACTAAAATTTTATTCCCCGTTAAATTTTTAGTTATTGTCCATAAATTTTGGAATTGTCATTGTGATAACCCGGATTTTTGGACATCCAGTAATTGGATAATTAACTGATTTTCTCTATTAAGATACTAATTTTTATTTGGTTGAACAAGTAGAACTTTGATAATTAGAATATATCTGGATGTGTACATAGACAAGTTTGAACTATAATAAATGCTGAATTATAAATATCTAGATGAATATTCATTTCATAATCTCCTGATATAATTATTAAAGTTTGACAATATTAGTTTAATAATCTTATTTTATAATTATTTAATTGGGCAAATTTATCATTTCAAAACTAATAAAAAATGATTTTTCAAATCATAAAATATAATATATAGGTATATATATTGAATTGGAAGTTATGTTTTGAAATTAATATAATAATTTTCAAGATTTATTTAAAATTGAGTTCTATACTTTAAACACTAAAATAGTATCTATGTATATACTTATAAATTTAAAATAAATAAATATTTTGTTTAAAGAAAGATTTGGTAAAGGTATATATATTTCTTTAAAAAAAGCTATACTTGAAATAAATGTAGTTTGGAAATATATAAAGATTGAAACCACACATGTATAAATGTATTACACAGATTTAAGTAATAAATAAATACATAAGATATTAACAAAAATAAACTAAAAAATTTAATACAAATATATATAGACATTTTCTCATGAAAATTTACAAGTGTAAAATAAGTAATATGTATACAAAGACAAGTGTTAATTAATGAATAAGGATAATAACAAGTGTAAGATGATTAAATATGGCAAAAGACAAGTGTTAGATGTTTAAACAAGTGTCACCATTATATTTTCATTTTCTTTTTTTAATAAATCCTAATTAAGTCTATATAAACATATATCTATTCTCTTCATTCTTTTTTTCCTATCTACAGTCAAAAGCAAAGAAACAAAGATCTATAACAATCCAGTAAAAGAAGAAAGAAAAGTCTGTAACAAAATATTCAAACCTGAGAAAACAATTATCTCTCTAATTCCAAAATCTGAAGCTCTTCATAATTCAAGTGAAACTCAAATTCAAGTACAATTCAGTGCAAAGCAGATTCAATATGAATTCAAATCAAACTTCAGCAAGTTGTTAAGAAAATTTCAGATTCAGGAATCCAGTCTTTTAAAATCAATTACAGACTTGTTCTGTTCTTCAAAACAAGGTGAGTAAAACTCCTAAAAATTGAAATCACTTGCATTGGCATGAGATGAATACTTCAAATATGATGCAGATTTTGTTATGCATGATATTAAAAATGATTTCATATTTATATATGTGTGTTTGTATCAGTGTTTATGTCTGGAATAGGCTAAGCATCTCTCTGTTTTAAAACATTACAGGGTTGAAAAACCCGATTCAAAATTCAAATCATCCAATTTAATGATTTTTAGACATTAATCTCCAAATGGAAATTGTTTGTATGTGTACAACATCATCTTTAAAATTTGTTTCGAGTAAAAATGATAAGGTAGATATGAGATTTTTTCTGATAATTATAATTCAGCCAGTGATTTGATTTCAAAGATTAACATTTTATTTCAAAAAAGAAAGAATAGATGAGTGATTATATATTAACTGCCTGTAACATGCTTACTGATCCTTTGGTTGTTGAATCTATTATTGATAGTTTGTTCCATGCATATGGGTCTGAAGATAGTTATGGAACTGATGCATTGAGGCAGTAGCATGGCTTCTGAAGATCAAGTATGGATTTGAAGTATTGAGACAAGTAGCATTTTCTTCTGAAGTACAAATATACAATTTGGATATGAAGCATAAAGACAAGATCTGAAGCATAAAGGCTGGAAAGTACAAATGTACAATTTAATATTCAAGACAAATTGATAGCTTATATATTAGTTCCTTTGTATGATACTTATATTTGGATACTTGCAAATTATGAGCTGATGTATATTGTAATGTAGATATGTTATAATGAACATTGTAATAAATAATGGGCAAGGCTCCCTTAGCCTATTGACTTTCAAAAAAAAAATGATAAGGTAATTTCTCAGAAATAAATTATTACCGTAACGAACAAATAAGTGTTAAAATTTCATCCATCAAATTTCCATGTTTGGATTATCTAAACTAAATCGTATTTGCAGTTTGATGAATTTAAAAATAGGAATCATGGTTTTTACATGTGGGGTTGTAGGGAATTATTGAGATGACCAGAATCTTGGTTTTCCTCTATTGTTGACGAGCGGCGTGGAATTGGGCTCCGCAATTTGGACTGGAGGAGGCTGGGTTCTCGAGTGACATGGGAAAAATGGAGTTAAGATTTATCGAGCATTGAGGTGGAAGAGCGAGTGGATTCTGGGGTTTTAGGGTAGCTACGACAATGATTGACTCGCGGCGATTTTGGAGAATGTGTAGGCGACCGGAGTTCGTTTGGTTGGGCTCGAAGGTGGTTGCATGGATGAGCTTTAGTCGGAGATAAGGTGCATGCGAGGAAGTGGTCGATTGACGCCGTGGTGGGTCGATTTGTCGGGTAGGGTGGTTTTTCTGGGTTCAGAAAGTATGGGGATTTGATCGTTTTTCGAACAAACGAGCTGCTGGCTTAGGCGACGAGGCGATCGTGGTCGGGGAGTGAGAGGAGGTTTGTCGACATTGGTGCAGTGAAAAATAGATCGGTGGTAAGAGTGTACAAGTACACATGTGTCACCGTGCATGATCGGTCCAGGCTGCACGATCGTTCGAATGGTTGCGATGTGTGAGCTTTTGGGTAGTGCGTGCGATGTGGTCTCGAGTGGTTCGCGATGGATTGTTGCTGGATGGTGTTGTTTTGTCATTTGATTTGGGAAATGCTCGAAGTTAGGCTGGAGCTGGAGATGATGAGTTTGGGAAAGGGGGAAGGTGATTATCGGGTGGTGGTTTTTGTTTTGGGCTTCGCCCTGTTTAAAATTTATGTAAAAATGAGACTTTAAATTAATATTAAGTTTAAATCCTTTACAAGCAAGTGAATAAAGAAAATGTTTTAAAACATAATTAATAATGAGATTAAAAATTTAATTAAGAAATGAAAGGATTTAAATCATTAATTAAACTTATGGTTTTAAGTTAATAGATTAATGATATTTAATTCCAAGATGTATTGAATAGGATTTTGATTAAGCATTAACCAATTAATTAAGATAAATGGATTATCTTAGAATTGCTTAATAATTAAAGATTGAATTAATTAAGTAATTAAAGGATAATGGTTGATTGATTTATTAATAATTAAAGGTTATCAATTGATTATTCATTTAAAGGTTAATTAAGTAAGGTAAGAAATTTAAGGTAATTAGTTACTGAATTAAGGAGGATAATTAAGGGATGATTATTTAAGGTTAATTAATGAATGTAATTAATTAAAAAAATAATTAATGATGGAAAGTGATTAGAGGATCATTAATTAATGTAATTAATTTATTCAGGAGATTAAGTAAAAGTAAATTAATATGAATGGTTAAGGCTAATTAATCTATGTGAAAAATAAAAGGTTAATTAATTAATGTAATTAAAGAATAATTAATCAAGGAGGATTAATTAAGATGGATGATTTAAAAATAATTGATTAATTAGATTGTAATTAATTAATGTTAAAAAAGCAGGATTAGAGTAATCCAAGTAATTAAAGATGGTGATTAATTTAATTGGTGATTGATTAAATTAATTAGGAATTATATACCTAATAAATCTTGTTTATGGATGGTCACATGGTATTGGATGACTTGAATTGTTGATGGGTGATTTAGATGCGCTGTGATATGTGTTATCTATCTAAGTTGGATTGTGGTGTGGTATTATATCCTAATATGAATGTATTGTTTTGAAACTTAACAAATTAGATAGAAATGATATTGAATTCGAAGAGACCGTGGTCGGTTATCAGTAATGCCCAAAACCACTTCGATTAGTAAACGAAATTCCTTTTAAATTGGATATGTGAGATTTATTAGGCTGGAATGGAATAAGTTAAGTAACCTGGACATTTAGCCTGAGAAGTGTTGTATGTGAAAATGATTGACTATAATAAGTAAGAACTCGTAGAAGGTACGAGTTACCCTGGTTTGCAAATAAGTTATGTAGCTTGGTATTTCATATTATATGGGTTTACTCATGCTGGTTTCCAGCCTGACCCAGGTGTTACTTTGATGTAATGCTCGGGTCTTACAGAGTATTATAGATTTCCAAGTAAGGACGTTTTAGAGCTCAGGAGGCGAGCCGGATGGCAGGGACGTATAGAGTATTCCACTGATTGATATTATTGTTTAATCTGGGACAAGTTAATTTTAACTATCCAGTGTTTGCGTCAATGTTGTAGCTCTGATGTATTGTATGTAATTAACAGATACAGTTTTCTTCCGTATACTTGTTATTATTTGATATTATATTTTGATCCGCTGCGAATATGAAATTCTGTTACTTGTTTTCTGTTTCTTCTTTTAACTTTTTTCTTCTTTTTCTAACTATCTGCAATTTTCAGGATCGAAAATTCCAGGTTGTTTCATTTGGTATCAGAGCAGAAGGTTAAGTGAGACCCTTGGCTTTGGTGGGTTTACTCATTAAGGATAGGGTTAGTAGTACCCTAGAATGAGTTGGGTGTGTGTATGTGTGTGTGTGTGTATGAGAGCTTACTTGTTATTTTCTTATATAATGATTTTAATTGGTTTTAAAAATAAATGATTTTTATAAAGGTTATATTTTGATATATAAAGCAAACAATTTTCCAATCATTATATAAAGAAATTGGTTGTTTGTAATTGAAAATGGAATAAGAATTTAAGTGATATATATATATATATATATATCCAAACAAGGATTAAGTAAAATAAATAAGAAATGGGTTCAAACCAGAAAATAAAATGGTTATTATGGTGTTTGTTTTCTAATAATAATTATTGATAAAGAAAGATGAAATGTTTTATGGAAGTATACTTTTAGATAAGTATAACTTGTAAATTAGAATGGATTTATATAGTGGAGTTTTAAAACCTTTGTCTAGAAACATTTGGATTGTTCAGAGTGTTAAAAGAAAAGAATAAATAATATATTCAGAATATTTTTTTAATCTTATTTAAAAATAAGAGGTTGTTTGAAAACTTTAAAGAAAACTGTTTTGGATTAAAACCAAAGGTGGTTTAAATTCTAAAGTATGGCTTGGTGGACTAAGAAATAAATATGTATATGTGTGAATATACATAATATCAAAGATGATTTGAAGTAAACTCTAAAGTGTTGAGTTTGCTTTTCCCTAAAGTGTGATCTAAAAACCCAAAGTGAAATGAGTTTTTGAACTTATAAGTAAGAAAGAATATTGATGGAAATTTGAAATTGGAAGTGGAAATTCAAAATTGAGTAAGGTTAACGGGATTAAATTGAATTTAACTTAGAAGAAGTTAAATAAGTTTGGAATGAATAACCTGAATTTGAAATTTCAAGATGAAATTGGGATTTAACTTAAGGAAAGTTATACGAGTTAATGTGAAAGGGAGTTATATAAGATATCAATCGGGTTTGAGTTTTGGGAAATGTGTGAGGAATGCTATTGATGAATGTTTTATATAAATTGGATGTTTATTTACTGTGGCTTATCCTAATATCATTCGGCTGTTATCAATAACTTATAAAACTATGAATTGAGTGGTTTGAAATAAATTAAGAAATGGATTGAGATAATCTATATATCCATTACTGAGATTAAGTGGAGATAAAGCCTTATTTTGTTAATTAAAAGATTTTGATGTTTGGAATAAAATTTGAAATAGAGAAATGGAGTCATTTTGGACTTAAGATTTGAATTTTTAAGATAAAATTTCAACTGAAATTTCTAAGGTTTGGTTTCAAAATTGAAATTTGGTGATAAATTGAATTTCGAAGATTGAGTTGTTTAAAAAGGATTTGAATTATTATTTGAACCTAGAAATTCGTTTATGGAGAAGTAAAGGTAATTTAAAATAGAATTTTGAAATTTGGACTCAGAATTAAATGTTTAAAGAGTTTTGAACTTTTACTTGAAAACATGAGATAAGTAAGTAAAAGTGACTTGAATAAATATTAAAATGTTGGACTCAAAAATTAATTGTGTAAGAACTTGGGTTGTTAAATTAAGAGTAAAGGTTAATTTGATTTAAGGAAATTAAATCAACATTTGAAAATTTAACTCGAATTTATATAATTCGAGATGGTTTAAAGTGAAATGGAATTTGAAGTTAATTCAAATTGAAATTTGATTTGAATAATTTAGGATTATGATTAAAGTTGAATAGGTTTAAATTTCAAATGGAATTTGATTTGAATTTGGAAAGAAATTGAGGATAATTCAACTTGAATTGGGATTGAATCAATTTCAATGGAAATTAAAGTTATTTAAATTAGAATTGAGTCAATTTAAAAGAAAGTAGAAATATAAATTGAATTGATGGGAATGGAGATTGGGAATTGAACACTTTGACTCTGGACTATTTTCAAAATAAATTGTTTTAATATAAACCTATTTTTTTTTTCCAAGCTATTTACTATATACAATCTTTCTTTTTAAAGCCAAACTATTTTATACTTATTTTACAATTAGTTTTGGAACTATTTAACTATTTATCAACTGTTTTACAAATTAATTACTATTTTCCAACTACTTTATAACTACTTACTATTTTAAAACTATTTTGCTATTATCTAACTATTTTATAACCATTTGACTATTTCACAATCACTTAACTATTTTACAGCTATTTAACAATCAATAATTATTTTTCGACTACTTATCTATTTTAAACTTTTCAGAATATTTTCTAAATATAAGCTGGTCAGAGTGCAAACTATTTGTGATTAAATATCCATTTGAGATAAGAATTGAGGTGATAATCCAAATGAGGATTAAAGAAATTGTGAGTAAGTGAATGAAAATCAAAGTGATGGTGAATAAAAAGAGAATTGATTTGGCTAATAATCAATGAGGATAAATACGTAGGATGTATGTATGTTATTCTATTCGCATAGTGATTTGATGCAGATTCGAGCATAGAATTTCGAGATAGTATATCAATCCGAGTTGGGATTTTTCTCTCGATTTTCGACGGCGAACCTGGATATGGATTTTTGATTGGTTCTGGAAATTCTCTATTATAGTTATGGCTATGCAAGGAGAATGATGGTTTCTGATCAAGAAACCAGATCTGAGTCCGCACTAGGAAGTCAGGTGGACGATACTAGTTTGGAAATGAAATTGTATGATCCAGTGAGCGATCAAATTGATATTGCATATGGATGGTATATGTACATCATACGGGGTTGAATGAAATTAATATTAAAAATTTGTGGATAAGAACGGTAAAATGATTTTTGAAATGAAAAGTATATTTTATGAAATATATGAAGAAATAAAGTGGAAATTGGATATTTTTATGGTAGAAATTTACTTTATGGAAGTAAATAATATGGTAAGTGACTTTGTAGAGAAATCAAACTTGAACATTTGATTTGGCATAAAAAAGTTATGTATATATAATTGGTAAACTCCCCTTGTTGAATCTATAGCCAGAAGAAAAGGGTTTCTGAAAGTATTTAAAGTATAAAAAGGGAATTTACACAAGTATGAAGTGATCGAAAGATTTCTTTTAAAAAGTTATATAGAGTATATATCTCTCTATATATATATATATAAAGGATCTTGTGAGAATGATTTTGAGAAATGATTTTTGGAACCTTTGGATTTGGAAAGGCTTTTGATTTTTGGGGAAAAATCAATTTTGGAAATTTGGAAAGCGTAGTTTGAGAATTATTGATTTTGGAATAATCGATTTTGAGAAAGGAGATTTATGTGAGATTCGTACTAGGTGTAGGATTCAGAAGATACTATATGTGTATAGTATAAATTGTTTTGAAAATGGCTCTGGAGAAAAAGACGCTCCCTTGAAATGAACTTCTTAGGAGTACCATAGGTTGGTACTGCCTTGAGCCCTATGTGGGGGTTCTAAAGTTGATCCTGTGAGGAAGTCCGGACAAACTGAAGTTCCTGAGGATTATTGGGTAGTGAAAGTCGAGGATGCTGATGCTTACAGAGGCATTTGGGTTATGTTGTGACGATAGTGTAACTCGATGTCGATGCGATCAACTGTGGACCATAGCGGAAATCGTGTGGAGGTGAGTGTCAACGGTTTATGTTTGCTTTTGCGGGAAGGCAACGTAACATCGGTAGACTGCGATCTATGGTCGAGTGGAGTGGAGAAGTTTCATTTTTTTAGCATCGGAATTCGAGGGCGCTGATGCCTTCAGTTATATGGGTTTTTGCCGTGATAGCAACGTAACTCCAGATGTAGCTGCGATCTGTAGTGGGTTACATGGCGTAATCGAGGGGCGTGGAGTGCCTACAATTATCTATGGATTTTGCCAGGATGGAAACGTAACCATCGGGTTAACTACGACCATAGATGGGGGTTATGATTTCCAGAGCATTCTCACCCAAAGATGTTCCCTTTATTTTCAAAAATGTTTTGTATATTTGCAATAAAATATTTTCCAAGTATTTTCACTGGGTGCTGAAAGCGGTTTTACCAAGTACTTATAGATTTTCTGTCCTACGCCTCATCAACGTATGACTGAATTTCTGTGAGAACGAGGATGAACTTGTTGAGACATCGAGTTATAAAAGTATTTTTATAAAAATTAATTTAGTAATATTACATAGATTTTAAAGTGTTTTAGAATTGATCAAAGAAAATTTATCTGGTTTTAAGTATTGAATAAATTCTGGCTCCGTTCCTTTTTAGGGACGAAAAGATTTAAAGGGGGAAGGAAGGTGATAACCCAGATTTTTGGACATCCAGTAATTGGATAATTAACCGATTTTCTCTATTAAGATACTAATTTGAATTTGGTTGAACAAGTAGAACTTTGATAATTAGAATATATTTGGATACGTATATAGATGAATTTGAACTATAATAAATGCTGAACTACAAATATCTAGATAAATATTCATTTTATAATCTCTTGATATAATTATTAAAGTTTGACAATATTAGTTTAATAATCTTCTTTTATAATTATTTAATTAGGAAAATTTATCTTTTTTCAAAACTAATAGAAAAATGATTTTTCTAATCATAAAATATAATATATAGGTATATATATTGAATTGGAAGTTATGTTTTGAAATTAATATAATAATTTTCATGATTTATTTAAAATTGAGTTCTAAGTTTTAAACACTAAAATAGTATCTATGTATATAATTATAAATTTAAAATAAATAAATATTTTTTTTTAAAGAAAGATTTGGCAAAGGTATATAAAAAAAAGCTGTACTTTAAATAAACGTCGTTTGTAAATATATAAAGATTGAAAACACACATGTATAAATGTATTACATAGATTTAAGTAATATATAAATACATAAGATATTTACAAAATAAACTAAAATATTTAATATAAATATATATTAACATTTTCTTATGAAAATTTACAAGTGTAAAATAAGTAATATATATACACAAAGACAAGTGTTAATTAATAAGTAAGGATATTAACAAGTGTAAGATTATTAAATATGGCAAAAGACAAGTGTTAAATGTTTAAACAAGTGTCACCATTTTATTTTCATTTTCTTTTATTTTTAATAAATCCTAGTTAAGTCTACATAAACATATATCTATTCTCTTCATTCTTTTTTTCCCTATCTTCATTCAAAAACTAAGAAACAAAGATCTGTGACAATCTAGTAAAAGAAGAAAGAAAACTCTTTAACAAAATATTCAAACCCGAGAAAACAATTATCTCTCCAATTCCAAAATCTGAAGCTCTTCATAATTCAAGTGCAACTCAAATTCAAGTACAATTCAATACAAAGCAGATTCAATATGAATTCAACTCAAGCTTCAGCAAGTTGTTAAGCAAATTTCAGATTCAGGAATCTAGTCTTTTAAAATCAATTACAGACTTGTTCTGTTCTTCAAAACAAGGTGATTAAAACTCCTAAAAACTGAAATCACTTTCATTGCCATGAGATGAATACTTGATGTATGATGTGAATTTTGTTATGCATGATGTTAAAAATGATTACATATTTATATATATGTGTTTGTATCCGTGCTTATGTCTAGAACAGGCTAAGCATCCCTTTGTTTAAAATATTATAGGGTTGGAAAAGTTGATTCAAAATTCAAATCATCCAATTTAATGACTTTTAGACCTTGATCTCTAAATGGAAATTGTTTGCATGTGTACAACATCATATTTAAATTTTGTTTCGAGTAAAAAAGATATGGAAATTTCTCAGAAATAAATTATTACTGTAGTGAACAAATAAGTGTCAAAATTTCGTCCATTAAATTTCCATGTTTGGATTATCAAAACTAAATCGTATTTGCAGTTTGATGAAGTTAAAAATAGGAATCATGACTTTTAGATGTGGGGTTGTAGGGAATTATTGAGATGACTATAATCTTGATTTTCATCTATTGCCAACGAATGACGTGGAATTGGGCTATGCAATTTGGACTGGAGGAAGCTGGGTTCTTGAGTGACGTGGGAAAAATGGAGTTAAGATTTATTGAGCATGGAGGTGGAAGAATGAGTGTATTCTAGGGTTTTAAGGTAGCTACGACAATGATTGACTCGCAGTGATTTTGGAGAATGTGTAGGCGACCAAAGTTCGTGTGGTTAGGCTCGAAGGTGGTCGCATGGATGAGCTTTCGTCGGAGATAAGGTGCATGCGAGGAAGTGGTCGATTGACGCCGTGGTGGGTCAATTTGTCGGGTAGGGTGGTTTTTCTGGGTTCAGAAAGTATGGGGATTTGATCGTTTTTCGAACAAGCGAGTTGTAGGCTTAGGCGACGTGGCGATCGTGGTCGGGGAGTGAGAGGAGGTTCGTCGACATTGGTGCGGCGGCGAATTGATCGACGGCAGGAGTGCACACGTACACGTGTGTCACCGTGCACGATCGGTGCAGGCAGTGCAATCGTTCGAATGGTTGCGATGTGTGAGCTTTTGGATAGTGTGTGCGATGTGGTCTCGAGTGGTTCGCGATGGATCGATGCTGGATGGTGTTGTTTTTTCATTTAATTTGGGAAATGCTCAAAGTTAGGCTAGAGCTGGAGATGGTGAGTTTGCGAAAGGGGGAAGGTGATTATCGGGTGGTGGTTTTTGTTTTGGGCTTCGACCCGTTTAAAATTTAAGTAAAAATGAGACTTTAAAATAATATTAAGTTTAAATCCTTTACAAGCAAGTGAATAAAGAAATTGTTTTAAAACATAATTAATAATGAAATTAAAAGGTTAAATAAGAAATGAAAGGATTCAAATCATTAATTAAGCTTATGGTTTTAAGTTAATAGATTAATGATATTTAATTCCAAGATGTATTAAATAGGATGTTGATTGACCATTAACCAATTAATTAAGATAAATGGATTATCTTAGAATTGCTTAATAATTAAAGATTGAATTAATTAAGTAATTAAGGGATAATGGTTGATTGATTTATTAATAATTGAAGGTTATTAATTGATTATTCATTTAAAGGTTAATTAATTAAAGGTAGGAAATTTAAGGTAATTAATTACTGAATTAAGAAGGATAATTAAGGGATGATTAATTAAGGTTAATTAATGAATGTAATTAATTAAAAGAATAATTAATGAAGGAAAGTGATTAGAGGATCATTAATTAATGTAATTAATTTATTAAGGAGATTAAGTAAAAGTAAATTAATATGAATGGTTAAGGCAAATAAATCTATGTGAAAATAAAAGGTTAATTAATTAATGTAATTAAATAAAAATTAATTAAGGGCGATTAATTAAGATGGATGATTTAAAAATGATTGATTAATTAGATTGTAATTAATTAATGTTAAATAAGCATGACTAAGGTAATCCAAGTAGTTAAAGATAGTGATTAATTTAATTGGTGATTGATTAAATTAATTAGGAATTATATACCTAATAAATCTTGTTTATGGATGGTCAAATGATATTGGATGACTTGAATTGTTGATGGGTGATTTAGATGCACTGTGATATGTGTTATCTATCTGAGTTGGATTTGGTTTGGTATGATATCCTAATATGAATTGTATTGTTTTGAAACTTAACAAATTGGATTACAAATGATATTGAATTCGAAGAGACCGTGGTCGGTTATCAGTAATACCCAAAACCACTTCGATTAGTAAACGAAATTCCTTTTAAATTGGAAATTTGAGATTTATCAGGCTGGAATGAAATAAGTTAAGTAACCTGGACATTTAGCCTGAGAACTGTTGTATGTGAAAATGATTAACTATAATAAGTAAGCACTCGTAGAAGGTACGAGTTACCCTGGTTTGCAAATAAGTTATATAGCTTGGTATTTCATATTATATGGGTTTACTCATGCTGGTTTCCAGCCTGACCCAGGTGTTACTTTGATGTAATGCTCGGGTCAGACTGAGTACTATAGATTTCCAGGTAAGGACGTTTTGGAGCTCAGGAGCGAGCTGGATGGCAGGGACGTATAGAGTATTCCACTGATAGATATTATTGCTTAATCTGGGACAAGTTAATTTTAACTGTCCAGTGTTTGTGTCAATGTTGTAGCTCTGATGTATTGTATGTAATTAACAGATACAGTTTTCTTTTGTATAACTGTTATTATTTGATATTATATTTTGATCCGCCGCGAATGTGAGATTCTATTACTTGTTTTCTGTTTCTTCTTCTATCTCTTTTCTTCTTTTCCTAACTATTTGGAATTTTTACGATCGAAAATTCCGGGTCGTTATAGTTATTCCTTCCTTTTCCAACTCCTAGTCTTATAATTACTACGCTATTAACAAGTTGTCGTCTTAGTTGTAACTAATATGAATACCTACACATATTAATTATTATGCTATGAATTGAAATATAGGGTTATACGTGTGTGTATTCCTATTCCTAGCACAATAACTTCCATACTTAGGAATTCCAAAACATACACTTGCATATACATTCTATGAAGAACATAAATTCCTATATTTTGATTTATTAGAGCTTTCCTTCCAAACGGGATTACCATTATAACTTTCCATAAATTACCCAAAAATGAGACTAACTTCATTTGCAATTACAAGTAATTATCTCTTTTCTTTTATTGAAATAGATAGTGTAAACTATGGAGAAAAACCTTTATCCTTTACACTTCCCATTCATTTTTGGTATATTCCTTGCTATTTCAAACATGTACTTTTCACAAATTTTACGAAATTGGATAATTCATGAGGATTTCATAGAAATAGATACAACCAAATTATACCATTGTCCTAGTAAATTAGATTGCAATAATTCAAATTCCAAGTCAATTAGGGAAACCTAATTTACAACCCCATTATAAATTTGGAATAAACTGTATAACTTTACCAAAATTCTATGATAATAAATAGTTGGGACTGTTTCAATTTTCGAGAATAGATTACACGTGCTATTCCAATTTCCTAAGTTACGGAGTATTTAAGCGAGGTTTCAATTAAATAAGTTCATTAAAGCCTATAAATCAATAGATCTAACATAGGTATAATAATTAAGCAAAACTCAATGATATAAATTCAATGTTTCAAATAAATTATATAATTTCCCACTCACCTTTTAAGCTTTCCAAATCTCCCAAATCTTAAACCGTTATCTTGATTAATTTTTTTTTTCCATTCCAATCTAACAAGGTATATACATACTATTAGAATTGTAGATCCGAGAAGAGATTTATGGTTAAGAGGAATATAAATTTATAACTACAGAATTTATCATTTTCTTTTGCAACATTGATTCGCTTCTTCTCCTTTATTTTTCTCCCTTCTCTGCTTTATATACATAACATTTTTTCAATTTCTAAAAATAAAGGGGAAAGGAAAATGGCAGAGCTTCACTACTATGATCAGAAAATATAAGAAGAGAAGTTAGGGACTTGTATTTATAGGTGCTCGAGTCAACCATGTCCGTTAGATTAATATAATTAACTTTGGACCGTTTGGCCATGGTTTAAACCCTTGCTACCACTATAAGACCCGTCGATCTCTACCTTATAGGTGGCCGACTGATAGTGATTGATCGGCCTAAGGAAGGGTTTGACCAGTGGAGTCTCGCATTTATTGTTATTTTTTTTACCTATTTATCTATTTTAATTATTTTTGTTTTCAAAAATTTCAAACGTCAATAACTTCTTCGTTTGGACCCTAATCGTAGAACTTCAAATATGAAAATTGCTTAGAAAATTGCAACGAACACAATGGTAAAAGATTCGTGGCCTAATTCCAATATTTGCTCAAATTCCATTTTTGGAGCTTTATTAAATATTTATTAGTTACTGTTAATTTTTAGGCGTGTTACATCCTCTCCCTTAAAAGAATTTCATCATCGAAATCCCTCAAGGGTTGAATCATGTAACATAGCATGCATCCTTTATAAACTATCCAATCAAATAGAGTACAATCAATTTTGCAACCAAATGTGTACAAGTGCACGTTGTATCACAACATGTAAGACATGCATGTTTAATGATTCTAAATCAACGCCTTCTATATGAATGCATTCTTTTAAAAATGTTTTGAAAATATGATGCAAACAATCTATATATACTGGCAGTTCTATGTATGCAAGTTTTCAAAATTTAAAAACCTTTTTTCACATAATAATTTCCACACTCCTATGAGTAGAAGTATGATTCAACCAATTTTGCATCTAATCCTTACCATCCAAAAATAGCACACAATTTCCAACATCCAAAATTTTGAAAATCTAAGGCCCCGTTTGGTTTGCTATTTTTAGTTTTGTGTTCTCGTAACCAAAAATGCGCATTTATTATGGATTGTAGTAAAACACACAATTTTGAAAAATGAAACTAATATAGAAAACAAATAACAAGTTTATTTGATTTTTCGTGTTTTGAGACATAACAAAAGGATGAAAAACAATTCATCTCCCCCATTTCCTGTCCATCGTCGTGATGGCTAAGAATTGTAAAAAGTTTCCCACATTGGCTTGTATTTTGTAGTGTACGTTGAAAACACAAAACATAAAACCAAACCAAACGGGGCCTAATTTTCCAAATATATACTCCTATGCTGGAGAAGGAATTTAGATGAAAATTTCACATTTCCACCCTTATTTTGGGTACCCATTCCATTGCATCTTGGACCTTCTCTTTTTCCCCCAATTCTTATCAAATTTTTCCAAGTACAATACGTATAAGGAGGTTTATTTTTGATGTTACAATGGAATTATCCTAAACACAAGTTTCGTTTCACTATCAAGAAGGTGTGGAAATAGAAATTCCATAAATAAAACATTCTTTTCCTTTATTATAATTTAAATTTTGCACATTGTCACGCTTGTCAAATAGTAAAACTCATATTTACTAACACATCAGTGCTCCCTACGCATAGAATGTAGTATTTGAAAGTCATAAATTTTCTCTTTGGAAAAGAAAACTTTCCCCCTTTAAAAAAACTTGCAAAATAGTTTGAAAATTTGAATTTCCAAAATTATGTAAACAAAATATTTCAAAAGCATTAAAAAACAATTTTTCAAAAGCATTTAAATACAACCTTTTTCAAAACTCTTGCCTCCACGTCCTTAAAACATATCAACCCAAATCTTAATGTAATCTGGACTTAGTCAATGAGTTAATGCATATGATTGACCTTAGCTTTATGTAGTTAATCCTAGATTTGGGGAACCTTTCCTTTTGCTCTAAAACAAAAAACAACCTACAAGTGTATTTACAAATTTAGCTTTAAAGGTAGGGATTGTGATCCATGATTTCACAACAACCCTTCCCTGTCCTCCATTTTCTAAAGTTTATTTTTTCTAAAATTCTAAACTTTTCAAGATTAAAGTATTCTTTATTTCTAGTTGCTAACCTAGTTTCCTAATTAACTTCAACTTTAACACCATTTATCGCTAGTTAAATGTCCTTACGAGATCTCCTTATTTATAACGTTTCCCAATATATATATGTGTGTGTGTGTATGTGTGTGTGCGTGTGTGCGTGTGTGTATACACATACATATATACATATCAGTCAAAGCTCAGCCAAACCATTAACATAGTAATAAATTAGGAATATATCTCATATCATATCGTACGCTTTTCCAATATTCGAAGGGAGACAATTATCTATTACAGCTTTAAAATCTAAAAGAAAAATTACTGAAAGCCGCCCTCCAACGTCAAATGGTGTTAATTATGTTGTAGGCGTATCACTCCTTACTCAATTAAGATGGATATTTCCAGTATGCTTTCTACTATTCACATGTCTTAACTCCTCTTTTTGGCTTCTAATAAGGTCCGTCCATACTTCAAGCATTACATCCAATTGTGGGATAAATTTTACATTCCCCACTGCAATGGGTAAGAAATATAAGCTATGCATATTAGAGTAACTCATCGCAACATGGGCTTGGTGGAATAACTTTCCTATCACTAATCTCGCCTTCTTTTACCTTGAGTGACCCAACATCCTTTGTGTGCCTTTACCATCTTGTTACTCACTTCTCCAATCATACTACTATCTTCTTTCAATCAAAATCTCTTTGATAGTATCCTAAGACTTTGGTATTCACTTTATCCTTGATTTTTCATGCGAGTAAAACCTAGAACTCAAAAGGTTGTACTTTAATACCATTCTCCATTCCTTTGAGGGTTCTTCTTATGGCTTTCACACATGTTTAACTAAACAATCCTTGGTTCATTCCAGTATTCCTTATATTCAACAAGGATTCTGTGACACCCCACCTCTATACCCATGCTAGCCAAAGACGCTACAACTAGCGCGGAGAATAAGGCTGTGGAGGAGCGATCATCTGTACAACTGCTTTGTGCGAGTACCGATATGCCAGATAAAAATACAACCTTTCATCACAAGAGGAAATCCAACATACCGATGCAAACTCAAGGCTTCTAAAAAGTGGAAAAAATATCTTCAGAAACAAATATAGAAATATCATAACACAAATCAGTCACAGAAGATCATATCACAAAGGCGGAAACAGATATGAATATTACACATAAAAGTGTGCATCAGAGTAGTGGTCAAACAAGATCCACAATATCACGAAAGAATAGCTACAAGTGCTTCACAAAAGAATAAGTATACATCAATGAGTCTATATCTCAAATGTATACAACCAAAAACTACTAATCTAAGTAGTTAGCCAAAAGTCAAGATAATAATCCCAGATGAGGAGTCAAGCAGAAGCACCTAAAACATCTCGGTCTGACCCGAGTATTATTTAATAAAAAATAATGAACGGATCAGTCTAGCTATAAATATCAGATAAAATGATATAGAACAAGAGATATGACAAAAGCCGTACGATAACCATAAAGCCATACTGTAATAAGCATGCAACGGAAAATCAACTAGAGATTAATCAATATCACAAGAATCTTCTCAAAGATCAAAAAGAATGTCATACTCTTTATTTTTATTCACCAAACCATAGATATTGACAATTATATCAATACCAATCACAAAAGTTAATGACACACAAATTCACCAATGCACAAATATTGATAAAACTTATCAATGTAAATCACGAAAATTGGTGAAACACAAATTCTAGAAATCATCAATGGAAATCCAGAAATCACAAAAAGAGGGAGTCCTATCACAAAACGAGAGTATGAAAACTCACCAACACGTGTATCACAAAACGGAACGCTATTCCATGGTTGCTAACCATTAGTTTTGAGCCGAAGCTCCACAAAATGGCCCAAAGACCATAGGTTGCTCCCCCACCAAATTGAGCAGAAGCTTCACAGAAACGGGGTTTAGTCTCCCTCGTAGACAAAGAGACATTGCACATTTCTAGTCTAAATCACAAAATGATCATACTCGATCATCAAGAAGTGTCAATTACACTAAGCTAGTAAATATATGAGCTTAGCTTCATGCCCCATAACCACTAGCTTAACTTAAATATTTACGAACAAACTGTAAGTCTCCACTCGAAAATTGTCACAAGAAATTCAATCGAACAAGTCCAAGAATTAACCGACGAAGTAAATGCAAGTGTTTCATACCACTTATTTTACTAAGCCGTTTAATTAGATTTCTCATACGAGTGAGGTAAAGGTTTGTATATACTAATAGATTGGAAAACGGTTTAAGAAACGAGCTTTGTAATAAAATAGTGTTGAAATCATTTTAATGGAAGAGTTTTGATATTTACTACTAGTATAGAAAACCTTTATATTTTTAAAGTGACAAATCACAAAAATGATTGTAGAAACAATCAATCACTAAAATTCACATTCGAAGACGTGAATAAAATCTAAAGAAATCGATTCCGAATCCATCAAAATGTATGTTCATATACATCCCGAAGAAAATGTCATCAAAGTGGATAATAAATGGTAACAACAAGTGGGAATAAATTTGAATCGATTAAATTCGGAAACCCAACAAAAATAGACAAAAATAGGCATAATAGGCAAATAGGAGCAGGTCAGTCGACTCAACTCAGAGAGTCAGCCGACTGACTGTAGGAAACGGACCCCCCCAAGCGTCTGTAGACAGCCTTCGAAATGCCTATTAGCTACAGCTAGTCGACTGACTGAAAGGTCAGTCGACTGACTGGTGCTTAGGCAGTTTTCTAGCCTATATAATTGATGTGCAATCACATCCAATTCGCGACCGAATGAGCAATGGCGCTAGGGATTTATGCCAATCAGCAACCCGGCCCTATAGGCTCTTCGATGCATCTCCAAAAACATGTCAAACATCCATTAAAGGATTTTCATAGATTTTGCTTTCAAAACACCAAAAGTTGGAATATGTATACCAATCCAATCCAAACCAAAAGCAAATGCACATGAATAAGTGTTAGGAATTCATACCCAACAATCAAAGATAGTTATAGACATAGATGTGAGATAAAAATCTCACCTTTAAACCCAAAACTATGAAGAAGAAGCTATAGAGCAATGGCAAGGACAATCACTATTCAATTCCAACCCAAAGAGCTTGAATCTAAGCTTTAAAGAGAAACATTTCCTCAATTAGGTTTAGGAATTTATGAAATTGGTAAGAGAATGAGTTGGAGAAGAAGAGGAGGAGGCTTACCAAAGCTTCTTCTATAAATTTGGAGCTATAACTTGATTTGCAAATGGAAACTAGGGCTTGGAGTTTTAATTTCCCATTCCTCTCTCCATTGTTGCTAAAGCTTGAGTATTAGGAAATAGAAATGAAGTAATGAAGAGAAGAGGGGTGACGCTTGGGTCTAATGGGCTGAAACAAAAACCAAAGCCCTAAGTGAAAAAGTAGCGAAATTCCACTAACTCCAAACATATCAAAGTTTATACTAAAAAAGATCGCAAACATCATTTTAAACTTAATGGGAGTGCTCCCGAGTCCTGATTCGACCGTTTGCAAAAAGTAGCTTTTCGGACTAAAATCCGACTAACGATGAAATATTTAAATACTCAATCGTAAAATATGCGGGTTGTTACAGACTCCCCTCCTTAAAGAAATTGCGTCCTCGCAATATTTAAGAAGAAAATATAAAGTAACAACCATAAAAGCATATTCAACACAAAAGACATTTGAAATAAAAAGTTCACCTCAAAGAGCACGAGATAGTATGTCTGAATGTGTTCGCTCGATGAATTCTCTAGATTCCCAAGAGCAATCCTTTGGATTTGAGGACCATTGAACTTTCACAAGTGTGACATCTTTATTTCGAAGGCGTTTGACCTCCGAAGCAATAATACGAATAGGATGTTGCTCATAAGTTAAATTAGGCGGTACTTCAATTTCTTCCACAGCACCGGGGTCAAGAATAGAATCGGAATCTCGAAGGCATTTCCGTAATTGAGAAACGTGAAACACGTCATGAATAGCGGAAAACTTTGCTGGTAATAAAAGGCGATAAGCCACGGAACCAATACGTTCAGTGATGGGGAATGGACCAATATATCGAGGTGCTAACTTTCCCGATTGACTGAAACGCACAACACCCTTCATAGGTGAAACACGAACAAGCAAAAAATCTCCCACAGAAAATTCTAATTTCCTTCTTCGGTTATCGGCATAGGATTTTTGTGTACTTTGGGCTTCTTTCATCCTATGACGAATAAGGTCAATCTTTACTGTGGAATCACGAATGAAATTTGGATCTAAAACCAGCTTCTCACCGGCCTCAAGCCAACAAGAAGGAGATCGGCACGGCCTTCCATAGAGTGCCTCGAAAGGTGCCATACCAATACTAGATTGGAAGCTATTATTATAGGAAAACTCAACAAGAGAAATATGATCTTCACAACTTCCACCAAAATCTAGAACACATGCACGAAGAGGATCTTCAAGAGTTTGATTCACACGCTCGGTTTGTCCATCGGACTGAGGACGATAAGCGGTGCTAAAATTAAGCTTCGTTCCCAAAGCTTTTTGAAGACTCTTCCAAAATCCACTAGTAAATAATGGGTCACGATCACTAACAATAAAAGTAGGAACTCCATGAAATTTAACAATTTCTTTAATAAAGAGCTTGGCCAAAAGAGGAACGGTTCGATTAGACCGAACGGGAATAAAATGAGCGGATTTAGTAAGTCTATCAACAATCACCCATAAGCTATCATGACCCGAACGAGAACGGGGAAGGCCGTCTATAAAATCCATGGAAATTTGGTCCCACTTCCAAATTGGAATGTCTAAAAGTTACAATAACCCACCGGGCCTTTGATGCTCGGCCTTAACGAGTTGGCAAATCATGCAACGCTTAACAAAGTTAGCAATATCAGATTTCATTTCATCCCAATAATAAAGCCGCTTCATATCCGCGTACATTTTACCACTACCGGGATGAATGGTGAATCTAGAACGATGGGAATCTTCTAAGATTTCTTTGCGAAGATCACTAATATTTGGCACGATAAGTCTACCAAATTTTCGATTACCGCCACAAGAATCAATATCAAAGTCTTTCAAACTTACAATACCAATTTTATCCCTTAATCTTTGGCTAAGAAGAGCCAATTCGGGATCTAGCTTTTGAGCTTCAAGAATGCGGTCTAAAAGAGAGGGATGAGCCTCAATGTTACATAGAACAAGAGTTGAACAGAAATCGGATACACGATCTTGAAAAATCTCACAAGTGGATAAAATCTTGAGATCATTCCATTCAGATATCATCATGAAAACAACCGCTTGTTGCTTATGACTAAGTGCATCAGCTACACGATTTCCCTTTCCGGGAGTATAAAGAATATCAAGATCATAAGATGAAAGAAATTCGAGCCAACGTTATTGACGCAAATTAAGTTCCTTTTGAGAAAATAGATACTTCAAAGATTTATGATCGGTATAGAGAACAAATTTCTCTCCCAAAAGATAATGACGCCAAATTTTAAGAGTGAAACAATAGCCGCGAGCTCTAAATCATGAGTGGCATATCTAATCTCGGCTGGCATCAATTGCCTAGAAGCATAAGCAATGACATGTTTTCTTTGCATGAGAACAGTTCCCAAACCAACACGACTAGCATTGGTATAAACAATAAAATCTTGATTCCCCTCGGCAATAACAAGAATAGGAGCATTGGAAAGGAGTTCTTTTAATTTCTGGAAAGAAGCTTCACATTTGTCCGACCAAATGTATTTTACACCTTTCTTTGTTAAGCTAGTAAGAGGCACGACAATTTTAGAAAAGACTTCTATGAAACGGCGATAATAACCTGCCAATCCAACAAAACTACGGATTTCCGTCACACTCTCCGGTCTCTTCCAATTTTGAATCGCTTCAATCTTTGAAGGATCCATGGAAATTCTGGATTCGGAAATAATATGACCGAGAAACTTCACACGAGATTGCCAAAAGTGGCATTTAGAAAATTTTGCTTTTAATTGATTACTCCTAAGAGTTTCCAACACAATCCGAAGATGCTTTACATGCTCCTCCTCGGTTTTATAATAAACAAGAATATCATCAATAAAGATGAGAACAAATCGATCGAGGAAGTCTTTGAAAACTCTATTCATAAGGTCAATGAAATCAGCCGGAGCATTCGTTAAACCAAATGGCATAACAAGCCATTCATAAGATCCATAGCGAGTACGAAACGATGTTAAAGGAATGCTATCCTCTGCAATACGAAGCTGATGAAAACCGGTTGCTAAGTCTAATTGTGAAAAGACTCAAGTACCACTAAGTTGGTCGAATAGATCATCAATCCGAGGCAAAGGATATTTATTCTTGATAGTAAGATCATTAAGCTTGCGGTAGTCAACGCAAAGCCTAAGTGTACCATCGGATTTCTTCACAAAAATAGCCGAAGCTCCCCAAGGAGAGGAATTAGAGCGAATAAATTGCTTCGTCTCCAATTCGGATAATTTTTTGCGCATCTCCTCATTTTCTTTATTGGACATACGATAAGGAGGACGAGTGATAGGTTGAGCTCCAGGGATGAGATTAATTTTGAACTCAATTGCTCGCTTAGGTGGTTGTCCTAAAACTGGCTCAAATATGTCGGAAAATTCACGAACAACGTGAATAAGAGAAATGACATCTTCCTCATCATCATTATCATCATCATGAGGATTTAAAGAATATAAAGATGCAGCCAAGTTGGAATCCGAATCTTTAAGATCAATAGAAATCTGCTTAACAGATTGAGGATGTCGAAGATGAATAGTCCGCTCAGGACATAGGATTTGAGCTTCATAGCGGTTAAGCCAATCCATTCCCAAAAATATTCCAAAGCCTAAGTAGCACATAACATGCAAATCGGCTCGGAAAGAAAAATCACACAAAATAATCTCGACATCTTTACAAAGCAAACTAATAGTTGCGGATCCACCAACCGGATTCGCGATTCTCAAAGAAGTCATTAAAGCAACAACACTTAAAGAAAAAGTATCAACAAGTTCTTTTGATATAAAAGAATGGGACGCACCCGTATCAAAAAGAACTCGAATAGGATGATCACGAAACACAACAATGTCATCAAGGATAGAATGAGAAATACCATGACCACGAGAAGTGTTACTAGGAGTTTGCACCACATTAAGCTTTCCCTCCTTCCTGCCTTGAAGTTTGGGACATGCGGATATATAATGGCCCGAACTTTTGCAATAGCGACAAGCAAGGGGCTTCGAACACTTATTAGCATAATGGTCTTTAGAACCGCAATTGTAGCATTGCCCACTACTAAAGGTAGAAGTCTTTGCCACCGGAGTTGCTTGCTTCCCTTTCTTATCGGGATAAGGACCCTTGAATTTATTAGGCCTTTTCTTGTTGTTGTTGAAGTTTGGTTTGGCACCCACAACCTCAACATCACTCTCCCTATCCGCCTCTTCAAGACGAAGAGCGATATCAATGAGTCGATCAAAAGAAACTTCTAATTTTAGAAGTAATGGCTTCTTGAGATTTTTGTTCAAGCCATAGACAAATCTTTGGTTCTTCTTCAGTGGGGTGTTTATGTATTCGACCCCGTATTTAGAAAGTGACATGAACGATGCGACATAGTTTGCCACTGAGGATTCACCTTAAACAAGGTCTATGAAACGACGAGCCAATATCACCTTCTCAGCTTCTGGCACAAATTTTAATTCGAATCGTTCTCGGAATTTCTCCCAAGTAAGATCCGCTTCAATAATTTCAGAAATAAGAAGCTCGTACCAGTCTAATTCTCTTTCTTAGAGCATACTAGAGGCCACTTGAACTCGGTGGAGATCAATAAGATTCATGCGAGAAAAGATTTGATCGCATGTTCTTAGCCAAGCCTGGACTTCAATAATGGTTTTAGAACCTTTGAATGGCTTCCCACCCAAGTTGGTATAATCGTTGCACAAGCGTGCAAACCCAGATTTAGGGTGAGAAGGCACGGGAACGGGTCCGACTGCTTGAACATTCTTTACAAGATCAAGAAGTTGTTGAGCTGACATAAATACTCCATCCTGGGAAGTAGCACTGGATTGACCGGCGCTGGGATGGCCAGGTCTAACCATTTCTCTTCTTTAAGAAAGAAAGAAGAAGAAGAAAAAGGTTATTCACAAAATGAATATCAAACAATAATGATTGATAAAACAAGGCATCACAAAAGAAAATAGGATAAGGCGGTACGAAGACTCGAATCAAATCCTAAGGCACGACTCCTAAGATAGACTTAGGACGATGATCCTTGTTAAAGTATTCTACATTGTTCCGAAGTTTGGCTCTGACACCAAGCTGTGACGCCCCACCTCTATACCCATGCTAGCCAAGGACACTACGGGGTAATGGCGTCAACTAGCACGGAGAATAAGGCCTGGAGGAGCGACCATCTGTATAACTGCTTTGTGCGAGTACCGATATGCCAGATAAAAATATAACCTTTCATCACAAGAGGAAATCCGACATACCGATGCAAACTCAAGGCTACTAAACAGTGGCAATAATATCTTCGGAAACAAATATAGAAATATCATAACACAAATCAGTCACAGAAGATAATATCACAAAGGCGAAAACAGATATGAATATTACACATAAAAGTGTGCATCAGAGTAGTGGTCAAACAAGATCCACAATATCACGAAAGAATAGCTACAAGTGCTTCACAAAAGAATAAGTATACATCAATGAGTCTATATCTCAAATGTATACAACCAAAAACTACTAATCTAAGTAGTTAGCCAAAAGTCAAGATAATAATCCCAGATGAGGAGTCAAGCAGAAGCACCTGAAACATCTCGGTCTGACTGGAGTATTATTTAATAAGAAAATAATAAACGGATCAGTCTAGCTATAAATATCAGATAAAATGACATAGAACAAGAGATATGACAAAAGCCGTATGATAACCATAAAGCCATACTGTAATAAGTATGCAACTGAAAATCAACTAGAGATTAATCAATATCACAAGAATCTTCTCAAAGATCAAAAAGAATGTCATATTCTTTATTTTTATTCACCAAACCATAAATATTGACAATTATATCAATACCAATCACAAAAGTTAATGGCACACAAATTCACCAATGCACAAATATTGATAAAACTTATCAATGTAAATCACGAAAATTGGTGAAACACAAATTCTAGAAATCATCAATGGAAATCCAGAAATCACAAAAACGGGGAGGCCTATCACAAAACGGGAGTATGAAAAATCACCAACACGTGTATCACAAAACGGAACGCTATACCATGGTTGCTAGCCATTAGTTTTGAGCTGAAGCTCCATAAAACGGCCCAAAGACCATGGGTCGCTACCCCACTAAATTGAGCAGAAGCTCCACAGAAACGGGGTTTAGTCTCCCTCGTAGACAAAGAGACATCGCATATTGCTAGTCTAAATCACAAAATGATCATCATCGATCATCAAGAAGTGTCAATTACACTAAGCTAGTAAATATATGAGCTTAGCTTCATGTCCCATAACCACTAGCTTTACTTAAATATTTACGAACAAACTGTAAGTCTCCACTTGAAAATTGTCACAAGAAATTCAATCGAACAAGTCCAAGAATTAACCAAAGAAGTAAATGCAAGCGTTTCATACCACTTGTTTTACTAAGCCGTTTAATTAGATTTCTCATACGAGTGAGGTAAAGGTTTGTATATACTAATAGATTGGAAAACGGTTTAAGAAACGAGCTTTGTAATAAAATAGTGTTGAAATCATTTTAATGGAAGAGTTTTGATATTTACTACTAGTATAGAAAACCTTTATATTTTTAAAGTGACAAATCACAAAAACAATCAATCACTAAAATTCACATTCGAAGACGTGAATAAAATCTAAAGAAATCGATTCTGAATCCATCAAACTGTATGTTCACGTAAATCCCGAAGAAAATGTCATCAAAGTGGATAATAAATGATAACAACAAGTGGGAATAAATACGAATCGATTAAATTCGGAAACCCAACAAAAATAGACAAAAATAGGTATAATAGGCAAATAGGAGCAGGTCAGTCGACTGAACTCAAAGAGTCCGTCGACTGGCTGCAGGAAACAGAGCCCCCCAAGCCTCTGCAGACAGGCTTCGAAATGCTTATTAGCTACAGCCAGTCGACTGACTGCAAAGGTCAGTCGACTGACTGGTGCTTAGGCAGTTTTCTAGCCTATATAATTGATGTGCAATCACATCCAATTCGCGACCGAACGAGCAATGGCGCTAGGGATTTTTGCCAACCGGCAACCCGGCCCTATAGGCTCTTCGATGCATCACCAAAAACATGTTCAAACATCCATAAAAGGATTTTCATAGATTTTGCTTTCAAAACACCAAATGTTGGAATATATATACCAATCCAATCCAAACCAAAAGCAAATGCACATGAATAAGTGTTCGGAATTTATACCCAACAATCAAAGATAGTTATAGACATAGATGTGAGATAAAAATCTCATCTTTAAACCCCAAAACTATAAAGAAGAAGCTATAGAGCAATGGCAAGGACAATCACTCTTCAATTCCAACCCAAAGAGCTTGAATCTAAGCTTAAAAGAGAAACATTTCCTAAATTAGGTTTAGGAATTTCTGAATTTGGTAAGAGAATGAGTTGAAGAAGAAGAAGAGGAGGCTTACCAAAGCTTCTTCTATAAATTTGGAGCTATAACTTGATTTGCAAATGGAAACTAGGGCTTGGAGTTTTAATTTTCCATTCCTCTCTCCATTGTTGCTAAAGCTTGAGTATTAGGAAATAGAAATGAAGTAATGAAGAGAAGAGGGGTGAAGCTTGGGTCTAATGTGCTGAAACAAAAACCAAAGCCTAAGTGAAAAAGTAGCGAAATTCCACTAACTCCAAACATATCAAAGTTTATACTCAAAAAGATCGCAAACGTCATTTTGAACTCAATGGGAGTGCTCTCGAGTCCTAATTCGACCGTTTGCAAAAAGTAGCTTTTCGGACTAAAATCCGACTAACGATGAAATATTTAAATAAAATATTTAAATACTCAACCGTAAAATATGCGGGTTGTTACAGATTCCTTATTGCTACCCGATGACATCCATAGTTATTTTATTCATAGCCTAAACCTTTATCTCGTCATACCTAGGTATCCATCCCTATCTACTCCATATCAAAATTGGTTTAGGTTTCACTGCTCTTTATAAAATCAAAACTTCACAATCACGAAGTACCTAATCGAAGACCTTTATTTTTGACAATATAAACATAGATTTTTTTTCAAAAATTCAAAGACTGCTTTATTTCCAAAAGGAACCATGAATAATTGCTCATCCTAATCAACTTTCCCTTTTTAAAGACTTTCTACAATAGAGATTTACTTCTTTAAAAGAAGGATTTTAACTCAAAATATTCAAAAATTCAATTATCATACCAAACCATTTTTCAAAAACATGTTCTATTGCCTTCAAAAATGAAAACTGGAGTAGACAAAGATAACTTCTATCCTATTATTTTCCTACTACTCATGATATTTCCTATTTCAACGTAGCAGAGATTTTAACAGCACATGAGGGGGCTTCTAAAAGATATGTCAATCGCAATATCTATCTAAGCGTCTATCTAAAATATATGTGCAATTACTATATATTTATGAAGTTTATCCATTCTTCCTATCCTATTTCTATTGCTTTCCTCCTATATTGTTTCTAACTAGATTACTAACCCTATTTTTATAAAAATTCCTAATTTTATTTCTATCTAAATTCCCAATATTCACTTATTGCAGTGTGTTTGCCTTTTACAGTAGTCATTGGGTTTTTCTTCATTAACATGAAAAGAGATATGTTTGAATTTTTTCCAGTTATAAATCTCCGTATTTTCCTCATACGGGAATATTCCTCTTAATCTTCATTATCGGGGGTTCTTACCTTCTATTTTCTTTACCTAATTTCAATCAAGTACCATTTCGGTTTAACTACCCATTAGGAAGAATTTGAAAAAGGAACTTTTAAATTCAGAAAATATGAAAAATCATCGAACTAAACATTTGCTCTCTTTTCTACCTATTACAAAAACGGAAAACGCCTTTACCAAAAGCCTTTAAATCAGGAATTTTTTATTCGACCAACTTTAAGCTAAGAATTTCAAAATTTAGTTACTTTTACAAAGAAACGACTTCTTAGTAAATCCTTTGAAAAACCCAGTTGAAATGTTTCAAGGAGTTTTCAAATATCTCTTTGTCAAATTCTTTCACATAGGCGCGGACTCAAAAATGGAGTTTAATCGTCCTTTCTTTCGAACTTTTCTTCTTTACTACTCCTTAACTCATCTTTGTCAAAAATCCAGCTATCATCTTATGGTGCTTACTATACACCTTAGAAACTTGCTCAATCCTTCTTCGCACCATGCTTTCGGATTCTTAAAATGTATAGGTTCTTATCTCCCATCCGTATGGATGAAATGTACATCTTCAATCGGCAATTCATCAAAATCCACAATCATAAGGCAGCCTACGCCTAACACAGGAGTCAAGTACCATCAATCTTCTAGGGTCCTTCTATGTGCTGCATGCATACTCTTCTTGGTCAATGCTTTATTCTACAGCCTGCATTCATAGGGTAATCTTAGTGGACGTTTAAATTTAACTCTATACATTGTTCCAACTCATAATTGCCTTGTCCATCCTTTCGGAATATGGTTGCAATTACTTCTATAATTATAATTTATAAAGTTTGGTGTATAATACATGTATAAATAAAAATAAAAATACATTGTCTTAGCGTATACAAATTCCTATGATCAACTAAATTAAGCTCTAAAACCAAATAAAACAACCCATACTTTAATAGGCTTGAATTTCGACTAAATCAAAACCCAAGTTCATTAAGGCCTGGATCGCTGGTTTTGGTAACCTGTAATAAACATAAGTATATCATAGTGCGATGAATATAAACTCGTAGTGGTATAGAAAATATAAAAGAACATAAATACTGACTGAGGCTAGTACCTTAAAATCAATAGTGTTTCTCAGATATCTAGTTGCTTTGTCAGCATCGAGCATGAATAAGAAGTCTTCACTATGTGTATTTCCTATCTTGCACCAGTAGCCTATTCCTCTAAATCTATCAATGGATTATAATGTGGAGGGGATTAGAACAATGTTTTGGTAACTAGAAAATCGCATACTTTTCCTATAACATTAATGCTAATTGATGCCATTTAAGTGTCATGTCTATTATTTATGGCTAATATATTAAATCTTATGTGCACATACGATATACTTAACCTCCATCGAGTTATAACTACATATATATGCATATATACACATATATCTAAACATAAACTACCCAAATCAACCAATTAATACTTCTTAAATAGGGTGGAGGCAGACCCAATGGCCATTTAATAACTTAATCCCTTAAGCGAGCCTTCTGCAACAACGTAAACGCTTGTCAATCGAGTTTTCCTATAAAGATTGATGACTCCTATATACGGCTTTATAATTTATAATTTAATTGTTGTAATACTAACGCATCTCAAAGATTCATCTAAGGGCTAACTAGCACATCTTTGATAAACAAACTACTAACCGTCTAACTTTGAGGTTAGTCTGTATCCCATATGGATTCTGCACTAGTAGAAAGATAAATCTATCAGTGCATGACCCGAGTGTTTGTTACCGACTACTCGGTACCACTAGTGGTCATAGCCTATATGCGAGCCCTACTACTAAATATCGATCCAAAAAAATACTGACATAGCCCGCCGACCTTTCACAGCTGACATCCCATGTAGACCAACCTAATGTAAATAAAGGAAAATGCCTCTTTTACTTGATACCTAATACCTCTTATTAGAAAAGAAGCAGAAACCCATTTCCTTAAAAGTACTAGGCCATTTAATACTTCAAATCTGAGATGAACCCTTAGTACATTTTCCTCTCTCTTTATGCAAAACTATATCCCTTTCACATGGGTCCTATGGTTGGAGATGTCATACATCAGTAGTAAGTATACACAACTGTTGTTAGCCTCTAAGTGAAGGGTATAATTCTGTTGCGCAACTCACCTCGCATCCCAGCCCATTCTAAACCAAACCAATTATACTAGGCCTAGATATTTGACTAGGACAATTAATTTATGCTTAATCTAAACATATAATTAAGCATTTATAATTTTCCAATATTATACTACCTCCTAGTATTTAATTCATAATTTATCCACTTATTTCCAATATTCCATAAATGTTAATTGTCCATAATAAATGGTCATTATTATTTTACTTAGACAATTTCTAGTAGTATTTGTTTGTCTGTTCTAATTCAACATATTATGCATATTCATTTCACTACAAATGTCATATTAAATTCTTTAACAAGTCCCATTAATACATTTATGTCCCAATTTAATTTCTATAACTATTGATGAGCAGCATATTTATTGCGCTATTAATTTTGGAGTTACTAACTCTTTTCCAGCTGCACTTCGTAATCCTATAATTTACAATGCTATTTATAATTTATTGTCCTAATTATAACTAATGCGAATATCGACATATATTACAATAATTTTTTTTATCGATAAGCGCGATTATATGTACACACATACATATATATATATATACCTATTCCTAACACATTAATTCTTATGCTTGGAACAATAATTTAAGCATTTTAATTTATTAGAGCTGTTCTTTGCAAAAAAGGATTACCATTATAACTTCCTACAAATTATCCAAAAATGAGAATTTTCCTCCGTCAAAAATTATAAGGAATTATCTTTTTTCTTTTATTGAAATAAACAATGCAAACTATGAAGAAGAATACCCATACTTTACACATCTCTTTCTATTTTGATATATTTCTTATTAATTCAACGAACGCACTTTTATACATAATTTATGGACATTGCATGGAAATAGATGCCACTAAATTATACCCGGTGCCTAGTTATTAAGACATGGATATTTTCATTCTAATTCAAATTAAAGTAATCCAGACTAACATTAACATTTTACGACCCAATTATAAATCTGGAATAAACTTTACAACCTTATCAGCATTGAAGTTTAGCACATTTAGGGACTTATAGCGACCCGGAAATTCAAACACTTCGTCTTCTAATATCAATACATTTTAAATAATGTTTAAGTGTTACAAATATGATTTATAACCTTGTTTAACATCATTTAATTGATAAATATGTTAATAAACTTATTTTTGAAAAGTGTTTAAAAAATCTATTCTTCAAGGAAAAATCGATAATGTGATCGAAAATCGGTTTCTCAATAAACAGCTTTTCAATCGATATAAGTTGTTTGAAATATCGTGCGTTTAACTAATGATCAAATGAACATATTGGCAACTAGTTAACACAATCTCCTCTTCATAAAGCATGGAATGTTCTAGAATGTTCTATTTGGATAAGAGATAATATCATAAGAAGGTTATAAGAGTAATTAGCCATAAATGAGAAGTGATATAAAGAAGAAGAGACATAAAGGAGAAGTGATGGGAGGTGAGCCTCCCATGGCATAGTGGGGGGTGAAGGCAAGCTTAGAGCACCATTCCTCAGCCGATATAAGGAGGGATACACCCTCAGTATTCATTCAAAAAAATTCCTAAAGATTTGAGCTAAAATTTCAATGTCTTCATCGTCATCTTCTTCTTAACTTTCTAAAGAAAATAGTTTGTAAACCATCTCTAAAAGAACTCAAACATGAAGTGAGACCCTACCACCACATAAAATACCTTCCACCTGGTTAGATTGTGAAAAAGTGAAGCCACACTCCCCCACTTACCCTGGGTCATGAAGTAGAGGAGGCTTGGAGCAAAGCAAAGCAAGGAAGAAAGAGAAGGGAAAGGAGGTTGCTAGCTTGAATTTGAACTTGAGTACTTAGGATTGGTTGTTTGTTAAGTTTAAGGCAAGCTAAATCACCACTTGGATTGATAATATAACTAACATATGATTATATTTTGTTGTGTTAAAGCTGTTTAAATTGTTAAGTGACATATGTTGAAAACATTTATTTTGATCCTTGTTTTGAAAACAACTACCATATAGGATCCATATATAGATTTGAATGGACTTATATTACATATGACTAGGCCTTGAACAAAGCACATAGGTTGTAGTTGAACAAAGGTTGAGATATGATTCGGATTTGAAAGTGCACTTATACGATAGTTGCTATGGATGTAGTTCGGAATTGTCTTGTTTTTTAGAATTGTTATGGAACTTCGTATAGAGATCCATAGGAATTTCTCATCATATTTGAATTTTTTTGTATATATGTTTATTCTTATTAAAATCTTGAATAGTTAAATCTTAAGTAACATCTTGAAAATGGCCAAAAGATTACTAGCGCAAAACCGCCCCATTTAACTTTGATTTTTGAACTTCAATTGTTTCAAAAAGAATTTTAAGTTCAAGCAACTTATTTCATTCTTTTTAATAGTATTGCCTTACTATTTCTAGAGTATTTTAAAATCAGTTTGAGATATTTATGAATTTTTAAAGAATTATTTATGAATTTGAAAGAAAGGAATTTTAGAATAAAAGATGTTCTTTTTTCGAGTTTTGTATATTTTTAAACTTGTTGTTTTAAGTAATATTTTCGATAAATGTTTTAAACCCAATTATAAGTATTTCCAAGTATTATAAATGTTTTAGAAAAGGGATTAGAATTACTAAATGGCCAAATGGTTGATTTTTTAATTATTATTAGAAAAGTAATTAACTATCCTGAACACTAATAAGCCGACGTAGTAATATTTTCTATTTATGAATGTTAAGATTGATGTCGAGTAGGGATGGAGAAATAGAGTTCTGACCTACCAGGTTTCCCTCTTAACTGAGGAATAGGTAAGTGAAAAATGTCAGAAACGTGTTAATCGAGTTGATTCCTTATTGTTTATGGAAATCATTAATACTATACTTAACACTAAAAGCCGATGAGGTAGACTTATATATTTGTGGGATTTAAGACTGAAGTGTCTTGGCAAGGCTTGGAGTAACCAGGTACTAAACTTACCTAGATTCGATTTTGGGCAAGGAATAGTTAAGTTGAAATGTCGGAAACTAATTAAGAGTGTGAATCGTAATTTGTATAAGTAATTGTTTTGACTTGATAATCTAATAGTTGATTATCAAACTTGACCTAATATTAACATTGGAAGTAATCAAAAGACTTCACATTTTTGTACTAATAAGAACTCCTAGGGAGGAGTATTTTTATAAACATCTCTAGCTCTCACTTACTTCTGAAAGAACCATAATTGAGTTTACCTAAAATTCGTCGATTGGTTTTAAAGTGTCCGGGATCGGTAAGTTTCTACTAACCGAATACCACTTCAAAACTAGTATACGAGTTCTATGTTTTGGAAGCAGTTGAAGAAAGGAATTTATCTGGGGATTCGATGTAATGACCCATTTTTCCACACCCTTTGAATCGACAATAAACCACACACTTCTAACTCAAATTGCATGAACAAGCGGATCATTAAGGGTAAAAAGAAAATAAGATTGAACGGAGCAGAAAAACATAATCTCACACGAATGGAATAACATGTATTATTTCAACAATAATCTTTACAATGGAAAATTTCAAAACATATATCGGTGTCTAACCAAGATTAAGCCTAGACAGTTATAACGCATGCCTCCACAAATGCTGACAAAACAAATGCAATAGATGCAGGGGATAATAGAATACGTCCATACGATGATGAAGATCTCTAGCTCTCTTCTGGAAACTCCAAGCATCTTCACCTAATTCTGAAACTACTTGAATCTGACCCGAGTATTAAAAATATCCGAATTAGGCTTGACAAACCGGCGTGAGATACTTAACATTTTAAATGTATAGCTCATGATGATGTTGTCAAAACCGTTGAAAAGAACGGTATCTCACAAGACCACACCTATACATAAATACGGACGGGTTTTACCTTATGACAGCCAAAACTCTTTTATTACCAAAATAATTTGATATTATCGTTAATGACATTCTTTTGGAAAACAACTTTCAAATAAAATTATTCAAATAAGGCAGCAGTATCCGGACTAAGTCTAAGGGAATATATCCAAACTAGGTCAAACGGAATATACCGGACAGAATATATGATAGCAAAAGGTGTAGCTGAAATGTTTGCAAAGGATTACAGCTATTTTGGAAATACAATCGAAACTGTAAAGCTCGTGTCAGAAATGAATTTCAAACATGATAGGGAACCTTGATAACCATGCATAGCGACCGGAACCTGGTGGTTTTTCATGCAAGAACTCACACACCACTATTCCTCATATTGCCACACTTCATGGTATCCAGTGGCTTCTCATGCAAGGACTCACACGCCACTATACCATACAATAAGAGTCCCATTTGGACACCTTAGTGACCTAGATCATACGCCTCCAGTCATCTTGAGGGATCATACGCCACCCTCGTCATATTAAGCCTGAAATATGTAACATAGTTCCCGTATCATTTCTAAGATGTGGGCTTGGGAGCGAGGTTACGCTCAACTTAGGCAAAGCCACGCTTTTGATGCAAAACCACGCTTTAACCATAACTAGTTCCACTTTGAATGTCACTTTGCCATTCTTTCATCACACAACCGATTTCTGCCAATGTATAAGTTCGTACGTCTCAAAAAAGTGTGTTAAGTTAAGAGAAGTTGCTTTCTCCACCACCAAGAAGATAATACGTTGGTAGAGATCAATATATGTGATCAGAAATGCACTGTCAAATAATCATCCATACATGTTCTTTCTGTGACTGAATGAAACCGAAGGCACTCCACTTACTACCATTAGTAGCGAATAGTCCTTGCAATCCGAAGATTTCAAAACATGATAGAACCACTGCTATAAATGTCTCCATATTGGGAGCTAATCAGAGAATGTCAACAAGCAGTCTCCATATATGGTTTAATTGATGATTAATTTCTTAATGTAATTAATTTAAATAAGGTAATTATAAATAAAAGTAATTACTGATTATTAATTTATATAATTAATTATGTAATTAAGGATTGATTAATTAATCAATAATAAGTGATCAATGAAGGAATTAATTAATGTAATTAATTAAGGATTAATGTAATTAATTATAGTTAATTAATTAAGGATTAATGTAATTAATTATAGTTAATTAATTAAGGATTAATGTAATTAATTATAGTTAATTAATTAATGAAGTAATTATAGGTTAATTACTGAGTCTGGTTCAGAATAATTAATTTGTGAAATTAATTAAAGGCTAATTACTTGAGTGTAATTAAAGGATAATTAATCAAGGGTGATTAATTAAGGTGATTAATTAGAGGGTAGTTAATTGATTGATTTGTAATTAATTAATGGCTATATAAGCAGGATTTATAGAATGAAGTAATTAATTTAATTTACTTTAAATTGATTAGTGATGGAATAATTAATTTAATTCATTTTAAATTAATTTATAAAGGGTGTGATTATTAATCCTTGTTTATATATGGATGATATAGATTTCCTTGAATGGTTTGAATCTCAGATATGAGATAAATAATGTTGTGTGATATGGATGCTTTGGTTGCATTGTGATGATAACATGAATTATCTATTGATGATGATAATGTAGATTATCGATTTGTGATGATAATATGGATTATCTGTTTATAATGATAATGTTGATTTTCTATTGTGACATGTGAATTATCTATTTGTGTGTATGTAGATAATATTGAATTGAATTGTTTTAACTTTAAAAAAACTTGGACCTTAAAGATGGCATTTTGGATTTCGATGAGACCGGGATCGGGTTTCCATATTTGGATATCCGAAAACCACATCGATCCAAATTAACGATAGGTCATGAATCTCAAGTGAAGATGAATATTCAGAGTGCAAGGGTTATCGTCGTTAACTCTGAGGGTGATTCCAAAATAAGTGTAACGAGATAATGCCTTCGGTTTCGTTCGAACCCGGAACAAACTTGTATGGATTGAATGCTTTTAGAACATCGTCAGGTGGACGATGAGCATTCTAAGAGATGTGTTCTCTAAAGGTAATCGCAGCCTCAAGCCTCATCAATCGGGAATGGCTAAAATAGGGGAGGTGCAGCAAGGCTAAGTGGGCCATGCCCAAGTAGGATGAGATTTACCCCTGTCTAGAAGTCCCTTTATATTCGGCTGTGTGGGGCAGTTGATTGCAACAACTGTCGGGGATGTTTTGTTCGGAACTGTTCAGTAAGGAATGGTTCCGTCTTTGTGTTGCAGGGGATTGGGAGTAATCCTCGGTACGGTGATCTAGGCCACGTACTGTGACGGGCGGTACCCCAGTAGCCCTGCCATTGTATGGAATCCAATCTCCAATAAGTGTCGTACGTTTTATATGTGCACAACTATGTTGGAACATGAGATGTAAGCATTCTAGCTATTTCTGTATTTTACTTGAAAACCCTAGACACTATTATAATATCACCGGATTTCCTATCAAATGTTTTGGTTAGCGTAAGGTAAAAACTTACCCATATTTATTTGTGGGGAGTCTTACGTGATACCTTTGTTTTCAAAATGTTTTTTTTAAAGTTAAGCAACCTTAACCTGTTACTCACACCAGACCCATGTCTGACCCAGAGTTTATCTTCTGTTTTCTTGAACTCTTGGGTACTTAAATTTTTATGAGTAGTCGAGGGATTCAGGTTAGCTTTAACGAATTATGGCGGAGCAATGGAGCAGGAGGCTATGGCGTTAGATATAAAGTTTCCGTTGTGTGTTCTCTGTGTTGGTATCTCTTTGTTGAGTTGTATTGACTTGTAACAACTAGACAGGTGTTTATAACTGTCTAGTATGTGTTGTATATGCTGTGTAATTCTGATTGATGTTGTATATTATGTAAATACTTATGTTATTAATATAATTTATTCGTTCCGCTGTTGAGATTCTGATGTTGTTTCTTCTTTCTCTTCTTTCTTTTCTCTTTTCTATCCCTTTCTTTCTTAAAGATGATACGACTTTCTGTGGAGAAAAAGTCGGGTCGTCTCAGTTGGTACCAGAGCGCTAGGTTGAGTGAATACCTAGGCTTTGGAGTGATTTCTTTCTTGAGAGAGCGTATTTGTAATTTTGATATATATATATATATATATATATATATATATATATATTTAATTCTACCTATTTGTTAGGTTACCCGTACAGGTTTTTCCAAATAAGATAAAGGTAGATTGGGTAGTGGTGTGTGTAACACGACTACCAATGGTTGGAGTTTGAATGTTTGAGGTTGGAAGTGTGTCTGTCGAGACTGTAGGCCTAATACCGTCTCGAGTAAGCTTTGCAGTGATGTAAGGATTTCATTGATCTCTGAAGGTAACCTGTTAAGGTTCGGAGTCCATCTTTGAAGTTGGATGAGTAGAGTTTGGATTTGTCGGTTGGGCACAAGCGAGTGATGGTATCTTGATACCTCAGGAAGTAGTAGCTGCGTGATGAGATGCAGCGACTATGGATGTTTCCGAAGATGACTTCTTTGGAACAAGTTTGAGGAAGTAGGTCTGCTTTGGTGTTGTGGCTAAGTTCAGCGGGGTGTTTCTGTTTGGTTTGAGGTCCGAGTTTCTCGAAGAGCTTTGAATTAGGAATTCTTTAGCATCTGTGTCAGCATTGCAACTCGGAGTGTTCTGTGGGTCGGCAAAAGGTCTGCTGGCTTAGAAGTGTCTAAGAGATGGAGTTCAGAAGCAGCAGAGTGGATCCATTCCTTCGATGGATTGGCAAGACCAGCATAAGCTGTTCTGATTGGTAAAGAGAAAACAGTTTTCTTTGGATTTTAGTATGGATTGATCGCAAAAGTGACTTGCGATAATTGAGTATTCTCTTAGATTGTTGGAGATTTTTCTGGATGCCTTCAAGGAAGTCAAAGGTTGTCCACATCTAGAGATTTGGATTTCTTATCGACCAGGATTCCAGGAGTGGTACCGGTGGTTCAACTAGTTGAAGGTTGGTTCCTTGAGATGGAGTTTGGTGAAGCAGCTTAGGATTGGAGGAACTTCTAAGTTTTCTCTTAGTTATCAGAGATCTTCTAGGTTATGTTGTCCAGTTTGTGCTCGTGTTCTTCATCGGCATTCTTTTCTACTCCAGATCAGAGTTATGCAGCGGAAGCAGTTTGGGAGTGCATCTGCTTTTCTTTCGGATGGGAAAAGTTTGTTTCCTTCTGATGGTTGTGTGTAGAGTTTGTTCTTGGTCTTGGTTGATCTTGGAGGATCATTCTGGTGGGTTGGGTTTGGTCCAATTTTTTCTTGATACATCAGCGAAGGTTGAGCTGATCAGGAAGGAAGTAGGCAGCCCGAGATCGTCTGAAGAGTTTTGTAGATCAGAATCAGAGATCTGATTTTGGATAAGTTTTCTCTGGTTTTAAGAGCTATAAGATTGGATAAGGTTGGGAAGCTAGCTTCGAGGTGTTTTGGATCTTTTCTGTGTTCTGGCAAGATAAGTGTTTGGTCTTCTGGATTGAATTGCCAGTTTGGACAACTGGAATTCGTTGTGTTTCACGTACCTCTGAGAAAGTACGTGTATGATCTATCTATGGTTGTGAAATCAGCTGTTCTGGGGGATTTGGTTGTTGAGTCAGACTTGTCTGTAGTCTGATATTCTGTTTAGTTTGGTAGATCGAGATGAGTAGGAAATCTATAGCTTAGTATTTTAGATTGTTTGGATTCTGTAGAGAGAGTATCCCGATGTTTATACTTAGGAAACTCAAGAAAATTCTATTCAGAATTTTTGTCTGGATAGTTAAATTTGTTTGTTTGGGTGAATTGGTTGCTATGGTTGTTAGCATATGGTTGATAATATATGCTTGTGTTTTAAAATTAAAATTTTAAATAGATCATTAAATTACCTTTGTTTTAAATTTCGGGGACGAAATTCTTTTAAGGGGGAAGGAATGTGATATCTCGGAATTTTTGGCAATATCAATTTAATAACCTTTACTTAAAATTAAATTGAATTGATAATATTGATTAATAAAATTTGAATTGGTTTAATAATCCTCTTTAATAAATATTTAATTGGTGAATTTTATCTTTTAAAAGTTAAATAAAATGATTTCTATTTATAATGTATATATATTGTAATATTGTAAATAGAAATGTTGGTTTGAATTAAATAAATAAAGTTTTGTTTTCAAATTCTAATGATATATTTAATAATTTGGAAATTATGATTTAAATTAATATTAAGCTTCTCAAAGTTATTTAATTAATAACTATATGGTTTGTAAACACTTAAGATAAATGTTATTGTTTAAAATTATATCTTAGCTTAATTTTTAAATTTAAAGTTTGATTCATTTCTTTAAAATATTACTTGATGTATGTATGTTTGTATGTATGTGTGTGTGTGTGTATATGATTTGAAATAGAAGTTTAAATCACAATATAGCATATGGTCTTAATTCATTTAATAATAGAAGTGATTTATAATCTCTTTTATAAATCATTTAAAATTGTTAAATTTGTTATTTTCAATTGATGATTATAATACTTAGGTTTTATAACCATAAATAATTTTTAATGAATATAGAATTGTTATTTTTAAAATTTAATAAGTAGTTATATATGTATAGATATAACTTGATCCTTAAATTTTATTTTTATAACCTAACTTGAATTTGAATTTAAAGTTTTAAAATTCAAGGTATAGGTTTTATATTTGTTTGGATTTTAAAATATTTGTATAAACTTTTATTTATAAATATAATTGGTTTTATTTCTTTTAAAATTATTTATACATATATAAATACTAATTAACTAATTCATTAAGCTTGATTTTGTATTAATCTTTTATTAACATTTAAAAATATAACTAATTAAATCATGAGACAAGTGTTAACATATTAAGTAAATCAAACAACATGTGTTAATTTATGAATTAAACAATATGATAAGTGTCATGTTTGAATTATATTTTCTTTTTATTTTATTTTTAAAATAAAATTCAGCCTTTATAAACATATTTTCTCCTTCATTCTTTTCTTTTCTATCTTTCAAAATCAAAGGCTAAGTGAATCAATGAAAAAAATTTGAAAAAAAACTCAAAGCCACCTCAAAAACAAAATATGAAACAAAAAGATCTGTAATTCACTCCTCAAGTAAAACCAGAAATCAAATACATTTTCAAATATCAAATCTTCAGCCTGTAGATCAGTGTCATATTCAAAACCTGTATTTTATTCAAACCTGGAATTAAGCAGAAATAATCAAGGGCCTGATCCTTTTTACAACCTGGAACTCAGTGAAGCAATCTTCAGCAAGCATGCGGTTTTCATAAGAAAGTTAAAACACCCCAGTAAGAAGTATTTTTCAGTTTCAACAGCATGCAACTCAAGTTTTTAAAATCAAGAACAAGGGAGCAACTCAATTTTTAAAGTTCAAGCTTTTCAAAATATAAAGTGCTATGTTCTCCTGTAAACAGGTGAGTAACATTTTGTTTTAAAAATAAATTAAGTATATATGGATGAATGATGTGTGCATGTATGCTAATATCTGTAATGTCTCTGTTCCCAGATTCAAGTTCAGTTTTTTTATTTAAATCCCCTATCTCTTGACCTAATCATTGTTATGAATTAAGTTACAAACAAAAATTGTTTGTTTGATCATAAATTTAAGCTTAAAAATTTAATTAAGTAAAAATAAATTCAAACTTGCTCTGGAAACCAAAATGGCCAGGAAGACATGAGTTTTGTTTAAAATTCAAATTCTCTAATTCATTAAATTAGGTTTGTAATCTGAAACCTTATAGGAAAACATGATTTTTAAAACAGAAAACATAATTTTTAGCATTGAATCATGGGAGCAGTGCATGTTGCTCTGGAAATGGTGTTTGGGGTGTTTTCTGGCGAACAAGGCAATCTGGATGGTCAGGGTTCATACTAGAGGAAGTAGAGTGATCTGGAACTTTGGCAAAAATGTGTGGTGGCGAATCAAGACGGTGTGGTGGCGGCAGGAGGTCGTTCTTGCTTATAACCCTAGCTTTTGTGTTTGGTTTTTAGCGTTTTCATTCATCGTCTCTCGTGGATCGAGCTCCACCACAGTTTGGGAATTGATTGAGGGATTGGAAGAGAAGATGTGGCCGGAGGCATTGCCGTTCTGGTGATCGGCAGTGGAAGGACGAAGAGATGTTTCAGGTTTGAGTGATGTTCCTATTTGGGTTCTTATGCTCGATTTTGATTTCGAGTAAATGTTGATGCTCTGATGGTCGAGTTCGAGTTCGAAGTTGATCGTGGATGTGTGGGAAGCATAGGCGATGGTCGGAGCTTCGCCGTGGATGGTGCAGGGTGCACGGTGCATATCTGAACTTGAGGAAGTGGGTTCAGTAGTGTTTTTTGTTTTTTTTGTACTCGAGTTAATGCTCGAGTCATTTGATGTTATGCCCGAAAGAAGGTGAGGTAAGACTCGAAGTAAAATTGAATAGGCTCAGGTAAATTTTGTTATAGGATTTAGAAAACTGTCAGTGTTACAGTTTTTAAAATTTAAACTAAAAATAAAAATAAAGCAAGTTTTAACACAAGGGTTTTGAAAACAAGTTTAAATCTGAATTCAAATAAGTTTGCATTCTAGTTTTCCCAAATAAATATGTTTTATAAAAATGGAATGTTTTAACAACTAAAAATTTGTTAAAGTATTTTATAATGTGGTTTTAAAATCTGAAATTGAGATTTGAACAAGATTTTTAAATTTAAGTTTAAATCTAAATTCAAAGCTTAGTTTGATTTCTAGTTTGAAATGAATAAAGATTTTGGATTTAAATGTTTAAAACAACTTTGAATGTTTTAAAATATGGTTTGAAAGTTGAAAATGAATTTGGTTTAAATTTCTTTTAAAATTCTTTTATAAAATAAGTAATTCTTTAACATGTAATTAAAAAGGTTTTTGAGTTATTTTAAAAGCTTTGTTAAAGTTAAAATTTGTTATCATTCTAAATTTTAAATTTAAAATGGAATTTAAAGGGAAATTCAAAGGCAAATTGTTTTTAAAATACTTTGTTAATGATAATTAAATCATGAATAAGATTAAGGTTTATCTTAAAGTTAATTAGAATTTAATGATTTATAATTCGTTAAAATGATTAAGGAATTAAGACTTGTAATTAATTAATTTAATTAATTAATGATTTGGGTTAATTAATTAAGTATTTGAGGGTTTTATTTAATTAATTGAAGAATTAAGTAAGTTAATTAAGAATTAATTGATTTATAATTAAGAAATCATTAATTAGATAAGATTTGATTTTAAATTAATGATTTGAATTTCATTAATCAAGTAATTAAAAATTAATTAAATTATAGATTAACACTTGACTAATTAAATAATTAGAGATTAATCAACGGGTTTTATAGATAATTTAATTTGTAATCAATAATGATTAATCTCAGTTAATTACTTTAGAGAAGTAATTAAAGATTTGTTAATGGTTAATGAGCATCATTAACTTAGGATTATTTAATAATTAATTAATGTGATTAATTTTAATAATTAATTAGATTAATTAATTTAAAGATAATCATTTGTGAATTGTTTAAGTAATTACTTAGTTGGAAGTAATTAAGAAATTAATTACTAAGTGTAATTAATTAAGTTTATTTTGATTAGTTTAAGTTAATTAATTAAGTTTAATTAATTGAAAATAATCATTGGATAATTTAAGAAGTAATTACTCAATGTAATTAATGAACAATAATACATAGTAAAGTAATTAAGAAGATAATTACTGGATGTAATTAAATTGAAGGATAATTAAGTAATGAAAGAGATTTGGAGATTAATTACTTTGTGTAATTAATATGAAGAATAATTACTTAGTAAAAGTAATTAATAATTAATTACTTAGTGTAATTAATTAAGAATTGTTTAATAATGTTATTTGAAGATAATTAAGAGATTAAATTAATTAAGTGAAATTAATTACTTAAAGAGATTAATCTAGGGTGATTAATAAGTATAATTAATTAAAGATTAATTATTAAAGATAATTAATTAGGGAGTAATTAATTTATCTAATGAGGTCATTAAAAGTAGTTAATTGCTGAATAAGATTAATCAATAGTGATTAATCAATATGGTTTAATTGATGATTAATTTCTTAATGTAATTAATTTAAATAGGGTAATTATAAATAAAAATAATTAGGGATCATTCATTTATATAATTAATGATGTAATTAAGGATTGATTAATTAAGATTAATTAATCAATAATAAGTGATCAATGAAGGAATTAATTAATGTGATTAATTAAGGATTAGTGTCATTAATTATAGTTAATTAATTAATGAAGTAATTATAGGTTAATTACTGAATTTATTTTAGAATAATTAATTTGTGAAATTAATTAAAGGCTAATTACTTTAGTGTAATTAAAGGATAATTAATCAAGGGTGATTAATTAAGGTGATTAATTAGAGGGTAGTTAATTAATTGATTTGTAATTAATTAATAGCTATATAAGAAGGATTTATAGAATGAAGTAATTAATTTAATTTACTTTAAATTGATTAGTGATGGAATAATTAATTTAATTCATTTTAAATTAATTATAAAGGGTGTGATTATTAATCCTTGTTTATATATGGATGATATAGATTTCCTTGAATGGTTTGAATCTCAGATATGAGATAAATAATGTTGTGTGATATGGATGCTTTGGTTGCATTGTGATGATAATATGAATTATCTATTGGTGATGATAATATAGATTATCAATTTGTGATGATAATATGGATTATCTGTTTATAATGATAATGTTGATTTTCTATTGTGATATGTGAATTATCTATCTGTGTGTACGTAGATAATATTGAATTGAATTGTTTTAACTTTAAAACAACTTGGACCTAAAAGATGGCATTTTGGATTTCGATGAGATCGGGATCGGGTTTCCATATTTGGATATCTGAAAACCACATCGATCCAAATTAACGATAGGTCGTGAATCTCAAGTGAAGATGAAGATTCAGAGTGCAAGGGTTATCGTCGTTAACTCTGAGGGTGATACCAAAATGAGTGTAACGAGATAATGCCTTCGGTTTCGTTTGAACTCGGAACGAACTTGTACGGATTGAATGCTTTCAGAACATCATCAGGTGGACGATGAGCATTCTAAGAGATGTGTTTTCTAAAGGTAATCGCAGCCTCAAGCCTCATCAACCGGGAATGGCTAACACAGGGGAGGTGCAGCAAGGCTAAGTGGGTCATGCCCAAGTAGGACGAGATTTACCCCTGTCTAGAAGTCCCTTTATATTTGGCTGTGTGGGGAATTTGATTGCAACAACTGCTGGGGTTGTCTTGTTCGGAACTGTTCAGTAAGGAATGGTTCCGGCTTTGTGTTGCAGGGGATTGGGAGTAATCCTCAATACGGTGTTCTAGGCCACGTAATGTGACGAGAGGTACCCCAGTAGCCCTGCCATTGTATGGAATCCAATCTCCAATAAGTGCCGTACGTATTAGATGTGCCCAACTATGTTGGAACGTGAGATGTAAGCATTCCAGCTATTTCTGTATTTTACTTGAAAACCCTAGACACTATTATAATATCACCGGATTTCCTATCAAATGTTTTGGTTAGCGTAAGGTAAAAATTTACCCGTATTTATTTGTGGGGAGTCTTACGTGATACCTTTGTGTTCAAAAGGTTTTTTTTTAAAAGTTAAGCATCCTTAACCTGTTACTCACACCAGACCCATGTCTGACCCGGAGTTTATCTTCTGCTTTCTTAAACTCTTGGGTACTCAAATTTTTACGAGTAGCCAAAGGATTCAGGTTAGCTTTAACGAATTATGGGGGAGCAATGGAGCATGAGGCTTCAGCGTTAGATATAAATTTCCGCTGTGTGTTCTCTGTATTGGTATCTCTTTGTTGAGTTGTATTGAGTTGTAACAACTAGACATGTGTTTATAATTGTCTAGTATGTGTTGTATATGCTGTGTAATTCTGATTGTTGTTGTATATTATGTAAATACTTATGTTATTAATATAATTTGTTCGTTCCGCTGTTGAGATTCTGATGTTGTTTCTTCTTTCTCTTCTTTCTTTTCTCTTTTCTATCCCTTTCTTTCTTAAAGATGATATGACTTTCTATGGAGAAAAAGTCGGGTCGTCTCATGAACATGACGCCATTTGCATTCTCACTTCTCACTTAATATGAATTAATATACTGCTACAAAATAAGATTTTTACAGTTCCTAAAATCAATAATCTACATCTTAAATTCTTAATTCTCAAAATTTGTGACTTAACTTTTACAATAAAATTCGTCTATCACTTTCAAATTTTATTGAACATTTAAATTAACATCATACACATCTTTAAATTATGTGCTAGCATAAATCTGACATGCATCCTTTCTCCTGGCTTATCACCTTTTTGTAACTTATAGAAAAATTTTGATATTTTTTGCACATGATCCATTCTATAATAAATGCATTTTTATTTCAAACCGAAACATTTTATCTTCTACTTCAGGAATATTATTAATGTCTTCTACCAAATTTTGTCCTTTCATTAATATCAGGATTCTCATTCACACCTTGCAAGTCAAATAAATCTATACATTTTTAAATAGGCAAAATCTCTCTATTTTCCTAATTTGAATCCACTCCACTTGTCTTGAATACTTCTATATCTCCATATTCTATCAATTTATTTTCTAATCAATCCATCCATCTATTCTTTTTGCATGATATTTGGTATCTAATCGTATACCTTCTCTTTTCTAATTCACTATTATATTATATCATGTATTCTTCTTAAATTCGAGAAAAAAAATTGCCCTTTTTTCTCAATTATATTTGTTTTATATTTTTCTATTATGTTATTTAATAGATAATGAAATGTTTATAAGCAATATAAATTAGAAATATAGTTATTCATAATGGGTATAATCATGTCAAATATTGTTATCGTGCAATTAATAAAACAAATTATTGCTTTTAATTGTGTAAATAAAACAAATAATTGTTTTTAATTTTGAGTAATTTGAATTCTTAGTAATTTGAGAATTAAACTAAATTTAGTTTCTAACAGAATTAATTAGATACTAAGTAAACTTATGGCCAATTATGTGATTTATTAATTTAATTTATTTATTTTCTTTTTTCAACAACATATTAGGTCCATAATAACTATAGAGGCTTCTATAGTTATATAAAATCTATTACAAATAAAATTAAACTAACTCATCTTCCGCACCTTTTATATCAAATTTCATTTCCACCTTTTTATTTCTATTGGTCCGACTATGAATTTTGGTTTCTTTACTTATTTTGCAGGAAGTTATTAGTTTGTTAATACATAGATACCAAAAAAATCATAAGTTTTTTGTATAATCTAATTAAGGTAAAGTCGATCATTATTTCCTTTTAAAACATTAGTATATTAAAAACAATTTGGAAGAAAAACAATATGTATGAAGTAAAAGATTATTTTAATAATGAATTTCCCATTGTATTTTGATGGAAAGTATAAATGTATAAGAAACACTTACATTCTGCCTTTGTCAGACAGTTTAAATTTGTTGAAATTTTGGTTTTAAATACTGTTTGGAAACATATTTATTTTTAGATGTTTTACATTGCCTTAGTCAATCTCAACTTTTTTCTATAAATTCTTACAATGTACTACTATAATCAATCCAGGCTTTTGATATTTTTCCTTTTTCTATTTAACATAATACATAATGTTCATAGTCAACATATATTTATGGTTATCATCGGATTTTTGAAGATCTTAATCAATAATGAGGTAATTGTTTCTGAATTTTTACAAAGTTTGTTTTATTTTATGTTGTTTTTCATTTTTCTAAGTTTGGAAATGTTTATAAATATCTACAAATTTGAGTTTAGTTATTCATTATGGTTATAAGTGAGCCATTATCATATCAAATATTATTATCATGAAAATAATAATATGAATTAACCGCTTTTAATTTTTATCAATTTGACTTCAAAGTACTTTGAGAATTAAATTGTAGCTCATATTAATGAGAGAACTAATTTCATATTAATTCTATTTAATGCTAATAAATTATTTAATCAATATTCATTCAACCAACTAATAATTTTTTTCCTTCTGTTAGTAACATTTTATACGAAAATTCTAGGAGGGAATATGTAACATGAAGTATTAAATAAATAACTATATATTAGAGATAAAGTTATCTATTATGTTTATAAGTGAACTATTATTAACTAGTAAGGATGATATCAAATATTATTAGAGTGCAATAAATAAAAGGAATTAATTTCTTTTAGTTTTGATCAATTTATATTTAAAATAATTTCAAAATTATTTTGTAATTCATTTTAATGAGATAATTAATCACTTGTTAATCTTTTAACTCTAATTAGTTATAGAATTAATATGTAATTAATTAACTATTTTATTTATTTCGTTCTATCAACAATGGCAACATTTTAGATGCATAACTCAACGAGGAAACATATAACTAGAAGTATTTTGTAAATTCAACAGATATTTCCTAGACATGAGAAATATTATATTAAAGAAAAATAGCGACATAGGAGCTCATTGCCTATTTTTTAAATATGCTTTACCTTCCTTTGATAAGACTGGTATAAAATTAAAAAACTTGAGTATAAATATACTTACAAATAATATTCTTCAACAAACCTACCAAACTAATATAAGGGTAATATTGCTAATGCTTTAAGGGTAACACGATAGTTTAGATATATTTGCTTATTTTTGAAGGGAAACGTTATTAATTAGTGCTATAATTTTTGGCTTGCTAGCATGAAAATTGTATCAGGTTATAGATATTAAATTTTGTCGATGTTGGATGTACGAACAATAATTTACAAGCATTGACGGTGGCATATAATTACAAGATATTTTAATGGCTCGCTTTGTTGATCATATTTTCTTTTGCCATTCGATCTTGTAGTTATTTTCGACGCAATGTCATCTAAAGTACTTTTGGTAAAGCTAGCGAGGTTGACTATGCCCTTACCAGATTTATTGCAATAGAAAGATAAAATACGCAACATAATACAAGCTCTAAGTCGTGGAAAGAAGAAAGGAAAACAAAACAACAACAACAACATAACACAGGGGAAAAAATGGAGAATACAGACAGAAAACAAATAGAGAAAAAGAGAAGGATAGGGCAGCAACATCAATGCAGCAAACAAAGACATGCACGGAATCATGCACACCGAAGAACATGCACACGGTTGCAAACCTAGGAAAATACAACCAAATAATCAGCTCCATAAATCAAGATGATGAGGAGAGAAACCATGCCTACGGATCCTTTGCACTATACCTTTCATTAATTTCACCCAGATTATATGAGCAGATGAGGCCACATTTCAAAAACAACGAGAATTTTGCTCCATCTAAATAGCTCTCAAGTGAATCTTTAGCACAAAGAATACTATATCCCATCTAAATACCAGTCATGCAAAAGAGACACCTAAAATACCTGATGTTCCAACCTTTTGCATCAAGGCACAGAACATATTATACAAGAAACCAGAATAAAAAACAGATGCTCAACAGATTCAAGGTACAAGTTGCAAAAAACACACAATTTGTAACAATCCAAAATGCAATCCATAATAATTAATCCGTTAATTAATTAAATAATAAAATAATTTTGTGAAATTATTAGAATTGAGCCATGAGAGTTGCATTATTGTGTCCGTGGTAATTTTCTGGTCAACTTCCATATATAGAACGTCAGAAACCGAGCTAATAGAACAAGATAGGAATTAAATAAAATAAGCAGAAATAAAAGAAAACATATAGACACACACACACACATCTATATGTGTGTGTGTGTGTGTGTGTGTGTATATAAGGCAGGTCGATCGGCCAGTCGACCTGGGCACCAGGCGGTCGACCGCCTGGTGACACACCTGCTATTTTGTGGGCGAACGAACAATTGTTCGTTTGATTCATGGCACGATTTTTTTAACCGACGATGATGTGTTTTGCGTTCTTCAAACCAATCCGGTCCCTCCATTCTTGCATCCGATGGTTGTTATTCAGCCTATGATGTGGTTGCATCCTATTCAATCCCAAATCTGATGGGCTGAGATTCACTTCTACCCCTATAATAGACCACTAGACCTAACACTTTTTCTCATTCTAGGTTTTCTCCAATTGGGTTCACCTTTCTAGGAAGGACCCTAAACGGAATAATTTTTCCAAGGAGAAAATCATTATAAATTAAATCATTTTACAACTCCAAGTGGATCCGAGAAGTCCAAAGGAAGAGCTTAGGACCAAAGGTGGGTAATTATAATTATTTTAGATTTATTTAAGTAAATTGAAATAATAGGGTTTCCAATAGTTGAACTTTTACTACGATTTTGGAAAAGCCTTCTCAATAGTTTATTTGAAGTTTTTAGAATTATTTTCAGTCTATTTCCTTTCAGCAATTCATTTCAGTAATTTTAGTTAATTTCTGTTAATTATAGCTTTTTCGTTTATTTACAGTATTTTAGTTTCTGTTAATTATACGTTATTTTCATCTTCTTTCTACGCTTTGGATTTTCTTCTATTTTCAGTTTTCTTTTATTCCTCCTTCTTCGTGTATGGATTAGAATATGATTAACTTGAATATGGATTAAATTGTAAGAAAACTAAAATAATGGAATATAAGATGTAAATTACAAAGACTATAATATAAACGGAATAGGAATGAAATTATGCCTAATTGGACTGAAATTATGCGTAATTATGAAATTAGTCGGACTGAATTAAAAGATTGGCTTAGTTATAACTTAGAATTATAACTAAAAAGAGTAAAAGATGAAAGAGGCATATTTTCACACTTAGACCTTGGGTTAAGTAATAAGCATGATTATAACATAGGTTATAATAAGAAAAATAACAGAATAAGGCTTATTTCAAGACTTAGATAAATTAATAAGCACAGATAGAAGAGAAAAGCACAAAGGCTTATTTAGATAATTTATCTAAGTTAATAAGCAAAGATGAAAGTAGGACCTATACCTAATAGCATTCCCTATTAGACAAAATGGTGGTCTAACATTAGCCTAAAGTGAGACGAGGGCACGCTTATGCTATAAATGGTAGTAATTGGTCAATTAGAAGTCCAAATCAAGGGGGATTTGGATAAGGGGCGTAGCAAGATCTTGTTTGGATAACGGGCCAGTAACAACAGCATTTCCCCTATAGTTTCTGTGGACACATGGTGGTCTCACATTAGCATGAAGTGAGATGAGGGATAGCTTATGCTGGAGTTTGAGGTAATAAGAAGACCTAATTGGTGGAGCAAAAGGTAGCATGGGCATGTTGGCAGTTACGCGTGCGACTTCTAGTCTGGTGCTCAGCAATCGATATGAGTTCCAATCGCTTAATATTGGTGTCTTTCTTAGACACCATTGTTTTCTGTGTAGGGAGCTATATATGTCATCCGGATCCACAGTGGGTGCTTTGTGCATCTTTCGTAGATACCATTGGCTACTATATAGGGAGTTATATAGCGTCTGGTCCGTAGTAGGGTCTATGGAGTAGCAAGCCGATCAAAAAGGGTAGAATTAGGGTTACATCCTAATTACAGGATTAGGAAATCAGCCTAATCAAAAGTAAAAATCAAGGACAAGTGCAAGCTATCAAAGTTAACCTATCTTATAAATTGAGCAATATTTAATCGTATTTATCTCCAGATTGTCTTTTTCCTATTTCCTTTGTTTTTTCTTTATATACTAGAACTGTTGTAGAGTCTATTACTTTTACTTTGCTTAGAGGCTCTGGTAATTAGTATCATTCACCAGACTTTTAGTCTGACCCACTCCTCTATTTTTCCCTTTTTCCTTCCTTGGGCAATCAAGGGAGAGGACACTAGATTGCAGTGGCATGGAGATTTCTTGGAGGAGTTTGCTACCATGTGTTTCTTTTCTTTTAGCTTTTGTTCTTTTTATGTACTAGTTTATTATGAGGGATATTATGTACTCTAATTTTTGAGACTATGAGTTTTTGTTTCATGAGACATATTGGATTTTTAGACATGTATGTGGTATTTGGTATTTGACTTATTTATGAAGCAATTATGAAGTTTTGTTTTAATTAAGTTATTATTTTAAGTTTCCGCTGTCTTTATCTATTTTTGTCTTGTGAATCTTAGTCTTTGTTAGCTTTAGTTGTACATACAATGCACCATGCCTTTTAACGTGTCCTTTTAGGTATATTAAGGGGTGTGGGGTGTTTCACTTTGTATCGGAGCCTAAGGTTACAGAATTCCTAAAAATTTATTTTAAAAGTAAAGTATTTTCTAAAATAACTTGTTTTAAAAGTATTTTTCAGAAAAGAAATCTTAGAAATAGTTTTTAAGTATGAAAGAGTTTTTATAAAAAATCCCCTTAAAGTCTAGTTCAACATTCTTCGATTCTTTCGAGCCTAAGTTTCATTTTCTTTTCATAGTTTGGTTGACTGGTTCCGTAGAGCTACGGTACTATAGGTGCAAGAGCAAGCGCCCAATATAACGCCGGTAGGTGGTAATCCCTTTAATCCACCAACACCAATCGATTTTTCTAACCTATGCAAGGACTTCACTAGCATAAGGGGTGGAACATTTTCTGGCATGAAGGATTTTAAGGAGACACAAGCTTGGTTGAAAGATATGGAGCGAAAGTTTAGGTGGTTAGGCTTGGAGGAATGACAGCGAATTCAACCTACTTTTTGGAAGCTGATTGTAGAACTTCAGGAAGTTCCCACAAGCTCTAAGAAACGGTAGTGGAAGGACAAGAATGATAAGAGGAAAGAAAGGAGACCTCAGAAGCGTTGTAGAATGAATGGTCATTACGCAAAATACCGTAAGAAGGCAGGAATGAAGGGAAGGTGTTTCAATTGTGAACAGCTTGATCACTTTAGTAAAATATGTCCTCAAAAAGAGGGGCTAGCAGCAACACACGTGAAGCACGGATTCAGACTTTGGATACAACACCTTCCAGCAGTAGACCAAATCAAGGTAGGAAAGTTTGATTTCTATTTCTTATTTTTTTCCCATTCGAACTCTATTTGATTCTAGAGCATCACACCCTTTTCATCTCTAGTTCTTTAGTAAAATGTTTGCACTTAGACATTTTTTTAGTAGATCTCATTGTTGTTTCAAACCCCATAGGAGGATCGACACACTTGACTATGGTTTGTTGGGGTTTGAAAATTTTATCCTAGGCGTAGAATTTGACTGCGATGCCTATATGTTGGATTTTTTTGGGGTATGGGATGATTTTGGGAATGGATTGGCTATTCACATATGGAGCTATATTAGACTGTGAGAGGAGAGTCATTAGATTAGAGACTTGTAGTGGTAGGACTCTTGAGGTATCTTGCGACCCACAAGGGTCAGTCATGTTGAGTTTTCTTTATCCCTCGATTCATCTTCATTAGATTTACATTCGTTCCTATCATCGAAGATTTTGCAGATGCCTTTGAGGAGGTTAGGGGACTAACCCCTAAGAGAGGAATTGATTTCAGGATTTATTTGACCTAGAATGCTAAGCCAGTATCGTTACCTATGAGGCACATGACACCTAGGGAGAGGAAAGAATTAAGCAAGCAGATCCATGAGCTTTAGGAGAATGGATTCATAAGAAGAAGCATATCGAAGTGGAGAGCACCAGTCGACTTAGCCAATAAGGCGGATGGTTCCCTCTGACTTTACGACGGCTATAGAGATTTAAGTAAGCTCCCAATGAAGTTATCCACTCTTTAGGGTAGATGATCATTTTGACGAGTTAGTTGGCTCTTTGGTGTTCTCCCAGTTTTATTTAGCCATTGGATTTCATCAGCTTAGGATCGCTGATGACAGCATTAATAAGACTGCATTTAGGACACCCGATGGACTCTTTGAGTGGTTGGTTATGCCTTTTGGACTAACCAATGCCCTAGCCTATTTTATAGATTTGATGAGCCAAGTTTTTAGAGATGTTCTAAGTAAGTTCGCGGTAGTATTCGTGGACAACATTTTGTGTATTCCAAGAAGTATGGAGGAGCATGTTATCATCTTAAGGAGGTTATTCGTACAATTGAAGATAGAACTCTTGAAGTGACACTTTAGGCATAAGTAAGTGTGTTTTTGGGGCATAAAGAAGGTCTACACATGGTAGGAATGATTTTGTATACTTAGGATTCGGATTTTGGAAATCCAAAGAAAGGTAGGCTAAGGTTAGAGATGCACAATAAAATTCAGTAGAAAAGAAAGCCCATGTGTAGATAATTGTAGAAATTACAATTGTCTCAAACAAGTGGATTTAATGGTAATGCCTTAGAATAAATAAGAGTATACAAGAGGAATAGGAGTAAAAGCTTTTTGTTTAGAAGAAATATTCCGAGGATAGTAAGTAGGAAAATCCACTTTATTTATAACCCAATAAAATAAAATTATTAAAATAAATTAAAAATTGTCAATATTTCGAAAGTAAATATTAGGTTTTTGAAAATATGATAAGAAACTTAAATTTGTTCTTATATGATGAAAATTTCGTTAAAAAGAAATTCATTTCGGAAAAAAATTGTAGAGCATATATAACTCACTAGTTTCTTTGTAAGTAAACAAAAATCTTAAATAAAAAAATATAAAGTCTATTAAGTGTCAAAAAAATGTTACAACAATTATTGCTGTAATAGATTTTTTCATGAAAAATAAAAGAGCATAGACTATAACTCTATTGTTATAGTAAGTAACTCCTAGGAGAAATGTTTTTATATAGTATATGAGATTTATTAGTATTTATTAAATTCATACACTAGTACTTTTGGGTTGTAGTAATGGTGTTTTACGCAACATCTTTTTTAAACCAAAATAAAAATGTATTTTTAAAGATAATTTCTAAGAATAGAAATTAAAGTGGTTTATGAATATACTTATTATTTAAATAAGTATGAAAAAATGTTTTCTGGTTGTGGATACATTAAAACAGTTTGGAAGATGAGTTTTTCTGAAAAGAAAATTTGTAAGTTAAATATTAGAAATTTTTTATCATGGAAGAATATAAATTAAACATAGTTTAATCTATTGGAATGAAAATAATAATGGTATAATTCTCAATGAAACCAATAAAAATGTTTTGTGTAAGTCACAAGGAATACATGAAAAAGATGTACAAGAGATGGGAAGCGTTATATTTTGTATAGCCTATTTCGAAAAAAAAGAATAAATTCCTTGTAACTTCACAAAAACATGAAGTCCTCTTTTAAAAGGTTCATAGAAGATTTTAGCGTTAATAACTTCTCATAAGAGAAAGTAGTTCCAATACATTAAGATATGAGACTGTTAGGTGTAATAAGAAGCTGTTTTGAAAACATGTAAAGGATACTTTAAAGATATTTTAAAAGAAAATGGTTTGATGAAAAAGTAAATATGTTTTTGAAATGAAATATTTAACAAAAGGAAAATTTGAAAATTCAATTTTTTATAGGAAACTGTAAAAGTCTTTAAAAGAAAGAGAGATATAAGTTTTAGACTTAAAAATTTGTAAGTTTTTCCCTTTAGGTTTGGAAAATAATATTAAGTGACCAAGTATTTTTGATATTAACAGAAACTGAAAAGATAACACTCTTAAATACAAAGATTTTGGGATTTGACGTTTTAAATTTTTTAGAAACCTTAGTTTTTAAAACAATGTGATAAATACCAAACCAAACTCTTAAATATGGAGTAGATAAGAATCATTTCCTACGAGTAATGGAAAAGGTGTAAGGAAATAGCAGTAATTATTTTTAAAAGTAATAATGGAAATTTTCATAAAGTGTATAGGACACTAGCACTAGGAATGTTATTTGTGAAGAACGGTAAAATGAAATTAGTAGGATAGTAAGACAAGCATGGTTAAGAATGAGTACTCTTGATTTTGGAAGAACTTGGAAAAAGCATATTCTTTAGTCGAATTCATGTGGTATTAGTTTTCAAGCTAGCATTGGATTGGTACCTTTTTAAGCTCTTTCTAGAAGGCTGTGTAAGACGTCTTCATGTTGGTTGGAGCCTACGGAAAGGTTGCTTCTTGGTATCGATACGGTTAGAGAGATTTCGGAGAAGACTAGTTTGATTAGGAAAAAAGTTGTATCTCATATCCGTGTCTCTTTAATAATAGGTTTTAGAGTTTCCTTTTTCCATCTTTAGTTTTGAATAGGTTCTTTCTTTTATTATCCTTTAGGAGGGTAGAAATTAGGATTTAACCTATGGATGGTAGGATTTGATGAAAATAATTTAATACAATATATTATGAATGATGTATGCTAGTGTTTGCTAGTGCATGCTAATGGACGCATATAGGTACATTAGGCACTATTATTCTTTAGGGATTGGCCTAATTAGGACACTAGGGCATATGCATGTGGATGTGTGTGCATTTTTACTATATTTCCATGGTTGCTATAAATGAATGTTTATCACATGATTGTTGCATCTGGATGAAGGTTGTAGCACACATATAGAACTATCAGTTATCATTAGGAAATTTTTGCATTTATTTGGATACATGGCACGGGCATGATTGCATAAAAGGAGATCAACTGAATCGGTGGACCGCCTAATCTTTTGCATTAGTTAGGAACATTTACACTACACTAATTGCATAAGTATCACAAATTTCATTAGAAAAACTTTAGGACAGTGGATGAATGGTTGATGATTGAGTAATTGGTTGTAGAACTTAGTTGAAAACATTTAGTCATTCTTTTACCCTTAGAGATTTCGGGGATGAAATACTTTAAGGAGGGGAGAATGTAACAACCCAAAATGTAACCCATAATAATTAATCCTTTAATTAATTAAATAATGAAATAGCTTTGTGAAATTATCAGAATTGAGCCATGAGAGTTGCACCATTGTGTCCATGGTAATTTTCTGGCCAATTTTCATATATAGAACGTCAGAAACCGAGCTAATATGAGCAAGATGGGAATTAAACAAAATAAGCAGAAATAAAAGAAAAGAAATATATATATATAAGGCAGGTCGACCAACCGGTCGACCCGCCTGCTATTTTGGGGGCGAACGAACAATCTTTCGTTCGTTCGAATGATGGCATAATTTTTTTTAAACGACTATGACGTATTTTGCATTCTTCAAACCAGGCTGCTATTCAGCCTATGATGTGGTTGCATCCTATTCAATCCCCAAATCCAATGGTTTGAGATCCACTTCTTCCCCTATAGATAGACCCCTAGACCTAACACTTTTTCTCATTCTAGGTTTCTCCAATTGGCTTCACCTTTCTTGGAAGGACCCTACGCGGAATAATTTTTCCAAGGAGAAAATCATTATAAACTAAATTATTTTATAACTCCAAGTGGATTCGGGAAGACCAAAGGAAGAGCTTAGGATCAAAGGTGAGTGATTGTAATTCTTTAAGTAATTTAAAATAATAGAGTTTCCAGTAGTTGTAGTTTTACTATGATTTTTGAAAAAGCCTTTCCAGTAGTTTATTTACAGTATTTAGAATTATTTTCAGTCTATTTCCTTTCTACTATTCTTTTCAGTAACTTTTTAAATTTCTATTAATTATAGCCTTTCCGTTTATTTACAGTATTTTAGTTTATTTACTGTTAATTATACATTATTTACATCTTCTTTCTACGCTTTGGATTTTCTTCTATTTTAAGTTTTCTTTTATTCCTCCTTCTTCTTCGCGTATGGATTAGAATAGGATTAACGCAAATATAGATTAAATTGTAAGAAAACTGAAATAACGGAATATAAGATGTAAATTACAAAGACTGTGATATAAATGGAATTGGGATGAAATTATGCCTAATTGGACTGAAATTATGCCTAATTATGACATTAATTGGACTGAATTAAAAAAGAATAGCCTAGTTATAACTTAGAATTATAACTAAAAAGAGTAAAAAATGAAAGAGGCTTATTTTCACACTTAGACCTTGGGTAAAGTAATAAGCATGATTATAACATAGGTTATAATAAGAAAAAGAACATAAAAGGCTTATTTTAAGACTTAGGATAAATTAATAAGCACAGATAGTTGAGAAAAGTGCAAAGGCTTATTTAGATAATTTATCTAAGTTAATAAGCAAAGATGAAATAGGACCTGTACCAAATAGCATTCCTTATTAGACAAAACGGTGATCTCACATTCGTCTGAAGTGAGACGAGGGCACGCTTATGCTAAAAATGATAGTAATCGATCAATTAGAAGTCCAAATCAAGGGGGATTTGGATAAGGGGCACAACTAGATATTGTTTGGATGACGGGCCAGTACCAATAGCATTTCCCCTATAGTTTCTATGGACACACGGTGGTCTCACATTAGCCTAAAGTGAGATGAGGGGCACGCTTTTGCTGGAGTTTGAGGTTATACGAAGACCCAATAGGTGGAGCAAAATGTAACATGGGCATGGTGGCAGTTACGCGTGCGACATCCAGTCTAGTGATCAGTAATCTCTATGAGTTCCATGCACTATGGATGTCTTTCGTAGAAACCATTGCCTTGTGTGTAGGGAGCTATATATGTTGTCCGGATCCATAGAGGGTGCTTCAAGCATCTTTCGTAAATACCATTAGCTGTTGTGTAGGGAGTTATATAGTGTCTGGTCCGTAGTAAGGTCTATGGAGTAGTAGGCCGATCAAAAAGGGTTGAATTAGGGTTACATCCCAATTACGGGATTAGGAATTCAGCCTAATCAAAAGCATAAATCAAGGATAAGTGCAAGCAATCAAAGTTAACATATGTTATAAATTGAGCATTATTTAATCGTATTTATCTCCAGTATATCTATTTCCTATTTCCTTTGTTTCCTCTTTACATACAAGAACTGTTGTAGAGTCTATTACTTTTACTTTGCTTAAAGACTCTAGTAATTACTATCATTCACCAGACTTTAGTCTGACCCACTCCTCTATTTTCCCCTTTTATCCCCCTTAGGCAATCAAGGGAGAGGACGGTAGATTGCAGTTGCTTCGAGATTTCTTGGAGGAGTTTTCTACCATGTATTTCGTTTCTTTTAGCTTTTGTTCTTTCTATGTACTAGCTTATTGTGAGGAATATTATGTACTTTGATTTTTGAGACTTTGAGTTTTTGTTTCATGAGAAATATTGGATTTTTAGACATATATGTGGTATTTCGTATTTGACTTATTTATGAAGCAATTATGAAGTTTTGTTTTAATTAAGTTATTATTTTAAGTTTTTGCTGTTTTTATCTTTTTTGTCTTGTGAATCGTAGTCTCTATTAGCTTTAGTTATACCTACAACGCACCATGCCTTTTAGCGTGTCCTTTTGGGTATATTAAGGGGTGTGGGGGTGTTTCACAATTAATCAACTTCCATACCAATAGCCACTATCTTATCTCTTGTCATCATAGCTTTGTTCAAAATCCTCGGAACAACAAATTGTCTTTAGGCGAGGATTGAGATATCCAAAATACTTTAGCCCGGAGATAAACAGGCAATGACTCAACATGGATGAGGAAATCATACACATAACCAATGATATGTGGCTTACCCTTCCAGCGCAGTGCATCCTTATATCTAACAAGCACTTCCAGATCAGACATGCTTCTCCATGGAGTTTTGACAACATGGTTACTGGAGTATGGCGCCTGCAGCCTCCTATTGAAAATGAAGTCAACATCTCTAGCATTGGGACTTATCAACAATTGAGCTTTTTCTTGCTGTGTTAACAGAGTTTCCAACACACAGCCATCACCAATCCAAGGATCCCTTCAAAAACTCACCGAGCTGACAAGGGATAGAGAATATTTAATATAAGGAAGAAGAATACTTCTCAATCCCAAAATTTTACGCCAAATCCAACTGGATCCTTGAGACACATCCATGGACCAGAAGTCTTTGTCCTTAGTGTGATATTTCAAACTCCACTGCACCCGTAGACTGTTCTTCTTTAGTAATAAGGCATTAATTGGCTGCTTTGTTCCAAGAGGAGATGTTAATTATACCAAGCCCGCCCTTCATAATTGGCCTTTACAAAGAAGAAAAAGAAAGGGGTATCAATTTCCTATTATGTAAAGAACCAATCTAAAGAAATCTTAGCATGGCGGCTCTGATCATGTTCAGAAGTTTAGAGGAAGGATGAAGGTTCTGGCCCAATATATTGTCATGCAAAAGCAGATTGACTTTATGAGCACCAGTCTACCTACCATTGAAGAAACTTGGTAGTCCATGCATTCATAGAATTAGTTATCCTAATAAAAAGTGAGAGACAGTCAGCCTTGGTGACCCGTGATGTACATAGAGGAAGACCTAAATAAGTCATATTATTCTCCATAGATTGAAGACCAAAAAGAGCTAGCATCCTCTCCTTGGCAATTGAGTCAATTCCAGAAAAAAGGATCTGGGATTTAGAAAAATTAATCTTAAGGCCAGTAGCAAGGAAAAAATTATGCAAGGTCTCAAGAATGCGTATTATGGACTGGTCAGTTGGCTTTGTGAAGATCATTATATCATCTGCAAAGAAGAGTGAGGAAATTTGTAGATGTTGACATTTTGGGTGATACAAGGTAGCCTTGTCTACAAATTTACTAGAAAACATACATGTAAGAGCTTCCATAACAATGATGAAAATATAGGACGATATAGGATCTCCTTGGTGAACCCCTTACATCCCCTTAAAGTAACAAGATGTTCTCCCATTATAATAGAGAGAATAAAAGAGGGATGACATACATAAATACAACCATGCTACAAAGACTTTAGGAAACCTCATTAAAGACATAACTCAAACAATAGATGACCAATGGATGTTGTCATACACCTTACTGAGATCAAGTTTTAACATTGTTCTAGGGGAAGTCTAACTTCTTCCATACCCATTAATTAATTCGTGGGCCATCATAACATTATTAAGGATATTTCTCTTTGGGATAAAGGCTGACTGATTCATTGAGATAATGGAAGGAAGATCCAGAACAAGTCTCGAGGCCAGGATGTTGGAGATACATTTATAAAATACGTTACAACATGAAACTGGTCTAAAGGGGGAAGTATTTAAGGTAGGTATGACTTTAGGAATAGGACTAAATTTGTTGCATTTACTTCACCTAATAGCTTAAACTTGTTGAAGAGGTCATGGATAGCAGCAAGGAAAACATCACATATCACATTCCAACCAGTCTTAAAGAAAACCATGTTAAACCCGTCAGAGCCTTCACATGAGTTAGCATTCATAGAAAATAGAGCCTCTTTTATTTCCTGATCAGATCCTTTCTTTACCAGCATGGTTCTCATTGAAGTATTCAATAATGGAAGAGAAATGTTATTTAGTCTATCAAGTTCAGGCACAAAATTATCAGAGTTACCTAATAATTTAGAGAATAATTGAAGCAAGTGATGATCAATATCTTCTTCAGTAGAAAGAAGAACCCCATCATCATCCCATAGAGTAGATATATGATCTGTGGATTGCTTATCCTTGATTGAGGCATGGAAAAAGCAGTATTCTTGTTACCCACATCTGATGGAATTGTTGCTTTCTCATGCTAGCTTCAGAATTAGGTCATCTTTAAGTTTTTGAAAAAGGATGGATTCATTCTGAGCAAGGATAGAATTAGAAGGATCTTACTCCAGTAGCATTTGAGCCTTACTTAGTTGATCATTGATATTCTTGGAGGGGAGAGAGCCATTCCCATACTTGACAGAAGCCCACTTCCTAAGAGCATGCTTGGTAGCCTTCAGTTTCCTACACAGAATAAACATAGGATTGCCATGAAATAAGGTAGACTATGCATTAGAAATAATGTTATAGTACTCAGGGACCCTGACCCAAGCATTGTAAAACTTGAAAGCTTTCTTTCCTCTACAAGCCAGATTAGATGGAGTAAGAATAACAAAGGAATGGTCAGACAATATGGGTTGATGCAGGAAGGTTGAAATGGCAGGCCACATGGATAATGCAGCAGCATTGCAAAAGAATAGATCAATATGAGTAAAAGTTCTGATCCCAGTACGACTTCTATTGTTCTAAGAGAAGGCAACACCAGAGTGGGCAATGGGGAGGAGATCAGAATCTAAAATTGAGATGTTAATGTAGCAATATCTCTTGGAACAAGAGATAGGCCTCCCATTTTATCATTTACGTTATAATAATAGTTGAAGTCACCCAACACAAGCCAGAGGTGAGAATTTTATCTTAGAGAAGGAAGAATATTAAGAAGGGATTGTCTTGAAGCAACGACATTATGAGCATAAACAAATGTTAAATAAAAAGAAAGTTGAAGAGGAAGTAAAGTAGCATGAAGATGAATCAATTGGGAGGTAGATAGAATGGGGCAGAGAGTGAAAGAGAGGGGATCATGAACAATGATAATTCTACCATAAAAATCATCAGCCAGGTTATGGTGATCATCCGAGGCAGGGTTTATATGATTAGCAACTTTAAGAGTAAAGGGAAGAGAAAGCTTGGTTTACAAAATAGCAAAAATATCAATGTTGTGCTCATTGGTTAAAGACTTAACATGATCAAGCTTCACAGGATTATGGGCACTCCAAATATTCCAGGGAGCAATTTGATTCATCATAAAACTATAAAGATAGATGAGTGACTCATACCTTACTCCTTATTGAAGGAGGAACGTATCGAATAAACTTTAATTTAGCAGACAAGGTGGAGGACCTCAAAGAAGAGGGGATATCAGAATTAGGTCGAGGAGGAGGAGAAGCCCAACCAGGTATGGAACCCAGAAAGGTATATAGTGATAGGGTAGAAAGGGAAGGAGTTGGATGATGTGATGAGGCAGGTTGAGAATTCAAGGAAGAAGAGGTGTTAAAATGGTCAAGAGTTTGTTTATCAATGTTTAAAAGGAAAGTTTCTTCAAAAGGCAACATATCCTTATAAATGGATATCTCCTTTGCATGGGAGCCTTGGATGCTTTCATCGGATTGGTCGGTACGATTAATGAAGTTGTTGCCTGACCCATTAATGCATTAGGCATTTTTCTTTAAGTCTTCCAGAGAAGAATTTGTTGCATGAATATCAGGAACATGAGAATGATCGGTTTCTTCACCAATTGGCCTTAGAGGACAAAATTCACCATCCTCAATTTCTATGTTTATCACAGAGATAGTATCGTCCTTTGGAAATATAAGACATGCAAAAGGATTTGTGTACAAGTCGACTTCTTGCAAACAAGCTAATTTAATTAGACTTACTTCAGGATTACTCGTTTCTATCACAATCCCACTATCCAAAACCGTGATTGAGGGACCTGCTTCGGGAACAACTGCCACTTTCCTGGGACTCCTTCAAAATTCGAGACAACTTCAGAAACCTTTGCATATATATTTTTACTTCCATTGTCTTTAATGATAGCATTCACATTCCCAACCCTTGTCCAACATTTGGAAAGTTTTCCTTTCTACTTGGAACTTTCTTCCATCCACCTTTAGCAACATTTTCCTTATCCATAGAGGCCCCTCCCTTGTCACTTGTGTTGCTTCTCTCATTGTTGTTCAGACCCTTTTTTCTGTTGATTTGTTTACCAATACTTTATCATGCATGCATTTCATGAAAAAACAGTCTTGAGTATCATTCCCAAGTTCCTCGCAATCCCTACAAATCAGTGGTTTCCACAAATATTCCACCCTGACAATTTTCTCCAAACCATCCAACAGTTTCACCGAGAATGCTTCGTCAAACTCAGTCTGTGCAGTCACTTCCACCATGAATTTTGCATACCCAATTCTCTCCAACTTCTTTGTGGTTTCATCCATGCAAAGGAATCTACCCAGCCTTGTTGCTAACTAATTAATGCCTTAATGAGATCAGCAATATAATGGAATATTAGACAGCTTTAGCCACACTGGAACTGAATTTATAGTACTAACACTGTTTCCAATTGAAGGATCCCATTGTTTTACAATGAACAACTTGTTCCTCATCACAATAGGATCAGACTGGATGATCTTCCTTCTGTCTTCATCAAAAGACAGATTGAAGTGGATTGAGTTACCATCTGACTTAACCTGGATTGAGTCTTTCATCCTCCATACCCTCTTCATATGATGCAAGACCACCATATATGGAAGAGACATGTCAAGGAAAAAACCTAACAAATACTGACCCCATACTTCATTTCCTACCTGAATAACCTCCTTATGAGGAACAATTACACCACTCTCAAAAATAAGAGGGAAAATAACCGGAGTGAAGCTCCCAACATTACGTGGTTTAGATTTAAACAACGTAGTGCAGAAAAGAAGTAGAGGAGGAGGCAAAGTTTGAGAAAGGGAAACAGGGGACAAACCAAAAACGAAGCTAGGACAGGGAATATGGGGTTGACCAAGGAGGGAAGGAGGAGCAGACAGAGGAATGGGGGGTCAGGTAGTGGACAGATGGTGGAGAAAGAAGAAGCAGATAGTGGGATATACGGAGGTATGGTTGAGGAAGAAAGTGGTAGGACAGCCAAAAGAGGACGGGATGGTGAGGCCATGAGAGGGGAAAAAACTTTTGAGAAAAAATCCCTCTAAAGTATATTTATGTGCAACCATAAGTATTTTCCATGGTGATAATTACTTTGCTTTGAATTATGGTAAATTGCATTTTTTTTCCATTCATTATATTGTGGTATGATTATTTGAAGTAAATCCTAGAATTATTCAGTTGTTCCAAAAAATAAACTGTGGCATCCTCGAGTGGTAGCTTATTTAGGCAGGGAATTAGAGTTAATGAAGAGGTGCAAGTATCGATTGTTCATGACAACATTAAATAAATATGTTAATTTCCGAAAGTGGCGGGCATCTTTGGTGCACCCACTCAGGAGTTTATGTAACTTTCTGGCATACCTCAATGTTTGAAAATAATATAGTGTATAGTGTTTATCATTTGTTTATATTTCTCATGCTATAATATGTTATATCAATTCAAAGTATAACCTTCGAAGTAGCTAAATATTTTTAATTCAATTAGTAATAGTTAGGGTTAATAAGTGCACTAATTAAATGTCAGAATAATGTTTATTTATACTAATTTTGAAACACTATTTCATACTTAGCATGATCTTCTTATTTTATATATAGGACACTATTATCATATTGAATGTATACACATCTGATTTATATTCTATACAAAACATACATATGTTGAACTTATGCTTCAATTACATTAATAGGCATGCTCAGTAATGTAATCTACTAAGTAAGGAATAATATATAGTTAATGTTAATGTTTTTGTACAAATTCATTACTTTCCAATTGATATAATATGCATGCTTTAAAATTACTTAAGCAAATTTATTGATAAATGTTTACCATTAGTGTTAAGAAAATAAACTAATCTAAATAAATTTAATCCATAAATATACATTTTCATCTTCATAAGACTAAAATATTGAAATATACCATTAAATAAATTATACGGTGAACCTTGTATGCGTAGCATGGGTTCGCACTAGTTCAAATAAAACTCAACGATGTAAGTTTCAGTATTATATATAAATTACATAATTTCCCACCCACCATTCTAGCTTTCCAAATCTCCCAAATCTAAATCCAACACTTTACCTGATTCCTTTTCCATTCTAATCTAAAGAATATATATATATATAACAAAGTATATACATACTATTAGAATTATAGTCTGAGAAAAGATTTGAGGTTTAGTGGGATATAGATTTATAATTATAGAAATTACCTTATTCTTCCACAACGTTGATTCGCTTCTTCTCTTCTTCTCTTTTTCTCTTTTATTTTTTGAATTCCTTTGATTTTTATAAATATAGAATACTTTATGATTTCAAAAATAGTAAAGAAGGAAAAATGGCAGAGCTTCGCTGCTTTGATCGGAAAATATAAGAAGAGAAGTAAGGGGTTAGGCCTGTATTTATAGGCGCTTGAAATAATTGTATTTGTTTGATTAAAATAATTAAATATGGGTTGTTCGACCAAGGTTCAAACCCAAGCCACCACTATAGAGTGTCTTGTAGCTATTAATCCTTTGCGACCAACAACGATGATATTAGATACATTGATACACAGAAACATGAGAATATGAAAAAAAAATTAAACAACAAAACAAATTCCAAATTCCATTTCAAAATATTCCAAATTGATTACATAATCCCAATTCGCAGACCACGTTCAAATAACATATAATTATTACAAAATACGCCAAGAGCGACATATGAAAATGCCCCTTGGTAGATCAGAGTATACAGATAGGCAAGAAAACAATTTTCCTTTACAAACAAACACACAGTGGAAATAAAAGAACTCTATTAACAATATTGCCTCATGCGCGTCCTCGATAGCTTTATTCATCTAAAGAACACCTAAAAACTTTAACTCTCAATCATCTCAAAATCAAGTGAGTACACGAGAGTTTAAGGGGAAAACCAAAACTTCGAGTCAGACATAGAGCCTGGCATGAATAATAATTTACCATCTCAAACCATTTGGATATCTAGTGAGAACACGGCGCTTAGTTGAATGGGTTTTCCCCTCACTAGTATCCTAAAATTTTTATAAAACTATATATTGTGCTCCTACAACCACAATGGTTAAAACATAGTATTTCAAATCATTATGATGATATGCAAGACAAATAAATCAATTCTGGACTGCTCATCCCCATTCATTCTGATTATCCATCTCAATTATAATTTCTAGGATTACTATTAACCTGTTAAAATGTTAAGGACTAGCTGTCCAATTACTTAGTTTCATAGGATCTCTAAGATTCTATTGGTAACTCCAACATCTTATTTCTTATCCTAGTTTTCATGGGATAACTAGGAACCTATTCGCTAACTGCCAATATCTTAATCCGAATATTGTCTTCATGGGCTAACTACAAACCTACTGGCACTTAACATTATCAAATCATAGTTTTTATAGGCTGATTATGAACCTATTGGCCCCTGCCAATATCGTATAGTTTTCCTGGGCTTACTACAAACTTATTAGCCCCTGCCAATATCTTTAATTAAATTTTTAACATCTGTTAAGTTATATTCACTACCGGGTCAACCTAACTGGTTATTCTGCCCTTTACCCAAAATATAGTTATGGGTTAATAACAAAGTGAATAACATTTCAAAAAAATTGTTCGTTCCCTTTCTGTCTCCTTCGAAACCCCAACCCCTTTTAAAAGAAATTAAGAAAAAGGTTTGGTTTAAAGTAAAACAAAGGCAACTCATCGAAAGCACTATTGGACAACATGGTCGAAAGGTAAAGTAGTCGATAGGCTTCTACTAAGTCATAACCAACCCCTTTTGAAAGCTTTTATTTAAAGAAAAAGATCTCCTTTGAAAGCAAGTACTTTTAGTATAACATGGAAACCTTCTTTGAAAGCTAAACATACACCCTTTTGAAAACAATAAGTTTCAACTAAGTCGAAAGATTTAAGCAAAACAAGGCAAGGACTTTAACTTGCAAAATAAAGTAGGGTTTCGACCACATCGGAGATTTACCCTTTGACACCAAAGCTTCCGCTCATCTTCCAATCCACTACGTACCTTCTAGGAGATATCATGTGTATTGGTTTTGACTATGAAGGTTTCAAATTCGATGGTTTCAACTATAATGGGGCGGAACTAAAGGTGTCGGAAGGTATCTTCCACTAAAGGCGAAACACCTTTTTCTTATTTAAAGGTTGAATCATAGCAACTTTAAGCAATTTCTTTTTAACAACTTGCCTAGTTGGAAAACACTGATTGACTTGCCATAAAACTTTTCAATTATTTAATTCTGAAACTGCTGCATTTATTCAGATCCAAAATTAAAGGATTTAAATGCTAAAACCTCTCCAAATAACCTAAACTGACATTTGCAGAAAGCCCCTCATTCAGAATAATTTATTTCCCCTAGTAAATCTATTGGGAAAAATCCAAAAAAATCACAAAAATTCTAATTAATCATGAATCAAACATATTAAAAATTTTAGACCCAATTTCTTCCTGAAATTCACAAAATAAATACTTAACCCAATCATATCATATTTTCCATCAAAAATTCATGATAAAATTTCCATAGCTTGGAAAATTCTGAAAATTAAAACTCAACTCCAAAATTATGTTTTATTTAAGATAAAAAATTTCCATGGCATTTTAACATCAATAAAACACGGTTTTGACCCTAAAACTGTACGGATTGCATATGATTTAGTGGTTTAAATCAAACAATCCATAAATTCAAGCATATCATTATCCATTATATCATGGAAACAAAATAAATATTCAAATCTGAAGTCACGTTATTAAAAAAAATAAAAGAGATGTTAAGAATTATTATTCACCTTAAACTTTATAAGGAATTTGAGATTTTTTGTTGATTAATCCACTCTAGTTTTTTATTTTAGCTTTGGATTAAAATTCCTATTTTCTTCCTTGGTAATGGCCGGCTTTTGCATAGGGTTTATAATTTTCATTTGTGAAAGTGGAAATGAAACGTGAAACGTGAATGGACAATCACAAAAGGATACAGCCATGTCAAATAAATGACTATTTACTAATATGCCATGCGTAGTTTAATTAACTACAAACCATTTTAAAGCCTATTTACTTTGTTAATAAGCATGGCCATATTATGTAATTTAATCAAATATCAACCTCCCAATCATCATTATTCTATTTAATTTATCTAATTAAATTTTTTGAATAATGTTATAAAAAATTAGTGATGTTACAATGCTAAACACCAAATTGAAGAAAGAATTGAAGGAAGAGGCTTAGAAGGTTGTAGAGAAGGGGCAACATAAGGGCAAGAAGAAGGAAGGATTTGGACCAAAGGGGAAGATTCCGAAGGACTTGAGATGTAATAGGTGTGGTAGGCAAGGACATTTTTCGAAGGACCGTGTGGTGGATCTCTCTAAAGATAAGGTTTTATAACTATGGTCAGTATGGGTGTGTGAAGCGAATTTGCGAAGCACCACCGAAAGCTCATACTCAGACTTTTACTCATGTGGTTCTGGCTTATGCACTAAAGGCAATCCTTAGCTTGTGTACACATCCAACGGTAGACAAGGATAAGAAGGTGGTGATCGAAGGTGTGTTATTTGTGGTTTATCCATTCGTGCATTATTAACACTAGAGCTTCACATTCTTTTATCTCTAGTAGACTTGTTGATGACTTGCACTTAGACACTAGTTTTGGCACAGACCCTATAGTTGTGTCAACCCCATAAGAGGATCGGCCAATTTATCTATGTTGTGTAAGGGTTCGTAGTAATTTATCTTAGGGGTTGAGTTTGATTGTGATGCCTTTGTATTAGGATTCTTTAGATTTGGGTTGATATTCGGCATGGACTGGTTGACTACATATGGCACATTTTAAGACTATGATAGTAAGGTTGTTAGGTTGAGCACATGTAGTGGACATAGCTTAGAGGTTTATTACGACCCTCAAGGATATGTTATGTTGAGCTGCTTATATTCATTGGACCTATCACATGACAAGCATAGTATAACGCGTGTAGTTAGAGACTTTCCTGATATTTTTGCTGAGGTTACCAATCTCCTGCTGTAGAGAGAGATCGAGTTTAAGATATATCTAGTTAAGAATGCTAGACATGTTGCCTTACCATTGAGGCATATGACTCCGAAGAAGAGGCTTGACTTGAATAATAAAGTTAATGAACCATTGGAGAAGGGCTTCATTTGGGGGAGCATTTCAGAGTAGGGAGCACCAATTGTCGTTGCCACCAAGATGGATGGTTCTTTTAGACTCTTTGTCGATTATAGGGAGTTTAATAAACAAACAAAAAAGAATCGTTATACTTTGCCCCGCGTAGACAATCTCTTCAATAAGTTAGAAAATTTTCAATTGGATTTAGCTACCAGATTCCATCAGTTGCGCATATCTAAGGATAGTATTTAGAAGGTTGCATTCCATACACCAGATGAACTGTATGAGAGGTTAGTCATGCCCTTTTGACTAACCAATGCACCTTCCTACTTTATTGATTTAATGAGTCGTATTTTTAGGGGGTTGCTGGATAAGTGTGCAGTGGTATTTGTGGATGAGATTCTGGTTTATTCGAGGAGTAGAGATGAGCATGCATTTCATTTGGTGGAGGTGCTTAGGACAATCCATGCACAAAAGCTTAAGGTTAAGTTTTTGAAGTACCACTTTTGGATAGAAGTAGTATGCTTTTTGGGACACTTCATCTCGGAAAGTGGTTTAGCAGTTGACGGTAGTAAAGTGGCAGTATTTCAGGATTAGCATGTTTGGAAGAACACCACGGAGTTGAGAAGTTTCCTTGGTTTGACGAGCTACTATCACAAGTTCATTAAGGAATTTGCGAAGATTTATACCCTACTGAACCAACTTACCAAGAAGAATCTAGTCTTTTAATGAGACGGAAAGTGCAAGGATGCTTTCATTAGATTGAAGGAGGCATTGACTAGTGTGCCAGTTTTGGTGCTACCAGATGGGACAAAGCCATTTATAGTTTATATCACCACTCGTAGGATGGGGTTGGGTGTGGAATTGATGGTACAAGGAAAGGTGGTGAGTTATGCGAGTCGGTAGTTGAAGACCCATGAGAGTAATTATCATACACATGACCATGATCTAGCAGTCACTGTCTTTGTGCTCAAGTCATGGAGGCATTATATTTTAGGAGAGCGGTTTGAGATGTATAAGGATCACAAGCCCTTAAAGTATTTGTTCTCCCAAAAGGACTTGAACTTGAGGTAAAGAAGGTGGATGGATTCCTTAGCATCCTATAATTTGATATCCCTTATACCCCGAGCATGTAGTAACAGGTGCTATAAGCAAATAGCGAGCAATGTTGAGTCCCTTATTCTTAGTGTGGATACATTTGGATTATATATCTACTTTTGATTTTCAACCATTATCAGATATTACCCCTGGACTACTAGCAGCTTTATATGTGCAACCTACTTTGATGGAGAGTATCGAATCTAGGCAGAGGGAGGATAAGGAGCAAGTAGATATTATAGAGAGGCTTGGTAGAGGTAGTCATCGAGTCACTTGAGGCATTATGTTAAGGACTCGAGAGGATGGTTACGGAGAGATGATAGGCTTTTTGTTCATTGTAGTATAGATTTGATAGATGTATCATTAACAATATCTCACCGTTCTAGGATGACCATTTATCCAAATGGGGATGAGATATATAGGTATATAAGGAGAGTTTTCTATTGGCTCGGTATAAAGAAGCAAGCAGCAAAGTATGTAGCGAGACGTATGACTTTCCAAAGGGTGAAGGTGGAGCAGAAGAAGCCGAGAGGATTATTGCAGTCACTGAATATTCCTCAGTGGAAGTGGGAGAATATTTCCATGGATTTTATAGATGGTCTACCTAGGATTAGGGGAGGGAATTAGAGCATTATGGTTATAGTAGATCGGTTGACCAAGTGCACTCATTTCATACTAGTGAGGAGTACTAAGACGGCGGCATTATTGGCAGTTATTTATGTGAGAGAGGTCATTAGGCTATATGGAGTTCCAACTGGTATAGCTAGCAACCGAGACCTATTTTTTCTAGTGAGCTCTAAAGGAGTCTATAGAAGGCTTTAGGGACTGAATTGAGTTTGAGTATTTCTTATCATCCACAGACCGGTGGGCGGACGGAGAGAGTAAATCAGGTTTTAGCGGGCTTGCTACGGATTATAGCATTGATTTTGTAGATTCATGGGAGGATCATTTACTGTTGATGGAGTTTACCTACAACAACAGTTATCAGGCTAGTATTGGAATAGTACCTTTCAACTTATTGCATGGTAGACCATGTAGATCGTTATCATGTCGGTGGGATACAACCTATGTAGGTATAGCCTCGCTAAACCCCACAAAATCCCTGCTATAGTGCATTGACCTCTTCGACCACCAAGCATTTTTAATTTAGCATTAATGAATAGTAGATCAGCTTTAAGCCCTGCTATTTTCCACTATAATTACTAAATCAAGGCATTTTAGCACCCGCTTTAGCAACATTAATATAAAAAGGCTGATCTAACTGGTTCTCTTTTGAAACAAATCAATAAAGTTAGGTTGATGGCTAAAATTTCAGGGTATAATTTCTTAATATAAGTTGAAACCTATTGCTTTCACCAAATGTGGACTGCATAAATCGTTATATTTATTGGTTTTATTAGATAAGATCAAACAATATTTGTTTTTCCTACAAGTGATGTGAGAAAGAGAACAATTTAGCGTTAAGTATTCGATTTTGTATCCAATGAAGCTTTTGCACATCCTCTGTTTTCCATTATACCCCTGCTTTAGCCCCACTGCAACTTTTTGCAACTCCATTGCTAAGTGCTTTAACTACGCAAGATACGATAGATAGGATTGTTCTTGGGTCGGACATGGTTAAAGAGACATCAGATAAGGTAGATTTAATCTGTAGGAGGATGAAGACTGCACATAATAAGCAGAAGTCGTATGCTGACAGGAGGTGTATGGAGCTAGAGTTCATAGTGGGAGAAATGGTATTCATGAAAATTTCACCCCTTAGGCATGTGATGAGATTTAGTACATCGGGGAAGCTAGCACTGAGATTCGTAGGAACTCTCCCACTAGTGGATGTTTTGCGTGGGTCACTTTTTCACCAAGCACCCAGTTGTATTTTAGATCATGTAGAAAACGACTCCATAATAATGAGATTAGACTTTTCAAAGTTCAATGGGGAGACGATCCAGCGGAGAGTACGTGGAAGCCCGAGGAGAAGATCTAAGCTTCACACCCATAATTTTTTTCTAGTACATCTTATGTTTAAATCTTTCATTAGTTTAGAGCTTTTGTGATGGGACTTAGGTGGTATACCATTTAGGTAGAGACTTTTGGATGATAGAAATGGTTGTAAACGTGCCGATAGGGATGTTATGGGTGACAGATGCTAATGGATGAATATGGATGCTTATGAATGTATACATTTGTGTACTTCTACACTTAGGACAATTTATCCTTTATGTGCACACTTATATATCATTGCATAATATTTCTTGTTGTGAAGCGCTAATGGATGTTATGCCTATGGATGTTTCATGTGTTTGGATAGTTGTGCATTCATATAGAATTATCAGCGTATCATTTAGGACATTGCATACATTTGGATGCATTGCATGGGCATTTTGCATAAACAGAATGTCGACTGCATCAGTAGACCAACTACTTTTGCATTAGTATAGATTCGCGTGCATCTCATATCACATATATATGTACAAATTGCATTAGAAAATTTTTAAGGACTATGATTGCATGTGGAAGATGGATGAGTAGATGGATGATAGTATTGGTTGCCGTATGCGAGTTACATTTTTCTGTCCTTGTAGATTTTAGGGATGAGATCCTATTAAGGGGGAGAATGTAACACCCCTAAAATTTAATACAAATTTAAGACAGAAATTTAATAAGAAAATTAAATTAAACAAAAACGAGGACTTAAAAGTAAATTTTCATAGATGTCCGAATTTGGATATGAAATTTACACCATCGTGTTCGTAGCGATTTTCTAGATGATATTCATATATAACTTGTCGAAATCCAAATTGGTATAAGAGAGATACGAGCGATAGAATGATAAATGAGAAATTTAATATATGATATAAAATTTTAACGTGGCCAGGTCGACCCAAGTAGGGACTAGGTCAACCAGTAGTACTCGACCCTACCCTAAAAGTAGTCGACCCGACACGCTATTGATCGGGAGACTATGGACTTGGAGCACTGTGAATCCATGGCCGAGATTGATTACTTGGGTATGAAGTAGTTATAGGTGTTTGAGATGTTGGCTAAGGTTTATCCAATGGTCATTAGTTTTAATATAACCCTATAAATAAGTTAGTAAATCAAACCCTAATTCTTTTGTTCAATGTACAGTAAAGAAACCATGTCAGAATTTCTACTGAAACCCTAATCTCCCAACCCTAAAACCCAAATCAAAATTAAAATCAAAGTAAGGATCTAGGCAAGCAATCAAGGAGGAGACTAAGGATATCTAGAGGTGAGCTACCAATTGGAGGCCAGTTTAAGCTTGGCTAACTGTAAGTAGGTATAGATTTAATAGTTTGGTTAATACAATTGATTTTAAACCGTTTCAAGTAATTAGAATTGTTGATACCATGATCAACTTGTTAATTTGAAATTAAATTGGCGAAACCCTAAGCCGTATAATTTAAATTTATATTAGATTATGAAAATGGGTAAATTGGACTGTTAATGCTAACTTGTAACCCTAATTCACAAACCCCAGAATTGGTTAAAATTGGAAAACTAATTAAATTGGAAATTATGGTTAATAGTAGTTATTAATCGACCTGAGTTAACACGTAAATTAAAGACTAGCTGACATAAAGGAAATCGAACAAACCCTAACAAAAACAACATGAATGGTCAACCTTAGCCATGGTCGACTTGCAGCAGTCGATCTGGGGATGGCTCGAGTCAACCATCCAAGTTTAAATGCACAAATTTGTTTTTTGGCCTAGGGTCCAAATTAAATTGATATAAATTATGTAATTAAGTATGTAGTTATGTAATTAGTGAACTAGTTGCTGAGATAATTTGGGTTAAGTATTTCATGAGGGTTGATATTGGTAAGGCATAACGGAGTTGATTAGGTCGATTCATTTCGTAATAGGCTATCCATACGAGTGAGCACAATATCATTAGAGATACTTTCTGAGAATGCCTGGTACTAACGAAAGATCCAGCTATGAACGCCTCTGTACAATGTGGTATGGGTGGACGTCGATGCAGTACAATAAGTGGCTATAGATGTCGATTAAATTGGAGCCCAGTACTAATAGGAATTCTTGTGGAGCCCTCGGTGCAGTATAATAAGTAGCATATTGATAAGTTATTATCCTTCTAGCTGATCATTAGTGTGAGATTCAATCAATAGGTTTGGCCCATTGTGTTAGATAAGAATCCCTAGGTGTTGACCTTAGGAGTTCAAGGACACTCACTAGTTACTACACATCATATATCACTTACAGTGTATTTAAAGTTAATCTTACTTAATCATCTTATTAAACTTGTTCTCATTTACCATACTTTTATCTGACTCATTACTCTTCCATCTTTATCCCCACTATACTTGACAGGAAGTTGTTCATTTTCCTATTTCGGATACATGGAGTGAACCGTGCTTCACTTAGAGTTTGCTTGTATAACATCTTCTCTTTATGTAACATTTTATTATATCAATGCAATTATTTTCTTATATCAGACTATGGGGGATATATTTTTCTATGGACTTTTATTTGGATTTTGTATTGATATTTCTCTGAGGCTATGATTTGATATTTTCCACGGCTTGTATTTTATGTGATATTTATATGCCTTATTTCTTCCACCGTGATATGTTTTAGATAGTTGTCTTATTCTTTCAATGTGATACGTTTTAAGATTATATCTGTTTATCTTATTCATTGAGATGTTAAAGCTTTAAAAAAACCCGAAGATCCGCATTTCTGGACGAGTCTGCTTTTGGAGCATGTTGGGAGGTGTGGGTTGTCGTAGTTACTATCAGAGCATAGGTTCAACATTCCCTAAGATTAGGACCATATTAAGAGACATATTTTGAAAAGTTTTGAAAGGAATTTGTTTTCCAAAGTGGATTTCAAAATGGTTTTCTAATTTTTTTTCTTTCAGAAATGGACTTTTTAAACATATATATATATATATAGTATTTTAAAAATCTTTTCAAAATTTTCATATCTGAAAATCCCTCATTTTCATGCTTATGTTATCTTTGAATCATGTCTATGTTATCCCTCTTATCCATGCTTATAACATCTATGAAAAGTTTCTAATAGAATTCTTAAAGTAACAGACTGGAGACGATTAATCTCATAGGTTCTAGCTTTGGCTATCTAGTTGAGATCCCAGGAGTTATCATTCCTATATGGTTTCATAGATACCTTTAGGCTAGGGGACAAGCCAAGCTCAATCCTACTACGGAGCCCACGGAGTGATTTTTCTGAGACTATGATTTGGTATTTTCTAAGACTAGTGTTTTCAATAATATTCGTATGCCTTATTTCTTCCACTGTATGTTTTGGATAGTTAGCTTATCTTTCCCTTGTGATATATTCCGATATTATATATGTTTATCTTAGTCTCTGAGATGTTAAAGTTTTAAAAACCACGATGATCCACATTTCTCGGTCCGATGGCTTTTGGACCATGTCGGGAGGTGTGGATTGTCACATAGCTGTTGCCTGAATTTTGGAAGAATGTAATTATGGAGTGTTGACCGTACACAACCATCTTTAGGATATCTCGGGTCAAAACTTCATTGAGCTAAATATGCATTCTCAAAATTAAATTTGGACATCTATTTAAGTAATTCAATCACTGTTCATACCATCAATGATTTATTGTAGAATTCATAAAACCAAATGGTACAGATCATCACCGAAGATTGGTGATAGTACATATTTATATACATGGAAACCAATCTTCACACTAAATTAACATTTCTTATTCATATGTGATGGAGTTCGAGGTATGCCCAAGGGTTAATTATATAATTTATTGTACATTATTAACTTTGTAATTTAAAATTAATTAATTATTTCATTTAAATATATTTAATAAAAAATCCATAAATGGCGTGTTTTGTGGTAATAATTACAACTGTTGAAATCACGAGTATTTTATCACAATATAATAAACACATCATTTTAAGTATTCCCAGTCAAAATGTATCGAGAATGGATATTGATGCATCCATCGAGACTAGAGTACGTAACGCTCTCTAAAAGTTACGTAATGTACAATTCATAACTATGGGGGGGCACCAAGGGATTACATACTAATAGTTATTGAATAAGTATGGAATGATTCACTCGATCATTTTCTATCGGTTGTTATAACTAAGGTCAAATAGAAAATAATAATGTGATAATATTAACAATTCTCCTAACCTATGAATATCATTGAGCTTCAACGTGGAAACTTTGCTTTGATCATAGTTAACTCATGGCACTATGTCCATTGAACGACTATGGTTGAATAGAGTGGAAGCATTGGTAGTGAAACACTATTTAATAGAGTATTCATCTCCTTAGTTATACGAGGTTAGTATCATGCTCAAATGAATTCAAATCAAAAACAAAATCATTGGCCAGAGTAGTTCGGTTAATAATAATAGTTATTATTAAAACAAGGACTTTGTGTTTGGACTATAAAGTTGAATATGGATGATGTTAGAATTTTTACCATTAGCAAATTCCATAAGTTATAATGTTTTTTAACAAAGAAAATTAGTGTAAATAATTGTTACTACCGGGTAACGCCTAAAATAAGTAAAACCAAATTTTACCTAAGCTATGTAAGCGATAAATTTGGCCATAATGTCACACCACTAGATTAGGTGATGTGTCAACGTTCATTTACGAATTATTCAATATATTTTTTGAGAAAAATGTGTGATCCTCTACGCATAGAGGAGAGCACACATGTGAATATATATACCACACGAACATAAGGAGCTGCCAACATGCCTGGCAGGTAACAGGAACTAAACTACAAAAAGCAAAAAAACACGGGTACTCCTAAGATGAGATCTGGCAAGGCCCCCACCCATCACACCTTAATATCAAGCTCTGGCATGGTCACCGTCCGATTTTAAGATGCTAGAAGTACCAAAAAGGGTAAAAATAAATAAATAAAACAGAAGAAGTGAAAAAAAGACTGCTCTGAAGAGGATCTGCTGAATAGTGAGAACGCTCTGAAGTCTCTGAATAAAGAAGCAGAGCCAAACAGAAGAAAGGGACATCCTGAAAAAGCACTCCAAAGAGAAGATAGCAGAATCCTATATCTGAGGGAAAAAATAGCAAGACGTCCTGGATGAAGAAAACTCTGCTCTGATAACCTCTCTATGATGTGAAATCCAGCAAACTAACTACAAGAGAAACCTGCGAAATGAACCTGATATCCTATCTCCCAAAACCTGTAACTGAAACAAGACTAGGGAAAAAGTTAGTAAGATACATATATATATGTATATTTAATAAATAAATATACATATATACGTATATAAAAGGAAAAAAACCTAAATCAATCTAACAGGTCGAAAACAAAAGAATAGACTGAAACCAAAAACCAAACAGAAACTAGAGCACAAAGTGAGACAGACCAGACTTATATGTCTTAAATCATAAGAAAGCTATGATTTAAAGTGAGATTATCATATAAGTTTGGAATAAAATTAATAATACTATTATTAGAACAATAGAAGATATTGTTAAGTTTAAAAAGATTAATACTATAACTAACCTTATTAAGATAACGTTTGAATAGGATATTATTAGCTAATTTATATTTGGGATTAGAAATCCATTTAAGACAAAATGTAGAAATTGAAAAAATCAATTTTTTAAGATGACTATTATTAGTATTAAAAATTCTTTGATTATCTTAGTCTCGGTAGGGTTCACAACCTCTATATGTTGCTCCAATGAAAGAAGAACATCACGAAAATCAACTAGCCTAAAACTGTCAGAAGAAACAGAAAAATCAGGCTCAACTGAAACCTCCAGCTCATCCAACAACTCACTGATGCTAAAACACGATTCCAACTCGATGAACTGATCGAAATTCTCACATTCAGAAGGCAAATTAACAGCAGGAATGGAAGACCAAAAATCATTAACCAGAGAAGAAAATTGATCAACCTCCAATTGAATATCCTTTTTAACGAAATTAACATGAAAATCATGGACTTGATCGAACAAGAAATCACTAACAAAAAAGAACTTCTCAAGACTGCCACTACTAACATCATCAACAACCGAAACTATGTTACCATCACTCATAGTGTAGCACGAATGAGCAGGATCAAAATGCTCAATGGTATTTGGCAAATTGCTATCCTGATAATCTACTTCAGGATTCGAAGATAGGCAATCAAAATTGTTGTACAGTGGGAGTTCGAATTTGATCAGATATTTGGGACGATTGTTCCTTCAAATCGAACGGAAAGGATGACCCAGATCTTCAACAACTTCGCAAAGTATCTAAGGGGAACAAGAGTTATACTGATCCAAACAAGAAGATACAACAGGATCCAGTAATATAGGGTCAAAGCCCAGATTGAATACTTTAACATCAATAATAGGTTCGAACGAATCAATAGAAAAAACAACAGGCAGAGCAGGCTTAGCAATCAAGATCTCAGGTTGATCAATTAATTAAGAGGACTACAGGAATTATCAAGGGGGAATTAATTTAAAGGACAAAAATTTCTATATTTTTTGCCTCAAGGACACGACCTCTATATGTTTACCACAAGGACAAACATTCTTCTAAAATTTATTCAAAAGGACAAACATTTTTCAAAATTATTCATAAGGACAACAAAACTGATACCTAGCTAAAAACTGATACCTAAAAACTGCTACCGATAACTACAAACTGATACCTAAAAAATGCTATCAATAACTAAAAACTGATACCTACAGAAAGTTGTCCTTCAGAATAAAATATTGAAGGTCTGTCCTTGAGGCCAAAAAGCTGTGAAATTTTGTCCTTGACAATAATTTCCTGAATTATCAAAACCATTGTCAAAATTCGGCTCGTTGATGATGTCGAAATGATAAAAAAGCTCGTCGAGATAGCTTAAGCCTAAATCTTTATTAGTCCAGAGAAAGTCAATCAAAACACCCCTTAACAATAAATATTTAAGAACAAATTGAAAACCGAGATTGACCAGAGAAGGCGAAGAACCACGCTTCTTACTGCACAAAGATTCAATGGAAATATCATCTCTAACATCAGACTTTCCAAAGAACAATTTTGGATCTCCAAATCTTTCCCAATATCCCTTACCGATATTCGGTTCATTAATGGAGTTAAAATGAAACAACAATTCATCAAGATACTTTAAACCCAAATCTTTGTTATCCTACAGACGATCGAGAAGAACACCTCTCAGCATCAAGAATTTCATAGCAAAGAGGAAACCGTGATTAGTCGGGTTCGATTTAGGCTTAGAAGAATACGGTTTAATCACACATACTTTGCTCTTATGCCTGAATTTGCCGCAGGAGAAACATCGAACTGGATCTCTACAAATGGAGGCAAAATGGTTTAAATCCCCACATCTGTAGCAAAATTTCCTTCCCTTTTTGGAGTCGATCCAATTCAAATTAGGATTGCGAGAAGCTCCTTGAAAATGAGGTGGTGTTCGATTCTTAATGGCTTGGGCATAAGAAAAAGGAAAAGAAAAACGATTGGGGAAAAGGGGTGAAGTAGACGAAGATGATGTCGTTCGAAAATCTTGGGAGAAAAAAGAAAGAGAAGACGAAGAAAGCAACGGCCAGTTTTCTTGAAGAGTCGCCATTATTGAAACCAATTACCATAATTATTACGAATAATTCAATATTAATCGCTGATAGAATTTCAAAACATTGAATGATCTAGTACTACCAAATTTAATTAATTATAATTATTATAAATTAATTAATATTTATGAAATATTAATTATAATTTTTATTTGATTTCCGTTGACTAATATATAAAAGTTGTATGCATATGTTTCAATAGACGATATCGATGTGCACTTGAATTAGATTTAAATGCATATTTATTTTATTAGGTTTGAAGAAAATTAAAGGCCTAAAAATGGGATATGATGGCTAACCATAGGGTTAATTGGAGTTGAATATTGATTCAAAAGGTGTGAAATAGTAAGAGCAAAATATGGTTCTTAATCTGCTTTTAGCTTCTCTATATCTCTACTATTTAAGCAAATCAAACTCCATTTTTCCCTCTCTCTAATTTTAGTTTACATCTTCATCATTTCTAGTTAGCCTCCACCCTTAGCATCCTCCGTTATTCTAAGTAAATTAAGCACAAAATAAAAATAAATAGTAGATCAGTGGTTGATGCTCTTAGTCTAGCAACTCTTTGTGGAAGTTCTTAATACAGATCCAAAGACTTCTTCGATTCAACATTTCAGCGTACTACAACTTGGATTTAGTCAAAGTAAATATTTTATCTACACCTATATATACATATATATATATATAATTGTTCATTATGTCAATTATGTACTTTAGATAGTATATAAAGTATCATGAATCCACATATGTTAGTGCTGCCTTCATTAGATGAATATATGTATGTGTGTAATATATGTATGTGTGTGTGTGTGTGCCTATATACTATTTGGTTAGTAATTTAAAAAAATATTTTAATTGCAAATATTAATTAATAATTTATAAGGCCTCTGGACAGAATTGATTTTTAAACATACATATATTAGTATATAAACTTAGATCTAAATAAATTTATACTTTAGTGGCCCAATAAGATCCAAAATAGAATATATTTTTTGAAATTTACCCATTTACCCAATTGCATGTAGCCTAGATCCAACAATGATATAAAAGCCCAATAGCCCATGCGCTCTAAGTTAGTCATGTTATGGCTAAGTTATTAAGCTTACCCATTTAATAGGGTGTCTAGAAAAGTAGTGTTTATGCTGAGCTTAGATAATTAAGTAATCTACCCTACTTAGCTACTGGCCTGGCCCAAAAGGTAAATTGAGCCCAATGGTTGCCCCTAATAGAAAATGCCTAATTTGAATTAAGCCTTGGACCAATTTTCAAAATTGTTCTAAGATTAAAATAAAATTAAGTGTTTGTGTCAAAATTGGGCACAACACTCGTCGGAAGTTTTTGAAGAGATAATAAATGAAGAAAGTAAATTAAAACGTGGATTATCTAACAAAAACTCCAAATAGCAGGAAGTAAATTGCATAAGAGACAACGATTTAGAGTGGTTCAGCGTTTTGCCTATGTCCACTATGAAGTTTTGTTACTTTATTGCTTGATATTCGGAGAATACAACTTTTTAATGTCAAAGTACAGCAAGTAGTAAGCCAAAATTCGAAATCAAAGGCGGCAGTGGTGTTCTGAAGCAATTCTGGCAGCATCCGGGTGTTCTTTTACTCTCAAAATTCTCCGATCCCTTTTCTGAATGACCAGGGGCTCTATTTATAAGTGCTGGAGGCTGATATTTCGCCTAAAATTCGGGGAGACCACTTCTAGCACGTGTGGGGGCCCACATGGCCGAATTCTAGAGATCCGGGCCCACTTTGGGATCGATTCGACCCTTGGTTCGAATCAATCGAAAAAGCGTCCAATCGTGATGAAACTTGGCGTGGACATTCTTCTATGTATATGCAAGTTCCTGTGAAAATTTCGTAGCATTTGGACTTGTAGATCTCCAGTTATGATCGATCCAAGATGGTGCTCCTCGTCCTATGGATTCGTTCGAATCGATATGGTTCGAATCCATAGGGTCGAATCCATATGGTGACTCAGAGTGGTTTTAGTCGCGCTTATCTGATGGATTCGAAGAGTGTGATTCGAAGGTATGCTCCTTCGATTCGATCACACGTGCATTCCTTCGTATCGATCAAGGCGTTCCATGGTTCGATCGATACGAAGAGTTCTTTGCTCCATGGATTCGAAGATGGTTATGAATTGGAGTCGAAGCTTCTTGAACTTCATGGATTCGAAGGATGGTTCTTGAGGGATTCGAGAACGGGAATACCTCGATGGATTCGAACCAAGGCCTAAATGGATGGATTCGAACCAAGGTCTCGTGGAATGGATTCGAACCAATGCATGGCTTATGGATTCGATCGTGAGGCTATCTTATGGATTCGAACCTAAACTTCTTCTGATCGATTCGAACTGAGGTTGTCTCCTCCACTTTCCATTGGCGATAACTTGAGCATACGAACTCGGATTGTCTCGAAATTTGGAACGTTGGTTTCCACAGCTTCGCTTGACGTGTCTTTATCAATTGTAGCCCGATCCGGACTCGGACAAAATTCATCAATATTTGCAGTTGCTCAACAATCATTCAAAGTTGAAGACGTGTGATCTTGTTTTTCTTCAGTCAGTTCCTTGGTATCTCAGCCTTGCCAAAAGGCGGGATAACATTTTGCCCCCCAAAGTATGTCTTGTGTAAACATGACGTGCTTTGAAAAGCTGCAGTTTCACATTGGACAACTATGACATGCTTTGCTGAAAGTTGTACTCTATATTGCTGTAATTAACCTTTGTAAGATTGTGATCGGTTGTTTATCAATGAAATCATGATGAGATGAACCCTTGATCCTTATGAATGTTAAAGACCAAATATTAGCCAGACATATGTGCATATATATGTATTACCTTGACTTCGGTTAACGTTGCGTGTTTGCAAGTTATTATCAGTTTGGTTATTGAATTCTGCATCGATCCTCTCCTGAATCGATTTTTGATTCAAGTCAAAGCATTGTTTTTATGGTTGTCTATGATTATCCTCCTGTATCGATCCTCTCCTGAATCGGCATAAAAGGTAGACAAGTAAATTTTCACATTGAAACGATTTCGTCCATTTTCATCGGTGGTCTTTGATTGATTCGAAGTTATGTTTGTTCTAATTGATGGCTTTCGAATCGATGGCCCGATGGACCTCGTGCTTCGAGTCGATAAGACTCTCAATCCAGCCTCTGTTCGATTGTTCCTTCGAATCGATGATGCCTCACATCGACACTGCATGGATGGATTCGGAGTATTGATGGATTCGAATACGATGGGTTCGAACGTAATGGGTTCGAACGTGATGGATTCGAACGTGGCTTGTTCGAATTGATCAGTGCGTGACCGGTTGGGGTCGGTCATTTTGACCGGGAGACGAATCGTCCCGTTTCCTATGTGAGACCCATATAAATACGTGAAGCCGGTGTCACTTTCACTTTTTACTTTTCTCTGTTGCTATAGCCTCCTCTTCGAATCGATATCTCCAGGGCCAAGACAAACGTGCTTTTCTTGAATCGATCGAACCCCTTCACGCTTCCATTTGTAGCCAAATCAACTCAGGTAATCAAGGGATCGACTCGAGATGAGAATGATAGAACTTAGAACCTTTTTTTTTGGCATCGATTCAATCTTTTCTTCTGAAAATTTTGACGAGTGGTGAGATCTGAACGAAGTGGGTCGACTCGACGGAACTGAGGAATGAAACCATTCGAGTCGTATCGATCAGAGTGTTGTCTTTCATTGCTTCGCATCGATCCAAGAATGAGCAATTCGAATCGATTTTGAATGCATAGCTTCGAATCGATGATTATAAAAGAAAAAGAAAAAAGGCTCGTGGCGATCGATTCGAAATAACGATATTCTGATCGATTCGAAGGAGCTCAATATTGATCGATTCGAAGTAACGATACGTTGATCGATTCGAAGGAGCTCAACTTTGATCGATTCGAAGTCATGTAGGGCTTCATGGATTCGAATTGCTTCTCTATCCCAAGGTCTCATCGAGTCGAACTACATGGAGTCGAGGAGTACCGATTCGAAGTTCATCGATTCGACTCGTGTCGATTCGAGTCGATCGATTCGAACGTTCTTGCTTCTGGGACTCCCACTCTTCTGATTTGCTCCAAAATCTGAACTACGACCAATTTCAAGTTGAACTTTAACGAACTCACTGAACTTTATCATACTTGATTCCGGCGAGCTTCGGCCTTGCATAATCGAATTTGACTTGACCTCTCTTTTGGAGCTCGTCGATGGCCCCATAACTTAACCAAAATATAACGAATTTATACTTGAATTGGTCAGTAGCATCTAGGTGGCGTGAAAGTGATGGTCAGCGATGACGGTCATTTTCATTCTCAAATTCCAAAGTTTCGTCGTTCGGACATCTTGTTTCAACTTGTAAAATCTGCTTAAGTTTTGCATAGCACTTGCACTGCACGACATATTCATACACTTTACACCGGGGGAATACATGGGCTTTTTATGTATTTAACGCCGCTTTCTGGTGAGTTAGTTAATTATGGAATCTTCGAGTTCTCAACAACAAGAAGCACAAAGCTCGCCTCCTCCAGCGCTTGAGATTCCGGAAATCCCTCCTGAAGTCATAGATCCGGCTCCGGATGAGTTGCCGGAGGCCATATTTATCGAAGATCCGGTCGATTCTGTCCAGTCCAATATCTCAGAGTCTCTGTTGGGCCGGATATGTTCGAAACATAACATATCTCTGGACGATGTTTTATTACCTAGTGCCAGTGACAGACCACATAACCCGCCCGAAGGATATACTGCCTTTTACCGTCATGCCTGCACGGCTGGATCTCTTCCTCCTTTCAACCAATACATCAAAGAGATGCTGTCGTATTTAGGAATTTCTCCTTCACAACTCCATCCCAACGGGCATGCATTACTGAATAGCGTCTTTGTCATATTTATGGATTGCCTTTTTCGCCCGCCAAGGCCAAACGAGATCAGGCACATATTCAATTTCAAGAGTAGGGGTGATAGCCTGTCTTTCACTTTTCTAGAGGCGGTCAGGAACTGTCAGGTTGTGACTGGGGCCTGGACCAGGCTTAGTTATTTCAAGAACGAGTGGTTTTTTGTTCGATTCCCCCTAGGGTTTTCAAGGAGATGGTTATCCAGACGTAAGTATCATAATTCATCTTTGAATGGTCACTTTTAATATTTACACTAATACTCTGTTACTCTTACAGCCATCATTTCGAGACCTACCAGTGGGCACTATAGAGGCGTCGTTCAAAGCTTGCAAAGGGTCCCAAGCGACTCAAGGCACATTGACTTGCTGTTGACCGATGATAACTTAAGTACATTGGGTTTGATTGGGATGAGCCAGAGTATTGTAATTGAAGGGTTGGCAAAATCGTCCTCGAGGAAGAAGAAGAAAGTGGCAAAAAGAAAACCTGGCGTTGTGATAAGAGAAGTGAGCGATGATGAAAGAACGCCCATGGACACTGAGATAGCAGCCGACCTTTCCCGAATAGAAGAGGGTCAGAAAGTAAAGGCTGTTGTACCTACGTTTAAGAGATGGAAGTCTGTAGTCGTAACCCGTTCCAAATCTGGGGTTACTGTTTCCGGCGCCTCTCCTCGCCAGTCCGGAGACCTTTTCACTGGGCTGGACGATATTCCCATTCCGGACTACGTATCTCTCCACCACGGGTCCGGGTTGGAAGAGCTCCGGGGAGCGCTTGATATAAGCGAATCTTTACCCGTTAGTGTAATCGATGCTTCTGGTTGGTCAGGGGGTTTGCGCATTTATACACTTTTCACAACACTTCACGACTTCCACATGCATTGCAGTGCTTTTTCTCGGTACTTAACTGAATTGTTTCTTCTTTTACAGGTGCCATGTCGGATCGTCCTTCTACACTTGATAGACTTCGGCGAGTGCATCATTCCTCATCTTATTACGAATCTCGCCATAGGGATTCTGACCGTGACCGTGAACGGAGGCATTATGAGCAAGAGCATCGTGAAAGGGACCATTCCCGATATTATTCTAGCCAGGAGCATTCTGATAGGGACAGAAGGTACCATTCACCCTCTCGTTCTCCTCCGCCACCCAGAGGCCAGGCACCTGCAGTCGAACCTTCGCGACAACAGCCATCTTTACAGATCTCAAAACCTGGTCCACATCGTTCAAGGACTGATACGGCTACGACTGTAACTGTGGAGGAGGCCCCTCTCGAACCGTCTGGTGAAGGGGCTATAAGAATTGCTCAACTGAAGAAAGATTTTCCAGAAATATGCTTCGACGCTTATATCTTTCCACCCAATCTCAAAAGAATTCCCGAAGAGGCTGTGAACACCGCCCTCAGCTATACCCGCGATTTTTATGCTCAGTATAAAGAATGGTACAGGGCGGCTGTTAAAGCTTCGAAAGTAGCCTTCGATCGAGCCAAAGTTATTGAGAAATTAGAAGCAGGCTTGGCTCAGAAGAACCGTATTGTTGACATACTTCAATCTGAAACGGAATCTTCTCGTAAGGCCGAAATGGAGTCGCTAAAAAAGGTCGATGAGACACTAGTTGAGATGGCGAAGATGCAACAAGCGCATTGCACTTTAGTTGAAGATTTGGGCCATCAGTACAAAAATGTTGAGGCCGAGCGAGATGCGGCGGTCAAAGAACTTGAGGAGTTAAAGGCTAAATTTGCCGACTTGAACAAGGAAAAAGATGACGCTAACATGGCCGCACAAGAAGCGTGCGAGCAAGCCGTGTCTCTTCGAGCTGAGCGAGACGCGGCGGTTGCTAAAGTTGAAGCGGTGGAGGCAGAAGTGGAAGGGAGAGTTCAAGCAGAGATATTCAGAGTAGAAGCCGAGTTTGATGATCTTCTTGACACTTACAATGCTAATGTGCTTGAGCACAGGAATCTCTCGTGGCTCGGAGATTATTCTACGCTTCTACTCAGTGCTTGGAGAAAATTAGTGGCGAACAAGAAAGCATCTCTCCCTGAAGTTGCCGTGGATGAATTTGAACTCGAGTCTCGCTTGTTGAGCGAGGAGGAAAGGAAACTTCTCCATGAAGCGATGATTTCTGCTGAGAGAGAGAGACTTGGTTTTCACCATGTGGAGAATGGCGAGGGTTCTGGAGCTGCACATTATAGTGAGGATGTTTCAGTTGATGCCCCGACCTCGTCTGGAGTTACTGCTACAGTTGGTCCACATGTTGTTCCTGCTTATAACCCGGATCGACCGGAACTGTCTCTCGGTACAACTACTGTTTCTGAACTCGTCTCATCACCAAGCCGAGGCAAAGAAGGTATTTCAAATGTTGCTTAAGTGTTTTTAGAATGACTGACTTGGAACAAATCGTTTGACTAATTATTCTCATTTCTTTTCGACCAGTGACTGAAAGTGATGCGCCAGCACTTCCAGTACCACAAACTTCGCAGCCAATGCAAGGAGCTGTCGTTAGTGTGGCTATTACAACTACCGCCATAACCGGCGAGATGGGAGAGGGGAGTTCAATGTCGTTTGATGTTCAGATGATTGAGGAACTTCTCAAGCAACCCTGTGAACCTTTTACCGATCCTTCCTTTGCAATGGCGGTGTCGCCCCAACTTTTAGCTCGTTTATGCCGACTGTCAGTGTGTCCAACGCTGCTCGATCTTCCCGAGAAGAAGAAATACTTGCCGAGATAAGCGCTTAAATGGCTGCAGTGACAACGGTCGGTGGTTCCGGAAGTCATGTTGCTCCGCCAAGCTTAACTCCTTTAATGGTTACTTCTCCCGCCGGCACAGTTATAACTTCTAGTGTCGAAGCTTCACCACCTGTTACGGCTTCTCTGCCTCCGGTTCATCCTCACAAAAGGATCTCTATCCCTTCCAGCTCTGAGGAAGACGTGGATATTATGCCAGATCCTGAGGATGCTCCAAAGAAGGACAAAAAACCTCGCAAGAAGCCGGGTAGTGGGTCTAGCGGCTCAACTCCGAAGAAGAGACCCCGGAAGAAGGAGTGAACTTCTCGTTTTATCATGCGGTTGTGAAATGGAAATTCTTTTTTCTTCTCCTTTTTTAGGCCGTGTATAAGTGTGGACTCGGCACCCACTTTATGGACTGTTTTTTATTTTGTCATGTAATCAAACCCCCTTTTTTGTTTGTTGATAAAATGAAAAACAACTCTTATCTCTTTTGCTTAAGTATTGCGTTGATTATCTCGTGCTTACATATGTCATAAGCCTTGAATACATGTCCACACTTCGGGAACTTAACACAATTTGCAACTAACAGTTCGGCCCATATTCTGGGAACTTATTAATTATCAATGTTTATGACTTAGTTCGCTCTCTGGGAACCTGTATTTGACGTTTATACTCCAATTCACACTCCGGGAATTTGAAGTTAGTGACTTACATTCTGGTTCGCGTTCTGGGAACCAAGAGTTGGTGTTTATGTTCCAATTCACACTCTGGGAATTTGGAGATAGAGTTTTATATTCTGCCTCGCACTCCGGGAACCAAAAGTGGAAGTTTATACTCCAATTCGCACTCCGGGAATTTGGTGTCAGCTCACACTTTGGGAACGATGGAATTATACTCCGGTTCGCGCTCCGGGAACCGAGAGTTGAAGTTTATACTCCAATTCGCACTCTGGGAATTTGGAGTTGGCTCGTACTCTGAGAGCGATGGATTTATACTCCGGTTCGCGCTCCGGGAACCAAGAGTTGAAGTTTATACTCCAATTCGCACTCTGGTAATTCGATGGATTTATACTCCGGTTCACGCTCCGGGAACCGAGAGTTGAAGTTTATACTCCAATTCACACTCTGGGAATTTGGAGTTGGCTCGCATTCTGGGAGCGATGGATTTATACTTCGGTTCGCGCTCCGGGAACCGAGAGTTGAAGTTTATACTCCAATTCGCACTCTGGGAATTTGGAGTTGGAGGAGGGATTGTCGTGTATCAATCCCTGTGAATGTTGATGTAGTGTTCTGCCCCCGAGCTCGGGTTTCACTTAGCGAGTGACCGGTCGTATCACAGTCACTCCCTATTTGAATAAATCCCACCGCGTGATGGAACTTAGCTCTCCGTGCATCGTGATATTGTACGACATATTCAGTGAATCACAGCTCTGGCTCGAAGAGATGGCATTTTATTGCTGAAACGAGAAAATATGGAAAAGTCAGTTGCCTTATTACAAATTTAAATCTCGAAATGCTAGAATAAAATGCAAAAGGGATAAATTGACAGAAAATAAATAAATAAAGTCTTTTATATGTAGTAGCGACGAAGACTTTTGCTATTCCAAGCTCTCGGCAAAGTAAGACCATCAACGGTCGATAATTTGAACGTGCCATCTCCGAGCTTTTGTGAAATCACATACGGCCCTTCCCAATTTGGCCTCATGTGCGAAGGAACCGGATAGACCCTTTTGAGTACGAGATCGCCGGGTTCGAAGGTTCGCGGACGGACCTTGGCATTGTACAGTCGAGCGACTTGACTTCGATATGCGGCCGCCCTCAAGTCAGCCTCTTCGCGCTTCTCATCGAGTAAATCCAAAGATTCAGCAAGTAGTATGGCATTTGTTTTCGGATCATAATACGTTACACGATGAGAGTGCACTTCCATTTCGACTGGAATAACGGCTTCAGAGCCGTAAGATAGAGAAAACGGGGTATGACCGGTTGCAGTTTTATGAGTCGTTCGATTGGCCCATAATGCCATAGGAAGTTCGTCGACCCATTTGCCCCCAGCTTTTTCTAGTCGCTTCTTTAGAATGGACTTGATAACTTTATTAACGGCTTCAACTTGACCATTTGCTTAAGGGTGTCCTACTGCAGAGAATTTATTATGGATGTGGAATCGTTGACAGAAATTCTTGAATTCAGCACTGTCGAATTGGGTTCCGTTATCGGTGATGATAGTATGTGGGAGACCAAAACGGAAGATGATGTTACGTACTACAAAGTTGACTACTTTCTTTGTCGTAATTGTCGCAAGGGGTTCAGCTTCAGCCCATTTGGTGAAATAATCAACTGCGACGATGGCGTACTTCGCGCCACCTTTGGCCAGAGGCAATGTGCCTATGATATCTATTCCCTATACCGCAAATGGCCAAGGACTGACCATTTGGGTTATCTCAGTAGGCGGGGCTCTAGGAATTCGAGCGTGTTTCTGGCATTTGTCACATTTTCTAGCATAGTCTGCAGCATCGCGATTAACAGTAGGCCAATAATACCCATATCGAAGTATTTTCTTTGCAAGTGCTTGCCCCCCAGTATGATCGCCACATTCTCCTTCATGTACATCGTGTAACACTCGTTTGACTTCATTGTGCACGATACACCGGAGGTGAGGAACAGAATATCCTCTCCGGTACATGACTCCATTTTGAATAACAAACCGTGAGGCCTTTCGTAGAACTTGTCTTTTCTCGCTTCGACGCTCGGGTAATATACCATGTTCGATATAATCTTGATAAGGAGTCATCCACGACTCCCTGTTGGAGGTAGCTTCAAATATAAAATCGGTCTCCTTTCGATCAATGCTCGGAGAGGATAGGGTTTCAATCGGAACAACCCCCAACTGCTGAGCCTCACCCGTACTTGCTAACTTTACCAACGAATCAGCTTTCTGATTGTGCTCTCGGGGTATGTAGAAAATGGCATAATAATCGAATTGATCAAGCATCTCCAGAACTCGAGTTAGATAAGCGGCTAATCTTCGGTCTTTAGCCTGATATTCTCCTCGAACTTGACATACTATCAATTGGGAGTCACAGTAGATCTCTATAGCGATGATTTTCAGATCACGGGCAAGCTTTAGTCCGGTAAGTAGAGCTTCGTACTCGGCTTAGTTGTTGGTTGCACGGGACTCGAACTTTAAAGCATAACATATGGATCGTCCCTCGGGGGTTTCAAGCACTACCCCAGCTCCTGAGCATTGATCGTTGGACGCACCGTCAGTGTACAGCTTCCATATGTATTCGGGAGATTTGCTGGTCTCGGGCAAGTCTTCAGGAACAGTGAATTCGGCTATAAAATCTGCTAGGACTTGGCCGTGAATGTCCCTTCTTAGATTATAAGTGATGTCGAATTGACTCAGTTCGATGTTCCATTTTAGTAACCTACCAGACGTCTCAGGCCGCGTGAGGACCTGTCGTAACGGCTGGCCGGTGTACACAGTTATAGGGTAAACCTGGAAATATGGACGGAGCTTCCTCGATGCAATGACTAGGCAATATGCCAACTTTTCAAGCTTTGGATAATTTCTCTCGGCTCCGGTCAATCGTTTACTCACGTAGTAGACCGGTTTTTGCACTCGGTCTTCCTCCCGAATTGATGCAGCACAGATTGCATTTTCCGATACTGCCAGGTAAAGATATAACTGTTCATGATCTACAGGCTTTGAAAGGATTGGTGGTACGGAAAGATGTTGGATTAGCGATCGAAATGCGCCCTCACATTCTGCAGTCCATTCGAAGTTTCGTTTCCCTTTTTGAATCAAATCGAAGAAGGGAATGCATTTGTCGGTCGACTTTGAGATAAACCTGCTCAGTGCTACAACTTTCCCATTAAGACTCTGAACTTGCTTTATGGTTCTCAGAGTTTGAAGATTTCTGATAGCCCAGATCTTCTCGGGGTTGGACTCTATTCCTTGGGCATTGACTCCGAAATGACACTTTAGTGGATTAAGCTTCATCCCGTATTTCCGGAGGATATTGAACATTGACTCCCAGTCTTTGACATGATCATCGGAGTGTCGTGATTTCACCAACATGTCATCTACATAGACCTCCATAGCCTTCCCAATCTGACCGGCAAACATTCGGTTGACTAAGCGTTGATAAGTTGCGCCAGCATTCTTTAATCCAAAAGGCATGACCTTGTAGCAGTATAATCCCAAGTCGGTTACGAAGCTTATGTGTTCGTGGTCTGGTACATGCATGGGTATCTGATTGTAACCTGAGTAAGCATCCATGAAGGATAATAATTCATGTCCGACGGTTGAATCTACCAGTTGATCGATTCGGGGAAGCGGAAAGCTGTCTTTTGGGCAGGCTTTATTCAGGTCAGAGTAATCGATACACGTTCTCCATTTCCCGTTTGGTTTTCGGACAAGTACGGGATTGGACACCCATTCTGGGTATAAAGCGTCTCTAATGAACCCATTCGTCTTTAATTTGTCGACCTCTTCCTTAAGGGCGGTGGATCTCTCTGGATCCATACCACGTCTTTTCTGCTTGACCGGGATATACCGCGGGTCAATGTTCAAAGTGTAGCTCGCGATGTCTAGCAAGATTCCACACATATCAGAGTGCGTCCAGGCGAACACGTCGAGATTCGCCCAGAGAAAATCAACCAATTCCTGTTGTGTCTCTTGGTTAAGCTGAGACCCAATCTTCAACATTCTCGAGTCATTGTGATCATCGTCAATCGGGACATCGATGGTTAGCTCGGCCGGGGAAGCCTGACTTTCCGTAGATTCTTCTTTATTATCATTGTCTCTTGGATCAAGATCCTTTTGTAATTGGTTGTGGTGCCCAAGCCAAGGCCCAGGCGCTAATTGTCAATTGTCAGTGAAACGGACGCAGAGAGATTCCTCTACGCCCTTTCCTTTTTCTTTTCGCTGCGCCTCCCGCAGCTCAGCAACATAACAGGCTCTTCCAGCAGCCTGATCTCCTTGTACAACTCCTATCCCGTGGTCAGTAGGGAACTTCAGAGTTAAACACCATGTGGCAATAGCAGCCCTAAATTCAGCAAGGGCCGGTCGGCCCAAAAAGGCATTGTACGGAGAAGGAATATCCAAGACAACAAATTGCAACATCCGAACTCTTCGGCATTCTCCCACTCCTAACTCCACTGGCAATTCAACCATTCCGGTTGGTATTGTCGCACTTCCGTTGAAGCCATGGACTCGTGACTGACAAGGTTTTAAGTCTTTAGCTTCCATCTTCATTAAATCGTATGCTCTTTTAAATAGTATGTTCACGAAACTCCCACTGTCTACCAAGATCCTCTTCATCCAAGCAGGACCAACTTGAGCGGATATGACCAACGGGTCAATTGTGGGGGCTTCGACTTTATCGGCATCTCGGTTTCTAAATACGATTTCATCAGCCATCGTCTTTTGTTGTTTAGTCGGTGTTCCGTCTTCGGAGTTACTATAGCATTCAAAGTCCACATGCCTGATCGAGCTAGCATATGACTCCATTTCTCTCCAGATTCTGTCTGCTGGATGGGGACCACCACTTATTGTATTGATAACCAACCTTCCGCCCGTACGAGCGGGTTCACCTTGTCTTTCCTGATTCTGCGTTCGATTTTGATTAGATGGGCCCGCTCCACCAGACTGCGGCGCCCGAACAAACTGGTCCAACTTTCTCTCTCTGATCAACTTTTCAATGAGGTCTTGCAAATGTCTACACTCATTGGTATTACGCCCATAACTTTCATGGAACCTACAGAATTTTCCTGTTAGAATCTGCCTTTCCGACGAAGGCTTCGGAGCAGGCTTCTTGTATTGCATAGTATTACAAGTCTGTAGGTATACGTTTTCCAACGACGTGTTAAGCGGTGTATAACTGTCAAACATTGCGGCCCTACGTCTCGGACCACGATTCTGGTCTTGCTTCTTGCTTCGGTTATCACCGTTTCTCAATCGTTGAGTCTGTTTATTTTGAATATTCAACTCGACTTTTCCTGAACTTTCTCCGAATTGTTTAACCGCGACATTACTCTGAATCCCTTCACTGCTGGGCCTTGCATCGTCCTGCTTCCTAGACTGTTTCGCATCCTCTCTCTCTTCAAGAATTGAGCGGCTTTGGAATTGAAACGATCCAACGATGCGGGAGGCTTTCCAGCAACCAATTTCCAAACTCGGAATCAGGGTCGATTCCTTTAGTCAAAGCCATTAAAATAGAATTATCATTGGGGTTGGTGATCTCTGCGCATGCAGCATTGAATCTCTCCAAATATCCTCTAAGTGTTTCTCCGGGAGCTTGAGTGACACTTGATAAGGTATTAACATCTTTAGGTCGGGCAATATGCATGCGAAATTGCTCAACAAATTTGGTAGCTAACTGATCAAACGAAGAGATAGATCGTGGCGGCAATCGTGTAAACCACATCGTCGCAATTCCCCTAAGGAAATGGGAAAACTACGGCATTTTACTGCGTCATCAGCTCTCGCAGCTGTCATCGACCATTCGTATTTCAAAATATGTTGATTTGGGTCGGAATTCCCTTCATACATGGGCAGGGTTGGCATTCTGAATCGCCGAGGAGGTTCAGCATACAATATGTCATCAGTGAACGGGGTATGACTTCGGGAGATTCCCCAATCGTCATTTGTTAGGCCTTGACTCTCGCGAATCATTTTTCGTACCATGGCTGAGAAGTCCGGTATTGGAACATTCTGTGTGTAGTGAGCCAAAGTGTGGTCGGGTTCCACAGTGCGAGGTGGGATCGGGCGCTGTCGACGATCCGCATCTCGCCTCCTTGGCTCGACGTCTTCTGGGACATATGGCTCTGGAGAATGTCCCTGCTGATGATAATTTTGATTGGAGTGATCTCGGGTATCAACCCCTATGTCGACTGCAGCGGCTGTGGCAGCTCGATCATCTGCAGTGTATTGTAGAATAGTGCCTCCTCGGGAGGAGGGTCCAGTATGGAAGCTGGTAGATGGGCCAACTCTTATTTGCCCAACGGTTAACGCCTGTTAATAGTCAGCAGCTTGCGCATGGTTTCCGTCTAGCCTGGGACGGTTAGATCTGTTATTGTAGTCAGATGAAGCAGAGCTTTCGGTGGAAGAATGAGGAGCTTGATCCCTTCAGGATCTTCTTCGCTTTTGGCGATTTAGTTGATTGGTCAACTCAGCGTTAGCGCGCAACTGCTCAGTTAGCTGTTGTCGGCTTTGGGTTAGTTCCTGGAGTAGCGCCTGGAACTCTTGTCTTGTGACTGGACCTGACTGATCCGTATGGCCAGCAGCATCTTGATTGGTAGTATGTAGCTGTATGGGATTTTGCCTATCCCGACCTTCTTGATCACCAACGTTAGAAGTGGTTCTTGTACTCACCATCTTGAAGCGTTGAATCCTTTCCTTAGACTTTTACAAATCTGAATAGAATGGAAGGAATTCGAATTTAATGATCTGGATCTCTCTCTTAGATTTATTCAATCCGATATCGAAGATAGATCCAAGGAGCAGGAGAAAAAACTGGGTTTTTCTCAGTGAAAGCACCAAAGTGTTTGTGTCAAAATTGGGCACAACACTCATCGGATGTTTTGAAGAGATAATAAATGAAGAAAGTAAATTAAAACGTGGATTATCTAACAAAAACTCCAAATAGCAGGAAGTAAATTGCACAAGAGACAACGATTTAGAGTGGTTCGGCGTTTTGCCTACGTCCACTATGAAGTTTTGTTACTTTATTGCTTGATATTCGGAGAATACAACTTTTTAATGTCAAAGTACAGCAAGTAGTAAGCCAAAGTTTGAAATCAAAGGCAGCAGTGGTGTTCTGAAGCAATTCTGGCAGCATCCGGGCATTCTTTTACTCTCAAAATTCTCCGATCCCTTTTCTGAATGACCAGGGGCTCTATTTATAAGTGCTGGAGGCTGATATTTCGCCTAAAATTCGGGGAGACCACTTCTGGCACGTGTAGGGGGCCCACATGGCCGAATTCTGGAGATCCGGGCTCACTTTGGGATCGATTTGACCCTTGGTTCAAATCGATCAAAAAAGTGTCCAATCATGATGAAACTTGGCGTGGACATTCTTCTATGTATATGCAAGCTCCTATGAAAATTTCGTAGCATTTGGACTTGTAGATCTCAAGTTATGATCGATCCAAGATAGTGCTCCTCGTCCTATGGATTTGTTCAAATCGATATGGTTCGAATCCATAGGGTCGAGTCCATATGGTGACTCAGAGTGGTTTTAGCCGCGCTTATCTGATGGATTCGAAGAGTGGGATTCGAAGGTATGCTCCTTCGATTCGATCACACGTGCGTTCCTTCGTATCGATCAAGGCGTTCCATGGTTCGATCGATACGAAGAGTTCTTTGCTCCATGGATTCGAAGATGGTTATGAATTGGAGTCGAAGCTTCTTGAACTTCATGGATTCGAAGGATGGTTCTTGGGGGATTCGAGGATGGGAATACCTCGATGGATTCGAACCAAGGCCTAAATGGATGGATTTGAACCAAGGTCTCGTGGAATGGATTCGAACCAATGCATGGCTTATGGATTCGATCGTGAGGCTATCTTATGGATTCGAACCGAAACTTCTTCTGATCGATTCGAACTGAGGTTGTCTCCTCCACTTTCCATTGGCGATAACTTGAGCATACGAAATCGGATTGTCTCGAAATTTGGAACATTGGTTTCCACAGCTTCGCTTGACGTGTCTTTATCAATTGTAGCCCTATCTGGACTCGGACAAAATTCATCGATATTTGCAGTTGCTCAACAATCATTCAAAGTGTAAGACGTGTGATCCTGTTTTTCTTCAGTCAGTTCCTTGGTATCTCGACCTTGCCAAAAGGCTGGATAAAATTTAAAGTGTTTGTGTCAAAATTGGGCACAACACTCGTCGGAAGTTTTTGAAGAGATAATAAATGAAGAAAGTAAATTAAAACGTGGATTATCTAACAAAAACTCCAAATAGCAGGAAGTAAATTGCACAAGAGACAACGATTTAGAGTGGTTCGGCGTTTTGCCTACGTCCACTATGAAGTTTTGTTACTTTATTGCTTGATATTCGGAGAATACAACTTTTTAATGTCAAAGTAGAGCAAGTAGTAAGCCAAAATTCGAAATCAAAGGCAGCAGTGGTGTTCTGAAGCAATTCTGGCAGCGTCCGGGCGTTCTTTTACTCTCAAAATTCTCCGATCCCTTTTCTGAATGACCAGGGGCTCTATTTAAACTTGAGAGTTAAATTTAAAATAAGAAATATAATATAAATGTTGTAATATAATTTTGAAAAGTGTTTTGAAAACATAATAAATATATAGTGAAAATTTCAAAATATTAATCAGATTAATAAATTAAAAATTAATTTAATAGTTAATTAATTAAAGTGTATATATACACTATGGTGATATATGTTATATTATCTTAAATTATTTAAGATGATGTAAATACATATGAATATATAAAAAATTGAAATTAAAAAATAATCAAAATTATTTAATTAAATGTATTAATTAATGAATAATAAAATGTATACATATATATATATATATAAGATATATGTGTATAATTACAAATTTTATGGTATAAATATTCGGTATAAAATGTCCAATTGAATAATATAAAATTAACTAAAATGTTAATTAATTAAATTAATTAGATTAATTAAACAAGATTGAATTAACATAATATTATATATATGACTATCATATAAGAAAATTAAATTATAAAAGCTATGTAATAATTAAAAATTATATAATATGAATGTATATTTAAAAGTGGAATGATAAAAAAACCACAAATAGACTTAAGTGATAAATACATACTTACGGTGCGTATAACATGATTTCTGACGTGTCCGACGCTTGAATCACATGGGTATTTCATAAGAAATACATTATTCCATAAGTCGTTATCGCTCTGTTTAATATATTAAAGATTGTGAATCTTTGATATAAAGTTGTCTTCTACCATTTATGGTAATGAATTACTTTCGTACTATAACAACTCGCAACTCCTAACACACATATCCAAAGCCTAATATGACTTTCGGACTTGTCATGTCGAGAAATATGAATTGTTGGGGTTTTAAAACATTATAGAGCATAATTATACGGATAGAGGTCTAATACATTCCACACTTTCAGATCTCACGGTGGAAGGAAGTAAAATATACATACAGAAAATAGACATTTTAGAAAAGCAAGCTCCAAAATACTAGATTTACATATACACTTTTTCCAAGTTACAATACAAATTTTACAGATTCTAATGCAGTAAATGATTATAAGAGAAACAACATATAATATTATAACTCCATCATTGAGATCCTTTCTCCCACATACTACATCCAATCACTCCTTACCTGTCATCCTATGGTGGAGGGAAAATGAAAAGAAGGGGTAGGTCAGACAAAAGTCGTATGGATGAGAGCAAGTTTAATATGTGATGATTACGTGTAATTAACTTTAAACCTGCTTTAAGTGATATAGGGTGTTTAGTAAGCGTCCAAGAACTCCTAAGGTCAACACATAATATTCTTACTTAATGCAATGGGATGAACCTATTGATCGAACCTCACACTAATGATCAGCCAAAACGGGAACCACTCTACCATCATAACTACATCAACACTAACGCCTGGAGAGGGAGATGATCAAAAATGAAAACTCGCATAATGACTCATCATATTCACCAATGTTCATCTCTCGATCATAGTGGAAAAATGCCTCCTGTTGTACTGCATCAAGGTCTATCTCATAGGAACTCCCGTTATTACCGAACCCCAATTTATTACCTATATCCACTTATTATATTGCACCAGCATTCACCCATACCACATTGCCGTTGAAACATACATGCCTGGATCTCTAGTTAGTACCAAAATCTCCTAGAAAGCATCTTCGACTGTGTTGCGTTCACTCGTATTCCTGAGCCTATGTGAAATAAATGACCAAAATAAACTCCGTGTATATGATATACACCGCCTATGCCAAATTAACTGTTGCGAAAATATATTCGCTCATACTAATATCAAACATTGTGAAGTACATCGCCCTAAGCACTTTGATAGGGAATCAACTTTTATATCCACTCAAACGTGAATACTTAGCCTAAATTAGTTCAATCAAATAGTCCATAGTTTATATAATCTCCAACTAGATTATATAAATTTTATTATGTAATTTAGGCCTTAGGCCGAGGTTCAGTTTATGCAATTTTGGTTCGGATCGGTCTACCCAGGAACCTTAAGATCGACCGCTACTGGTTGACCTCTGGCAATCCTAAGTCGACTGGTCGCGAGTAAAAATTAGGGTTCTGTATTATGTTGTTTTTTTGATTCGTTTATGCACTTAATTTATGTCGTTTAACATATTCATTTAACCCTAATCTTACTAGTGACTAGTTAAATTTTCAAATTACAATTCAATTTAGGGTTTGTGGATCTAGGTTTAATGGAAAAATATTTATATGCACAAATGTAAAAATGCTTCTAAGGGAATGCATTAATTACTACTGTAGTTAACAGGCTGGATATACTAAAGAAATGAAAATGAGAAAGAGTATATCAATATATTTAAAATGGTACAATTCAGTCAATGAACGTTAATACATAAGAGGCGGGTATTTAGTGTAAAGAGAGAGGGCATTAATTACGATTTTATGGAATTTGTTGCTATAGTTAATATACACTGCAAGCGTTAAAAAGGGAGTATAGCAAAGTACTTTAGAAAAGGAAAGAATACATCTACTTTCATAAATGTTTGAAAAGTAAGAATAACAATATATGCATAAAAGTAAGGGATTGTTTTGAAAAGAAAGACAAGGTAACAAGATATGTAATAAAAAAGGGGAAGACATTTAATATAAGTTGCACATTTGAAAAAGAAAAAGGGTATGCCTAAAATTGTATATTTGAAAGATAAATATATATGAGAGTAAAATATTATCTTAAGTGAAGTGTATAGATAAAGACATTAATTAATAATGGGATTTATTGCTAAATATAGGTAGCATAGGTTACAAAAGGAGGTGCAACGGTATGTTTATGAAGAATAATAATAAATGCAATGTTGTAGAGATAAAGATAACAAAAAGGGAAACAAATATTTATTTTAAAAGAAAGAAAGAATATGATATTTCTTAAATTGTAATGGATAATTCCTTTAATAATACATATATTTATATGTTTAATAGAAATCCAGGGTTCCCTACAAAAGTTATCAGTGTGTATATATGTGTAGAATGATAATTAAGGATATTAATTTAGATTGTAATACTTAATCAACTAACTTAAATTACAGTTAGTAGCACTAGGTAAGAATATATGACCGTTACATTAAAATGGAAAAATGTAATAACCTAGATACGAAAAATTAGATACTGGTTAAATATTGAAAAGGAAAAGTAAATTTATTAATCATTGTCAAAATGTGTGTGCATGTATGTGTGTGTGTATTTGCTTAATTGGTTAACAATATATGTATGTATATGTATAAATTAATAAATTGATTTGAGTGACATAAACGGGGACAATGAGAATTTTTATTTAGCGTAGTAAAAGAAGTAAAAATTGATTGATCGATTGATGTTATAGGAATGTATATATATTATTAACCTTAAAGGAAGATTTAAATATATACAAAACTTATTGTTTAAGAAGGCATCTAGGTCAATGTATTTAATCAAAAATCCTAAGTATAATCAAATATCATTACTTGGGAATGAGGTGATTAATTAGCGAACGTGATGTTAGCAAAAGATTCCCTATCCCAAATTAAAGCTCTGAATTTACTCCTAACTCCTATAAATTTTAGCCTAATCAACGTAACGGATTATAATTTACTGTAATGAAACTCTGATAAATTTTCCCTCTTCTCTAACCCTAAAATTCTTTAAAACAAATCAAATAAAAATCAAGATAAAAGATCAAATTAAAGCAAGAGCACGTTAGTAATCAAGAACTAGGAGGAGGCAAGCTAACGACTGTCAATTCACGGGCATGGAACAAAGTTAGAGCTTAGATCTAAGGTGAGTGGGCACAAATTTGATAATTTGATTAACGTAATTAAATTTAAATTATTCTAATTGGACTGGTTGTTATAAACCTTGAATTTAATATATTAAATTTAAATGAGTATGCTTAAACCCTAGATTTGAATCTAAAACAATAGAAATCAAACTATAGTAAACTGATAATGTAATTATTTGTCTAAATACTTTTTCAATATCACATTGCAAATCTTAAACCCATAAACCCTAAATTGAATTGTAATTTGATAATTTAACAGATCATTAGTAAAATTAGGTTAACTGATTATGAGAATTGACATGAATTAAGCGCATAAACAAATCGAAATAATAATAATGCAAAACCCTAATTTTACTCGCGACCGATCGACATCGGATTGCCAGCGCGACCGGAAGTGATCGACCTTGGGTTTTCTGGGGTCGACCAATCGTCACCAAAATTGAGTAAATTGGACCTCGGGCTAAGGCCCAAATTAAATATTAAAATTTATACGATCTAGTTGGAAATTATATAGACTAAGTATGCACGTTTGAGAGGACAGGAAATCTAATTCCTTATCAAAATGGCTAGGACGATGTATTTTGCAATGTATGATATTCGTAATGGCGAATATATTTTTGCAACGGTTTATTTGGCATAGGAAATGTATATCATATACGAGGAGTTGATTAGAGCGATTTATTTCACATAGGCTAAGGGTCGTTCCATATGGGTGAGTATAGCACTATTGGAGACGCTTTTTGAGAGAGTTTGGTACTAACAGGAGATGCAGGTGTAAAGGCCCGTTTCCCCGTACTATTTGAATTGACAATAAACCACACATATCCAACTCAAATTGCACGAAAAGACAAATCTTTAAGGTTAATAAAGAAAAGTGGACAGAACAGAATCTCAAGAATGGAATAACATATATTATTTCAATAATAATCTTTACAGCGGAAAATTTTAAAATACACTATCAGAGTCTAACCTAGATTCAGCTTGGACAGTTATAAACATCTATCCTTATAGTTGCTGACAAACATCAAACAAAGTACATTAAGTACAGCGGATAGTAGAATATGTCCATACGTCGATGAATATCTCTAGCCCTCCTCTGGAAACTCCAACCGTCTTCGACTAACCTGAAACTACTCAGATCTGACCCGAGTATTGAAAATACCCGGATCAAGCTTGATAAACCAGCGTGAGAAAAACTCAATAATAAATGACAGTGTCATATATCAGCCTTTGGATAAAATCCTTTGAAATAAAGTGTATTTCATAAGACCACGCCCACACATAAACACGGACGGGTTTTTACCTTATGATAACTAAAACACTTTTATATCGAAACCTTTGATATTATTTCTAATGACATCCCTTTGAAAACATTTGCAAATAAACTTATTAATCCTTGCCGAAATTGTTACCATTATTAAATTTCAGCATACTAGGCTCTACAAACAAAACCGCAGGTTCTTATTGGAGAATGGATTTCCATACAAATGACAAGGTGCAGGATTTACCTTCTGAAATAGGTACACCTCTAGATGGATGTCCCGAGAAAGCATCACACATCTTCTCTACCAACACAAGACCGGCCCACCTCTATAACTAGATGGTACCGAATATGTCATCCCCCGGTCATTACCGACCTTTATCCGAGAGCTCTCTTTCCATTCAGCACATTAATTAACATCCCAACGTCATAGCGGGAAGAAATATATCTAGAAGGGGATGATCATACCGCAATTGGGAATGACCCACTTAGCCTTGCCGCATCTAATCCTGTTTCGGTCATTTCTGGTTTGATAAGGCTTAAGGAAAACGATTACCTTTTCACACAGCACATATCACATCTTTGAATGCTACATTGCCATTTCTGTTGACTACTAATTGCCTTCCACAAAAATACAAACTTTGAGCTCGTATATCTCAAGGAGGGTGTTAAGCTAAGAGAAGTTGCTTTCTCCGCCAACACTGATGTACGTTTGTAAAAACCAATGTACGTAATCTTTAGAAATGCAATGTCAGACAAATGTCCATACAATTTGTCCAGGAACAGGACAAACCGAAGGCACTCTCCTACTACCACTAATAGCGAGTAGTCCTTGCAATCCGCAAAATCTCTACAATGAGGAGACCACTACTATTTATAACTCGGGAGCTACCCATAGCAAGTCAACAAGTATTCCTCACGTGATAAAGATCCACGGTCTTCAATCATCTTCAACATGTCTTCACGTTCGAACGTATACATTGGTTCGAAGTGGTTTTTGGATAGGAATCAACCAAATCCGACCCCGGTTCCTTCGAAATCCAATATTGATAAAAAGTGAATATGTGTATACAGGATTTATTAAGTCTATTTTCACTTAATTCTTTTTGGATGATTTCGAAATCTCTTTCTTTTTAACTTAGAATAATTTCTAAGAAATTCATTCTTTTGCTTTGGAAAATATCCCAAATTTCCTTACTTAATTCTTGATCAAATTCTTTAACTTTTAGGCGGGTCAAAAACAATGTTATATAAGACATCGTTTACGATAAACCCTAAATCAATCTTAGCAAACATTTTTAAATAAATTGGATCATAGACATCATTCATTCTAGATATTGCTTAAATTTTGGATAATACCAATCTTCCTTTATTTTGAAAACTTCATACGATCTTTTTATTTAAGAGCATCCGGGCTTTCCTTTCGATCTGTTGCACCCCTCGCCTAAGAAAATAAAACATAGGCTAGGTAAGTTCAGGGCACTGGTTGCTCCATCCCTAAACTTAGTTAAACACCTTGTTTTATCTTCCCATATCTCATAGGCGAGACAAATGTACTAGTCATTTCCGCATACTCAGATTTTCAACTTTATTTTGCAATTGCTTATAAATATTCCAAATTATCTTTCAAAACGCTTAATTATCCTTTTTAAAACATTCACAATGGATTCTGAGAAACGTTGTTACATTTAAACTCATATTCCAAAAGTTATAGAATTTACAGCATAAAAGTGCCACGGAAAGTGCCATATAAGCTTATTTGATTAAAACAACTTTAAAACATGCGATAATTCATATTCTTCAATCCAAACTTCTTTTAAACTATTTAAATAGATTTATCAAATTTATTTCATATTTTTCCACAATTAAAAATGTACGTTTAAACAGATTTTCTATTATGGTCACTTAACTGCACTAGCGCGATTTTTCTGGAAAATTGATTTGGATTTATTTCAAAATCTACTTATCGAAACTTTGATTTTATTTCTTCGTTTAGAAGATATGGATATAATAGTTCAGAATTATCTTATCTCGAAGAATTCAGAGCTATATTTCTCTTTATACACTCATTTGACCTTTTCGGCGCAAAATCGTGAACTACTGTTGCGCGATGCGTCTAGTTTTAACTTATTTTTCAATCTGTGAAATAATCTATCCAAATTGAATTTTAACACTTATAAAACCATTACTAATAATTCTAAATCAATTTTTTTACTTTCTAAAATATTTAAAAATGTATTTTCACTATTACCATATTATAATATTATATTATTCCTATTATTTTAATATTAAATTTTAAATTTACATTTCAATTCAATTTCAATTCTAATATCAAATTAAACTTAATTAAAACTTAGATTTCAAATCTAATTTCAACTTAAACTTCAATTCATTCTCCAACTAAACTTCACTTTTTCAAAATCAATTTCAATTGCAATTTCACTATTCATTTCAATTTCAATTTCAAATTAACTATCCTTTTCAAATCCGTTTCACTTCAAATTTCAAATTCTCTTTTATTTTTATTTTAATTTCACTTCTAAATGAAAAGAGACTTATTTTTCCAAAATATCTCATATCGCTAAAATATGGTCATATTAACAAAGTGATTACTTAATCAAAATGAACATATCCAATATTCATATTTATCACTAACATAACATCCATTCAACCAATCACATGCATATGATTTCAAATCTAACATTCACTATTAATATCATAATGGGATATATTATCGCAATTCACTTAATTTACTAACTATCAAATCATCCATATTTTCAATCAATTTGGTATAAACATTCATATGTCATAAGGATGTAAATGTGACTGTTTTAACATAACTAAAATATACATTCAAAAGCAATGAGAATTTCTCACGTTTAACCAAAACGTTTAACTTCCTACCAACATTCATTTAATTCAACGCTTCACTTAACCTTTCTAAACCTTATCATAACCATGCTTCCAAGTGCTCGACCATCTCCATCTCTACTTGCTTTGCTCACGTCCTTCCCTTATCAACTCCCAAACTCACGGCCTAAGGCCCTTTTAAGAAGAGAAGAAGAAGTGAATTAAGAAGAGGTTAGAGAGTAACAAGTGGATTAGTGCTTAAGCACTCCACTATTTATAACCCTCCTACCTCTCTTAAGAGGAGAAGCCATTAATGAGAAAAAGAAAGCTCAAAAATGAAGAAGAAGAAGAATGAGAGGTGTGAAGAAAATGAGTGAAAGTGTAGTGGTATTTATAGCAAAAACTTCCTATGTAAATTACATTTTTAACCTTGGCCAAAATGACTAAAATACCCTTCTACTTTTTGAATTTTCAACTTACTTTCTTTCCTTTCCAAGATGAGAAAGGATGTGCATTAATGGAAGAGAAGGTTGGATGTGATGTTAAGTCCTTAAGTAATGATTTTGTCTTTTTTCTTTACTTTTTAAATTACATAATTACCCTTTTGCTCATTTTCCATGCATACACATAACATCCCATAAATGAGACATGACATATATGTAATGATATTGTTTGTAAAGATTTAAAATAAAACTTAATTAGTCAAATCATGTCTTTTCACTTTTTACACTCTTTTATGTAAACTTTTCAAAAGTAAACCCTTTTTGTCTTTAGTGCTAAACGTAAAGTATTTAAATAGTTTGTAAAGTTGTATTTACGCATATGTGTATGTTATAAAATGTATCAAATTGCAACAACTTGTCGACAACTTGTTTTGGTTGAAAACGGTATTTTTGTCAACAAATTTTACCGTCAAAATTTGATGTTTTTGTTAAGCTATATATTGATGAAAACCTAACTTTAAAATAAAATTTTTACTTCTTTAAATAAAATAAAACATGTCTCTTTATATTTTAAAATTATCTTAAATTAATATCAAAATCTCTAATTTTACAGTGTATGTAAAACTGACAAAATGCGACAAATTTTGGTTATTTTTGTAAAACGATTATTAACATATTTTTAAATATATAAATGTAATTTTATTATCTTTATAGATATTTTAAATAAGATTTACCTTTTTAAATAAATATTTAAATCCATTTATTTAAGCCTTTTTTATTATTAACAAAACTTAGCTTTTATCGATTTGTTCTAAAATCCAAATTTATACTTTTTTATTTATTAACTTTAGGAATGGATAATTATTTATTATATATAACATATTTATTTTAAGATTTAAACTCCTTTTTAAATTTAAACGAACGAAATCTCTCGTTTTCGAAGTAGCCTAATTACAGGTCGTTACAGCAGGTATGCACCTTTCTGCTACAACGTGGCATAGGTCGACGCTGGTGCAGTAAGTAGCTATAGGTAGTAAATTAGGGCCCGGTACTAATGGGAGCCTTATGAGATGGACCCCATTGTAGTACAATAAGTGGCATTTGCCACGATGATTCATTATGTGAGTTTGCATTTCCAATGTTCTCCCTCTCCATGCGTAGTATTGATGTAGTTATGTTAGGAAAGTGTTCATGTTGTTGTCAATCGTTAGTGCAAGGTTCGATCAGTTGGTTCGACCTATTGTGTTTGATAAGAATCCTTAGGTGTTTATCTTAGGAGTTTATGATCACTCGCTATACTAACGATATCACTTAGAGTAGGTTTAAAGTTAATTACACTTAATCGTCACATATTAAACTTGTTCTCATTCACCAGACTTTTGTTTGACCCACCCCATTCTTTCATCTTCCCTCACCACATGATGATAGGTTAGTTGTGATTAGACATAGTACGGAGGAGAAAGGAGCTCAACGATGGAGTCTAATATTATATATTATATCTCTTCTAGTCATTTTTTGTATAGAAGTCTGCAAAACTTGTGTTGTAACTTGGAAATAGCATATATGTAAATCGAGTATTTTGGAAATTGTTTTTCTAAAATGTCAATTTTATGTATTTATATTTTAATTCCTTCCATTGTGAGACCTGAAAGGCGTAAAATGTGATAGAACTCTATCCCTATAATTATGCTCTATAAAGTTTTAAGAACCCAACATCCTATATTTCTTGGCATGACGACTCCAAAAGTCATTTTAGGCATGTGCGGGTTGTTGAATTCGGTATTAGAGCATAGGTTCAAGATTCCTTAGGAATTATGACCGTATTGAGAAAACGTACTTGAAAGGTCTCTGAAAAAAAGGTTTTTCAAAGTGTTTTCCAAAAAGTTTTCCAAATGGGTTCTGAAAATATACAGGTACATATAGATAAAAGTTTTCAATAAGCTTTCCAAAGATTCTATCTATATATATCATATTTCTCTTTACCCATGTCTATACTACCTTTAGCAAAGTTGAAAATAATTCTCAATCACAAATAGTAAGAAAGGGTAAAAGTTTTAAAGGAATGGGTTTAGAAAAGCTAACAGAGGTTTTCTATACCAACTAGCAATGGCAAGTAAATAATGGTTTTAAGGATGAATGAAGAAGATTAGTAACACGATACCCGTATAATAGGAAAATGATGTTGATAATATAAGAGGGATATGAGGTGGACTTTGAAACATAAGGCCAATTTCCTTAGTTAAAGTTGAAAACTATATTTTCATATTGGTAATAGATGCAAGGGCTTGTATTTACTTAAAAGTATAGCTGAAACATTTTCATATTGAAGTTAGACAAGAAATTAAAGAACGAACTTGAGTTAGCCATTTTTGCGAAAGGAAGACAAAAACCTTATGCACTTAAAGCATTGGTAGGAACATGTGGACTGGTGCAATTAGGATTGTTATTGTCTGCTCCAATTAAAAGGATAAAACAGCGAAAATGTTTCTTGGAAAAAAGTGAAATATTAGGCATTTGATATTTTAAAAAGAAAAAAATAGTTTATGACTTTCTATAAAATAACTAGACAAACTATATAAAAAAAATTTTAAAAGTGAGGCTAAAAGAATTTGACAAAAAGAAAAAAATTCAATAACTGTTATAAAGCTTTTTTATCTTTAGGCATACTGTTATGTGTACCTTCAGTGTGCACTTTGATTTCAAAATGAAACTTAAAAGATAGTAGGTTTATGATTTAATATAAATGGCAGTTTATAGAATTTGTTTAAGAAGTAAAATAGAGAAATTGGTGAATTCCATGACTACTTTAAAAAAATTATTTTTTTGGCACACTATCGCACTAACCCAATGTGTATTTGGCTTTTAACAATAGAAATTTTGAAAATAAAAATAAAAAATTTGAAGAGTATGTGAAGCCTGGCTTTTAATTTCCTTTTATAAATAAGAAATGGTTATGTATTCGAGAACATTATAAATGTTTCTATTATGTTATACTCTAAAGTAGTAATAATAAGTTTAAACAACTACATTATCTTTAAAAATATACTTTTGTGAAAATCTCTTATTTACAAAAATAAGATTTTAGAAAGGTGTGTTTTTATGTATATTTGTGTTAAGTTTAATCATTTTTAATAATTTAAGAGGATGTCATGATCCTAGTAAAAGGAAATGTTTGTTAAAAATTAACGAAAGATTTCAAAGTTTTAGACAATTAATTAGATTATGGAAATGGTAAAATCAAAGGTTTTAATTTAAAATGGTAAAAATGAAAAGAGGACTTTTCAGTTTTAAAGACTTATTAGTTTTGTGTAAACGATGTTAAAATAAAAGGATTTTGATTAAAAGGGTAAAGTAAAAGTATTATAATTATCACATAAACTTTAAAAAAAGGAATTAAATTGGAGTTAAATGAATAAAATTACACAACCTATAAGGATTAAATTGATAATGGAGATAGGAAACATTGAGATGTTGGGGCTGAAATAAAAAGTAAAATGAGAAGTTTTCCAGTTTGAAGTGTAAAAGAGTCAAGGAAAATCTACTTTAATACTTAGGTGTCAAGGGACAAATAAGTATTTCCTTGATTACATTAGGCAATATAAAAGGAATGTTAAGAGTATGCCGAGGATTATAGCAGAAAGTTCGTTACCATGTAAGTAAGGATAGAATACCTGTAGGCTATGGGCAGTCCAGGTATTGTGTTGTTTACTTGAAGACCACAGGCAGGACAGATTGACAAGAATGGGAAAATATGTATTTTATATTTGTTATTTGATTTGTGTCATTGTAGTTGTGTTTCATGTATGCCGCAATGTAATGCTTTGGATATAGGGTTAAGTATTGCACTTACTTGAACACGGAAAATAAAAGGCAAGTACTCCCTCAATTCATGAGAAGTTCCATTAAAGAAATTGTATGTAAATTACAAGTTTGTTGGTTAACTGAGATAGGTTAGTGAACATGATTGGAAGTTGTCAAAAAATGAAATGAGATTTAGGTAGTATTTTAATTCATTGGAATGAAGTGTATAGCAATGCAACTTTCTATAAATTATCCAGTTTTAGTACAAAAGTGTATTGTTTGAAATGACAAGAAATATATTCAAAAGAAAGAGATGTACAAAATAGGGATGTTCAGCATATTTCGTACCGTCCATTTCTATAGTAACAGAAAAGATAATTCCTTGTGATTCCAAACATAACGCAAACCACCTTTTGATAATTAATGGAAGGTTACGAGGTCCACATTCCCTTTAGAGAACGATGTAATTCCAACACATTAAAATGTGAAAAATCCTAAGTATAAACTAAAACATGGGTCATTATGTCTATTGGATTAAAAAGGAAAGGCACTATTCCATGTTGAGTTGCTTTGACTATAGAATAGTTGAAATAAAATAGTGAGAAGTTACATTGGAAAATTACATTTATATAGTTGCACGCATTAAAGATGCGAACGAGACTTTTATGGAAATGAGATTTGGAAGATTCTCATAAAACTTTGAGAAGGAAATGATATGATTTGCTTTAATTAACTTTTAGGTAGAGACCTATGGATGGTAGGAATGGTTGCAAAATTGTCGGTAGGACATGTTATGAATGATGAATGCTAGTGGATGTATTTGGATCTATTGTTTGAAGTGTTCTCTTTTGCACGTTTAGGATAGAGTATGCTCTAGGTAGCTCACGTATGCACATTAGTTTCCATTGGTTGTTCAATTTGTTAGATATTATATATATGGATGCTTGTGGTTGTTTATCTTAGTTAAGCCTTATGCATGTGAATGTTGCACATGGATGAAATGGTTGCGCATACATGTAGACTTGCAAATATGTTTATTTATGATATTGCATAAATTTGGATGCATGGCATGAGCACTTGCATGATATAAGGTCGACTAGATCACGGGGCTGCCTACCTTTTGCATTAGTATCGTTCATGTTGCATATATATGCATACACAACTACATTCGATAATTTCTAAGGAAAATGATAGCCCGTGGATGATGGATGAGTAGATGGTTGTAGAAATTGATTATTGTGTGTGTAAGTTACATTTTTTTCATCCTTAGAGATTTTGTGAACCAAATCGTTCTAAGGAGAAGAATGTAACACCCTAGAAATTTTAATAATAAATTAAAATATTAATAAGGATAAAAACATAATTTCATGTAAAAAGACAAAATAGCAAATTTCTATAAATGAAGGAATTTGGAAAATCTGACTTTTTCCATTGGTTTTACGTAAAATTTTCCAGCCTAAATTTATAAGTAAGTTGTTAGAAATGGATAGCGTATGAAGAAGACACGAAATGTTTATCAAGGCGCACATTTTTGTATTTTGCGCCTATTTTGGAAGTAAGTTTAAAGATTACAGAAAGAATAATGGAAACTTATTTGTCAAGAAATAAGTTGAATATGTATAAATTACCCCAAGGAAAAAGATAAGAAAAGAAAGATGGTATAATGATGAGCGTGCATTTAAAAAAGAAAAGAATGGAATAATATTTGTGTGCACAAATGTAAAAATGTAAGGAAAATCATTAATTACAGCTGTAATTAATAGGCTGGATATACTAAAGAAATGAAAAGGAGAAAGAGTATATATAAACATAATTAAAATGTTACAATTTTCTCAATGAACGTTAATAAATAAGAGGAAGATATTTAGCGTAAAGAGAGGACATTAAATTCCCTTTTATGGAACTTATTGCTACAGTTAATATACACAACATGCGCTAAAAAGGGAATATAGCAAAATACTTTAAAAATGAAAGAATACATATACTTTTATATACATTTGGAAAGTAAGAATAATAATGTATGCACAATAGTAGTGGGTTATTTTGAAAAGAAAGATAGCGTAACAAAATATGTATAAAAAATGGGAAGGCATTTAATAAAAGTTGCATATTTCTAAAAAGCAAAAAAGTTATGCCTAATATTATATGTTTGAAAGATAAATATATATGAGAGTAAAAGATTACTTTGAGAGAAGTGTATAGATAAAGACACTAATTAATAATGTGATTTATTGTTAAATACATAAGCATAGGTTAAAAAAGGGAGGTGCAACGATATGTTTAAGAAGAATAAGAATACATGCAATGTTATAGAAATAAAGATATAAATAGGAAAATAAATCTTTATTAAAAAAGAATATGTTATTACTTTAATTGTTAAGGATAAGTCCTTTAATATATACACATATTTACACATTTAATAGAAATCGAGGGTTCCCTACAAAACTTAAAAGTGTGTGTATATGTATAAGTATAGAATGGCAATTGAGGATATTAATGAGATTGTAATCTTTAATTGGCTGGCTTAAATTATATGTAGTAGCACTCATTGTGAAAATGTGACTGTTACATTAAAAGGGAAAACGTAACAACTTGGATATAGAAAGTTAGATACTAGTTAAGTGTTGAAAATGAAAAGTAAATTTATTAATCATTGTTAAGATGCTTAAATAGTTAACGATATATGTATGTATATTATAAATTAATAAATTGATTAGAGCGGCATTAATGGGGATAATGAGAAGATTTTATTAAGAGGGGTAAAAGGAAGTAAAAATAAAATGATTGATTGATGTTATAGAAATGTACATATACTATTAACCTTAAATGAAGATTTTAATCATAATGACCAAAAAAAATTAACGTTCTGAATAGGAATATTTAATTTATTTAATTATTCAAATTTGATACGAATGTGTTAAATAATAATAAAATAAATTATTAATAAAACAACTCGATTTTTATTAACGTATTTTTAAATGAATTTATAAGATTTTTTCCATAATTTTTAATTTGGAAAATATTTAAATTATCTTTTGATGTATTTTGTGGTAAAAGTTGTTATTTTTGGAATTTGGCAGAATGAGATAACAAGTGTATTTTATTGTTGTTTTGGCATTGCGTCACATTGTTGTGCATGATTGTATTTTTGTTTCTGTTATTCGCATTTCGTATGCGAATAAAATGATGTGTGGCGAAGTGGCGAAAATATTTGAACAAACAAAATGCTACCCTTAAAATATTCTTCATTTTCCACTTTCTCTCTTCATTTTCACTTTCCCTCCTCTCTCTCTCTCATTTTCATGTTCTATAAAAATAAGAAAGAGAAAAGACCACCTCAAAGAAAAATCAAAATCAAATAATTTATCCAATGATACAATATTAGATTCGTTGGAATCGCAAGATGAAGATCCTCAAACCCATGTGTGGTTTATGGCATGCAGAACTGATAATGGTGAAGCGGCAGCGGCAAACCAACCTAAGGTTTAAGGTGGACGTCGATTGAGGTGTAGTTTGGCAAAATGAAGGGTGGATTCGTGTTTCTTAAGGCTAGAGGAGTCGGCGGCCATGATTTGGTGGTGTGTGATCAAGGTTTGGGAGAAGTGACATCCATTTGCAATGACGTAAGGCGACAGTAACGACCCGAAATTTTCGATCCCGAAAATTCCAGATAGTTAGGGAAAAAAAGAAAAGAGATAGAAGAAGAAGAAACAGAAACACCAAAACACAGATTCTCACATTCGCAGCGGATCAAAATATAATATCAAATAAAATAGCAGTTATACAAAGAAAAATTATATTAGTTAATTTTCATCAATACATCAGAGTTACAACACTCACATATCAATTGGACAAATACAATCAACATGTCTTAGACAACTACAATATATCACAGCGGAATACACTCCATACGTTCCTGCCATCCAGCTCGTCTCCGGAGCTCCAGAACGTCCTTTCCTGAAAATCTACAATACTCAGTCTGACCCGAGTATTACATCAAAGTAACACCCGGGTCAGGCTAGAAACCAGCGTGAGTAAACCCATGCAATATGAAATACCAAGCTTTAAACATTATTGAAATCCCGAGTAACTCATAACTTACTACGAGTTCATAACTGGTTATGGTCAACACTTATTTCACAAATCAATCCGTAAGTAATTTTACTTAGTTCCAAAGGTCCATTTTATTCCATTCCAGCCTATTTATCTCACATATCAAATCTAGATGGAATTATTGTAGATTACAAATCGAAGTGGTTTTGGGTATTTGCTGATACCCGACTCCAGTTTCTTCGAATCCCATGTCACCGTAACCCAAGTTATTCAAGTGAATTCAATTTTAAATACAGGATGCCAACTTTTACGTAGTAATTCATCATCGATAGATAACCACATTATTACTGTTCAAACCAACATTTCATATCACAAAACATTTCATATCAGAAATGTCAACCAATCATTCATAAGCAAGATTAATTAGTCGCACCATTTCTGATTAAATCAAATTAATTACTATAATCACTTTTAATCTTTCCTACTTAACAATAATTAATTACAAACCATTAATTAATTATCCCTTAATATCCTTTCGAATTACATTAAGTAATTAGCCTTAAATTAATTTACCCAAATTATTTTAACTTCCACCCATTCACATTAATTACATTTATCCTCAATTAATTACTTAAATTAATTATCCGATAATCACTCACATTGATTAATTATCCTTTAATTAATCACATTCATTAATCAACTAACCTTTTAATTAATTTCTTTAATTAATCAATCCTTCAATTAATTACACTAAGTAATTAACCCTTAATTACCTCCATTAAGTAATTACTCTTTTAATTAGTTACCTTAACAAGTAATTTGTGACGCCCCACCTTTATACCCACGCTAGCCAAGAACACTACGGAGTAATGCTGTCAACTAGCATGGAGAATAAGGCTGTTGAGGAGCGACCATCTGTGTAATTGCTTTGTGCGAGCACCGATATGCCAGATAAAATATATCATGCATTTCATCTCAAGATGAAGTCCGACATACCGACGCAAACTCAAAGCTACTACACAGTGGCTATATATAATCTTCGAAAACAAATATAGAAATAAACATAACATAAATCAGTCACAGGCAATTCATATCACAAAGGCGGAAATAGATATGAATATTACACATAAAAGTATATATCAGAGTAGTGGTATAACAAGATCCACAATGTCACAAGAGAATAGATACAAGTGCTAGACAAAAGAATATGTATACATCAAGGAGTCTATTTCTCAAATGCATACAACAAAAACTACTAGACTAAAGTAGTTAAGCAAAAGGCAGGATGATAACCCCAGAAGAGAAGTCAAGCAGAAGCACCTGTAACATCTCGGTCTGACCCGAGTATTATTTAAGAAGAAAATAATAAACGGATCAGTCTAGCTATAAATATCAGATGAAATGATATAGAATAAGAGATATGACTAAACGTATAATAATCACAATGTCAAGCTATGATAAATAAATAATTGAAAAATCAATAAGAGATTAATCAATATCGCAAAGATCTTCTCAAAGATAAAAAGGAATGTCATACTGCTAATTTCATTCACCAAGCCACAATAAATGACATACATATCAATGCCAAACGTAAAAGTTGGTGAAACATAAATTCCAGAATTCAACACACGAAATCCAGAAATCAAAAGAAAAGGATGGCCAATCCCAAACGGAACGCCATTCCATAAACCGACCATCGACGCACCTAAATAGATACGCCCCATGCACAGTCAAACATCGTCACACCTAGAAAGGTACGACCCATGCAAAGGCAAACATCGACGCACCTAAATAGATACGCCCCATGTAATGTCTAACATCGATGCACCTAGAAAGATACACCCCATGCATAAATAAGCATCGACGTACCTAGAAAGATACGCCCCATGCATAAATCAACATCGACGTATCTAGAAAGATACGTCCCATGTAATGTCTAACATCGATGCACCTAGAAAGATACACCCCATGCAAAGTCGAACATCAACGTATCTAGAAAGATACGCCTCATGTATAGACGAACATCGATGCACCTAGAAAGATACATCCCATGTCCCGACTTATTGAGCCGATTGCTCCACGAAGAAAACAAACAACGACGCACCTAAATAGATATGACCCATGTGTAAATAAACATCGACGCACCTAAATAGATACAACCCATGCGAGAAACGAGACGAAGCTCAATAAAATGAAGCACAGTCCTCCACATAAACAAAGAGACATCGCACATTGCTAGTCTAAACCATGAAATGATCATCATCGATCATCAAGAAGTGTCGATTACAATAAGCTAGTAAATATATGAGCTTAGCTTCATGTCCCATAACCACTAGCTTAACTTAAATATTTACGAACAAATTGTAGATCTCCACTAGAAAATTGTCACAAGAGATTCAATCGAACAAGTCCAAGAATTAATCGACGAAGTAAACGCAAGCGTTTCATACCACTCGTTTTACTAAGCCGTTTAATTTGATTTCTCATACGAGTGAGGTAAAGGTTTGTATATACTAATAGATTAGAAATCGGTTTGAGAAAATGAGCTTTGTAATAAAATAGTGTTGAAATCATTTGAAGAAAGAGTTTTGATATTTACTACTAGTATAGAAAACCTTTATATTTTTAAAGTGACAAATCACAAAGAAGATTGTAAGAACAATTAATCACTAAAATTCACATTCGAAGACGTAAATAAAATCCAAAGAAATCGATACCGAATCCATCAAAATGGATATTCCCAAAATCACGAAGAAAATGTCGTCAAAGTCGATAATAAGTGATAATAACAAAAGGGAATCAACACGAATCGATTAAAGTTGGAATTCTCAAGCAAATAGGCAAATAGGCAAAAGAGTGGAGATTCAGACGTCTGAAATCAAGGATTCAGACGTCTGAATCTTGAAAATAAAATATTTTCCAAATACAGAATTCAGACGTCTGAATCTTTGGTTTCAGACGTCTGAAATAGGCACTCTTTAGCCTATTTCCTTTCTGGTTCAAAATGAACCAATTCAGACGTCTGAATCTGGGAATAGAAATCTTCCCAGAACAATATTCAGACGTCTGAATATTACGTTTCAGACGTCTGAATTAAGGGTTCAGGGCATTCCCTGAACCTAGGCCAAAAAGGGCCAAACGGATACCGGAAGCGATCGATCGAGCGACGACGACTAAGGAATTACTCGAGCGACAACCCAGCCTAAACGGCTCTTCGATACGCCTCAAATATCAATGTCCAAATATCCATAATTAGATTTTCATAAATTAGACCAAAACACCAAAAATTGGAATATACACAAAATCAATCCAAACCAAAATCAATTTCACAAGAATAAGTGTTAGGAATTCATACCTAACAATCGAAGATAATTATAGACAAAGATGTGAGATAAAAATCTCACCTTTGAACCCAAACAAATGTAGGAGAAGCTTTTAAACCAAGCTAAGATCAATTCCTCTTCAATAACAACTCAAGAAGCTTCAATCTAAGCTTCCATATAAAATATTTCCTAAGTTAGGTTTAGGAAATTCTGAAATTGGAAGGAGAATGGGTTGGAGAAGAAGAAGGAGATGCTTACCAATGGGTTCTCTTAGAATTTGGAGCTAGATCTTGGATTTGCAATGAAACTAGGGCTTGGAATTTCTAATTTACACTCTCTTCCACCATTGTTGCTTAAAGCTTAAAGTGTTAGGAATATGAAATGAAGTAATGAAGAGGAGAGGGTTGGAACTGAGTTAAGTGGGGTTAATGGGCTAAGCCCAAACCAAAGCCCTAAGTGAAAAAGTAGCAAAATTCTACTATCTCCAAACATATCGAAGCTTATACTCAAAAAGGTTGCAAACGGCATTTTGAACTCAATGGAAGTGGTCTCGAGTCCCAATTCGACTGTTTTCAAAAAGTAGGTTTTCGGACAAAAATCCGACGAACGATGAAATATTTAAATAAAATATTTAAATATACAATTGATAAATATGCAGGTTGTTACACACTCCCCTCCTTAAAGAAATTGCGTCCTCGCAATACTTAAGAAGAAAATAAGAAGTAACAACCATAGAAGCATATCAACACAAAAGAAAATTTGAAATAGGAAGTTCACCATAAGGAGCATGAAAGAGTAAGCCTGAACTGGATCGCTCGATGAATTCTCTAGATTCCCAAGAGCAATCCTTCGGATTTGAGAACCATTGAACTCTCACAAGAAGAACATCTTTATTCCGAAGGCGCTCAACCTCCAAAGTAATGATGCGAATGGAATGTTGCTCATAAGTCAAAACTTGTGAGACTTCAATTTCATCAATAACATCGGCTCGAGAATAAAAATAGGAAACCTAAAAGCATTTCCATAGTTAAAAGACGCAGAAAACGTCAAGAATGGCAGAAAATTGAGCCACTGCAACGGCGTAGTACAAAAACGGCACTCCCGAGAAATGAGGAACTCGAATAATTTGGTATAACGGCGTAGTACAAAAATGGTACGCCAGATGATCCAAAGCTCGAATAATTTCGGAACACCGACGTAGTACAAAAACGGTACGTCCAATGAACCGAACACCATAAAAGAACATCGGACGCTAGTCCAAAAAAAAGAAATGAGATAAATCTCAATAAAACGATGTATATCAAAACGTCCGATGAATTTGATAAAAAGATAATTCCTTTCAGACATCATCAAAGAATCAACCAATTGTTGCCTACGACAAAGCGCATTGGCAACACGATTTCCCTTCCGGGAATAAAACGAATATCAAGATCATAAGATGCCAGGAACTCGAGTCGACATGAAGTTTCTTATGAGAACATAAATATTCCAAAGATTTATGATCGAGGTGGAGAACAAATTTCTTCCCCAAAGATGATGATGCCAAATTCTAAAAGTAAAAACAATAGCCGCGTGCACTAAATCATGAGTGGAATATCTATTCTCAATCGACTTTTAATGATTTAGAAGCACAAGTGATAGCACGTTATCTTATGCAAGAAAACGGCATCCAAACCAATACGATAAGCATTGGTACAAAAGATAAAGTCTTGGTTCCCTTCGGGAATCACAAGAACAAGAGTATCGAAAAGAAAGAATTTCTTTTAAATAATTCTTCTTTCCTGAAAAGTTAAAACTTTCAAAATTACATTTATCTTTATGTATTAATCATTCTAGAAAAATTTACAATTTTACAAGTCAATTTATCGTGTCTGATTGTCTCATCAAAGCGTTTATGAAATTCCTATCGATAACGTTGATCAAGCGCATCGACCAAAATTCTTAAAACACTAAATGGGCAATACAATCACAAAATCATCTTCTATATAATAAACATGTTTCTTAAAAACCTTTAAGAATATTCTTTGCTTGTTTGAGAGCAGTCCAATTATACTTATAAATAAATCTTATGAAAAAGATTTGCAAAATTTTAAATTGCTATTTTCATCCAAAATCAATAAACACAAGAATGGTCTCATCGAAATATTCATAGAATATTCGATTTATAAAATGGATGAAATAAGCTGGACAAACTGAATGACAAAATAAGTCATTCATAAGAATCGTAACGAGTGCGGTAAGCGGTACTCCCGCAACTCGTAGCCAAACGAAGATCGGTGGCAAGGTTGAACCAGAAAGACCTTAACACCACATAAAAGATTTCTTAGGTGATAATCCTAAGACAAATTCAAAAATACCGGAAAAGTTTCACAAATTATTTAGATAAGAGAAGTAACACTTTTCTCATCTTGAGGGCTTAAAGAATAAAATGATGCCTTCAAAAATTTGAAATCGAAATCTCAAGAAAAAATAGAAATCTTCTTAACAGATAGAAAATGTCGAAGATGAATAGTCCACCCGGAAAATAGGATATGGGCTTCACAATGATTGAGCCAATCCTTTCAAAAATCAATTTTGAAGCCTAAGTAAAAAATCAGCTCGGAAAGAAAAATCACATAAAATAATTTCGTCATCAATGGAAAGCAAATTGAGTGTTGCGGATCTACCATCCGGATTCGCAACTCTCAAAGAACTCATCAAGCCCAAAATATTTTCAAAGAAAAAGAATCATCAAGTTCTTTTGATATAAAATAATGAGATGGACCCATATCAAAAAGAACTCAAATAAGAAGATCACGAAATAAAACAATGCCATCAAGGATTGAGTGAAAAGTACCTTGACCAAGAGAAGAGTTGCTAGGGGCTTGCACAATATTTAGCTTTCTCATGTCCTTTTTCAAAAGTTTGGGACATGCAGATAAAAGATGACCCGGTTTTTTGCAATAGCGACAGGAATGAGGTTTCGGATATGCATAGTGTTCCTTAGAATTACAATTGTAGCATCCTCCATGATTAGGGATTGGAGTCTTTGCTACAAAAGTAGTTTGCTTCATTCTCTTATTGGGATTAAGGCTCTTGAACTTAATATGCCTCTTTTTGGAAGTCCCAATATCACAAACACTTCCTTTACCAACCTCTCCATGAAGAAGAGTAACATCTACAAGCTGATTGAAAGAAACTTCAAGTTTCAAAGGTAGAACCATTTTGGGGTTCTTACTCAAAGCACAGATAAACTCTTGATTCTTTACAAGATCCAAAAGTTGTTGGGCAGACATGAATGCGCCATCCAGAGAAGGGCTACTGGATTGACCAGCGCTAGGACTGCTAAAACTAACCATTTCTCTTCCTTTAGAAAGAAAGAAGGAGAAAAGTTATTCTCAAAATAAATATCAAGCAATCTTGATGGATAAAACAAGGAATCATAAAAGAAAATAGGATAGGACGGTACGAAGACCCGAATAAAATCCTAAAGCACGACTCCTAAGATTGATTTAGGACGATGATCCTTGTTAAATTATTCTACATTGCTCCGAAGTTTGGCTCTGATACCAAGCTGTGACGCCCCACCTCTATACCCATGCTAGCCAAGAACACCACGGAGTAATGCTGTCAACTAGCACAGAGAATAAGGCTGTTGAGGAGCGACCATCCGTGTAATTGCTTTGTGCGAGCACCGATATGCCAGATAAATTATATCATGCATTTCATCTCAAGAGGAAGTCCGACATACCGACGCAAACTCAAAGCTACTACACTGGCTATATATAATCTTCGGAAACAAATATAGAAATAAACATAACATAAATCAGTCACAGGCAATTCATATCATAAAGGCGGAAATAGATATGAATATTACACATAAAAGTGTATATCAGAGTAGTGGTATAACAAGATCCACAATGTCACAAGAGAATAGATACAAGTGCTAGACAAAAGAATATGTATACATCAAGGAGTCTATTTCTCAAATGCATACAAAAAAAACTACTAGACTAAAGTAGTTAAGCAAAAGTCAGGATGATAACCCCAGAAGAGAAGTCAAGCAGAAGCACCTGTAACATCTCGGTCTGACCCGAGTATTATTTAAGAAGAAAATAATAAACGGATCAGTCTAGCTATAAATATCAGATGAAATGATATAGAATAAGAGATATGACTAAACGTATAATAATCACAATGCCAAGCTATGATAAATAAATAATTGAAAAATCAATAAGAGATTAATCAATATCGCAAAGATCTTCTCAAAGATAAAAAGGAATGTCATACTTCTAATTTCATTCACCAAGCCACAATAAATGACATACATATCAATGTCAAACGTAAAAGTTGGTGAAACATAAATTCCAGAATTCAACACACGAAATCCAGAAATCAAAAGAAAAGGATGGCCAATCCCAAACGGAACGCTATTCCATAAACCGGGCATCGACGCACCTAAATAGATACGCCCCATGCACAGTCAAACATCGTCGCACCTAGAAAGGTACGACCCATGCAAAGGCAAACATCGACGCACCTAAATAGATACACCCCATGTAATGTCTAACATCGATGCACCTAGAAAGATACACCCCATGCATAAATAAGCATCGACGTACCTAGAAAGATACGCCCCATGCATAAATCAACATCGACGTATCTAGAAAGATACGTCCCATGTAATGTCTAACAACGATGCACCTAGAAAGATACACCCCATGCAAAGTCGAACATCGACGTATCTAGAAAGATACGCCCCATGTATAGACGAACATCGATGCACCTAGAAAGATGCATCCCATGTCCTGACTTATTGAGCTGATTGCTCCACGAAGAAAACAAACATCGATGCACCTAAATAGATACGACCCATGTGTAAATAAACATCGACGCACCTAAATAGATACGACCCATGCGAGAAATGAGACGAAGCTCAATAAAATGAAGTATAGTCCTCCACATAAACAAAGAGACATCGCAAATTGCTAGTCTAAACCATGAAATGATCATCATCGATCATCAAGAAGTGTCGATTACAGTAAGCTAGTAAATATATGAGCTTAGCTTCATGTCCCATAACCACTAGCTTAACTTAAATATTTACGAACAAATTGTAGATGTCCACTAGAAAATTGTCACAAGAGATTCAATCGAACAAGTCCAAGAATTAACCGACGAAGTAAACGCAAGCGCTTCATACCACTCGTTTTACTAAGCCGTTTAATTTGATTTCTCATACGAGTGAGGTAAAGGTTTGTATATACTAATAGATTAGAAATCGGTTTAAGAAAATGAGCTTTGTAATAAAGTAGTGTTGAAATCATTTGAAGAAAGAGTTTTGATATTTACTACTAGTATAGAAAACCTTTATATTTTTAAAGTGACAAATCACAAAGAAGATTGTAAGAACAATTAATCACTAAAACTCACATTCGAAGACGTGAATAAAATCCAAAGAAATTGATACCGAATCCATCAAAATGGATATTCCCAAAATCACGAAGAAAATGTCATCAAAGTCGATAATAAGTGATAATAACAAAAGGGAATCAACACGAATCGATTAAAGTTGGAATTCTCAAACAAATAGGCAAATAGGCAAAAGAGTGCGGATTCAGACGTCTGAATCTGGAAAATAAAATATTTTCCAAATACAGAATTCAGACGTCTGAATCTTTGGTTTCAGACGTCTGAAATAGGCACTTTTTAGCCTATTTCCTTTCTGGTTCAAAATGAACCAATTCAGACGTCTGAAACCATATATTCAGATGTCTGAATCTGGGAATAGAAATCTTCCCAGAACAATATTCAGACGTATGAATATTACGTTTCAGACGTCTAAATGAAGGGTTCAGGGCATTCCCTGAACCTAGGCCAAAAATGGCCAAACGGATACCGGAAGCGATCGATCGAGCGACGACGACTAAGGAATTACGTCGAGCGACAACCCAGCCTAAACGGCTCTTCGATACGCCTCAAATATCAATGTCCAAATATCCATAATAGGATTTTCATAAATTAGACCAAAACACCAAAAATTGGAATATACACAAAATCAATCCAAACCAAAATCAATTGCACAAGAATAAGTGTTAGGAATTCATACCTAACAATCGAAGATAATTATAGACAAAGATGTGAGATAAAAATCTCACCTTTGAACCCAAACAAATGAAGGCGAAGCTTTTAAACCAAGCTAAGATCAATTTCTTTTCAATAACAACTCAAGAAGCTTCAATCTAAGCTTCCATATAAAATATTTCCTAAGTTAGGTTTAGGAAATTCTGAAATTGGAAGGAGAATGGGTTGGAGAAGAAGAAGGAGATGCTTACCAATGGGTTCTCTTAGAAGTTGGAGCTAGATCTTGGATTTGCAATGAAACTAGGGCTTGGAATTTCTAATTTACACTCTCTTCCACCATTGTTGCTTAAAGCTTAAAGTGTTAGGAATATGAAATGAAGTAATGAAGAGGAGAGGGTTGGAACTGAGTTAAGTGTGGTTAATGGGCTCAGCCCAAACCAAAGCCCTAAGTGAAAAGGTAGCAAAATTCTACTATCTCCAAACATATCGAAGCTTATACTCAAAAAGGTTGCAAACGGCATTTTAAACTCAATGGAAGTGGTTTCGAGTCCTAATTCGACTGTTTGTAAAAAGTAGGTTTTCGGACAAAAATCCGACGAACGTTGAAATATTTAAATAAAATATTTATATATACAATTGATAAATATGCTGGTTGTTACATAATTAATCGCATTTATTAATTAATCTTAATTAATCACATTAATTAACTTTAATAAATCAATTCTTTAATTAATTACACTAAATAATTAATCCTTAATTACTTTCACTAAGTAATTATTCTCTAATTAATTACATTTAGTAATTACCCTTAAATACTTCACTAAGTAGTTATACTTAACTAACTTCCACTTCTTAATTAATTAATCTAATTAATCACATTAATTAATTAACTAACCCATAATCAATAGTTAATGGTCTTAATTAATTAAAATCATTAACTATTCTCTAATTACTTATACCAAGTAACTATACCTTTATTATTATTAACATCAAGTAATTAATCTTTATATATCTCATTAAGTGATTACTTTTTAAATTAATTATACTAATTAACCATCTTCAATGAATCACAACCCTAATTAATTAAAGGTAAATATATAAATTAATTACATCATTAACTTTATTATTATCGCCTTTTAAAACTTATTCAAATTAAAACATATTTAAAACTTGATTAATCCTTCTTCTTTGAAAATAAATTAATAAAAATCTTTAAATCTTGATTTAAATACCTTGCTTTGGACTTAAATCATAATTTAACTTGGAAACCTGTTTTAATTTATTTTTAAACCTTGAACTATCTTTATATGTTATAAAAAAACTGCTTAAGTTTTACTCAAATTACAAAGCCTGGAAAAAACACATCAAATAACTCGAGCCGCTTGATCAAAATTTTCGATCCTCTACCCGAGTCCCACACTATCCACAAACCCCGAGACAACTGGAAAACTTATCGAGTCAAAACCCGAGATACAAGCTTCTTCCCAAAACAATCATGGCCAGGTAACAGAGATGCTTCGTGCATGTGTACAACAACCCAGGCTTTCTCTGATCATCTCCTCCGGCTCCAGAGCATCACCCACGACCTCGACCATCAGCACAATCATCTAGAAATAGAAATCGAGAGCTAATCGAAAAATCGTCATTCGATCGAAAATCTAGAAAACAAGGTCATCGGAAAAACTATCATTGCCGTCGATCTTACCCACGAGATTCCTCGACGACATCACCGGAACTACATCTCGACTTCCCGCTCCTAATCCCCACCTCGTGATCACCTCCCATCACCCGGGCCATCACCATTTCCTCGTGAACTTCCTCGTCCCAAAACTGAACTTCGAACCCTAGTTCATCCTCGCCCAGCAACTTTGATCACCAGATAAATCCTAAACTATTTTTCTTGAGACCCTCATGCCACCACCTTCCTCCAGACTAAGACCGACCTCCCAAAACTTTTCCGTTCAATGGAATTTGATAAAGTACTGATTCTGATCAACTCAGAAATGCACAACAATTACTAACCTAAAAATCATGATTATACCACTTAAATTTCATGATTTTCTGCCATGAATACAATCATGCAATCCAATTTTAAAATTGAATTGGTTGATTTTTAACACACACACACAAATATATATATATATATATATATATATTTCACTGTTATTTCCAATTTTAAAATTATTTGCTAAATTATTATTCCAGAAACCATTTTTATACTTGATATTATACTGTAACAAATATCTTTCATTCAAAAATCAAAGGTAAATATGGATTGAATTTGGAGTTTTGAATTTTTAAAATAAAAAAGGAGCCTGGAATAGGAACAGAGAAGCAGATGTACAGATGTTTTCACTGATTCAACTTTATATATACATGCATTCACATCATCCATCAAATAACACTTTTAACCTATGTTACTGCAACATTTATCACTGATATCAATTATAACATCAGATTTAAAATCTGTTTTTAAAATAAAATTTATTCACCTGTTTTGGGAATAAAAGAGGAATAGGCTTCCTTGATTTTAGATCTGGAAATTCTTGCTTTGATCTGAACTGTTAATTTAACCCAAGCTTGAATCTTGATCTTATTTGAAATCTTATTTGTTGAGATGAATTGAACTTGATCTTCATCTTTGCTTTTGTTTTCATTTTTTTTCTGGTTTGAATTTTGTTTTACAGGTCTTTGTCTTTCTGGTTTGAGTTTTTATAGGGTTCTTTTTTTTACTTTATTAAAAAAAAGACACTTGTTAGTTTCAATTATCCTAAGCTTACAAATGTCATATATGTTATTATCATTATACAAATGTCATAAACTTCATTTAAATGTTACAAAGGTTTGTATCCAATTTCATATTAATCATTCAAGCTTTTATATAAATATGTTATATTTATATAGAATTTTAATTTGCTATGAAATATCTATAAAGAAAGAATATTTTAAACCTTTTATTAAATTCCATTTAAACTTAGGATATTAAAATTTTAACTTGCTAAATATTTATTTCTAGTGTTTTATGTTTATATATTTCCATTAACACATTTCCTCTTCACTTATAACTATATCTTTAAAGATAAATTTAAGATATTACTTTGAGTTACAAACCCGAGTTCTATTTATAACCAACTATATATACACAAAAATCAGTTTTAGAAAAGATGAATATTTACCAATTTAAATAATTATACCAATAGATTATCAAATAAATATTTATCCAGATATAACTATTTATTATCAGATTTATTTTTTTCATTTAAAAATTAGAGTTAATAAATTTAATCCTGTTAAATTTCCAATTAACAGATGTCCAAAAATCCGGGTTATCCATTCCTGCCCCTTAGAATCTTTTCGTCCCCGAAAGGAACGAAGCCAGAATTTATTTATTACTTAAAATCAGATAAACTATTCTTTGATCATTTTTAAAACACTTTTGAAAATCTATATAATATTATTAAATTAGTTTCTATAAGAATACTTTTATAACTCGATGTTTCAACGAGTCCGTCCTCGTTCTCACAGAAATTCGGTCATACGTTGATCAGGCGTTGGACTGAAAATCTATAAGTACTTGGTAATTCCGTTTTCAACACCCAGTGAAAATACTTGAAAAATAATCTTATTGAAAATATAGAAAACATTTTTGAAATAGAGGAAATATCTTTGGTGAGAATGCTCTCGAAATCATTACCCACATCCATGGTCGCAATTAACCCGATGATTACGTTGCCATCCCAGCAAAATCCATAGATAACTGTACACACTCTGCACCCCTCGATTATGCCATGCAACCCGCTACAGATCGCAGCTACCACCGGGGTTACGTTGCTATCACAGCCAAAACCCATATAACTGTAGGCATCAGCGCCCTCGAACTCCGCTGCCAAAAGAATGAAACTTATCCCCTCCACTTGACCATAGATCGCACTCTACCGATGTTACGTTGCCTTCCCACAAAAATCAAACATAGACCGTTGACACTCAACACCGCACGATTTTTGCTATGGTCCATAGTATATCGCAGCGACATCGAGGTACACTATCGTCATAGCATAACCCAAATGCCTCTGTAAGCATCAGCGCCCTCGACTTTCTCTACCCAATAATCTTTAGGAACTTCAGTTTGTCCGGATTTCCTCACAGGATGAACTTTAGAGCCTTCCCCCTTTGAGGCTCAAGGCAGTACCAACTTATGATACTCTTAAGAAATTCACTTCAAGGGAGCGCCTTTTTCTCCAGAGCCATTTTCAAAACACTTTATACTATACACATATAGTATCTTCCAAATCACACCCTTGTATGAATCTCATATAATTCTCCTTTACACAAAATCAATTATTCCAAAATGATAATTCTCAAATTAGGCTTTCCAAATTCCAATATTGATTTTACCCAAAAATCAAAAGCCTTTCCAAAATCCATAGGTTCCAAAACCTTTTCTCAAAATCATTCTCATAAGATCCTTCATATATATATATATATATATATATATATATATATATATATAACTTTGAAAATCTTTGGATCACTTCATACTTGTATAAATTCTCTTTTTATACTTCAAATATTTTCAAAAAAAAAAAACCTTTTTATTCTGGCTATAGATTCAACAAGGGGAGTTTATATAACTTTGTTTATGCCAAAATAATATTCAAGCTTGATTACTCTATAAAGTCACTTACCATATTACTTACTTCCCTAAAGTAAATTTCTACCGTAGAAATGTCCAATTTCCACTTTATTTCATCATACATCTCACAAAATATTCTTTCCATTCCGAAAATCATTTTACATTTCTTATCCACCAATTTTCAATATCAATTTCATTCAAACCCGTACGATGTACACATATCATCCGTACGCTATATCAATCTGATTGCTTACTCGATCACGTAATTTCAATTCCGAACTAGTATCGTCCAACCGACTTCCTAGTGCGGACTCAGATCTGGTTTCTTGATCAGAAACCGTAATTCTCCTTGCACAGTCATAAATGTGACAGAGAATATCCAAAACTAATCAACAATCCGTATCTAGGTTCGCCGTCGAAAATCGAGTGAAAAATCCTAACTCAGATCGATATACTATCTCGAAATTCTGTACCCGAATATGGATCAAATCACTATGCGAATAGAATAATATACGTACATCCTACGTATTTATCTTCATTGATTATTAACCAAATCAACTCCCTTTCTATTCACCTTTACTTTGACTCCATTCACTTATGTACAATTTCTCTCAATTTCCCTTTTGGTTAACACTTCAATTCTTATCTCAATTGGATATTTAATCATAAACAGTTTGAACTCTGTCCATCTTAGAAAATAACTTGAAATTTTTTAAAAATAGATAAGTAGTTGAAAAATAATTATTAGTTGTAGAATAGTTATAAAATAGTTAAAGAATTGCAAAATAGTTGTAAAATAGTAATTAGTTATAAAGTAGTTGAAAAACAGTAATTAGCTTATAAAACAGTTGTAAAATAGTTAAATAGTTCAAAAAGTAGTTGCAAAATAAGTAAGATAGTTTTGGGTTTTAAAAAGAAAAGGTGAACAGTAAATAGTTATGAAAATTGATGTAAAACAGTTTATATTAAAATAATTTATTCGAAAATAGTCTTAGAGTAAACTGTTCAATTCCCAATCTCCATTTCCAATCAATTTCTCATCCCATTAAAATAATTCAATTCCAATTCAATTTGAATTAACTTCAATTCCTTTCCCAAATTCAAATCAATTCCCATTTGAATTTGAACTCATTAAACCTTCAATTTCATTTTGAATTAATCCAATTCAATTTTTCCATTTCAATTTTAACTTATCTTCAAACACAATTCTAATTAATTCAAATCAAATTCAATTTGAATTATTGCAATTTTAATCTCAACTTTAAACCATCTCGAATTATATAAATTCGAGTTAAATTTTAAATGTTGAATTAATCCCTTAAATCAAACTAACCTTTATTTTTAAATCAACAATCTAAATCTTTAAAATTTAATTCTAAGTCCAAATTTCAAAATTCCATTTTAAATTATTTTTAGTTAATTTATTTCAAAAGTTCAAATAAGAGTTCAAAATAATTTTATCTTTAAAATTCAATTTATTACCTAATTTAATCTTCCAACTTTGAAACCGATTCTTAAACAATTTTAATTTACAAGTTCAATTCTTAACATTCAAATCTTAAGATCAAAGTGATTACATATCCTTAATTTCAAATTAAAGTTTAATTTCCTTTTATCTCAATAATGGATATATTACCACAATCCATTTCTTCATTCATTTAAACAAATCCAATTCACAGTTTAAAGATTATTAATAACAATAGGATGATATTATCCAATTTATTTTAAAACATCCATCCATTTCCAATTTCCAGATCTCAAACCCATTTTGAGATCACACAAACTCCCAATTCAAATCTATAATTTAACTTCCCAAGTTAAATCTCAATTTCATCTTGAAATTTCCAAATCAGGTTGTTCATTCAAACTTATTTAACTTCTTCTAAGTTAAATTGAATTTAATACCATTAATCCCACTCAAATTTGAATTCTCCATTTCAAATTTCAAATTTCTATCGCTTGAAAGTTCAAAAACTTATTTTGCTTTGGGTTTTTACATCACACTTTAGGGAAAATCAAAACTCATCACTTTAGAGTTTATTTCAAATCATCTTTGATATTATGTATATCCACACATATATACATATTTATTTCTTGGCCCATCAAGCCAAATTTAAAAATTTAAACCACCTTTGGTTTTTATAAAACAAATTCTTTTAAAGTTTTCAAACAACTTCTTATTTTAAAATAAGACTATATTCAAAATAGTCTGAATAATATTATTTATTATTTCCTTTAACATTTTGAAAATAATTTCAAATGTTTCTAGACTTAGGACTCAAAACTTCACAATTTAAAACCCACATTAATTTACAAGTTAAACTCAACTAAGTTTACTTCTTTAAAACTTTTCATTATTTTTGGATAATAACGAAGGTTATTACAGTTGGAAACCAGTTCACTATTATCTGATTCTGAAAACTCCTGTCCAAATTCAAGATTCTAATTTCAGTTTGAATCCATTTCAAACTTATCTTCGTTCAATTTCGGTTTGGTTGTATTTATATTACCACTTAATTCTCATTATTTTATTTAATTCCAATGATTTAATAACCAATTACCATAATAATTATTAGAAAGAAATATTGCTTTATATATCAAAATATAATCTTATATAAAATCATTTATTTTTAAAACCATTTAAAATATTTATATAAGAAAATAACAAGTACGCTCTCATATATATATATATATATATATATATACACACATACATACTCAACTCATTCTAGGGTACCATTGAGCCTATCCTTAATGAGTAAACCTGCCAGAGCCAAGGTTCCTACTTAAACTTCAGCTCTGATACCAAAAGTTACGACCCGAAATTTTCGATCTTGAAAATTCCAAAAAGTTGGAAAAAAGAGAAAAGAGATATAAGAAGAAGAATAAACACCAAAACACAGATTCTCACATTCGTAGCGGATCAAAATATAATATCAAATAAAATAGCGGTTATACAAAAGAAAACTGTATTAGTTAATTTTCATCAATACATCAGAGTTACAAAATTCACATATCAATTGGACAGATACAATCAACATTTCTTAAATAAACTACAATATATCACTGTGGAATACACTCCATACGTTCTGCCATCCAGCTCGTCTCCGGAGCTCCAGAACGTCCTTTCCTGAAAATCTACAATACTCGATCTGACCCGAGCATTACATCAAAGTAACACCCGGGTCAGGCTAGAAACTAGCGTGAGTAAACCCATGCAATATGAAATTTCAAGCTTTAAACATTATTGAAACCCCAAGTAACTCATACCTTACTACGAGTTCATAACTGGTTATGGTCAACACTTATTTCACAAATCAATCCCTAAGTAATTTTACTTAGTTTCAAAGGTCCATTTTATTCCATTCCAGCCTATTTATCTCACATATCAAATCTATATGGAATTATTGTAGATTACAAATCGAAGTGGTTTTGGATATTTGCTGATACCCAACTCTAGTCTCTTCGAATCCCATGTCACCATAACCCAAGTTATTCAAGTGAATTCAATTTTAAATACAGGATGCCAACTTTTACACAGTAATTCATCATCGATAGATAACCACATTATTACTGTTCAAACCAACATTTCATATCACAAAACATTTCATATCAGAAAATGTCAACCAATCATTCATAAGAAAGATTAATTAGTCACACCATTTCTGATTAAATCAAATTAATTACTATAATCACTTTTAATCTTGCCTACTTAACAACAATTAATTACAAACCATTAATTAATTATCCCTTAATTATCCTTTCTAATTACATTAAGTAATTATCCTTAAATTAATTTACCCAAATTAACTTAACTTCCACCCATTCACATTAATTACATTTATCCTCAATTAATTAGTCAAATTAATTATCCGATAATCACTCACATTGATTAATTATCCTTTAATTAATCACATTCATTAATCAACTAACCCATTAATTAATTTCCTTATTTAATCAATCCTTCAACTGATTACACTAAGTAATTAACCCTTAATTACTTCCATTAAGTAATTACTCTTTTAATTAGTTACCTTAACAAGTAATTAATCGCATTTATTAATTAATCTTAATTAATCGCATTAATTAACTTTAATAAATCAATTCTTCAGTTAATTACACTAAGTAATTAATCCTTAATTACTTCCACTAAGTAATTATTCTCTAATTAATTACATTTAGTAATTACCCATTAATTACTTCACTAAGTAGTTATACTTAACTAACATCCACTAGTGATTATCCTTAATCAATTAATCTATTAATTATCTTAAATTAATCACATTTATTAATTAATTAATCCACAATCAATAGTTAATGGTATTAAATTAATTAAATCAATAACTATTCTCTAATTACTTATACTAAGTAATTATACCTTCATTATTATTAACATCAAGTTATTAATCTTCATAAATCTCATTAAGTGATTACTTTTTAAATTAATTATACTAATTAACATCTTTAATGAATCACAACCCTAATTAATTAAAGGTAAATATATAACTTAATTACATCATTAACTTCATTATTATCACCTTTAAAACTTATTCAAATTAAAACATAGTTAAAACTTGATCAATCCTTCTTCTTTGAAAATAAATTATTAAAAATCTTTAAATCTTGCTTTAAATTCCTTGCTTTGGACTTAATTCATACTTTAACTTGGAAACCCGTTTTAATTTATTTTTAAAACTTGAACTATCTCTATATGTTATTAAAAAACGGTTTAAGTTTTACTCAAATTATAAAGCCGGGAATAAACACATCAGCTAACCCGAGCCACTTGATCAAAATCTTCGATCCTCTACCCAAGTCCCACAATACCCACAAACCCCGAGATAACTCAACTTCTCGAGTCAAAACCCAAGATATAAGCTTCTTCCCAAAACAATCATGACTAGATACCAGAGATGCATCGTGCACGTGCACAACAACCCAGGCCTTCTTCAATCATCTCCTCTGGCTCCAAAGCATCACCCACGACCTCGACCATCAGCACGATCGTCCAGAAATCGAAATCGAAATCGAGAGCTAAATCGAAAAATCGACGTTCGATCGTAAATCTGGAAAATAAACTCATCGGAAAAACTATCATTACCGTCGACCTCAACCACGAGATTCCTCGCCGACATCACCGGACCTACATCTCGACTTCCCGCTCCTAATCCCCACCTCGCGATCACCTCTCACTACCCATGGCCATCGCCATTTCCTCGTGAACTTCCTCGTTCCAAAACTGAACTTCGAACCCTAGTTCACCCTCGCCTAGCAACTTCGATCACTAGATAAATCCCAAACTAATTTTCCTGAGACCCCAATGCCACCACCTTCCTCCAAACCAAGACCGACCTCCCAAAACTTTTCCGTTCGATGGAATTTGATAAAAGTACCGATTCTGATCAACTCAGAAAAGCACAACAATTACTAACCTAAAAATCATGATTATACCACCTAAATTCATGATTTTCTTCCATGAATACAATCATGCAATCCAATTCTAAAATTGAATTGGTTGATTTTTAACACACACACACACACACACATATATATATATATATATATATATATATATATATATATATATTTCACTCTTATTTCCAATTTTAAAATTATTTGCTAAATTATAATTCCAGAAACCGTTTTTATACTTGACATTATACTTTAACAACTATCTTTCATTCAAAAATCAAAGGCAAATTGGATTCAATTTAGAGTTATGTATTTTAAAATCAAACAGGAGCCTGGAATAGGAACAGAGAATCGGATGTACAAATGTTTTCACAGATTCAACTTTATGTTCACATGCATTCACATCATCCATCATATAAACACTTTTAATCTATGTTACTGCAACATTTATCACTGATATCAATTATAACATCAGATTTAAAAACTGTTTTTAAAATAAAATTTACTCACCTGTTTTGGGAAAACAGAGGAATGGTCTTCCTTTATTTTAAATCTGGAAATTTTTGCTTTGATCTGAACTGTTAATTTAACCCAAGCTTGAATCTTGATCTGATTTGAAATCTTGTTTTTTGAGATGAATTGAACTTGATCTTCATCTTTGCTTTTGTTTTCATTTTTTTCTGGTTTGGAATTTGGTTTTACAGGTCTTTGTCTTCCTGGTTTGAGTTTTATAGGGTTCTTTTTTTTATTAAAAAAAAGACACTTGTTAGTTTCAATTATCCTAAGCTTAAAATGTCATATGTGTTATTATCGTTATACAGATGTCATAAACTTCATTTAAATGTTACAAATGTTTATATCCAGTTTCATATTAATTATTCAAGCTTTTATATAAATATGTTATGTTTATATAGAATTTTAATTTGCTATGAAATATCTACAAAGAAGGAATATTTTAAACCTTTTATTAAATTCCATTTAAATTTAGGCTATTAAAATTTTAACTTACTAAATATTTATTTCTAGTGTTTTATGTTTATATATTTCCATTAACACATTTCCTCTTCACTTATAGTTATATCTTTAAAGATAAATTTAAGATATTACTTTGAGTTACAAACCCGAGTTCTATTTATAATTAACTATATATACACAAAAATCAAATACATATTTTGTTTGTTTTTGAAAAGATGAATATTTGCCAATTTAAATAATTATACCAATAGATTATCAAATAAATATTTATCCAGATATAACTATTTATTATAAGATTTATTTGTTTCATTTAATAATCAGTGTTTTAATAAATTTAATCCTGTTAAATTTCCAATTAACAGATTTCTAAAAATCCGGGTTATCACATTCCTCCCCCCTCAGAATCTTTTCGTCCCCGAAAAGGAACGAAGCCATAATTTATTTATTACTTAAAATTAGATAAACTATTCTTTGATCATTTTTAAAACACTTTTAAAAATTTATATAATATTACTAAATTAGTTTTTATAAAAATACTTTTACAACTCGATGTTTCAACGAGTCCGTCCTCGTTCTCATAGAAATTCGGTCATACGTTGATCAGGCGTAGGACGGAAAATCTATAAGTACTTGGTAAACCCGTTTTCAACACCCAGTGAAAATACTTGGAAAATAATCTTATTGAAAATATAGAAAACATTTTCATAATAGAGGAAATATCTTTGGAGAGAATGCTCTGGAAATCATCACCCCCATCCATGGTCGCAGTTAACCCGATGGTTACGTTGCCATCCCAGCAAAATCCACAGATAAATGTACGCACTCCGCGCCCCTCGATTATGCCATTGAACCCGTTACAGATCGCAGCTACAACTGGAGTTACGTTGCTATCATAGCAAAAAAACCCATATAACTGTAGGCATTAGCGCCCTCGAATTCCGCTGCCAAAAGAATGAAACTTCTCCACTCCACTTGACCATAGATCGCAGTCTACCGATGTTATGTTCCCTTCCCGACGAAATCAAACGTAGACCGTTGATACTCACCTCCACACGATTTTTGCTATGGTCCATAGTATATCGCAGCAACATCGAGTTACACTATCGTCACAGCATAACCGAAATGCCTCTGTAGGCATCAGCGCCCTCGACTTTCGCCACCCAATAATCCTCAGGAACTTTAGTTTGTCCGGACTTCCTCACATGATCCACTTTAGAGCCCCCTTTTGAGGCTCAAGGCAGTACCAACTTGTGGTACTCCTAAGAAATTTATTTCAAGGGAGCGCCTTTTTCTCCAGAGCCATTTTCAAAACACTTTATACTATACACATATAGTATCTTCCAAATCATACCCTGTATGAATCTCATATAATTCTCTTTTACACAAAATCAATTATTCCAAAATCGATAATTCTCAAACTAGGCTTTCCAAATTTCAATATTGATTTTACCCAAAAATCAAAAGCCTTTCCAAAATCCATAGGTTCCAAAACCTTTTCTCAAAATCATTCTCATAAGATCCTTCATATATATATATATATATATATATATATATAACTTTGAAAATCTTTGGATCACTTCATACTTGTATAAATTCTCTTTTTATTCATCAAATATTTTCATAAAAAACCCTTTTTATTCTGGCTATAGATTCAACAAGGGGAGTTTATATAACTTTGTTTATGCCAAAATAATATTCAAGCTTGATTACTCTATAAAGTAACTTACCATATTACTTACTTCCATAAAGTAAATTTCTACCATAGAAGTGTCCAATTTCCACTTTATTTCATCATACATATCATAAAATATTCTTTCCATTCCAAAAATCATTTTACATTTTTTTATCCACCAATTTTTCAATATCAATTTCATTCAACCCCGTATGATGTACACATATCATCCGTACGCTATATCAATCTGATCGCTTACTCGATCACACAATTTCAATTCCGAACTAGTATCATCCACCCGACTTCCTAGTGCGGACTCAGATCTAGTTTCTTGATCAGAAGCTGTCATTCTCCTTGCATAGTCATAACTATGATAGAGAATATCCATAACCAATCAACAATCCATATCCAGGTTCGCCGTCGAAAATCGAGTGAAAAATCCTAACTCAGATCAATATACTATCTCGAAATTCTATGCCCGGATCTGGATCAAATCACTATGCGAATAGATAATATACGTACATCCGACGTATTTATCTTCGTTGATTATTAACCAAATCAACTCCCTTTCTATTCACCTTTATTTTGACTCCATTCATTTATCTACAATTTCTCCCAATTTCCCTTTTGGTTAACACTTCAATTCTTATCTCAATTGGATATTTAATCATAAACAGTTTGCACACTGTCCAGCTTAGAAAATAACTTGAAATTTTTTAAAAATAGATAAGTAGTTGAAAAATAATTATTAGTTGTAAAATAGTTATAAAATAGTTAGATAATTGCAATATAGTTGTAAAATAGTAATTAGTTATAAAGTAGTTGAAAAATAGTAATTAGTTTATAAAACTGTTGTAAAATAGTTAAATAGTTCCAAAAGTAGTTGTAAAATAAGTAAGATAGTTTTGGGTTTTAAAAAGAAAAGTTGTATAGTAAATAGTTAGGAAAATAGATTTAAATAGTTTATATTAAAATAATTGTTTGAAAATAGTCCTAGAGCAAACTGTTCAATTCCCAATCTCCATTTCCAATCAATTTCTCGTCCCATTAAAATAATTCAATTCCAATTCAATTTGAATTAACTTCAATTCATTTCCCAAATTCAAATCAATTCCTATTTGAATTTGAACTCATTAAATCTTCACTTTCATTTCAAATTAATCCAATTCAATTTTTCCATTTGAATTTTAATTTACCTTCAAACACAATTCTAATTAATTCTAATCAAATTCAATTTGAATTAATGCAATTTTGATCTCAACTTTAAACCATCTCGAATTATATAAATTCGAGTTAAATTTTTAAGGTTGATTTATTCCCTTAAATCAAATTAACCTTTGTTTTTAAATCAACAATCTAAATCTTTAAACAATTTAATTCCGAGTCCAAATTTCTAAATTCCATTTTAAACTATTTTTACTTAATTTATTTCAAAGTTCAAAAAAGAGTTCAAAACAATTTATCTTTAAAATTCAATTTATTACCCAATTTAATCTTCCAACTTTGAAACCGATTCTTAAACAATTTTAATTTACAAGTTCAATTCTTAACATTCAAATCTTAAGATCAAAGTGATTCCATATCCTTAATTTCAAATTAACGTTTAATTTCCCTTTTATCTCAATAATGGATATATTACCACAATCCATTTCTTCATTCATTTAAACAAATCCAATTCACAGTTTAAATATTACTAATAACAATATGATGATATTGTCCAATTTATTGTAACACATCCATCCATTTCCAATTTCCAGATCTCAAACCCATTTTGAGATCACACAAACTCCCAATTCAAATCTATAATTTAACTTCCCAAGTTAAATCTCAATTTCATCTTGAAATTTCCAAATCAGGTTGTTCATTCAAACTTATTTAACTTCTTCTAAGTTATATTCAATTTAATGCCATTAATCCCACTCAAATTTGAATTCTCCATTACAAATTTCAAATTTCTATCCCTTAAAAGTTCAAAAACTTATTTTGCTTTGGGTTTTTAAATCACACTTCAGGGAAAATAAAAACTCATCACTTTAGAGTTTATTTCAAATCATCTTTGACATTATGTATATCCACACATGTATGCATATTTATTTCTTGGCCCACCAAGCCAAATTAAAATTTAAACCACCTTTGGTTTTAATAAAAACAAATTCTTATAAAGTTTTCAAACAACTTCTTATTTTAAAATAAGACTATATTCAAAATAGTCTGAAAAATATTATTTATTATTTCCTTTAACATTTTGAAAACAATTTCAAATGTTTCTAGACTTAGGATTTAGAACTTCATAATTTAAAACCCACATTAATTTACAGGTTACACTCAACTAAATTTACTTCTTTAAAACTTTTCATTATTTTAGGATAATAACCAAGGTTATTACAACTGGAAACCAGTTCACTATTATCTTATTATGAAAACTCTTCTCCAAATTCAAGATTTTAATTTTAGTTTGAATCCATTTCAAACTTACCTTCGTTCAATTTCGGTTTGGCTGTATTTCTATTACCACTTAATCTCATTATTTTATTTAATTCCAATGATTTAACAACCAACTACCTTAATATTTATTAGAAAGAAATATTGCTTTATATATCAAAATATAATCTTATATAAAATCATTTATTTTTAAAACCATTTAAAATCTTTATATAAGAAAATAACAAGTACGCTCATATATATATATATATACACACACTCAACTCATTCTAGGGTACCATTGAGCCTATCCTTAATGAGTAAACCTGCCAGAGCCAAGGTTCCTACTTAACCTTCAGCTCTGATACCAAAAGTTACGACCCATTTTCGATCTCGAAAATTCTAGATAGTTAGGAAAAAAAGAAAAGAGATAGAAGAAGAAGAAGAAACACCAAAACATAGATTCTCACATTCGCAGCGGATCAAATATAATATCAAATAAAATAGTAGTTATACAAAAGAAAACTGTGTTAGTTAATTTCATCAATACATCAGAGTTACAACATCCATATATCAATTAGACAGATACAATCAACATGTCTTAGACAAACTACAATATACAGCGGAATACACTCCATACGTTTCAGCCATCCAGCTCGTCTCCTGAGCTCCAGGACGTCATTTCTTGAAAATCTGTAATACTCGATTTGACCCGAGCATTACATCAAAAGTAATACTCAGGTCAGGCTGGAAACCAACATGAGTAAACCCATGTAATATGAAATACCAAGCTTTAAAAATAATTGAAATCTCGGGTAACTCGTACCTTACTACGAGTTCATAACTGGTTATGGTCAACACATATTTCACAAATCAATCCCTAAGTAAATTTACTTAGTTTCAAAGGTCCATATTATTCCATTCCAGCCTATTTATCTCACATATCAAATCTATATGGAATTATTGTAGATTACAAATCGAAGTGGTTTCGGGTATTTACTGATACCCGACTCCGGTCACTTCGAATCTCACGTCACCTTAACCCAAGTTATTCAAGTGAATTCAATTTTAAATACAGGATGCCAACTTTTACGCAGTAATTCATCATCGATATATAACCATATTATCACTATTCAAACCAATATTTCATATCACAAAACATTTCATATCAGAAAATATCAACCAATCATTCATAAGCAAGATTAATTAGTCACACCATTTCTAATTAAATCAAATTAATTACTATAATCACTTTTAATCTTGCCTACTTAACAATAATTAATTACAAACCATTAATTAATCATCCCTTAATTATCCTTTCTAATTACATTAAGTAATTAGCCTTAAATTAATTTAACTTCCACCCATTCACATTAATTACATTTATCCTCAATTAATTACTCAAATTAATTATCCGATAATCACTCACATTGATTAATTATCCTTTAATTTATCACATTCATTAATCAACTAACCCTTTAATTAATTTCCTTAATTAATCAATCCTTTATTTAGTACACTAAGTAATTAACCCTTAATTACTTCCACTAAGTAATTACTCTTTTAATTAATTACCTTAACAAGTAATTAATCACATTTATTAATTAATCTTAATTAATCACATTTATTAACTTTAATAAATCAATTCTTTAATTAGTTACACTAGGTAATTAATCCTTTATTACTTCCATTAAGTAATTATTCTCTAATTAATTACATTTAGTAATTACCCTTTAATGTGACGACCCGCCTTTCTAACCATAGAAAGACGTATCATCAATAAGAAAAGAAAGGGATAGAAATAGAAAAGAAAGAAAGAAAGAAAAACAACATCAAAATCTCACAGCGGAATGGAACAAAATATAATACATCACATAACTATTACATAGTTTTACATATATCAAAGTTATACAACATCATACAACAAGACAGTCATATACGTATCTGTTAATATATACATCCCAAAATACAACATAAATCAACAATACAGTGGAACTATATAGATAGATACATACGTATGGGCTTCGGCTCCATGCTCCTCCAGATACTCGATAATCCAATAACCTATCACTTGGCTACTCATAAAAATTTGAGTACCCAAGAGTTTATGATAAACAAAATATAAACTACGGGTCAGACATGGGTCTGGTGTGAGTAAACGAGTTAAAGTTGTTTAACTTTGAAAACCATTTGAAAATAAAGGTATCACATAAGACTTCCCATACATAAACACGGGTAAGTTTTTACCTTACGCTAACCAAAACATTTTATAGGAAATCCAGTGATATTATAATAGTGTCTAGGGTTTTCAAGTAAATAGAAAATAGCCGAAATTGTTACATGATTAAATTCCTGCTACTAGCCACAAAAGTGGGTAATACAAATCAAAACCGTAGGGTCTCGAAGGGAAAATGAGTTTCCATCAATGGAAGGGCTACTGGGGTACCGCCCGTCATAGTACGGGGCCTAGATCACCGTACCGAGGATCACTCCCGACCCTCTACAACACAAAGCCGAAACCATTCCTTATTGAACAGTCCCGAACAAGATAACCCCGCAGTTGTGGCCAACAACTGCCCACACAGCTGAAATAAAAAGGGACATCTAGATAGAGGCATATCTCATCCTGCTTAGGCATGACCCACCTAACCTTGATGCATATCTCCTTTTTTAGACATTCCCGGTTGATGAGGCTTGAGGCTGCGATCACCTTTACAGAACACATTTCTTCGAACGCTCATCGTCCGCCTGACGATGTGTCGAAAGCATTCAATCCATACAAGTTCGTTCCAGGTTCGAACGAAACCGAAGGCATTATCTCGTTACACTCATTTTGGAATCACCATCAGAGTTAACGACAATAACCCTTGCACTCTAAACACCATCTCGACCTTCACTTGAGATGTCACGACCTATCGTTTAATTTGGATCGATGTGGTTTTCGGAATATCAAATTGATACCCGATCCCGGTCTCATTGAAATCCAAACGCCATTTTAAAGGGCCAAGTTGTTTAAATAGTTTAAACAATTGAATTCAATACTTTGAATTCATATAATAGTTATCACAGATAAATCATACACAGTCATCACAGATATATCAATGCATATCACCGAGTATCACAGAATATCACCAAATAGATATCAGAGTCAATCAAACAAGAATTATCAATTCATATCAAAAAAGTTTGATCTACTTAATTAATTATTTAAGAATATCATTTTATCCTGCTTGATTAACCACTAATTAATCAACTTATTAAATTATTTAATTATTACTTAATTACTCACTTAATTTATTAATTCTTAATTATTAATTAATAACCTTAATTATTAATTAATAAAATTTAATTACCCATTTATTTATCACTAATTACTTAATTAATCATTCATTACCAATTGATTAATCATTTAATCCTTAATTAATTACTTAATTAGTTAACTATTATTTATTTATTAATTAACTTTAAGTAGTTAATTAAATTCTTAAGTTCAAAATTGATTAAACACAAGATTATAATTATCAATCTTTAATTACACATTTATTAAATCTTAAATTACTTATTTAATTACAAGTATAAATTAATTACATTCTTAATTAACCTATACTTAATTTAACTAACCATCTTACATTAGCAAATCTTTCTTAACAAAATTTAAGTCATATGTTAGCTTAAGACTTGTCAACAATGTTTACTTAAATAAATATTAAACTTTACTTAACAAAATAACTTGAAAAGTTATTAGGCCAATCCCTAGAAATTGGAACCCGAAGCAAACCCTTCGTTCACTCGAGTAAAACTCGTGATTCCTTCCTGTTTTCCCGCGTCCCTTCTATCTTCTCTCCTCCTACTTCCCTCCTCTTCTTTTCTTTCTTATTTTTTTATTTAGCTAAGTTATAAACTGTAGTATTATAAACACACTCACGCACGCACCAGGTCAAACTCGTGCAAACTCCCCAATTTCTCGAGTATCACTCGAGACGACCTAAACTTGATGTCCCAGACACTCACACGCCACCTTGCACGTGCACGGTGGTTCGTCTACATTCTGACGAACCCCTATGCCTCCGGCAAGTCACACAATTACCTCACATTCGAAATCAAAAGCCAACTCGATGCGAAAAGCTCGAAATCAAAATGCACCCATCTGCTCGAACCAGTAGTGTGACGTCCCACTCCGAGAGCCTCGTTAACAAAGAGTATTACACAGATAATACTGTCGGCTAACGCGGACAATAGAGTATAATGGAAGCGACCATGTGTAATTTTACCTTAACTATTCACTAAATACGTCGAAAAGTAGAATCACATTAAAATTCGACCTATTCAATAAATATTTAAAGCAAAACTACAATGGCCATAGGATCTATCAGAAGAAAATATAACAACTCAAATGTAATTCACATCATAGAACAGTCGATCATAATATACACATGAACAGATACACAACAGAGTATACAAAATAATACATGTCAAGTGGTATAGCAAACCACAATATACAGACGAGTTCCAGATGAATACATATCAGAGTTACTACAAAATGGGACTACACAAAAAGCTATGACAAAAAGAAGCTAGCGGAGTAGTCCATGCGGAAGCAAAGTAGGCTAAGTCCAAAAGCACCTAACCTGAAACAACTCGGTCTGACCCGAGTATAAATTACACGGATCAGTCTAGCTAAACAAATCAGTTAGATAAACTGATCAACAATAAACCTACAAGGTTACAAAGCAAAATAGATATCTCTAAAAGAGATAACACAATCATCTAACGAAAGATGAAACATATAGATCAAGCCTCATATCATCGGCAACATATAGAAACAAAGGATAAGAATATCCCAAAGCAAGCCATAAAGGCAAACAAGAAATACCGATAAATATGAGTTCCACAAGGTAAACGCTATATTTCGTGTGGCTCCAAAGAACCAATACTGAAAAGCAATACCTAGGGAATATACATATAAATGAAACATCATGAACGGTGGTGAGTAAACCACTCCGTTATCTCTTGAGCGGTGGTGAAGAAACCACTCCAATATCTCTTGAGCGGTGGTGAAGAAACCACTCCGAAAGCAATACTAAAGGTAATCGACAACCCCAAATATCTTTCGAGTCAGGGCAAAGGACCAACTCCAAAAGCGATATTAAAGGCAACAAGCCAGAGGAGACAGTCCGAAGACACTATCCCAAAGGCAACATGTGTCACAAACTCCCAGAGAGGAATCCGAAAGGTGGTAACGTGAGTCCCATAACCACCCGTTCGCACTAAACGGTTTACTATCCCTTAGTTAATTTCACACTCGACGCATTACAAAGTTCACCTCATCTCATCGGTAAACCAGACACAAGGGTCAAAACGATCAATCGAATAGGTCGGGGATTAATCGGAATAATAAACGCATGGATTCATGGTCCGTGTTTTACCTAACCATTTAATCTTCCTTCCACTTCGCTCGAAGTGCGAAATCGTGTGTGTGTTTAAATAGAATTTATAAATTGGAGAAACGAGCTTTTAAATGCAATTCGAGAGATTATTTTATAAAAACCCGTCGATGAAGTCAAGAGTAAGTTATCAAAGCCAAATATGCAATATCAACCACTAGAAACCAACTCGAATCGATAAAATTCGGGAAAACAAATCAAAATATGCACAATAGGCAAAATAGGCAGAACAGAGCAGGTCGGTCGACCGGACTACAGGGCTCGGTCGGCCGGCCAGATGCAGAAACCCAATTATGGCTCGGGGCAGCAGGTCGGTCGACCGGCCCAGGGGGCTCGGTTGGCCGAACCTGATGAATTTGCAATTCCAGCCTTTTTCAATCAAATGCAAATTCTTTTTAAATCCAAAGCAATGGCGCATGCATACTTGTTAGGAATTCATACCCAACACCCATGAAATCAAGAGAAGTAGATATGAGTTCAAAACTCACCTTTTTACGCAAAACAAAGAAGATGAAGAAGCACAAATGCAAGGAATCAACCGACTACACTCCACTTCAACACTACAAGCTTCAATCTAGAATCAAAGCAAGTATTTCCTAAGTTAGTGTTAGGAAATTACTGAAATTGAAGAGGAGAAGAGATGGAGAAGATGGAGATGAACTTACCAATGGATTCTCTTTGATTTTGGAGCAAGAAATCAAGTTGGAAGTTGAAACTAGGGCTTGCAAATTTCTATTTCTCTTTCCCTTCCACCATTTTCAGTTCTAAGCTTAAGTTTTTAAGAAATGAATAAGCGAATGAGAGGAGTGGCTAAGCTAGAGTATTAGTTAAGCTAGTGGGCTGAACCCAAACCCAATCCAATAGAAAAGGTAGCCAAAATTCACAAACTCCAAACATATCAAAGATTATACTCAAAAAGATCGCAAACGCCATTTTGGAACCAATGGAGGTAGTTTCGAGTCCCAATTCGGCCGTTTGCAAAAAGTAACATTTCGGACCAAAATCCGACTAACGATGCTATATTTAAATTAAACATCTAAATATAAAATCGTTAAATATGTGGGTTGTTACAGATCTCCCCTCCTAACAAAATTGCGTCCCCGCAATTTCTAGAGACAATATTTGTAACAACTACATACATACAACATCAAAAGAAAAAGGAAATAAGCTGGAGATGAAAAGACATACTCACCAGTTTCAAGCTAAGAAAGAAACCCCGGATAAGATCGCTCGATATACTCTCTGGTTTCCCAAGTACAGTCATTGGGATTAGCAGACTATTGAACTTTAACGAGCGGCACGTCCTTGTTCCGAAGGTGTCGCACCTCCTTGTCAAGCACGCGCATAGGTTGCTGTACAATAGATAAGTCCGGTGAGATCTCAAGCTCTTGCAAATCAGGAGAAGTAATAACAGAATCCGACTCCCGAAGACACTTCCAAAGTTGCGAGACGTGAAACACGTCATGAATGCCAGATAAATGAGCTGGAAATGAAACTCTATAAGCCACAGGGCCAATACGTTCAGTAATAGAAAATGGTCCTATAAAGCGAGGAGCCAATTTCCCAGTCGTAGTGAAACGCATAACCCCCTTCAAAGGAGAAACACGAATAAAAACAAGATCGCCGATCGAGAACTCGAGAGGCTTCCTACGGTTGTCCGCGTAGGATTTCTGGCGACTCTGTGCCTCTTTCATTCTCAACCGAATAAGATCAATCCTCTTGGAAGAATCACGAACAAAATCTGGACCAAGAATAAGCTTCTCTCCAGATTCCAACCAACATGAAGGTGATCGACATGGCCTTCCGTATAAGGCTTCGAAAGGAGCCATACTGATACTAGACTGAAAACTATTGTTGTAGGAGAATTCTACAAGAGGTAGGTGATCCTCCCAACTACCACCGAAATCAAAGACACAAATACGGAGAAGATCTTTCAAGATACGATTCACCCGTTCATTCTGTCCGTCAGACTGTGGACGATAAGCTGTAGAAAAATTAAGCTTTGTTCCCAAAGCTTGCTGAAGACTCTTCCAAAAGTGACTCGTGAATAAAGGATCACGATCACTCACAATAGAACTAGGAACACCGTGAAGTCTGTCTCACGATTTCCTTGACATACAACTTAGCCAAATGCGAAGCAGTTCTATTAGACTTAATAGGGACAAAATGAGCAGACTTGGTGAGGCGATCAACAATAACCCAAATACTAGAATGACCCGATCTCGAACGAGGTAGGCCATCAATAAAATCCATAGAAATTTGATTCCACTTCCACAATGGAATCTCAAGAGGCTGAAGAAGACCTGAAGGACGCTGATGCTCGGCCTTAAAACGCTGACAAGTTATGCAATTGCTCACATAGCTTGCCACATCGCGCTTCATGCCTTCCCAATAATAAAGACGACGCATATCGGCATACATCTTGCTACTACCGGGATGAATAGTATACTTAGAACGGTGACAATCATCAAGAATGTCATGCCTAAGTGCAAAGTCAGAAGGCACAAAGAGACGGTTCTTCTTACGAAGACACCCATGAGAATCAATGCTGAAATCTCGCAACGCCTCATCGCAAGATCCAGACTCACAAAGCTGAATAAAATGCAACAATTCAGGATCACGCCGCTGAGCATTGGCAATACGATCCAACAAAATAGGTCGAGCTCCCAAACTAAATAATAGAATAGGAGAATCAGAAGATGAATCTCGATCACGAATTTCACAAAAAGATGGAGTCTCAAGAACATCCCATTCGGCAAACATCATAGAAATAACAGTCGAATGTTTGCGACTAAGCGCATCTGCAACACGATTACCCTTACCAGGGGTATACTGGATATCAAAGTCATAAGAAGCAAGAAACTCGAGCCAACGCTGTTGCCTCATATTGAGTTCCTTCTGAGTAAACAAATACTTCAAGGATTTATGATCGGTATAAAGAATGAAGCGCTCGCCCAATAAATAATGTTGCCAAATCTTCAGGGCGAAGACAATGGCGGCTAACTCAAGATCATGAGTGGCATAGCGAACTTCATTCGGACGCAGTTTGCTAGAAGCATAAGCAACTACCCGATCTCTCTGCATAAGCACAGCACCGAGACCACTACTACAAGCATCGGTGTAGACAACAAGATCATGATTCCCTTCGGGAACCACAAGGATAGGAGCATTAGTGAGAAGTTCTTTCAATGCCTGAAAGGAAGCTTCACACTTGTCGGACCAAATAAAACGAATGCCTTTCCGGGTAAGGCTTGTGAGAGGAAGCACAACACGGGAAAAATCCTTAATGAACCGACGGTAATACCCCGCCAATCCAAGGAAACTACGAATCTTATGAACATTCTCAGGCCTCTTCCAATTCTGAATGGCTTTGATCTTTGAGGGATCGACAGAAATGCCATCGGAAGATACAACATGGCCTAAGAACTTAAACTTATTCTCCCAAAAGTGGCATTTGGAGAATTTGGCTTTAAGCTGATGATGACGGAGAGTACTCAAGACAATTCTCAAGTGATTAGCATGCTCAGCTTCAGACTTAGAACAAATAAGGATATCGTCAATGAAGACAAGCACGAACTTATCGAGATATTCCCGGAATACCCGATTCATGAGATCAACAAAGAAAGCAGGAGTGTTCGTCAAACCGAACGGCATAACTAGCCACTCAAAAGAACCATATCGAGTGCGGAAAGCGGTAAGAGGTATGCTATCCTCCGCGACTCGTAACTGATGAAAACCTATGGCAAGGTCAAGCTGAAAAAAGACCTTAGCACCACTCAATAGATCGAACATATCATCGATCCTAGGCAATGGATACCTATTCCTAATGGTCAACTCGTTAAGCTTGCGATAATCAATGCAAAGCCTAAGAGTTCCATCAGACTTCTTCACGAAAATGAACGCGGATCCCCACGGAGAAAAACTAGACTGAATCAACTGCTTGGACTCAAGCTCCAAAAGCTGCTTCTTGAGTTCCTCATTTTCCTTTGTAGACATCCTCGTGGGAGGACGACTAACTGGCTGCGCGCCTGGAATGAGATCAATGCGGAACTCAATTGCCCGCTTGGGTGGCAAACCCGATACGGGCTCAAAAACATCAGAAAAGTCACAAGCAATAGGAATACGAGATATATCCTCATCGTCTCGCGAATCAAGAGAATATAAAGCCATCTCGGAATTATCCACATCCCGAAGAACAAGAGATAACTGAGAAAGCGAATCAGGATGACAAAGATATAAAATCCTCTCCGAACAAATAATCCTGGCATCATACCTCACTAGCCAGTCCATACCAAAAATCATATCAAAACCCAAATGAGAAAAAACGTGCAGATTCGCACGGAAAGAAAAGCCACATAAAACAATCTCAACATTATCACAAAGCAAACTAAGGGTCGCGGACCCCCCAATAGGATTCGCAATACTTAAAGAAGTAACCATACAAGAAACATCCAAAGATAAATCATCAACGAGCTTTTTCGATACGAAAGAATGTGAAGCACCCGTATCGAAAAGAACTCGTATACTATGGTCATAAAATAAAATAGAACCTTCCAAAATAGATGGAGATACACCTTTAGATTGAGAAGGACCTCCAGAAGCATTCGCTACATTTAACTTGCCAGATGAAGAATTATTCGGAGCAATGGGACAAGTGGAACTACGATGACCTTCCCTCTTGCAGTAGCGGCAGAAGAGAGGCTTAGGACAAGCTCGAATAATATGATCCGGAGAACCACAATTGAAACACTTTCGGACGAAAGGAGTTCCGGAAGACTAAGGCTGAGAACTAGGACCACCAGTCTTCTTTTTCTTAGAAGGAAAAGGCTTCTTCTGAATTGGAAACGGCCTCTTGTTGGGGTTCTTAGAAGCCTCAACATCTACATCACTATCACACTCCTTCTCGACGGTCTCGAGATGAAGTGCCGAATCAACCAATTCCTCGAAAGAAAGTTTAAGCTGGAGCAACAAAGACTTCCTAAGATATTTCTTAAGGCCAGAAACAAACTTCAAATTCTTCTTGTAAGAAGTGCTGATGAATTCAAGACCATACTGAGATAAAGCCTCGAACGATGCGACATACTCAGAAACAGAAGATTTCCCTTGCTTCAATTCAAGGAAGCGACGGGTCAATAAAACTTTTTCAGATTCAGGAACGAACTTGAGTTCAAATCGTCCCCGAAACTGGGTCCAAGAAAGAGTAGACTCATCAATCTCGGCTACAAGAAGCTCATACCAATCGAGAGCACGCTCTTGTAACAAACTAGAAGTCACAAGAACTCTATCATGGTCAGAAAGATCCATGCGAGAAAAGATACGTTCGCACGTGCGAAGCCAAGCTTGGACTTCAAGAACGGATTTAGGGCCTTTAAACGGCTTTCCTCCAAGATGAGCAAAATCACTACACTGACGTGCAAAGGCAGACTTGCGAGGTGGAGACACTCGAGGAGGAACGGAAGGCTGAGTGCTCCTAAACAACTCCATAAACTGATCGGCAGACATATATACGCCATCCGGATGTGAGCCACTAGATTGCCCAGCATCCGAACGTCGACCTCTGCCTCTTCCAGACATAAGCTGAAAGTCAAGATAAGGAAAAGATTATTCACAAGGTAGATATTTCAATATGGGACACTACGGAATAATCCTAGACGTACTCCCAAATACTATCTAGCCTTGATGGAATAAAGAGACACGATGATACAAAGATTTGTATCACTTGTACACTTTGATGTACCATAATATATGCATCTATTCTGTGTTTATCATATTTTGTTCTGAACTCAACTTTGATACCACGCTGTGACGCCCCACTCCGAGAGCCTCGTTAACAAAGAGTATTACATAGATAATACTGTCGGCTAACGCGGACAATAGAGTATAATGGAAGCAACCATGTGTAATCTTACCTTAACTATTCACTAAATACGTCGAAAAGTAGAATCACATTAAAATTCGACCTATTCAATAAATATTTAAAGCAAAACTACAATGGCTATAGGATCTATCAGAAGAAAATATAACAACTCAAATGTAATTCACATCACAGAACAGTCAATCATAATATACACATAAACAGATACACAACAGAGTATACAAAATAATACATGTCAAGTGGTATAGCAAACCACAATATACAGACGAGTTCCAGATGAATACATATCAGAGTTACTACAAAATGGGACTACATAAAGCTATGACAAAAAGTAGCTAGCGGAGTAGTCCATGCGGAAGCAAAATAGGCTAAGTCCAAAAGCACCTAACCTGAAACAACTCGGTCTGACCCGAGTATAAATTACACGGATCAATCTAGCTAAACAAATCAGTTAGATAAACTGATCAACAATAAACCTGCAAGGTTACAAAGCATAATAGATATCTCTAAAAGAGATAACACAACCATCTAACGAAAGATGAATCATATAGATCAAGCCTCATATCATCGGCAACATATAGAAACAAAGGATAAGAATATCCCAAAGCAAGCCATAAAGGCAAACAACAAATACCGATAAATACGAGTTCCACAATGTAAACGCTATATTTCGTGTGGCTCCAAAGAACCAATACAGAAAAGCAATACCTAGGGAATATACATATAAATGAAACATCATGAGCGGTGGTGAGTAATCCACTCCGTTATCTCTTGAGCAGTGGTGAAGAAACCACTCCAATATCTCTTGAGCGGTGGTGAAGAAACCACTCCAATATCTCTTGAGCGGTGGTGAAGAAACCACTCCGAAAGCAATACTAAAGGTAATCGACAACCCCAAATATCTTTCGAGTCAAGGCAAAGGGCCAACTCCAAAAGCGATATTAAAGGCAACAAGCCAGAGGAGACAGTCCGAAGACACTATCCCAAAGGCAACATGTGTCAGAAACTCCCAGAGAGGAATCCGAAAAGTGGTAACGTGAGTCCCATAACCACCCGTTCGCACTAAACGGTTTACTATCCCTTAGTTAATTTCACACTCGACGCATTACAAAGTTCACCTCATCTCATCGGTAAACCAGACACAAGGGTCAAAACGATCAATCGAATAGGTCGGGGATTAATCGGAAAGATAAACGCATGGATTCATGGTCCGTGTTTTACCTAACCATTTAATCTTCCTTCCACTTCGCTCGAAGTGCGAAATCGTGTGTGTGTTTAAATAGAATTTATAAATTGGAGAAACGAGCTTTTAAATGCGATTTGAGAGATTATTTTATAAAAACCCGTGGATGAAGTCAAGAGTAAGTTATCAAAGCCAAATATGCAATATCAACCACTAAAAACCAACTTGAATCGATAAAATTCGGAAAAACAAATCAAAATATGCACAATAGGCAAAATAGGCAGAACAGAGCAGGTCGGTCGACCGGACTACAGGGCTCGGTCGGCCGGCCAAATGCAGAAACCCAATTATGGCTCGGGGCAGCAGGTCGGTCGATCGGCCCAGGGGGCTCGGTCGGCCGAACCTGATGAATTTGCAATTCCAGCCTTTTTCAATGAAATGCAAATTCTTTTTAAATCCAAAGCAATGGCACATGCATACTTGTTAGGAATTCATACCCAACACCCATGAAATCAAGAGAAGTAGATGTGAGTTCAAAACTCACCTTTTTACACAAAACAAAGAAGATGAAGAAGCACAAATGCAAGGAATAAACCAACTACACTCCACTTCAACACTACAAGCTTCAATCTAGAATCAAAGCAAGTATTTCCTAAGTTAGTGTTAGGAAATTACTGAAATTGAAGAGGAGAAGAGATGGAGAAGATGGAGATGAACTTACCAATGGATTCTCTTTGATTTTGGAGCAAGAAATCAAGTTGGAAGTTGAAACTAGGGCTTGCAAATTTCTATTTCTCTTTCCCTTCCACCATTTTCAGTTCTAAGCTTAAGTTTTTAAGAAATGAATAAGTGAATGAGAGGAGTGACTAATCTAGAATATTAGTTAAGCTAGTGGGCTGAACCCAAACCCAACCCAATAGAAAAAGTAGCCAAAATTCACAAACTCCAAACATATCAAAGATTATACTCAAAAAGATCGCAAACGCCATTTTGGAACCAATGGAGGCAGTTTCGAGTCCCAATTCGGCCGTTTGCAAAAAGTAACATTTCGGACCAAAATCCGACTAACGACGCTATATTTAAATTAAACATCTAAATATAAAATCGTTAAATATGCGGGTTGTTACAAGTAGCTCGAACACCCAACAGAAAAACGCCTCGACCCTCGAACTTTGATCACTAGTGACAATGACGCATCGGCCACACCACGGCCATAACCTCCTGTACCATCTCCTCGAAACTTGTACGTCTCGATCAATTCACGTCGGCAAAATCAACGAATTACAGAACACAGAAAAACTCGAACCCAAAACCCTATTTTCGATTCGACTCGACAAATCTTGCATTAGAAAAAATTTCTAGCATTTTTCCTATATTCAAGAATCCTCAAGCTAGCTATACAACAAATTTCAACATTTAAGATTTGTTAAACTGACAGAAATTGACAAGAATGCATTCTTAGTTCATCTACGAACTGCACCTTGTATATTGATCTAAAAATCATCGTTTTTATTTTAAAAATCCTAACTTTGTATGTTTATTTAAGATATGAAATAAAATTAACAAATTAAAATATTTCAATTTTACACATTGATCTCCCTTCTACTGTAAAATTGAATATACAGTGTTTAAGTTACACTGTCCACCTTCAAACATCCTTCCAGGCCATGATTCCAGTTTAACAAGTTTATTTAGCTTAAATTCCTAAGTTTAAATATTTATATGAAGAAGTATTTAAAATTTTATCTGCTTTCTTTGCTCAGTAGCTTGAAATATTGAAGAACATGACAAAGCACGGCTTCCGGTAAACAGAAATCATTACAGATCCTCTCACTAACAATATATAGCAACACAAGCTTCCGTGAACTAATTATCAAGATTTAATTTTCAAAGAAAGTATGTTCACCTAAAATTACTGTTGAAACAGAAACAAAGGTTGTTGAAGAGCTGGAATTTGAATTCCTGAAAATCTTTCCCTGCTTTTACTTTTGAATGATTGAGTTTGTAAAATAAAGATGATGTTTATTTTTTTCTTTTTCTCAGGTTTGCTTCTAAGTTTTGTAAATGAACTAAATAATATGATGTGTGTATATATATGTGAATATCTTTGAACAGAGAGGTGTCTTCTGGTACAAGTCTCAACTTGTATTGATCACATTAGATTATTTTTAGTTACTGTAAAATTGAAGTGATACTTGCATAATTCGGCTGAACATGTTTTTATGCTGAGATGAAATCATTAATTGCATATGTCTTCCCATTAGTTTACATATAATTAGTATTGGCTGATATTTATAATTTGTACAAAGATATTTTGAATATGTTATGAATAGTTTGTCTTCGTTTGCATACATGATTTACACAGCAAACTTGTTATTATTTTCTTTTATGTTTATGTAAGATTATTATAGTTATTGTTTTGGTTTATGCATTTATTTTGTCAAAGATTTTGTTTTTGCCTTTGCACTTAATATAAAATTTGTTATTTATCTTATATTTCTATTTCCATATAAGTTGTTGCTAACTTAGCTTCTCAATTTAATTTTCTATTTGTAATTTAATTTTCAAATATTTGATTCATAACATTGTATTTGTATTTATATCTTATATCTTATATTCATATTTAATATTGATAGGATTGCTTAAATTTAAACATTATTATCAAGACTACATTTATATATATATATATATTATATCAAATATTAATAATATAGAACCTTTAATTTAATTGGACAAGACAGATTTTAATATAAATGGTTTTCAAAGATTCTATTTTAAATTTTCAAATCAAAATTTTCTTTACAAAACATATATATATACATGTATAACTGATAAATATCCAAAAATCTTATTTATTTATAAAATAAAAAGCTTGTATTTTATTTAATTAGATTTAAATACTTATTAAAATATATTGTCAAAATTTCGGGTCGTTACAATTAATTACTTCACTAAGTAGTTATACTTAACTAACTTCCACTAGTGATTATCCTTAATTAATTAATCTAATTAATTATCTTAAATTAATCACATTAATTAATTAATTAATCCATAATCAATAGTTAATGGTCTTAAATTAATTAAATCATTAACTATTCTCTACTTACTTGTACTAAGTAATTATACCTTCATTATTATTAACAACAAGTAATTAATCTTTATAAATCTCATTAAGTGATTACTTTTTAAATTAATTATACTAATTAAACATCTTTGATGAATCACAACCCTAATTAATTAATGGTAAATATATAACTTAATTACATCATTAACTTTATTATTATCACCTTTTAAAACTTTTTCAAATTAAAACATATTTAAAACTTGATTAATCCTTCTTCTTTGAAAATAAATTATTAAAAATCTTTAAATCTTGCTTTAAATACCTTGCTTTGGACTTAAATCATACTTTAACTTGGAAACCTGTTTTAATTTATTTTTAAACCTTGAACTATCTCTATATATTATAAAAAAAAACTATTTAAGTTGTACTCAAATTATAAAGCATGGAATAAACACATCAGACAACCCGAGCCACTTGATCAAAATTTTCGATCCTCTCCCCAAGTCCCACACTACCCACAAACCCCGAGATAACTCGAAAACTTCTAGAGTCAAAACCCGAGATACAAGCTTCTTCCCAAAATAATCATGGCTAGATACCAGAGAAGTATCGTGCACGTGCACAACAACCCAGGCCTTCTTCGATCATCTCCTCTGGCTCCAAAGCATCACCCACGACCTCGACCATCAACACGATCATCAATAGAAATCGAGAGCTAAATCAAAAAATCGACGTTCGATCGAAAATATGGAAAATAAACTCATCGGAAAAACTATCATTACTGTCGATCTCAACCAAGAGATTCCTCGCCGACATCACCGGACCTACATCTCGACTTCCCGCTCCTAATCCCCACCTCGCGATCACCTCTCATTACCCATGGCCATCGCCATTTCCTCGTGAACTTCCTCGTTCCAAAACTGAACTTCGAACCCTAGTTCACCCTCGCCTAGCAACTTCCATCACTAGATAAATCCCAAACTAATTTTCCTGAGACCCCCATGCCACCACCTTCCTCCAAACCAAGATCGACCTCCCAAAACTTTTCCATTCGATGGAATTTGATAAAAGTACCGATTTTGATCAATTCAGAAAAGCGCAACAATTACTAACCTACAAATCATGATTGTATCACCTAAATTCATGATTTTCTGCCATGAATACAATCATGCAATCCAATTCTAAAATTGAATTGGTTGATTTTTAACATATATATATATATGTATATATATGTATATATATATATATATATATATATGTATATATATATATATATATATATTTCACTCTTATTACCAATTTTAAAATTATTTGCTAAATTATAATTCCAGAAACCATTTTTATACTTGATATTATAATGTAACAACTATCTTTCATTCAAAAATCAAAGGCAAATATGGACTCAATTTAGAGTTATGAATTTTTAAAATCAAACAAAAGCCTGGAATAGGAACAGAGAATCAGATGTACAGATGTTTTCATAGATTCAACTTTATATTCACATGCATTCACATCATCCATCATATAAACACTTTTAATCTATGTTACTGCAACATTTATCACTGATATCAATTATAACATCAGATTTAAAAAATGTTTTTAAAATAAAATTTACTCACCTGTTTTGGGAATAACATAGGAACGGGCTTCCTTGATTTTAAATCTGGAAATTCTTGCTTTGATCAGAACTGTTAATTTAACCCAAGCTTGAATCTTGATATGATTTGAAATCTTGTTTGATGAGATGAATTGAACTTGATTTTATCTTTGCTTTTGTTTTCATTTTTTTTGGTTTGGAATTTGGTTTTACAGGTCCTTGTCTTCCTGGTTTGAGTTTTATAGGGTTCTTTTTTATTTATTAAAAAAAAGACACTTGTTAGTTTCAATTATCCTAAGCTTACAAATGTCATATGTGTTATTATCGTTATACAAATGTCATAAACTTCATTTAAATGTTACAAATGTTTATATCCAATTTCATATTAATTATTCAAGCGTTTATATAAATTTGTTATGTTTATATAGAATTTTAATTTGCTATGAAATATCTACAAAGAAAGAATATTTTAAACGTTTTACTAAATTCTATTTAAACTTAGGCTATTAAAATTTTAACTTACTAAATATTTATTTCTAGTTTTGTATGTTTATATATTTCCATTAACACGTTTCCTCTTCACTTATAATTATATCTTTAAAGATAAATTTATGATATTACTTTGAGTTACAAACCCGAGTTCTATTTATAATCAACTATATATACACAAAAATCAAATACTTATTTTGTTTATTTTTGAAAAGATGAATTTTTGCCAATTTAAATAATTATACCAGGAGATTATAAGATAAATATTTATCCAGATATAACTATTTATTATCAGATTTATTTGTTTCATTTAAAAACCAGTGTTTTAATAAATTTAATCCTATTAAATTTCCAATTAATAGATGTCCAAAAATCCGGGTTATCACAGCGACTAGGTCGCGATTGGCCATAGACGATCGAGTGTGACGATTTTGGATTCGACATGTCGAATTCAAGAAGAGAGGAGCAATGGCAAAGTCCATTTGTTGTGGTGGAGCGTAGCTTTGTATCGTGGTGTGGTGGTGCACGGTGATGGTATGAAGTGATACAGTATGCGTGTTTTGATTTGGGGGAGAAGGAGTTTGGGTGGGTAGTTAAATTTAAGCAATGTAATTAAGTTATTTAATTATTTATTTAAATAGAAAAATTATAAAATCAATATCTCACTTATACGAGGTCCAATCGAGACGCGGTCTTTGCTTGCGCTTGGAGGAGTGTTATCCATGTGTTGGAATTAATTTCATCAATTTTGAAGCAAGTGGAATTTTGAGCTAAAATCGAATGCCTTTTAATTTAGATCAAACTAGAACGCTTAAGAGTTCCCTAGAATTTTGGTAATTTATCTTACCTTTGGATAAACAATATATGATATACCGTAGATATTATTTTTATGATTGAATGGTTTATTGGTCTGGTTTGGTTGAATTTTCACTTCTAAAAGCGAACAACATTTAAAATAAAATACAGGGAATTTTATAGAGGAATATAAATTCCATGTTACTACTGATTTTAATTTTGGTTATATACCTGTAGTACAAATTATTGAATATCAAAACTTGGTAGTTTGGCTATATTGGACATAACATTGTTATATGTTAAAAGTTAAACCATTTTAGTGAAAGATAGCAGTAGCATTGGTTAGGTGCTATAGTAGCTGTTGGCCTAATTATAGTATTTGCAAATACAATTATTTGCTGTTTTGATTTGAAAAAAGATTTTTTTTTCGGAGAATGATTTTAAATTTGACTTTTGGATTTTTTTATACAGAAAGGATTTTTAAATTCTCTATTTTACTTTAAGCTTTTTGGAAATGTTTTAAAAGTATTTGGGATATTTATTTTATAGAAAATATAATAACCAGCCTTTTCGATCCTTAGAAGTTGACACTATCCACGTTATTCACTTGGTGAACATCCAACTGCTGAAAAGATAGAATTATTGGGGTGAAAGAAAGGAAAGACATAATAGAATCTTACAACGTGTCGAGTAATATATAATATACATTAGTTCTTTACAAAAAGAAAAGAACTTTAATATACATACTATCATCAGGCTGGATAGTTATAACAACAGTCCATGCAATTTGCTGATAAATAAAAAACAACATCAATGCATCTGCAATAAAGAAATAAGGAAATACGTCTTGGAGGATCTAGCTCATCTCCTACAACTCCAAGTATCTAGCTAAATCTGGAAAATATGCTCGGACTGATCCGAGCATTATAAGAAAAATAATGCCCAGATCAATCTGGTAAAAACTAGCCTGAGAAACACAATCAAATGGATTTTTTAGATATTTTAGACACCTTACAAAATAAAGGTGTCTCGTAAGTCCACACCACACATAAACATGGACGGGTTTTTATCTCACGATAACCAAACCATTTTATAGAAAATCTTATGATACCACAGTAATTTCCAAAGGGGAAACTAAATATATAAAATAGCTGAAATGCTTGCATCTCACCATAGTTAGGCACGACTAAGTTTGTAAAGGCACGTATTGGATATTGAATTTCCATCAACGACAAGGCTATAAAGATACCGCCTGCCATAGTACACGTCTAGAAAAATGTACCAAGGGCCTCACATGGACCCCCTGCGAATCAGAGCTGACTACCCTTTTAACATGGTATACCGTAATTCATCATTCCTCAGGCATCAAGGCTGAAAAACAATGTGCACCGGCCTTAAGCCCACTACGCTTCCACTACGCATGCATACCAAATCCATAAATATCAATTCTAGATCGAGGAATGACTGCTCCTAATGGTAGCGAACCACATAGCTCTGAAGCATGTCTCATGTTTTAGTCATTACCAGGTTGTGAGGCTTGTGAGGTCACGATTACCTTTTTTCTCTCTTCGCATATCCCACTTGGAATGTTAATACTTCCTTCCAAGCATCATACAATGCTAGCATTCGTCCATACAAGTTGTTCAGGATAAGAACAAACCAAAGGCACTACTTCTACTACATTCATTTTGGAATCACCCTCAGGATTAGTAGCAAGTAGCCCTTGCACTTCAAAGAACTCTATCTTTGAAACCACTATCTTCGAGGTATCTTCAAATCTAACTCTTAAGTTGGTTCGAAGTGGTTTTTGAATAACTTATGATTATCCGATTATGCTCTCTCTGAATCGACAACCAATAGTTTCCAGCAAACTCAACTCTGATTCTTTTGGAAATAATCCGACAATTCATAAGAGTGAAGATCACCACTAAAGTGTTTAGGTGGACAAATTTTAATATCATTTTTCCTAAGAGAACATACGATATTTATATGTACAGTACAACATCATTGAAGATGACTATGCCATATAACTCCCACGTTTCTCCTATATATTTTCAAAGTTATATTTTGGCCAAGATTTTGATAGTAGGTTATTCAAGTATCAAATAAAAAATAATTAAACAAATATTTAATTTCATGTAGGATTTACCAAGCCTCTATTAGCAAGTCTTTCATTAATTAAAATCTCTTTTTAAATTATTTGATTCAAAAGTATATTTACATAAGATAATATTGAAAAAACCCTTTATATTCTTTTCAATACTTGAAAAACATTTATATAGTTATCTCAATGGTATAGGTATATTAACATAACTTAAGGAATATTTCCTCTTTTCCAAATTCATATTTAAATGGGCTAAACACGGATCTCATTAAAAACATTATTTATTATAAGCTAAAACACTATCCCTTTGTGTTAAGTATAGAAAGAATGATCCATATCACCATAATTAAGAAGGATTATTTATCAAATCTCATTCCTTTTATAAATTCCTTTTTAATAACTCATTTCATGTTTACAAATCCTTTTACAAAACTCTAAATTAATTTATAAAACTTCTTTTATAAATCTCTAAAATGATTTATAAAACTTCTTTCTATTCATAGAACTCTTTCTATAAATAAAACTCTTTCTATTTGTAAACTTCTTCTATAGATCTCCCTTTATAAATTCCTTTATACAAATCTTCTATACAATCCTTTATAAATCCGAAATACATTTTTTAAATTTTATATATTTATCAAAGTCTATGTTATCTTTAAAGTATCACTTATAAATCCATTCTTTTATTTATAAATTACCATTTATAAATCTCTTTTACAAATATCACTTATAAAATTCCTTTACATTCGTTTAAAAATCTCCTTTAGCAAAATATCATTCAAATATCTCCTTTACAAAATATCATTTGTTATCTAAAACTCCTTTTATAATAATTATTATAATAAACACCTTTATTGAATGAATTAATCACCTTCAAACATTGGAAATAAATAATTAACTAACTTTTAAAACATCATTGATAAAGTAATTAATTAACTTTAAAACATCGTTAATAAAATAACTAATTAACTTAAACCATAATTAAATAAATCAGTTAATTAACTCATAATTAAATAAATTAATTAACTTAAACACATTAATAATATAATTAAATAATTTTAAACAACATTAATAAATAAATTATATAACTATAAACATCCTTAATAAAAATAATCAACTAATTTAAACATCATTTGTAAAATAATTGAAACCATTTACAATTAAATAAACACTTAACCTTAAATTGTTATAAAATTGAAGTTAATTCAAATGCATGTTTCCGAATTCGGAAAGAGGCTCAACGACCACAATTGTACTTAGACAAGCTACTATTTAATTCAATTTAAATTTCCAAGTGAAATCACTAGTATTTACAAAAGGAAGCATATATGCAAATAAATCAATAATTAACAATCACTACTAAATCCATTTGCTTATCCAATAATAATTAATTCACATATTCATTAACTATCAAAAGAGTAAGTGTCCAACTTAATATAATAGCAGAACGGGAATTTATTCTGCCTGTATGTGTCCAAATCAATCTATTCAATTTGATTATAACATAATGGTATTTTAATTGGCCAAATATATAACACTAGTGAAGTATAATTAAATTAACTATGTTATTATTTAAAATAACATAATTATATTCAACCTATATTATAAAATCATAAATCTATACTCTGTTTAAACTACCAACTATTTATACTACAGTATTGTAATATATTATAAGAATCTAGTAGAAAAATCGATGGGTCAAACGAATTTCAAATGAGTGAGTTATCATATTTTTAAAATTCAACACATTTGCTATATCAATTTTTTAAATAAAACAAATTATATGGTTATCTCACCTAGAAACATTGGCCCAAAGCTCACTCCACTTCTCCCCTTCCCAAACAGCTACAACGCTCCCTCCTTCTCCTTCCATTTGAATTTTTGCCCTAAATCAACACTTCCCAAATCGATTTCTTGGAGCCAAAACGTGCATGGCCATGCACGTGCACATTACCCTCTTCCACCATTCGATGAACCCAAGCTACCAACCGGTTCCCCATCTCCAGCTAGTGACCCTGGAACCCTCCACCTTGCCATTGACCGTCCAAAACAATTTCCGTCCCAATTGATCCCAAAAACACACCGCATTTGGGAAATGCAAATTACCTCGCCACCATAACCTCAAATCACTTTAGCCACCACTGACACCACCACTAGCTCACCCGTCCTCTACCACACCCGCGGCTAACATAGCGTCAAATGCGACATTCCCTTTTGCCACCAAAACGAAGAAGTTGAACCAAAATCAATCAATAGCCGAAACCCTAGGTGAGCCCGTCGCCACCAACGTTGTCCACCAGACTACCTTCGATCACCACCTCGACTTCCCCCAGACCCAGGTCTCCCTCCAGCACCAATATTTTCCCCCCTCGACCAGCGGTTGGTCAGAAAACCAAATATGGACAAGAATATATCTCTAACCAACACGGCACAACCCCAACTCCAAAAATCACACGATAATCTCCAAAAAATCATTATTCGATGAGATGAACCCATCCATGCTCTCCGTTCGCCATTCCATACTTGATGAAAAACTGCCCTTTCTTGACTTCTACTGACTTCAAGCAAATCCCGCTACTACGGTCAATGAAATTTCAAGCTACCATTTTTTCTTAAATACTAGAGGTGGAAATGAACAACTTCTGCGTTGGATGGGTTGGATAGTTTTGAGTAGATTGTAAGATAGGAATTCTTAACGAAGAAAGATGGTATATTTTCCTTCTGCAAGAACAAGAAAATAAGTAATAAGCCGTGAAAGAGAGAGACAGAGACTAAAAAGAGGATAAATAAATATGAGTTAAAGTGTTGATGTGTAGTTTTTTTTGCATACCTATAACCAAACAATCCATTTCTCTTTATTCTAGGTAACACAAACTCTACAAGTTAACCGATATATATAAGCCACCTATCATATTCAAATTAAGGCAATCGCACTGATGTTAGTTTGAATTTTGAATTTGAATTTTGTTTTTTAAATAAAATAAAATAAAATAAAATAAAGAAGGATAAAACTCAAAATGCCCTTAAACTCGATTTTCACTCTACCATCATGTCTTTAGCCATCCAAAGTACAACCTTTATGAAAATATTATGGATATTAGGAAGGACCATGTACTTTAGTTGACTTTTCACATTTAAAATTTCAAATCTATCTTTTCACTTTTAGATTTAAACGTATCATTCCTTTATCATTATTTAACTTATTTATACTTTTAAAAATAAAATGTTTCCTTTTAACCTTTTAAATGTTGTTTTTAAATAATAAAAAAAGGTTCAACAACTTTCTATAACTTGCAATTCGATAAAAAACTGAAAATCCAAAAATCAGTTTTGGTCACATTTTCAGTTTTCCATTGAACTATCCATTTATGTAACCAATATTCAAAAAAATGAATTTTCTATTATTGAATTATAAACTAAAATAGGGTAATTTGATTATTAAACCATTAATCAAAATATTTAAAACAAATTAAATACTTGCAAATCAATCGATAAAATTCCATGTCGTTGCATTCTTCCCACTTCAAAGAATTTCAGCTCTGAAATTTCATCTTACTCGAACAAAGAAAGAAATTGGTTAGCATAAAAACTTAAACAATTTACTCCTATAATTATTTTTGAAAACATTTCATAAAATGCTACTTGAGTTTAAAACTTGTATAATACCCTACTATATCCCAAGGGTATATGTCACTATTTGGCTCAAACCTTTTAAATTTGAATATATTTACCTTAAGTAAACTCAAGATTCAAATATCTTGTTTTATTTCAAAAACCATTCAGAAATAGTACTATATATTTTAACTATAGAAATATATATGTGTGTGTGTGTGTGTATGTATGTATGTGTGTATGTATCTGTATCTGTATCTGTATTTGCGTATGTATAGCCCGAGTAACCCCAAAATGATACCAAGGAACTGAGTGCTACCAAATAGTATCATATATCCCTTTACCAAGAAGGGTAATACCTAAGAGAGGTGCTTACCATTCGAATACATCTCTTTCCCATTTTTGGTTATTTTTGGGCCACTCGAACTAGCTAACATAAAAATACCTTTATGTCTTTAAAATTTTGCTTTTTAAAACAATACGGTATATATTTCCAAACAAGTAGTTTTAAAAAATATCAATTACCAACTTGCTTTAGGTTCGTTCAGATTCAAACTTGTTTCAATCGTACAGTGATAAATAAATAATTTACTAAGTTCATGACCTCGTTCGCCTAGGCAAGTATCCGATCATCATTTAGAAGATTATTCGGAACATCATAAAACAATCAAGACTCATCCCCCCAAACTATCCATAGAAAATATACTTCACTTATAAAATTTAATTTCCAAAATATTTATACTTTAAAATATTTTCAAGCAAGGCTATTACTACTTTTCTCAGATATCATTTGAAACAATAATATACATATTTCATTTTGTAAATCAATCATGCTTCTAGGATCAAATTAAAATTTGTTTATCAAAACAATACTATATTAAATTGCTATAGTAGCATTTCCCACTTAGAAATTCAAAAATGAACATCGTTGATGTTGTAGTCACAATCGGAATTATTTTCCAATGACAGAAGCGAGTTTTGTGCTTTCCATCTCCCCTAAAACCACATAGAAATATTTCCATTCATAAATACTTCCAAATAATACCATCGTTATTTTTTCCAAAACATAGAAAACCATTTTTTTCAAAAGCATCGGGATTTAAGTCCTTAAATATTCTATTTTAATTTTTTTACCGTGAACCACATTTTTATAAATCAATTCCATAAGATCATCTTCTTATATAAAATCATTCCAAAATATTTAGTCTAAAATATTCCACCTTTCCTTTAATAAAATCTTTGTTAAAATCCAATTTCTAACCCAACATTACCATCGAATGCCTTATAGTCAAATTGTGAAACTTAATTCACAAGGTGCTCATTTCAATGTTTCTCCAAATTCTATTTACCAAACCTATGCAGTGAATAGGTAAAACCGAGCACACATAATCAATCGATAAATGATAATGATTGAATATTAACATTTCCTAACACTTCATAAATCTCTATATAAATTTTAAAAAAAATTCCTTCAAATATAAAATATAATTTAGGTAAAATTGTTTCATTTACCCAATTCAAAACAATAGTGTGTTAGTTTTCCTTGTTCAAGTGTTTTAGAAACCCCTATCGAATAGTTATACTTTCCGTATCGACCAAAATTCATAAACCACTCAACAGACAAATCAACATAATGTAAAATATTTTATAGCACTAACAAATATGCGCTCTCATATATGATACACTCAAACTCATCCTAGGGTCTCACTTACCCTATCTCAAGTGAGTTTACCCCACCAAAGCCTTGGTGTTTACTCAACCTAAGCTCTGATACCACATATAATAAATCGCATTTTCGATCCTCAGAAGTGGACACTAATACATCCACGGTAATCACGTGCCGAACATCCAAGTGCCGGAGAGAAAGAATTGTTGGGGTGTAAGAAAGAAAAGACGAAATAGAATCTCACAACGTGACAAATAATATATAATATATAATAGGTCTATACAAAAAGAAAAGAACTTTAATATACATACTATCATCAAAGCAAAACTAATCTATCATCAATTTGGAAATTTATAACAACGTGTTCTTACAATTTGTTGATAAATACAAAACAAAAACAATGCAATGCAAATAAAGAAATACGAAAATCACATTGGTGTTAGTTTGAATTTGAATTTGATGTTAGTCAATCACATTGATGTTAGTTTGAATTTTAAATTTGAATTTAGTTTTTTAAATAAAATAATAAAATAAAGAAGGATAAAACCTAAAATTCCCTTAAACTCAATATCCACTCTACAATCATTTCTTTAGCCACCCAAAGTACAAACCAATATGAAAATATTATAGATATTAGGAAGGACCGTGTACTTTAGTTGATTTTTCACACTTAAGATTTCAAATCCATCTTTTCACTTTCAAATTTAAACACATTTTTTTCCTTTATCATTATTTAACTTATTTATACTTTTCAAAATAAAATTTAAATGTTGTTTTTAAAGAATAAACCAAGGTTCAATAACTTGTCGTTAGATAAAAAGATGAAAATCTGAAAACTAGGTTTCAGTCATATTTTTAGTTTTCCATTGAACTATCCATTTATGAACCAAAATTCAAAAAGGAATTTTCTATCATTGGATTATAAATCAAAAGAGAATAATTTGATTATTAAACCACTAATCGAATATTTAAAATAAATTAAAATTTCCAAGTTAATCAATAAAATTTCAGGTCGTTATAGAAAAGTTAGTATAATAACGTATGTTTAATTTAAAGAAAAGGGGAAATTTATCATTTACAATAAAGTGATTCTACTTTAAAAAGAAAATAAGAATATTTTGAAATAAATATTTGTGAAACATTTTATATAAAATATTGTATAGAAAGATAGATTTATAAGTAGTATTTCATAAACAAAAGGATAGATTTTTAAATGGTGTTTTATAAAAAGGAATTGAATTTATGGAAGAAATTTTATAAATAGAAATGAATTTATGAAAGGAGTTTTATAATTACATTTGAGGATTTATAAAATCATTTTACAAATGAATTTAGGGATTTATAAAAGGAGTTCATAAATGAATTTTTGGACTTATAAAAGGAATTTGTAAATATATAAGAGATTTATAGAAATGAGTTTTGTAGATATAAAAGATATTTGTAGAAATGGGTTTTATAAGTATAAAAGTGATTAAAAGGAGTTTTATAAGGAGATATATGAAAAGGAATTTTATAAAAGGAAATGAGGTTTGATTTCTATGAATGATCGTTTCAAAATTACGATGGTACAGAAAGTTATTCTTCTCATACTTTACATCGAATTCCGAGGTATGAAAACTCGTCTCTTTCCTGAGAGTTAAGAATGTGTATCGAGGCAAGATGGTACACTTACTTGTCTAACTATATTGTTAATCAAGGGATAGTACATGTTTGAAACCAGAAGGTGGTAGTAAGTATATTTGGTCAAATTTCTATACGATCCGTTTACTTACACCAAAAGTGTTTTGGGTTTATTGTTATCAATGTTCTAAATGACATTTTTTTAACCCAATTAAATATAGTTTTTAAAGTGAAATCTTTCTTAAGATTTATGAATATACTTATACCATTGAGATAAGTATATGGGTACATTTTCTAAGTATTGGGAAAGCAGTGTTTTGCGAATATATATATATGCTATTGATACAAGGATATGGAAAAGTTTTCTAAGTATTGAAAGTGACATGTTCTTTGAGTATACTTATATTGTTGAGATAAGTATATTAATATTTTTCAAGTATTGAAAAGAGTAGAGATGGTTTGTGAATATATTTTTTGAAAAAGGTATTTTGAAAGGACATTTTAATTAACGGAAGGATTAATTAAAGATATTGGGTTGTTTCATATTTGCTTAACCATGGTTGGTTTCCGTATGGAAATAAATCTCTGATTGGATTGTTTGTCTATTTGATAGTTAAATAACCAACTATTATGAAACGACCCGCCTTATTCTCCATAATAAGACGCATCAATTTTACGAAAGAAAGGGATAGAAAAGAGAAAGATAAAGAAGAAAGAAACAAACAACATCAGAATCTTAACAGCGGAACGAATAAATTATATTAATCTCATAATATTACATAGTATCATATACATCAGAGTTACATAGCTTATGCAACACATACTAGACAGTTATAAACACCTGTCTTGTTATACAACTCAATATACAATACAGACAAATGGCTCAGAGAATAAACAGCGGAATACTATATATTTATACGTTGAAGCCTCCTGCTCCATTGCTCCTCCAGAATTTGTCAAACCAAACCTGAATCCCTAGGCTACTCGTAAAAATTTGAGTACCCAAGAGTTTAAGAAAAACAGAATAAACTCCGGGTCAGACATGGGTCTGGTGTGAGTAAACGGTTAAAGTTGCTTAACTTTTAAAAACCTTTTGGAAACAAAGGTATCACGTAAGACTTCCCACACATAAACATGGGTAAGTTTTTACCTTACGCTAACCAAAACATTTGATAGGAAATCTAGTGATATTATAATAGGGTCTAGGGTTTTCAAATAAATATGAAATAGCCGAAATTGTTAGATGATTAAATTCCAGCTACTAGCCACAAAAGTGGGTAATACAATCAAAACCGAGGGTGCTTATTGGAGTTTGGATTCCATACAATGGCAGGGCTACTGGGGTACCGCCCGTCACAGTACGGGGCCTAGATCACCGTACCAAGGATTACTCCCAATCCCCTGCAATACAAAGCCGGAACCATTCCTTATTGAACAGTTCCGAATAAGATAACCCCACGGTTGTAGCTAGCAGCCGCCCACACAGCCGAATAAAAAGGGACTCTAGACAGGGGTTCATCTCATCCTACTTGGGCATGACCCACTTAGCCTTGCTGCACCTCCCCTGTTTTAGCCATTCCCGGTTGATGAGGCTTGAGGCTACGATTACCTTTATAGAACACATCACTTAGAATGCTCATCGTCCACCTGATGATGTGCTGAAAGCATTCAATCCATACAAGTTCATTCCGAGTTCGAACGAAACCGAAGGCATTATTTCGTTACACTCATTTTGGAATCACCCTCAGAGTTAACGACAATAACCCTTGCACTCTGAATCTTCATCTTCACTTGAGATTCACGACCTATCGTAAATTTGGATCGATATGGTTTTCGGATATCCAAATCTGGAAACCCGATCCCGGTCTCATTGAAATCCAAAATGTATCTTTTAGGTCCAAGTTGTTTAAAATTAAACAATTCAATTCTATTATCTATATACACACAGATAGATAATTCACAATATCACAATAGATAATCTACATTATCATTACAACAGATAATTCATATTATCACCATACTTCAACCAAAGCATCTCATATCATATATCACACATATCTCATCAGAGATATCAAACAATCAAGCCATCCAATATCAGTCAGCCATTCATAAGCAATGATCTAATAATCACACCATCTATAATTAATTTAAAATGAATTAAAATAATTACTTCATCTCTAATTAATTTAAAATAAATCAGATTAATTACCTTCGTCACAATAAATCTTGCTTACATAATCATTAATTAAACCAATTAATTAATCATCATCTTAATTAATCAACCTTGATTAATTATCCCTTAATTACATTAAGTAATTAACCCTTAATTAATTATACATATTAAATATCTACAAACCATTAAGTAATTAACCTTAATTACTTCATTAAATGTAATTAAGTACATTAATCCTTAATTAGTTACAATTAATTAATTACCATATAATCACTTATTATTGATTAATTAATCTTAATTAATCAATCCTTAATTAGTCTCATTAATTACATTAATTAATGATCCTTAATTAATTACTTCCATTTATTAATTAACTATAATTAATTACATTATTCCTTAATTAATTACATTAATTAACTAAACTTTAATTAATTACTTCCATTAATCAATCTTAATTATAAACAGTAATTACCATCCTGTAATTACGTACCTTAATTAATTAATTTCTTAATTAATTATATTAATCCATTGATTAATTACACTAAGTGATTAATCTTTAATTACTTCTACTAAGTAATTATACTTTAATTACTTCACATTAAGTAATTCTCTTTAATTAATTACATCCCATTTGATTAACCCAAATTAATCACACTTATTTGATTAATTACAATTGGGTAATTCATCCCTTAATTACCCCCTTTAAATAAATTAATTAATATTTAATTATAGATTAATTAATCCTTAATTATTAATTAATAAACCTTAATTTGCAATTAATAAAACTTAATGATTAATCAATTAATCCTTAATTAATCAATTCTTAATTACAATTAGTTATCCTTAATAACAGTTAATTAATCCTTAATTAACTTTAATTATAGGTTAATAATTCCTTAATTATTAATTAATAAATACTAATTATTAATAAAACTTAATTACAAATTAATTTCTTTTTAATTACAAGTTAATTAATCTCTAATTAATAATTTATTAATCCTTAATTACTTAGTTAATTAATCTTTAGTCATTAATTAATAATCTCTAATTATCTAGTTAATTAAACTTAATTATAAATTAACTAACCTCTAATTAATTAACTTACAATCCTTAATTAATAATTTAAATAAATTAATTAAATCAATTAATTACTCTTAATTAATTCCTTAATTAATTTTTAATCATTATTAATTAAATTAATTAATCATATCTAATTTCCTTCAATTAACTTAATTAATTTCAAGATAATAAACTTTAATTATCTTTTTAATGCCTTTATTAACATTTTCATTTTTAAACTATTATAACTTTATAATTAGCTATACTTAATTAAATCAAAAATTAAGTTTAAAACAAATAATCATTTTGACTTGATAAATTAAAGTTATCAAAACTTTAAAATACTTAAAACATTTATTAAACAATAGTTTTGAAAAAACTAGATTCAAATTTGAATTTAAAACTTGCTTTTATATAAGCCTTTTTAAAAATTCCATTCCTAACTTAAATTTAAATTCACTTTAAACTTAATTAACAAAATTTAAATTCAACAAACTTCACACTTCTTAATCAAAGTGTTTAAGAAATCATTTTACTTTTAGAAAGGATGGAATTCAATAACAAGATTCATTCCAAAAGTTTAAAACTTCCTTTTATTTAAATTTAAAACTTGTTTTATAAAAACTTTTAAAACTTTTGAAAATTTCTTTTAAATCCATTTTGCTTCAATTTGAACCTGAGGATCATCCAATCCATTCAAGTTCAAATCCCTTTTCTTAAATATAAAAAGTTTAGTTTAAATTTTAACTTTTTTTAAAAACCTGAAACAACATAACTGTTATAGATTTAAAACCATACAAACAACTCGAGTTTCAACTCGAGCCATCGACTCCAAATCCCTATCTCTACTTTGAGCAAACACCAAACTAAACAACTGACACAACTCCTCCTCCCTATGCACATGCACCATCACCAGAAACCACTCCGGCCATCGATGAACTAACTAGAACGCCGGCCATCATCACTGCAACCTCCTCCAATCATCAAAACACGCTCACCTATCTCGAATCAAAATCGAGCTACCCAGTAAAAATTGGAACCAACAGTCATGGCCAAAATCCACCTCGAACCCACAACGCCGATCACCGGACTTCGCACCATCACGGTCACACCTCCTCCAGTCATCCACGAACCCACTCCCGAAGTTCCCTCGAACTCGATACATCAGTGAAGTAGCAGTGGACCGATTTTCCAGTTCGAAAAAACTAGGTTTAAAATCCTAAATTTCCACGTCGTCGTCGCCACGACCATCAGAAACCTTCCCTGACATTTTTGCCAAGTACCCTGATCGTCAACCTAGCTCCAACAGGAACCATGAACTTCCCAGTCACTTAGATCATCAGATATCACCAAAAAACCCATTTCCAGTTATTTCCAAAATCCACCATCAATACTTCATTAAAAATTGTTATTTTTGTTTTAAAAATCATAACTTTTAAAGATGATTCAAGTTAATATCTTGAATCAGTAAATTTGAGTGATAGATTTTAACATGTTGAATTCCACCTATATATTTTGATTCCAGAGAATTCCCACATCTATTTTGATGGAATAAAAATTTAAACTTAAATTTATGTTTAAACAAACATCTCCTGTTTAAAACTTAAAACCTAACAATGAACTGATAAGAAGATTTGAATTTTTCTTCTATTCCTATTCTTTGTAGTTTAAACAGAGAAGAACAATCAAAGAAAATACATGCATAGTCATTCACATTCATATACACAGATCATACACTTATATATATACATGCAAGCATTAATTATTTCAGAAATCTAACAAGCAACAAACAGGTATTACTTAAAATTTATAAATAGATGTTTACTCACCTTTTTAATTAAATGCAGAGAGCTTGATCTTGATGATAAAACTGGAAAGCTTGCTTTGTTTTTTTTATTTTCTGAAAGTTTTGCCTTGCTTGTGTCTTAAAAACTGAAATGCTTAGTTGATTGAGATGATTCAAACTTTGACTACTGGTTGCATGCCTGAACTTTGATTATTGGTGTATTCCAGATTGCAGTTGAATAGAACTATAGGCTTTGATAAAAGAGGTTATAGGTTTTATTCTTGAGGAAATCACGGGGTTTGTGTTTTGGTTTCTTGAAAATGGATTTACAGGTTTGAGCATTGATTTGAAAAGAATGTTTACAGGCTTTTGTATTTTGGTTTGGAAATGAATTACAGGGCTTTGAGCATAAACAGTCTACAGGGTTGAGAAATTCCAAATTTCAAAGTTGTTTGAACTTAGAAGATCACAGGGATTTGAAAGTGTTTTGAGGAGGTTGCTTGAGATGGTTACAGACTTAGTAATTGCTTTGAGGATTAGTTGACAGGTTTTGTGTTTAAACTTGAAGAAGATTTACAAGAAATAATTCTTGCATTTCTGGTTTTGCAATTTGTTTTTGAGGAGATGAATCAGGTTTTAATTCATGCATTTTTAGTTTGAAAAGTTGTGGATTGCATGAAAATTTCTACTTTTTGGGAATGAACTCAATTTTCTTAGATTTAGAACTGAGATAAAAAAAATGAAGGGGAAAGATAAAATTTTATATAAGTTAATTTCAGGTTTTATTAAAATTGAAAGAAAATTCAAATAATGCGACACTTGTCTCTTACTTTGCTTAATATGTTAACACGTGTACTTAAGAGGTTTATAACTTTAACACTTGTAATAATTATTATTTTTATTATTTAAAATGATTTTAAACGCCTTCTTATTAAATTCCTAATTAACAAATACATTTATAAATGCTTTCTAAATTTTATATAAATACAATCTTTAAAGAAAATAGAATATAAACCAATTATGATTTAAGTAAAAAAATCATATATAATATTTTTAACTCGTTTTTAAATGTTAATTTAAAAATCTTTTGTATTTATTCCTATTAAATAAGTATTTTCCTAAATTTCTATAAATAAATTTCTTTAAAGAAAATCATAGAGTACAATCTTATTTTTTACATAAAAACTTTATCCATATAATTTAAATCCAAACTATATTATTATTTGAATATATATATATATATATATATTACTTTAAATTCCATTTTTAAATTCAAATTCAAAGTCAGTTTAAAATCCAAATTTAAAGTCAATTCAAATAAATATAGATATCAATTTTAAACAAACTCATTATTATTTATAAATAATTTATTTTATTTAATATCAATTTAAATACACAGATATATATATATTTAAACGCACTTATTAATTTTGAAAACAATAAGTCAATTTAGAATTTATTTATACAATAACACAAACTAAATAATTATTCTTATTTAAAAATCAATCTATAATCATAATTTAAAACATCACATTACTAATTGTTTGGCTATTTATATTTGAAAATAACAATTTTATCAAATTTAAACAATTTAATTAAGAGATTATCACCCGGGATATCACATATTAAGTCTTGGTCAGTTTTAAAATTATCGTTGTTAGTTCGGAGAGACCGGGATAAAATATATTATCCAAAAACCACTTCAAACCGGCATAAGCATTCGAATTTGAGACATCCTGAAGATGATCGAAGACGAAGTTCTTTAAAGTGCAAGGGCTGCTTGATGCTAATCATGCGGATGATTCCAAAATGGATGTAGTAGATTTAGTGCCTTCAGTTTGTTCTCGTCCTGAACAACTTGTATGGATGAAAGTTGGCATTGCATTATTGCCTAGAGAGCATTGTTAGAATTCCAAGTAGGATTTGCTATATAAAGGTAATCGTTGTTTCGAGCCTCACAACCCGATAATGACTAAAATCAAGGGAGATGAAGTAGGGTTGTGTAGGTCACATCCATTAAGGTATGGACATCACCTTTCTAAATTACTATTTATGGATTTTTTATGTGCATATGAGCTCTTGAGGAAAAGGTTGCAAAGAAACTGGGATGATGACATATTCGGTACTATCCAGGAAGGGGTATGCTCGCTAGCGTTCGCAGGGGTCGAAAGGTTTTTGATCCCGGTACATTTTCTAGAGGTGTACAGTGGTTGGTGGTACCTCGACTCCTTGTCATTGTGTGGAACCTTTTCTCCAATAAGTGCCTTATGAACAAAGTTGTGCCCAAATATGTTAGAACATGAGACGTAAGCATTCTAGCTATGTTATATATTTATTTTAAATCTAGACACTATTATAATATCACTGATTTATTATGGAAAAGGATTGATTGACGTAAGATAAAACCTGTCCATGGTTATATATGGCGTGGTCTTACGAGATACTTTTACTTTGAAAGATTTTATAACATTAAATATCTATTTGATTTGTGTGTCCACATTAGTTTACCAGACTGATCCATGCGTTATTTTCTCATAATGCTTTGGTCAACCCAAGCTATTTTCAGATTTAGTTATGGATGCTTTTGAGCTTCAAGAGACGAGCTGGATGCCTCCAAGACGTATTCACGTATCTTTATTTCTGTTGCATTTCTTTTTCTTCATTTATTAGCATTTGTGAGGACATATTGTTATAACTATCCAAGCTGGTGATAGGTTAGTAACTCTCTGATTGATGCATGTATATTATAGTTTTCTTTTGTAAATATCATCATTATATTATATAATACTCATCACGATGTGAGATTTTGTTCTACCTTTTCTTTCACCCCAACAATCTATCTTTCTAGCACTCAGATGCTCGACATGTGAATACTGTGGATGTATTAGTGTCGAATTTTGAGGGTCAAAATGATGGGAGTTACATAAATATATAAAAAACTTATTGTTTATGAAGGCGTCCAGGTTCATTATATTTAATCTAACAGCCTAAATCTAATCAAATATCTTTACTTGAGAATGAAGTAATTATTTAGCATATGTGATGCCATGATTCACTAACCCAAATCAATGCTTCCATTTCATTCCTAACTCCAATAAATTCTAGCTTAAACTAAACCCTAAAATCAGCATAATAAATTATCGTTTACTATAATGAAACTCTGGTCAATTTTCCCTCTTCTTCAACCCTAAAATTCTTTAAAACAAATCAAAAGAAAAGAATAGAATACCAAATTAAAGTAAGAGCATGTTATTAATCAAGATCTAGGAGGAGGAAGTTGAAGAATATCGATTCACGGGCAAGGAACAAAGTTAGAGCTTGGATCTAAGGTGAGTGGGCACAGATTTGATAAGTTGATTAGTGTAATTAAATTAAATTTATTCTAATCAGTTAGGATGTTAGAACCTTGGATTCAATATGTTAAATTTAAATTGAGTAGTAAATTGATAATGTAATTACTTGTCTAAATACTTGTTTTAATACTATATTACAATCCAATTTAAGGTTTGTGGGTTAAGGGTTTGCAATTTGATATGTTGTTAACCATTTAATCATATACACACACACAAGTATGTGTACATCTCGAAAATGATTAGTAAATTTACTTTTCTTTTTCAATAATTAACTAGTATCTAATTTTTCGTATCTAAGTTATTACATTTTCCCTTTTTAATGTAATTGTTGCATTCTCTTAATTAGTGCTACTAGCTATAATTTAAGTCAGCCAATTAAGGATTACAATTTAAATTAATATTCTTAATTGGCATTCTATACATATATACACACACTGATATCTTTTGTTGGGAACCACAGATTTAAGCATGTAAATATATGTAATAAAAAAGGAATTATCCTTTACTATTAAAGAAATATCATATTCTTTCTTTCTTTTTAAATAAAGATTTATTTTCTATTTGTTATGTTTATTTCTATAACATTACATGTATTATTATTCTTCTTGAATATATTGTTGCACCTCCCTTTTTAACCTATGCCACCCATGCTTAGCAATAAATCCCATTATTAATTAGTGTGTTTATCTATACACTTATCTTAAAATAATCTTTTACTACCATATATAATTATCTTTCAAACATACAATTTTAGGCATATCCTTAATGTTTTCAAAATATGCAACTTTTATTAAATGTCTTCCCTTTTTTTTATACATATTTTGTTACGTTGTCTTTCTTCTCAAAATAACCCTTAATTTTTTGCATACATTATTATTCTTACTTTTCAAACATTTATGAAAGTAGATGTATTCTTTTATTTTTATAGTATTTTTCTATCTCCCTTTTTAACGCTTGTAGCGTATATTAACTACAGCAATAAATTTCTTAAAATCGTAATTAATGCCCTCTCTCTATGCTAATACCTTCCTCTTATGTATTAATGTTCAGTGACTAAATTGTACCATCTTAAATATATTGATATACTCTTCTTTTTCATTTCTCTAATATATCCAGCCTATTAACTACAGCAGTAATTAATGTTTTCCTTTAGATACATTTTTACATTTGTACAGATAAACATTTTTCCATTCTTTTCTTTTTAAATGAACACTCATCGTTATACCATCTTTTCTTTTCTTTTTCCTTGAGGGTAACTTATACATATTCAACTTATTTCGTAATAAATAAGATCTTTTTATTCTTTCTGTAATCGTTAAACTTACTTCCAAAATAGGCACAAAACACAAACTTACATGTTATAGTAAACATTCCATATCTTCTCCATATGGTATCCGTTTCTAGCAACTTATATATAAATTTGGGCTAGAAATATTTGCTTGACCGAATAAAATAGTTAGATTTCCCAGATTCATTCATTTATTGAAATTTACTATTTTGTCCTTTTATGTAAAATTATTTTTTATCCTTATTAATATTTTAATTTATTATTAATTTTTTAGGGGGTTACACATACTCTCTTATTGTTGAGCAAACTCAAGCTATAGATATTATGTGTAATATTATTAATATATAAAGTAGACGAGGTAAGATAACCATACGTATTTGCTGAGCAAATTCAAGGTGCATATATATTGTATCTAGGCCATCATGAAATGGAAGGTATGAATGAATAATCTCTTTCGATTTATTGGGCAAATTCAAGGTCAAAATGAGATTTGGACAAGGAACCGTGAGTTATGACTTATGTATGATAGAACCGATAATGAGTTATCCATCGTTTATGGAGCTATAACTTATTAGGAAAACTCAAGGTTATAACCCCAAGACAAACAGTCCTAACACCCATTAGAGAAGTGGAAAGACTTCTATGTTTCATCTTAGGGTGAGGAGAAACATAAAAGGCTAGTGGGTGCTTATTAGTCAAATGAAATGTAATGTTTAACCTTACTAATATTAAAAGAACATCTACTGTGAAAATATCTTAATCTATTAAGTGAAAGAACAATATCTACACCCAAACAATTTTCTAAAAACAACAAACTCGCTAGAGCTAACTACATTGATCGATTAAGTGCAATAAAGATAGTTCAACATCTTTGGTTGTCGATAACTGAACCTCCTAAGGTTAGACCCATTGATGATTCGACCTTGTACTACAATTATCTTATAGCAAATGGGTCACGAACCTTGAAATCATCTAAGTTTCCGTAATATGTATATTAGACAAGCCATTACAGAGGCCGCACGAAAGGATGCCCATCCATGAAATTTCAATAATCTCAAAGCTCAACTTGGTGAACAGTCCTATTTCGCCAGGTATGAACTTGCAAAGAAATTGTTTAATACCAAAATGATCAAGTAATAGAAATCGAATGATTACATTATAATGATGAAAGGCTATAGTGATAGACGTGCACAGTTAGACATAACAATAAGAAATAAGATACAAGTAGACTTGATCCCTGTGTCTCTTACTCCCTAGTATGAGCTGTTCATATTAAACTATAATATGAACAAGTTAAACGTATGCCTCGTGGAGCTCCTCAATATATTAAGGTCGGTCGAGTCTTCATTAAAGGATCAAGGGACTGTATTTGCTGTTAAGGAGAACGCGTCATCTTCAAAATGTTTGAAGAAAAAGAAAAGGGTTAATAAGAAGAAAAAGAAGACTGCTCCAAATGAGAAGGGTTATGTCATCATTGTCACAAGAAACAGAACTATCCGGAGCACTTAAAGTTGATCAAAGAAAAGAAACGGAATGGTTTTTCTACTCTGACAGTTATATTTGTGATTCAAATTTGTTTTGCAATCAATAATTTATCTTAGGCTTTAGATACTAGACCTAGAACTCACCTCTATAATTCATTACCAGGGCTTAGGAATATGCATCATGTGATAAAGGGAGAGATAAGGCTCCAAATCTATAGTAGATGCAATGACAATTAGAGATTTTCATTTAAATTTTCCTAGTGGCTTAGTTTTGGTAAAGACTTTATCTATGACATTATCTTTGTATCAAGACTGTCTGAGACTGGCTGTATTTTTCACTATGCTAATAAGCTTATAAACATTATGTTAGATTGTAATAAAGTCTGTGATGGTATTTTAGATAATGGCATTTATATGATTAATGCTAATTATTTCTATGCTATTAGTAATTCTTCGAACGATAATACAAATAAAAATTGTCTTTGACATTGCAAGCTAGGTCATATAAGTGAGAGACGACTAGACAAATTGAAAACCGATGGTTCTCTACCTTCATTTGATTCGAAATAATTTAATAGTGTGAGTCATATTTCAAAAGGTAAAATGATAAAGTATCCTTTCAGTGGGAGCTATGAAAGAGTTAACGAGCTCTTACGTCTCATACATAGTGATATATGTGTCCTGATGCCTATAGTCATATAAGATAATTATTCTTATTTTGTAACCTTCATGGATTATTTATCAAGGCTAAGATATGTGCATCTTATGAAGAACAAATTTGATGTCAACGAGAAATTTATTGGGTATAAAAATGAGGTTGAAAATCAAGCGAACCATAAGATTAAAATACTTTGATCCTGTTAAGGAGGTGAACATGTTGGACAAGAACTCCAATAGTACTTAATAGATAATAGGATTATCTCTTATATTACACCAAACATATACTCTCTAATACAACAGTGTTTCATAGCAGAGGAATCGAACCTTATTAGATGTGGTTCATCCCATTATGAGTAAGGTCGATTTAACACTGCCCTATTAGGGATATGTGCTAGAAACAACAACGCATATTTTGAGTTTGATGCCCACTAAATGTGTTCCATTGACATTGTATGATATGTAATGTTGGAAGAAATCCTAACTCAAGTATTTGAATGTGTGGGGTTTTCCGGCATGCATTAAGAAAGTTGGTCCCAACAAATTTAAGGCAAAATCGACAATGTAAATTTATAGGATATCCAAAGACTCAATGGGATATATTTTCTATAATATTGAGGAACAAAGTTAATTGCTTCCCGACTTGTTATCTTTTTGGAAGTGAATTTCTGTAAAAAGAAGTTAACAGCGAGGTTGTAAACTTGGATGAGATGCAAGAAATTAACACTAAGGCCAAGTCCGTGGGAGAACTAAATTCACTCATATATAAAAACACGCAACCTACTATAAGGGCTAGTGGAGAATCTCATGCACTAGACAAATACTATGGCTTTCTCATGGATGGCAAAAGGAGGACTGTGTCTTAAATGACAACATTTCTCTATCATTCCAACAAGCACTGTAGTATGAGGACTCTGGACTTTAGCTTAGAGCAATGAAATCTGAAATGGATTCCATGTATGAAAACAAAGTGTAGGCTTTGATTGACAAATTCAAAGGGATAAAACCCATCGACTCCAAATGGATTTTTATGAAAAAGCTAAATACAGATGGGAAAGCGGAGAGTTATAAAGCAAGGCTAGTTGCGAAAGGCTTTCATCAAATTCAGGGTGTTGATTATGACGAGAGTTTTCGTCCGTTGCAACGCTTATGTCCATTTAGATAATGCTAACTATTACTACACATTATGATAATAAAATATGGAAAATGGACGTAAAGACATCATTAGTAAATAGTGATTTTGAAGAGACCGTCTATAAGTCATAGCCCAAGGGTTTCGAGGTCAGTGGGAGTGAGCGCAAGGCTTGCAAATTAAAGTCCATTTATGGACTCAAAAAAGCTACAAGGAATTGGAATAAGTGTTTTGATACAATAATCAAACAATTTGGTTTCTACCAAAACACAGAGGAAGCTTGCGTATACCGAAAGGAACAGGGAAATTCTATTGTATTCTTAGTGTTGTACGTTGATGATCTTCTGTTAATTGGCAAAGGAGTTCATTATTGCAATCAGTGAAAGTTTGGCTTTTCGTGAACTTCTCCATTAATATTTGGGAGAAGCGGCCTATATATTACCTATAAAGATCTGTAGAAATAGATCTAAGAGGCCATTGGGATTGTCCACATCCATGTACATAGATATCATGCCGAAAACGTTCAATATGGAGAATTCCAAATGCGTAAATGTTCGAACACAATCTTGAATCATCCTTTCTAAGAAGGATGCTCTTCAGACAGATGAGGAGAAAGAGCGAATGAAGAGGATACCGTAGGCTTCAACGATCGGTTTCATAATGTATGCTATGTTATGTACTAGACCAAATGTGGCATGTACATTAGGATGCATAAGCCAATACCAGCCAAATGTTGGAGAAAAGCATTGGACAGCTGTAAAGTGTATATTATAGTGTTTAACAATCCTAATATATGGCAATGGAGACCTCCTTGTGTAGGGCATACTGACTTAACTTTCAGAGTGATGTCGATGATAGTAGGCTAGTGCTAAGCTATGTTTTACTATTAACGTTGGGGATAACTTCCAAATAGGAAACAATAGCAGATTCCATAATAGAGACGGAGTACATTGCTCTTAATGAAGCAATTAAATAAGTGGTATGGATGCATAAGTTTTTACGTGAGCTTAGAGTGATTCCCAATACGGAGAATCCAATAGAATTGTTTTGTGACAACAACGCAATGATGAAGATCTCAAGGAAGCCTAGAGCACACAATAAGTCATGACATATTCTTTAAAAGTTCCACCTATTTAGAGAATTTGTTGAAAAGAAATATATATTGGTACAAAGGGTAAACACCCGCTAGTACAAAAAGTGCATATTGCTTCGCCTTTTTTGAATCGGTTGAAGTAAAAACTGATGCAAATAGAACTATTTGCATCAGTTCTATCTTAATAACCAGTGTAATTTGTACGTGGAAAGCAATAGGTAATAAAAACTCAAATTTTCATCAGTTGTCACCAACAACCGAAGAAAATACATCGATGCAAACAGTTTTAGTCGCATCGGTTTAAAGTCAACTAATGCAACAAAATTAATTTGCATCTCAAGGTCAGCTCAAACCACTTTCGTTACGCACCCGTTAATTCTCGCCATCCCAATTTTTTCTGCCGCTTATTTTCCCATTCGTTTCCCCTAAAAACTATTTCGCCTACTTCAAAACAAAAAAAACCTAGAAATTGATCTTCACCGTTAATTTTAAACGTGATTTCGCGGATTAGATTTGGCCACGGCTTATCATTATCAAGGTACCAAATCTTCATTTTTTACGTTACTCGAATTGTATTCCTTTTTAAGTTGGTCGAATTGGATTTCACAAATGAATCGGTTCGCTAGTTGACCCCCTCACCGATTCCAGAATCAATCTTCCAAAACTTCATTTTGTGACATAATCTGATTGCAAGTATGATATCCAGAGTCACAAATTTGGTTTCGGCTTGAACTTAGATCCCGGTGAGTCGTTACCTGACTGTTTTACGGTAGTTTACTACTCTAGAAGGAATTTTTATTGTAAAGTTGAATCTAGTGGTTGGAGGGAGATGCAGCATCCTGAAATTTACAGGCGTGGTCATATTTACATCTGTTGCTGTAGGGGAAAGCTCTTCCTTGCTTTGGGCGCTGATGTATTTTTTTGTGAATTTGGTGATAACCCAAGTATTTGACTTTTTTTGTGCATGTCTTATCTTTATAGTTTATATACAAGTTTGCTAGAATGAATGTTTTTAAACTATGAAGACTAATAATTGATGAGTGCTAGCAATTTTCTGTATTATATGTACATCCCCTGCTTTTATTTTTGAATTATTTACACATAACTGGTATAACCAGGCTGTTTTAGCTCATGAACTGGGCATTTAAAATGTGACCATGGTGTGTGGCTTACCTTTGCAAATATTCTAGCACTGGGAGCTTATAGTTTACCTGGTAATGCTTCTTTGCCCAAATATGTTTGTATTTATCTCATGTAAGGTACTGCGAAAAAATATTGATGACCTTACAAATTAACTGTTAGGATTGGGTGGGCTGATTGCTCAAAATTTGGAAGAACAATTGTACAGGTGGATTCGATCCACTGAGCTAACTTATGATAGATCAGCTCTCCTTGTTGCTCAAGATCCCAAGGTAAGTTTAATTCCTAAATAACATTTACATTTTCCTAATGGCTTGTTGATGTGCAATGATTATATGGACTTGTAAGTTGTAACTACAGCCAAATGCCTCATAACTGTTACCACTGGTTATTTGCCTATTAAATATACAATCTATATATAATAAGAATACTTTCTTTTAAAGCTTTTGAAATTACTAATTTACACAATTCTTTTAATACAAAAGGTATATTGAGTTAGGGCTATCGCGGTCATTTAATAAAATTAGGTATATTAAATTATGTAATGGTTCTTATCACAGTATATGAAGAAAAAATTAATACAACTATGAAATTGCTTTATCAAACCCACTTCCATCAGGATAAGACTGTTAGAATGAATGAGAAATTTCGGTACAGAATCAAGTTTTCAAGGATTATTGGATCAACCATTTCATCCTTTCTCTGGATCAGTGGTAGGAAATGTTAACATCGTCAGTTCTCACCTCTTGCGAGTTGCGACACAGAGGTAGATTTGTGAAACTGGAAGAATAAATAAATTATTGCATTGTTGTCTCTCTCTCGATTAAAATCATGCACTAATATATCTTAACAATTCCATTTGAATTTCTTTAGTAGTCTTTACGGATTTGATGTGCATGTGTTATTTTGTTGTTGATCTCATATAACTAACTGTTGCTGCTAAACTTTGTTGTGCCCAAATCTACTATCATTAATTTTCATAACTTATAGGACAATTGTTGTTGCCCAGAACATGTTTGCTAATATGTCTAAGAGATGTGTGCATCATGTATTCAGCCTTTATAAAATTGATGACATTTTACTTTAACATGCATTAAAGATACTTATTATTAAAAGCATTGCTTTCCTTTTAGATCGTCGATAAATAAGTCAAGCACTACTTAGTTTTATTGCCAATATAAGTGACAAAAAATTGAAAATCAAACAAATATTATGTTGTATGAATATAATACAAATAGAATTTGTTGTAAATTTTAGCTTAGCTCACCATTTTAGTGAAAAAAAATTGAACGTGAAACAATCAGTTTTTAAGCCAAAGAAAAACTGATGCCACATTCACATTTCTGTAAAAAGAGTCTCTTATGATCTATGAGAATGATTCTTAGTTAATTTTTCTTCTTCTATTTGTTATACATTAGAGGATGTTTCCCTTTGTCCAAGTTAATCTCCCAACCGGTTTCAACAAAAGTTCGTCTTTACTAACACTGTTGCCTTTTTCTTCCGTACAGGTTATGTGATGCAAACAGTACAATAGATATTCTAGTTGAGATTGAAGCACCAGATCATCATTACTATAATGTATGCTACATTTGGAATTTACACGAGCTTTGAGTTTGCATTATATGCTGAACCAATTTGCTATCAAATACATATTTTATACTTATATATGTTTACCTCTTCAGGTTGCAATTTTTCACTATAAGAAAAATAAAAGCTAAATAAGAGCTATGTTTGGTGTGTACTGATTTCTTTACCCACTCTCAAATTATGTAAAATGCACATACAACAATGATCATTCTTTGAAAAAAAAATTCTCAAGCTTTAACTTCTTTTATTGAAGAATCATGTTATATGTAAATATACTATGTTTTGTATATAAGAAAATCATTCTTTGTAGGATTATGGTATTGATTTCAGTGATGTCAATCATCCTATAAAAGCTTTCATCCAACATTTACAAGGCATTTTGTTGTACATAATTCTTCCAGCATGATTTCATGTATTAGATTATATATTAAAGATTCATTGTCATGGTAAGATTTGACATTGAAATTTCATCATAAAACCAAGGACTTTTCTCATGTCACAATTTGTAAAAGAAAAAAAGCTCACTAATTTCTTTGTTTATATTTAGGTTAATTTGAGTATGATTTTTAGTAGAAATGTATAAAAGAAAAAACCTTTTCTTTTACAAAAATTATGTGAGCTATAAATTATAAGAATTTTTTATTATCGTACAACTCTACTTTAAAGGTCTATGTTTTTATTATTGCTTATGTGCATGCGTGCTTCTTATGTGCATCACATGTGTTACGCACTACTTAACCTGATTATTACTTACTTATGCTTATTGTAAATTATTATTTTTAATTGCAAACATTGTTTTATATTTAAACATAAAAGGCTTTTATAATTTATAGGTAAATAAATGTATGTGTAGTTAACCAAACATTCATGTTTCTCATGACGGTGTTGACAGGCACTCTAAGTGCAAATTTATTATATTTAGCATACTACTTTGCGCTAAAAATAGAATAAATCATATTATTCTATGCAGACGTCCAACGGACGTGCCATGGATATTGGTACAATTAAAACCAATTGGATCGCCAATTTTTCTTGTTATCCTTACTTTTTAATTAGCTCGGATCAAATTAAAAAGGAAAGAAAAAATGATTGGTGATAATTTTTTGCTTAGCCTATTGAATTTTGATATGCTAAGAGAGTAGCTTGTGTTAAAATCTTGGATTATGTAGCCCAATAATAACTGCACATCTAGTGGTGTATGCCAACTACTTATCGTGAGTGATAAAACCTTAGACAGTTGGCTGTAATAACTATATATGTTTATATTTGTGTTCAATCAAAAGGTGGTCATTTCAGTTCTGATGAAACTAGCTGGAGGCTGCACTTCTCTTGCAGATCAGCTTAATGTTGATGCATTCCTAGAGCAAGCTCGCTCCTATGATAAAGCTACTTCAAGTCCAATTGGATGGTATATCAGGTATTATAGATAACTAACAAATTTTGCATCTTTTAGAATATATAATCTTTTAGTCTATGCAAGTGTTGCAAACTTGCAATGCACATGCACAGAAAACCTAAATTTTTTAGTCCATCGCGAGCCGTCGGAAATGTTGTCGGAATACGGACCACGGATTTCGTCCATTTAAGACGGCTTCGAGGAAATCAAATTTCTCCATTACCAATCGAAGTTCACCTACAGTCTATGAAATTCAGAAGAATTCAGTTGCAGGTTGCTTTTTTGGTAAGTTTGATCGATTTGGTGAGTTCAGGTGGAGGTCGCGAGTCAAGGCAGTGGTGGGTTTTGGTTGCGACAAATGGTGAATTGATGAAGGGTTGCAGTGGTCGAGGTTGTTGCTGATGTATTATTTGTAGGCTGGGTAGTAGCAGATGGTGGATGCTGGAGTGGTGCTACAGTGGGTTATGAGGGGTGTTCTGTAGTGTGTTGTAATTGTTGGTGGATGGTAATGGTTTGTGGATTGCTCTGTTGGTGGTTGTGTTGAGCAGTTGTATGTGGGGTTCGTTACTGGAACTAGACAGGCAGTGTGGCTTGAAATGTATAGTGTAATGATATAGGGAAGGTGGAGGAGTAGTAGCAGTTGGTGATGTTTTAGGCAGTATGTGGTCAATGTATTAAAGTGCAGCTATATGAAGGTAGATGGCACTATTTGATATGTGTAGTGAGGTAGAGGGGAGTTTGAAGATGATATGTGGGTACGTGCTGTGTTGAGTATGGTAGGATGGATGGAAGTGTGAGTGGTGATAGTGAATGAATGGTGTTCATGCAGGGAAGTGCAGTAAAACAAATGGAGACAGTTTGTATTGTGGTCAAGCAATTTATAGTAGTAAGTGTAGCAGTGGTTTGAAAAAAAATTCAGTGGTTATGTATGGCTGAGAGAGGTGGCAGCAAGTCTTGGTTGTGACTGAGGCTTGTAAATGAGGAGGTGAAATGTTAATTGAAATGGATGCTTATGATATGAGGTGATATGAAAGATATATGCTACTGTTGTTGTAGAGAAGTTTAGACAGAGTATATATGGTTGTTGTGGTGGTGATGTTGAAGATAGGTGACAGTCGGGTTGTGAAAGTCAGGTTTGGTTAGCAGGCAGCATTGTCGATGGCCGAAGTGTGGCAATTGATATGAATGTGATGTTGGAAGCAACAAAGGAAGAACACTATGCAAGAAGATGTGATGTTTTGAGGAGTAAGCTGTTAGAGAGAAGTAGTTACGTGGTTGATTAACAATCTGGTTAATGCAGATTATTAATAGTGTCGATGGTTGTACTAATTAAAGATCTGAATTAAGACTATACCACTTACTGATTGTACTAAAGATCTGAATTATGCTGCTAAAATGAATGCATGAACCATTATTTTGTATAGATTATTAACACTATAATTGATATATGTTTATTTTGGTATTATGTTATTCAGTTTGTATTTGCCATCAAATTTAATTTTGAATGATTGTAATATTGAATGCAATAATTGTTTGTTATAATCAATAATATATATATATATATATATATATATATATTGTCTATTTGAGTAATGTAATAATGATTTCTAAGAATGGCTTTTTTGCATCAGGTATAAATAGATGATGCAATAGAGGGATTAGTTTGCACCGGTTGTAATAAAAAACCGATGCAACAAAGAAGCCTTTTAAACCCAAAGACTCTAATGTTGCATCGGTTGTTAGCAACAACCGATGCAAAAAGGACTTTTTTGCATCGGTTTTAGAAGTAATGCAAAACTGTTAAGCCTGTTGCAACGGTTGCATATGCATCGGTTGTTGAACTGATGCAAAAGGGGGGTAAACAACCGATGCAAATGGCATGTTTTGTAGTAGTGACCAAGGACAATATAGCAGATCCATTAATGGGGGACTAGCTCGATTGGCTCCCATCAAGCTGATCGAACGAATGAGATTGATACTCCATAACTAATCCCAAGTGCAAGTGGGAGGTTAATATGGTTATGGGTATGCCCTAATGGCAATTCTACAATTGATTGTAAATTTTAACTCTGTAATAAAATCTCATTCCAAATAAAAGGTGTTTTTTCTTCTGTTATATGCTTATATAATGTGTTATAATTAAATAATTATTTAATTTAAGTGTATTTAACAGAAAATCCATAAATGGTATGTTTTGTGATAGTAATTACAATTGTTGAAATCATGAGCGTTTCATTACAATATAATAAACATGTTATTTTAACTATTTCTAGTCAGGATGTATCGACGGTAGATATCGATGCATTCATCGAGACTAAAGTAAATAATGCTCTCTAAAGGTTAGGCAGTGTATTACTTATGACTGTTAGGGGAACCAAGGGGTTACGTACTGATAATTATTTGCTAACTATGGATGGCTCCTAGAAAGGGAAAATCTGCATATGGAAGATCCATAGGAACAATAGATGACGATGTTGAAGCAAACACCCACCAAATGGAAGTTAATAATGGAAACATGGTACCAGGATCTTCTTCTCGGCAAGAAATTTTTACTAGAGGAGAGCTTAGCAAGATGACCAATGAACTTAACCAAAAGTTTGGGGACAGTCAGAAAGCTCGTATGGATAAGATGGATGTGCTATTAACCTTGCAGCCACCAACGACAAGAAGAACAAGAAAGGAAATTTCTCCTGCAATAGAATAAGAGAACTCGTCTGTTTCTAGCCTAAACCAAAGAGATGGTGTAACGACCCGCTATTTTCCACCATTCAAATCGATAATAATTCACACATGCCAGACATGAATAGTACAAAATAACAGATTGAAATAAAAATTCGGAGCAAATAAAATCAAATCACAGAATCACAGACACAGAACATCAAAATATCTCGCAACGGAAAATAAAATACCATAGTAGTTCATGAAGCTACTATCACAAAGTCTCAAAACCAAATACATACTATCAGTTTGATACATATACAACATAAAATCCCAAATACAACGAAGTCCACAAATATAAAGATAACAACAGAACAACAGTACTGAAATAGAACAATAGAACTGAAATAAGATAACTAGATAAGCTGATAATCTCCGGTGATTCCAAACCTCCAGAGAGTGGAAATCCAAATCTGTGAATAACTCAGGCTGACCCGAGCGTAAATAAAACACAAACACTCGAGTCAGGACATACATACTTATCCAATGTAAACCAACTCAAGTGAACTGTAGTAAAGGTACAAGTAACTTAGAAGATGCTTGGGACCGCCCATCCTTTAAGGCTCCATTAAACTATTTACTATATAGTAATATTGCGCTATTATAATAGTGTCTATCAATAAAATAAACATACTTTAAAATAGCATCACGGGGTTACACATATAGCCCCAGACAAGTAATAGTCCCAGTAGTCCATCCAATATCTGCATATCTCCTGATCGGGAGACTACGAGAAGATACGCATGGGCTACGGGGGAAAACCAAACTCGTAGTAAAGGCTTGACATGGTAGGTGACACGGCATAACGAGGCAATGCCAGGGTAGATATACCAATTACGCACACGGGCTGGTGGTAACGCAATAACCACATACGCCCATCAAATCGGAGGGTGGCCATCAAACAATCACAAAGTAATAGAATTGTACTGAAGCAATGCGTCCGACCAGAGGAGCTACCCCTTTTGGCCCGAGATCGCTCCTGTTTTAGCCACCTTAAGCCAACTCACGGGAGTTAGGTCCACGTAACATACCACAAGAACGTTGCCACCATCCTACTTCATTTTGGAATCTCCACCGCATACACAGTTATCAAAGTGGTTTTTGGTATCGACAGAGAGTATGTCCATATCCGATCCCGGTCTCTTTGCCAACCAATCGTTATTATAACCCGTGGTTATAACTTTCAAAACAATATTTTATACTTCAAAATAAATATCAATTCAAATCCAAATCTTTATCAAAAATAAAGATCAAATCATTTCCAAAACATTTCACTATCAAAATATCATATCTTTCAAAACTCCCTTTTCAAATCATTATTTGAATTCAAATCCAAATATCCAATTTAAACACCCTTTTAAAATTCAAAGATAACATTCAATTATTTCAAATCAAATCATCTTTTAAAATGATTCATTTTCCAATTAAATTTATTCATGTAAATCATTTTAAAGTGAAGTTATTATTCTTTCAAGTCAAGTATTCAAATTTCAAAGTTTTAAGTCATTCTGAGCTCATTTACTAAGTCAAAACCATAATTATTAAAATTTCAGTCTTTCGCAGCATTTAGAAAAAGCTGTTGTAAGTTATACTTGAAAACATTTTAATTCAGCAAAGACAGCACTTAGAAACTGCTGTTAAAACTCAATTTTAGTCAAATTTTAGTTCAAAACAGCAAAGACTGCATTTCCAGAAATGTTGTAATAGCTCATGTTTTAAAACAAGGGTTTTTTTCATTTCTGCAAAGACGGCGGACCACTAAAGCATTTACAGAACTGCTGTAATAGGCCTGAGTTAAGTTTTTAGACTATTAGTTCAACTACAGGAACTACAGCATTTCAGAAATGTTGTAATAGCTCTTTTATTAGCCTTTTAGTTCATTTCCAGTAACTATAGCACTTTTGAATGCTATTAAAAGTGATTTCCAGATTTTAGTGTATTTCCAGCAATTAATAAACTTCATTTTAAACCTTTTAAACATTGTCAAAAATCCTATTTTAACATTAAAAATGTTCATTAACATATTATTTTTATAAAATAAATTTCTTTTAATTAAATCCAATTTCAACAAATTACTTAATAAAATTCAAGTGTAAAAGTTTCCAATTCTTTACATTTTTAAATAAACAACTTAACACTTAAATATTCTCCTTTTTTTCAAATAAAATGAAATTTCCTTTTTTTTATTTATATAACTAAATATTTATTTAACAAAATTCAAATTTTCCACTTAAGTTAAAATTTCAAAATTCAATGTAACTATTCATTTTTCCAACATTTTTAACTTATAGAAAATTCCGAATTTCTATATTTAATATTTAGAAATCCAATTTAAATCAAATTTATATATATATATATATACACTTTTAAAATTACTTGAAAATTCTAGAAAATTTTATAAAAATAACCACGGGCCTGTATATAGTTTTATAGCCTAGGTCAGGTGATACAGATATATATCATTTCAATCCGCGGTTTACAAATAAAAATCCAGGTTCTATCATTTCAAACCCGTAGTCCCAAGTCAAAATAAATAATTAAAAACCGTTCAGGCCTATCATTTCAGCCCATAACGATTTTTCCCTATTCTAAAGTCCGTTCGGGTATGTATCATTTCAGCCCATAGTGATTTCTAATCAAACAGGGAACATGCAGTGTGATAAAAAGATATAAATGAACAGTTTAACATTATACAACAGTAACAGGTGATATGACATGTAATTTAACAGGTTTAATATCACATATAAATAATCACAGGCAGTTATAGCATCATTTATAATTCTACACATTCAAATGTTGTTGCTTCACAATTGCATAAGTATATATTGTCGTGTGAAATTTACTCACTTCTAAATGTTGGAGATAACAAAATCAATGACACAACGGAATCAAAAGCATGATGACAAGACTATGGACTTGGAGTGGAGAGCGAGACCCAATGCTACAACTCTTGTGTTACAACCCCAAAACAAAAATCAAAACAAATTATAAATACACTACACTATAAAATGCAATAACTTTGAAATGAAAAATGATTTGAATACAAAGTCTTTTGCCTTGCTTTCTCATATGTTATGCATAGCCTAGGGGTGCATATGGTCAGGTTTTGGTCAAGGTTTGGCTTGGGTTTGGGCTAGCATGGCTCGGGTTTAAGGCATGAACAAGGTGGAGTTTGTAACATGAGAAGGTGAAGAGGTTATGCAATATAGTGGTTTTGGTCATCAAAGTGTTTCGACCATGGAGGAGTGGGCTTGGCCTATGGTTGCACCATGACTGGACAGTGGCTGAAGGGGTGTGTGGTGGTCAGGTCAGTAGGCGGCCTAGGTGGTGGTTACGGTGGTGGTTGAAGTAGGTGAGGCAAGTGGTGGTCAACTAGCATGGTTTCAAGCTTTAGGTTGCATTTTGAGAGGTTTGATCTATAGGATCTAGATTAACCCTAGAGGGGGTGAATAGGGTTATAGCAAAATTTTCTTTAATTAAACACAGAAACAAACTGCAGAAAAGTAAATATGCTGAAAAGTAAATCACACACAAAATTTACCCAGCTTCGGCAACCCCTGCCTACTGCTGCATTCCCAGATTTCTATTAGAATTAAACGGTCTCACGCTTACAAACACTCTGACAAACTCGCAAACCCTTGCTCCCTCTCACAAACACTCTAATAGACTCGCAACCCCTGGTTCCGCCTATAGAGTTTCGCAAACTCGCAAACTCTGCTCCCGCCTGTAGAGTTTTGCAAACTCGCAACCCCTTCTCACTGAACTAATTCTAACTAGACAATCTGACACAACCTAGAACCTAGGTTGTGATTTACCAAACTTTGACTTGAAAAGAAAAACGGACTTCAAAATAAAAAACCGGAGCAAAAATTAAAACACTAACTTGACTCTATGATTTTTGCTCAAGATAAAAACTCGTTTAAAAGATTAAACTCTAAAAACAACTGACCCTTTTAAAAAAAAACTTAACCCTAATTTTACTTTTAACCCTTAAAAACAACTATGCCCTAATTAACAAGAAGGCGGCCGGCTTTATTCTTTTGTCCCGATTCCTCTTTTCTCTGGAAAGTAAAAAATGGCGGCATCGTCTTCGTGACTGGATTAGGGCTATAAGATCTGGATTCCTTTTGCTCTGCGAATTTGGGGCTTTCGCGCCTTGCGCTCTTTGTTCCAAATTAGGGCTTTTGTGAAGCTCCGATACTAATTCAATCGTTGTTGGTTGTGCGCGATTTAGCCTGGCTCGATCGATTTCGTGTTGCTTTCTTCGGTTGCTTCGATGAGTTCTATTATTGCTTCGGTAAGAATTTTTGCTTTGATGCTTTTTGATTTTTGTATTCGAACTCTTATGTTTATGCCGATGATGATTGGGGCATTTTATAGGGTTCGTTACCCTTATTTTCCGTTCGTCTGATTGCTTCAAAATTTGTTGCTTTGGCCATTCGATTATTGTTGGATGATTGTGATTTATTCTGACTAGTTCTCAATCGTATATACTTGAAATGCTCGGTCAACTTGATTTGTAATTCTCGGCTTGAATTTTGAGATGTTTTGATTTCCACCGGCTTTGACTTGGTTTTAAAATACTTCGATGTTGATTACTTTTGTGATGATATTTGACTGCGGCTTCTGATTTTGAACTGGTCGTTGATCATCTTAACTTGGCTTGACACCTTGATTACCGCGGCATTGATTTTTATCCTCTGGCCCCTGTGAGCTTTGTCTCTGGCCATCTTTACTATGCATGTAGTTGCACTGCTTTATGTTGTTACTGATGTTGTGATGTTTTGCTTGATGGTTTTGTAGTTGTTTGTGTCAGTTGCATTGAGTTGGTATTTGTATTTCTCTGGTCTGTTCATTGTAGTTAGCTTGTGGTCTGTACTAGGTTTGGTTGTAGCCTGGTTGCTTGGTACATTCCTGTAGCTCCATCTTGACTTGGGCTGTTGATTCATCTCTCTGCATTTGGTCTGATTGCTTGTGGTCTTTGACATGTCATCTGAATTGTGTTCCTTTGTTCTCAGCTGCATTGTTGTGTTTGCCTGTTGCACTCTAGTTTCATTTGAGTAACTGAACTTGTTGTCTTGTGCATTGCCACACTGAACTTGATTCATCTCATGCTGCAGCTGGTCTTTGCATCCATTCATGTTGATTTTTTGAAATTTCACTTGAGTTGAATCCAGTTTCAAAACTCGGGTTTGACCTTGTGCTCGTGTCGTGATTTTGAGTATATTGCACGTGAGTTGAACCCGCCTTTTCATTTGGGTTTGACCTGTGCTCACCTGTCCCTGTAGCATTATCAAGTGTATATCGATGTGCACGGCCTTGTGGCATGTACAGTGATACACTGTGCATGTCACATTGTTCGTGTATGATGAATTCAAATGTGAATGATGACGAACAACCCAAATAACTGAGGCAAATCATATTTTCAAAAGTCATATTTCATTTTATATTGCAAAAATATTTCTTTTTCAATTTTACTGCGTTAGTGAATATGTTTGCAGATTTCTCAGATGCTGGATTCTAAATGGAATGAAGTTGAAGATAAACTACGAGTGTGAGTGATATGTAGTGAGGAAAATGATGTAAATCAAAAAGTTGTATTGCATTCAAAAATTGTACAGTTATAGTGAGAGAATTTGTACTATTCAAATTTGTAATAAAAAATTATTTGAATAAAATTTCTATTTGAATTCAAATTCTGTGCTGATAAAATTTTATTCAGTATATGTTCATTTGATCTGTGAGAAATGAAATAGTACAATATCAAATACATTTATACGAATATATATGTTCATTATCATCAAACAAAAACATATAACGATCATATAATCTCATATTCCACAATCTCCCCCTTTTGATGATAACAAACATATATTTACGATTTTGAATATCTGAAATGTATTTGATCGTTCAATTTGCTCCCCTATTTGAATGCTTCCTCTTTTCTCAAAAAAACTCCCCCTTCATCAATGCATAGTCAAATAAATAGATAAATGAAATTTGAATTCTTTGCTTGATTTTATTTGACAAAATCTTAACTTTTCTCTCCCCCTTTTGTTATCAGGAAAAAAATAACAGTGTTATAAAAATAGGGATAAAGTGACAGACATGAATCCAACATTTAACTCAATTGAATATAAATATCAAATTTCAGTAAAACTCAAACAAAAATCATAATTACCCTTGTCAGGCGCATATTCCACTTTCAGAAGTGATGGGGATAAAATCATCAAAAATCATACAGTTCTGTCTATTTGTGGTATATTTATTTCAGGAAATTTGAATATCTACTAACCATGCATAACCGTTAGGACTTTTAAATGAGATTAGTAGTATTCACAATTTTTATTTAAAAATAATTCAAGTATCTTCTAACCACGCATAACTGTGAGGACTTTTAAATGGGATTAGAATCAACTTGTCTGTTTTAAAAGCTCAATTTTGATATGCGTTCCATACATGCATAACCGTGAGGACTTTTAAATGAGTATGGAAGCACATATTCAAAAATTCAAGTAATTCACCCATGCATAACCGTGAGGACTTTTAAATGAGAGTGAATACTTTGGATATTTATTTTTATTGAAGAATATAATAAAATGAAGCACAGATAGTTTCCTTTATAAATCTGAAGATATAATAAATTGAAGAACGAATAATTTCCTTTGTAAACTACCACAAATTTACATACTATATATGATTTTGATGAGTGATGGTCGATAGAAAGATGATAGAAATTGAAATGATCATGGAATTTTTACCCAACAAAAAGTTTTTATAACTCTTGTTATGAAATTCCAAAGAAAATTTTCTAAATATACTGTCTTGAGTAATGTATGACAAATATCGACACTCATCACTTTTTCAATCACTATTGATCTTTTCGATAATCATTAGGGAAACAGATAAGTTAAAATAGTCATTTAAAATCAAATTCAAAAAATGATTATAAAATCAAATTTTCAAAATGACTGATCTGAAAATATGAAAAGAAACGATTTTCTCAAAGGGGTTTTATAAGAGAAAGATCTGCCAAAAAATAAAAAATTATTTCAAGTGGAAAAAATATGCAGATATTTTCGTGAAAGAAATGATGCAATTAATAAGAATCACTTTCAACTTATACATTTTCTATCAACAAGATTACCACTGATCTTTATCCGAGATTTTTCATTTATTCCAAATTATCACAAATTCATTTTGATAGATCGGACCATGAAGTGTGTACCAAAACAGTGTTAGCAACATTTTTGCATTCGAATTGAAGCAGTGTAAATAATTAAAACTCGCGAATAAGGCCAAAATCAAAAGTATTATCATCCAAAGAGTTTAATCCAGAAAGAATTTTCAAGCATAGTGTTATTGACATAATTGGTCAACAATTTTGAATAAATCAGTGTCAAAAATCATTATCTCACTATTGACTGATTTTAATTCAAAATTATGGTGCAGATGATCACATTCGTAAATATACCAATACCTCTTTTACCTTTACGATATTTTTCAATGTTGTTCATTGTGATTCTGTCACCTTTATACTAGGCTGAGGAACTTGCTTTGTCGTCCGTTGTGTCCTTGGAACAGTCAGAATCCAAGTAACACTATTATTGTTCCTTAGCCTGCCTCCTCACCTACACGAAAAAGATTTATGTGACCTATATAGGTCCATGGTTGTTAGTGGCAGAAAAAATTTAAAGAATAGTTTTGTGGAGACCCATTTGAACAAGTAAATTTTGAATAATCAAAAAACATTCACACTTTTTGGCTAAGAAATAAACCCATGTAAATCTAGAAAAATCATCAACCAACAATAACGAATTCCATTCAAGCTTGCAAATTCATTTGGTCCAATTAATTCAAGAACCCTCGAAGTGTTATCAATGTTTTTAGAAGATTTATCAATGATTTTGCAAGTATCATCATCGAAAAAACATTCATACCTTAGTCACATAGTTGGCTAATAGAGATGAGATTGTGATGCAAATTATCAAAGTATATAACATTGGTCAAAAAAAACGTTACCTTTACCAATTATCTTATACTTGTTGTTGTCTCCATGATCACAATTCTACCTTTAAAATTTTCTAGGCTAAGGAGCTTCGATTTATCACCTATCATATGTCTAGAACAGCCTGAATCTAGAAATCATTCTAGTTGCTCCTTAGCCCGCCAACAAATCTACATAAAAAGAGAGAGGGAGGACCTAGAGAAATTCTTAGGTCCGGTGATATTAGTAACTGAAGCATTGTGAATAAACACTCCCTTTGGAACCCAAACTTGTTTTGTACTTTCATTCTTGTTCCAATAGACATGAAATTCTTTTGTAGAATTCTTAGGAACCCAAACTTGTATAAATTTTGTGTTCTTGTTCCTATGACCATAATTTTCAACCCGATGTCCAATTATTTTACTTCTAGCAAAGATACTCCTACCTTTTGCATTATCATCAACTTGTGTTTTCCCAAAACCTAGTCCTTTTCTGTTGTTAGCAAAGAGTTGATTTCCCAATAACATGTTAAATGATTTTTATCCTCTTGAAAAGTTGTTCAGAGATTTCTCAAGATTTTGGACTTTTAAGTGATGTGTTTTCAGTTACAAGTGAGGTGCATCGATTTATAAAATCCTTTTTCCTAGTGTCGATGGTTTCCTTAAGATTCAAGTTTTCTTTTTCAAGATTCTCAAAGTTATTGCTAAGTTTTGATAATTCTGAATCTAAAATCTTGCAATTTTTGCAGTCTAGGTTTTGAATGTTTTCAAGTTCAGTTTCTAACCTAAAATTTTCATGGGCGAGTTTCCTCCTTTTAGATTTCAGTTTTTCAATTTTTGATTCAAGACTATCAATTGTTTTAGTAAGATCTAAGCACATAAAAACAAGATCTCTATAGGAATACTCACCTGCCTCACTAGATTCCTCGGAGCTTGCTTCTGATTCTGATTTTACCATACAACACAAGTTAGCCTCCTCTGAGCTGCTATCCAAAACTTCCTCTCCTTCTTCATCATCCCAAGTCGCTGCAAAGGCCTTCTTCGTCTTTTTCTTTCCTTTCTTGTTTTTGAGAAGTGGGCATTTTTGTATGAAGTGTCCGGGCTTCTTGCAGTTAAAGCACGTTAATTCATTATCGAAATTGTCAGAATGTTTTGACCTATTACTACTTGTTTTCTTCTTGCGTGGCTTGAATCTTGATGAGTTTCTAAGTTTATTGACAGCCATTGCAAGCTCTTCAATTGGATCTACTTCATCTTCATCGCTCTCTTCTTTGCTCTTTAAGGCAATTGTCTTCTTCTTTGATTCAGAGTTGTTGCGTTCCTCCTTTGCTTTTAGCTCAAGCTCATATGTCATCAAATTGCCAATCAACTCCTCCATGCTTAGTTTACTCAAATCTTTCGATTCTTGTATTGCCGTGACTTTTGCCTCAAAGTTCATCGGTAAGACTTGTAGTATCTTCCGCACAAGCTCTACCTCAGTAAAGACCTTCCCAAGCGCTCTAACATTGTACACCAAAGTTGAAAAACGTCCAAACATATCCTTTATGCTCTCGCCTTTGTCCATCGCAAAGTTTTCGTATTCATTGCTGAATAGGGCTAGACGAGACTCCTTGACTTGAGAAGTTCCTTCGTGTGTCACCTCCAAAGTATGCCAAATTTCCTGTGCTGTTGTACAATGAGAAATTCTATTAAATTCATTTTTATCAAGAGCACAGATCAAAGCGTTCATTGCTTTGGCATTTGTAGTTTTTAATTTCTTATCGTTAGCATCCCACCTATCCTTAGGTTTACGAATCTCAGTACCACCAACAGTTATAGTGGGAGGTTTATAGCCAGTTTCAATGATGTCCCATACATCATAATCAACAGAACTAAGATAAATACCCATCCTAACTTTCCAATAAGCATAGTCCTTCCCATTAAACATGGGTGGCCTAGCAATAGATTGCCCCTCAAAAAAAGAAGATATTGAAGAATTCATAACTCTAGAGTTAAAGTAAAATACCGGGCTCTGATACCACTTGTAGGATCTAGATTAACCCTAGAGGGGGGTGAGTAGGGTTATAGCAAATTTTCTCGAATTAAACACAGAAACAAACTACAGAAAAGTAAATATGCTGAAAAGTAAATCACACACAAAATTTACCCAGCTTTGGCAACCCCTGCCTACTGCTGCATTCCCAGATTTCTATTAGAATTAAACAGTCTCACGCTTACAAACACTCTGACAAACTCGCAAACCCTTGCTCCCGCTCACAAACACTCTAATAGACTCGCAACCCCTGCTTCCGCCTATAGAGTTTCGCAAACTCGCAAACTCTGCTCCCGCCTGTAGAGTTTTGCAAACTCGTAACCCCTGCTCACTGAACTAATTCTAACTAGACAATCTGACACAACCTAGAACCTCGGTGGTGATTTACCAAACTTTGACTTGAAAAGAAAAACAGACTTCAAAATAAAAAACCGGAGCAAAAATTAAAACACTAACTTGACTCTATGATTTTTGCTCAAGATAAAAACTCGTTTAAAAGATTAAACTCTAAAAACAACTAACCCTTTTAAAAAAAAATTAACCCTAATTTTACTTTTAACCCTTAAAAACAACTATGCCCTAATTAACAAGAAGGCGGCCGGCTTTATTCTTTTGTCTCGATTCCTCTTTTCTTTGGAAAGTAAAAAATGGCGGCATCGTCTTCGTGACTGGATTAGGGCTTTGAGATCTGGATTCCTTTTGCTCTGCGAATTTGGGGCTTTCGCTCCTTGCGCTCTTTGTTCCAAATTAGGGCTTTTGCGAAGCTCCGATGCTAATTCGATCGTTGTTGGTTGTGCACGATTTAGCCTGGCTCGATCGATTTCGTGTTGCTTTCTTCGGTTTCTTCGATGAGTTCTATTATTGCTTCGGTAAGAATTTTTGCTCTGATGCTTTTTGATTTTTGTATTCGAACTCTTATGATTATGCCGATGATGATTGGGGCATTTTATAGGGTTCGTTACCCTTATTTTCCATTCGTATGTTTGCTTCAAAATTTGTTGCTTTGGCCGTTCGATTATTGTTGGATGATTGTGATTTATTCTGACTAGTTCTCAATCGTATATACTTGAAATGCTCGGTCAACTTGATTTGTAATTCTCGACTTGAATTTTGAGATGTTTTGACTTCCATCGGCTTTGACTTGGTTTTAAAATACTTCGATGTTGATTACTTTTGTGATGATATTTGACTGCGGCTTCTGATTTTGAACTGGAAGTTGATCATCTTGACTTGGCTTGACACCTTGATTACCACGGCATTGATTTTGATCCTCTGGCCCATGTGAGCTTTGTCTCTGGCCATCTATACTACGCATGTAGTTGCACTGCTTTATGTTGTTACTGATGTTGTGATGTTTTGCTTGATGGTTTTGTAGTTGTTTGTGTCAGTTGCATTGAGTTGGTATTTGTATTTCTCTGGTCTCTTCATTGTAGTTAGCTTGTGGTATGTACTAGGTTTGGTTGTAGCCTGGTTGCTTGGTAAATTCCTGTAGCTCCATCTTGACTTGGGCTGTTGATTCATCTCTCTGCATTTGGTCTGATTGCTTGTGGTCTTTAACATGTCATCTGAATTGTGTTCCTTTGTTCTCAGCTGCATTGTTGTGTTTGCCTGTTGCACTCTAGTTTCATTTGAGTAACTGAACTTGTTGTCTTGTGCATTGCCACACTGAACTTGATTCATCTCATGTTGCAGCTGGTCTTTGCATCCATTCATGTTGATTTTTTGAAATTTCACTTGAGTTGAATCCAGTTTCAAAATTCGGGTTTGACCTTGTGCTCGTGTCGTGATTTTGAGTATATTGCACGTGAGTTGAACCCGCCTTTTCATTTGGGTTTGACCTGTGCTCACCTGTCCCTGTAGCATTATCAAGTGTATGTCGATGTGCATGGCTTTGTGGCATGTACAGTGATACACTATGCATGTCACATTGTTCGTGTGTGATGAATTCAAATGTGAATGATGACGAACAACCCAAATAACTGAGGCAAATCATATTTTCAAAAATCATATTTCATTTTATATTGCAAAAATATTTCTTTTTCAATTTTACTGCGTTAGTGAATATGTTTGCAGATTTCTCAGATGCTGGATTCTAACTGGAATGAAGTTAAAGATAAACTACGAGTGTGAGTGATATGTAGTGAGGAAAATGATGTAAATCAGAAAGTTGTATTGCATTCAAAAATTGTACAGTTATAGTGAGAGAATTTGTACTATTCAAATTTGTAATAAAAAATTGTTTGAATAAAATTTCTGTTTGAATTCAAATTCTGTGCTGATAAAATTTTATTCAGTATATGTTCATTTGATCTGTGAGAAATGAAATAGTACAATATCAAATACATTTATACGAATATATATGTTTATTATCATCAAACAAAAAACATATAACGATCATATAATCGCATATTCCACATGATCACCATGGAGCGGCCGGCCTTGGTCAAGACAAGAGGAGTAGCTGGTGGTGATGGTAGGGAAGAGGTGTGGGAGTTAATGGCCATGGCTATGGAGGAGAGGCCTATCAAACATACATGTGAAACGGGCAAAAATGCATGAAAAATAAGGAAAAAGAATAAAAAAGAAGGAAGAAGACATTACCAAAATGTTTCTAGCCGTGAATGAAAATTAGATAAAAAAATTTTTGCATGAATAAGGAATGAAAGTCGCGGCTTACCAAAGAAAATAAATGAGGAGTTATGAAATTGAAAAGTCTAGAAAGTGAAAAGTCAAAAGAAAAGGAAGAGTCTTTGCCTCTTCAATTTCCATTTCTTTTTAAAACAAAAAAAACAAAAAAAATTCAGCAAATACTTTTAAAAACCGAAACCAAGTGAAATAATATGAAAATAAATAATTAGTTTTAAAGAAAATATAAAAAGGATAAAATAAATTGCTTAAAAATCCAAAACAGTGTTTAAAAATTACAAATAAATCATCACTAGCCTTGGAAAAATATCCACTTCATTTTAAAAATATTATAAAGCAAAAATTTGAAATAAAATAATTTATTTATCATTTCTAGAATAAAATAAATAATTAAATTGCAGAAAAATAGAAAAAGAACTAAAGAAATTGTTTAAAAATTGAAAACAAGGCATGAAAATTACAAAAAAAATTACCATTAACTCTAGAAAAATTCCTACTTCACTTTAAAAATATTTTAAAACAAAATTTTAAGTAAAATAATTTCTAAACATTTTCAAAGTGAAATAAATTCAATTAAAATTAATTTCAAAAATATTGGGTTGTTACAGATGGAAATGAAAAATAGAAGGAAGTTACTGCCGCAGTTGCATGGAATGTTGCAGGGGGAAGTAAGAACGTTCTCCCACAAGAAAACAACTGGTACCACGCCAAGACAACTTAGTATCGACCCAAATCTTGGGTGAACGTTCCTCGGGAAGGTGATGCAATGCTTGTTTCTGACTCTGATGATGATATGTAGCTTGATGCAGATGATTTTGAACGGGTAGTTAAATGAAATGCTGCTGAAATTCAAATAACCACAGCTGAACCAACCCCAAGACAATGGAACACCGTAGGAGTGGTTCTCTCGGAGACTAGAGAGTCTAGATGCTATTCAGAAAACCTAGCTTTTTTGCAGAGCCAAACACTCAATGCAACCCCTGGTGGTCGCCCTACGGAGTACCATACTAACGAGGGATGCATAGCTAAAATGGATAAGCGGTTAGTCGAGGAAAGAAGAGGTAGGACGAATGACAATTGGGGTTCTGCACAAAGTAAAACTTCATTCATGGAAAATATTTTGAGAAGTGAATACCCTGGGAAATTCACGATGCCCACAATTCCATCATATAATGGAACCACTAATCCTAGACAAAACTTACTCAAGTGCGAATGGCATATGGATGGAGAACGAGCCGCGGATGCTATTCGCGGCAGATGTTTCCACATCTTCTTAGAGAGAGTTACTTTCATGTGATTTACTAAGCTTACACCGAAGTCTGTTTCTACTTTTGACAAGTTAACTAATAAACTCATGGAGCAGTTCATGCTCCATGCTACCCGACCAAAGGACATTGATGTCCCTATCTAGCCTGTCTCAAGAACCCAAGGAGTCTTTGTAAGCTTTCATGAACCGATTCAACATCGCTGTTATGGAAGTTAGCAATCTGAAGAGGGATCTTGTATTTATGGCCTTGTTCTGAGGCATTCACCCAGATATGGATTTCAGTAGATGGTTAAAAGTTAAGCAACCCACTACCATGGAAGAATTTAACCGAAAGGCAAATCAGTTCCTATAGTTGGAAAAAGAAAGACTGGTTGAAAGAAAGGTTAGTGATGAATAACTAAAGGAAGTAATCCAAAGCAACGTCGTTGTAAACACTGGTAATTAGAAGAAAAGAAGTCAAAACTTTGGTGATGGGCATGAAGCAAATGTAAAACATCCGAAGATCTTCGGATTGGAAGATTACACACACTTGAGTGATACACCGGAGAATATATATATCTTGTCACTCAAGGACTGAGGAATATAAGAAGTTGCAAGGAGGTAAGTGATAGAGCAACATAAACATTCTAGTAAGTACTATCGCTTCCATGAAACCCATGAGCATAACATTAAAGAATGCCGACGTTGGAGAAATTTAATCAAGGGGCTGAAAAGGAAAAACAAGCTTCAGTAGTATGTTAGCGAACCATAGAATGGCAGAGAAACTAAAAGATCCCAAGGTACACCTGCTCAAGGAAATTTCCTAGACCCAGCAGATAAGAGACCAGGCGAGCAGATGAAAGATTGGTTAGTTCATAACCCTCTAGCTTGTCAATCACCCAGGAATGAAGCAGCAACCTAAAACAATATTGTTTCATTCATCCTTATCCAATTTCCATTCTCAAATAAGCCTCGTAGGGACACTGGGGTGTTATCCCAAACAATGATATCAAAATATGAATAAAGCACGAAGAAATCCAGATGTCAAAAAGCAATGGAAGACAGTCAAGGGATTGGATGTCGAAGCCTTTATAATATCAACTATTATAGAGCATTGCAAGCAGCATGAAGAGAGAACGATGTTGTGAGTCTCCTAGGTTTGATGGATATTGTAAGTCATCACCAAGACATTGATATCAAAGTTCATCAACATTCATAGAGAATATAGCCTATCATCAAAGCTAGGAGGTAGTATATCATCGACATATGAATTGATGTCATAAAAAATTAATATGTCAGGAAGACACACTTCATCAATATAACTATGAATGTCGAAATCAACAACATTAGGAAATGTCGTAAACCACCAAAAAAAGCGGATGTTGCATATCATCAGGATGATAGGAATATCAAATAGCTATAGTATGACATTGATATTTTAAATTACAGCCCTCATTGGAATCGTAATTTATTAGTCTTGAAAGGTTATTGTAAGCCATCCATTTTTGAAGATGTCGAAGATCGATGAAACAATTGATGATGTCGAAGGTCGACAATTCTAAGTGCCACTTGACAGCCATGCCGCCAACTCCAACCCCTATAAATACAGAATCAATTGCATTGTAAAAGGGGAAATTCATCCTCTTCTCACTCTTACAATTTTAAAGTGTGTGACCCTAAATCAATTTGGGTATTTAAGTGCCCATTGTAGTTCTGTAACCCTTTTTGCAAAGAAGGACTTGTACAATCAATTTTGCAGAGCTATTGCAAGAGAATAAAGACATGTGGTTATGACTTGCATATGATTCTATGAACTTATATTTTCAATATGAACATGACTACTTTTATTTTGGATTGGAGTCAAGGGTTGTGCCTACTTTACATGGACCTCGCATATATCTAATGGGCTTATACTAGGTTGAGCAAGCTTATTTCTAGCACAAACTTGTCTGACTTTAATATTTTGGAGTTGATAAAGAAATTTGTTAATATTTTTGGCGCTAGAAGGAGGGCTCGAACCTTCGAAATCCTGCATATTTCATATTTGACGTTCCTTGCCTTACCTTGCATATAATGGACTTTTTAAAAATCCAGTATAGGCCATCGGATTGCAAGTTGACTATTTCAAACGTGGATCTTCTGAACCTCAAGCACATAGGATGATTTACTAAGTCACTTGACCTTGATTTCATAAGGAACAAATGATAAGGATATTGGCGTTGCAAATTATAGGAGAAAAGTAGCAAGTGGCACCTTATGATCCTGACAAATGGAGCATGAACCCATTCCATGTAGAACTAACTCTCATCTTTGCTTTAGAAAAGAAAGTCCGAAAAAAGATGGTCATTTCTTAAAGATAAGGAGGTCCACACATTCCAATCGAAGATAACAATCTTTGAAAAGGAAATAATAAGAGATTTCGATAAGTTTGCCCAACAAATGAAAAAGAGTAATAGATCATCCTCCTGCACCAATTAGAGCTCAAGAGAAGATCCTAATATGACAATCCAGTGCTACAAGAAAGCAAAATGGGAGCATAAGGCATCATACTCTAAGAATTCTTGGGTCCATTCTCTCATTACTCCCATTGAACATATCTATATTTTAACAAAGAGAAGACTAAATTTTTTTCCTTCAAAGTAGAAGCAGCCTAAAAATAAAAGGAATCTTGAAGGTGCCTATTACCAATATCATCAAGCAAATGGACATGAGACCAATCAGCATCGACCCTTAAAGGGGATGATCAAATAATTCATAAAAAGAGGAGAGCTCAAAGAGTTTGTAAGCAAGGATTAAGACTGATAAAGCAGGATTCTCAATAGAAATAATTTGCAAAAATAAAGGAAATAGCCTTTGATCCTGCCAAGATGGCCTGGTTAAAGTGCCTCATAGAGGGAGGTCAGAGTAAGCCTCTGGTTCCGCCTATAAGACCTGGCCAGAGCACAGCAAGCCTATGGTCCCGCATATGTGGTCTGGCCGGAGCGCCTTCTAGAGGGAGGATGGAATAAGTCTTTGTTTCCACCTAAGATGGCCTGACCGAAGCACCGACCATCCTTCACCCCCGCATATAAGACCGGTCTGAAGCATCTATTGGAGGAAGGACACAGTAAGCCCTTGCCCCACCTAAGGTGGCCTAGCCAAAGCACCAAACTAGCCTTTGGTCCTGCTTATAAGGCCTAACTAGAGCGTCACTTAGAGGGATGACGGGTAAGAATTTGGCTCAGCTCAAGATAGTTAACAAAATGCACCAACCAAAACCTAAATCATCGCCTAGGATGGTGATAAGGGGTTCGATCAAAGTTTACATCATTACCTATAGATGATAACAACAGAAGTCAATCAAAAGCCTAAATCACTATCGAAAGAGTAGTAAGAGGTCATCTTCTAGAGGAAGTTCAATTGAATACAAAAGCAAATCAAACTCTATCCTAAATAAGGATTGAGGCAATCTACTAGAGGAAGATCGGTCACACATTTAGTTTTGCACTAAGTCAAAGTTAAGCAACCTTCAAATGAAGGATCGAAAGATATTTATCACATAGAGACGGAAATTTAAATAATTCAAATTATTTAATAACGGGAATCTCCATTATTAATCAAAATTCTAGTTTCCCAATAGTTAGAGCGGATAGTATTACGGCTTTCTATTCAAGTTATCATCACATAATCAGTAGACGATTTTATGGTCTTCTATTCAAGAAATATCCTTGTCGGATGATTTCCTGATCTTCTATTTCAAAGTTATCACCAGATAATTCTTTGGCCTCATTTTTGAATGACACTATGGCCAAAGGATTTATGGTTCAATGATAATTAAATAGATTTCCAAATATATGTGTCAAAATCCAAAGCTCCAAGTGATGAACAGAGTTCAAATTTTATAATAACAGAGTTCTAGATATATGTGTCAAAATCCAAAGCTCCAAATATATGTGTCAAAATCCAATCCTCCTAGAATAGAGTTCAAATTTTATAATAACGAAAATCTTTGTTACTAATTCCCAGTTGACTAAAGTAAGGATTGTTCCATATTTTTGATTAAATAAGTTACTAATTGTTAGCGCAAAAATTTGTCACTAACACCCAAATTCAGATGAAAGCACCAAATCACAGTCACAGATCACATATAGAATGTATGTAGAGAGTATAAATATGAAGAACGAAAAAATTAAAAAGAAAGCAGTAATGATACAGGATTTATAGTGGTTCGGCTAACTTCGGCCTATGTCCACTCCAGAAATCTCCTTTCTAGAGAATCAATTATACTTACAATCCAAAGTTTTAAAGCAATAATGGTAGAGTAGCCTTAATGGGGAAGTAAAAGGAAAACAAAATGAAGATCCCCTTTGTGAAGCCCCACATGCTGTATTTATATGCAAAATCCGAGTTATTGGGCTTCCTGGGTAGTCCAGGCCCACCAAGACCATAGTCGACCCAAACCCCAAACACCACGACCGACCCCGAGTTTATAATATGCCGACCTAACGTAGCTATGGTACTGACCCGTTGTGACCCTAACCCTGACTTGAAGTAAAGTGCTCAGCAACTCGAAGCAGCTCCTACATGCTGATCCTTTAAGTGAATGCGACCGACCACCTACGGCCGAATCACGTGCGACCAATCCATATGCTCCAATACCCTTGAGGCCAGAACCATTCATACTGAACCACTTTGTCTTATCCTCCCTGACCAACCTTATGTGATCGAGCGACACATACTGAACATGCATGACCGACCCATCTTAGCTTTCATACCATGACCGATCGACATGACCTTCCTTCCTTTGTCCGACCAACCCTCCTTAACCGATCCACTTTGACTTTTCTACCTTGACCGATCCTACATGACTGATCCACTCCACTACCGATCCACTCCAGCATGTCGATCCACAATCCATCTCGATAGCCGACCCGGGGATTTCCATACATCGACACGGGTCCATCTTAGAGCCAAGCAAGCACCGACCCATCCAAATGCCGAACCACCTTCAATGCCGACCCGAAACCTTTACAACACCGACCTGCTCATGAACTTCTACCGACCTAGAGCAACTCCAGGCATGACCTAATGTGACCTAAAGCAAACATCATGCCGACTCAAAGAAAACCTGGGAACGACCCGAAGTAAACCCCTGGGTGACTTGTGACAACTCGACTTTTGTCGAAACCCATATTTCGAGTATCCTGTGACTTTTGTCCATTGACTATGCCGAACCCTAGTTTCACAATCATGATTATCATCCGTGATTGACTATCTTTCCGTTTCATTAACTAAAACCATCGTATTCTAGTCTCGACAAACGAGCAGTCGGTCTTAGTTAAATCCGTCTGTCTATGGCCTTGCCAAAAGGCGAGTTAACACTAATCTTTTGATCAAAACAAACTTCAGTTTTTTAATGATAGGGCTTATATTAAGAAGACGAGCTAACGCCTAATCAAAGGCTATATGAAAAATTGCATCAAATTAAAGCTTTAAAAAAACAAGTCGCATGTGTCAAATAATTCAAGGCAAAAATAATGAAAGAAATATGAAGTTGAATCAACATGTCAGCCATCCAGGTACAAATTTATTTATAATTTTTACACTTAACCAATTATACTCGAAAGTTACAGGTGTCAAAACAAGATTAATCAAGTACTCCTAAGAAGGAGGAGGAGATTGAGGAAGTGAGTAATGTTGGTATACTTTCTCATTTTCTTTTCCCTCAATCTCAAGAGGGCATAGATGACTTTCACTTGAAGAGGTACCATCTCTAAGTAAACATGGAGGCCCTCTAATATCTTCAAGATGGTCAGCACATCCATATGAAAAGAAATGTTGGTATTGTTGATATCCCACTTCCGTTCCTTTGGTCAACCTCCGATTCATATCTGGTCCAAAAAGGAGAAATCAATCTCTAGTGAAAAAGCAACTATTACTTCGAGCAGATAATCAACAAGAGAGTCAGGTCGAGAATTTTCAAGAGTTATCACCAATTTTCAGGAGTTATCACCTTGGTTACTTTTAATTGAGATTCAAGATCCTACAAGTTTTCTTTTGGAACATCAATGGTTGAAGAGGGTTCAATAATGTGATGAATTGCTACATCTAGGAGTTCTTTAAGCTTCTTTTCCTACTTTCGGATAATGTCTATGTCATCAATATAATTGATCTAAATTTCCAACATACAATTAAGTGTCTTGTTAGATACTTTAAGAGTTTTAACTTCACTCTAAAGAATTTTAACCTTCTACACAAGAGCAAATTTATCATGACCCAGTTCTTCGATCTGACCTTGATAGTTATTGAGACATCGTGATACTTTCTCATCCCATTTTCCTTTCAAAACCTAAAAACATTCATATTTAATCCTTTGGCACTATCTAGAAATTTCGCAATGGTCTAGACCTGGAGAAGGGTTTAATAAAGAAGGGAATGCCTCTTCGCCAACTAAAGATCGACATCTAGTCATCTTCTTAGGTGTAGGAGTAGGAAGGCTAGATTCACCTCCACTTGCAATGAGTTCCAAAGATTGATAAGATACTTGACTTTTGAGCAAGTCCACCTCAAGGTCATTTATCCGTTGATATAATTTAGCAATTCTACATCAGCTTATCCCTTGGATAAAAGATATAGATTGACCAATCGCGTCCATTTTCTCTCTTAACTCTTAGATCCTTCACCTTCTCTTTGATTCGTTCCTCTAAGTTGGAGGTCATCTCCTTTAAACTACTAAGTGTGGATCTCAATCGATTGTACACGTCATGCTATTTCTATGCATCCGAACTATCTGGAAATGACAAAGTTGAAGTATATTGAGAAGAAAACTTCTTTCCATATTCCAACCAAAACTTAGATTTAATGATGTCCGATCGATCGAGGAGTTTCGGACCACAAGATGCAAGAGTTCGTTATTTTTCCTAAATAAAAATAAGTAATTAGAAAATGGAATCAATGTGAAGGAAATGGTTTCTTTATTAACAAAAAAAGGATTACATGCAAAAGTAAATTCGAATTACAATAGCAATATAAGTTTTATTATTTTAACTCTTAAAGTTTAAGGAGGGTAGTTTGAGCCGTCTCCAGTGATCCAATGGACAAAGAGAGGGTAGAATCAAAAGGAACATTAAACCCTTGAGGGGTACTAACTGGACGGAGTTGATGATAATCCCATTTTTCGGCCGAAGGATTGATCTTACCACATAATAATTTAGTGTGAATGGTTTATATCTCATTGTGTAAGTTATCCTTTTCGTTGCCCAAGAAATCAAAGAAAAAGTGTAGAAACCGTATGTAAACTTCTTGAAGATCTCTAATGAAGCTATGTTTCGCTAACCGAGAGGTTTTAAAAGTTAATGATTTCTCTTTAATTCTTTAATTCTTTAATTTGGTAATTACTCAAGAGTTCTATGAGAATAGGACTACTTGGTAGTTCCTTAATTTGTATGATTTATAATAAATAAACTAAGTTATAAAGAAACGAGGAACAAAATACTAAAATTCATAAAACTATTTGAATCACACGATGAAGACAAAATCACTAGGGTTCATACAATATTGATCCTTTATAAAATTAAAAAATAAATCTCTCCTTATTGAATTTAACTTTCTCAGGGGGAAGAGTGTTTGGGGTAAGGGGAATAGTCACAACCTAGGGAGGATTCCAACATGCCCCGAGATAGGGGTCAAACCCATGCTCATCAAGACATCTCTTATGGAGACCTCTAATCACACCTCCACTCTTCTCCCCCAAAAAAGAAAAATCAATGATAAGACTTTTATAGTAAACTTTGCAAAGAAATTTGACTAAGCAATCCCTTTCTTCGATAAGCATCTGGAAGAATGCAGTCAACTATGCAATTTCTCTCAAAACTCTTTCTCTATGAAGGCAAGATACTTTTAAGAGTTGGGCAGACCATTTATCCTTGAATTTTTTTTAATTATTTGGCATGAAGGCTAAGACATTTATACTTTTCAGATAATTCATTATGCTCTTTGACTAGCCTTTTTATCTCCCTATTAAATCGATGCACCTCTCCTTCACTCTTTTCATAAAGAGTCTCATAGTAATATTTGGATCTTTTCCTTAACTAATGTGACAAACTTATTAACTAAAGGTTACCGGATAATTTTAAGCAATCAAATAATGAATTCCATACCTACGTAGCTGGAACCTAAGAGTTTTGGATTTAAGCTTTCTCTTTCGGCTGTTGACCGAGGGAAGCAACATATTTTGGAGCGATAATCTCTTGTGTAGCATCCTTAAGATTAGGAAAGTCAGAAAGATCTACGTCATGGGCAGATGAATCTAAATTGTGACTGGTCGATCCATCACCCTTGCTTTTTGATCTATTAGGACCCTTGCTGCCACCATCACCTTCATGACCACTATTATTAGCATCATCATCATCATTGCCATTATTTTCATTATTTTCATCATTATTATCTCCCTCCTTACCAAAATCTTTATCCTGATAAAGCATGGGATCAGCGAAGGACAGCAACTTCTTGTGGTCGACTTCTTCCTCATCAGGGAACTCCTCTTGAACAGACACATATGCTCTTCTCAAAATAAGACTAAACTTTCTTTTGAACTTTTCATTTAAAGCTGGGATAGAAGGAAAATGTAAATTCGGGTATTTCTGGATATTGTCACAATACACTACGAACAAGGCTTCTTCGTAGCATTTTCTAGTAACTACAGTAAGAGCATGACCAAGAAAGAAGGAAACTTTCTTTTTAGCATCTTTGATAATGTTATTTGCATAAGTTAGGATGGCACCTTTGGTTTTCAACTTATTCTTTAGAGATTTCTTCTTATCATCTAATTTGGCCTTCTCTTTATTGGCCTTCTCAAGATCTGCTCTTAACCTTTTCACTTCCCCCTCGATTGATTATTTAGCCTTTTTCTCCTCATCAAGAGAGGAAGCAAGTTTCTTCTTTTCAATAATAGCTTCATCTCTTGCTGCAGACTATCAATCACACTGTTCCTAAGTAAAGAAACTTGTGCCTTAATCTCGGCCGCTTCACTAGAAGGACCTTGAGAGTTCTGTTGGAGAAAGAATATGTGATTGGCTGCGTAAAACGTACAATGGGCATAAGTTAAGCAGAGTCATAATAAAATTTCAAGATAGTAAAACATGAGAAGATACGTACCAGCAAAAGTTGTTGGAAAAGAACATAAAGATGATCTATTGAAAAAGATGATGAATGCAATGGCATAAGAGCAACCATGGTTGGGAATTGGATAGCCAAACGAATAAGATTATTGAAGTCCATAGAAATAGTTTGAGCTTGGGTCTCTAAAGGAAGAGAATCGATAGGAAGGGGAGGCAGACCTAGCTCCTCGAATAAGCATTGAAAACCCAAAGTCGAAGTGGGGAGCAAGAAGTTTAACAAGGGGTTTAGGGCATGAACCTCCCCTGCATGTCTTGCACATCCTAATCTGGAAAGCCTAAATCAATCATGCTAGAATCTTGAGTGGTCAAGGAAACATCCGCATTTGACTTCTCGGAAACTACATCAGAAGTCTGGTTATCCCCAAGCTTAGGTTTTTAACTCTAGCAAAGAGTTGAAATATCAGCTAGAGCACTAGTGTTTGCTTTTCTTTTTAGTTTGTCAATGACCATAGTAATAGATTCCCTGACAGGAGCAGGTTTAGTGGGATTGGCTAGGGCAGGGCATGACCTTTGGCCTTGTTCTCCTTAGAAGCGACAACGAGTGCAAATGAGACTAAATCAAAGAGAAAATTTTTATGAGATAAAAAATAAAAAATTCTATTTAAGTTGTAATGAAAGCTTACCAAGAGGTTCAAGTTGAATAGGATACGAGATAGAGAAAGCCTTCTAGTTGCCAATGACCAATGATTGTTTTCCTTGAGCATTCCTCTTCATCATTGGGGGTTCTCCCAATATCTTATAGTGATCCAAAATCGAATAATAATTATGGAGATTCACGTCCGTCAAGAGTGTAAGCCTATCATTGGTACCCTTAGATGCACGATTCAGAGACATAATGTTTCATCGATAGAAGGGCTAGATTGTTCGAGAGCGGAGTCTAAAAGAAAGCATTCATCATAAGAGGATGACAAATATAACATAAATTATGAAAAGCAAGAAAGTTACTAATTACAGAGAAGGTTCCCTTGATCTTAGGAGAGTAGCATTTGACATAAAAAAATTAGTTCTCTCACTCCTTTGTCTTGTTAATGGGATGAGTATTAAGCTTTTTGAGAAAGGACGAAGATGGTATGATATGCTATCTAGCTGTTTGCTAATCCCCATCGGATTTGCTAAGATACGAAGAGTATCAATGCTCAAAGAAGGGAGTTTAGCATCCTAGCAAGGAATTCTAGGCAACTTAGATAAGTGCATGAATTGGGAGTCAGCTGGATCGGAGCAATCTTTAAATCTTCCAGGAATTACAAGAGGAAATTTTGGAAAGGAAAATAACCTGAATGGCAAATATGGATAGGAGTAAAGGCAATGAACTCCTCTAGTGCGTTTTCTATCCCGTTAGAGGGGTAGGAAAGGAGGCATGTCCTATATGTTTGTAATACCAAATTACCAGAGAATTATATCTACTTCCTCCTAAGTAGTAATGTAAGATTAATTGAGTCGGAAGTTTCCTTTCTTGGCAGATGGAGATGGTTTGGAGCTCTTATTTGATTTCTTGCTTTCCATTTGCCTACTAGGTGATATTACACAAAGTCAAGGAAGTACTACTCAATTTAGAATGCTCATAGGTGCAAAGTAGATAATTAAATGCCTAAACAAAGGATAGTTAACTTATTGAAAATTACTCAAGTCATAATATTATGGTATTAAAGTTCATAATTAGCTATTGCATTTGCAAAAAGGGAATAACCCATTAAGTAGTTCATGTTGAATTTACAAAACACTTGGAAATTTATAATTGGATATGTACACAACTATTAAATCCATAGTGAGATGATAAGCTCTTAGCTAGTTAAAGTGGTCTAATTTAAATAATGCTAATAGCATTTTAAGTGGGATGTCAAAATGATGACCTAATGTCGAATGGGGAGATAGTCGAAATTGATGAATAATGTCAAAATAAGTCTCGAAATCCTCTATCCAATTGTTAAACTTTTAAAGATATTGAATATGCAAATAGTTTATAAATTTATTATATGATAAATATGTAGCAAACTAATGGTGTCATATAAGATATGAAAATGAATATTGAATTATCAACACTTTAAGTAGCTATGGAAAAGGCATAACAATCCACTGTTGAGTTATCGGATCTATACGAATTATCGGATCTATACGACAACCCTTCAAAATGCATGTCAAATTTTTGAATGGTTATCACACTTCTGATTGGTTGCTAACACTATAAGGATATAATATTTTTTAAGTTTTGAACTAGTGGTCCAAATAACTGTTAAAGGAAAAGGCCTTTTTCGATGGCGAACATCACGTTAAATATTTGATTCCATAAGGCAATAACTTCAAAATAAAAAAAATTAATAATTTATAAAGCAGGCTTTGGACTCCTCACGCATTACTCACTTTTAAATCAAACTAGAAAGCCTTAGATTTCTAAGATGATGTCGACAAGCCTTAATTAATCAATTAAACCCCCCGCTTAAAATATTATTCCATAGGTCGTAAACACTCTTAAGTCGTTGTCTAGTAAGTCGCTTAACCCCTAAAACCGATAACTCGCCTAAGCTACTAACTCGTCCAGTTCCTTAGGTCGTTAACCCTTAACTCGGCAACTTCCTTAAGTCGGTCAAGTACTATAGGTCGGTCAGAAACCCACAACTCGTAACCTCTATAACTCGGCAACTCTCATAACTCGTTAACGACCTAACACACTAACTCGTTAACTCATCTTAACTGCTAGGTCGTAATCTCCTAAGTCGTTTACGACTTAAAACCCCACTGATTCGTACACGACTCATCTCTTAACCCGTTAGTTCCTCTAACTCAACCTAACTTCCACACGGGTCAATTCCTTACGAGTTAAATTCATACGACTTAGGCTAAAGATGCCTTAAACAACACTAACGACCTAATAATTCTACGATCTATCAACACGTAAAATATGGGTCGTTACATTCTCTCCCCCTTAGGAATTTCGCCCCCGAAATTCCAAACAAACAAGAGCAACCAAAACTATTCTGCATGCCTACCATCCATAGCAATCAACAAACCATGCATCCAATTACTATCCTAGCATGCAGAATTCTAAGATTAGAACAAGTTACAAATTCATGAGATGCCACGACACCTTAGGGCCATACCTCGAAGAGTTCAGGATGAGCTGCCTTCATCCTCTCTTCCTCCTCCCATGTACAGTCGTTAACATCATCACTCCATTGTATCTTGAGCAACGTAATCGTCTTCCTCCTAAGCTGTTTCGTGTCGGTTTCAACAACACGAAGCGGCTTACGAGGTCTCGAAACAACTGGATCAACTTCTAAATCTTCACAGCTATCAGCAGAAACCAACGTATTCGAGTCATGCACATACTTCCGTAGATAAGATACATGAAAAACATTGTGCACACCCGCCATCTTTTCTGGTAACTCCAATCTATAAGCGAGCTTTCCAATTCGCTCGATAATCGGGAATGGTCCAACAAATCTCGGAGTTAACTTTCCTTTCTTTCCAAATCGAATAACATTCTTCAGAGGAGAAATCTTCACAAAAACCATATCACCTATGTTGAATTCCAAATCCTTACGACGATTATCGGCATAACTTTTCTGACGATCTTGGGCTGCCTTCATTCGTTGCCGAATGATCCCTATACAATCCGAAGTCTGTCGAATCATCTCTGGCCCAAGTATCAGTTTTTCTCCAGTTTCCAACCAACATGCCGGAGAGTTACACGGTCTTCCATACAATGCCTCAAATGGTGCCATACCAATACTCGACTGATAACTGTTGTTATAAGCAAATTCCACCAAATGAAGATGATCTTCCCATGATCCTCCGAAGTCCAAAACACAAGCTCTGAGAAGATCTTCCAAAACTCGGTTGACTCTCTCAGTCTGACCATCTGTTTGAGGGTGATAAGCTGTACTCAAACACAACTCAGTTCCCAAAACTTCCTGGAAGCTCTTCCAAAATCCACTAGTGAACAAAGGATCTCGGTCGCTCACTATATTCTTCGGAACACCATGGAATCGAACTATCCACTTAACATACAACTCAGCCAACTTCGATGCAGTCCTAGTCGATCGAACAGGAATGAATCTTGCACTCTTGGTCAAACGATCTACTATCACCCAAATCCCCTCATTCCCTGCTCTGGTTCTAGGTAGACCATCGATAAAATCCATTGATATTTGCTCCCACTTCCATGTAGGAACTTCTAATGGCTGAAGCAATCCACTTGGCTTCTTCTGTTCAACTTTTACCAACTGACAGTTCATACATTTGGAAATAAAATTTCCAACATCCTTCTTCATACCTTCCCAATAATAGGTTCTCTTCATATCCCGATACATCTTATTTCCACCTGGATGAATTGTCAACTTCGAGTGATGACTTTCCTTCAGAACTTCATCTCTCAATTCATCTATGTCGGGAACAACCAATCATCCTTGCTTCCGAAGCCAACCCTCTCGATCGACTTCAACTCCCTTATCCTTCTCTGGGTCTAATCCAGATTCCAAATTACGGATAATCTTGACAAGCTTATCATCTCGCTTTTGGCTCTCGCCAATCCTTTCCACAAGAGTAGGTCTTATCGATAAGTTTGCCAACATTTCAGGTTCCAATTCACATCTAGGCCTGAAGTCAAATCCAGCCAAATACTCGAGACTCTTCCATTCCGAAAACATGGCTCCCAATCCTGCATGTCTTCGACTCAACGCATCAGCTACTGCGTTACCTTTTCCCGGAGTATAAGCTATACCAAAATCATACGATGCTAAGAACTCTAGCCACCGTTGCTGTCGAAGATTCAAATCCTTTTGAGAGAACAGATACTTCAACGACTTATGATCTGTAAACAACTCGAATCTAACTCCCAATAGATAATGTCTCCACATCTTCAAAGCAAATACGATCGCCGCTAACTCCAAATCATGAGTCGGATAATTCCTTTCATGCGGCTTCAGTTGTCGACTTGCATATGCAACAACTTTATTCTTCTGCATTAGTACTGCTCCAAGTCCAGTACCACATGCATTAGTGTAAACCACCATCTCATCATTCCCACTTGGAATAGTCAAAACAGGAGTACTCGTCAGTCGTTCTTTCAGGATTCCAAAAGCTTGCTCACACTTAGCATCCCAACAGAACACTTGGTTCTTCTTCGTCAATCCTGTTAATGGTGCAGCTATCTTGGAAAAGTCTTTGATAAACCGACGATAATATCCTGCTAATCCAAGAAAACTTCTCACATCAGATGCATTCTTAGGTCTAACCCAATCCTGGATTGCTGCCACCTTAGCGGGATCAACCGCTATTCCATTACTAGAGATAACATGGCCTAAGAACCTCACTTCACTCTTCCAGAAGTGACACTTCGAAAACTTAGCCTTCAGCTGATGTTTCCGCAAGATTTCCAAAACCAAACGCAAGTGCGTCTTGTGCTCTTCTTCAGTTCTGGAATAAATCAGAATATCATCCACGAACACAAGTACAAACTTGTTCAACTGATCTCTGAACACTCTATTCATAAGATCCACAAAATATGCTGGTGCGTTAGTCAATCCAAACGGCATTACCAGCCACTCATAAAAACCGAATGGTGTCCTAAAAGCAGTCTTCGGCATACTATCCTTTGCCACTCTCAACTGGTGAAATCCCGTTGCCAAATCCATCTGAGAAAACACCTTAGCATCGTGAAGCTGATCAAACAAGTCATCTATTCTCGGCAATGGGTACTTGTTCTTCTTAGTCACCTTATTCAGCACACGATAATCGACACACAACCTCAACGATCCATCCGCTTTGGTTGCGAACACAACTGGTGCACCCCATTCGGACACACTACGCCGAATGAATCCTTTCCGTAAAAGGTCATCAACTTGCACCTTCAACTCTTGCTGTTCCCTAGGCGCCATCCGCCTAAGAGGCATCACAACAGGTCTGGCTCCCTCAACTAGATCTATACGAAACTCGATCTCTCTATGCGGCGGTAACCCTTTGACTTCCTCAAAGACATCCTTGAATCCATTCACGATTGGCACCGATGACAGTCCATCCCATGGAACAACCAGCGAATACATGAAGCTCATGAAGACGCCTTCTTCATGCTTACATCGTATCACAACCTTTCGCCCTTCCACACTCCCGACTGTCACCTCTAGCCTCTCACAATCAATCCTTGCCGCATACTTCCTAAGCCAGTCCATACCCAAAATAATTCCGAACCCCGCAAAGTTCAGAACAAAACAATCACAAACAAAAGAGCAATCATGACTCGATACAACTAGACCACGGCATACCATACACAAACATGACGAACCCCCAACTGGATTAGTCACAACCAATGGCCTATCAACAATATCCGGTTTCAAACCTAACCGGCCTACCAAATCATCACAAACAAAAGAATGAGACGCTCCAGTATCAAACAACACTCTAATTGGAACACCACAAATGGAAAGAGTACCTTGAATCACCACACTCTTCCCCTTCTCTTTAGCAGTAGGAGCTTTTGAAGACGATGGCACAGCTCCCATAGCATAAGCTTGCACAATCTGCCTATCCCTCCTTGGTTCCGGACAATCCCTCCTGAAATGCCCTGGCTTATCACAATTGTGGCATTTCGCCGGCGCCCTTGGATTCCTACAATCCTTGGAGAGATGACCCTTCTGCTGGCAATTGTAGCAAGTCACTTCGCCCCTTCGACTCATCCTTAATATCTACAAAAAGGAATGACTTAGAACACCTTGAGAAACAACCGCATAAGGAGTTCAAATCCTTCTAAACTACTATATTATATATAGTAATCATTCATCAAAATACAATTACGTCTCTCATACGTAGTTACGTCAGCGAGCGTTGGCTAAAATCGATTAACCAAAGCTCTGATACCAAATGTGACGACCGCCCATGGCTCCTGCACGAAAACAAGGGAATGGTGCGCTGAAGGTGTGCCAGGCAGCCATGGGTGACCGTCAAGGTAGAATAAACATCGCAGAATCTATCGTATAACTCACAGCGCATGGATAAAATACAATAGAGAAATATAATATATATAGTGAAGCTCCATAGAACAGGACATCATCATATAAGCATCATAATATTTTTATACAAACATATGAATCATCCATACATCAAAGCCTCACTACATAACACTCAAACAAATACAGCAGCGGAACACCCAGTACATATAATATGAAATAATATGCAAAAGCCTCCTGCTCGTCTTCGTCATCATCGGCGTAGATCTCCAAGAACAGCACCTGTCACCTGCTACCTAGTCTGCCCATCCCAACATGGATGAACAGCCCAAGGTAATAAGAGGAGACATAAAACCTTGAGTCAGACAAAGTCTTAGTGAGCAGTAAATCAACTATCAAACATACCAAAAGAGCATAAGGGATAAAAGGAATAGGAACCAAACCATCCCACTCCACCTCGTTCTACAGTGATAGCCCCCAGACCCACTAAGGAGAAGCAAGCATAGCAAAGCAGACATTCGAAATAAAGTAATTATCACTCGAGTCAAGGTCGATGTTTTCCAAATACAAACCCCCAAGGCCTAAACCAAGATCAGATAAGCACCCAGAAAACACCGCTCTTGAGATCGAATGATGACACAACCAAACATCCATGACTCTGGCTATCACTGTTATCATTGCCTCGATATCACCGTTAGTTGAATGACCGCCTGTCAAGGGCTAATGGTAACCCCGGTTCTAGACATAACTCCGCACGTCGTCGCAGCCCGTGCCTAGGAATTTTCGCAACTACCTAGAGTACAAGCACGTCGTCGCAGCCCGTGCTTGGAACGTCGTCGCAGCCCATTCCAACGTACTCTTGCTTTGAGCATGCTAGAACCTTCAACAACGATGAGATCTCAGCCTCCTAGTCATCCTCCTTGACGACTATTTTCATACTAGCTCAAGCGCCTCTCAAGCTAACCATTATCATCAACTCGCATCGCATCATCGAGTTATCAACATGCTTGGGATGATCCCGTCTGGATTAAACCAAGGCTATCTCACATCATGCTTCGCTTTATCGCATCATAGCAAAGTCCCATCTCAACATCATGGCTTGCCTCATCGCATCATGGCAAAGTCCCATCTCAACATCATCTAATTCATACATATGAGCTTCAACATCCGCTTCATATGCCACAAGCAGCTTTCCTTATTCAAGAGCCTACACCGTAGCTTTTGAATCGTCTTTGACCATACTTGTCCAAATCTATCAACTAGATAACTTATTCACAACAATCAAACAAGGCAAACATTAATCCAAATAAGTAGTCATTCAAGATCTAAATATGCATTTATAACTAAAATGGCAATTTCGTAAATAAATGAGCATAGGTCTAACATATATGAAATCATGGATTTTAGCATAGATCTATCAAATATAAAACATGGGTTTTGTCTCTATAACTTGGTAAATGAACTTGCATAAGTAAACATCTTCATAAGTAATGGATCTACACTTGGATCTAAGGAAAAATGCATAAAATCACTATCTACAACACTCCAACAAACCACCAATCCAATATACTCCTTTGGGTCCGCGTGAGAGATAACTACCACTCACCAAATCACCCAAACACTTCAAAAACTATCAACTTCAGATCTGGACAGCGAAGATTCAAGCTTGATTCGTCGAAATCCCGCTTGAAACGATGAAATCTAGCTTGGTTGGATGAAGATCTTCAACTTTGGCTCTTGGATCTTCGATCTTGGATGGATGTTAGAACTAGATTGGAATGGAGAAAAGAAGTGAAGAAATGTTGTAGTCGAGCTCTCAAAATGGCAGCACTTCGTCGCTTCGAAATTCGGTGCCAAAAAGTGAGCCAAACCCCTCTATTTATAGGCAGATCACACCTTAGGTCGTTCTCGGTTTTAGGTCATTGCCGACCTAAGAAATCTCCGACCTAACTAGGTCGTTTACGACCTAAGTTGCTACAGTATGCATGCGACCTAAAAAAACACTACCGCATTCCTTAACTCGTACCAACGACCTACGACTCATCGAAAGCCGCGACCTAACCAAACCCAGGGTCACACGACCTAACGGCTTAATGGTTTAAGCTCCTACGCGACCTAAAGCCTTCACGAGTTACGACCTACGACTCACCACTAAGTCGTTTATACGACTCAGCACTCAACAGCCTAACACCATCACGAGTTAACAACCTTACGACCTAACTGTGTTACGACTTACGACCTAAACTCACACGACCTAATCCCTCAGCATTCTAACTTAGGTCGTCTACGACCTAACTAACATGACTAACTTCCTTAGGTCGCTCATTGAATAAGTCGTAAACCCCATAGGTTGGTCAACTACTATAACTCGTTCACGACTCAACTTCCATAGGTCGTAAACACTCTTAAGTCGTTGTCTAGTAAGTCGCTTAACCCCTAAAACCGATAACTCGCCTAAGCTACTAACTCGTCCAGTTCCTTAGGTCGTTAACCCTTAACTCGGCAACTTCCTTAAGTCGGTCAAGTACTATAGGTCGGTCAGAAACCCACAACTCGTAACCTCTATAACTCGGCAACTCTCATAACTCGTTAACGACCTAACACACTAACTCGTTAACTCATCTTAACTGCTAGGTCGTAATCTCCTAAGTCGTTTACGACTTAAAACCCCACTGATTCGTACACGACTCATCTCTTAACCCGTTAGTTCCTCTAACTCAACCTAACTTCCACACGGGTCAATTCCTTACGAGTTAAATTCATACGACTTAGGCTAAAGATGCCTTAAACAACACTAACGACCTAATAATTCTACGATCTATCAACACGTAAAATATGGGTCGTTACAGTGGTGAACAAGTATGAGATCCATATGGTTATATATATAGGACTAATTCTTGAGTGAAGAGTGGGTGGGTCAGTGTGCGGTCAAATCACGTACTGTAGCCACGTTCATTTGCCGGTAAAGATTCCCTGCTTTGTTGAGTGGAGAGAAGGAGGGTGGGTGTGCGGTCAAATCACGCACTATAGTCGCGTTCATTTGCCAGTAAAGATTCCTTTCTTTGTTGAGTGGAGAGAAGGTGGGTCAATGTGCGGTCAAGTCACGTACTGGAGCCACGTTTATTTGCCAGTCAAGATTCTCTGCTTTGTTGAGGGGAGAGAAGGTGGGTCAGTGTGCGGTCAAATCACGTACTGTAGCCATGTTCATTTGCCGGTCAAGATTTGTTGAATGGAGAGAAGGTTGGTCAGTGTGCGGTCAAATCACGTACTGTAGCCACATTCATTTGTCGGTCAAGATTCTCTGCTTTGTTGAGTGGAGAGAAGGTGGGTCAGTGTGCAGTCAAATCACGTACTGTAGCCACGTTCATTTGCCGGTCAAGATTCTCATGCTTCATTGAGTGGAGAGAAGGAACATCCATTATATAAATTCACAAATCGTTATCTATTTAAATCATTTAAAAACTTAACATTATTCAAACTACATTGTCCAACATGACATTTACGTCTCATGAATTGAAGTTGCTTGTAACGACCCGTAAAGTTTCGATAATTAAATTTTTTTAATTTAATAAGATTTCATGGTTTAATGTGGGAAGAATTAAAAAAATTTAATTTATTTATGATAATAATAACTAGAATGAATTGCAACAAATTTTATCTAAGTTAATTATTTATGAATTGAATAAAATCCCAAATCAATTGAAATAATATATAGTCAATGGTAATGGAATGAAGTTGTATTATATAGGAAATTGTGACACTTGTTTGTAAATAATAAACTTATAAGTGTGATTTAAAAGTTAATGGTGATAATTATTTGAGTTACCTATTCATTTAGTTAGTCGAATTGAATTTGGGAACCAATTGCAATTGAAATGAAATTTTATATATTAGTTGAGTGCATTATCTCTAACTGAAGTTAAATAATAATGTGGAATTCATTTGAGGTAATAAAGTAATCGACCGATAACGAAAATTTATTTTGAAAAATCCAATATTGAAATCCGTCAAATATTGAACAATTAAATTGTTTAAAATTTAATATTACAAATGTTTGAATAATTAAATTCAGACTTTGATATGATTAATTTGATATTGAAATTTTAATGTATGAAGATAGAGTGAATAACTGAAATTTGATTTAATATGATTCAAATTGGTTTCCAAAGTGAATATAAGTTATATTTGGATTATAATAGTGTTAATAAGATTTTAAAATTGGAATTTTAAGCAATTCTGTAAATTTTGAAAAGTCGTCGATTTAACCGACGAGTTAAAAATAGCCTTTCGGGGAACAGTCTCGGAATTCGACGAAACTAGTTCCATTAGATCCGTAATAGTTTATTTTTATCAAGTTCCATAGCAATCAGAGTTGTCGTTTGACCGTGGCAGCTCAAGCGCTTAGAAATTAATTTAATCGATTTAATTTAAAATTGATCGTTTATTTCCGTAACTCGCACATACGATCGAATTAGACCCTGAAACATGTTCCATTGTGTTTGAATGTGGGTAAAACATTATAAACGCCTAGCGGCATACCTCGATAGGGTTTCAAGATTTTGAGTTACGTAATCAAGACGGTTGAAAATTTAATTAATATATATATAAATTTGATTTGACCATACCCTTCACATCTGTCTGTTTCTTCTTATTAGCCGACACCCTAGTACCTATTTCCTATTTCCTGTTCAAACACGCATACTCTCCTTCTTCTTTATTTGCACGCAAGCTTCAGGCAGTAAGAAAATAATAAATTAAAACTTCAAAAAATTTCTTTCTCTTCAAATACTCGATTAAAAATCACGAAACCAATTTTAAAGATCAAATTTCATCCTGAGCTTCGAAGTGGTATGCGACTTGAAAGGTGCGGCTTCGATTTGGGTTGCTCGACTATGAAGGTCGAATAGGCAGCAGAGCTAGGGTTGCTTGTTTCTCGAGCTTCGGTCATCGATAAGGAGCGGGGTTTGTGGCATCGCATTTGTCACGAGAAATAGCACCTGGGTGCCAAGTTTGGAGACGTGCAGCCACTCCTAGAGGGACGCGATTTTTTTTTTACTGTAGCAGGAGGTTGTACGCGTGCATTTCGTTTGGTAGGTGCGAGCTTCGATGTGAGGGGTCCGGGAGATGGAGATCGAGAGGAGAAGCTTTGCGGCGCGATCGGTTTCGATTTTCATCCCCTGTAGCTCCGTATCACTAGGGATTAGTGCACGGCTTGGTGGGTTCTTTTCTCGTGCACGTACATGAATTTGGGGAAGATGGAGTTTTAGTGGGCTGGGCTTCATTGCTTTGGGTATGGATTAATTTAAATATAATATAAATTGTTTTATAAATTCAAATGTCGATAACTTTAAAACGTACTACTTCTGCATATGAGGTCCGATTGAGACGAGACTTTTTGCGTTGCAATCATGTTAACAAGATCTTCGCAATGAAACTGGTTTGGATGGATTTGGAGACGGTTGAAATTTAGGCTAAAACCGGGCGTCGTTCAGTTTAAATTCCAAACCAGAACGTCTCGGTGACAACTGAAAACTCAAGGTGAGTGTTTTCTAACGCTACAACGTAGTAGAATATCTTTATGCTAGTTAAATTTGATGGTATGAAGTGGTACAATTTTACTTGTTGTTGTTTGATAAACTAAAAAAATCGTCATCTAGATTTGTCATCGAATTTAATGCTAGAAAATTAAAATTGACAGTCAAATTAAAATTATAAATTTAATTGCGATTAAATTACCTGATATCGATAACTATGAAATTGTCGTGAATTGTATTGTCTATTGGATGATGTATTTCGATGGATGCTATTGGTTGATATTTAAATGTTTGGATGTTTATTTGCTTATATATATCCTGTTATGCATACATATGACACTGTGATTTGATTTAAATGATATTCATCCCTGACATTTAATTGAAATAACTAATCACTTGGCCATAGGATAGAAAATTTTATACGGACACCGGTTTGGTTAAATTAATAATTTTTAAAATCATTGATTTGAAATTTATTTAAATGTTTTGATTTAAAAGTTATAAATAAAATCAATTTATTGAAATCGAATTTATCGCAAAAATTGAGTTTGGAATGTTGAAATAAATTTTGGTTAAAAGAACTTGTTAAATAATTTAAGTTGAGACTTTGAAACTAAAATCGGGATATGATTGAATTTCGAAAATTTATTTGTTTTAAAGATTGAACAGTATATCGAGCTTTGAATATTACTAAGTAAAAGTGACATAAAAATGATATTTTGAAATTGAGCTTGGAATTGAATCATATTTGAAATTTGGATTTAAATTTGAATATTTAAGGATAATTTTGTTAAGTGTTATAAATTGATATTTTGAAAAATCAAGCTCCAAATCGATATAAATTGAAATTATATTAATTGAAGGTGAATGTAGAATTGAATTAATTTGAAGTCAAAGTTGACATTGATTTGAATTGAAATCGAAATTGAATCAGTAGGATGGAAACTGAAATTGATTTGAATTGGGAAGTTATAATTGAAATGATTTGGTTTTGAAGCTGTTTCATTTTGTTTTCCAAATTACTCTGTTATATAAACCATTTATAAATACTTAAACTATTTTAACCTACATTAACTATATTAAATTATTTTAACCTATCTTAAACCATGTTAACTTATTTTAATCTATTTTAAATCTACTTAACCCAATTTAATTTATTTTGAACTAATTAACCTATTTTAATTTATTTTAATTATATTTAATCTGATTTAAAGCTATTTACCTGTTTAATTATATTTAATCTATCTTAAATCCATTTAACTATATTAAATTAATTTATCTATTTGAAATCCATTTAAATATTTTAAGTATTTTAATTATTTAAACTACTTTTAAACTACTTAGAACTATTTTCTAAAATTTCAAGCTGGTAAATAAGGTGAAATGTTTATGTTTAAATCTTGAATTTAAATACGAATTGGTTAAATGAAGTTGCAACCTAAATTGAAATTCGAAATGATTTTGAAATCGAAATGAGATATTGAGGCGAAAGAAAAACGATTTTCGAAACGGAACCTTACATTTTGAATAGATATGATGATATTTGAAATGGATTTGATTTTTGAAGCGAATATGATATTTTGATATCAATTATGAATTGATTTGAAATGTAAAAGAGCCATCGGTGTAATAATACGTAGTTATTAAAGAGACCGGGATCGGATATGGACATACTCTCTGTCGATAACGAAAACCACTTTAATAACTAGTATACGCGGAGTGTTGATCCAGAATGAAGTGGATGGTTTGGTGAACGCGTTGACTGAAGAAAGAGAACGATATTGGATGACCCCTGACATGACTAAAACAGGAGCCGCGCCGGGCCATTGAGGTTCGCCATCTCTAGCGGACACACTACTTCGATACCATATCTATTACTTTTGTGATTCGATTTGGGTGCACCCCTTGATTTGGGAGTGTTGTTTCGCGGTGTTGAGATAGCTGCTGGCTATGCTCAACATCAGTCCGGATCACGCAACTATTAGTATCCCAGTTGGTATCACCTCATGTACCTTGTCATACTGACTATCCTATTCGCGACCACTACGATTTGTTTTGTGTTATACCTATGGGGTACCCTCTGATAACCACTAGTTTACGGTGGGGTTTACGATGTTGTATAGGCTATGGCATTATAAAATGTGTTAAGGGGAATTATGGTAACACCTTAACGCTATTTTAATACTTTTACTTTACTGTAAACATATTATAATAGCGTATTGTACTACATAGTAGATAGTTTAACGGATCATTGAGAGATGGAAAATCCCGTAACATCTCTTAAGTTATTACACTCACGTTGACACTGGATAGGAGATGTCAAATCCCGTAAACATCTCTGACGCCGTTACACTCATATTTATTTACGATTGATTTAACTTATATGAGGATATTTTAGTCCTGACTCAAGTGTTTTGTCTTTTCATTTCGCTCGGGTCAGACCTAAGTTTTTCAACTTATTGAAGATCTATTCTGGAGGACGAAGTCGAAGATTTGGTATACTATTACTATTATTATCTTTGCATCATGTTGTCTGCTGCATTATTTTATTTGTTCAGGTGTATATGTATAACTCTGATAAATGTTATATAAATAATGATCAAAGTATAGTAAACAGCTTCATGAACTGTTTATTTGACTATTATATTTTATCGTTCCGCTGCAAGATTCTGTGTTGTTTCATTTCCTTTATTTCCCTTTCTTTTCTTTTCTTATTTACCCCAATAACCATCTGCCCTTTTGAATGGTTTGGAATCGGCATGTGTATTTGATCGTCGGTTTAAACTGTCCAAAAAGGTGGGTCGTTACATTGCTTATGTAGTATTACATACAAAACGATGAGATGTGCGACAATCATGAGCTAATGGTAATTCATTTTTGGAACACTTTGGCTGAACTTTGCAACAACGACATAGGCTGTCAAGTCAGACGTACGGCTCAAGAGGTCAGGACTGCATACGAAAACTTTACTAGGGCATGCACGCGTTACACAAAGATTATTAATGAGGTAATATCGGAAAATGTGTTTGAGACTACAAGTTCGACTTATGACAGTCGATACAATTTAAAATACCGTGCTCCGTTCATTGCCCATGATGCGTACTTCATACACCAAAATTGGCTAGAAAAATTTGGATGGCCTTACGATTACAGTATTGCTAGTTGGTTATGTAACGGTCGTTAATGTGTAGAGAGCTTTCTGAATTGTCTTTTCAAATAATAATGTCTGTTGTTGTTATCAGATCAAAAAGTAGTGGTAGCACATGGGTAATGAACGGAGTGCGGTAGCACATGTGTAATGTTTGTTGTCAGATCAAAAAGTAGTGGTAGCACATGTGTAATGTTTTTTATATATGATCTTTCTGATTTACTTTTTCATCATTCATAATCATCTTCTTCCTCACTTACAACAATAAATTCTTCGTCGCCATGCCTTCTTGGCCTTCTTCTATCGATTCAGATGCAGGTTACGTGCCTACGGAAAGTCCACATACTGATGAGGATTGGCTTATCAATTATCAAGAACAACATTATGAAGATGTTTGCGGTCAGTTTCAAAACCTTGAGCAGTTGAGACTTCAGAAAGTGGTTGAACCACCATACGAATAACATGTTGTTCATCATGTATATGAACAACCTGAGAACAAGGTTCAAGTAGTTCAACCTCCCACTGAGAAAGAAGTTGAATCGTACCCAGTTTGTTGTCAGTGCGGGTATGGAGTTGAAGTTGTAGTACGTGCGGATGGAGAAAATACTGGTCATCGAATCCAACCATGTCAATTCTGGCCGAATGGTTGCAATTACAAGGAATGGTTGGATGATCCTTTATGTCCAAGGGGCATAACCTATGCAAGCGAACTAGAATAGGAGGTAAGACGTCTTAGACTTTCTTTACAGGAGTTGCAATTTAATTGTCACGTCTAGTTTCTTCATATTTGTCTTCTATTATTACTGTGCCGTTTTTTATCAGTATTCTATGTTCGTATATCTTCAATTCTAATGTCACTAGTAGTTTTTTTATGTTTATATGTCACTAGTTGGTGCTTATAAGTATACACAAACATATATAATTCACGGTATACACAAACATATATAATTCACAGTATACACAAACATATAGAATTCACAGTATACTCGAACATTATCATCGAAAATCCAAGAAAGTGAAATCATAAACATAAAGAATACATAGTGTACTCAAACAATGCCATAAGTACATAAGCTATAGGAACTGCAACATATAATAAAACGTCTACTATGCATAAACTAAAAGGTATACAACTAAAGGGATGCAACGTCGTCGTTGTCGTCAGCATCATCACCATCATCCCCATCACCATCATCATCATCATCTCCGTCATCGTCATCATCCCCGTCACCATCATCATCATCTCCCTCATCATCATCGTCATCCCCATCACCATCTTCCCCCTCGTCCTCATCATCCCCATCGTCCTCATCCCTATTGTCCTCATATAAACCACCAGCATCATACCCACTAGGACCAGCATTACCTCTGCCCTGTAATCCGAAAGGCTCATATACAGAAAGTCTAGCTGATAGCTGATCAATCTGCGCCTCTAGCATCTATGTACGCTGCATGTACATATCGTGCATGGTGTGTATATGTGCAAGAGTCATATCACGAAACACACCAAGTGAAACCCTGGCCTGGTCCAATCTAGCAGTATACTACATAAAGATAATATTTAACATAGTACGAAACTAAGCATAAAATAAAGGGAAAATGGCAATAAACAGCAAACGTACCTCATACAGATGATATAACCCAACTAAAGGCACAACAGCATAGTCGGGGTGATCTGGAAAGACTAAAGGCTGCTCAATCAAAGTACATGTCACGCCATATGCTCTAAAAGTAGTATCAGGCTCCAACTACATGGGAGTCTGGGAGAACTGTGATGGAATCGTGTCAAATGAAACCTGCGGTACCTGAACTCTACCAGTTGCCATGTGAGGTCCTATATGATCAGAGTTGACTCCACGAACATAATCTGGTATGATGAATGTACAGGGTGCTACTCTAGCCCAATAAGCATCGTAATCTCCATCGATGAAGAAAGTACTACTATCTACCCACCCAGCCTATCGTAGAGCATCTAAGTACTGATCGCCAATCATCCTATGTCTACCCAACATGTTCTCACAAGATAAAGGATCATGTGGCATACGACGATCACCCATAATCTGATAAGCACACCTCTTTTCCAAATACCACATAGGCATAAATGCAGGTGTATGCAAAGCAACCCTACGTCTAGATAGTGAATACGCAACCATCAAGGGATGGTCGTCCACCATAAGACCTGCATTCGCTAGATGAGTCCAATGTGAGGCCAAAGGAGTCCGAATGATATTACCTCGACTACGCATATCAAGCTGTGACCTAGCCTCCATCAAGTCATGTCGTACACCTAAGGGAACATGATGTACGTACTGCATAGTCTCCCATCGTCTCATCCTAGGGAAGTACTACTCAGCAGACTGACTAGCCATGTCCTGGATGCAGGGATGCATGTTTGTCGTGTACTCTAGTACCATAACGGCTGAATATACCAAAAAGCATACATCTGCCTGACATCGCCAAGTGCAAATGAATCTAAAGCGGTAAAAAGGGTGCGTAATATCGCTATGCCCCAGTCAATAGTATGTAGCTGGTCTAATCTGGCAAGAGATGCTAAATAGCCTAGTCTAACAGTACCTTTTTGGTTCCAAAAAAAGGTCGAACCACACAAGTGCTGCAGAAATGCTCTAGTAACTGCATCCATCATATCGGCTCTAGCTATATAACTGGTGATGTACTGCTGCAGGTAAGTCAACTTAACAGAACCACTAGTGACGCAGGTAATATCTATCAGTGGTAAAAAAATAGTAAACAGATTGGACGACTCATATAAATCATCAAATGGAAAAGGTCGAAGACCATGTCGTCTAATCTCAATGCCAGTGAACATGTAGAAATCAACTGGGTTGATACCAAGCTTAAAATTTGAAAAATGAAACGTATGCGTGGTGGGCCACCACCTCTCAGCTAATGTCTGAATGAGAGGTCGATCAAATGACTGAATAGGCCTAGTCGACAAAAAGAGACCAAAAGGGCTAGCCTGTAGCCTCTCAATAATAGGACCGGGAAAAGAGTCATAGAACTGGGTAATGCACTTAGCCCAACTACCCCGACAATGAATGTAGTGGTCCTATAGATAATTTTATGAATGAATAATTTTTGATAGAGTAACGGTTATTTAATATGATTATGTGATGTACATATAAAAATAACCGGTTATATCAATTTGCAATTTATACCTGTACGGTCGTCAAAGCTGTTTCGACTATGCCGATAACCATCTGGAAGCTCGTGTAGTACACGCAAATCAGCTAGTGAAACTCCATGTGGCGGCGGAATGTGTAACGGTCCAGCTTGCTCCACTGGATATCTGTGAACCGTTCTTCGGACGATTTTGGTCGAACACATCGGCATTTCGTTTAGCTTTTCTAATTTTTTTAAAAATAAAACGAAAATGAAGTAAAAAGTGAGGAGGGGAGGGGAGGGATGCGGGTTAAGTAGGAGGGGAGCTGGCGCCCATTTTATGGACACATATTGTTCAAGCGCCCATTAAATGGACGCCTGGCTAGTGGGTGCCCACCCTAGCTTCAGGCAGCCCTGAATCCACTGGAGTTGCCCTAAGAGGGCGAAATCACGGCCCTTAAAAATATACTAAAGGATAATTTGCAAACGTAGACTTGTTTATGTAAACAATAACAGAAATAACCCGGTTTTGATAATAATTACAAACGTAGACCTGATTTTGCCAGGTCGACACTGGCAAATTTTCAAAATGTGCCTTTGGGCGAACTTTCAAATGCGCCAACGGAAAACTTTCGAAAATTCGCCCAAAGGCGCATTTTGAAAATTCGCCTTTGCAAAAACCCTGCACACAAATAAGACAGTAGGCAGAGAGTTTATTAATTCTAACAATCGCACGGATATATTATTTCAAATCTAACAACTTTCATAGATATCAGCTTGCAAATCTAACAATTGCGAAGTTCATTTAAGTTTGATACATAACTAGTTAGTTTGATACATAGAAATTACATTTGTTTAAAGTTGAATACACCAAAATCTTAATTCGCTACAAAGTCATACATTTGATAATGGAAGTTTATGTCGCTGCAGTACATCGCTTTCTGTTATTGCCCTGCGATCCACATTTGCTGCACCTGTTTGTTTTAGGCGTTTGAAGCTCGTCCATAACATTTTCTTATCCTTGTAGATTTAGGTCGTCCAGGTTGTCTTCTTGTAGGTGGAGGCAATATATGTGGACCGGTGTATGGTCTCCAGTAACTCTTATCACGCACGGGATAAAACTCTGGCTGATATGAAGCTTTGTAACTCCGAACAGAGTACCACTCTGATGCGAACTCATGATGTGCTCTGTTAGCACCGTAATCCTATGCCGAACAAGCCGCCATTACATGGGAACATGGTAATTTTTACAGTAAGGGGATGTTGCATGTACATGAGCAGTTGGGACCATCAATTAACACTTTAAATTCATCGCCGTAGCAATGGATCACTTGCCATTTTATTTGACTAAAGCGAACTAGTTTACAATGACATGCTTCAATAGCTCGATCTGCTGTTTTAGCTTCCCACTTTGGAGTCAAACGTGTTGTGATAGCATCCGCCATCTCTCGTTTCTTACAGAAATATTCAACTGAATGAAAGAAGATTCGTGCAACCAACGCCTTTATAGGTAATGATCGAGCACCTTTCGGTACACCATTAAAACTTTCGGATGCATTGGTGGTCATACACATGAAAGCGTCATCCATCGTCTTTGCGTAGGGCCCAATTTTCTTCAAAATTCCCTAAACTTCTTTCAATCCACTCATGATCCCGTGAATTTGTAGCTTTAATTTCTTCTATGATTTTGTTGTGCTCAACTACTTCTGAAGCATATGCAGTTGAATAAAATAAAGATGTATGTCGTTTGTCCCTAAAACCCGCTATTTGAAAATTAGCTTTAAGATGTCATGCACAGAACCTATGTTTGTGTGGTTCTCGCCACTTCTCCTGTAAAGCCTTCGGAATTCCTTTCATCCGATCCGATATGAAAGTAATACGACGATTTCAAACACTGTGAATGAATTCATGCATGCAAGAAAAAAAACCAACCCCAGCTATCATATGACTCGGACTCGACAACTGCATAAGCTAATGGAAACAGACAATCATCCGCATCTACAGCAGTAGCATCAAGCAACGTCCCTTTTTATTTACCATACAAATGTGTCCCATCAATACATAGCAATGGCCGGCAATGTAGAAAACCTGTAATGCAAGGGCCAAATGCCCAAAACGCACAATCAAACACGCCAACTTCTTCGTGGGTCACATGTCCAACAGTCCCCAGATTACTTCTCTTTATTTCCTCGAAATATTGAGGTAAAGTCATGGCCTAGTCGCCATAAATTCTTTCTATTGTTTTGTTTAATGCTCGCCAAGCTTTCATGTAACTATTTTGATGAACAGTTGGTCGTCGACAAGCACTTGGACTGTACCTGCTGAGATATCCAAATCGGCCTTGACAAATGACATGATTTTTGACACAAGAAAATTAGAAGCGGCTTGCCTGTGATTGAAATTAACTGTAGGATTGACATAGGTATGTTCGCTAGGCAACTTTCTGATTTCCCACCGGCCGGACTGCGATTTCTTTGAGACTATTGCATGTATTCTCCATGGACAGTTAGTGTCAACATTACAGATTGCAGTTTATATAGTTTTATTCGACTTGGCCGGCTTGTACGAAACTCCATGTAGAATTGACCATTCGGTTAATTGATGTAGCATCTTTTGCTTACTTTCAAATACCATTCCAACAGCAACACCATTTTGTATGCACGCGGTTGAAAATTTTCCCACGGCAAATTGCAGATTAGCAACGACCGATCTTGCCATCATTTGTGCAGTGCATAGATCATCATCCAACGGTACTTCCATTTGAGCTTCTTCACCATCACCTTCAACATTATCTATGTTCGGAAAGTCATAGTTTAACGATTCATTGTTCACCTGCATTCGTTCTACCCAACACGCATCATTATTAGCCTCGTCGCAACAGCCATACTATCAATTGGAGGAACATGTCCGATGTCTTTATCTATATTAACATCCATATCAGTGTCAATATTGAAATCATGTGAGTGTTGTGACGGTCCAGCACCACATTCTGCAGCAGTATCCTCAAGACTTGTACATCTGTTTACAACAGTATTTTAGTACGAAGCTAGAGTAGATAGGAAACACTAACCAAATAAATTTCTAGACAAACCTTTGACTTATATCATACATTTATGATGGAGTAGGATATAACGGTCGCAACAAATGAATATTTTGTTGTTCAGCACAGACATTTTGTAGATGCATTTGTTGTTGGAAGCTGAATGTGTTAGAAGAAAGTATTAGGCAATTGTAATTTAAAAAGGTACACGCAAAATACCAATGTTAACAACGATACCTTGGATGCATTGTAGGTGGTGTGTAGTATGAAAAGTACTATTCTAGAGTTAGTTGCGACATCACGTAATGCGTGAAACCATAGTTTATAGGAGGAGGACCATGACCCCTAGCATGTACATATGGATTACTGTAAGCGGGAGAACCTAAGCTTGCTGAAGGATTATCAGTTTTCAACATTTCTGTTAAATGCCCTAATCCTGTGCTAACGATAGGAGATTTGTACATGTTCTTGCAGATTTTCTTTTGCAACTTTCCCAACGTACAACTTAATGGATTTGGTAACTACAGAAAACATAACTTCAACATCCTCATCGTCTGAAAGTGTTATTACTTTTGAACCCGAATCCGTAGGCCAGTTAACGACCAACTTAATATCAAATTCGATTGCGCTTATGTTTGTCGCTTTGTGAACAGATTCTTTCAACTCAAATAGTGTGCAACATTTGCTTACTCTCCCCGGTTTATAAAAACCACCGACATACTTCCCTTTTTTTTGTTCGTCGACGATTAGTTCAGCGTCGTAGTAGCAAAGTATGGAAATGAGATTTCTAGCCATTCTACAAACAAATAGTTTTTATTTGACCAACCAATTTCTGTCCATTCATATGGAAATATTTTAATGGATGTAACAAAGCTAGGGTTTGTGATTTTCTTACCAATTTCTATGCAGAGATATAGTGAAGACGTTTGCATAGACCAGCAAGGACTCTATGGCAGCAACCAACAGATTATCGAAAGAAATTGAGTTTTGGTGTTTGGAAATGTAAGCTGGAAGAAAATGGGTTCTTCAGATCTGAAAAAACTTGGAATATGTTATGAGGATGTGAGCGCTTAAGCTGACTAGATATAAAGCAGTTTATGAATTGGCGACTTTTCAAAAGTCACCTTTGTGCGAATTTACATAAGTCGCCTGAAGGCGAATTTTGAGAATTCGCCCAAAGACGACTTTTGAAAAGTCGCCAATTCAAAAACACCCTACAACACGATATAAAACAGATTATTAGTCTGTTGAACTACAAGATACCTCTCAATAGAAAATGCAGGACGGACAGGTGATAAAAAGTAAGTATATACAAATAACAACCACCTGATACTACTTTACTACCAATACATCAAAACATAGGGTCGATCACGTGGTAACCGGTAGCACTCCGCAAGCATTTCATTGCGCATTGCAATATTCATCCTCTCCAAGCGACTAACCTTAGCTTGCATCTCAAGCACATATTGGACCCGTCAGACATCCACCAATAGATTTATTCTCCAAAAGAGAGCCTGGATAGCTCCATATATGTATAAGATAACACAACACTACCTAAAAAAACTTACCACACTCCCCTAAATCAGCAATATACGATAGCCATTTTAGATCTACCGGAGTCTTTGTATGGTCGCACATCAATTTAGAAACAATGATGTGCAAAATAATAGCACGTGCTCGCTGCTGAATCTGAGCCTCTGTAGCATCAGCAGGAATATCGTGCGACAACTGACGTCTATACCACATGACTTCCACAAACTCATTGCCCCTTGTTTGTTCGGGGGGTCGGTCAAGACCAAGTAAATCATGACACAATTGCATATAGTCATATGCCACTCCTCCATAAGCCACTGCATTGCCTTCAATAGGCAAACCTAACAACACGACTACATCTCCTAATGTAATCGTCGTCTCACCAACAGGGAAATGAAAAGTGGAGGTCTCTGGTCGCCATCTGTCTACCAAAGCATTGATAAGATAGTGGTCAAGCTGGATGTATTCTAACTTCATTATGTGTAAAATACCAGTCCTCTCAATCTCAACCAATACTCCTGGATGGTTTGAAGTCACTTTCTTCACCGATGTGGAGTGGTCTATAGTTGTATCTGGATCGTCACGCTGATTAAATGATAAATACATAATTAAAAAGCAGGAATTATACCAACTGACACAAAATTATAATTTTTTTAAAACCATCTGCATCCATATGTCGTTAGAAGTACGATGCTGTGCTTGAAGAAATAATACCCTTCCATCAACGGGTCCAGACTCCATCTCAACATACTCTGCAAAATACAAATATTAAAAGTCAATTCATTTCGATAAAAATTATACACTAACCAAAAATTGATAACCTCCTAACCCACAAAGTAGTATGAATGCACGTAAACTCCTTATCGTTCATATAGATTGCTTATAAAAATAATCTTATGTTGTTTTTAAGAACCTTTTTTAATATGGCTTTTATAAACTACTTCAAACTTAGTTCAAATTGCTTTTAATCTAAGACTAAAATGTGTACAAATACTTGTAATGATAGTGTTGTAAATGCTTTATCAACGGCGATATTAAAATGCTTTATATTTACAAGCACAATTTTTTTTCATGAAGTAAGATTGCAAAAAAGTCATGCCCTAAATTAGAAACAACAAATTGTAGGTATAGATTCATACCTATTTCTTCTTCTATACCTGACGTGCTTGCCATTGACTAATTTGTGAAAGAATTTGAATAAAAATTGAAGAAATGGAAGTGGAGGAAGATTTTGAGGAATTTGGGGTTTTTGAGTTCGGTAGGAAGAGTTGGAAGAGAGTGGAAATGAAGAGGGTGGCTACTGTCTGGTTATTATGTGTGCAGGGTTTTTACGAAGACGAATTTTCAAAATGCGCCTTCGTGCGCATTTTCAAATGTCGTCTGTTGACGTATTCTAATTATTATCAAAACATGTTATTTATGTTATTGTTTATCTAAACAAGTCTAGGTTTCCTAATTTTCCTATACTAAATAAGTGTTACTTCGTCTGTGAGACAAACAAAAAACAGCTCTTCTCGCTCTTTCACCTTGCAGTCTTCCTCCTTACACTCCAATACCGAAAACAAAGCAAAGAGAGCAAACGGGAAAAGGAAATAATGCTCTCGGAAGTTCAAAACTTCTCTAAAATTGCAGAAAGTGAAGAGAACCAAGGAGTCAAGCTAGTTCCACTAGAATCACAACCTATGTATACTTCAAACTTAAAATTTGAGGATCCGTTGCCAAGCTTCACATCAATGTTGGAAGGAGAAGACAACTACTTAGCACAACAACTCCAATACAATCATGAATTCGATTTCAGCTTTGACCCATTTGAGCTTACAGATTTTAACCAAACTGCCCATTTTCTGAATACTCATCTGCCTGAAGCAGGCTCTCATGCTCATGATTCCTCTCATTTTTCAAACCAATTTCAACTTTTGCAGCCATTAGAGATGAAAGAAGATACTGGGAGAGAACCCAATTTGATTCAGAAGGGAATGGCAATGAAAGATGAAAGCTTTAATGAATCCGATGATGTTTTGGATGTTTTGGAGAACCTCGAAGGTGATGAGAAGGGGAAGAGGAGGAGGAGGAGAGAGAACGGTGCTCCTGCTAAAAATTTAATGGCAGAAAGGAGGAGGAGGAAGAAGTTGAATGATAGGCTGTATATGCTGAGGTCTGTTGTTCCCAACATTACCAAGGTGAGAGTTTTATATTTTTTTTCTTCAGTTTGTTGTTTGTTGTTAATTTGCAAATTATAGTAGGTTATGATAACTCTAGTTTTAAGTCCGGATTGAAAATTTTATAGTTATTGTTGAATGGTGGTTGATTTATTTTAGAATAAAATATGCATTTAGGATTTAGAATAAAAAATGTTTGTTTTGGAGACGAGAGGATTGTACTGACCCTATCTCCGAAATGAGGAAAAGAAAATTGTGAGTTTGGAGTTAAGAGTTAAGTTTAGCAACAGTAGAAGATGTGGTTATATTAAGTTGCATGTAGGTGTTACAGAAATCAAGTTTTTCGGGAGAGATGCACCTTTTTAATGCAAAAACTAAAGCAAATTTTGTTAGTGTACCACGTAAAGCAGATTGTCAAAAGTAAAGCAACTTTTGGATTTAACAAACTCAAATGGCGAAAATTACATATCATTAGATGTACGGCATGTCGCCTTACGATCCTCCAAAAAATGATCTTTAGAACTTCTAAAGCCTTCTGAAACTCAAGCATCTTTAGATTTGTGTCCGAGGAGTTTTTGTGATGCCCTGCATTTTCTTGTCGACCGCATTCCATGTGTTGGAAAAAAAAAAAAAAAACTAATTCTAACTAGATCGACCCATTCTAATTATGAATTATTCTTCTCCTTAAAGTAGTACAAGACTTTTCTTGAATCAAATAAGATTCAAAAGTATATAGTTGAATTAAGAAAAAATAATATGGATATTAAATGATGGACATGGTGAGGTTTCTAGGGATCTCTTATTTGTCATAAACAAAGATATTCTTGACTTTCTCCTTAACCTTTAATGGGATGAGTTTTGTGCTCATTTCACCATTGAAGAAAACAGGTATCTTAGTAAGAAAATCAAAGAACTTCAAGTATCTTCGTGTACATAAGCAAATTGTTCTCGATGGTGTGCATCACTCTCAAAGTGGTTCTTTACATAAGGAGAAATGATGTACAAGGGTTCAATTTGCGTAGAAACATGAGTTGATATAATCTTGCACTCGATTTTTCTCCTGTAATAACATATAAAATTATTATTATCTTATTTATCAGTTTTGTATCTCTTTTATCAACTTTGACTACTGGTAGGTTGAAAAATATATCTTCTTCTCAACAATCTTACTATGTTTTAACACTTTAAGATAATAATAACACATCACTCCTCATCGTCTTGAAGCTATCGATATGTTGATAACCAGGCATGCAAGTTTGAATTCCTTCAGAATCTTTTTCACCAGTATACCACAAAAATGTTCATTTGGGCGTTGCATACTGCTTTTAACTCTTAGTCTTATTACTTAACATAGACTCTAGTAGATTCACTGAACATTTTGAATTGTAAAAATGTTGATCTCTTCACTGATTTGCATTTTTTTTGGTCATCACTCTAAAAAAATTGGTTCTTCTTAACTAGCTCAATGGTTTCAACTTCGTCATTTTAACTTCTATGACTACATTTTTTCGAATACTTTCCAATTGACCTAGTTTGTGTAGAAAAAATGTTAAATTTGAGCAGGAAAAAATAGGCAATCTTGCAAAAATGAGAGAAACTTTATCACAATGTCTTATAATTTGAAACAATGATGAAAACCGTCATACTACCTTCTATTTATTTGCAGATGGTGAGCTTTCATATCTAATAGACGGAAATTTTATATATAAGCATATTATGAATAATTGTGAATGACTATGTACAAAGAAAAGCTACATTTTTTTTATAAACAATTATTTATTACATGATAAATTCACCAGTTCATTGTTAATCATGAATGAGTTCTTCACGAACTGGTTTTATGAGCAATTATTTTATTACATGAAAAATGATGATGAATTCCACACTCCACAGTGTCCTTTTACAGATAGCATTTTAGCGAAGTTCTTTTTCGCACAATGCTTTTTCGTGAAGTGTCTTTTCATTGAAGAGAGTTTATATTTTTGGCACGCCTACTTGAACCTTTCTAATTACTTTTTAACATTTCTCTTAATTTCTTCAATGCTTTTTTACACAATTGTTTGATAATTTGGATTGCCTTTTTAGGCGTTAACTCATTTGACATACTGCTTCCTTAATTTCTATAATTTTGATAGTTCCTAGGCAACATGCTTTATCATCTCGATAACTAACTAGTGCTTGCTCAATTGTTATGGATAACTTATGAATCGTCAGCAAACTATTTTGGCTTTTATGTGAGGTCTTAAACGTCTCATAAGGGACTTCAACTGTCGCACTTTGGCTGTGTCGTGATATTTCTATATAACAACGGCCGTGTCGTTATACTTCTACATAACAATACAGATATGTCTCTTTTTCATTTGCTTGATAAGTGAATAAGAAATTATATCATTCTTGTAGGCATACCTAATACACTTCAGGTATTTCATGAAACAATTCTTCAAAACTGTGCAAATTGTTCAACTTCATATAACTCCATTCCCCCTACGGCATTAATATTGATATTTTCGGTCAACTGTAAACACTCATAACTTCTTCGTTTCAACTGGTTTATGATTTGTTTTCTCCATTGCGAAGGCTATGGCGCCCTCTTTGAAGTGACATAATGTGTCACATAATCACACCTTGTTTTGTACCTCTACCATTTGGCAAATTATTCATAACTCCAATGCATAAGCATCAGCCGATCGGAACATTAACTTTACACAGTTTTACTTGACCACGATCTCTCAACTCTAATAACCGCACCAATAAGCTAAAGCATCCACTATGATGTTTGTGGGAAGTCATTGTTATTTCATTAAACTTATCATTGAAGTTGGTTTTAATATATTCCAAAATCTTGTTGAATTCCGCTTGTCGTCATCATCAAGCTTACCATTGAAGTTGGTGTTGATATAATCCAAAAGCTTGATGATACTCTTGCGCCACTAGTGCTCTTTTACTTCACCACACTATCAAATTGAAAAGATGATCTTTTTTGTTGGAATTGCATGAATGTAGCACTACCGTGTCCACCTGAACTGCCTTTGTTTCCTTTCACTTCACTCTCGTGCATCTCTTTCAAAAATTGACTTGCCTTCGTGTTAAATATTTTACAAAACACTTGTTAATTGGGCGTCGAACACTTGTGATTTGATCTATCTTCGTAAAAAAAAAATCAGTCCTTTACTTTAGATACTTCAAATATGGGATTCAATGGACAGTAGTATGGAAACTACTCGTGCTAGGGGCGCTATACCAAGATTTAAAAACCTCACTTTAGATACTTTGGTATGAAGTTTGTAGAGAATATCGAAATTGAGAAAGGAGAGAAGAGACAGTTTAAGAAGAAGAAAAAACAATTTTATCATAACATGATCCAAAATACGATCCTTTTTATTTATTTATTTGAATTACCCAGAGAATCAAGCTTCGTTTGTAAGTTCTAGGGAATTATGTGTCGGCCAAACCCATGCTTCAGGTGCTTATTACAAGATTGTCAGTTTCAGGTTCATGACTTTTGGTTCCGCGACCTGAATCTTCAACCACCTAAGTCAATCATATTGGCACTAAAACACTATCCTATTATTATATATTCATAGATGTTGAATTGTCATATCTAATGTTTCACAGCATGTAAACATTTCGCTAGCGCGATGACAATTTTTAAAAGCAAACACCGTTCTCACTTAGATTATAAAATTTCACTTTGTATTTGTTTGTTTCCTCCTAGTTCTAATTATAATTATGTTAGATTATGTGAAGAGTCCCTTTAATTGACAGATATGGAAGTATTTATAATTTCACAGGTGTCTTACGCGATAATCAATGAAAAAGGATTTTGGATTAAAGTATGGATTAGTTGGTGTTGAATGCCAAGATATTGTAAAATAATGATACAATATATTTACCAGCTTATAAAACAAACAAGTCATGCAAGGAATTCTGATTAAGATTTTCATTCTCAGAACTATTTATCAAATTTTGGAGAGAATGAGAAGTCCTTGAATGTTTTTGAAATTGAACTCAAACTACAGATGAAATTGCTTAACTAAATATTTTACCAACCTTTTAACGTTATTTTGATCGCTTTAACTTTTTACAACTTTCCCCATATCCACCAATGTCTTGGGCCATTGAACTTCTATCATATATTTTTTCTAGATCAAACTGGTGGCTCGCCGTTCTCATAGTTTTAGTACAAAATATGCAACTGTGATGAATGATTGTTGAAAGTGGAATCACCATGCATATTATGTATCATACTGTGACAAACAATAGTGTCAAGATCTTTCAAGTTTATAGTGTTACAATTCCGTGAAATTCGGTCTATCTATATTGTTTTTATAGTGTTATAATTCATGGAAAACTAGTTGTTTCAGTCGGTCTAGTTTCTATACTACTTTGCCTCTTTGTTTTGTTGTAGGTATAACTCTTTCTTAGAACCTTTAAACACTCTTTTAGTTTGTATCAAAATTATACTGAGAAGAATTGCAATATGCAAATATGCTTGGAGAAAAATAAGGATGTTGCTATTTTCAACTTTAAATAGAGTAAAATAGTAATATGAATCTTCCAATGTTACCTTAACAAGTCTTTTTCCCATTTACTATGTTGTTGTAATACATCAATAAAAACTCAAAAAGGTGCAAGTTCAAAGCCCAATGAGCCACATGTATGTATGTATGTATACCATTTGAAGCACCATCTTCTCATTATTATTTAAAAATAAAAATACAAACATGCATCAACATAATTTATTTTGGTGGTTTTCCCATATGTAATATTAGTTTCATCCTGAGTTCCCACTTCTTAACTTAGTTATGATCTATTTTTATCTGCAATACTACAGTTTTACTTGAATTGTTTCACTTCAATACTTTTATCTTCCTAACTTGAACCATGTTGAATCTAATATGTCCGACTTTGACCCCTTCCCAACAGTGCATAACTCAAAATTTCTACTTAACTTTGGCTTTTAAGACAACTAATTAGGATACAGAAATGCCTATATGATATTAAGCTAATTAAGGTACAAGTTTCTAATTCATTCTAAAGAATTTTGGCTAGTTTTTCACGAATTTACAACTTATAAACACCATTGTGATAAATTAAAAAAAGAAAAAAGAAAGAAGAAGAAGTCCTATATACTGTGTTAGCAGTCAATAAATTTATTATATTGCTGCAATAGATGGACAGAGCTTCAATTCTAGGAGATGCAGTGGATTACTTGAGGAAGCTTTTGCAGGAAATCAGCGATTTGGAGAATGAGCTTGATCCAGCCTCTTCTAGTTCATCTGTCTGTACTACCAACACTACGTGCTCTCAATCATTAGCACCTATAGTGCACACATTGCCATATCGCGTAAAAGAAAATCTGTGCATTAGCCCTTGTTTGATAGGAAGCTCAAATGGTGGTGAAGTAGCAAAGGTTCGACATTGTTCTTCTTTTTTGCATACTAATTCATGCATTTGGGATATTATAGATCAATCCTACATATACAGGTAGAAGTTAAAATGACTGAGAATCAAGCAGTGAATATTCATATGCTATGTCCACGTAGGCCTGGTCTGCTGTACTCTACATTAAGTTCACTGGATTCTCTTGGACTCGACATCCACCAAGCAGTTATAAGCTGCTTCAATGGCTTTAGTCTTGATGTCTTTCAGGCCAAGGTACGTGCTCTAAAATATTATGTATTATCGCAAGATACATTATACATAACTTTTATGACTATTCTTCTAAAATTAGCTACTGTGACTTTGATCAGCAATGTGCCAATCGCCTGCGTACTTCGCCAGAGGAGATCAAGTCAATGCTTTTACAGTCAGTTGGAGCTCATGGGGTGCCGCATTAACTGCCATTTATATAAAGTGGAGTAATCTGTTGATCATGTTGCTGAAATGTTAGTGGTTAGTTTATTATTAGTCTTCTATAGCTGTTTGGTTATATATAACTGCAGTTTGTTTGTGTTTCTCCGTTGGACGTTTATGCAATTAGTCAATATAATAACTTATGGGTTTTTACTATGATAGGATATTCCTTAATGTTCGTACCTTTTGCTTTCTGTTCATATTTTTGTAAGGAAAACTAGTGACTAGTGATCTTTGTAATGATTTTGCTGGCGTCACCTTTGTAATGGTTTTTTTTTTTGTGAAAACTCAGGAAAGCTTTTTGTAATGATTTTGCCAACCTTTCTATAGGGCATACGTATCCTTTGAAAGTACTTGCGGAGAAGTTTCATGGTTAGAGTTGGGATATATTTTGGTGGGACTACGATCCCCCAAGCAAAATTTCATAGGGAGGTTCATTTTTTAATCTGAACAGTTGAATCAAGAAATTGGACAGTTGATGTTGGATGGTATATTTGATATTATAGTACAATGTACTTTTTACTATCAACCCTCGAATCTTTTAATCCAACAAGCTAACGGGGAACAAGATTCTTTTTACAGAACATCTTTACAGATTTTGGCTTTTTGGGTAAATGATTGGAGGTTTTCTTGTGTGCAATTACTGTAAATGATTGGAAGTTGCATCTTTTTTCGCTAATTACCGTAGGTTATTATCTGCCCTGCTAAGTTCAAATTGGTAGTCCGTTTACTAAAAGAAAAATAAATGCTGATTTTCTATTTTTTGTTATTATTCAATACAAGTTGAACGCATCTTGAAAAATAACCACTTTAGGGTAGTGGTTTCCAAGCAATATTTAAGCAGTCCTATGTTTACGTGAACATGCGATGCTCTTTTCACCAAATGGATCTGTGTACAAAAAGCATGGCCCACAAACATCGGTTTGCCCCCTTATTGGTAAAAAACACATCTTTACTGCATCAGCCTGCGTAGAAAAGAAAAGCAAAATCCCACCAGGGAGGGATGATGTCTTTTTTCTACGACTTAAAACTCCTCTGTCAATAGTGGAAACTACTATCTTTGAGACGGGAAAGACGATCTCCTATGAGCTTCAAATGCAAAGCGGAGAGGAAATATTTATGTCTTCACTACTATATCAACTAACTCTATATATAATTGAGGACGCCTCGGTCGTGCATGAACTTAGACCGATCCAGTATACCTTATTGTCTACCTATCTCAATAGGACGTCGAGAGCAATTGATAGGTTCCATGACAGGACTTTTGCACGTGATCATAGTATGTCAAGCCATCTCGTCCTTACAGCATCGAATAACACCTATGCACTATGTTTCGGTTCACTGAGCAAGAAGAAAGAGTTCTGGTGGGGTCAATGATGTGACACCATAACCTTGGGAGAAAGATGCGCAATTCAAAACGAAAGTTGAAATCGTGTTGTAAAAAATGTCGAGGATTACAGATCTTTGTGACTAACATCGATCTAATAGATCGAAACGATCATGATATTTTTGTTAGAAAGTCGTATGGTTGGAGCATCCAAATAGCCTTTTTCATCTTTAGGTAAGATCTTGATTTAGCCTATTAATGTTAGGATTTTTTCCAAGAATCCTACACAATTACATTTCAGAAGAGATAAGAAATGAAAAAAAACACACAAATTTCTTCAAGTAAAACTTTTATCAATTCACCAAAATATTACGAAAGAAAACCTAAAAGTTGAAAAGATATCTCAATCTCAAAAGCCTAGAAAAATATATATTTTCTCACATACGTTTAATCAACCCTTTACATTCCCATTTATAATAACCTTGATAAAATATCTTCTTTGAGAAGCTATTACATACTTGTATAAATCTTTCTCATGTAGATAATTTACTTTCTTCTTTAATGCAATAAAAAAGTAATTAATCACTCTTTAAAATCTATAAAAGAGACGACGTATTTGAATCACACTTCCACCTAGGCTCAAATGTCTCCAAAATCTATTTAAATATGAAATATTATACCCTCAACATCTGACAATCTCCAACTTGATACGATATTTCATAAATGTCATCCAAGCTCCACTTAGAACCTCAAACTCCAAAAAATCTCCAATATTATAATGGAAACAAATGTCATCATTTCAAAAACTAATCTACCTCTAAGCTGCCTAATTACGCATGCCCTCCAATTGAACATGTATATCATCAATAAATCAGAACTGTTTGTAATACCACAACGAGTTCCATGCAATCTTTGTGGTTTTCTGTTGCTGGCTCCAACTTAATTCAGACAAATTTTCCTCTTCCAAACCACTTTGAAATGTCCTTTTATTCTCCATCGTTCTCCCAAGCAACTTGTATGCACTGTTGCCTTTTATTTTGGGCGCGGTACCTCCCTATTATCATTCCAAACCCCTATGACTCCACTTCAAGTTGAAAAATTACAGTCTTTTACCTCTAGCTGTCCTATAGAAACAAAAATTTTGTAACTTTTGGAATGTGCCTAACTCTTGTAAGCTTCACCATCTCTTTATCATGCATCTTCAACCTAACTGAACCTATCCCCTTAACATGCAAGTCTCCACCATTTGCAAATTCCACCTTAGCATCTTTCTCGTTATAATCAACGAACACCGTCTTTTGATTGCATAGTGGAAGCATGCACCTGAATCAGTCACCCAATTTTTGCTTTTACCATTATCTATGTAGGATCGATTTCACCCTAGAGGAGGGGGGAGGTGAATAGGGTGATAGTATAAATTATAGAAATTAATTGCAGAAGCTTATAAAATAATTTCAACACAGATCACAGAACAATAGCAGCACAGATAATAGCAGAATAATAAATGCAGAAATAGAACGACACAGAATTTACCCAGCTTCGGCAAAACCCTGCCTACGTGCTGCCCCCAAGGTTTCTACTAGAAATTAGATAGTCCCTCGCTTACACACGTAAACTCGCGACACCCGCTATCGACTAAATCTAACTCTACGCTCAAAACCCTGCCACAACTCAGCCACTGAGTTGCGAATTCTCAAGCTACGCCACGTACCTTGTCCCCTAGTCACACGACTAGAAAATATAACGGTTTAAAATTTAAAAATAAATTTAAAATGCAAATTAAAATTAAAGACATGAAAAACCCTAAAAACAAAATAAAAAGCCCTTTTAAAATAGCCGGCCCCTTTTGTTTCGGCCCGTTCTCTTTTCATTTCTCTGTTCCTTTTCGTGAATAATGACGGCCGTTCCTCTTGCAAATTTAGGGCTTCGTTCTTCTTCGATCCAAACTATCTAATTTAGGGTTTTTGGAGAAATCGATGAAGTCGACTGATTTGTTGGTTGATTGCAATCGCTGTTCCTCTGATTCGCTTCGGCAATCGACCGTATCTTCGATTTGAACACGACTTCTTATATTCGATCGAGTTCAACTGCAAATTGGTATGTGATTTTTGCTTTATTACTTTAAGTTAATATTCTTGAACTCAGATGCATATGCCGATGATGTGAATTTGATTTATAGGGCTCGATTCCCTGAATCTTCGATCGTATATATTTATTTGAATTTGTCAAATTCTTTTCTCTTGCCGCTTGATAATGCTTGAACGATGCTAATGATTTCTGACCTTTTCAATTCCTGTATATTCGTTGCTTGGTGGTCACGGCTTTGATTTATTTTCGTGATGACCTCGGCTTGATCGTTTCTGACTTTGACTTCGGTCATTTTTTTGATTTCATGAATTTAATATTGACATTGTTATGCTTCCACGACTTCGACATTTACATTGTTCATGTCTGTCCTGTTTGCTTTGGCTTCATTGATCTCGGCCATGTGTTCATCTGAGTGTTCGTCCCTGAACATTACTGTTTTGGTTTACTGGTGCATGTTGCTGCTGTGTTGCCATATTGATGCCTCTGTTTGCTTTGACTTCACTGCATAGCATATTTGTGCATTTTAAAATATTGCATCATTGAGTTGCACCGTACTCTGACCTTGTTGCCTCTGTTTATTGGGCTGCACATGTGTTCATATCTGTAGTATATCCTGATGCTCCTGTTTACTGTTAGTCGAGTTGCATCTGCTTGTAGTTGTACTGTCTTGGTTATATGCATTGCTGTGTCACTTTGGTTTTTCGCTTGTGCATATTGCCTCGAGTACATGTATTCTTGGCTCTGGTTACTTTGGTTCATTTGGTATGCTGTTTCACTGGAACATATATTTTCATTTGAAGTGATATTGTCATCTTGATTTCTTGCATTTATATATATGCATTCAAGTATGTATATACGTGCTGTCATCTTTTGATTTGTGATTCACTTCATGTTGCTGCCTTTGTTTGCTGTATGTCGAACTTGCTTGCTTTTGATGCATTTTGTTGCGCCCTGGACTTGTACATCTCCTTCTGGAATAGTTTGAACTTGAATCTGCATCATGCTTGGCTTTGTGGTATGGTTTCACTTGGGCTTATAGTTGATGTTTACAATTGTTCGACCTGGCATTTGTTTGCTGTTATGTTGGTGGCATTGTGCCTTAGCCTTGCTTGTTACATATTGTCACTGTTTGATATAGTTTGGATTCGGGCTTTGACTTATGTCACTGATTTTTGGTCGAGACTTGTTTTAGTTGCCGAGATCGTTTTTCCATACTTGCACATTTTTAAGTGCACCTGTGTTGAATCCAGTTTTAAAACTTGGGTTTGACCTTGTGCTGATGTCGAGACTTTATTTATACTGCACCTGAGTTGAACCCGTCTTTTTATTTTGGGTTTGACCTTGTGCTCACCTGTCCCTGTAACATTATCAAGTGTATATCGGTGTGCACGGCCTTGTGGCATGTACAGTGATACACTGCGCATGTCACATTGTTCGTGTGTGATGAATTCAAATATAAATCATGACGAACAACCCAAATAACTGAGGCAAATATTATTTTCAAAAATTCATATTTTATTTTATATTGCAAAAATATTTCTTTTTCAATTTTTACTGCGTTAGTGAATATTTTTGCAGATTGCTCAGATGCTGGATTCTAACTGGAATGAAGTTGAAGATAAAATACGAATTGAGTGTGAGTGATATGTAGTGAGGAATTTATAAATGTATATAGTGATGTAATTGAATTTGTATCAAAGTTGTATAGTGAATAGTGAGAGCTTGAATTTGTACTATTCAAAATTGTAATAAATATTTGTTTGAATAAAATTTCTGTTTGAATTCAAATTCTGTGTTATTTAATTTTATCCAGCAAATATTTATTTAACCTATGAAAAGTAAAATAGTACATTAACAAATACATTTAAACGAATGTATATATGTTTATTATCATCAAACAAAAATCATATAAGCGCATATTCAACAATCTACACATAGGACATTGTCATCAAATTCCTCATCATAATTCACCTCATCATCGCTACTATCATTTTTTTTCTTTTGATTTTCTTCCAATGACTTCATCCTCTCCTTGTTTTTTTAAGCTTATTGCAAAAATATTAGTCGATGACTAGATTTTTTTCACAGTAATAGCATATGAAATTTCTCTCCATGTTTGATCTATTTGATCGTCTTTCTATGTTTGGTTGGTTACCCCTCCTTATAAGATGCACATCTCCAACTAGATTTCTAATTTCTTTTTTCTTATCCTTTTCTTTCATTATCTTCATCCTTCACATCTCCTCATTAAGCAGGCTACTAACTACCGATCCTATTGAAATAACTCCATCTGAATTTGAGTTGTTCAATACCACCAGAAGTGTTTGCCAACTTTTTGGTAAAAAACTCGTCGATATCAAGGCTTGTATCTCATCATCCACCTTGTAATTCACAACCGCCAATTGATTTATGATTGCTTGAAAATCATGGAGATACTCTTCAATTGATCTACCTTCCTTAAGCTTCAAATTTACCAATCTTTTCATTAGAAGAGCCTTGTTTGTTGTGGAGTTCTTTGCATAGATTCCTTCCAAATTACAAAAAGATGATTCATTAGCAAAAATATGGAACACTATGTTCTCCAGAAAACACCGAATAGTCATAGCAGTCTTCCTATCCAAAGTATTCCACTTTGCCTTAGATATATTACTAAATTTTTCCCCTTTGTTCTCCAATGCTTGATGAAGATCGTTGAAATATAGAAAATCCTCCATCTTCGTCTTTCATAACCCCCAATTTATCCCATTAAGTTTTCAACACTTATATTCTCCATAATCAAACTCCTCTTCAAAAAATATGTGCAGTAGGATCTGATACCACTGTTAGGGTTTTTCCACGGATCCCTACATAATTAGATTTTAGAAGAGATAAAAAGTGAAGAAAAAACGTACAAATTCTTCAAGCCAAACTTTTATTAAGTTGCCAAAATCATACAAAGGAAAACCTAAAAATTGAGGAGATATCTCAACCCCAAAACTAAGAAAAATAAATTCTTTCCCACATACTCTAATGTAACAACCCACATATTTTACGATTGTGTATTTAAATATAGCATCGTTAGTCGGATTATTGTCCGAAATGCTACTTTTTGCAAACGGTCGAATTAGGACTCGAGACCATTTCCATTGAGTTCAAAATATCGTTTGCGACCTTTTTGAGTATAAACCTTGATATGTTTGGAGCTAGCTAAAATTTTGACCTTTTCACTTAGGGCTTTGGGTTTGGGTTAGCCTAAACTATTAACTCTAGCTCCACTCCCTCTTCTCTTCATTCACTTTCATTTCCTAAGACTCCAAGCTTTCATAAAAATGGGGGAAGAGAAAAAGAATTAGAATTCCTGAGCCCTAGTTCCATTGCAAATCCAAGTTCTAACTCCAAATTCAAAGAGAAGCTATTGGTAAGCATCCTCTTCTTCTTCTCCAACTCATTCTCCCTTCAATTTCAGAAATTCCTAAAGTCTAATTTAGGAAATGTTTTTCTTTTAAGCTTAGATTCAAGATTCTTAGGTTGGAATTGAAGAGTGATTGTTCTTGCCTTGCTCTATTGCTTCTCCATCCTTGTTTTTGTGAAAAAGGTGAGATTTTTATCTCACATCTAAGTCTATAATTATCTTTGATTGTTAAGTATGAATTCCTAACATCTTTACGTGTTCATTTGATTTTGATTTGGATTGATTTGATGAATATTCCAATTTTTGGTGTTTTGAAAACAAAATCTATGAAAATACTTATATGGATATTGGACATGTTGATCGGAGTATATTGGTGGGTCTTTGAGGTTGGGTAGTCGTTTGGCGTAAACCCCTCGTAACCGTCACTCATCCGGTTGCTTTCGATATGGTTTAACAGTCATTGGCTTAGGCAAGAAAATGCCCGAAGCTTCAGTTTCAGACGTCTGAAGTAAAGGATTCAGACGTCTGAATATTGTTCTAGGCAAAAAACTTTATTTTCCAGATTCAGACATCTGAATTATATATTTCAGACGTCTGAAATTACTCGTGTTCAACCAGAAAGGAAATAGGTTAAAATTAGCCCTTTTGAGACGTCTGAAATTATATATTCAGACGTCTGAACACTGAAGTGGGAAATATTTATTTTTCCAGATTCAGACGTCTGAATTGGAAATTTCAGACGTCTGAATCTGCTTCTCTCAGCCCAATTTGCCTAAGTTGTTTGGATTTTCAATTTCAATCAATTCGTGTTGACCGACTTATTGTTATCATTTATCGACTTTGATGACTTCATTTTCGGGATTTTTGGGAATATCCATTTTGATGGATTTGGTATCGATTCCTTTGGATTTGATTCACGGCTTTGAATGTGAATTTTGGAGATTGATTGTTTCTACAATCATTTATGTGATTTGTCACTTTAAAAATATAAAGGTGTTCTGTACTAGTAGTAATTATCAAAACTCTTTCATCAAAACGATTTCAATACTATTTTATTTCAAAGCTCGTTATTTAAAACCGTTTTCCTACCTATTAGTATATACAAACCTTTACCTCACTCGTATGAGAAATCTAATTAAACGACTTAGTAAAACAAGTGGTATGAAACGCTTGCGTTTACTTCGTCGGTTAATTCTTGGACTTGTTCGATTGAAACTCTTGTGACAACTTTCGAGTGGAGATCTATAATTTGTTCGTAAATATTTAAGTTAAGCCAATGGTTATGGGACATGAAGCTAAACTCATCTATTTACTAGCTCATTATAATTGACACTTCTTGATGATCGATGATGATCATTTTGTGATTTAGACTAATAATGTGCATTGTCTCTTTATCTTCGAGGGAGACTAAACCCCGTTTCTGTGGAGCTTCGGCTCAAAATTGGTGGGGTAGCGACCCATGGTCTTCGGGCCGTTTTGTGGAGCTTCGGCTCAAAATTAATGGTTAGCAACCATGGAATAGTGTTCTGTTTTGTGATACGCGTGCTGGTGAGTTTTCATGCTCCCGTTTTGTGATAGGTCTCCCCCTTTTTATGATTTCTGGATTTCTATTGATGATTTCTAGAATTTGTGTTTCACCAATTTTTGTGATTACATTGATAAGTTCTATCAGTATTTATGTATTGGTGAATTTGTGTTTCACTAACTTTTGTGAATTTGTGTTTCACCAACTTTTACGATTGGCATTGTGATGTTTGCCAATATTTGTGACTTGGTGAATAAAAATAAAGAGTATGACATTCTTTTTTGTCTTTGAGAAGATTCTTGTGATATTGATTAATTTCTGGTTAATTTTCAATTACTTACTTATCATAGTATGGTTTTATGGTTATCATACGTTTTTGTCATATCTCTTATCCAATATCATTTTATCTGATATTTATAGCTAGACTGATCCGTTTATTATTTTCTTATTAAATAACAATCGGGTCAGACTGAGATATTACAGGTGCTTCTGCTTGACTCTTTATATGGAGCCATCATCTGACTTTTGTCTAACTACCTTAGAGTTGTAGTTTTTGTTTATATACATTAGAGACGGTGACTCCATGATGTATACATATTCTTTTGTGTAGCACTTGTATTTATTCTATTGTGCTATTGTGGATCTTGTTTGACCACTACTCTGATGTACACACTTTCATGTGTTAAATTCATATCTGTTTCCGCCTTTGAGATATGAACTTCTGTGACTGATTTGTGTTATGCTTATTTCTATATTTATTTCCGAATATTATATTGCCACTGTGTAGTAGCTTTGAGTTTGTATTGGTGTGTCGGATTTCCTCTTGAAATGGAATGCATATTTTACTATCTGACATACTGGTGCTCGCACAAAGCAACTACTCGGATGGTCGCTCCTCAACAGCCTTATTCTTCGTACTAGTTGATGGCATTACTCCGTGGTGTCCTTGGCTAGCGTGAGTATAGAGGTAGGGCGTCACAGCTTGGTATCAGAGCCAAACTTCGGAACAATGTAGAATATTCTAGCAAGGATCATCATCCTAAGTCCATCTTAGGTGTCGTGCCTTAGGATATAATTCGAGTCTTCGTACCATCTTATCCTATTTTCTTTGGTGATGCCTTGTTTTATCAATCATTATTGTCTGATATTCATTTTGTGAATAACCTTTTTTTTCTTCTTCTTTCTTTCTTTCTTAAAGAAGAGAAATGGTTAGACCCGGGCGTCCCAGCGCCGGTCAATCTAGTGCTACTCCCCAAGATGGAGTATTTATGTCTGCACAACAGCTTCTTGATCTTGTAAAGAACGCGCAAGCTGTCGGACCCATTCTAGAGCCTACTCACCCAAAATCCAAATTTTCACGCCTATGTAGTGATTACACAAATTTGGGTGGTAAAGCGTTCAGGGGTTCCGAGGGCGTTATCGAAGTCCAAGCTTGGCTTAGAACATGCGATCACATCTTTTCTCGCATGAATCTTATTGATCTTCACCAAGTCCAAGTGGCTTCTAGCATGCTCTAAGAAAGAGCATTAGATTGGTATGAGCTTCTTATTTCTGAAGTAGTCGAGGCAGATCTTACTTGGGAGCAATTCCGGAAAAGATTCGAATCAAAGTTTGTGCCGGAAGCTGAAAAAGTGACTTTGGCCAGTCGTTTTATTTGACCTTGTTCAAGGTGAGTCTTCTATGATGGAATATGTCGCATCTTTCGAATCTCTTTCTAAATACGGGGTTAAGTACATTAATACCCCATTGAAGAAGAATCAGAGATTTGTCTATGGCTTGAATAAGAATCTCAAGAAGCCATTACTTCTGAAATTGGAAGTTTTTTTGACCAACTTATTGATATCGCTCTTCGACTTGAAGAGGCATATAAGGTAAGTGATGTTGAATTTGTGGGTGCCAAACCAAACTTCAACAACAACAAGAAAAGGCCTAATAAGTTCAAAGGCCCTTATCCCAATAAGAAAGGGAAGCAAGCAACTCCTGTAGCAAAGACTCCTACCTTTAGTGAAGGGCAATGCTATAATTGTGGTTCTAAGGACATTATGCAAATAAGTGTTCAAAGCCCCTTACTTGTCGCTATTGCAAAAGTATGGGTCGTTATATATCTACATGTCCCAAACTTCAAGGCAAGAAGGAGGGAAAGCTAAATGTCGTACAAGATCCTAGTAACACATCTCGTGGTCAAGGTATTTATCATTCTATCCTTGATGGCATTATTATGTTTCGTGATCAACCTGTTCGAGTTCTTTTTGATACGGTGCATCCCATTCTTTTATATCAAAAGAACTTGTTGATACTTTTTCTTTGAGTGTTATGGCGTTAATGACTTCTTTGAGAATTGCGAATCCGATTGGTGGATCCGCAACACTCAGTTTGCTTTGTAAAGATGTCGAGATTATTTTGTGTGATTTTTCTTTCCGAGCCCATTTCCATGTCATGCGTTACTTAGGTTTCGGAATGATTTTGGGAATGGATAGGCTTAACCGTTATGAAGCCCATATCCTATGTCCTGAGCGGACTATTCATCTCCGACATCCTCAATCTGTTAAGCAGATTTCTATTGTTCTTAAAGGTTCATATTCCAACTTGGTAGCATCTTTATATTCTTTAAACCCTCGTGATGACGATAATGATGATGAGGAAGATGTCATTTCTCTTATGCACGTTGTTTGTAAATTTTTCGACATATTTGAGTCCGTTCTAGGATTGCCACCTAAGCGAGCAATTGAGTTCAGAATCAATCTAATACCTAGAGCTCTACCTATCACTCGTCCTCCTTATCGTATGTCCAATAAAGAAAATGAGGTGATGCGTAAGCAATTATCCAAATTGGAGACGAAGCAATTTATTCGTTCTAGTTCCTCTCCTTGGGGAGCTTCAGCTATTTTTGTGAAGAAATCCGATGGTACACTTAGGCTTTGCGTTGACTACCGCAAGCTTAATGATCTCACCATCAAGAATTAATATCATTTACCTCGGATTGATGATTTATTCGACCAACTTAGTGGTGTTAGAGTCTTTTCACAATTAGACTTAGCAACTGGTTTCCATCAGCTTCGTATTGCAGAGGATAGCATTCCTTTGATATCGTTCCGTACTCGTTATGGATCTTATGAATGGCTTGTTATGCCATTTGGGTTAATGAATGCTCCGGCTTATTTCGTTGACCTTATGAATCGAGTTTTCAAAGATTTCCTCGATCGATTCATTCTCATCTTTATAGATGATATTCTTGTGTGTTCTAAAAGCGAGGAAGAGCATGAAAAGCATCTTCGAATTGTGTTGGAAACTCTTAGAAGCAATTAATTGAAAGAAATTTTTTCTATATGCTATTTTTGGCAATCTCATGTGAAATTTCTCGGGCATATTATTTCCGAATCTGGAATTTCCATGGATCCTTCATAAGTTGAAGCGATTCAAAATTGGAAGAGACCGGAAAGTGTTACGAAAATCTGTAGCTTTCTTAGATTGGCGGGCTATTACCGTCGGTTCATAAAGGACTTTTCTAAAATTGCTGTGCCTCTTACTAGCTTGACAAAGAAAGGAGTTAAATACATTTGGTCGGACATATGTGAAGCTTCTTTTCAGAAATTAAAAGAACTCCTTTTCGATGCTCCTATTCTTGTGATTCCGGAGGGGAACCAAGATTTTATTGTTTATACCGATGCTAGCCGTGTTGGTTTGGGAGCCGTTCTTTTGCAAAGGGATCGTGTTATTGCTTACGCTTCTAGGCAACTAAAGCTAGCCGAGACCAGATATGCCACTCATGATTTAGAGCTCGTGGCTATTGTTTTCGCCCTTCGAATTTGGCGTCATTATCTTTTGGGAGAGAAATTTATTCTCTACACTTATCATAAATCTTTGAAGTATTTACTTTTTCAAAAGGAACTTAATTTGCATCAACAACGTTGGCTCGAATTCCTTGCATCTTATGATCTTGATATTCTTTATACTCTCGGAAAGGAAAATCGTGTTGCTGATGCACATAGTCATAAGCAAAAAGCGGTTGTTTCTATGATGTTATCCGAATGGAATGATCTCGAGACTTTGTCCACTTGTGAGATTCGAGATCGTGAGTCCGATTTATGTTCATCTCTTATTTTATGTAGCCTTGAGGCTCATCCTTCTCTTTTAGACCGCATTCTTGATGCTCAAAAGCTAGATCCCAAATTGGTTTTTCTTAGCCAAAATTGTAGGGATAAAATTGATATGGAAGGTTTGAAAGACTTTGATATTGATTCACGTGGCGACATTCGAAAATTTGATAGACTTATAGTCCTAAATATTGATAATCTTCGTAAAGATATTTTAGAAGATTCATATCGATCTAAATTTACCATTCATCCCAGTAGCAGTAAAATGTATGTGAATACGAAACGACTTTATTATTGGGATGGAATGAAACCCAATATTGCTAACTTTGTTAAGCGTTGCATGACTTGTCAACTCGTTAAGGCCGAGCGTCAAAGGCCCGACGGGTTATTGCAACCTTTGGACATTCTAATTTGGAAGTGGGATCAAATTTCCATGGACTTTATTGATGACTTTTCCCGTTCTCGTTTGGGTCATGACAACCTATGGGTGATAGTTGACAGGCTTACTATAGCCACCCATTTTATTCCCGTTCGATCCAACCGAACCATACCTCTTTTGGCCAAACTCTTTATTAAAGAAATTGTTAAATTGCATGGAGTCCCTACTTCTGTTGTTAGCGATCACGATACATTGTTTACTAGTGGATTTTGGAAGAGTCTACAGAAAGCTTTGGGAACGAAGCTTAATTTTAGCACCGCTTATCACCCTCAGTCCGATGGACAAACCGAGCGTGTGAATCAAACTCTTGAAGATCTTCTTCGTGTATGTGTTCTTGATTTTGGTGGAAGTTGGGAAGATCATATTTCTCTTGTTGAGTTTTCCTATAATAATAGCTTCCAATCCAGTATTGGTATGGTGCCTTTGGAGGCACTCTATGGAAGGCCATGCCGATCTCCTTCTTATTGACTTGAGTCCGGTGAGAAGCTAGTTTTAGGTCTAGACTTTATTCGTGATTCCACAGAAAAGATTGATCTTATCCGCCATAGGATGAAAGAAGCTCAAAGTAAGCAAAAATCCTATGCCGATTACCGAAGAAGGAAATTGGAATTTTCTGTGGGAGATTTTTTGTTTATTCGTGTTTCACCTATGAAGGGTGTTGTGCGTTTCAGTCGATCGGGAAAATTAGCACCTCAATATATTGGTCCATTTCCCATCACCGAACGTATTGGTTCCGTGGCTTATCGTCTTTTATTACCGGCTCAATTTTCTGCTATTCAAGACGTGTTTCATGTTTCTCAACTACGGAAATGCCTTCGAGATTTCGATTCTATTCTAGAGCCTGGTGTTATTGAAGAAATTGAAGTTTCTCCTAATTTAACTTATGAGCAACATCCTATTTGTATCATTGCTTCGGAGGTTAAACGCCTTCGAAATAAAGATGTTCCTCTTGTGAAAGTCCAATGGTCTTCAAATCCTAAGGATTATTCTTGGGAATCTAGAGAATTCATCGAGCGAACACATCCAGACTTACTCTCTCGTTCTCTTTGAGGTGAACTTTCTATTTCAAATTTCTTTTGTGTTGATACGGTTTTATGGTTGTTACTTTTGTTTTCTTCTTAAATATTGCGAGGACGCAATTTCTTTAAGGAGGGGAGTCTGTAACAACCCGCATATTTTACGATTGTGTATTTAAATATTTTATTTAAATAGAGCATCGTTAGTCGGATTATTGTTCGAAATGCTACTTTTTTCAAACGGTCGAATTAGGACTCGGGACCACTTCCATTGAGTTCAAAATGTCGTTTGCGACCTTTTTGAGTATAAACATTGATATATTTGGAGCTAGCTAAAATTTTGACCTTTTCACTTAGGGCTTTGGTTTGGGTTAGCCTAAACTATTAACTCTAGCTTCACTCCCTCTTCTCTTCATTCACTTTCATTTCCTAACACTCCAAGCTTTCATAAAAATGGGGGAAGAGAAAAAGAATTAGAATTCCTAAGCTCTATTTCCATTGCAAATCCAAGTTCTAACTCCAAATTCAAAGAGAAGCTATTGGTAAGCATCCTCTTCTTCTTCTCCAACTCATTCTCCCTTCAATTTCAGAAATTCCTAAAGTCTAATTTAGGAAATGTTTTTCTTTTAAGCTTAGATTCAAGATTCTTAGGTTGTAATTGAAGAGTGATTGTTCTTGCCTTGCTCTATTGCTTCTCCATCCTTGTTTTTGTGAAAAAGGTGAGATTTTTATCTCACATCTAAGTCTATAATTATCTTTGATTGTTAAGTATGAAGTCCTAACATCTTTACGTGTTCATTTGATTTTGATTTGGATTGATTTGATGAATATTCCAATTTTTGGTGTTTTGAAAACAAAATCTATGAAAATACTTATATGGATATTGGACATGTTGATCGGAGTATATTGGTGGGTCTTTGAGGTTGGGTAGTCGTTTGGTGTAAACCCCTCGTAACCGTCACTCATCCGATTGCTTCCGATATGGTTTGGCCATCATTGGCCTAGGCAAGAAAATGCCCGAAGCTTCAGTTTCAGACGTCTGAAGTAAAGGATTCTGACGTCTGAATATTGTTCTGGGCAAAAAAATTTATTTTCCAGATTTAGATGCCTGAATTATATATTTCAGACGTCTGAAATTACTTTGTTCAACCATAAAGGTAATAAGCTAAAATTTGCCCTTTTCATACGTCTGAAATTATAAATTCAGACGTCTGAATATTGAACCGGGAAATATTTATTTTTCCAGATTCAGACGTCTGAGTTGGAAATTTCAAACGTCTGAATCTGCTTCTCTCAGCCTAATTTGCCTAAATTGTTTGGGTTTCCAATTTTAATCGATTCGTGTTGATCCGACTTATTGTTATCATTTATCGACTTTGATGACTTCATTTTTTGGATTTTTGGGAATATCCATTTTAATGGATTTGGTATCGATTCCCTTGGATTTGATTCACGACTTTGAATGTGAATTTTGGTGATTGATTGTTTCTACAATCATTTCTATGATTTGTCACTTTAAAAATATAAAGGTTTTCTATACTTGTAGTAAGTATCAAAACTCTTTCATCAAAACGATTTCAACAATATTTTATTTCAAAGCTCGTTATTTAAAACCGTTTTCCTACCTATTAGTATATACAAACCTTTACCTCACTCGTATGAAAAATCTAATTAAACGGCTTAGTAAAACAAGTGGTATGAAACGCTTGCGTTTACTTCATCGGTTAATTCTTGGACTTGTTCGATTGAAACTCTTGTGACAACTTTTGAGTGGAGATCTATAATTTGTTCGTAAATATTTAAGTTAAGCCAGTGGTTATGGGACATGAAGCTAAACTCATATATTTACTAGCTCATTGTAATTGACACTTCTTGATGATCGATGATGATCATTTTGTGATTTAGACTACCAACGTGCGATGTCACTTTGTCTGCGAGGGAGACTAAACCCCGTTTCTATGGAGCTTCGGCTCAAAATTGGTAGGGTAGCGACCCATGGTCTTCGGGCCATTTTGTGGAGCTTCGGCTCAAAATTAATGGCTAGCAGCCATGGAATAGCGTCCCGTTTTGTGATACACGTGTTGGTGAGTTTTCATGCTCCCGTTTTGTGATAGGCCTCCCCCTTTTTGTGATTTCTGGATTTCTATTGATGATTTCTAGAATTTGTGTTTCACCAATTTTTGTGATTACGGTGATAAGTTCTATCAATATTTGTGCATTGGTGAATTTGTGTTTCACTAACTTTTGTGAATTTGTATTTCACCAACTTTTACGATTGACATTGTGATGTTTGCCAATATTTGTGACTTGGTGAATAAAAATAAAGAGTATGACATTCTTTTTGATCTTTGAGAAGATTCTTGTGATATTGATTAATCTATGGTTAATTTTCAATTACATACTTATCATAGTATGGTTTTATGGTTATCATACGTTTTTGTCATATCTCTTATCCAATATCATTTTATCTGATATTTATAGCTAGACCGATCCGTTTATTATTTTCTTATTAAATAATACTCGGTCAGACTGAGATATTGCAGGTGCTTCTGCTTTACTCTTTATATGGAGCCATCATCTGACTTTTGTCTAACTACCTTAGAGTTATAGTTTTTGTTGATATACATTAGAGATTGTGACTCCATGATGTATACATATTCTTTTGTGTAGCATTTGTATTTATTCTATTGTGCTATTGTGGATCTTGTTTGACCACTACTTTGATGTACACACTTTCATGTGTTAAATTCATATCTGTTTCCACCTTTGAGATATGAACTTCTGTGACTGATTTGTGTTATGCTTATTTCTATATTTGTTTTCGAAGATTATATTGCCACTGTGTAGTAGCTTTGAGTTTGTATCGGTGTGTCGGATTTCCTCTTGAAATGGAATGCATATTTTACTATCTGACCTACCGGTGCTAGCACAAAGCAACTGCTCGGATGGTCGCTCCTCAACAGCCTTATTCTTCGTGCTAGTTGACGACATTACTCCGTAGTGTCCTTAGCTAGCATGAGTATAGAGGTGGGGCGTCACATCTAACGAACCCTTTACATGCCTATTTATAATAGTTTTGACAAAATATCTTCTTGGAGAAGCTATTGAATAGTTCTACAAATCTTTCTCATATAGACAATTTATTGCATTCTTTAATGCAATAAAAGCGACAATTAACCACTCTTCAAAATCTATAAAAGAGGCATTGTATTTGAGTTACAATTCCTCCTAGACTCAAATATCTTTAAATTCTATTTAAATATGGAATATTTATCACCAAAATCTAACATTAAACATTTTATATCAATGATAACGTTGACCAATTTTTTCTCCTACTTTGGAATAATGATGATGCGAAGATCTGCGATTAGGATGTCAAATCAAAGATTTTGTGTAATGCTCTCTTGCTTTTTGAGAAAAAAAATGGTTTTATAAGATTGATAGTACTGTTAAATCCTTGAAATTCCATATCTTCTTTTTTGCAAAATGAGGCCTTTATAAGGTGTTAAAGCATACTAGGCTATTGCTATTGTGGACCTAATATATGGCACCAAGGAGATCTATTGTGATCAATTGCCTGATTTGTTAACAATTTCGACCCACTAATTTGGTAGTTGATTGGAATGACCCACCATTTCATAACACCTGTAACCCATGCCTAAATGCACTCAGATTTGATAAGTTCCACAGATGACATTTCATTAAGGTAGAATATAAAGCAACAACACAAAGCATTTCTATCACATCTACAAATATTCTAAATCTCATAGCCAAAGTAATAAAATATAATTTCAACATAAACATATAAACGACTTGTACATCAAGAGATATAAGATTCAATATCATAATATATCATGCAAATTTACGTAAAATCTCAAATAAATCAAAATGAATAGATAGTATAACAAGTCAACATCCCAAAATATTGCATATAAATAGTCATAGCAGTAAATAGCTATGACTCTATAACTCACCTCCTGATAGTAGGATCCCTTATCTTTATGTCAACCACCTCAAAAAATGGATAACAAAAGAGACAACAAACAAAGTGTCAGACTTTAAAGTTAAGTGAAATTGAAATATTGCTTGGTCTGCATGATTACCAATACACTACTATATTATGTACAATACTAGATGGTAATATGTAAGGTAATGAAATTATGCATCACCTTGCAACTTCACTTTCATGTAACAAGGTAGCCCATTTCTACTTTAGTGCTACGTAGTATGTGATAATTTTATCATATACTAACCATTATTGCATCGATCGTGACTAAACCGTCACACTAGGCTAGTGGACCTTTGGTCTCCTGGTAAGGCCAAGGCCTGCTAAGCATGGTCACTAATGCAAGACTAGTACTGCAATCGAAGTCGAAATGATATACACGTGCCTAATCGCCATTATTTTGTTTAACAAGTATATTTAGGACAAGTAATTTATGGCGGATAACCTTTCACTACAAAGTAGCCTAAGGTATATCGCCTTTACTAACGACATAGAACGTGAATCAGTGTTGCCTAAAATGCACAACCAAGAAAACCATGTCTCGTTTTAGAAATAGTCTATGAACATTAAATCCCAAAGTTGTACCTAAGGGACATGAACTTACTCCTCATACGCAACATAGTATGAAATAATATACCCCAATACCCTATTATGTCACATCTCAAAGCCATCGGCCGACTATACATTCTACAAAAAACAACAACGAATTAAAACACATCTCAAATCATCACCAAAGTCTATCCCGTCTTACATCAACCTTACGTATCCCAATACAAAATATATCACCTTGAATCAATTAAGTTTCTCTATAGTCACTCCAGATCTCACGAGCATCATGTAGGTCCCTGAAACAAACCTTGACTCTTAGAATGTCAATTTCCAAAACACGAATCCCAATTGCCCAATAGTTTAAACATATGAATTTGGAATTCAAACATATGGCGCAGATTACAGACGTCTGATCCCAGAATCCAGGCATCTGGAAACCTTGAAATATCCCATGAATAATGTAGAATAAAACTATGAGATTCAAACATTTGAATTTCTACTTCAGAGTCTAAATGTCTGTATATGCCAAGCCCGAACCTAGATAGGAGAATTTCCCGTAATGGAATTCTCTTACCTTTTGCTGTTCAACTTTCTTTCTCCCATCTTCGATGTTTGGATGTTTTTCACGGAGACGCTCCACACTAAAATCATCTGAGATAGATTTACGTCTTTATTATTAGTCATTTGTCGTTCAGACAAGCATAAGTTCACACTCAACAAATGAATTTGGGGAAGTTGACCATGTCAATCACCATTTGAATTCAACTACTTGATTATCATCCCAACTTTACATTTATTCTACAAAGACATTATTAGCCAATATGGTTTACCACCCCAAATGATAGAATTCCAATGAGAACAATTCTAGGTCGAAGAATTGTATCTACTGATTAGCTAATAAATTGAAAATAATAAGAAAATAGATCAAGAGAGAAATAATACATGATTTTCACAGTGATTTGAAAAATCTCAGACCTATATCCACTTTGTTTCTTTGTTTATCACTAGTTCTACAAAATTCACAATGAAATCTTGAAGTTTATTCTCAAGCAGCAAAAATGGCAGTGTTTCCCCTAAGTTTTATAAGCAAAGTTCCGATCTTTTCTCCATTGGAGATATCCTCTTATTTATAGATGATTTCGGTTTTTTAGAGGGTTTAAATTTGTTAGATCACATTTTAATTCATCAGTCAATCAGACATAGTAAATTAGTAAAGTTCAGTTCAAAGTGGGAATAATTCTCGAGGCATGATGGATTAATAATGGTCCATGTCCTTGGTACAAACATGCATCTTTCTTCTTGTTTTATTGCCTTCATGATCCTTAGCTCTAGAGGAGAAAAACTATCTTGGTACAGATCGGTGTTGATCCGTCACTCCTGCTCAAACATTTACACATTTGCTTCAATATGCTAGAGGTCCATTATTTTTATAGGAAAATCGGTATTTTTGATGGATAGGTATTGATCCATCCATGGATTGGTATCAATCCATGGACATAGCCAATTTTGTTCCCTTCTTATTTTTGTGTTTATATTTGATCTTCTTCAAGTCAAAAGCTCATTTCTTCATCATTTTGCAGTCTAATTCCATCAAAATGTCGGTTGAAAATAATAAAGGAATACTTTTCCCCAAAGTATGCTTATGTGAACAAAAAATGTGATTTTAATCGAGACAAGCAACCAAATCCAAATATGCACAGACACTTCCATTACACGATAAGTTTCCATAAATATCTCATCTTTGTAAGAGTTCATACATTTCATTTCCAAATAGTAGTCGAGTTATGTCTTCTCGGCAGATATACATATGATGTAGTTTGTTATCTAGGAACTTTGTTTAATACTTAAAATCATTTGAAAGTTGCTCATATCCTTGGTAAGGTAGATATTTTTTTTAAAATATTTTTCATTCATTTTTTCCCCATTTTTAATGGGTCGGTATCGATCCATGCATGGATCAGTATTGATCCATGCTCCTTCTTCCCTATATAATAAACGCATAGAAAATTTTCCATAACCAATTTTTAGTGGTGCTTTTGAGATACACTGGATATATTCTTCTATTTGATACAAGTTTGATCTTCTTTGTTTTGATATAATCCATAACCAATTTTTGGTAGTGCTTTCAAGACACATTTTGGTGATGCTTTTAAGGTACACTTAATGGATTTTTCTATTTAATATGATTTTAATCTTCTTTGATTTTATATATTCCATAACCAATTTTTAGTGGTACTTTAGAGATGCAGTTGGTAGATTCTACCATTTGATATGAGTTTGAGCTTCTTTACTTTTATATAATCCATAACTAATTTTTAGCAGTGCTTTCGAACTTCATTAGAAGGATTCTATTGTTTGATATGAGTTTGAGCTTCTTCAGTTTTATAATACATAATGAGTTTTTATTTGTGCTTTTGAGACGCTCTTGATTGATTTTTCTATTTAATGTGAATTTGAGCTTCTTTGTTTTTATATAATTCATAACTAGTTTTTGATGGCGCTTTTAAGACACACTTGATGTATTCTACTATTTCTTATGATTTTGAGCTTCTTTGCTTTTGTATGTTCCATAGCCAGTTTTTGATGGTGCTTTTGAGATGCACTTGATGGATATACTAATTTATCTTAGTTTGAGCCTATTTACTCTTTTCAAATCAATAATCAACATTAATGATGCTTTAGAGACACACTTGATGGATTTCATTAATTTATTTGAAGCAATACTTTATTACTCATATATAATTCATAGCTAGCATTGATTGTGCTTTGAGATGCACTTGATGAATTATGTTTATTTATTTTTGAGGTTGAGCCTTTTACTCTTTATAAGTCCATAGCCATACATGTCTTGTTAGAGTGGAGCACTTGATGGACTCACCTATTTGATGTCAAGGTAGGTTATCTTCTATGAGAGGTTTGAGCTCTTTAGAGAACTTATGCGTTCCCAAGGTAGGTGCACCGCCATTAAAAATGCATATTCATCGCGGAGTTTGTAGAAATTGAAAGTGTAGTACGTGTTGTGAGATCTCATAGTTTAAGAAGAAATTCACGACTTATATTAAGTTTTGAACTCACTTTTTTATGTATCAATTCAATCAAAAGGCACTGGTACTTAGGTATGAAACTTTCCTCTTGTCCAGGTTATTTTCATTCATCTTCTTTGATTTTTGTTTTAATTAGTGGTGGTTTGTTGGATAACTACAACAAAAGTTAAATACTTTTCATTGCTTGACTTTTTGCATTCTATATTAATGAGAAAACGTCATTATTTATGGATTGCTTATTTATTGTGATTGATGGGCTCAAGAGAGAAACAATTTTTTTTTATTCTCTTTCAATTCTCTCTTCTTTAAAAAGGATTAAAAATTTGCAGTAAAGAAAATTTTCTTCTTCATCTCCTCTATCTACAATTTCATCTAAAATAAAATCTACCATTCAAATATACATAGAACTCCTGGATAGTGGCTTCTACAAATCTTTAAATCCTTCAACCTTGAGTGCACAAGTTTGAAGGGTCATTAGGTTAAACTTGAGGAGCAAACGACAATTATTGCTTAGGGCATAATCATTTCGAGTTTCGTTTTCAAGGCCATGGCCTTACCTATGAAAAAAAACTCCATCACTTTCACTTTATTGTTCCTACCCATTAATTTTCAACATACGATAAATTGAAGGAAGTGGTCCAGTTGGAAACGGGTTAGATTCCAAAAAAAAAAATTCCTATTGGATCTTTGTTGGTTCTGTGTAATCTAAATTTATTTAGAACTTTTCTAAAATTTCCTTTTAAAATTTTCTTCATATTACTATAATTGTTTAATTTAATTGTAATGAATTGTTTATTATGATGAGTGCATCAAATGCACTCATGTGTACAATGTAAGTGCAATATACAAAAGTGTACATAATTAGTGTGAATGTTGATTTGGTGTTGGGATTTACACTTCAACAGACACATTCCCCTTTATATATTCCTTTGTCATCTAAAACATGGAATTTTTTTTAAATAAAGACATATACATACATACATACATACATATGTTTATATATAAATAACTATATATGCATAGACAATAAATATTTTGCATAGCAGTTTAAAACTGAAATAAACATTAGTTATATTATATGCAATAAAACAATGAATGCAAAGTCTAATTAATGTAGTTTAAAAGTTTACTGCTACATCTTACACAAAACCCCTTTTGAAACATTGAGTTAAATACAAATATCCACGCACACATAAGTGACATTACATAAATATATAAACTTATGTTCATATACAAATCAAAACAATTTTGAAACAAAATAAAATAATATAAATGTAATTTGTGAAATAAAATGTTTCCTTTGAACAATGACTTAGTACAAGTTCTGTAACGATCCGCTTTTTCAATCCCCGAAAGTCGACACCAATACATTCACGGTATTCACGTGCCGACCATTCGAGTATTAGAAAGATAAATTGTTGGGGAAGAAAGAAAGAAAGACAGAACAGAATCTCACATTGTGATGAGTACTCTATAATATACAACAGATTTTTACAAAAGAAAATTGTAATATACATACATTAAATCAGAGTACACTAATCTATCATCAGTTTTGACAGTTACAACATCATGTCCTTAAATAGCTGATAACTATAAACAACCAATGTAATGGAAAATAATATATATATGAATACATCTTGGAGGCCTCTATCTCATTTCTAAAAGCTCCAAAGCATCCATAACTGAATCTATGCTCGGTCTGACCTGAGCGTTACAAGAAAATAATGCCTAGATTAGTCTGTTAAACCAACATGAGAGACACACCTCAAATGGATTTTAATATTATGAAACCTTTCAAAATACAAGTATCTCGTAAGACCACGCTGCACATAAACACGAATGGTTTTAATCTTATAATAACCAAAACATTTCCATAGAAAGTCCAATGATATTATTGTAATGTTTAGGATTCAAAGTAAATATTGAATCATAACTAAAATTGTTGCATTAATTAAGTTCCAGCATAATAAGTAACAACTAAGATCGTAAGGCACTCATTGGAAAATGGTTCCATCAATGACAAGGCTACTTGGGTACCGTTCATCATGGTTCACCACTAATAAAATATATCAAGGTCAAAAACCTTTCGAGCCCTGTGTAGCAAGATTGGCCAACTCCTTACTGGATAGTATCGAATATTTCATCATCTTTGTTGCTTTGCAACCTTTCCTAAGTGCTCTCGTGCACATCCAAATCCATAAATAATTGTTAAAAAATATGATGATAATACCCTAATGGGTGCGACATACAAAGACTTGCGGCATATCCTCTATTTTAGTCAATCTCGATTGATGAAGCTTGTGGATACATTTTACCTTTTTATAAAATCTCACTTGGAATGCTAATACTGCCCTCTAAGCAACAATGTAACGCTAGCATTCATCCATACAAGTTGCTCATAATAAGAACAAAGTGAAGGTAGTACTTCTACTACATCCAAATCACCATCAAGATTAGTAGCAAGCAGCCCTTACACTTCAAAGAACTCCATTTTTAATCATCTTCAATATGTCTTTCATTAGAACACTTATGCTAGTTCGAAGTGGTTTTCGAATAATATATCTGATCCCAGTCTTTCTGAACCGACAATGATAGTTCTAAAAATAAACCAACGTTTGATAGTCGATTATTTAACTGTTAAATGAACGCTCAATTCAACCAGAGATTTAACCAATCTCGGTTAAGTACAGAGCAACTACTAAGCCTCTTTAATTAATCCTCTCATTAATTAAAACCACTTTGTAACTACTTGTATCAAAATGCTTTTATAAAGATATATTCAAGAATCTCCTCTACTCTTTTCAATACATAGAAATATTGATATAGTTATCTCAACATATAAGTATACTAAAAAAACATTCCACTTTCAAAACTTGGAAAACTTCTCCATATACTTATATCAATAGTATAAATATATTCACAAATGCTACATTTCCAATACTTAAAAAATATACCCATATACTTATCTCAATAGTATAAGTATATTTATAATATTAAAAAAGTTTTTATTTCAAACCCTACTTATTTGGGTTAAATTAACGTAACTTAAAACATTTATAATAATAATAAATCCAAATTACTTTTCTTTTAGCGAAAGTAAATAGATCGTATAGAAATAGGACCAAATACACTTACCGCCACTTCTCGATTTCAAACTGTACCAACTTACGAGTAATAATGAAATTGGACAAGTTAAAAAACTAACCTTGCCTTAACATAAATTCTTAATTCTCAAGATAGAGACGATTTTCCATACCTTGGAATAAGTATGAAAAGACCATTTTCCATACCACCGTAAGTTAAAAAGACCATTTTTGGAAATCATAACTCATTTCTTTTTATAAAACTCCTTTTTATAAAACTCCTTCATATTTACTTCGTTTATACATTTATTTACACAAACTTTATTTTATAAATCTCTTTTATAAATTATCATTTATATGTCCCCATTATAAAAATATCATTTACAAACTCCTCTTATAAAGCTCAAAGTATGATATAAAACTTCTTTTCATAGATTCCAAAATATAACTATGAAACTCTAAATTCATTTACAAAGATTCTTTTATAAAACACATCTCTATTTATAACTCTTTTATAAATCTCCTTTTATATTTATAAAAATCCTTTTTAAAAGTTATTTCATATTTATAAATTATTTTTATAAATTCATCTCTATTTATAAAACACCATTTATACATCTCCAAATTTATCACAAGCTTTCAGTTTCCAAAATAGATCTAACTACTTTCTCTAAAACGGCCATTCTATATTTTGCTATAAATTCACAAACGTGGTTTTATTTCTTAAATTTGTCAAATGATAATATCTATCCTTTTTATAAAATACCACTTATAAATCTCTCCTCGAATTTATAAAGTATCATTTATAAGCCTGTTCTTTTATTTTCAAAATTTTATATAAAGTTTCTCACAAATATTTATTCCAAAAAATATTCCATCTTCTTTTTAAAACAAATCACTTTTAAATAAATGACAACCCCTTCTTATTTCCCCTAAAATAAATATTCCTTATCATAAAAAATTGCTATGAAGATAAATGCTTTCCAAAACAATCTTAAAACAAATACACACACACACACATATTAAAATAATAAAAGAAATTAAAAAGTAGAAAAGTTTGAAAACTATATTTTTATATCAAATAGGTTATCACAGAAAGTAAAAAGAGTCAGATTAAAAATAACTTTTCCAATCGGAAGCCATTTCCACAACAAACAACACTTAAAAGTATTTTTAAAGTACCATATCGAGACTAATAATTACCACAGCACTTAACCGATGCTTTTACTACCCTTTTCTACTAAAAAGGTTGAGCTTTTACATATGTTGCCGTCTGACCAAACTATCAACTTTTTACATACACCAATCTATATAACTGAAATAAAATCAACGAGAATATAAATGGAAACTAAAAATCACAATACCGAGAAATACAGGTTTCTCTACTAAATCCTGTATTTTCAGTTTAAATGTCAGTTGCTTTTCAAAAGCGGATATTTAACCAAATCAACCAAAAACTCATCCAAATACAAACAGTAAATTTTATCTACTACATATCATACTGATTATCTGAAAATATGAGATTAACAAACCAAAATTCCATCGAACGCTTAGGCATTTCAATTTGAGACGTTCGATTTTAACCTAAATTTTCACTTGCTTCAAATCCAACGAAACAAGTTTCAATAGCTATCGATATTTCGAACACAATGCAAAAAGTCTCAGCTCAATTAGACCTCGTATAAGCGATATTGATTTTATAAATTATCAGTTTTAAATTAACATTAATTAATTAGTGTTAATAAAATAATTGACCATTTAAACACCTTTAATAAAATAATTGACCATTTAAACACCTTCTTCCTCAACCTCTTCCCACCTAATTACTTATGCTCTCTTCCATTGCAGTTCTTCCCTCTCTAAATTCTCCAACTCTAGTCAACGAAATCGAAATATGTCAGGTGCAAACACCATCTCTTCCTGAACTCTACACATCCAACACCAAAACCCTACACCCAAATAACACCGTCCAATCACGAACTGGCAGCTCGCACGTGGACCTCCCCCCTCCCATATTGCATTTTCAAATAGAGCATCACACATCACCGTTTTTGGCCTGAAGATGCAATTCGACCTTTCAAACCCAAAACTAGCCTCCATTTTGCAAATCGATGACCACAACTTCCAACAACCCAAACCCTAGTCCCAATTAGCTCACATCCCTCACTGTTCAAGGCTGCCACACTCACTCTACATTATCGAACTCCATAAAAATTATATCAAATTGTAGGTTTAGCCTAAATGATTCCAAAGATTTTTGTTTTAGGATTTTAGTCAAGTGGATTTTGGGTTATAAATGTTTGAAACTAGCTTGCTCTCTTTTTTAACTAATTTTGATTTAGTATGATTTTGTTTTAATTTTTTTAAGTAAGAGGATTACTAAGCTTGGACAAAACAATTGAACGATAAGGATAAGAGAAAACGAGTGTGCTAAGTTTTCTAAGTGTTTGAGTTAGTTATATTTTTCAGTTTTTCCGCATCCGGCGACATAGAATTCCATTGACATACGGGTTGCAAACGACATAACAAAAATACGATATTGCATAAAATCTCAATATGGTCCTAAAACAATAATAATATACACTAGTTATCTAATTCTGTAAAATCACAAAAATTATGGTCATTTACCAAAAAATCGTCAAATGATAATTTAAATATTTTCTAAATTAAAATCAAATAAAATAAATTAAAACTACGTTCCACAAAAATATAGTTGTTATATTTAAAATTGATTTTTTTATTATTTATTTGAACCATTTATTATTACAAATAAATTTATAATATGAATTCACCGTTATTATTTATTAATTAAAGGAGTTAAATACGGCCATTAAATCCATTTAATTAATATCCAATTCAAAATCTTGATATTTAAATCACTTTTCAAATATTAAACTCACAATTCAATTTTTTAAATAATCCTTATATTCAAATTCAAGTTTTTAAACTTAAAAACCAATTATTTCAATATTTAAAATTAATTAAATATTCAAAACCAAACGATAAAATTACAGGTTGTTACAAGTTCAGACAGAATTGTAAAATAAGGAATAATCATTAATTTAATGATTTCCTTTTTTGTTTTAATTAACAGAATTTGTTTTAGAATGATTCAAGCATAACATAATCAAGTTATCATATTGTGTTGTTAATAATGATTAATTATTGCAAATTTTCAAAGTTTTATTCACGTAGCAATCTATGTGTAAATATTCAAAGCTAAATTTTCTAATATGAAAATTGACTTATTAAGAAGAGTATTCTAAAATTTAATTTCGTTTTTTTTAAATAACAATAATAAAATCAGATGACATAGGCATATATATATTCATAATAAGAATGTCCAGATGTTGGTTAAACAAACTAAATAAATAAACATAGAGAATAAAAGTAAATGAAATATTATTATTCAAAATAAAATAGCAATGAACATAGTAAGGATTTATTTTCAACATGATAAGCATATACAATTGTTTCAAGAAATGGTTCGAGATATTCAAATAAAAATCCAAATTCACACATATGAATAGAGAGGAGGGGTATAGAATTAAGGTGATGCAAACAAAATTAAAAGATACGTTAATATATATAATTACCTTAGGGTGAAGCCTTGAGAAACACCTTGAATGATAGCATAATTACTAGATCTGATACATCACTCTCTAAATTTTCAACAATCAAGAGACAACCACCTATTTCTATTTAATTTTGTTTTCATCCTGAATGTTTCTATAAAGAGGAAAGAAAATGACACATAGTAATCTAATTGATGGAGGACATAAATGTGTAATGATATTATAGCTATTTTCTCTTCTTTGATTAAGATTGTAATTTAATTTCAAAGAGCTCTCCCCTTCTCTACATCATAGCTTACCATCATTTTGGGATGTGGGTTCAAAAAATTTCCAAAAATCAATTAGTATTATCTCCATTTAAATCTACTTCAAATTTCTTATTGATATCGTATACTGGTGCACGTGTTTATAGCCTTTTATATACGCACATTATTAAATACCAATGGAAATCAAACAATCTACTCATCGTACATCGAGATGCGCGTTTATAACTTTTATATGCATTTACTAAATACTAATGGCATCCAGCAAATTAAATAAAAATTCATAATTATTTTTTATTAAATATTATTAATTTAATTTATCTTCAATAATTGAAAATTAATTAAATCATGTGGTTGATTCAGGATATTCATCATTTCGGTTATATGACTCAATGGTGTAAACTCAGTCAGCGGTTAATATTAAATAATTCAAATATTAACATTCACATGCCACCTTAACTAGGGTGCAATATTTTGGCTGAATTTATCGCTTACACATCCTTTAGCAAAATGCAAATTTACGTATTATAAGCGTTACCTTGTAGTGACAATCATTTACACCAATTTTCTTTATCAAAACTATAGACCTATTTTCTTTGTCAAAACTCTATAGCCAAACGTAAAGTATTTTTTTAATAATGACAATTATCATTAACCGAAATGCTCTGCCCAAAGACTTTGACTTTGATTTAACTACAATTGACCATGACACTAACCTCATATAACAGATGAGACGAATCCTCTTTTAAATAGTGTTTCACTGCCTATGCTTCCACTCGACCCAATTATAGTCGATAGATGGATGCGTGTCACGATTTAACTATAATCAATAAAGAGCTTCCGCATGAAAGAACAACAATATTCTCAAGTCAAGAGATCTGTGTGATTTTATCACATTGATATTTTTTGTTTGACCTAAGTTATATTAACCAACAGAAAACAATCGAGTGATTTATTTTATAGTTATCCAATAACTATCAATACATAAACCCTTGGTGCCTCTAGGAGTCATGAGTAATAAACTACCCAACATTTGTAGAGTGTTTTATACTATAGTCTCAACAGATGCATCGATATCCAGTCTTGATACGTCTTGACTAGGAATATTTAAAACTGTATGTTTATTTTCATTATAACTATTATCACAAAACATACCATTCATATTAAATATACTTTTAATAAAATTAACTAATTAATATAACTTATTATATCAAGTATATAATCGAAAGAAAACACTTTTTACTTCAAATAAGATTGGTTATCGAGTAGCAAATTACATAGCTGCACCTAGGGCGTATTCCCAACTCTATCAATCTTCCACTTGCACTTGGTGTCAACTATGAAATCTTTATCCCATCCCTTCAAACAATTTAATGAGAACTGATCGAGTTTGACCTTTCGTGAATGGATCTGCAATGTTTATTTATTTAGTTAATCAACTCTCTCTAATGCTCATAAACTACTTTTATCATGTGAAACAATTTGGAGTATATTTCTCAACTTCTAGTGAGCTCTTGTTAGTACATTGTTACCATGTAAGTATTCTTAATACTTAGAATCACCCCTAGCTCAGTCATAAATTTGTGTATTTCATATATACTTTGCTTTTATTATGATGCTATTCAACCTTTTCATTGAATCAACCACACCATTTCGTTTGAAACATGTCCAATATTAAGCTTCTTAACTTGAATTTATTAGTGACATGTTATACTCAATATTACTAATGAAAGTTGGGTCTGAATGCTACTTCATAAGGAACTCGTTGTTTCTGTAAACAAATCTCTAGTATTTCATAAATACATGAGTAGTGATATCAATTTCGATTTGATATTTGCTTCATGTATCAAATAATAGACAAATCATGATATTATAAGCAACATAATATGTACGCTAATTCCTATTACCAATGCATTAGGAATCCATTTCACATGTTCCTTATTAAACACTTTAATAAGATGTTTCTTCATATTATCTTGGACATTCCCAATGTCATTCATACTATTTATGAAAGACATCGCTCGCAAATCCAATGCAGAGTACTAAAAGAACTAAAGTTGATTTTAACATAAATACATCGTTAACAATTAGCAATGTGTTTGTTTACTTATGGATTAGAAATATCTATGTTCCTTATGTACCTTTTAACTTTCTTCCTTAGAATATCTGAACTTTATCTTGGTCCATAATTCCATAACTATTGCAAATAGTTTAGCTTCTTCTGTATTTTCCAGCGCATCACAAATACCCATATTATAGCTTTTTTATAATAAATATTCATAATATTCATATTGAAATGAAACTACGTCCATGTTTTTAGTCAATACTGAAAAACAATTATTATTTCACAAATAATGTTTGGTATGTTTTACGAAAATAATTTTCATAACTTGATGCAACCAATAAGTGTTATATGGTATGCTCCCACTATTTTTGTCATTACTATAACAACGTATGAGAAACAAAGCTCCATTTAACTACTTAATGTTGGCTATTTATTTCATTTACTGTAACTGATTTACAGTCGAGAATTTTCAAATCAAGTATCTTAAATTTAAAAAATATATCATAGAATACAACTTTATATATGAAATAATTTTGGAATAGAAATTATATTTCTCATTCCAATATTCAATATATATAATTATTTTACCATTCTTGTTTCCGATGTTTCTGTATGAAGTAGAAGTGACTATTCGCTTTCTTTATCCTAACCGTGCCTTTATTCACTCTTATGCATTCGATTCCCTTTCTGAATGGTCAAACCATTAAAGGAAATCCTAACTACAATATTACAATGAACTCTTTACAAATGTGCATTTGGTCATCCTTAACTTTTAAGGATATCTAATAAATTGCACTTTACATAAACTGATCATACTAACGTTTCAATGATCGAATTCTTAGATCTATGCTGTAGAATTTGATCGAATGTTACATTTAAAATAGCAAGATTATTATTGTAATCAATCATATTTAATATAAAATCTCACATTACAACTTACTTGATTATTTCAATGAACTAATTTCATTGAGATTTCATAAATTAAGAATTGTGATTGTTCACTATATAACATTTATATGTGATCGTATATGGATCAAATATTGCTATTCTTATATTGTTTAGAGTTTGAAACCCATTGAAGACAATACACAGTCTCGGGCAAGTAAACTCATAAGTGACCAAGTTACGGACGTATTTAGTGGTCGCATAATTAGGCCCTTGTATGAGTCAACATGCAAGAATTTATTGGTAAGAATTTTTTATATTTCTTTGTCAGTACTTAACTCGGTTCCTGTAAGCACCTTAATGGGCCTGAATTTCGAACAAATCAAAATCCAAGCCCACTAGGATACGAACCATTGGTTTAGATAACCTGTAATAACATAAGTATACCAGAGAATGAACTCACGTCATAATAGTAAAATATAATAGAACATATATGCTGATAAGGCTACTACCTTGGAATCAATATTATTCTTTGAATTTCTAATTGTATTGCCAGCATCGAGCATGAATGAGAAAACTTCATCATTTGCAGTTCCCATCTTGCACTAATAGTCTATCTCTCTAAATCCATCATATGAGTTGTAATAAGGAGGGGGATAGAACAACGTTCTGGTGATTGGAAAATTAAACACTTTATCCACAACACTAATTTATGCCGATTCATTTCTATTTAAGTGTCATGTCCATTATGCACGGCTATTCTATGCAATTCTATCTATGTATACGATATATCTAATCTTCTTGTGATATACCTATATATATGCCTATATATATCTAAGTGTTGTACTACCCAAAAGAAGACGTGGCCACTTAAATAAGGAGGAGGCAGATCCAATGTCCATTTAACACCTTAACCCTAATGCGGGCCCTCCATAAGGTAAATGCTAGTCAATCGGCCCTGGCCACAAAGATGGATGACCCCTAGATACAGCTTTATAATTTAATTGTCATGTTACTAACGCATCTCAAAGACTCAAGTAAGGGTTAACTATCCCACATTCGAAAATTAAATAACTAATTAAACAATGCGGTCTTTATGTATCTCTTATGGATTCACCACTAGTAGAAAATGAAATCCATTAGGGCATAACCCAAGTCTTTGCTAACGACCGCTTGGAAGCGCCGGTGGTCATAACCTATATGTCAGTGCTACTACTAAATATTGACTCAATAACAACACTATCATTGCCCGCCGACCTCTAATAGCTGAAATCCCATTTAGAGTAACCTAATGTAAATCAAGGAAAATGCCCATTCTAGTCATTTAATGCTTCTCGTTAGAAATGAAGTAGACCTTATTTTCCTATTAGGTACCATCATAGGTTACTTAAGACTTTTTATTTGGTAAGGAGGTAGACCGAACAACCTTTAATACCTCCCACCCCGAGAAAACCCCTTAACACCCTTAAAGATACTAAGTCTTTTAATACTTCATATCTGAGGCGAACCCTTGGTATATTTTCTTCTACCTTTATGCAAACATATATCCTTCTCCATGGTATCTATGGTAGAAGACGTACTACATCAGTAGTAAGTATGCATAACTTTTGGTATCCTCTAGGTGAAGTGCAAACTTCTATTATGCAACTCTACTACCTCGCATCCCATCCCATTGTAACGACCCAGAATTTCTGTCATTTGAAATTCAAATATTTAATTGATTTTAAATATCAACAAGTAAAATTTGTAAGTCGAATAAATTATTTTTCGAATATTTAGATTTAATTGGATAATTAAATCGATAATTTAATATTTGGAATTGCGTAAATAATTGAAAATCAGGTTTAATGTGATTAAAAATGATTTATAAAGTTATATTAAATCATATTGGAGTTACAACAATGTTTGCGAACTTTTAAAATTGAATTAAAAGTTAATTTGCGAAAATTGAATATTTTAATATTTAATCGACTAGTGAAAATAGACATTTTTCAAACAGTCTCGGATTTCGACGAAACTAGTTTCATCAGATTCGTAATGTTAAATTATTGCATGGTTTCAAATTTCGTGTCAATCGGATTTACCGTTTGTCCGGGGCAAGCCAATACGCATAGAAATTGGTTTAACCGATTTAATTTAAAATTTATCGTTTATTGCCGTAACTCGCACAGATGATCAAATTGGCTCCCGAAACCTATTCCATTATGTCCGAAATGCGGGGTAAACCCTAGAAATGTCAGTCACCGCGTGAGATTTGGAGTTCGAAAATTCCAGATGAATAGTAATCTGTGAAATTTTCTATATAAGCACCTCCATTATTTCCATTTGCAAAAAAATCAAACCCTAGTCCATTTTCATTCTTCAGCTGCCACTAACTGGGATACACGGCCAGAAATTCACTATCTTCTCCCTCAAATTCCGATCAATCCAGCGACAATTACGAAAAACATTCAACTACAACTTCGTAGAGGATCACGAGAGCTTCCAATCCATACGGGGGTGATCATTTGAAACGCAACGATGAAGGAGAAAACGGGGCGCGTTCTTTCGACCTTGGCTAGCGTTTTTCTCGGTCGAGAGGCAGCCAAGCTTCACCTCGTTCACGGCGTTGATAAGCGTGGTGATGGGCTTCGATAAGCCGGTGGCCGATCATCTCCAGATCGCATGAGGTGGTGGCGACAATTCAAATGGATGTGGAGGTTTTGGGTTGAGCACGCGGGTTTGAATGAACGAGAGAACGAACGGTGTTGGGGAAGAAACATGTGTGCGGCCCAGATCTGAGCGTTTCGAAATGGAAGGCTGCGATTGAGTGTAGGGTTTAAAATTAAAAAGAAATTGTAATTTAATTATATAAAAATTCGTTTAAAGTTTAAAATGTTGTAACCTTTTCATACGAGGTCGAAAAATTACGAAACAACTTGCGTTGGCTTCGTTTTGGCGAGCACCACACAATGGAGCTAGTTTGGAGTCGTTTGGAGCTAGTAAAAATTTTAGGTAAAATTAAACGCACGTTTAATTTTATTCGAAATAAAACGCTACAACTGTTATCGGGAACTCAAGGTGAGAACTTCTCACTCAATCGAATTGTTTCGATTTAAATTTTAAATAGTTAGATTTAAAATTGATTGATTGTGCTGATTTGTATGCCTAGGTGATAAATTGCTATCTATTGTTTGAAATAGGCATTATACGCCGTATATTAAGTGGAGGTTATTTATTAAAAACATATACCGCGATAATTCCAACTTGTATGGAATTGGTATTATATATGTATTTGGAGTTGATTTTATCAGATTATATAGCGGATGAGATCCTATCGCGCCGCATAATAGCGGATAATATTTTATAAATCCCCTATACCGCGATATTCCGTCTTGAAGCGGAATTGGTATTGTGCTAATATCTTTGGATGCAGGAGAACAGGTTAGAGGGATCCAACTGGATTCCTCAAACATTTGAATTTGTTTCAATGTTGTGTGTTGATCTATTTATTGATCTATTTATAATCTGCGTGATTATCTTTGTGATTGAAATCGTTAGAGGCTAAAATTTAGCCGAATATATTTTTGGTATCGTTAGATGTCGAAAATAAATAAAATTTGATTTTTTAAAATTTAAGTTGAGAATTCTTATTAAAATTTAATTTTGAAATTGATTCATTTTAAATGAATAAACATTGTAATTTTAATGTTATAAAATTTATGATTTTTGAGAAATATAGTTAAAATGTGATTTTTGACATATGGAGTTAATGAATTTTATAAAAAAATTTAAATTGGGATTTTTGAATTATTATAAATGATTTATATAAAAGATTTATAAAATTGATATTTATAAATTAAAATATTGGAATTATAAAACGAGTTTTTTATAAGTGTTAAAATGAAATATAAATGGATTTCATAAGTGGATGAAATCTATAGATTTATAAATTGTGAAGTTATAAAATGAATAGATTTTGTAAAATAAAATATTTATAAGTAATTAATTTATAAATTGGATTTTGGCGCGTAAATGAGATATGGATAGAAATTTGTTAATAAAGTGATTTTATAAGTTGAAGTGGTTATAAAGTGTAAATGGAAATTATAAACATTGTTTTATAAATCTGAAATAGACTTATTTTAATAAGTTTAATTATTATAGCTTATTTAAGGAAATATTTCCACGATTTTGGACAGTGGATAATCCTTTAAATAAAATATGTAGAAATTGAATTTGGTTAACAAAGTGTATCCACAATTTTGGACGGTGAATAATATATTAAAGAAATATTTTGGGAAAGTGATATTTTAAATAGAATTAAAATGATTTAAAAATGTTTTAAAATGTGTTAAGTATCGAATACATAGATTTCAATATTCATTGTTGAAATAGTCGTTTTCGAGAAATATAAGGAAATGGTGGACTATAACACTGTTGTTATAGTAAATGAATTCCGAAAGGAAATGTTTTATATAGTATTGGGATTTATATATCTATTTTAATTTCGATTCCCTATACTAGTGATTTTGGGTTGTCGTAACGATGTTTTACGCAACATTCGTTTTGACTCAAATAAATGTGTTTAAGAGAATGTTTTCCTTAAAGAATAAATTATATACTTAATTGTGATTTAAGTACACTGAATATTTTCCAAGTGTTGAAAATAAATAGATTTGTGAATTACTTATTATTAAACAAGTATGGAAATGTTTTTCCAATATGAAGTGAATGTTTTGAGATTTTACCTTTTAAAGATAAATTGAAAATGAATATTAGAAATCGATTTGAAAAATCGTATATTCATAGATCTTTTGGAAATGTAAATTCACTATGGAATTTATAAAAAAAAGGGAAATTTGTTTAAAAAAATAAACATTGATTTATTTTTGAAGTGTGGAAATAAATTTACGGATTTGGAACGTAAGTTTTAAATAAATAGGTAAGGATTTATTTGATTGATTTAAATGAACCATTTTAAATTTAAAATGGATAGATATTTGGAAGTGTTTCCGTTTAAGGAAATTGATTTGAAATTTGTTTTCAAAGATTGAAAGGTGAAAAATGATTTGAAATTTGTTTTCAAATGGTTGAAGTGTGGAAAATATATCTTGTAAAGATATTTTTGAAAATAAATAATTTGGGAAATTATTTGAAATCGGGTGATGTTGTGAATATTGATTGATAGTTAAATAACCGACTATCAATATTGACCTTTAAATAGGTATTGGTTGTGAATTGGTTGAAATTGAATGCTACACTTATTTTTAAATTATTGCGCTCGTTAGTCAGATTACCCATTCCGAATAATGATACGACGTAATAAATAGCATTGAAGACCGGTGTTGAAGACCGGGTATTTGTGAAAATGATAGGATGACCTATTGATTGTCTCTGCACCGTTAGCTACGGTATGGAGATTTCCTTTGTGATGGGAAATTCGATCGGGATTGTGAATACCCAGATTGCAAAGGCCTCTTTTGAAGTGCCTTCGGTTCTGTACGAACTCGGAACAGACTTGTATGGTTACATGTCTGACATTACATTTTAAGATATAAAGCAGATTTCTTTCAAATACATTTCCGTTGGTGGTGGAGAATTTATTCTCTTAGCTTAACACCCTTAGAGGTTATGTAGTTGAAGGTTATCAGCGATGTATTCCCAATTTGGTAATGTGGCATGCTGAGTGTTGCTATGTGATGATTATTTATTGATCATTTGTTGATCAAAGCGTGGCTTTGTGAAAAAGCGTAGCTTTGTGGACGAGACTTCCTTAGACCTCACTCCACGGAAATGGTCAAAACAGGAATGTGCGGCAAGGTTATGAGGGTCGCGCCCTTTAGGGTATGTCATTTCCTTCTGGAAAGGGTGGTATCATGGTATGGAGCCCAGATACTTACTAATGTTGACACACTGTATTTATCACTGTGTGATGTTGGTTATCGAGCGCTCGGATAAAGGTCCGAAGGGACGGGGGATGACATATTCGTGTAGTAGTTACCTAGTTACAGAGGTAGCCCGGCCTTGTGTTGGCAGAGATCTAACCGTAACGTTAGGTTCTCGGGACGTCCCGCCAGAGGCGATCCCATTGACAGTAGGAAGTTCCTTAGCCTGACCATTTGTTGGAAATCCAAATAAAACAATACGCATCTTGTACGGTTTTAGTGGTCTTACCTGCCATGGAATGTGGCGGTAACCTGCTATTGAATATGGTAGCTATAGTAGGCATACGATAATGGTCGTATGTTGGCTAAGATTTATATTCTATTTTCTAAATGCTTTCTACACTATGCACTAATAATAATATCAAAAAATGATTTGTTTTGCATAGTAAGCATCTTTGACTATCATAAGGAGAAATCTCCTCCGATTCTGCGTTTGCATTATGTGTGTGTGTACCGGAGGCCTTATGGTAGCATTTTCCAAAAAGCATTGCGAATTGACTTTAAAATTATCCTGTTGTTTGTTTTAAAGATAAATAACTGTTTTAGTTCTCACACCAGTCCCATGACTGACTTGGAGTTTATTGTTTCCCTTCCTAAACTCTGGGTGCCCATAATTTTCCACACGGGCAGTCTAGAGTCAGGTTATCAGGTCATTCTGGATTCAGAAGTGCTTTGGAGCTCAAGTGGCGAGTTGGATGGCGAGTCGTACTACTTGTATATGATATTATCTTTTCCGCTGTATAGATTCACTTGTAAGGACATGTTTGTATAACTGTCCATTGTTTTGTTGTGTTGTATATTGTTGTTGTACACTCTGATGATGATGTGATGTAATGTAATAACTGATATAGTTCTTTATTTTAAAGATTATTCTTTATCTATTATATGTTTTTCCGCTGCGATATGTGAGATTCTGATATTGTTTCTGTTCTGTTTTCTTACTTCTTCTATCTTTTTCTTCTACCTCTTCTTTTAAATCCTCATGGTTCGATTTTCCGGCCTTCGATTGCTCGGCAGTTGATATAGTGGACGTATTGATGTCGGCCTTCGCGAGTCGAAGAAACAGGTCTTGACATTATGGTATCAGAGCATATGGTTAAGTGACAACCTTAGCTCTGTTGGGTGTTACTCATTAGAGATAGAGTCAGTAGTACTCTAGAATGAGTTTGAGTGTAATAATAGCTATGAGCGCGTATTTATTAGTGAAAATAAAATTGTTTTATGTTGTGATGATTGGTTTGTGGAGTGGTATATGGATTCTGGTCGGTATAGTCTGTACAACTCTATCGATAGGGATCTCTAAACACTTGTTCAGAACAATTTGGCACGATATCGTTTTAAATTGGGTAAATGAAATAATTTTACCTCGATTATATTTTTATGTAAAGGAAATAATTTTTCAGAAATTATTAAAGTATATATAAATTGATTGTTTGGTTGTTGAAAATGTAAAAATGTATAAGTCAATAAAAGTTGTTTGAATAAGTTAAATAAAAACAACAGTTGTAAAAGAATGAATTGTATAAGCAAATAAATTATAAGTATGGAATTATAATTAAAATGATTTACAATTGTAAAAAAATCTTATATATAAATAGTGAAATTATATGAGGATTTTTTTTTATAAATGTGATTTATAAATAATGAAAAGGAAAATTTTGAAAGAATATTAAGCACTGAATTCACTATTGTTACTGGGAAATAATAAGGATAATGACTGCAGCATCATCAGTATCATTTTCGAGTTTCTGTGTGATGGATTTGCTACCATAGTAAATTGAAATTGAAGTTTTGTTGTGATAAACAAATTTGAAATTGAAAATCCAAGTTGAAATTGATAAATATAAGTAAAACGAGTTTTGAACTTATATTATGAGATAAATTTTTTAGCTTTGGTAAAGTTAAAGAATTTGAGTTGGCATAACAAAACATATGATTTGGAATTTAACTAAAGGGAGTTAAATAAATTAAATCAGATTTGGAAGTTTAAATAAGTAAGTTGTATAACTTATAAAGTGAGAAGATGTAAGTGAAACCAAATGATAAATGGTTAAATAATTTTGATAAGAAAAACGAGATATGAATTTGAATAAGTGATGAATTTGACTTAAGTAAAAATTAAATAGAATTTACTTTAGAATTGGAATCTGAATTGGATTTGTAAGTGGAAATTTAAGTTAAGTTAAACAAATGATGAATTGAAATGGAATATAGCTTAAGTAATATTGAATGAAGTTGATTTTGGTGTCGAAGTAAGTTAATAAGTGAATTAATGAAATGAAGTCATTAAAAATTTGGACTTGAGTTATATAGAAGAAATTTAACCTTATTTCTTAAATAAATTAGCAATTGAATTAATAAATGGATTGAATGTTAATAAACTGAATGTAAATAAATTGATATGGAATAATGGATATAAGCGTTAATTCATTTAAGGCTAATTGAATGTTAAACCAAATTGAAGATAAACAAAGTGAATATGAATGTTGAATGTAAAGTGAATTAATTTGGTTGTATATAAATTCATTAAGTGTTGATGAAATGGAATTAGTGAAATTGAAAGCTAAAGTAATTGAATTTGTAAATAAAACTAATTTAAAGTAGTTATATGAATCAATTGTGAATGAAAGATAATTGATAAATTCAACATTCAAAAGGTAAATCGAATCCAAACAGAATTGAAAGTGTAAATTGAATTCGAATGAAAATGATAATGCAATCTAGAATTAAAATGGATATATAGCTTCAATAGTAAAGTAAAAATGGTATAAGAAGTATATATTGAAAATTTTGTAAAGGAATGTGAAAAATAAATTTGAAAGTTGTAATTGGATGTTATGGCTAGTAGGATATATAGGTGTATTAAAGGAAATGGAATTGGGATTTTGATTTTGAAGAGATAAAAAAACTGAATTGCTCTACAAAAAGGTATGTATTTGAATTTCAGTATGAAATTTGATGATCTTCATGTCTAGCCGCTTGGCTTTTCATTTTCTTTTTGAAATTGGGGGCCCGTTGTGGCATTTTGTAGTCATACCGAGCTAGCCACGCAAAGGTGGTTATGGCGAAATTTTCTAAAAATTTAAGGCGTTAAAAAATTTCGGAAAATTTCGAAAAAAATTGTGAAAATTAAGTTTTGATTTGAAGTTAAAGGTTAAACGATATAGTTGATTTTGAAAAGATAACTATATACGGATTTGGAAACTTAGTAAATATTTTGTAAGAAGTTTAACTATGGATTTTGGAAAAGTTAAGCACTTAGGAGATTTGTGAATCAAATTTGAACGGTTTGTTTTGAAAAGTTAATGAATTCCAAAAATTTTCTTACTTGGTAATTTCGAGGACGAAATTCTTTTAAGGGGAAAGTTTGTAACGACCCAGAATTTCTGTCATTCGAAATTCAAATATTTAATTGATTTTAAATATCAACAAGTAAAATTTGTAAGTTGAATAATTTATTTTTCAAATATTTAGATTTAATTGGATAATTAAATCGATAATTTAATATTTGGAATTGCGTAAATAATTAAAAATCGGGTTCAATGTGATTAAAAATGATTTATAAAGTTATATTAAATCATATTGGAGTTAGAACAATGTTTGTGAACTTTTAAAATTGAATTAAAGTTAATTTGTGAAAATTGAATATTTTAATATTTAATCGACTAGTGAAAATAGTCATTTTTCAAACAGTCTTGGATTTCGACAAAACTAGTTTCATCGGATCCGTAATGTTAAATTATTGCATGGTTTCAAATTTTGTGTCAATCGGATTTACCGTTTGTCCGGGGCAAGCCAAAACGCAAACAAATTGGTTTAACCGATTTAATTTAAAATTTATCGTTTATTGCCGTAACTCGCAAAGATGATCGAATTGGCTCCCGAAACCTATTCCATTGTGTCCGAAACACGGGGTAAACCCTAGAAACGCTGGTCACCGTGCGAGATTTGGTGTTCGGAAATTCCGGATGAATAGTAATCTGTGAAATTTTCTATAAAAACACCTCCAATATTTCCATTTGCAAAAAAAATCAAACCCTAGCCCATTTTCTTTCTTCAGCCGCCACTAACTGGAATACATGGCCAGAAATTCACCATCTTCTCCCTCAAATTCCGAACAATCCGGCGACAGTTACGAAAAACATTCAACTACAACTTCGTAGAGGATCACGAGAGCTTCCAATCCATATGGGGGTGATCGTCTGAAACGCAACGATGAAGGTGAAAACGGGGCGCATTCGTTCAACCTTGGCTAGCAATTTTCTCGGTCAAGAGGCAGCCGAGCTTCACCTTGTTCACGGCGTTGATAAGCGTGGTGATGGGCTTCGATAAGCCGGTGGCCGATCATCTCCAGATCGCATGAGGTGGTGGCGACAATTCAAATAGATGTGGCGGTTTTGGGTTGAGCACGCGGGTTTGAACGAACGAGAGAACGAACGGTGTTGGGGAAGAAACATGTGTGCGGCCCAGATCTTAGGGTTTCGAAATGGAGGGCTGCAATTGAGTGTAGGGTTTAAAATAAAAAAGAAATTGTAATTTAATTATATAAAAATTCGTTTAAAGTTTAAAATGCTGTAACTTTTTCATACGAGGTCGAAAAATGACGAAACAACTTGCGTTGGCTTCGTTTTGGCGAGCACTACGCAATGGAGCTGGTTTGGAGCTAACAAAAATTTCGGGTAAAATTAAATGCACGTTTAATTTTATTCGAAATAAAATGCTACAACTGTTATCGGGCACTCAAGGTGAGAAGTTATCGCTCAATCGAATTGTTTCGATTTAAATTTTAAATAGTTAGATTTAAAATTGATTGATTGTGCTGATTTGTATGCCTGGATGATAAATTGCTCTCTATTGTTTGAAATAGAAATTATACGCCGTATATTAAGCGGAGGTTATTTATTAAAAACATATACCGCGATAATTCCAACTTGTATGGAATTGGTATTATATATGTATTTGGAGTTGATTTTCCCGCATTATATAGCGGATGAGACCCTATTGCGCCGCACAATAGCGGATAATATTTTATAAATTCCATATACCACGATATTCTGCCTTGAAGCGGAATTGGTATTGCTTTGGATGCAGGGAAACATGTTGGAGGGATCCAACTGGATCCCTCAAACATTTGAATTTGTTTCAATGTTGTGTGTTGATCTATTTATTGATCTATTTATAATCTGAGTGATTATCTTTGTGACTGAAATCGTTAGAGGCTAAAATTTAGCCGAATATTTTTTTGGTATCGTTAGATGTCGAAAATAAATAAAATTTGATTTTTGAAAATTTAAGTTGAGAATTCATAATAAAATTTAATTTTGAAATTGATTCATTTTAAATGAATAAACGTTGTAATTTTAAACGAATAAACATTGATTTATTTTTTAAGTGTGGAAATAAATTTACGGATTTGGAACGTAAGTTTTAAACAAATCGGTAAGGATTTATTTGATTGACTTAAATGAACCATTTCAAATTTAAAATGGATAAATATTTGGAAGTGTTTCCGTTTAAGGAAATTGATTTGAAATTTGTTTTCAAAGATTGAAAGGTGAAAAATGATTTGAAATTTGTTTTCAAATGGTTGAAGTGTGGAAAATATATCTTGTAAAGATATTTTTGAAAATAAATAATTTGGGAAATTATTTGAAATCGGGTGATGTTGTGAATATTGATTGATAGTAAAATAACCGACTATCAATATTGAGCTTTAAATAGGTGTTGGTTGTGAATTGGTTGAAATTGAATGCTACACTTACTTTTAAATTATTGCGCACTTTAGTCGGATTACCCATTCCGAATAGTGATACGACGTAATGGATAGCATTGAAGACCGGCGTTGAAGACCGGGTATTTGTGAATACGATAGGATGACCTATCGATTGTCTCTGCACCGTTAGCTACGGTATGGAGATTTCCTTTGTGATGGGAAATTCGATCGGGATTGTGAATACCCGGATTGCAAGGGCCTCTTTTGAAGTGCCTTCGGTTCTGTTCGAACCCGAAACAGACTTGTATGGTTACATGTATGACATTACATTTTGAGATATAAAGCAGATTTCTTTCAAATACATTTCCGTTGGTGGCGGAGAATTTATTCTCTTAGCTTAACACCCTTAGAGGTTATGTAGTTGAAGGTTATCAGCGATATATTCCCAATTTGGTAATGTGGCATGCTGAGTGTTGCTGTATGATGATTATTTATTGATCATTTGTTGATCAAAGCGTGGCTTTGTGAAAAAGCGTAGCTTTGTGGACGAGACTTCTTCAGACCTCACTCCCTGGAACTGGTCAAAACAGGAATATGCGACAAGGTTATGAGGGTCGCGCCCTTCAGGGTTTGTCATTTCCTTCTGGAAAGGGTGGTATCATGGTATGGAGCCCAGATACTTACTCATGTTGACACACTATATTTATTACTGTGTGATGTTAGTTATCGAGCGCTCGGATAAATGTCCGAAGGGACGGGGGATGACATATTCGTGTAGTAGTTACCTAGTTACAGAGGTAGCCCGGCCTTGTGTTGGCAGAGATCTAACCGTAACGTTAGGTTCTCGGGACGTCCCGCCAGAGGCGATCCCATTGACAGTAGGAAGTTCCTTAGTCTGACCATTTGTTTGGAAATCCAAATAAAACAATACGCATCTTGTACGGTTTTAGTTGTATTACCTGCCATGGAATGTGGCGGTAACCTACTATTGAACATGGTAGCTATAGTAGGCATACGATAATGGTCGTATGTTGGCTAAGATTTATATTCTATTTTCGAAATGCTTTCTACACTATGCACTAATAATAATATCAAAAAATGATTTGTTTTGCGTAGTAAGCATCTTTGACTATCATAAGGAGAAATCTCATCCGATTCTGCGTTTGCATTGTGTGTGTGTGCGGGAGGCCTTATGGTAGTTTCATTTTTCAAAAAGCATTGCGAATTGACTTTAAAATTATCCCGTTGTTTGTTTTTAACGATAAATAACTGTTTTATTTCTCACACCAGTCCCATGACTAACCTGAAGTTTATTATTTCCCTTCCTAAACTCTGGGTGCCCATAATTTTCCACACGGGCAGTCTAGAGTCAGGTTATCAGGTCATTCTGGATTCAGAAGTGCTTTGGAGCTCAAGTGGCGAGTTGGATGGCGAGTCGTACTACTTGTATATGATATTATCTTTTCCGCTGTATAGATTCACTTGTAGGGACATGTTTGTATAACTGTCCATTGTTTTGTTGTGTTGTATATTGTTGTTGTACACTCTGATGATGATGTGATGTAATGTAATAACTGATATAGTTCTTTGTTTTAAGGATTATTCATTTATCTATTATATGTTGTTCCGCTGCGATATGTGAGATTCTGATATTATTTCTGTTCTGTTTTCTTACTTCTTCTATCTTTTTCTTCTACCTCTTCTTTTAAACCCTCATGGTTCGATTTTCCGGCCTGCGATTGCTCGGCAGTTGATACAGTGGACGTATTGATGTCGGCCTTCGGGAGTCGAAGAAACGGGTCTTGACACCCATACTAAACCAAACCAATTATATTAGGCCTAAATATTAGGCTAGGGCCACTAATTCATGCTCATTCGAAGCGTATTATTATGGCTATATAATTTCCTACTGTGAAAATTATATTATCTACTTGTATTTGATTCCTATCCTATACGCTTATTACATATACTCCCTGTTTTCCTCTTACGTCCCACAAATGTCAATTGTCTGTAATAAAGAGTCGCTATTATTCAATTGGACAATCACTAATGACATTTATTTAATCATCCTAATTCAATCTATTTCATCTCCCCATAAATTCCATAATAAATTATTTAATCAATCACATTAAATGCATTTATGCCCCATTAAATTCTTATAACTCCCTATTAACCACATAATTATTACACTACTAATTTTCGAGTTACCATCACTTTTCCATATGCACCTCCTTGTCCTATAGTTTACTACGATGTTAATAATTAGACGTCCTAACTATAGCTAATACTGGTGTTGATGTATATTATGATATATAAAATTGGTGGGGTTGGTTATACATACATACACACACATACATATACATATACATATACACATACACATACATATACATATACATATACATATACATATATACATATACATATACATATTACATATACATATACGTATACGTATACATATACATATACATATACATACATACATATATATATATATATATTCCTAATTCTAACTCATTATTGTTAGAACCTTCAGTTTATGTTTCAATGACAACTACTATACAATCATATATACAGAAACACATTTTATCAAGATTACAAGTATATAGTACAGGACATCTTGCTTAAAGATATTGAGACTCGAGGACAAAAGAAGATCGATCGACCATACTATAGTTAGTAAGGTTATTCTACTATAAAAGAGTCTTTGATAAAATGTTGTTAAGGTCTCCTTGAGTATATATGCACACATGATCATATACAAATTCCTATACATCACAATATTGTAGAAAACTACATTCACTAACCACAAACGTCTGAGGTAAAACCACAGATGTCTGAGGAAATACTCGAAAAAATAAATTTCTAAAGCCACATACATCTGAGGTTTACCACAGACATCTGTCATCTAAAAAAGGGCATATTTTTGAATAAACACTTCTATTGAACAAAAAGAAATTACCTCTTCATTAAAAGGTTGCAGTCAGTAAAATGAATAGACCTTATGTAATAGTAACAACTCTTTATCTACATCCTTTTGAATATACAAATACTACCATTATTGAGATTTAGTGATTAACTGAATTGAATTAATTAAATTTATTCTCTCTTGATTTCTTATCACTCTCTTGTGCGTACATTGCTTACATACTCTCAATCTATTATAACCAAAATATAATTTTGGTTAAATCACTTCCTACAACTCAAAGCATTCACATTCACATACTCAAAGAAGATCATAGGAAGATTTTTGATATCAGTAAAAAAAAGGGTGTTATTTGGAACACAAGATTGTCAAAGATATACCTTTTTATTAACCTACTCCTCCTGGTGAAGCAAGGGTTAGTTATTTAAAGGAAATACCAAAGGAGAGCTTCGGGACTAGATGTTGGATGGGAGGTCCAAACCAGTATAAAATATTTCGTGTGATCGTTTATCTTATATTCTATGGCGACCCAAAATTTTCAGCATTTGAAATTAAAATATTCAATTGATTTTAAATATTGGAAGTTTTTTTAAACTTGAATTTCAATTTTAACTATAAATTTGCCAATTTAGTTATTGAATTTAATTTATTGAGATTGGGTAAAAATTTGAATCTTCAATTTTAAGCTGATTAAAAATATTTTAAAGGCTTGTAAAATTTATATTGACAATACTGAAGATAATAGAAGCTTCAGAATTAAATTTCAGACTACTTTGTTTAGTATTGAAATTTATATCGTTTAAATCGATATTTAAAAATAGCCTTCCGAGGCACTAACTCGAAATTCGACGAAACTAGTTCCATTGGATCCGTAATGTTGTTATATTATCTGATTTCAATTTTCACAGCATTTGGATTTGTTGTGTGGCCGTATGAGTGCTAAATTTAAATTGAAAATTCGATATTATAACTAGTCCAAAAAGCTATCTTCTTCATACGATCGAATTTGGACTCGAAACTTTTTCCATTGCGTATGAAATAGGCATATAACATTATATACGCCTGGCGACACGCCTCGATTTGAGATCGAGATTTTGAGTTTTTTTCCAAGACAATTTAAATTTGAATTTAAATTTAAAAATAAATAATGTTTTCACAAAACAAAGTAAACACATTTCCATCTTTAACAGTACGTGTCTATTTCTTATTCAAAAACAAGTACAAGTGCATTCTTTTCGTTCCTTTAAAAAAACAATTTTCTCTGCAAATTGACTTGAACGAAATCATTCGTTTATATAAAAAGGAAAATAAAACCGAGGCTAAGTCTTTTTCAATCCCAAATCGAGTTTCTCCTCTATAGATTCAAAATAAAAAAAGAAAATTAATGGCTGATTCTAGAATCCAAATAAAATCACGTTTCGCATTTAACAAATTCTCGAAATCGTTGAGCCGAGAGGAGCGACCGACCACGTTCTGTCTGGTCAAGCTCGAAGGCGTCGGCATTGGTATACTCGACGTTTGTGGTGGCGTTGAATCTAGGAGATCTAAGGGAGGAGATCAAGGCTTTATCACGTACGCGAGCACACATAGTGGAGGTATGGTTCGCGAGTGAGTCGCGATGAGGAGCATGAAGGCGTACTCGAAGGTTGCGACAATCTCGAGCTATGGTCGAAGACGAAGACGAGATGCTGGCGACTGCGAGCAAACTTTGTCGCAACGTGCTTGGTCCCGTTGCGATGGGCTTGTGAGGAGGTTCGACAGTAAGGTATTAACTAGTTTCAAATTTTTATTATACACAAATAGATCAGAAAGAAATAATAATAGAGAGAGAATATAATCATACAACAGGTTATAAAATAAATTATTCTCTTGAAATTATTTACATAAATTATTATATATATGGATAAAGTTTGAAAAAATATATATATAAATTTTAAGTATTATAAAAGAAAAACTAGATTTTTGAATCTATATGAATTAATTTTATAAGTGTGGTTTCAAAAGAAAATCAATATGCATCCATATATTTTGATTTACTAAGTTATGTTAAAAATAATTTACTAAGGTGATAAATTTATTTAATGAAATATATATATAAAAGATCGAAAAGGAATTTGAAATAGAAAAGGGTTTTTAGAAACAGATTTGGAATTTTTTTTATCAAAGATTTGATTAATCGAGATTTATATAAATCGTTTTATAAATGTATATGATTTCAAAGAAAAGTATGTATATTGTTTTTTTAAACTCACAAATTAATTTTTTTTAAATGATGTATAAGGTGGTTAATTAGTTAATTAGCTTATTTAATTATTTTTAACTACAAACGATATTTATTATAGGAAAATCAATCTTAAATTAAATCATTGGTTAATTTAATTTATCAAACAAGAATTAATTGTTCGATTTGTTCGAATATTAATAAATTGCGTAAATATTTATACAAGGTCTAGGACTGTAAAGAAAACAATCTGGAATGGAAAAGGATTGCAAAATACAGAGCAAAGTTGAGATCTTCTCACTCAATCAGATTTTTTTTTGATTTAATTTTAAATAGGTAGATTTAAAATTATTGATTGTTTGCTTGATGATAAATTATTATCAGTTATATTGAATCAGACCCTACGCGCCGCATAATAGCGGATTATATTACATTAAACCCATATACCAAGATATTCCACCTCGAAGTGGAGTTGGTATTATATATGTATTTGGAGTGATTGATTTCCTACATTATATAGCGGACGAGACCCTATGCGCCGCATAATAGCGGATGATATTTTATAAATCCCATATACCGCGATATTGCACCTCGAAGTGGAATGAGTATTTAATTGTTATGCTAACGTTTGTGGATGCAGGGAAAACAGGTTGGAGGGATCCAACTGGATTCCTCAAATAATTGAATTTGTTTCAATATTGTGTGTTGATTTATCCATAATCTGTGTATGATTATATTTGTGATTGAAACCGTAAAAGGCTATAATTTAGCTGAATATATTTCTGGTATCGTAGGATACCAGAAATAAATAAAATTGGATTTTTGAAATTCAAGTAGAAAATTTATAATAAATTCATCTAAAGAATTGGGTGAATTTAAAAGAAGAATTTTGAATAGATAAATTTTATTTTTGAAAACTTATTGAATAAATTCTAAAATATGGGAAAAGATTTTAATAAATGGGTTTTGAGCAATATTGCTTAATAGTTGAAGAATTTAGTTAAATTCGGATTTTAAATAGTTTGGAAGAGATAAAGGGAAATAAACTTTAGAAATTCAATTTGAAATTGGATTTGGTAATTGAAACAAATTTAGAAATAAATTTGAAATTGATTTGGTATTTAAAAATAAATTTTGGAAAATCAATTCTGAAATCGATTTGGTGTTTAAAAATAAATGTTTGGAAAATCAATTTGGGATTTGATTTGGTATTTGAAATAAATTTGGAAATCAATTTGAAAATTGATTTGGTGTTGAAAGTAAGTATTAGGGAATTGATTTGAAAAATCATATATCACTGGAAATTTGAAAATTTAAAATTCACCATGGGAATTTTATTAAAGAAAGGGAAATTTTGTTTTAAAAATAAATACTAGTTTATTTTTGAAAGTGTGGATAGGAATTTATGGATTTGGAACGTAAATTTAAAATAAATCCAGAAAGATTTATAAATTGATTTAAATGGTCCATTTTGAAATGGAAGGTGTATTTTCCTTGGAAAGCCGAATATGTTTTAAAGTAGCTTTCAAAATTAAAAGTTTTGAAGTTGGTTTTAAAAAGGATGTTTGTGGAGAAATTATTTTCTTAAGCTGGTTTGAAATCTTTAAAGTAAAGATTTATTTAATCAATTATAGAAGGGAGTATTTTAAAAGATTAAAATTGATATTTGATTTAGAAAATTGACATTTAAGTAGTTATACCCTATCTACTAATTTTATTTAAAAAATTAGTTTGGATTTGAAGTTTTATATGAGATTTTGGTATAAAGTATTCATAGCTAATATTTAAATAAGTATTTTAAAATATTAGAACTCGGCAGATTTTCAGTGGAATTAAATAAATATTTGAAAATTTATTCCACGTGAGGAAAGTGATTTGAATTTTTTTTCCAAAGGATTGAAGTGTGAAAAGTGATATGAAATTTGTTTACAAAAGATTGAAAGGTGAAAAGTGATTTGAAATTTGTTTTCAAATGGTTGAAGTGTTAAAATTATATCTTACGAAGATATTTTTGAAAATAAATAATTGGGAAAAATTATTTAAATCTTGGTGATTGTTGTGAATGTTGGTTGATAGTTAAATAACCGACTATTAATATTGGCCTTTTAATGGCATTTGAATTTCGGTGCGACCGGGGGTCGGATTCCAAATGGATATTCGAAAACCACATCGAACCTTTGTGATTGTTGTGGATCTTTTATTTAAAAGATCAAAGTGAAATTTGTTGTAATTAGTTTGAAATCTGATTGAACACTTATTTTTTTTAAAAAGAGCTCATTATTCGGATTAGCCGGGAGAGGACTTTGTGTCATAAAACCTATTCCGTATAATGATACGATGAAATGGGATTGCATTGGAAGACGGTGTTGAAGACTGGGTATTTTCAAAAACAAAAGGATTACTCGTCTAATGTCTCTACACCGGGTTGCTCCGGTATAGAGATTTTTTCACCCTTTTTGATGGGGATTCCGGACGTGATTAATGAATATTCGAACTACAAGGGCTTCTTTTGAAGTGCCTTCGGCGTTCGATCCCGGAACGGACTTGTATGGATGTGTGTCCGATGTTACACTTTGAGATGTAAAGCTGGTTTCTATCAAATACATTTCTGTTGGTGATGGAGAATTTATTCTCTTAGCTTAACACCCTTCTCTGAGGCGTACGAGCTCAGAGGTTATGTAGTTGATGGTTACTAGTGACACATTCCCAATTTGGTAATGTGGCATACGAAGTGCTGCTGATCATTTGTTGATCGAAGCATGGCTTTGTGAAAAATTGTAGCTTTGTGGACGAGACTTCGTCGGACCTCACACCCCGGAAATGGTCAAAACAGGAAGGATGTGGCAAGTTTATTTGGGAGTAGCACCCCTTGAGGGTATGTCATTTCCTTTTGGAAAATGGTAGTATCATGGTATGGAGCCTAGATATTTTACCTATGTTTTTGCTGCAAATTTATTATACTTTGTGGTTGTTGCTTTGTGGTCGAGGATCCTCGGATAAAGGTCGCAAACGACCGAGGGATGGCATACTCGTGTAGTAGTTACCTAATTACAGAGGTAACCCGGCCTTGTGTTGGCAGAGAGCTGGTTAAGTTCTCGGGCGTCCCTCCGGAGGAGTACCCATGTGGTAGTAGGAAATTCCTTAGCCTGACCATTTGTTGAAAATCCAAAGAAACAATACGAGCCATTTACGATTGCAATTTTATAACCTACCTCCTCAGGAGGTAGCTATAGCAGGCATAATATAATGGTACCTATGCTGGCTATGATTAATATTATACTTTCGAAAGGTTTTCTGCAATATGCACTAATAATAATATTATGAAAAAGGATTTTTGCGTATCAAGCATGTTTGACTATCATAAGGAGAAATCTCCTCCAATTGTGCGCTTGCATTGTGTGTGTGCGGGGAGGCCTTATGGTAGTTTCATTTTCCAAAAGCATAGTGGATTTCTTTTCCTTTTCTTTGTGAAAATAACCGTTTTTAAGATCTCACACCAGTCCCATGGTTAACCTAGAGTTTATTGTTCCCATTCTAAACTCTGGGTGCCCATAATTTTCGACACGGGCAGCCTAGAGTCAGGTTTTCATTATTTTGGAACGAAGTCCAAAAAGATAGGCTGTAGAAATCTGGAGGCAAGCTGGATGGCGAGACGTATCATTATACTATGTATTATCCGCTGCGTTGGGATTGCTGTAAGTTCAATTTTAATATGGATTAGTTGTTGTAAATGCCTAGTGTTGAATGGTGTCGTTGTAAACTCTGATGTTGTATTGTAATAACAGATATGGTTCTTTGTTTTAAAGATATTTATTTATTTATTATATTTGTTCCGCTGTGAAATGTGAGATTCTTTATTGTTTCTGTTTTCTTATTCTATCCTCTTCTTCTTAAACCCTAACTGTTTGGTTTTTCGGCATATGACTGTGCGGCAGTTGATACAGTGGACGTATTGATGTCGACTTTCGAAAGTCGAAAAATTAGGTCGTTACAATTTGGTATCAGAGCAATTCGTTAAGCGACAACCTTGGCTCTGATGGGTGTTACTCATTAGAGATAGAGTCAGTAGTACTCTAGAATGAGTTTGAGTGTATTAATAGATATGAACGTGTATTTGTTAGTGGATAAAAAAATTGTTTTATATTGTGTTGACTTATCGGTTGATTGTTTGTAGATTCTGGTCAGTGCAGTTTGGCCAACTATGTCGATAGGGGTTTCTAAACTCTTAAAGAAGATAAACCGACATAGTATTGTTTTAAGAAATAGGGTAAATGAGATAATTTTACCCAAATTATTTTTTGTATAGAAAAGAAATCATTTTCCATAAATTATTATAGTATTACATGGTTGCTTGGATGTTAGGAGGTGATAATGTTACATTATTATCATTATTGTTGAATAAGAAATTGAAAACCTAACCAAAGGTTAAGAAATAAACTTATATACAAATGGGATCTGTAAATATAAATTGTAAATGTGATTTATAAATTGAAATAGAATTCCAGAGAAAATGTTTGGAAATATTTTTAGAAAGATTTGAAATTTGGAAGATCTGGAAATTAAATCCCTTTTGATTTGGAAATGGTTTTCAAAGGTTTGGAAAAATGTTTTGAAGGGATGAAAGCACTAAGCTCTTTTTCGGTCGCTGGAAAATAATTTCGATGATCGCGACATCATCGGTGTACATTTTTGAGTTTCCTGGAGAGGAATTGCTGCCTAATTATTTTAAATGGAGGTTGTTTACAAAACTAGGTTTGGTTTTGAAAAGATGCAAAGACTCTGGAATCCTATGTAAAGTATTAATAGAATATAATTGAGTTTGACAACTTATAATTTGAAGTTGTTAGAATAAAATTTAACTTGAAGAAAAGTTAAAATTAAAATAGTTTAATTTTGGAAATAATCGATTTCAAAAGTGATTCTGAAATATTGAGAAATTGTTCAAAACTCTGGAAGATTTACTAAAAGTGTTTATGAGTTGGTAACTTATATAATTTGAATTTTGATAGAACGAATTTAATATAAAAAAATTGAGTTAAATTAATGTGAACATGGAAACAAAATAAGTGAGAAAACTTATAGAAGTTTAAAATTGAATTTGAATTGTGATAAATAAGGTAAAGGAGAAAATAAAATCAAGAAAGAACAAAAGAATAAAACTGGAATTGAAACTGAATATTGAAAACCAATTTGAATTGTGTGAAATAAAATGATGTTATAAAATTAGTTCGAAGTGAACTAAAGATAATAAAGACGGAAATAAATAATAATAATAATAATAATAATAATAATAATAATAATAATGGTTTGAGATAAAATGAATTGGAATTTGTAATGAATTAGTAAATGAAACTAATTTAAAATAATGATATGGATCAGTTGTGAATGAAAGATAGTTGATAAAATTCAATATTCAGAAGGTAAATTGAATCCAAATAGTATTAAAATTGTAAATTGAATTCAAAAGAAATTGAAAATGCAAGATTGAATGATAATGGATATATAACTTCAATAGTGAACTAAAATGGTATAAGAAGTATATATTGGAAATTCTGTAAAGAAATGAATTAAACGATTTTGGATATGGTAATTGGATATTATTGCTGATAGGATACGGGTGATTTAAATGCGAAGGGAATTGGATTTTGATTTCGAAGATAAATTTAAATTTCTCGAAAAGATATGCATTTAAATTTCAGTATGAAATTTGATGATCTTCTTGACCAGCCGCTTGGCTTTTCGTTTTCTTCTTTGAATTTGGGGTCCAGTGGTGCCATTTTGTAGTCGTACCAAGCTAGCCGCACAAAGGAGACGCTGACGAAATTTTTCGAAAATTTAGAATGTTAGAAAAAATTTTGAGAAAATTTTGAAAATTTAAAATTTGAATTTAAATTTAAATTTTAATTGTTAAAGAAAACGAGGTTGTTTGGAAATTATGGAAGACTTGGAAAGTTAGTTGAAATGATGGTCTTTAATGAAAATATTTGTTGGTAAGTTGATAATATTATTTGGTTTTGGAAAGATAGCGAATGGTTTAAGGATCATTCTTCTAAACTAGCAATTTCGGAACGAAATTCTTTTAAGGGGGGAAGGGTGTGACGACAAAAAATTTTCAACATTTGAAATTAAAATATTTAGTTGATTTTAAATAATGGAAGTTGTTTTTAAACTTGGATTTCAATTTTAACTATAAATATGGCAATTTAGTTATTGAATTTAATTTACTGAGATTGGGTAAAAATTGAAATCTTCAATTTTAAGTTGATTAAAAATATTTCAAAGGCTTGTAAAATTTATATTGACAATACTGGAGATAATAGAAGCTTCAGAATTGAATTTGAGACCGTTTTGTTCAGTATTGAAATTTATATCGTTTAAATCGATATTTAAAAATAGCCTTCCGAGGCACTATCTCGGAATTCGACGAAACCAGTTCCATTGGATCCGTAATATTGTTTTATTATCGGATTTCAATTTTCGTAGTATTCGAAGTAGTTGCGTGGCCATACAACAAGCAAACGCGCTAAATTTAAATCGAAAATTCGATATTATAACTGGTCCAAAAAGCTATCTTCTTCATACGATCGAATTTGGACTCAGAACATTTTCCATTGCGTTCAGAATAGACATATAACATTATAAACGCTTGGCGGCACGCCTCGATTTGAGATCGAGATTTTGAATTGTTTTTTCGAGACAATTTAAATTTGAATTTAAATTAAAAAATAAATAATGTTTTCAGAAAAATAAAGTAAACACGTTTCCATCTTTAACATCATATGTCCATTTCTTATTCAAAACCGCGTACAAGTGTATTCTTTTCGTTCCTTAAAAAAACAATTTTCTTTGCAAATTGATTTGAACGAAATCATTCGTTTATATAAAAATAAAAATAGAACCGAGGCTAAGTCTTTTTCAATCCCAAATCGAGTTTCTCCTCTATAGATTCAAAATAAAAAGAAAAGAAAATCAATGGCCGATTCTAGAATCCAAATCAAATCATGTTTCGCATTCAACAAATTCTCGAAATCGTTGAGCTGAGAGAAGGGATCGACAGCTTCTGTCCGGTCAAGCTCAAAGGCGTCGACATGGGTAAATTCGACGTTTGTGGTGGCGTTGAATCTTGAAGATCTAAGGGAGGAGATCGAGGCTTTATCACGTACGCAAGCACGCATAGTCGGTGGTATGGTCCACGAGTGAGTCGAATGAGGAGCACGAAAGCGTACTCGAAGGCCGCGACAATCTCGAGCTATGGTTGAGGACGAAGACGAGATGTTGGCGAATGCGAGCAAGCTGTGTCGCGTCGTGCTTGGTCGCGCGTCGATGGTGCTTACGAGGAGGTTCAACAGTAAGGTATTAGCCAGTTTCAAATTTTTATTATATACAAATAGATCAAAAAAATAGAGAAAGAATATAATCATACGATAGGTTATAAAACAAATTATTCTCTTGAAATTATTTATGCATGTATAAAAGAAGGGTAGAAAACTGCTGTGATTATTTACAGAAATTATTATATATATGGATAAAGTTTGAAGAAAAAAATATATAGAAATTTTAAGTTTTATAAAAAAAACTAGATTTTTGAATCTATATAAATTAATTTTACAAGTGTGGTTTCAAAAGAAAATCAATATGCATCCATATATTTTGATTTACTAAGTTACGTTAAAAATAATTTACTAAGGTGACAAATTTATTTAATGAAAAATATATATAAGATTGGAAGGGAATTTTAAATAGAAAAGGGTTTTTAGAAACAGATTTGGAATTTTTTTATCAAAGATTTGATTAGTCGAGATTTATATAAATCGTTTTATAAATGTATATGATTTCAAAGAAAAGTATGTACATTGTTTTTTTTAAACTCACAAATTAATTTTTTTAAATGATGTATAAGGTGATTAATTAGTTAATTAGCTTATTTAATTATTTTTTAACTAGTAACGATATTTATTATAGGAAAATCAATCTTAAATTAAGTCATTGGTTAATTTAATTTATCAAACCGGAATTAATTGTTCAATTTGTTTGAATATTAATAAATTGTATAAATATTTATACAAGGTCTAGAACTGTAAAGAAAACAATCTTGAATGGAAAAGGATTGCAAAATACAGAGCAAAGGTGAGATCTTCTCACTCAATCGGATTTTTTTTCTGATTTAATTTTAAATAGTTAGATTTAAAATTGTTGACTGTGTGCTTGATGATAAATTATTATCAATTGTATTGAATCAGACCCTATGCGCCACATAATAGCGAATGATATTATATTAAACCCATATACCGCTATATTCCACCTCGAAATGGAATTGATATTATATATGTATTTAGAGTGATTAATTTCCTGCATTATATATCGGATGAGACCCTATGCGCCGCATAATAGCAGATGATACTTTATAAATCTCATATACCGCGATATTCCACCTCGAAGTGGAATGGGTATTTAATTGTTGTGCTAACATCTGTGGATGCAGGGAAAATCGGTTAGAGGGATCCAACTGGATTCCTCAAATAATTGAATTTGTTTCAATATTGTGTGTTGATTTATCTATAATCTGTGTGTGATTATATTTGTGATTGAAACCGTTGAAGACTATAATTTAGCCAAATATATTTTGGTATCGTAGGATAACAGAAATAAATAAAATTGGATTTTTGAAATTCAAGTAGAAAATTTATAATAAATTCATTTAAAGAATTGGGTGAATTTAAAAGAAGAAATTTAAATAGATAAAGTTTTCTTTTTGAAAACTTATTGAATAAATTCTAAAATAAGGGAAAAGGTTTTAATAAATGGGTTTTGAGTAATATTGCTTAATAGTTGAAGAATTTAGTTAAATTTGGATTTTAAATAGTTTGGAAGAGATAAAGGGAAATAAATTTTAGAAATTCAATTTGAAATTGAATTTGGTAATTAAAATAAATTTAGAAATCAATTTGAAATTGATTTGGTGTTTAAAAATAAATTTTGGCAAATCAATTCTGAAATCGATTTGGTGTTTAAAAATAAATGTTCGGAAAATAAATTATGGATTTGATTTGGTATTTGAAATAAATTTGGGAGTTAATTTAAAAATGGATTTAGTATCGAAAGTAAATATTTGGGAATTGGTTTGAAAAATCATATATCAGTGGAAATTTAAAAATTTAAAATTCACAATGGGAATTTTATAAAAGAAAGGGAAATTTTGTTTTAAAAATAAATACTGATTTATTTTAAAAAGTATGGAAAGGAATTTACGGATTTGGAACGTAAATTTAAATAAATCCAGAAAGATTTATGAATTGATTTAATGGTCCATTTTGAAATGGAAGGTGTATTTTTCCTGGAAAGCCGAAAATGTTTTAAAATAGATTTCAAAATTAAAATTTTGAAGTTGGTTTTAAAAAGGATGTTTGTGGAGAAATTATTTTCTTAAGCTGGTTTCAAATCTTTAAAGTAAAGATCTACTTAATTAATTATAGATGGGATTATTTTAAAAGATTAAAATTGGTATTTGATTTAGAAAATGGATATTTAAGTATTTATACCCAATCTACTAATTTTATTTAAAAAATTAGTTTGGATTTGATGTTTTATATGAGATTTTTGTATAAAGTTTTCATAGCTAATATTTAAATAAGTATTTTAAAATATTTGAACTCGACAGATTTTCAGTGGAATAAAATAAATATTTAGAAATTTATTGCACGTGAGGAAAGTGATTTGAAATTTGTTTTTTAAGGATTGAAGTGTGAAAAGTGATTTGAAATTTGTTTTCAAAAGATTGAAAGGTGAAAAGTGATTTGAAATTTGTTTTCAAATGGTTGAAGTGTTAAAATTATATTTTGCGAAGATATTTTTGAAAATAAATAATTAGGAAAAATTATTTAAATCTTGGTGATTGTTGTGAATGTTGATTTATAGTTAAATAATCGACTATTGAATTTTGATGCGACCGAGGGTCGGATTCCAAATGGATATTCGAAATCCACATCGAACCTTTGTGATTGTGATGGATCTTTTATTTAAATGATCAAAGTGGAAATTTGTTATAATTTTTTTGAAATCCGATTGAACACTTATTTTTAAAAAATTGCGCTCATTATTTGGATTAGCTGGGGGAGGACTTTGTGTCATAAAACCCATTTCGAATAATGATACGACGGAACGGGATCGCATTTGAAGACGGTGTTGAAGATAGGGTATTTTCAAAAACGAAAGGATTACCTATCGAATGTCCCAACACCGACTTGCTCCGGTATAGAGATTTCTTCACCCTTTGTGATGTGGATTCCGGACATGATTAACGAATATCCGGATTGCAAAGGCTTCTTTTGAAGTGCCTTCGGTTCCGTTCGATCCCGAAACAGACTTGTATGGATGTGTGTCTGACGTTACACTTTGAGATGTAAAACTGATTTCTATCAAATACATTTCTGTTGGTGGCGGAGAATTTATTCTCTTAGCTTAACACTCTTCTCTAAGACGTACGAGCTCAGAGGTTATGTAGTTGATGGTTACTATTAATACATTCCCAATTTGGTAATGTGGCATACGAAGTGCTGTTGATCATCTGTTGATCGAAGCACGGCTTTGTGAAAAAGTGTAGCTTTGTGGACGAGACTTCGTCGGACCTCACACCTCAAAAATGGTCGAAACAGGAAGGATGCGGCAAGGTTATTTGGGAGTAGCGCCCCTGTGGGTATGTTATTTCCTTCTGGAAATGATAGTATCATGGTGTGGAGCCCAGATATTTTACCTATGTTGTTGCTGCAAATTTAATATACTTTGTGGTTGAGGATCCTCGGATAAAGGTCGCAAACGACCGGGGGATGGCATACTCGTGTAGTAGTTACCTAGTTATAGAGGTAACCCGGCCTTGTGTTGGAGAGAGCTGGTTAAGTTCTCGGGGCATCCTTCTAGAGGCATACCCATTTGGCAGTAGGAAATTTCTTAGCCTGACCATTTGTTGGAAATCCATAGAAACAATACAACCCCTTTAAGATTGGAATTGTATAACCTGCCTCCTCAGGAGGTAGCTATAGCAGGCACGATATAATGGTACCTATGCTGGCTAAGATTAGTATTATACTTTCGAAAGGTTTTCTGCACTATGCACTAATAATAATATTATCAAAAAGCATTTTTGCATATCAAGCATGTTTGACTATCATAAGGAGAAATCTCCTCCAATTGCGCGCTTGCATTGTGTTTGTGCGGGGAGACGTTATGGTAGTTTCATTTTCCAAAAGCATAGCGGATTTCTTTTCCTTTTCTTTGTGAAAATAATTGTTTTTAAGATTTCACGCCAGTCCCATGACTGACCTGGAGTTTATTGTTCCCTTTCTAAACTCTAGGTGCCCATAATTTTCCACACGAGCAGCCTAGAGTCAGGTTATCATTATTATGGAACGAAGTCAAAAATGATATGCTGTGGAAATCTGGAGGCAAGCTGGATGGCGAGACGTATCATTATACTAAGTATTATCCGCTGCGTTGGGATTGTTGTAGGTTTAGTTTTAATATGGATAAGTTGTTGTAAATGCCTATTGTTGAATGGTGTCGTTGTAAACTCTGATGTTGTATTGTAATAACGGATAAGGTTCTTTGTTTTAAAGATATTCATTTATCTATTATATTTGTTCCGCTGCGAAATGTGAGATTTAGCTATTATTTATGTTTTCTTCTTCTATCTTCTATCTTCTTCTTCTTAAACCCTAATGGTTCGGTTTTCCGGCATTCCACTGTGCAGCATTTGATACAGTGGACATATTGATGTCGACTTTCGAAAGTCGAAAAATCGGGTCGTTACATATTCAATTATTGTTCTCTGCTTAACATAGTTAGTAATATACACTCACACACGCATATATATAAGTTGCATTTTTTATAAAGATCCTATAGAGTTTCAGTTGGTATCAAAGCGAGGTCATTTCAATCTACAGTAGCACGTAATTGAAAAAATCTTCAAGAAGGTCAATCAACTGCTTGTCCTCCGCTATTTACTGGTTCTAATTTTTCCTATTGTTCAACACACATGCAAATTTTTATTGAAGCCAATGGCTTAGAAATATAGTAAGAAACTCAAAAAAATATGATGTACCTGACATCGATAATTGCACATGGACTGATGCATAAAAAGTAGAGGCATATAATAATGCCAAAGCTATGAATGTATTGTTTTGCCCACTTGACAAAAATGAGTTTTTACATGTCATGCTTTGCAAGACTGCATATGATATATGGCGCACTTTACAAATCACGCATGAAGGGACAAATAAAGTCAAGCAAACTAAAATTTCGATTTTACAAAACCAATTTTCATCTTTCAAAATGAAAACAAGTGAATTAATTATTGACATGTATGGAAGATTTCAAACCATTCAACACGATCTCATGGCACTTGGAGTCAAATTCACTGAATTTGATTTAGTCACATGTAATTTAAACTCTTTGACAAATGAATGGAAAAGAAAAGTTTTAGCGATCGAAGAAGCAAATGATCTCTCTCAACTTAAAGTCAAAGATCTAATAGGAAATCTGATGTCAAATGAAGCTAACTCGCAGGCTAGAAAGGATCAAAATCATGAAAAGAAAAACATAGCATTCTAAGTAAGTAACAAAGATTCATACTTAGATAAAGAGGAGATTGTATTTATTACCAAGAATTACAAGAAATTCAAGAAGTACAAGACGACAACCAAATTTTAAAACAGTGGCAAACCAAACTCCTCAAATCAAAATCGATTAAATGCTATGAGTGTGAATTTTTTTGGCCACATGCAGTAAGACTGTCCATAGCTCAACGAGGATAAAAAGAAAAGCAAATTCGAGAAATTCAAGAAAAAGAAAAGAGATTTTCAAGTAATATGGGATGATTGGAATTCGTCTTCTTCTTTAGAAAGTGATAATGAAAGCGACTTGGAACATGCAAATATGTGTTTTATGGCTAACACGGATGAAGTACGTCCTGAACTTACTTTTGATGAAATAACGGAAATAAGTATTAAATTAGATGATAAATATAGAGAAACAAAAAATTTAAATCAGGAATATGTAGGAAAGTTAACTAGATTAGAATTAGAAATCAGATCATTAAAAGATGAAAAAATTATCTTAGAAGAAGAATTAGAAATTGTTCAAAATAAATATGTAACACTATTATCCCAAAATGAAAAATTATTAAATGATTTAGAAAATTATAAGTTAGATAAAGTTAATCTGGAAAAAGAAAAATTAGAATTACAAGCAAATTAAGATTCTAGAAATATTGAAATTTGTGATCTTAAAAGTAAATTTGATAAAATAACAAATAACATAACAAAATTCAACAAGAAAAACAAAACATATAAAATCTGATTACAATATCTAAACCATATAGAAATCTGATTAGGTTTTAAAAAAAAACAAAAGTCAAAGAAATGTAGCACATTATACACAAAATTCGAAAAGCCAGAATTAGAAACTAAATTTAAGAATTCATATACATATATGGTCAAAATATGGATTCCAAAAACAATTAATAAACTAAATTGACAAAAATATATTGATGAATATTTACAAAAAGTTGTATATATATAAAAAAAATTTCTAAAGGAACTAAATCCTCATGGATATGGCTACCTACCTCTATTAACATGTAGGACCCTAATCAAAGAACGTGGGTATCAATTAAAATTTTCTTATTTTGCAGGCACCCGAAATTAAAATAAAGAATAAAGAGAAATGGATACTCGATAGTGATCATTCTAAGCATATGACTGGAAATATGTTATCAAATATAACATATATCGATGGTGGCACTATTACATTCGAAGATAACTCAAAAGGATTTGTCATTCACATTAGAGAAGTCATCAATATTGATATTTCTAACTCTCCCACGATTACTAATGTTCTATTGGTACAAAATTTAAAACATAATCTATTAAGCATAAGTCAATATATGATAAAGGATTTAAAATTTATTTTGAGTAAAATAAATGCAATATTTTTGATCAAAATAAAAATTTAATTTTTAAAGGATATAGAAATTGAGGCATATATGTTATTAATATGATGTCAAAAACAACATAAATTTGTGCTTAGCTCTGAATCATGATGATCCATGGTTGTGGCATAAATAATTTTGTCATATAAATTTTAAGAATATGAATAAACTAGCTAATGAATTAGTTAAACAATTACCTAAAATCTATTATAAGGTTAAAAACCTATATGGCACTTGTCAATTTGGTAAATTAAAGAAAAGCTTCTTTAAATCTAAAAAACAAATTTCCACAAAACAACCTCTCGAATTACTCCATCTGGATTTATTCGGACTAAGTCAAGTATGCTCAATAAATCATAAAAATACATTTTTGTAGTTATTGATGATTTTTCAATATATACTTGGATATTATTTTTAAAATATAAAAGTGAAACTTTGAAATGTTCAAAAATTTGCTAAACGATCAAAATATTTAATGAATTTAAAAATAAAAATATACGAAGTGATTACGGAGGTGAATTTAAAAATGAACTCTTTAAAAATTTTGTAACAAAATGGGAATTAGCTATAATTTTTTGTTTCCTCGAACACCGCAACAAAATGATGTTATAAAAAGGAAAAATCGACTTTACAAGAATGTGCACGAAATCTACTAAATAGTAGTAACTTACCAAAGAATTTTTGGACCGAACCCGTTGCTACTGCTTGTTATGTATTAAATCGTGCATCACTTAGACCAATGTCCCAAAACACATGCTATAAAATACTTTTTAACAAGAAACCATAAGCGTCATATTTTCGTGTATTTGGGTCAAAATGCTTCATATTAAACACTAAACATTATCTAAGAAAAATTGATTCTAAAGTCGGTGAAGGAATTTTCGTTGGCTATTTAGATCGAAGCAAAACACATAGAATCTTTAATAAATGAACATATATTATAGAAGAAATTCTTCATGCCTCATTTGACCAAAAAATTAAAGATGATAAAAATGACGATGATGAAGAAATTATAAATAAAACTAGTACATGATAATATTACTGGAGATTTAAATAACAATAATTTCAATAACAATAATGATAATATGATAACTTCATCACATAGAATATTAAGAGACCATCCTATTAATAATATCACTGGAGATTTAAGTACAAGAGTATCGACCAAAAAACAGTTATGCCATAAACGTTTTTTATCATATAAATTTTAAGAATATGAACAAACTAGCTAATGAATTAGCTAAATGATTACCTGAAATCCATTATAAGGTTAAAAACCCGTGTGACACTTGTCAATTTGGTAAATTAAAGAAAAGCTTCTATAAATCTAAAAAGGAAATTTCTACAAAACAACCTCTAGAACTACTCCATCTAGATTTATTCGGACTAACTCAAGTACGTTCAATAAATCATAAAAAATACATTTTTGTAATTATTAATGATTTTTAAAGATATACTTCAATTTTATCTTCAAAATATAAAAGTGAAACTTTGAAATGTTCAAATTTTTTGCTAAAAGATCAAAATATTTAATGAATTTAAATATTAAAAATATCACGGAGGCGAATTTAAAAATGAACTATTTGCAAATTTTTGTAACAAAAAGGGAATTAGCCATAATTTTTCATTTCCTTGAACACCACAAAAAACAACTTAATAGAAAGGAAAAATCAACTTTACAAGAATGTGCTGAACTCTACTAAATAGTAGTAACTTATTAAATAATTTTTGGGCCGAAGTCGTTGCTACTGCTTGTTATGTATTAAATCGTGTAACACTTAGACCAATAACTAAAAACACATGCTATGAAATATTTTTTAACAAGAAACCTAAGCATCATATTTTCATGTATTTAGGTCAAAAAGCTTCATATTAAACACTAAAGATTATCAAGGAAAATTCGATTCTAAAGCTGATGAAGTAATTTTTGTTGGCTATTTAGATCGGAGAAAAGCACATAGAATCTTTAATAAATGAACAAATATTATTGAAGAAATTCTTCGTGCCTCATTTGAACAAAAATTTAAAGATAATAAAAATGACGATGATGAAGAAATTATAAATAAAACTAATATATGATAATATTACCGGAGATTTAAATAATAATAATGTCAATAACAATAATGATAATAGATAACATCATCATGTAGAATATTAAGAGACCATCCTATTAATAATATTACTGGAGATTTAAATACAAGAGTAACAACCAAAAAATAGTTAAACCAAATGAGTCATGTTGCATTTATATAAAATCTTGAATCGAAATATTATAAAAAAGCAACAAAAGATGATTTTAGATTATTGCAATGCAGGAAGAACTTAATCAATTTGAAAGAAATGATGTTTGGGAACATGTACCTAGACCAGATAATCAATATGTAATTGGAATGAAATGGGTTTTTAAAAGTAATGCAGATGAAAATGGAAATATTGTACGAAATAAAGCAAAATTAGTAGCTCAAGTATATTATCAAGAAGTAGGAATTGATTATGACGAAACATTGCTCGTGCAGCACGTCTAGAAGCAATACGAATTACTGGCTTTTGCATGTCATAGTAATTTTAAAAAATTTCAAATGGACATAAAAAGTGCATTTTTAAATGGATTTTTAAAAGAAAATGTGTGTGTTGAACAACCTCCTTTATTTATTCTCGAGAAATATCCCGATCATGTATTTAAACTTAAAAAGGCCTTATATGAATTAAAACAAGCACCTCGTTCTTGGTATGAAAGATTAAAAACCCATTTACAAAGTTTCGGTTTTCGAATTGGTAAAATTGATTCCATTTTATTCATAAGACAAGAAAATAATAATATTTTGGCCGTACAAATATATGTTGACGACATTATATTTGGATCCATTGGCGAAAAATTAAGCATTGAATTTTCTAAAATAATGAAAGATGAATATGAAATATCACATATGGGAGAATTAAACTATTTATTGGGATTGCAAATAGGACAATTGAAAAATGGAATTTTCATAAATCAACAAAAATACTATCAAGATTTATTAAAACATTTTGAAGTGGAAAATATATCATGTAAACCAACTCCAACGAGTACTACTCGACATTAGATAAAGATGAAAATGGAAAAGATTTCGACCAAATGTTGTATCGAAGTATGAAAGGATCTCTGTCATACTTAACTGCTAGTAGACCAGATATTATGATGAGTGTATGTTTATGTGGTCGGTTTCAAGCACAATCAAAAGAATCACATCATCGAGCGGTAAAACGGATCTTATGATATTTAATAAATACTAGAGATTACAGATTTTTTTACCCAAAAGGAAGCTCGTTCGAACGTGTATCATATAATGATGCTGATTGCGGCGATTGTCAAACAGATAGAAAAAGCACAAGTGGCACATGTCATTTTATTGGTCAGTCTTTAGTTTTCTTTTTTAGTAAAAAGAAAAAACCATGTTTCGCTCTTGACATGTGAAGCCGAATAAATCTCGGCGGCTTTAACATGTGCACAAGTAATCTATATGCAACAAACTCTTCTAGATATTGGTAAAATCATAATAAAATCTCCTATATGTTGTGATAATGCAAGTGCAATAAATTTATCAAAACAATCCTATTAACCATTCTTAAACAAAACATTTTGATATTCATCACCATTTTCTACGAGGTAATGTGGGAAAAGAAATTATATCACTGGAATTTGTAAATACCGAAAATCAAATAGCTGATATTTTTACTAAACCATTATATGAACTAACTATTATTAAATTAAGAAGAGTCTAGGAATATGTTCTTACTAAATAGTTCTTTTGAAATCTTTATATTAAAATATTTTCAAATTATTATTAAATTATTTCAAAGTATTTTAAATATATTCAAGCAGAATTTCAATAAAATGTCTTTAAAATGATTCCAAAAAATTATTTTAAAATCTTGTTTTCTCAAGTAAATTATTTTATAAATAATATACATTATTTTTACATTTTTCGGACGTATGAGAAAGAGAATTAAATGGTTTAGTAAAATGTGTTATGGAACACGTGCGTTTATTAATTGTTTAATTTTCTTTCTCATACGTTCGAATAATGAAAAAATGTGTATTTTATATTTAAAATAATTTACTCTAGAAAACAAGCTTTTAAAACCAATTTACGAAATTAGTTTTGAAAACCTTACTTAGAAATTCCCTTATTATAGAAAATAAATATATTTTTATATTTGGAAATACTTTTAACCTACTATATAATAATTATTTGAATTGCCTCTTTTTTTTTGAAAATAATTTATATGAATTCCTTCCTACTAGTTGTTTCTTTGTTTTCCGATTTCTGGTTGCTACTTTGAGTACCAATATCTCTTTCATGTTCAATCGAATTGCTACCGGATCTTTTTTGATTGTATTTTAGTTGTCAAACTCTATACATGCCAATTTTTATGAACTGAACAACATGTAGCTATGTTAACTTTTGCTCAAAGATTGAATCACACTAGAGAAATGACCTGGAGTGAGAAGACATTAATTCGGGTATGAATGGTCGACCGGGAGGTCGACCATACACTTCCTCGGGTCGACCGTACGACACAGGATAAAATTTATGTACTTAAAAAAATTGGGAAGAAAAGCTCATATAAAACTACATAGGATAAAATTTATATGCTTAGATTAATACAAATCACATAAACTAAACTACCCTTCGTTAAAAGTTATATGGTTAAACTTATTTTCCTCAACCGAACTTCTAAGTGTAGTAAAAACTTTCTCTTATAAATCAGCTTATTTTCCTCGAAAATACAAATAGTTTATTAAGACAGATATTACTTAAAAAATGTCTTCCGATCGCAACTCCACCTATTCAACTATCGACTATAAATCACCCTCCTCGGATAGTACTTACATTTAACTAGCTTAATCCACACCTCCATCAATTTGATCTGCCTCTCTAAATATTGTTGCATTACCTACGTATCATACTTGCTTTTGCCTTAAGGAAAAAAAGCCAAATGTCAATTAATCTGCAATCAACATCTCTTACCGGCAAAGTTGGTGAAATATATCACTATCAACAAGAAATGATCGGAGTTCAACATTAAACGTATTACGAGCAATGACGTCAAGGATCTCATCTAAATTTTCTCGAAAAATGTATTCTAGCAATTAATGGTCATTCACCAGAAAAAAATTGCATCCATCAAAAATATTCTCGATTAAAAGAAACTTCTACAAAAGCATATAACATTACTTTAAGAAATATATGCAAGCCAGGACCATCAAACCAAGATTGGATTGGCACACTAACTCATCCAAGTTGGCCTCCACTAAAGCCATTAATTGACGACATAAAGGTTAAACCGAATTTATGAGATATAAAACAAATTAAAAACTCTGACCTCTCTGACAAAAACTAAATTTATGCTAAGCACTTTGTCAAAATAAGTTTCTTCTGCAATTTTTGATATGTATATTATTGTAATTCTCTCGATAATTCAATAAAAAATGATTGACATTGAATTTTAAGCATACTTTCACAAAAATACATAACACAGATGTCTTTGATACCACCATAGACGTCTGTTAAAGTTACGGGAAAACATTTTCCTGCATCTTTAGATGTCTGTGGGAACTCACAAACGTCTATCATATCTCTCTTATTACCTTTTCTGAAAGAACAGACATCTGTGGAAACCTCAAAGACATCTGTCAAATGTTTCTGTTTATTTCTAACTAAATGCACAGACGTTTGTGCGGTGCCCATAGACGTCTATCGCTGTTCTGAAACCCTATCTCCAGCAGTCATATATATATATATATATATATATATATATATATATATATATAAGTTTTCCCTAATTTTACCTTCTACCTCAAAAATAACTTCCCAATTCTAAGACCCCTGCCTCCATCCAATCTCTATTTTCTCACTAGTGGCTCTCAAACCAAAAACTCCAGTTAACAAACGTTATAAGAAAGGTCAATCATTTTCTTCTCACGATCCCTTAGTTTATAATGCTCTCATTCAAGAATGGCTTCGCAATAAAATGATTTCCAACAGACGATTTGACGAGCTAAAGAAGCTTCATTCCGAGCCTTTCTGTAGTGGAGTATATAGCATTCAAGAACTTACTGTCACCTCCGAATGTCGGGATTTAATCAGTTTCGATGAAAATGGGGTACAAATCGACCAATTAGCTATATTTTTCTTCTACGCCAATTTACGCAGTAGCGATATATGGACTCTTGAGAATGATGATGTTTTGTTATGGATGAGTGTTTACGAACATGTTTTAAAAAATCAGCGTCAACACAATTGGATGTATACTTAATTGTTCTTTGTTCGAGATGGATTAGGAAGAATTTCCCGACCATAGAATTTCGATACGAAATAAATCATCTTATTTGGGAAGAAGGACGACCCAGTGGAAATCTGTTTACTTATATCCAAAGCTAGATTGTTAAATCGTATGATAATAAATACGATAATTCCACATCCAAGTAGTCATGAACAAATCTACGATGACGATCACAAAGCACTTTATGCTATTTTCGTTGGAACAAAACTAAATTGGGCTAAATTCATTCATATGAAATTAAAATCTTTTGGTCTCATCATCGAAGAAATATTATCTATGCTCCATACATTATGCGTCTCTAAAAAGCTTTTGGGGCACCCTCCTATATCTCTCATTTTGAATCACATTAAAGAAAGTGGTATATTGTTTTTATCGTTGATGCACCTTCCCCCATGACCACCCTCAATAAACTCTCTTGAACAATAGAACTTACAAAAGTAACAACAAGATCATCATGGTACTCCTCGCACTACTGCCCCTCAGTACACTTATTCACTTCATCCTTCACAACAACCTACATCCTCCAGTCACGCTACCGAATATTAGTCAGATTCTGAAATACAAGAAGCTCGCATTGAACTAATGAAAAACGAATCTCTTTGTGATTTAGCACTTAAAAATTAAAAGCTAATCAAGGGTAACCAGCAGGCTTTGAATAAAAAGGTGACTAGACTGGAAAGTTCTTTTCCGACCAGGTTGACTAAAATGGAAAGAACTTTGGAAAAAGTCGTTCCCACTTTAGGAAAGGTTATGAGAAAAGTCCATAGTAGATCATCTTCTCGCTCATCATCCTCGCCTTTAACTACACAACCCCATTGAGCATATACACCAGTTTATTGCTCTTAAGCTTCTCCCGAAGGAACTTCTAATGTAAAAGGTAACAAAGGAAAAACTATTACGCAAAAGCAACTTGAGGAGGAAGAAGAAGACAGTGATGATATGTACATATCTGATACTCCGCAATTTCAACATCAATCATACATGGCATTTCAAGGACTCGCCTTTAGGAAGATGAGGAGTACAATGACCAAATACAGTGGCCAGGCACATACGAATAGGATCCTTCATCTTATTGGAAATACTATGGAATTTATGGAGGCCTATCTTACTCTTCCAATCAGTACGCATCTTTTAATTTTCTTATTATTCCATCATTTATGCTTATGCTTGTCTATTTAACTATTTACCTCTTGCTACATTAGTCTTTGTTTTTATTTCAACTTACTTATTTTGTTTCTAATTATTCATGATCTTGTCTATAACATGCTATTAAATGTCTATTTAACATTTAAGTTTATATATTATATCATTTCTTCCATTTTGTTAATGACAAAGGGGGAGGAATTTATGCATATAAGTAGGAGGAGACAAAGCTTACTTTATGAATAAATAAATATAATAATTCTTCCGCTTTGATTGTATAGTTGTCATCATCACAAAGGGGGTGAATGTTAGAACCTTAAGTTTATATTTCGGTGATAACAACTACGCAATCATACGCATACACACACATTTTATCAAGATTACATGTATATACAGCAAGAAGACATCTTGCTCGAAGATATTGAGACTCGAAGACAAACGTAGATCCATCGACCATACTATATTTAGTAAGGTTATTATATTATAAAAGAGTCTTAGATAAAATGTTGTTAAGGTAACCTTGAGTATATATGCATACATGATCATATACAGATTCAAATACTTCACAATATAGTAGAAAACTGCATCTACTAACCATAGATTGCTAAGGTAAAACCACAGATGTCTGAGGAAATACTCAGAAAAATAATTTCTGAAGCTAAAGACGTTTGCGGTTTTACCATAGACATTGTCATCATAAAAACTACATATTTTTGAAAAAACACATCTATTGAACAAAAATAAATTGCCGCTTCGTCAAAATGTTGCATCCATTAAAATAAATAGACCTTATCTAATAGTAACAACTCTTCATCTGCATCCTTTTGAATCTATAAATACTACCATGATTGAAATTTAGAGATTAATTGAATTAAATTAATTAAATCTATTCTCTCTTGATTTCTTATCACTCTCTTCTGCATAAATTTCTTACACACTCTCAGTCTGTTATAACCAAAATATAATTTTGGTTAAACCCCTTCCCACAACTCAAAACATTTACATTCATATACTCAAAGGAGATCATAGGAAGATTTGTACTATCGGTCAAAAACCGTGTTATTCGGAATATAAGATTGTTAGAGATATGCTTTTGTATTAGCCTATTCCTTCGGGCTAAGCGAGGGTTAGCTGGTTAAAGGAAATCCTGAAGGGAAGCTTCGGGATTGGACATAGGATAGGAGGTTCGAACCAGTATAAAATATCTGGTGTGCATTTTTATTATTTATCTTATATTCATTATTTTTCTCTGCTTAACATAGTTAGTAATATACACTCACACACGTGTGTGTGTGTGCGTATAAGTTGCATTATTTATGAAGATCCTTTAGAATTTCAATAAATTCCTATGCTTAGGAATTTCAGGGTTTACATTAATATGTACATTCTGCAAAGAACATCTGTTTCTACATTTTATTATATTAGAGCTATCCTTTTCGAAAAGGATTGCCATTATAACTTTCCATAAATTACCCAAAAGAGAGACTTTTACTCCGTTTGAAATTACAAGGAATTATCTCTTTCTTTTAGTGAAATAGACAATGTAAATTATGGAAAAGAACATCCATACCTTGCACATCTCTTTCATTTTTTATACATTCCTTATTATTTCAAACGACACACTTTTTATGTTGGAATTATAAATTTATAGAAATTATACGAAAATAAATACAACTAAATTTTACCCACAGCACTCCTAATAAATTATATAAAAAATAAAATTTTAAGTCAAATTAGGGAAATATAAATTAATACCAACAATTTACAATCCAATTACCATAAATTTGGAATAAATCTTGCAGCCTCATCAACATTCTACTTTTATGAATTTAGGAACTAATTTTCAAATTCCCAAATTAGGGTGTAAATACCATTCCTAATCCAATTACCTAACTTACAGAACCTGTAAGAGAGAATTTAATTGAATTCGTTCTTCCTAAGCCTACAACTTCACAAATCTTGAATGAGCATAATAATTAAATAAAGTTATTTATAAATCACATAATTTCCTACCCACCTTTCAAGCTTTCCAAATCTTCCAAATATGAATTCCTCCATTTAATTTGACTCCCTTTTTCATTCTAATTTAAAAGAATATGTATAACAAGATCTATACGTACTATCAGAATTACAGATCTGAGGAGAGATTTGAGGTTAAGGGGGATAGATTTATAATTATGAAATTTACCTTTTTCTATAGTACCGATTTGCTCCTTCCTTCTCTTTTATTTTCTATCCTTCTCCAATAATATACATCCATGTATATATATATATAATATCTTATAATTAATAGAAATAGTGGAGAAGGGAAAATGGCAGAGCTTCAATGCTTTGATCATAAAATATGAGAACAAAAGTGAAGGGAAGGCCTGTATTTATAGCGCTTGAATCAATCATATCCGTTAGATTTGAAATAATTAAATCTAGGTCGTTCGATCAAGGTTCAATCCTAGCAGCCATGCTCTCGACTAGTCGACAGCTCCACTATAGACTGTCGACCAACCCAAGCAGGGAATTGATCGATGGATTTTATGTGGTTAATATAATTTATTTCCTTTTATTTCTATTTAATTATTTTTATTTGAAAACTTCAAACGCTAATAACTTCTCATTTGAACTCCAATCGTAAAAACTCAAATATGAAAGCTGCAGAAAATTGCCACAAACAGAATGGTGTAAATTTCATGTCCAAATTTTTATGTTTGTCAAATTCCATTTTTGAGCCTTAGTAATTATTTATTAATTAATGTAAATTGCAAGGGGTATTACAGTTCCTTTGTATAGTTTAATTGATAAGCATTTTATCAATTATATTAGTGCACAAATTTATCAAAGTAGATTATTTATTTAAACATAACAAATGTTCTTACAGTCTTTGAAAGGTTAAATGTTACCATTTCATTTTTCCAGTAAGGCACCCACTAGTCTTTCATATTTCTCCATATCCTAAGACGAAACATAAAAGTCTTCGACTTCACTAGTGGGTTTTAGGACTCGTCGACCTTGGAATTGAGTTTGCTCAATAAGTCATAGCTACACAAATGATGGATAACTCCTTATAGGTTGTATCATATACAACTGCTGACCCATGGTTCCTTGTCCTAATCTCATTTCGACCTTGAGTTTGCTCAAAAAATCTTAAGAAATTATTCACTCGTACCTACCATTTCACGACGGCCTAATTATAGTATATGTACCTTGTGTTTGCTCAACAAATAGATATGGTTATCTTATCTCCTCTAGTTAATATATTAGTAATGCTGCACATGACATCTCTAGCTTGATTTTACTCAACAACTAGAGAGTATGCAAGTAATTTATTAATATATAAATGTTAGAGGACAACACTTATATAAAAGATGCATAATCTTCAATATATTTAATCGAGTGATATCGACTTATGGAATAATATATTTCTTATGAAATATCCTTGTGATTCAAGTGTCGGACACATCAGAAGTCATGGAATACATTCTATATGTATGTAATCATTATTTAAGTCTATTTGGTTTTCTCACCGTTCCAACTTTAATTTGTACATCCATATTATAGAAGTTACAATCATCATATAAGTTTTATATATTGGTTAACTTATATAGTAACCTTATATATCACATTACATTATTTAAATCTTATTTAACTAGTTTTAATCAATTAACCCTTTAATTAATTGTTTATAATTCAATTTTAACATATTATATTGAATATTTATAAACTATAACCTTTGTAGTAATACACACACAAAAAAAGATACACACACATCTTTATGTGTATTTTAATTTATTAATTAATCCATTTAATTAAACAATTCCGATTAAATTTATTATTTTTGAAAAATTATTTCACATACATACTTGTATACTTTTTTGTCTTAAACATTTCAAGACGACATAACATATATGAACATATTATACATGCATATATCTTATATAATGCAAATACTTCTCAAGTGAAGCCTTTTTTGAGTTGCCAACATTGTCCTTCTTTAAATCACTTCATTGTACATCACCACAAGGATATATTCGGTCTTTCCAATCCCTACTGCTCCAAAATCCAAAATCAGTTCGTATACACATTTCCCGTCACTCCTCCATTTCTTCCTTATGTGCCAAAAAAGGAAACAAATTAGGTAAAAAAACCAAGCGTTTTACAATTTCAGTACATTTTTTTGGACAGGCATGCTAATTAGGGTAATCTAAGATGATAGCTTAACATGATGGACTTGAACGATGGTAGCAGCGGGTCTCCTTAGCATGATGGACTTGAAAGATAGTAGCAACGGGTCTCCTCAGCATGGTGGACATAAATGACGGAAACGGTGGGTCTCCTCAACGACTTGAATGGCGGACGCAGTGGGTCTCCTCAGCCCGATGGACTTGAACGATGACAGCAATGGGTCTCCCTAAGGTTTTACTCTCCTTTTCTTCTTTTCTGCCCCAATATTGATAAAATAATATTCTTTTAGTCTATTTATCAATTCACGCTTCATTTTTTTTATTGAGAAAATTATGCTTCATCTTAACGTTGAACATGATTGTCTTGATTCCAGTTCATTTTGATGTTTAGGAGTTCAAATTTGATCCATCCGTCCTTCTCCCAAATGTATTACTCAACTGTTAATACTCATATTTCACTTTCAAACAAATTTTCTTTTGTGCATTTTTCTATTTTATTTATTTTTTGATGGCGACCACCAACCGCTTTATCGTACGTGCCTGAAGCTATGAAACAAAATGTTATTTTTTTGCAGATAAAATGTTTGATGAAATGACTAATAGTTCTAGACAGTCATTGTATTACAATGAATTATTAGATGTCTTAGGGAGTATTAACGAGGTTACAAAATATATCAAAGCTAAATGGTTTTTATTTGCAATGACTTGGGGAGTACTAATAAAGTAACATATGGGTGATGGACAGATTGAGAAGATTGAGAAATTGAGAGGTTTCGGTGGACTTTGAAGGGATGTAAAAGTTTAAAGCCAATTGTTGATGTTGATTGAACTGAAGAACAACCGGAGTACATAAAGAATCAAATAATCTGGATTTACCATTATCACTTTGTACGGTTTTTTTCTTGGTCTTTTAATCATCTATAGATGATTTCATAAGTGAAATTTATCAATATATACTGTATAGGAGCTCATCTTGAACAATTATGTCATAGTTTCATTGATCGGCATGTATTTTATTGGGATATTTTATGAAAAAATCAACAGTATTGTTTACACTAAAGTGATGACTTTATTTATTTGTATGTATATTTGATAGGCTAGAATTGACATATGACATAGATAGGAAAACCGCAAGCATATCTAAACTTGAGATTTATGCACGTATATATTTAGATTATATAGTAGTTATGCTTTTTCTTTGATTGTTTAAATAATAGAGAAATTTTGTGGATATATAGTAGTAACGCTTACTATATCATTGAATTTTGAACATAATTGGTCATTACTAGGATAGAAGTAGAAATAATGAGATAGAATAGCTACGTGCCCAAGTACCGTTGATGCCATTATAAATGCTAAGCCATCTAAATATAGAATTTTGCAAAAATTTAGGCATTTTTTTTAAAAAGAAAAGATGCCCTAATTGTTAAGTGTTCACTTTATATTTCTATTAGTTAGTATTTGGAAATCGACAAACATTAAAGTTCACTATAGCTGAGTTTATTTCTAGATTTAAATCATCGCTAGTCATGAGTACGGATAGCAAAAACAATTTAATTGTCACTTGAAATCCTACGTTTATATTCTTGCTGACGCTCGCCTGCTTGGTTTCTTTATTTATTGACATTAAAATTTATGGTATAATCACATGAACACTTTCGATAATTGGAATACTTTTGTATCAACAAAAGTTTATATATATATATAACACGATCAAAATCAATTATATTTTTGAGAAAAATAATCATTTGATTTTGGTAACACATTATAATTCTATTTCTTTTTCATTGTGCCAACAACGATAATCTTTGTATACTAATATTGCAATAGAGACAACTATAACCAAAAATCTTGCAGATATCTTCCCTCCGTTGGTAGGCTCTTAACCTTGTAAACTGCTTTGGAGCTTGAACGCTTTTTCTATGCTATAATACAAAGAGTTGTTTTGGAATAAATGCTTGAGCTAATCTATTATCATGCTACAATGGATCTGGAATTTTGACACATTTCTACATTTCCAAGTTATATAACTTCAAATATGGTAAATCGTTTAATAAAAAATGATATGACAAAGGTAGGTGTTATTTTGTATTTCTTTTATTTTTCTGCAATGTTAACAAACTAAACATAAGAGATCAAGAAAACTTGAAAGAAGTAGAAACTACAATAAGTTTAAACACTTAGCTTACGCTTGATTATTATTTATTTTAAAGAATACATGAGCAAACTAATAATTAGCAAATGTAGAGGTTGAGAGATGAACAAGTAATGAGATAAATGAATAATTTATAATACATTATATATTATATTAACAAACTGTATTCTATGATACACGAGTGTTATTAAGTTAAATTGCTAGTTTATTTCATACATTCTCCTTTCATTAAGTTATTTGTCATAGCTAATTAACAATATATAAGATAAAGTCTATATTGTAATTACTGTAATACATTATATATTTTGAAGCCTTTTTATGCATGTTATTTAGATAAGAGTTTAGTTTAAACCAAACTTGAAATACATGACTATTAAATAATAATGGTCGGTTGTTTATATGCTTGAAGAGAATATGCAATGTTAGAAGGTATTTTTTGAGATTTCAATAAGTAGCAAGCATAACTATTGAGATGCTTTTGATGTGAATGTATATATGTTTTGTGTAGGGAAGACACTGGAAAAGATATTTCCATTTATTTCAAAATTGGTTGTTGTAATCTGTCTGACTCTTTGTGCTTGAAATGATACAGCCATGCGACATTCTAGACATTATTGAATGAAAATGTCCGAATTTTAGGTACAACTTCAATTTAAAGTACGAGAATATTTATTGAAAGATTATGTGATGATTATTATGGAAGATATTTTATCTTGATTGTATCATTAGGAACATAGGTTGTGTGTTTTCTTATTTTTCTAATTGAACCTCAAAATTATGTAGATAGAAGGTTGAATGTTTTTTATATCAAATATAATGAGTTTGTATATCTATCAAATACTCATATCAGTATTTCTATCACTATATACACCAATAATGCACAATTGTTTTTGAATATGCATACTTTTAATATAAAACTCTAACTGTAACAACCCGGTATTTAGCATCAATTGATAATCGACATTAAACGATTAATATTGTTGCTAATTGCTAATTGAAGTTTTGGTTTTTAAAATTTAGTTAAAATTCTTTTATAAATTATTGAAAGGAATTGTGGGCTTCGAAATTAAAGTTTGTCTCGGCCCATTTATTCTTGGTGCCGAATTATTTCGAGTTATACTCGTTCCACCCTTCACCTTTTGCCAAACCTTAAACAAATTTACCCCTCTTTTTATTTCGGCCCGTTCTTTTCCCCCCTTTCATTTTTTCATTCGCAACCCTAAATTAAAAACATACGAACGAAAACAATGGCGGCTCTATATTCGTTCGTCCTCCTTTCAAAAACTAGGGTTCTCTACAATTCGATGATGTCGAATTATGATGCTTGGTTTGAGTTCGTCCTTGACCTCGTTTAACTCTTCGATTTCCTTGGCTTCAACTCGCGACCGTTCGAGCTGAGGAGTCGTGCTATTCGTTTGAAAAGGTGAGTGAAACTTTCACTCACATCTAATTCGAGTTCTATGATTCTTCTGTTTTTATTCGTATAATTTCGTCATTTTTTTTCCGGCTTCGACTCGATTCTATTGAAGATGATTTGGTTCGATTTTTGGGCACTAACTTGTTTAATGTCGGTCTTGGAATTTTTTGTGACAGTGGATTTTGATTTCGTGACTTCCTCTTTGACTTTGGTATTGTTGTACCCTTCTTTGTTAATGGTGCCTTGAGACTGTTGCATTTGTTTCTCTTTGATTTGATCCGTGATTGCATTGAGTTACATCTGTGCATCCATTTGTTTGTTTGAATGCATCACTCGGCTATGAGTTGCTGCTGCGTTTGGTCTAGTAATTCATGATGATTAGTATTTTTGTGAACTTGAAGTGTTTTAATTCCTACTGTATATGTGCGCCTGTAGTTTACAATATTAAAATGCTTACTACTAGCTACACACGTGAATAAGCACATTGCATTATTGAAATGCTTTACTTCCTAGCTGCTTGAGGTCCTTGATGTTCATTAGAACTGTGCATTCATTGTTGCCATATCTTGGCTCCTCGTAGTTTTGTTGTTGTTTTAGTTTCACTGAACTATGATTTTTATGTAACCTGCTATGGACATTTTATGGGCCTGGTTTGAGTTTTTGCTGTCATACACGTGTATATACATGTTTATATACGGTCTTCCCGTAGTTTGTATTTGTTGCAGTTTCGACATTTGCTCGGAACCGCAGTTGTCTTTGGCTTGTGAAATACTTCGTTGAATTCATTTGCAATATGCACTTGAGTAAGTGGTGTCACTGCATTTGAAATCTGTTCTTCATTATTGAGGCTGGCGTGGTTGTTATATATGCAACTGGTTTCTGTATCACTCTTTGAGGCAGAGTGCATTTTTATTTGTTGGCCTCGGCTTCGATGTTTTGACTTGTTCGATTCTTTTCTTGGAACTACTGTGACTTCGACACTGCTTTTGACCCGATGCTTGATCATTTGTAGTGTCGTAGCATTGCAGTCGTTGACATGGTTTTATTTCCACTCTGTTGACTTTGGGTTTGTTGTATATATGAACCTGGTTCATATATAGCATTGATGTGTACATTCTAGTGCATGTCACTTTTCATTTTGAATTACGTTGGTGCCATTTGCTTTCGATTCATTGAGGCGGTTGTATATGGTTTGACTTGAATTTGTGCATTTATTTGGGCTTGCCTGTTCTGGAATTTGTCAAGTGCATACTGGTTAGCTTTTATTGCAGTTGTATTGAGTCATGCTAGCCGTGACTTGACCTCTGTAGTTTCGTTTTGCTGATTTACATTTGGTGTTGTGATGATTAGTATTTTTGCGAACTTGAAGTGTTTTAATTCCTACTGTATATGTGCGCCTGTAGTTTACAATATTAAAATGCTTACTACTAGCTACACACGTGAATAAGCACATTGCATTATTGAAATGCTTTACTTCCTAGCTGCTTGGGGTCCTTGATGTTCATTAGAACTGTGCATTCATTGTTGCCATATCTTGGCTCCTCGCAGTTTTGTTGTTGTTTGAGTTTCACTGAACTATGATTTTTATGTAACCTGCTCTTGACATTTTATGGGCCTGGTTTGAGTTTTTGCTGTCATACACGTGTATATACATGTTTATACACGGTCTTCCTGTAGTTTGTATTTGTTGCAGTTTCGACATTTTCTCGGAACCGCACTTGTCTTTGGCTTGTGAAATACTTCGTTGAATTCATTTGCAATATGCACTTGAGTAAGTGGTGTCACTGCATTTGAAATCTGTTCTTCATTATTAAGGCTGGCGTGGTTGTTATATATGCAACTGGTTTCTGTATCCCTCTTTGAGGCAGAGTGCATTTTTATTTGTTGGCCTCGGCTTCGATGTTTTGACTTGTTCGATTCTTTGCTTGGAACTACTGTGACTTAGACACTGCTTTTGACCCGATGCTTGATTATTTGTAGTGTCGTAGCATTGCAGTAGTTGACATGGTTTTATTTCCACTATGTTGACTTTGGGTTTGTTGTATATATGAACCTGGTTCATATGTAGCATTGATGTGTACATTCTAGTGCATGTCACTTTTCATTTTGAATTATGTTGGTGCCATTTGCTTTCGATTCATTGAGGCAGTTGTATATGGTTTGACTTGAATTTGTGCATTTATTTGGGCTTGCTTGTTCTGGAATTTGTCAAGTGCATACCGGTTAGCTTTTGTTGCAGCTGTATTGGGTCATGCTAGCCGTGACTTGACCTCTGTAGTTTCGTTTTGCTGACTTACATTTGGTGTTGTGATGATTTTACATACTGTGGTGGCGAGGCAGTACACGCGTGCGTGTACCGCAGCCACACAGTTTTAACATTTTAATGAGGCCGTGGCATTGATATTTGAACCTTCATTGATTTTGGTTCGTTGATCTTTTGTGTACATCGTCACTGGAGTGGCAAGGCAGTGCACGCAAGCGTGAACTGCAGCCACACGATATTGCTTTTATTAATATTCTATTTGCTTTTTGATTTATTAATCTTTTGCGTATTCCCGAGGCTGTAGTGGCGAGGCAGTACACGCGTGCGTGTACTGCAGCCCTACTCGAGTAGGCGTTTTAAATGGATATCTCAATTGCTTAAATTGTTTTACGTATTCAAATTCAATATTTTGAAGTTGCATTTTTATTTGGTTTAATTTAAACATTTTGTTGTTGTCTAATTATCTACTTGATAATTAGATTATGAGTTTCTAATTATTTATTCAATAATTAGATTTTATTGTTGATTGCCGTTAGGCAATTCTGTTGTTTTCTAAACTATCTTTATTAACAATCCTTTCATCTATCTTCGTTGATAATCTTGAGTTTGCTGATTTGTTGTTAAACACTATTACGTGTTATATTTACCGTTATCCGATTTTATTGTTAAAGGATCAGATAGGTGAATTTATTTTGACTGTCGTCTAATTGTTATTTAATTATTATTGCTTCTGTGCACTAATAACTGAGTTTGAATTAGACTGACTCGTGTATTATTTTCTTTTGAATTTAATACTCGGGTCAGACCCGAGTTATTTCAGGTTGTAGATATCTTGCTTTGGGTAGCTATTTGAGCTATGAAGACTTTTCATATCTTTTGGAGTTGTCGTGTCATAGTATAGGTTGATATGTATTCATGTATATTAGTCGATAATGTACTTGTATACATAACTTCCAGAATCGACTGTTGTAGTTGTATCATATGTATTGTGTCAAATGTATTGTAACTGACATCAGTTATATATATATATATGAGACCTTTTGTTTTAACTGTGTTCCGCATTTATATTATCTGTGTTATTATTATATTTACTGTCCTAAACTATTATGAACCATCGTAGTTCGTTTTATACTGGAATTGGGGTATGTCGATGGGAGTAAATAAATCAGAGATTAAAAATGAAAGAATATATATACCACTCCTATCGAGATAACCAATACTAGTGTAAGGCCTAACTACGGATGGCCGCTCCTCAACAGCCTTATTCTCCGCGCTAGTTGACAGCATTACACCGTAGTGTTCTTGGCTAGCGTGGGTATAAAGGTGGGGTGTCACAGCTTGGTATCAGAGCCTGGGGTTTAGGACAAATATAAAACATAACTTACATGGAACATGTGTTACAACTATTTGTCGATGTTTTATCTCTCATCTTTGCATATGATTATCTTTGATAGTTAGGTATGAATTCCTAACGCTTATTCATGTGCATTTGATTTTGGTTTCGTGAAAGTATTTTGGCTTCGGCCTCCGTTTGCTTTGCGAACTCAAGTTGGGTTTTTGATGATGAGGATTTTGTTCTTGTGTTTTCGGCTTTGAATTGATTTAGCCGATGTTGATTTTGTTCGAATTTGACCAATAATTGTTGACTTCGGCATTGACTTGATTTTTATTTTTGTTGAAGTCATTTATGCATTTATGCTCGTTTTGCTTTGTTTTTCCAATTGTTAATCGATTCTTCTTTTCCGATTAATTGTTATCACCTTTGTCGACTTTGATAACTCCTATTTCTGGAATTTTTGAGTATTTCTACTTTGATGGATTTGGAATCGAATTCTTTGGATTTTATTCACGTCTTCGAATGTGAATTTTAGTGAATTGATTCGGTTTCCAAATTTAATCGATTCTTGTTAATTCCCCGATTTGTTGCTATCATTTATTAGCAACTTTGATGACATTTTCTTCGGGATTTTCATGAACATACCTTTTGGTGAATTCGGTATCGATTTCTTTGGATTCTATTCACATCTTTGTATGTGAATTCTTGTGATTGATTGTTTCTACAATCATTTTTGTGATTTTTCACTTTAAAAATATAAAGGTTTTCTATACTAGTAGTAAATATCAAAACCCTTTTCTCCAAACGATTTCAAAACTATTTTACTACAAAGCTCTTTTCCTAAACCGTTTTCCAATCTATTAGTATATACTAACCTTTATTTTACTCGTATGAGAAATCTAATTAAACGGATTAGCAAAACAAGTGGTATGAAACACTTGTGTTTACTTCGTCGGTTAATTTTTGGACTTGTTCGATTGAACCACTTGTGACAATTTTCTAGTGAAGATTTACAGTTTGTTCGTAAATATTTAAATTAAGCAAGTGGTTATGGGACATGAAGCTTAACTTTTATATTTACTAACTTAGTGTAATTGACACTTCTCATTGATCATGACGATCATTTTATGATTTAGACTAGCAATTGTGCGATGTCTCTTTGTTGCGAGGTTAGGCTAGACACCATTTGTGTGATTCCATTCACACATACCTCTTTGCTTTTTGGTTATCCTAGACACCATTTGTGTGATTCCACTCACACATATTTTCTTTGTTGTTGCAAGGTTAGGCTGGACACCATTTGTGTGATTCCATTCACACATACCTCTTTGCTTTTTGGTTAGCCTAGACACCATTTATGTGATTCCACTCACACATATTTTTTTTTGTTGCAAGGTTAGGCTAGACACCATTTGTGTGATTCCATTCACACATACCTTTTTGCTTTTTGGTTAGCCTAGACACCATTTTTGTGATTCCACTCACACATACTTTCTTTTTGTTTGCGAGGTTAGACTAGACACCACTTGTGTGATTCCACTCACACATACCTTTTTGATTTTTGGTTAGTCTAGACCTCATCTGCGTGATTCCACTCACACATACTTTCTTTTTGTTTGCGAGGTTAGATTAGATACCACTTGTGTGATTCCACTCACACATACCTTTTTGATTTTTGGTTAGTCTAGACCTCATCTGGGTGATTCCGACTCACCCATATGGGGTAGCTCCGCATGGTCTTCGGACCATCATGTGATAGGCCTCTTTCCCTCTTTGTGTTTTCTGGATTTCTTGTGTAGATTTCTAGAATTTGTGTTTTCTGGATTTCTTGTGATGATTTCTAAAGCTGGTGCTTCACTAATTTTCGTGATTTCTATTGATAAGTTTTATCAATTTTTGTGCATTGGTGAATTAGTGTGTCATTGACTTGTTATGAATACAAGTTTAGGGTATGATATCCCTTTCTATCTTTGAGAAGATTCTTGTGACATTTTTGATGAATGAAAATTCATTGGTATTATATTTTGATGCCAATTATTTTGATGAGATTTTGACGTATTAACTTCAATAACCGTCAATCTCAAAATGGATTTTCAAGCGGTTATCCCGCGATGCTTATTTTGTTGTCCGTTTTTACGGTATTTTGAGAAGTGCAATTTCCTTGTCTGATGTTGCTGCTTTAATCACGTGTTTTAAAAAATTGTTTCAAAAATAAAAATTGTTTCCAAAATTTTGACGGTTTACGCTTTCAAAAGAATGAGGAAGCGAATTAAACGTTTCAGTAAAATCGAGGACTATGACCCCTTTCTTTTGCTGATTCACTTAATTCCGGACTTGTTCGTTTGAGAATGTAAATTATTATTTTTATAAAATAAATAAAAATTGTTTTCAGAAGTTTTGCACTTTGCGCTTTCAAAAGAATGAGGAAGCGATTTAAACGTTTCAGAAAAATCGAGGACTATGACCCCTTTCTTTTACTGATTCGCTTAATTCCGGACTTGTCCGTTTGAGAATGTGAAATGTTATTTTTAGAATACACAATTTTGCACTTTCAAGGAAACGATGAAGTGAATTAAACGATTTAGTAAAACTCGTGGTTATGGGACATGTGCGTTTGCTATTTCGGTTAATCCCGGACTTGTTAATTGAAATATTATTTCGGATTATCGTTTTTGATAATCGGATATTTGTTGTTTCTGATTATCGCTTGTGATAATTAGATATTTGAGATTTAATTATCGTTTGTGATAATTAAATATTTGCGATTTAAGATTTGATTATCAATTGTGATAATTAAATATTCGTTGATTTGTGATTTCTGATTATCGTTTTTGATAATCAGATATTTGTTGTTTCTGATTATCGCTTGTGATATTTAGATATTTGAGATTTAATTATCGTTTGTGATAATTAAATATTTGCGATTTAAGATTTGATTATCAATTGTGATAATTAAATATTCGTTGATTTGTGATTTCTGATTATCGTTTTTGATAATCAGATATTTGTTGTTTCTGATCATCGCTCGTGATAATTAAATATTTGAGATTTAATTATCATTTGTGATAATTAAATATTTGTGATTTAAGATTTGATTATCGTTTTGATAATTGAATATTTGTTGATTTGAAATTTGATTACCGTTGTGGTAATTCCTGATTATCGTATCGATAATTAGATATTGCTGTTTTGTGATTTCTTTATTCTGATTATCTATTTGATAATTAAATTTTGTAGAGAATTTGAGAATTTCTTTTATGAAATTAAAAGATTTCTTTGGTGTTTATATTGTACTACGCCGGTGTACCGGCTCAATTTTCTGTTATTCATAACGTTTTCCACGTCTTCCAATTACGGAAATGCCTTGGGGATTTTCGATTTTTATTCTTGAGCAACCTTCTATTCACATCATTGATTCGGGGGTGTAGCACCTTCGAAATAAAGATGTTTTTCTTGTGGAAGTTCAATGGTTCTCAAATCCTATGGATTGCACTTAGGAATCCAGAGAATTCATCGAGCAAACACGTTCAAGTTCACTCTTTCATGCTCTTTATGGTGAACTTCCTATTTCGAATTTTCTTCATCTTGTGATGATATGCTCTTATGGTTGTTACCTTTTGTCCATTTATTCCTTATGAATGCGAGGACGCAATTTCTTTAAGGAGGGGAGTCTGTAACAACCCGGTATTTAGCATCAATTGATAATCGACATTAAACGATTAATATTGTTGCTAATTGCTAATTGAAGTTTTGGTTTTTAAAATTTAGTTAAAATTCTTTTATAAATTATTGAAAGGAATTGTGGGCTTCGAAATTAAAGTTTGTCTCGGCCCATTTATTCTTGGTGCCGAATTATTTCGAGTTATACTCGTTCCACCCTTCACCTTTTGCCAAACCTTAAACAAATTTACCCCTCTTTTTATTTCGGCCCGTTCTTTTCCCCCCTTTCATTTTTTCATTCGCAACCCTAAATTAAAAACATACGAACGAAAACAATGGCGGCTCTATATTCGTTCGTCCTCCTTTCAAAAACTAGGGTTCTCTACAATTCGATGATGTCGAATTATGATGCTTGGTTTGAGTTCGTCCTTGACCTCGTTTAACTCTTCGATTTCCTTGGCTTCAACTCGCGACCGTTCGAGCTGAGGAGTCGTGCTATTCGTTTGAAAAGGTGAGTGAAACTTTCACTCACATCTAATTCGAGTTCTATGATTCTTCTGTTTTTATTCGTATAATTTCGTCATTTTTTTTCCGGCTTCGACTCGATTCTATTGAAGATGATTTGGTTCGATTTTTGGGCACTAACTTGTTTAATGTCGGTCTTGGAATTTTTTGTGACAGTGGATTTTGATTTCGTGACTTCCTCTTTGACTTTGGTATTGTTGTACCCTTCTTTGTTAATGGTGCCTTGAGACTGTTGCATTTGTTTCTCTTTGATTTGATCCGTGATTGCATTGAGTTACATCTGTGCATCCATTTGTTTGTTTGAATGCATCACTCGGCTATGAGTTGCTGCTGCGTTTGGTCTAGTAATTCATGATGATTAGTATTTTTGTGAACTTGAAGTGTTTTAATTCCTACTGTATATGTGCGCCTGTAGTTTACAATATTAAAATGCTTACTACTAGCTACACACGTGAATAAGCACATTGCATTATTGAAATGCTTTACTTCCTAGCTGCTTGAGGTCCTTGATGTTCATTAGAACTGTGCATTCATTGTTGCCATATCTTGGCTCCTCGTAGTTTTGTTGTTGTTTTAGTTTCACTGAACTATGATTTTTATGTAACCTGCTATGGACATTTTATGGGCCTGGTTTGAGTTTTTGCTGTCATACACGTGTATATACATGTTTATATATGGTCTTCCCGTAGTTTGTATTTGTTGCAGTTTCGACATTTGCTCGGAACCGCAGTTGTCTTTGGCTTGTGAAATACTTCGTTGAATTCATTTGCAATATGCACTTGAGTAAGTGGTGTCACTGCATTTGAAATCTGTTCTTCATTATTGAGGCTGGCGTGGTTGTTATATATGCAACTGGTTTCTGTATCACTCTTTGAGGCAGAGTGCATTTTTATTTGTTGGCCTCGGCTTCGATGTTTTGACTTGTTCGATTCTTTTCTTGGAACTACTGTGACTTCGACACTGCTTTTGACCCGATGCTTGATCATTTGTAGTGTCGTAGCATTGCAGTCGTTGACATGGTTTTATTTCCACTCTGTTGACTTTGGGTTTGTTGTATATATGAACCTGGTTCATATATAGCATTGATGTGTACATTCTAGTGCATGTCACTTTTCATTTTGAATTACGTTGGTGCCATTTGCTTTCGATTCATTGAGGCGGTTGTATATGGTTTGACTTGAATTTGTGCATTTATTTGGGCTTGCCTGTTCTGGAATTTGTCAAGTGCATACTGGTTAGCTTTTATTGCAGTTGTATTGAGTCATGCTAGCCGTGACTTGACCTCTGTAGTTTCGTTTTGCTGATTTACATTTGGTGTTGTGATGATTTTATATACTGTGGTGGCAAGGCAGTACACGCGTGCGTGTACCGCAGACACACAGTTTTAACATTTTAATGAGGCCGTGGCATTGAATTTGAACCTTCATTGATTTTGGTTCGTTGATCTTTTGTGTACATCGTCACTGAAGTGGCAACGCAGTGCACGCAAGCGTGAACAACAGCCACACGATTTTGCTTTTATTAATATTCTATTTGCTTTTTGATTTATTAATCTTTTGCGTATTCCCGAGGCTGTAGTGGCGAGGCAGTACACACGTGCGTGTACTGCAGCCCTACTCGAGTTGGCATTTTAAATGGATATCTCAATTGCTTGAATTGTTTTACGTATTCAAATTCAATATTTTTAAGTTGCATTTTTATTTGGTTTAATTTAAACATTTTGTTGTTGTCTAATTATCTACTTGATAATTAGATTATGAGTTTCTAATTATTTATTCAATAATTAGATTTTATTGTTAATTGCCGTTAGGCAATTCTGCTGTTTTCTAAACTATCTTTATTAATAATCCTTTCATCTATCTTCGTTGATAATCTTGAGTTTGCTGATTTGTTGTTAAACACTATTACGTGTTATATTCACCGTTATCCGATTTTCTTAAAGGATCGGATAGGTGAATTTATTTTGATTGTCGTCCAATTGTTATTTAATTATTATTGCTTCTGTGCACTAATAACTGAGTTTGAATTAGACTGACCCGTGTATTATGTTCTTTTGAATTTAATACTCGGGTCAGACCCGAGTTATTTCAGGTTGTAGATATCTTGCTTTGGGTAGCTGTTTGAGCTATGAAGACTTTTCGTATCTTTTGGAGTTGTCGTGTCATAGTATAGGTTGATATGTATTCATGTATATTAGTCGATAATTTACTTGTATATATAACTTCCAGAGTCGACTGTTGTAGTTGTATCATATGTATTGTGTCAAATGTATTGTAACTGACATTAGTTATATATATATGAGACATTTTGTTTTAACCGTGTTCCAAATTTATATTATCTGTGTTATTATTATATTTACTGTCCTAAACTATTATGAACCATCATAGTTCATTTTATACTGGAATTGGGGTATGTCGATGGGAGTAAATAAATCAGAGATTAAAAATGAAAGAATATATATACCACTCCTATCGAGATAACCAATACTAGTGTAAGGCGTAACTACGGATGGCCGCTCCTCAACAGCCTTATTCTCCACGCTAGTTGACAGCATTACACCGTAGTGTTCTTGGCTAGCGTGGGTATCGAGGTGGGGCGTTACATCTAAAGACTACTATATGCTTGCACTAATTTATATTTTCTTTTGTTTCACTATTAAATCATTTCTGTGTATGTATATGTCTGTATCACTATCTAGAGTTGCTTACTTGAGTAAGCCACCTATTGCATATAAGTTATGTAATTCGATCTAGATGATTTACAATTGAAGGAAATAACCAAATATAATGAATCGACAGACTAATGCAACACTCATTTCCAACTTTTGAGAACCCATTAGTGGATAAAACTCAGCATGCGGTAGCTTATGTGGCAAAAAAAGGCATGCCCTTAATACTCATTGGATAATGTTGTGACGCAACATAAGTGGAAACTCAACATAGTAGGATGAGGCAATGGATGTGGTTGGCTATTAAATGCTGTAGAATGTGCTATGTCCCAAAACCTCCTCAATTCATGTGGGAACTATTTATATTTTTGTTCCATTCCCTGGTCCCATTATTTTGGTGGATCTACCTTTCATTTTTTCCTCTTTTATTTCCATAATTATGAGTGTAGTACTGCTCATTACTACAACATGAAGAGCTTATAGGAGAAGGTTATGGAGTAGCTGTGTGATGCACGATCAACTATTTCAATATGGTTTAGCAAGTAGGCGACACATAATTCTTGATTGGATTCGACCACTGTTGAGGTTAGTAGCCTTGGGAGAAAGAGGAGGAAGCACTGGACCCGAATCTGTTAGAGATATCAACCAATCCAAAGAGGATTCGGTGGACACCGAAAGTATTGGTCAGGAAGTAGCATCTATTATGAGGTACACCACAATCGTGCTATTAGGCGGCACATTGCATCACAAGTGTGTAGCATCATAAACTAAATTTCTATGGATTCTGTCCGCTGGACCAATAGAATAATAAATCTACAGTTATTTATGTTAAAATTTGTTTGGAATTTAGAATTGATAAGTTGGGAGCAAAAGGCAATTGGTATATTATTTACACAATTTAGTGGCACTTTTATGTTTTTTTCATGATATTTCTTATGTATACATGAGTACTTTATATGATTTGAAGTGCAATAATATATTACTTCATTTATATACGTGAGTGTGTATAATGCATATTAATCAAATTTGTAAACAAATCTATTTACCAAAATTTTACCATATTAATCTTTATTTGATACTTGTTGTGACGACCGCCCATGACTCCCGCACCAAAACAAGAGAATAGAGCGCTGAAAGGTGTGCCAGGCAGCCATGGACGATAGTCAGGGTAAAATAAAATCGCAGAATCTCTATCGTAACTCACAGCGCATGGATAAAATACAATAGAGAAATATATAGTGAAGTCTCATAACAGAAAATCATCATATAAGCATCACAGAGGTTTTATACAATCATCTCAACAAATCCATACATCAAGACCTCACTACAAGCACTCATCAAATACAGCAGCGGATACCCGGTACATATAAGAAAATAATATGCATAGCCTCCTGCTCGTCTTCGCCATCATCAACGGAAAACTCTACTCTAAGCACAGCACCTGCCACCTGCTACCTAGTCTGCCCATCCCAAACATGGATGAACAGCCCAAGGTAATAAGAGGAGACATAAAACCTTGAGTCAGACAAAGTCTTAGTGAGCAGTAAATTAACAATCAAGCATACCAAAAGAGCATAAGGAAATAAAGGAATAGGAACCAAACCATCCCACTCCACCTCTTTCTACAGTGATAGCCCCCAGACACACACTAAGGAGAAGTAAGCATAACATAGCAGATAAGTAAGGTAAAGCAATAATCACTCGAGTCAAGGACGATGTTTTCCAAATACAAACCCCCAAGGCCTAAACCAAGATCAGATAAGCACCCAGAAAACACCGCTCTTGAAGCCGAATGATGATACAACCAAACATCCAAACATCCATGACTCTGGCTATCACTGTTAACCTTGCTTCGAAATCACCGTTAATTGAATGACCGACTCCTTCCTGAGCCATCTGTCAAGGGCTAATGGTAACCCCGGTTCTAGACAAAACCCCGCACACTGCCTTGTGCCTAGGACTTATCTTCTTGGCCCAGAGTACTCGACTAACTGCCTGTAGTCTTTTAGGCGTCCCTATGTACTCTTGCTTTAGGTTTGCTAGAACCTTCAATAACGATGAGATCCAAGCCTCCTTGTCATCCTTCTTGACGACTTCTATCAACTTAGCCCAAGCTTCCTCTTGAGCAATCCATTATCAACCAACTTGAACTACCCTTCAAGTTATCAACATGCTTGGAATGATCCCTGCCTGGATTAAGCCAAGACTCACATCATACTTCGCTTCATCGTACCAAAGCAAAGTCTCAACTCAACCATACTTTGCCTTTTCGCATCCTGACAAAGTCCCATCTCGATCTCATACTTCGCCTCTTCGCATCACGGCAAAGTCCCATCATCGAATCCATCCATATGAGCTTCCACATCCGCTTCATATACCATCGGCAGCTTTCACCATTCAAGAGCCTTTCCACTTAGCTTTTGAATCATCTTCAACCATCTTGTTCCAAATCAACTACAAGCTAACTTGGAGCAATCAAATCTAACATACATTCAAACATTCAAGCATTCAAACAAGATATATTAAGCAATATCAACTATAATGGCAATTTCGTAATTAAGTGAGCAAAAGTCCAACATATGTGAAATCATAGTTTTTAGCATAGATCTATCAAATCTAAAACATGGGTTTTGTCTCTAATACTTGTTAAATAGCTTCTATAGATAAACATTTTCAAATATGATGGATCTACATGCAGACTTAAGGAAAATGCGAGAAAACGCTAACTTTAACACATAAACATATCACCAATCCCATATACTCCTTTGGATCCGCGTGAGAGATAACTACCACTCACCAAATCACCAAAACAACCTAAAAATCAATCAACTTCAGATCTGGACAGCAAGGACTTGAGCTTGATCCGGAGAAATTTCACTTGAAACGGTGAAATCTAGCTTCGTCGGATGAAGATCTTCAACTTTGGCTCTTCGATCTTCGATCTTGATCTTCGATCTTCAACGGATGTTAGCACTTGATTGAAGTGGAGAAAGAAGTGAAGAAAAATGCTGTAGTCGAGTCTCCAAAATGGCAGCACTTCATCGCTTCAAAAACCGGTGCCAAAAAGTGAGCCAAAGTCCACTATTTATAGGCTGAAACTTCACTAACTCGTACGCCCATGAGTCGGTCACGACCTAAGCCATGAGTCGTTAACGACTCATCAACCCTGCCGACTCAAGAACCCAACGACCTATCAAAGATACGACCCAACACTAAAAGGCTTACGACCTAACGACATATACCCTAACTCGGAGACGAGCTACGAGATACGAGATAACTATATGCCGACCTAACACCAAAGCGACTCAACCCTTAAGTCGTTCAAACGACTTAACAACCTATCTCCTTAACTCGCCGCCGACCTAACACTCTGCTAACTCGTAACTCGCTAACACACAAGCCTTACTAACTCGTTAGGTCGCAAACACGTTAGGTCGTTCCAGACGACTTACGACCTAACTTTCTAACCTGTTAACTCGGCCATATCTACTAACTCGTACACGAGTTAATCCTTACCTCGGTAACTCTTTAACCCGGTAACACGTAAAGAACACTAACTCGTTAGCTACCCTGCACACTATAACTCGCTAACGACTCAAGGCCACTGACTCGTCCAAGCTATGAGTCGGTCTAACCTATAACTCGCTAACACCTATAAGTCGTTAACGACTCAACTCATATCATGTTAATTCGTAAGCCTATGGCTCCACTGACTCGGTCACGACTCATCATCACACGAGTTAACTTTACAACTCGTGCACGACCCATTCCCTTAAGTCGTACACGACTCATCCATGAGCCGTTCACTGCCTTAACTTGTTAACTCGTATGCGACTCACTTCCTAACTCGAACACGACCCAAGCCTTGTTAACTCGGCCACGACTTAACACTTAAGCACACGAATTAACTTCCTAAACGACTCAGGCTAGAGACAACATCAACACTAACAACCTGTCAATTCTACGATATATCGACACGTAAAATACGGGTCGTTACATTCTCTCCCCCTTAGGAATTTCGCCCCCGAAATTCCAAGCAAACAACAGCAATCAAAGATATTCCGCATGCCTACCATCCATAGCAATCAACAAACCATGCATCCAATTCTAACCTAGCATGCAGAATTCTATGACTTAGAACAAGCTACAAATTCATGAGATGTCACGACACTTTAGGGCCATACCTCGAAGAGTCCGGGATGAGCTGCCTTCATCCTCTCTTCCTCCTCCCACGTACAGTCGTTAACATCATCACTCCATTGTACCTTGAGCAACGTAATCGTCTTCCTCCTAAGCTGTTTCGTATCGGTTTCAACAATACGAAGCGGCTTACGAGGTCTCGAAACAACTGGATCAACCTCCAAGTCTTCACAGCTATCAGCAGAAACCACCGTAGTTGGGTCGTGCATATACTTCCGTAGATAAGATACATGAAAAACACTGTGCACACCCGCCATCCTTTCCGGTAACTCCAATCTATAAGCGAGCTTTCCAATACGCTCGATAATCGGGAATGGTCCAACAAATCTCGGAGTTAACTTTCCTTTCTTCCCGAATCTAATAACATTCTTTAATGGAGAAATCTTCACAAAAACCATATCACCTACGTCGAATTCCAAATCCTTTCGACGATTATCTGCATAACTTTTCTGACGATCCTGGGCTGCCTTCATTCGTTGCCGAATGATCTCTATACAATCTGAAGTCTGTCGAATCATCTCTGGCCCAAGTATCAGCTTTTCTCCAGTTTCCAACCAACATGTCGGGGAGTTACACGGTCTTCCATACAATGCCTCATATGGTGCCATACCAATACTCGACTGATAACTGTTGTTATAAGCAAACTCCACCAAATGAAGGTGATCTTCCCATGACCCTCCGAAGTCCAAAACACATGCTCTAAGAAGATCTTCCAAAACTCGGTTGACTCTCTCAGTCTGACCATCTGTTTGAGGGTGATAAGCTGTACTCAAACACAACTCGGTTCCCAAAACTTCCTGGAAGCTCTTCCAAAATCTACTAGTGAACAATGGATCTCGATCGCTCACTATACTCTTCGGAACACCATGGAAACGAACTATCCACTTCACATATAGCTCAGCCAACTTCGATGCAGTCCTAGTCGATCGAACAGGAATGAACCTTGCACTCTTGGTCAAACGATCTACTGTGACCCAAATCCCTTCATTTCCTGCCCTAGTTCTAGGTAGACCATCGATAAAATCCATCGACACTTGCTCCCACTTCCATGCAGGAACCTCTAATGGCTGAAGTAATCCACTGGGCTTCTTCTGCTCAGCTTTCACCAACTGGCAATTCATACACTTGGAAATAAAATTTCCAACATCCTTCTTCATACCTTCCCAGTAGTAGGTTCTCTTCATATCCCGATACATCTTATTTCCACCTGGATGAATTGTCAACTTCGAGTGATGACTCTCCCTCAGAACTTCATCTCTCAATCCATCTACATCGGGAACAACCAATCGTTCTTGCTTTCGAAGCCAACCCTCTCGATCGACCTCGAATCCTTTATCCTTTTCTCGGTCCAATCCAGATTCTAAATCACGAATAATCTTGACAAGCTTATCATCTCTCCTTTGGCTCTCGCCAATCCTTTCCACAAGAGTAGGCCTTATCGATAAGTTTGCCAACATCTCAGGTTCCAATTCACATCTGGGCCTGAAATCAAACTCAGCCAAATACTCGAGACTCTTCCATTCCGAAAACATGGCTCCCAATCCTGCTTGTCTTCGACTTAACGCATCTGCCACTGCGTTACCTTTTCCTGGAGTATAGGCTATACCAAAATCATACGATGCTAAGAACTCTAGCCACCTTTGCTGTCGAAGATTCAAATCCTTTTGGGAAAACAGATACTTCAACGACTTATGATCTGTAAACAGCTCGAATCTAACTCCCAATAGATAGTGTCTCCACATCTTCAAAGCAAACACAATCGCCGCTAACTCCAAATCATGAGTCGGATAATTCCTTTCATGCGGCTTCAGTTGTCGACTAGCATACGCAACAACTTTATCCTTCTGCATTAGCACCGCTCCTAGTCCAGTGCCACATGCATCGGTGTAAACCACCATCTCATCATTCCCACTCGGAATAGTCAAAACAGGAGCACTTGTCAGTCGCTCTTTCAGGATTATGAAAGCTTGTTCACACTTATCATTCCATCTGAACACTTGATTCTTCTTCGTCAATCCTGTCAACGGTGCAGCTATCTTGGAAAAGTCTTTGATAAACCGACGATAATATCCTGCTAATCCAAGAAAACTTCTCACATCAGATGCATTCTTAGGCCTAACCCAATCCTGGATCGCTGCCACCTTAGCGGGATCAACCGCTATTCCATTTCCAGAAATAACATGACCTAAGAACCTCACTTCATTCTTCCAGAAGTGACACTTCGAAAACTTAGCCTTCAGCTGATGTTTCCGTAAGATTTCCAAAACAATCCTCAAGTGCGTCTTGTGCTCTTCTTCAGTTCTGGAATAAATCAGAATATCATCCACGAACACAAGCACGAACTTATCTAACTGATCTCTGAATACTCTATTCATAAGATCCACAAAATATGCTGGTGCGTTAGTCAATCCAAACGGCATTACCAGCCACTCATAAAACCCGGATGGTGTCCTGAAAGCAGTCTTCGGCACACTATCCTTCGCCACTCTCAACTGGTGAAATCCCGTTGCCAAATCCATCTGAGAAAACACCTTAGCCTCGTGAAGCTGATCAAACAAGTCATCTATTCTCGGCAATGGATACTTGTTCTTCCTAGTCACCTTATTCAGCTCACGATAATCAACACACAACCTCAACGATCCATCCGTTTTGGTTGCGAACACAACGGGCGCACCCCATTCGGACACACTTCTCCGAATGAATCCTTTCCGCAAAAGGTCATCAACTTGCACCTTCAGCTCTTGCTGCTCCCTCGGTGCCATCCGCCTAAGAGGCATCACAACAGGTCTGGCTCCCTCAACTAGATCGATACGAAACTCGATCTCCCTATGCGGCGGCAACCCTTTGACTTCCTCAAAGACATTCTCAAACTCATTCACAATAGGCACCGATGACAGTCCATCCCGTGGAACAACTAGCGAATACATGAAGCTCATGAAGACGCCTTCTTCATGCTTACATCGTATCACAACCTTTCGCCCTTCCACATTCCCGACTGTCACCTCAAGCCTCTCACAATCAATCCTAGCCGCATACTTCCTAAGCCAGTCCACACCCAAAATAATTCCGAACCCCGCAAAGTTCAGAACAAAGCAATCACAAACAAACGAGCAATCATGACTCGACACAACTAGACCACGACATAACATACACAAACATGACGAACCCCCTACCGGATTAGTCACAACCAATGGCCTATCAACAATATCCGGTTTCATACCTAACCGGCTTACCAAATCATCACAAACAAAAGAATGCGACGCTCCAGTATCAAACAACACTCTAACTGGAACACCACAAATAGAAAGAGTACCTTGAACAACCACACTCTTCCCCTTCTCTTCAGCAGTAGGAGCTTTCGAAGACGATGGAACAGCCCCCAAAGCATAGGCTTGCACAACCTGCCTATCTTTCCTCGGTTCTGGACAATCCTTCTTGATATGTCCCAGCTTATCACAGTTGTAACACTTTCCCGGCACTTTGGGATTCTTACAATCTTTGTAAAGATGGCCCTTCTGCTGGCAGTTATAGCAAGTCACTTCACTCTTCGGCTTCTTCTGGCCATCCCTACCCCTCTGTTGCTGTTGTTTCCTCTTCTTATTGCCACTCTGCTGTGGTTTAGATCCTTCCCTGGTTACAGAAACGACAGAACTTTCCCTAGGAAACAAACTCTCATGCCTAAGAGCTTTTTCCACAAGCTTCTCAAATGGATCGTCCAGATGATCCACTAACTGCCTCCCAAGATAAGCATCCAGGCCTGTCACAAACTTTTCGTTCTTCTGGTAGGGAGAATCAATATACGATCTGGCATACTTAGACAAAGCTTCAAACTCAGAAATGTACTCAAGAACAGGCCTTCCCCCTTGCTTGAGCTCCACAAACCTCTTAAACAAGACCGATTTCTGAGCAGTAGAGATGAACTTAGCTTCAAATCTAACTTGGAATTGCTCCCAAGTAATCTCTTCTTCTGGGGTATCTATAGTGATAGAATTCCACCAATCAACAGCTCTTCCCTGAAGCTGTCTCGATGCAAGCTTCCTCTTAGTTGCATCCTCAATCCCTAAGTCACCAAAGATCCTCCTACAAGAATCAATCCATCTTTGGACTTCAATAGTAGACTCCGTCCCCAAGAAAACCCTTCCTCCAAGAGCCGTATAATCCTTACACAGCTTAGCAAAATCCACGGGCCTTGGAGCTTGGACTTGAACTCCAACATCAACAGCTGGCCCTGGAGCCGGCATCCTCCTCATGATCGAAGTCATCATTGCTTCGAACATAGCCCCATAATCAGCAGATTCCCCAGCAGCTCGGCTTTCCCTAGCAGCTCGTCTCTCACTTCGACTCATCCTTAATATCTACAAAAAGGAATGATTAGAACGCCTTTGAGAAACAACTGCAAAAGGAGTTCAAATCTGTCTAAGCTACTATATTATATATAGTAATCATCCATCAAAATACAATTACGTCTCTCTTACGTAGTTACGTCAGCGAGCGTTGGCTAAAATCGATTAACCTGGGCTCCGATACCAAATGTGACGACCGCCCATGACTCCCGCACCAAAACAAGAGAATAGAGCGCTGAAAGGTGTGCCAGGCAGCCATGGACGATAGTCAGGGTAAAATAAAATCGCAGAATCTCTATCGTAACTCACAGCGCATGGATAAAATACAATAGAGAAATATATAGTGAAGTCTCATAACAGAAAATCATCATATAAGCATCACAGAGGTTTTATACAATCATCTCAACAAATCCATACATCAAGACCTCACTACAAGCACTCATCAAATACAGCAGCGGATACCCGGTACATATAAGAAAATAATATGCATAGCCTCCTGCTCGTCTTCGCCATCATCAACGGAAAACTCTACTCTAAGCACAGCACCTGCCACCTGCTACCTAGTCTGCCCATCCCAAACATGGATGAACAGCCCAAGGTAATAAGAGGAGACATAAAACCTTGAGTCAGACAAAGTCTTAGTGAGCAGTAAATTAACAATCAAGCATACCAAAAGAGCATAAGGAAATAAAGGAATAGGAACCAAACCATCCCACTCCACCTCTTTCTACAGTGATAGCCCCCAGACACACACTAAGGAGAAGTAAGCATAACATAGCAGATAAGTAAGGTAAAGCAATAATCACTCGAGTCAAGGACGATGTTTTCCAAATACAAACCCCCAAGGCCTAAACCAAGATCAGATAAGCACCCAGAAAACACCGCTCTTGAAGCCGAATGATGATACAACCAAACATCCAAACATCCATGACTCTGGCTATCACTGTTAACCTTGCTTCGAAATCACCGTTAATTGAATGACCGACTCCTTCCTGAGCCATCTGTCAAGGGCTAATGGTAACCCCGGTTCTAGACAAAACCCCGCACACTGCCTTGTGCCTAGGACTTATCTTCTTGGCCCAGAGTACTCGACTAACTGCCTGTAGTCTTTTAGGCGTCCCTATGTACTCTTGCTTTAGGTTTGCTAGAACCTTCAATAACGATGAGATCCAAGCCTCCTTGTCATCCTTCTTGACGACTTCTATCAACTTAGCCCAAGCTTCCTCTTGAGCAATCCATTATCAACCAACTTGAACTACCCTTCAAGTTATCAACATGCTTGGAATGATCCCTGCCTGGATTAAGCCAAGACTCACATCATACTTCGCTTCATCGTACCAAAGCAAAGTCTCAACTCAACCATACTTTGCCTTTTCGCATCCTGACAAAGTCCCATCTCGATCTCATACTTCGCCTCTTCGCATCACGGCAAAGTCCCATCATCGAATCCATCCATATGAGCTTCCACATCCGCTTCATATACCATCGGCAGCTTTCACCATTCAAGAGCCTTTCCACTTAGCTTTTGAATCATCTTCAACCATCTTGTTCCAAATCAACTACAAGCTAACTTGGAGCAATCAAATCTAACATACATTCAAACATTCAAGCATTCAAACAAGATATATTAAGCAATATCAACTATAATGGCAATTTCGTAATTAAGTGAGCAAAAGTCCAACATATGTGAAATCATAGTTTTTAGCATAGATCTATCAAATCTAAAACATGGGTTTTGTCTCTAATACTTGTTAAATAGCTTCTATAGATAAACATTTTCAAATATGATGGATCTACATGCAGACTTAAGGAAAATGCGAGAAAACGCTAACTTTAACACATAAACATATCACCAATCCCATATACTCCTTTGGATCCGCGTGAGAGATAACTACCACTCACCAAATCACCAAAACAACCTAAAAATCAATCAACTTCAGATCTGGACAGCAAGGACTTGAGCTTGATCCGGAGAAATTTCACTTGAAACGGTGAAATCTAGCTTCGTCGGATGAAGATCTTCAACTTTGGCTCTTCGATCTTCGATCTTGATCTTCGATCTTCAACGGATGTTAGCACTTGATTGAAGTGGAGAAAGAAGTGAAGAAAAATGCTGTAGTCGAGTCTCCAAAATGGCAGCACTTCATCGCTTCAAAAACCGGTGCCAAAAAGTGAGCCAAAGTCCACTATTTATAGGCTGAAACTTCACTAACTCGTACGCCCATGAGTCGGTCACGACCTAAGCCATGAGTCGTTAACGACTCATCAACCCTGCCGACTCAAGAACCCAACGACCTATCAAAGATACGACCCAACACTAAAAGGCTTACGACCTAACGACATATACCCTAACTCGGAGACGAGCTACGAGATACGAGATAACTATATGCCGACCTAACACCAAAGCGACTCAACCCTTAAGTCGTTCAAACGACTTAACAACCTATCTCCTTAACTCGCCGCCGACCTAACACTCTGCTAACTCGTAACTCGCTAACACACAAGCCTTACTAACTCGTTAGGTCGCAAACACGTTAGGTCGTTCCAGACGACTTACGACCTAACTTTCTAACCTGTTAACTCGGCCATATCTACTAACTCGTACACGAGTTAATCCTTACCTCGGTAACTCTTTAACCCGGTAACACGTAAAGAACACTAACTCGTTAGCTACCCTGCACACTATAACTCGCTAACGACTCAAGGCCACTGACTCGTCCAAGCTATGAGTCGGTCTAACCTATAACTCGCTAACACCTATAAGTCGTTAACGACTCAACTCATATCATGTTAATTCGTAAGCCTATGGCTCCACTGACTCGGTCACGACTCATCATCACACGAGTTAACTTTACAACTCGTGCACGACCCATTCCCTTAAGTCGTACACGACTCATCCATGAGCCGTTCACTGCCTTAACTTGTTAACTCGTATGCGACTCACTTCCTAACTCGAACACGACCCAAGCCTTGTTAACTCGGCCACGACTTAACACTTAAGCACACGAATTAACTTCCTAAACGACTCAGGCTAGAGACAACATCAACACTAACAACCTGTCAATTCTACGATATATCGACACGTAAAATACGGGTCGTTACACTTGTTGTGGATGAAATTTTAGTTTTTTAAGTTATATTCAATCTATGTTTCATATTTTCATATTACAAAATAGCCTCTTTTATATTTATCACTTTTATGACTCCTTTTGTCACCAGTATGATATCTTCGTATTTTATTGTGATGACCCGGAATTTTGAGCAATATCAATTTAATAATCTTTGTTAATAACTAAATTGATTTGAAAATTTTATATTATAAATTGACAAGTTAAAATTCTTTTAAAGGCTAATAATAATAATTTGACAATATCTGTTAACATTTTTTCCTAACAACATAAAATTGGTAAGATTTATCTTTCAAGGGCTAATCAAAATGTTTTCTATTTATAATGCATATATAGGTATATATTATATATAGGAAGTATTTAATGTAATAAAAGTTATGTTTTTTAAAATTGTAATATGTATATATATCGTGATTTGAAATTGTGTTTTAAAATTCAATATAGTAATATTCAAAACTAATGTTAAAAATGTTTTCCATTTAAAATAAATATATATTTGTATATATTGAAAATGGAAAAGTATTGATTTAAATTTAATAAAGTGTTTTCAAACTTTAATATATATAGTTTGTAATTTGGAAATTTTAATTTGACTTGATTCTTTTAAAAGTGACATTTGAGATTTTTTTTAACAACAAGAATAATTTCTTATTTATTATAAATATATATATTTTAAACTTTAGTTTTAAATAATATTTAATTTAAAAAGTTCAATTTTTTTTAATACTCTTTCATTTTAAAATTTTAACATAAGATAAATTTGGTTTAGAATTTTATATACAGAGTTAAAATAAATTTCTCAAGCTTATAATCATATGATACATTTAATTTGATCAAAGTATAAGTTATTTACAAATAAATGTTTACATGAATTCACATTTATATTTATATAAAATCAAAAAGCTTAAATTATAAAAAGATAAATACACATTATAATCATGTAAATATTACATGATTACATATACATAACTTAAATAAATTATAAAAAGAAAATTAACACTTGTAAATAAATAATTAAGCATTAAAACACTTGTAAACATTATAATACATGTTAGAGACATTTGTAAATATATAAGCTTAGGTGTAAGCTAATTAAAACATAAAGGGGACAAATGGCATTTCTCTTTGATAATTTAATTTAAAATTAAATTGTAAAAGATGAAGAAAAGATTTACTTTTAATCTTCGGCTCAAATTCTTTCTTCATTTCAACTAAAATGAATACAAATCAAAGATTAAAAGAAAGAAATAAAATCTGGAAAATCTGAAAATAAGGAGAAGCATAAAACCTGAAATCTAAGATCTGAAACAAGGAAATTCAAAAGAAGATCAAAGAAGTAAATCAACAAGCAAAACAGAAATCAACAACAGCAAGATTAAATTCAACATGCAGAAAGAAAATTCAAGAGCCTGGAAACAAATATAGTTCACTATCTTCTGCTTTAATCTGGTGAATAAACATATTTTAAAAACAGTTTATTATTGGATTTAATTTTGATATGTGCATGAAATCATGATGTTGCGTGTGTTCTTGAATTGAATTGGATGCATGTAGGTGTATGAGTGATTGATGACTGTGAGATGCCTGTAAACATACAAATATATGCTCTGTGTGATAATAACAGGTTTCTATTTCTTAATAAATTGAATAACTAAATTTTGAATTCAAATTGGCTTATGATTTGTAAATGAAAGTTGTTTGAAATTATGTAACTTCTCACCTAAAAATAATTATAGGTATTTAAAATGAATCAAGGTAGTTAGATGATCATTTAGAGTCGCCGTGGTTGAAGTCGACTTGACGGAGGCAGGAGCGAAGTTCATAGACGCTCGGCGTCGTGGTGCACGTGGATGTGCACGATTTCGTGCATCAAAATATGGTTTTGGGAAGAAAGGTGGGAGCTCGAGTTTTACTTCGGGAATGTGATGTTATTTCTCGAAGCAGGGTCGGCTGTAATGGTTACGTGTTTATTCGGGAAGAGGTTTTTGCTTGAGTTTGAGCAGGTTTTTGTTATTCAGGCTTTAAGAATTTAATAGCTAATGTTAAAAAAAATTAACAAAGAAAATTGATTATGTAGAGGATTCAAGTTTTAAACACAGTTAAACAAGTTTTACTGTTATGAAAATAAATTGCTTTCAAAGAAATTTGATTTTTGGAATGTTTATAAAGTTTAAAACAAAATATAACAAGTTTTTACCTATAAAACTAATTTGTTTCAAAGTTAAGTTTTAAATAAGTTTTATATATTTTGAAATATAAAGTTTTTAAAATAAATAAGTGGATTTTCAAAAATGAGGTTTGTATTAAATTTTATTAAATAACTTTGGAAAGTTTTAAAGATTTAAAAGTTTAATTTGAATGTTTAAATTGTTTTAATTATAATTAGTTTCTAAAATGTTATATTTTAAATAAAGATTAATGATTAAGATTTAGTAATCAATAATAATACAGATTTATCTTGAGTAATTAAGAGTTTGGTTAATTAAAGATAAACAAAGTGTGAAGATAATTAAGATAATTCAATTATTATTAATAATCAAAGAGTTATTGGTTAATATAAATAATTTAATTAAGATAATGATTTTCTTAATTAAGGATCTTTTTAATATAAGAAGTTAAAGAATTATTTAATTAAACTTAAATGATTAGTTAAATAATGGATTAAGTAATTAATTAGTGATTAATTAAAGATAATCACTTATGATTTAAATTGATTAAGTGTAATTACTTGGTGAAGTAATTAAGTAATTAATTACTGAAGGTAATTAAGTAATAGGAAATTATTTAACAAAGTAATTAGAGGTTAATTACTTTATAAATGTAATTAGGTGGAAGTGATTAAGGGTTAATCACTTGTGTTATTTATTAAAGAATTAATTAATATAATTAATTAAAGGTTTAAATTAATTAGTTAATTGAAGACTAATTAATGAATGAAAGGATTAAGAGTAATTAATAAAGTGACTAATTACTTGTTAGATAATTAATTAGAAAGGATTTGATTAATGGAAGTGATTATAAATTAAATAATTAATTGTTAATTAATAATTAAAGGATAATTAATCTATAATTAAGTTTTGATTACTAAATGTAATTAAAAAGTAATTAATCAAGTGTGATTAATTAAAAAGTAATTAATCAAGTGTGATTAATTAAAAAGTGATTAATCCGGTGTGATTAATTAAAAAGAGGTAATTACTTAGGGTAATTAAAGAATAATTAATCAAGGATGATTAATTTAAAGGGTAATTAAGAGATAATTACTTGGTATAATTAAGAAGTGGTTAATCAAGATGATTAATTAAAATTATAATTAAGGATTAATTACTTAAAGTAATTAAGAAATAATTAATCAATGGAGATTAATTAAAGTGGATAATTAAGTGATTTTAATTAATTAATTTGTAATTAACTAATGAATAAGTAAGTTGGATTGATGATAATCCAAGTGATTAAGTAAGGAATTAATTTAACTAAGAATTAATTAAATTAATTAAGAATGGTCCAAACTTGTTTATGGATGATTAAAGATTGGATGATAAATATCATTGGATGAGTTAATGATATTGGATGATATTGGATGTCATTGGTTGATATTTAATGATCTGAATGTGATATATCTTAGATGTGATATATATGCTGCTTTGTGATATATGTGGATGAATTAGATAATAGTGAATTATCTATCTGTGTGTTATGAATCATCCATTTATGTAAGTGATATTCTTAATATCTAATGTTTAAACCCTTAAGTACAACTTGGACATTAAAATGGCGTTTTGGATTCTGTGAGACCGGGATCGGATTTTATATCCGAAAACCACATCGATCCAAATTAACGTTAGGTCGTAAATCCAAGTGAAGTGAAGTGAAGACTCGAAGTGTAAGAACTATATATCGTTATAACTCCGAGGGTGATTCCAGAATGAGTTTAACGAAGATAGTACTTTCAGAATTCGAGATGAAGATTCAGAGTGCAAGGGCTATTGTCGTTAACTCTGAGGTTGATTTCAAAATTAGTGTAACGAGATAGTGCCTTCGGTTCCGTTCAAACCGGAACGGACTTATATGGATTGAATGCTTTCAGAACATCATCAGATGTACGATGAGCATTCTAAGATAGATGTGTCCTATAAAGGTAATCGCAGCCTCAAGCCTCATTAACCGGGAATGGCTAAAGCAAGGGAGGTGCAGCAAGGCTAAGTGGGTCATGCCCAAGTAGGAAGAGATTTACCCCTGTCTAGATATCCCTTTTTATTCGGATGTGTGGGCAGTTGGATCTGCAGCCAACTGCGGGGTTGTCTTGTTCGGGACTATTCAGTAAGGAATGGTCCCGGCCTTGTGTTGCAGGGGTTTTAGGGTGGATCCTCGGTACGGTGATCTAGGCCACGTACTGTGACGGGCGGTACACAAGTAACCCTGCCATTGATGGAAACCCATTCTTCCTACGTGACCTTACGGTTTTGATTGTATTACCCACTTTTGTAGCTAGTAGCTAGAATTTAATGAATGTAACAATTTCGGCTATTTTATATTTACTTGAAAACCCTAGACACTATTATAATATCACTGGATTTCCTATCAAATGTTTTGGCTAGCGTAAGGTTATTTTTTTTCCATGTTTATGTGTAGGAAGTATTACGTGATACCTTTTCTTTTCAAAGGATTTCTAAAGTTAAGCAATTTTAAACCGTTTACTCACACCAGACCCCTGTCTGACCCAAGTGTTTATTCTCTGTTTTATTAAACTCTTGGGTACTCATATTATGTATGAGTAGTCGAGGGATTCAGGTTATCCTTGACGAATTCTGGAGGAGCTTTGGAGCATGAGGCTTCAGTGTGTAGATATATAGATAGAGTTTCCGCTGTGATGTTATTCTGTATGGATGTTCTTGTATCTGATATTAGACAGAAATTATATAACTGTCTAAATTGAGATGTATAGTTGTGTACTCTGATGTATATGATACTATATATATGTTATATATTATATTTCATTCGTTCCGCTGTGAGATTCTGATGTGTTGTTTCTCTTTCTTTTATTCTTCTATCCCTTTCTTTCTTAAGTAATGATGCGTATTTCTGGTGATAGAAAGGCGGGTCGTTGCAGTTGGTATCAGAGCGCTAGGTTGAGTGAATACCTAGGCTTTAGAGTGACTTCTTTCTTGAGAGAGCGTACTTGTAATTTATATATATATATATATACATATATATATATATATATATCTACCTAATCTGTTGGGTTATCTGTTCGGATTTTCCAACATAGGTTATAAAGGTAGATAAGGTAGGAGTGTGAGTAGCACGACTACCACTAATGGAAGAGCCTCATATGTTGTGGTTGGAGGTGTATCTGTCGAGACTGTTGATCTAATACCGTCTCGAATAAGCTTTATAGATTGGTGAAAGGATTTCATTGATCCCAAAGAAAGTCTTTTTAAGGATTAGAGTATATTTTTGAAGCGTGAGGTTGGTTTGCTCTCGATTGAGCGGGATTTCCAAGAGTTGAATCTGTCAGTTGAGCAGAAGCAGATGATGGTATCTTGGTGGCTTCAGGAAGGAATAGCTGTGTGCTGAGATGCAGTATCCATAGATGGTTCTGAAGATGTTCTTTTGAAGCAAGATTAAGATGGTGATGGAGAAACAGTGATGCCTACTGCAGGGAAGATTCGGGTATTTAGAGATCTTCTGGATCTCAAGTAAGGGAGTCTTATCTATATTGAAGTATGAGATTAAGGTCGATGAGTTACCTCATTTCGGACATGGTCTCATTGTTTCCCTTAAGAAGAACAAGTGGTTGGTGTTTGGTTTGGAGCCCGAGTTTCTTGAGAAGATGTATACCCGTCTCAAGGATCTTTTAGTGGAATTGGGTGATAGTTTTGAGTTTCAAGAAGCTTTTGGTTAAGGAAGATCTTTTGGCTTAGTAGTATCATTGAAGTGAACTTTGGAAGCAGCAGCGTGGACCCGTTTCTTCGATGATTCAAAAATCTTTGGAATTCTACTATCAGCAGTCCAGGCAGATAGTGAAGGCTTATGCATTTCTTCTGGAGGCTCAATGAATTAGGATGTATTAGTTGGAGGTGATCTGTCAGTTTTTCTAATAAATAAGCCATTCTGAAAAGATTGACCTTGATTAGGAAACTGTTCTAGTTGGTGAAGAGAGAACAGTTTCTTTGGAATCTGTACTGAGTAGGATCGCAAAAGTGACTTGCAATTAGTTTGAAAATTCATGGAGTATTCTTTGGTTTGGGATTTAGGCATGTCAAGTGGGGGTAAAAGCTATGAAAGTAGTCAGAGATTTTTCGGATGTTTTTGAGGAAATCAGAAGTCTACCGCATCAGAGTTTGAGTTCCTTATCGACTTGGATTCCAGGAGCAATATTGATGGTTCAACCATGTAGAGGGATGACTCTTAGAATAAGAAGAGGTTGGTGAAGCAGCTCTGGATTCTTGAGGAGGGATTGATCATTTAGTTTTCTAGTTAAGATTCTACTGGGATGCTTTGACCAAGTGGAATGGTCACTAAGATTCTATGCATCGGATAAACAGTGTATGGAGAAAGTTTGTGCTGGAGTTCTTCGGTGGTAATCTTATCTACTCCAGATCAGAGTTGTGCAGCGGAAGCGAGGTAGCAGTTATTATAGAATGGGAGCAACCAAGAGTTGCTGTTTTCTTGGATTAGAAGATTTCTACAGGAAATTCAAGTATGAAGGAATTTTCAGGATTTGGAAGGCAAGGTTGTCAAGTGCAACTGTTTGGCTATTCCAGATAAGAGAAGTAGGACTGAAGTCCACTAATACATGTGGAGTAGAGTTGTGTTTTGGATTTCGGCAAATTTTTGGTAGAACCATTTTGTTGAGTAGGATCTGGAAATTGGTTTGATTTTGGTCCAACTTGTTTCATGAAGCAATCAGCAAGGGTTAAGCTGATCAGGAAAGATGGAAGTGACTCAGGAGCATCAGAAGAGTTATGTAGTTAAGAATTGAGGAGATTTGGAATGTGAAGTTAGAATTTGGATATTGCTTTAGTTTTATCCGATCAAAGGAGATACAAGATTGGGTAAAACTGGAGAGCTAGCTCCGGAGGTATTTTGAGATTTTCCCGTGTTCTCTGGAGATTAGATTTTGATCTACGGGATTGAATTGCCAGTTCGGATAACTGGAATTCATTGTATTTCATGTATCTCTGAGGAAATACGTGTATGATTCATCACGAGTGATAGAATCAGCAGTTCAGAAGGATATGGCAGTTGAGCTGGTCTTGAGTTTAGTCTGATGTCTTGTTCAAATTTGTAGGTCCAGATAAGATGAGTTCTGGGTTATAGTAGTGTAGTTACTTAAGATTCTGTAGAGCGAGTATTCCAGTATATGTAACTGGAAACTCTAGATAATATTAGGAAATTCTATCCAGAATTTTGTCTGGATAATTAAAATTGTTTGAATTGGTTGCTATGATTGATAGTGTATGATTTATTTGTGTGATTGCTGTTTGAAGTTAAAATTTTTGCTGGGTTGTTAAATTATCTTTGCTTTTAAATTTCGGGGACGAAAGGCTTTAAAGGGGGAAGGAATGCGATGACCCGAAATTTTGAGCAATATCAATTTAATAATCTTTGTTAATAATTAAATTGATTTGAAAATTTTACATTATAAATTAACAAGTTAAAAATCTTTTAAAGGCTAATAATAATAATTTGACAATATCTATTAACATTTTTTCCTAACAACATAAAATTGGTAAGATTTATCTTTCAAAGGCTAATCAAAATGTTTTCTATTTATAATGTATATATAGGTATATATTATATATAGGAAGTATTTAATGTAATAAAAGTTATGTTTTTTAAATTGTAATATGTATATATATTGTGATTTGAAATTGTGTTTTAAAATTCAATATAGTAGTATTCAAAACTAATGTTAAAAATGTTTTCCATCTAAAATAAATATATATTTGTATATATTGAAAATGGAAAAGTATTGATTTAAATTTAATAAACTGTTTTCAAACTTTAATATATATAGTTTGTAATTTGGAAATTTTAATTTGACTTAATTCTTTTAAAAGTGATATTTGAGATTTAATTTTTCTAACAACAAGAATAATTTCTTATTTATTATAAATATATATCTTTTAAACTTGAGTTTTAAATAAGATTTAAATTAAAAAGTTCAACTGTTTTTAATACTTTTTCATTTTAAAATTTTAACATAAGATAAATTTGGTTTAGAAATTTTATATATATAGTTAAAATAAATTTCTCAAGCTTATAATCATATGATGCATTTAATTTGATCAAAGTATAAGTTATTTACAAATAAATGTTTGCATGAATCCACATTTATATTTATATAAAATCTAAAAGCTTAAATTATAAAAAGATAAATACACATTATAATCATGTAAATATTACATGATTACATATGCATAACTTAAATAAATTATAAAAAGAAAATTAACACTTGTAAATAAATAATTAAGCATTAAAACACTTGTAAACATTATAATACATGTTAGAGACATTTGTAAATATATAAGCTTAGGTGTATGCTAATTAAAACATGAAGGGGACAAATGGCATTTCTCTTTGATAATTTAATTTCAAATTAAATTGTAAAGGATGAAGAAAAGATTTACTTTTAATCTTCAGCTCAAATTCTTTCTTCATTTCAACTAAAATGAATGCAAATCAAAGATTAAAAGAAAGAAATAAAACCTGGAAAATCTGAAAATAAGAAGAAACAAATAAAACCTGAAATCTAAGATCTGAAACAAGGAAATTCAGAAGAAGATCAAAGAAGTAAATCAACTAGAAAAACAGAAATCAACAACAGCAAGATTAAATTCAACATGCAGAAAGAAAATTCAAGAGCCTGGAAACAAATATAGTTCACTGTCTTCTGCTTTAATCTGGTGAGTAAACATATTTTAAAAACAGTTTATTATTGGATTTCATTTTAATATGTGTATGAAATCAAGATGTTGCCTGTGTTCTTAAATTGAATTGGATGCATGTAGGTGTATGAGTGATTGATGACTGTGAGATGCCTGTAAACATACAAATATATGCTTTGTGTGATAATAACAAGTTTCTATTTCTTAATAAATTCAATAACTAAATTTGGAATTCAAATTGGCTTATGATTTGTAAATGAAAGTTGTTTGAAATTATGTAACTTCTTACCTAAAAATAATTATAGGTATTTAAAATGAATCGAGGTAGTTAGACGATCGTTTAGAGTCGTCGTGGTTGAAGTCGACTTGACGGAGGCAGGAGCGAAGTTCATCGACCCTCGGCGTCGTGGTGCACGTGGATGTGCACGATTTCGTGCATCGGAATATGGTTTTGGGAAGAAAGGTGGGAGCTCGAGTTTTACTTCGGGAATGTGATGTTATTTCTCGAAGCAGGGTCGGCTGTAATGGTTACGTGTTTACTTGGGAAGATTTGGTTTTTGCTCGAGTTTGAGCAGGTTTTTGTTGTTCAGGCTTTAAGAATTTAACAGCTAATGTTAAAAAAAATTAAATAAAGAAAATTGATTATGTAGATGATTCAAGTTTTAAACACAGTTAAACAAGTTTTACTATTATGAAAATAAATTGCTTTCAAAGAAATTTGATTTTTGGAATGTTTATAAAGTTTAAAACAAAAGTATAACAAGTTTTTACCTATAAAACTAATTTGTTTCAAAGTTAAGTTTTAAATAAGTTATACATATATTGAAATATAAAGTTTTTAAAATAAAATAAGTGGATTTTCAAAAATAAGGTTTGTATTAAATTTTATTAAATAACTTTGGAAAGTTTTAAGGATTTAAAAGTTTAATTTGAATGTTTAAATTGCTTTAATTATAACTGATTTCTAAAATGTTATATTTTAAATAAATATTAATGATTAAGATTTAGTAATCAATTATAATAAAGATTTATCTTGAGTAATTAAGAGTTTGGTTAATTAAGAATAAACAAATGTGTGAAGACAATTATGATAATTCAATTATTATTAATAATCAAAGAGTTATTGGTTAATATAAATAATTTAATTAAGATAATGATTTTCTTAATTAAGGATCTTCTTAATATAAGAATTTAAAGAATTATTTAACTAAACTTAAATGATTAGTTAAATAATGGATTAAGTAATTTATTAGTGATTAATTAAAGATAATCACTTATGATTTAAATTGATTAAGTGTAATTACTTGGTGAAGTAATTGAGTAATTAATTACTGGAGGTAATTAAGTAAAAGCAAATTATTTAACAAAGTAATTAGAGGTTAATTACTTTATGAAAGTAATTAGGTGGAAGTGATTAAGGGTTAATCACTTGTGTTATTAATTAAAGAATTAATTAATATAATTAATTAAAGGTTTAAATTAATTAATTAATTGAAGACTAATTAATTAATGAAAGGATTAAGAGTAATTAATAAAGTGATTAATTACTTGTTAGATAATTAATTAGAAAGGATTTGATTAATGGAAGTGATTATTAATTAAATAATTAATTATTAATTAATAATTAAAGGATAATTAATCTATAATTAAGTTTTGATTACTAAATGTAATTAAAAAGTAATTAATCAAGTGTGATTAATTAAAAAGTAATTAATGAAGTGTGATTAATTAAAAAGTAATTAATCAAGTGTGATTAATTAAAAAGTGATTAATCAGGTGTGATTAATTAAAAAGAGATAGTTACTTAGGGTAATTAAAGAATAATTAATCAAGGATGATTAATTTAAAGGGTAATTAAGAGATAATTACTTGGTATAATTAAGAAGTGGTTAATCAAGATGATTAACTAAAATTGTAATTAAGGAATAATTACTTAAAGTAATTAAGAAATAATTAATCAAGGGAGATTAATTAAAGTGGATAATTAAGTGATGTTTAATTAATTAATTTGTAATTAACTAATGAATAAGTAAGTTGGATTGATGATAATCCAAGTGATTAAGTAAGGATTTAATTAATTAAGAATGGTCCAAACTTGTTTATGGATGATTAAAGATTGGATGATAAATATCATTGGATGAGTTAATGATATTGGATGATATTAGATGTCATAGGTTGATATTTAATGATTTGAATGTGATATATCTTAGATGTGATATATATGCTGCTTTGTGATATGTGTGGATGAATTAGATAATAATGAATTATCTATCTGTGTGTTATGAATCATCCATTTATGTAAGTGATATTCTTAATATCTAATGTTTAAACCCTTAAGTACAACTTGGACATTAAAATGGCGTTTTGGATTCGGTGAGACCGGGATCGGATTTTATGTTCAAAAACCACATCGATCAAAATTAACGTTAGGTCGCAAATCCAAGTGAAGTGAAGTGAAGACTCGAAGTGTAAGAACTATATATCGTTATAACTCCGAGGGTGATTCCAGAATGAGTTTAACGAAGATTGTACTTTCAGAATTCGAGATGAAGATTCAAAGTGCAAGGGCTATTTTCGTTAACTCTGAGGGTGATTTCAAAATGAGTGTAACGAGATAGTGCCTTCGGTTCCGTTCAAACCCAGAACGGACTTATATTGATTGAATGATTTCAGAACATCGTCAGGTGGACGATCAACATTCTAAGACAGTTGTGTCCTATAAAGGTAATCGCTGCCTCAAGCCTCATCAACCGGGAATGGCTAAAACATGGGAGGTGCAGCAAGGCTAAGTGGGTCATGCCCAAGTAGGATGAGATTTACCCCTGTCAAGATGTCCCTTTTTATTCGGCTGTATGGGCAGTTGGATCTGCAGCCAACTGCGGGGTTGTCTTGTTCAGGACTATTCGGTAAGGAATGGTCCCGGCCTTGTGTTGCGGGGGATTTAGGGTAGATCCTCGGTACGGTGATCTAGGCCACGTACTATGACGGGAGTTACCCCAGTAGCCCTGCCATTGATGGAAACCCATTCTTCCTACGTGCCTTTACGGTTTTGATTGTATTACCCACTTTTGTGGCTAGTAGCTGGAATTTAATGAATGTATCAATTTCAACTATTTTATATTTACTTGAAAACCCTAGACACTATTATAATATCACTGGATTTCCTATCAAATGTTTTGGGTAGCGTAAGGTAATTTTTTTCCATGTTTATGTGTGGGAAGTCTTACGTGATACCTTTTCTTTTCAAAGGATTTTCTAAAGTTAAGCAATTTTAAACCGTTTACTCACACTAGACCCCTGTCTGACCCAAGTGCTTATTTTCTGTTTTATTAAACTCTTGGGTACTCATATTATGTATGAGTAGTCGAGAGATTCAGATTATCCTTGACGAATTCTGGAGGAGCTTTGGAGCAGGAGGCTTCAATGTGTAGATATATAGATAGAGTTTCCATTGTGATGTTATTCTGTATGGATGTTCTTGTATCGTATATTAGACAGAAATGTTATAACTGTCTAAATTGAGATGTATAGTTGTGTACTCTTATGTATATGATACTATATATATACGTTATATATTATATTTCATTCGTTCCATTGTGAGATTCTGATGTCTTGTTGTTCTTTCTTCTCTTTCTTCTCTTCTTTTATCCCTTTCTTCCTTAAGTAATGATGCATCTTTTTGGTGATAGAAAGGCGGGTCGCTACAGTTTTAAAAATTAAAGTTTCTCACCTTATAAATGAAGACAGAGGCCTGGAATTTGGAATTTTTTTGTTTCCAGTTTTTTTTAAAGCCTCCAGATTTTAACTTGCTTTGAATTTTTGAAACTGGTTGAAGCATTGATTCAGTTCGATTGCTTCTTGTTGCTTCAGATTGTAATTTGATTTTCCAGACTTGAAATTGTTTGATGTTGCTTTAAGTAGATATTGAACTTTGCTTTAACTTGAAGATTGTTATTTGATTTTGCTTTTGAATCCATAGGTTGAGAATCTGGGTGTAAACCTTTAAGAATCTGAAGCTTTAAGTGTTGTTTTGTGATGATGTTGAAATTAATTGTGAAATATTAACATGCATGCAAATCTGTATATGGTTATATGCTGACGAAAATGTGCATGTTCAAGCTACAAGGCACATTTTCCTCTGTTCATTCTCAGGTTGCTAAAACCTGTTAGAATTTCAATTCCTCTTTATTTGATCCTTACCTGACTTTATGATCTGAGCAAAATTTGTTTGCTTAGCCTTGGGTTGAAGTTTTAAACTATATTTGAGTGCATTTAAGGTAAGTTTTTCTGGAAATGTAAAAAACAACCAAACACTCAGTTTACAAATTCCAATTTCAAATTCAAAGACTGTTCTTCTCTATTCAAAGCTTCTCTATTTCAACATTCCAGTTTTCTGTTTTCATCTCTCTGTGAGTAAATCTGTTGAATGATTTAGATCTTGTTGTTGTGAAGCTTGAATTGCAAATGTGTGTTTGCATGTATATATTTATACGTGAATAATGAGGATGCATATCTGTACTCAAAAATAGGAAATCTGTTCTAAACAATACAAGTTTCAACCTGTTTGAAAAATCAAAAAATCACTTTCTGATCATCTATTGATCTTAATGTTCAAAGAAAATATGTTAGAATGGTCAAGACCTCTTTCCTAAAAATATTTGTAAGCACTAGAGGTAAATTGGTTTTCTGGAAAATATCAAATCACAGTAGGAATCTCATTTTTGTAAAATGTAATTGATTAAAATTTAAGTTTGAATGTGTAATCTTAATCAATTTTGGAAATCATGATTTTTTTTTTAAAATCCAGATTTTTAGTGTGAGTTTGGGTGAGAAATCGCTTGCGGGATTGAGTTTTTAGGCAAATTATGGTGGTCGGCAACTTCGATCGTCTCGTGATTGAAGTTGGAGCTTCTTGGTAGCTCATGAAGCTTGGGAAAAATGCTGGATTAAATTTTAGATCAACATGGATGTTGATTGTGATCGGTTTAGGGTTTAAGACCCGGTTTGACTCGTCGAGGTTTGAGAAAAGAATTCGCCGTCGTGGGTGATCTATCGGAGATCGCACCCTTGGGAAATAGAAATGGGTCTCTGACGAACTTGTGGATGAGAGAGAAGAACTTCATATGGCCGGAGGTGGTCATGAAAGAGGTTTCTAAATGATCGGGTTGTTTCAGATGAGTGCGAGGTGGCTCATTTTTCGATTCTCTGATGAATTCATAAGTTCAGGTGGTCTGGAAGGTAGAGGGTGGCGACTTCAACTGGTTGGCGCACTCGACGATGATCGGAGCATCGCTGGCCAGTTGTGCACGTGTACATGTGAAAAATGTGTATTTGTCATTTTTGAAAAATTAGGGAGGAAGGCATAGGCTCGGGTCGAACTCGAAGAAAATTGGGGAGATGCTCGGGGAAGAGGAGATGTGGGATTACTCGAAGTCAATCTCGAGTATTCAAGCATCTGGCTCAGGTTTTCTTTAAGGTTTCAAAAAAACCAAAACAAAATAAGTATTGAAGTTTTAAAGGTAAAGTAAGTTTTTATAAAAAATTAAACTTTAAAGTATACAAAAATAAATAAGTTTTAAAGTAAAATAAACCAAGTTTTTGAATTTAAATTATAAACAAGTTTGAGTCAAGTTTTTCAAAGATTTGATTTTTAAATTAAAAACATGTTTAAAATTGTTTAGTTCTGAATAATTATTTTCTTAAGTATTTTCAAATAGAAATTGATGAAAGAAATTAAAGAAAATTAATCATCTTGATTAATTTCAGGTTAATCAAATAGATTAATGTAATTAATTACTTAATGAAAATGATTAAGAATTGATTACTTAAAGATTAATTTTTAAATTAAAGACTAATTAGGGAATTAATTAATAATTAAAATATTAAATAAATAAAAGTGAGTTAATTAATTTAAGTGATTAAAGGGGAATTAATTACTTAAAGATAATTACTTGATGAAAGTAATTGATGATATTTAAATAAATGACTAAGGGTTGATTAATCAAGTGATTAAAATAATAATTAATTAAAGAATAACTAGTTTATGTGATCAGTTAATTAAGGTAATTAATTTGAGAATAATTAATTAACTAAAGTTTAATTAATTAAAGAATTTAATTAAAGGCTAATTAATAAATTAATAATTAAAGGTGGATTAATTTCTAATTTATTAAGGTAATTAATTAAGGTAAATTAATTACTAGTTAATCTATGGTTAACGATGACTAAGTGATTAAGAATAATCATTTATTATAATTAATTAAGGGCAATTAAATAATGTGATGAATTAATTAAAGGTTAATTAATTAATGAAAGTGATTAAGGGATGATTATTGATTAAGGGTTAATTAATTATTGTAATTAATTAAGAATAATTAATTAAATGGTTTGTAATTAATTAACATTTATTAACCAAGATTAGTGACTAATCTGATTTAAATTAATCAAATAATTAATTGATATTACTTATGGATGTTTGGATTGAATGATTTAATTGTTTGATATCCCTGATATGATGCTTTGCGTTATGATTTATCTTGATTTATGCTGTGATCTGTGATGTAATTTATTTATCTGTGATGTAATTTATTATCTACGATGAACTTATATTATTCATCCATGATCTGTAAATAAAGATAAGCGTTATAGATTATACCGCTTATCGATATTTCTGTTTTGAATCTGTAATGGTTGATGTTGTTTCACTATTGTGTGTAAAACCCCTGGACTACACCATACACACACAAATATGGATTTCACGAGGAAATTGGTTAAGTCACAACTATTTGAATTTAATATTTTAAAAATGGTTTTAAAGTTTGAATTTTGAATCCGAATGGTTTTGGAAATGAAATTGGGTTGAATTTGAAAAATAATTGAAAAGGAGTTTTGAAGATAAAAGTTATTTTAAATAACTTGAAATCTGAAATATTTTGATTTGAGTTTGAATTCAATATTTGAAAATGGAATTTAATGAATTAGAAACGAGTTTGAAAACTATTAAACCTTTGATTTAAAGATTGAATGAGTTAGTCCAAACTGAAACGGAAATTGTTTTGAAAAACTATGAATGAATCTTTGAGAAAGATTGTTAAGCTTTGTTTTGGAATCGACGAGGATTCTAAATGGTGTATCTTTTATATATAAAAGATTGAAACGGGAATTGTTTTGAAAGCTATGAAATGAGTCTTTGATTTAAAGACCGGAGAGTTAATCCAATTTGAAATGGAATTGTTTTGAAAGGCTATGAATGAATCTTTGTTTAGAAGATTAGTGAACCTTGTTTTAAATTGAAAGGTGTCTTAAAAATGAATCTTTTGTTTAAAAGATTTAAATGCGGAAATTGTTTAACCCATTGAAGGTTTTTGGAATGAATCTTTTTGTTTAAAAGATTGGGAATGGTAATTTGTTTTAACCATTTGAGTGAAAGGTTCGGGCTTTAAGCTGTGATTTAACAGAGATCCCATATCCATATGTTTTTAAAATTTTGCGCTCATTATTCGGTTTAGCCGGGAGAGGACCTTATGTCATATAACCCATTCCGAATAATGATACGACGATATGGATAACATTTGAAGACCGGTGGTGAAGACCGAATATTTTCGAAAACGAAAGGATAACCCGTGGAATGCCTCTGCATCGACTGGTCCCCGGTATATAGATTTGATCACTCTTTGTGATGGGGAGTCTGGACGTGATTAAGGATTATCCGGATTGCAAGGGCTTCTTCGGAAGTGCCTTCGGTTCTGTTCGAACCCGGAACAGACTTGTATAGATGTGTGTTACACTTTGAGATGTAAAACCGGTTTCTATCAAATACATTTCTGTTTTGGTGGCGGAGATTTATTCTCTTAGCTTAACACCCTTCTTTGAGACGTACGAGCTCAGAGGTTATGTAGTTGATGGTTAATAGTGATACATTCCCAATTTGGTAATGTGGCATACGAAGTACTGCTGATCATTTGTTGATCGAAGCATGGCTTTTGTGAAAAGCGTGGCTTTGTGGACGAGACTTCGTCGAACTTCACAACCCGGAATGGTCGAAACAGGGAGAATGCAGCAAGTTTATTTGGGGGTAGCGCCCCCTGAGGGTATGTTCATTTCCTTCTAGATAGAGGTGGTATCATGGTATGGAGCCCAGATACTTAACCTATGTGGTTGCTGCAAATTTATTACTTTGTAGTTGTTGGTGAATCCCGGGATAAGGGTCGGTTACGACCGGGGGATGGCATACTCGTATCAGTAGTTACCTAGTTACAGAGGTATCCCGGCCTTGTGTTGGCAGAGATCCGGTTAGGTTCTCGGGACGTCCCTCCAGAGGCGTACTCATGCGGCAATGGAAAGTTCCTTAGCTTGACCATTTGTTGGAAACCCAATTACCAATACGCGCCTTGTACGGTTTTAGTTGTAGAACCTACCATCTAACATGGTAGCTATAGTTGGCATACTATAATGGTACGTATGCTGGCTAAGATTAATATTATACTTTTGAAATGTTTTCCACTATGCACTAATAATAATATCAAATGGTTTTCGCGTATCAAGCATGTTTGACTATCATAAGGAGAAATCTCCCTCAAGTGTGCGATTGCATTGTGTGTGTACCATGAGGCCTTATGGTAGTTTCATTTCCAAAAAGCATTGCGGATTTCAAAATTTAAAATCTTTTGTTTGTTTTTAAAAGATAAACTATTTTTGTTTGCTCATACCAGTCCCATGACTGACCCGGAATTTATTGTTCCCTTCCTAAACTTTGGGTGCCCACTATTTTCCACAGGGCAGTCAAGAGTTGGGTTTTCAGATAGTAGATATAGATATCGATTCGGTAGCTTTTAGCTTTCTCTTTGGTATTCTTTAGAGATCATGGATATTGAAGTCTTTGGATTCACGGGCGAGACTTGCTTAGCTTGGTGAAACTTAATGGTGGTTCGAGCTTGTGGTTTGGAGTTTTAGCTTCGGGAGCATTGTATTGGAGTTATCTCTTGGCTATTTGTTTTCCGCTGCTTGTTCATTGGGTTTTTCTGCTGTAGCATTTCTTTGTATCTCCGATATTGATCATTGTTGCATATTTGGATATCATATCATTGGAGTTGTATATGATATTCATTCTGTTTTCTTCCGCTGTGTTGTTATACTTAATGTGTTATAAGCTCCGGCGAACTAGATTCGACGTTTGGATCTGCGGCATTTGAAATGAAATTGAAATTGAATAAGTTTAAATTCAAATAGGAAGTTGATTTGAAATAGGATTCCTAATATAAGTTTGTAAATATAAAATAAATTAAGGTTTAAAGCATAACTTGAAAATATATTAGAAAACAAGGTTTAAACATAAATTTGTCACAAAATGACATTTGTAATATTTGAAAATGAGTTTTTACAAGTGTTAATACAAAATAACAAGTGGCATGCTATTTCTTTTAAAAATGTAAATATTGAAAAAAAGAAAAAAGAAAAGAAAACAGCCTATTTTCTTTCATGTGAAAAACTGAATCAAAATGCTTTAGATCAAATGAAAACCAGAAAACAAAAGCATCTCAACAAAAATCTTATATCAAAGCAAGGGGCAAGTCACTTTCAAAACCAGATTTCAGTGTTCAAATATTCAAGTTTTAAACTTCAACCTGATCAAGTTTTGAATTTTGAAAATTAAAGAAAGCAAGCACAGATTTAACCGAGCTAAAGGTCAAAGCAAGAATTTAAAACCTGAGATCAAATTCATAATGCAACCCAGTACAACTCAGCATGGATTCAACCAAACAAGTTTCAGTTTGAATCAAAATTTCCAAATTCCTGTTCTTTGCTTTGTCAAAACAAACAGGTGAGCAAAACCCCTTAAAACCTGTTTTCTTTTCTCTGATGTGTGGTTAATGTTGGAATCTGTTATTGAAATGTTGCTTAATTGTTAAACTTATCTGTATGTTTATATGCTTATATATGGTTGTGGTGTGCATGTCTGGTTCCAGATGTACATTCTGTTGCAATCACCTACAGGGTTTAAATTCCTGTAAAAAAAATTCAAATTCTTCTGCTCCAAATCATGTTAGAGTTTAGGATCTGAGGAAAATGTGTCCATTCAATCAAGAATCAAATTTCGAAAATTAATTTTGAGATAAATTTAACATAGTTTAACCTGGAAAGAATTTACAGTGAAATTCAAACTATATCAAAAATCTCGAATTGAATAATTTGCTATTTCAAGTATATAAATGGGTTCTTTATCAAAATTTATGAATTTTAAAATTAAAATCATGATTTTTAAGCTCGAATTTCAAGCAAGATTGCAAGATGAATTAAAAACGTACTTCGGCCAATTTCTGGTGAACCACGGCGAATTAGGTGTTAAAATTCATGGTGAAGGAAGCTTGTGCGTCAGAGGGTATAGGAAAAATGCTTGTTGATCTTTCAAGCAACCAGGGAAGTTGATTTAAGTCGTAGTAGGGTTTAAAGGCATTTTTAGTTCAACATTGATTCTCGAATTCGTGCGACGTCATCATGGGACCGGAGGGGATCGGACCTGGGGGGATGGAAGGATTGGCGTATGGCTAAGCTTCGGCTAGGCTCGTGTCGGCTCTAGGGTCGTGGTTGACGAATACGAGGCGGTTGCAGGTGATGGATGTGTTACAGTATGGGTTGAATTTGCTAAATTTCGAACGATAGTGAAAATAATAGACATGGGTGCTCAGAAGGGTAGGACAGGTCGTCGATGACCTGAGTACGGCAATGGCAATGGTTAGAGGGGCAGCAAGCAACGGTACACGTGCACGGTTCGTGTTTGTGCATTTGGGTTCTAAACAACGTTGGGAAAGTCGAAGACGAAGGGGAAGAAAGGTGCAACTTGGAGATGAGCTCGGGTTGGACGTGGGGTAGCTCGATTCTTAACTCGAAGCAAGATTTTGATGCGAGATGAAAATACTTCGAAAAATTTTTAAATTGAAAATTTGGGGGCACTCAGGTAAATTCTGGAAAAACTCGAAGGAGGGCTTGGGGACTTTATTGTTTAGCTCGGGTTTGGCTGGGATTTTCATGTTCCAGTTTTTTAAACTTTAATAACTTAGTTAAATAAATTTCTAAAGTTATTTCTTCTATAAATAATGATTTATTTATTAAGTAGAAAGTATAAATTAAATGTTTTGAAATAAAGGATTTTTAAAACAATTAAGTTTTAAATTTATATTTGTAACAAGTTATTTTAAATAAAACTTCATAAGTGGTTTAGAAATAAAAATCAAACGTTTAAAATTTTAAACTTAAAAGTAAGTTGATTTATATCGTTAATAATAATCAAGTAAGTAATAATTTGTAATTAAGATCAATTCATTAATAATTTAGAAAATCAATTAAAGGATAATTAGTTATAATTAAGATTAAATTAATTAATAATTGAGGATTTAGTAATTAAAGTAATTAATTAATAATTTAAGTTAATTAATAAATTAATTAATGAATGATTAAATAAAAATAGTAATTACTTAGTGAAAGTAATTAAGGGTAGATAATTAATGACTGAAGATCGATTAATCAAATATTAAGGGTTAATTACTTTAAAGAATAATCAATTAATGTGGTTAATTAATTAAGGAATTAAATTAAGAATAATTAATTAAAGGTTAATTAACTTAAAGTGGTTAAGAAATCATCATTAATTAAGGAGTAATTAATTATAGTAATTAATTAGGGAATAATTAAATAAATAAAAGTAATTAAGATTTATTTAATTACAATTAAGGGTTAATTAATTTAGATAATTAATTAAGAAATGATTTAATCAATAAAGGTAATTAAGACTTAATCAATTGCAGTTAATGATAATTAATCATTGATTAAAGATTACTAATGAAAGTAATTATGTGGTTGATAAATTTAAAAATCACCCAAATTATTCATCTTAATTATAGATGTTTGATTGCTATTGGATGCTATGTGATGGATTGATATGTTTGATATGTGATGTGATTCTATGTAATGCTTTGTGCTAAGCTGTTATATCTGTGATGAATATATTGTTATATGAATATGCAAAACCCTTTGACCCGTAAAACGACATTTGAATTTTGATGCGACAGGGAGTCGGATTCCAAGTTGGTTATCCGAAACCCACATCGAATCATAATAGTGAATCTTTGTGATTTACTTTATCTACAAGTATGTGTATATAGATAAGCGTTATTGGATTATACCACTTATTGATATTACTGTGACTGTATATGTGATGGTTAATGATGGGATGATTGATGATGTTGCACTTTCATTGTGTAAAACCCCTGGACTACACTATACACACACAAATATGGATTTCACGAGGAAATCAGTTAAGCCACAGATATTTGAATTTAATATTTTGAAATGATTTTTTTAAAAGTTGAATTTTAAAACCAAACGGTTTTGGAAATGGTTTTGAAAGCTATAATTGAATTTTGTGGAAGATGGTTGAGCCTTGTTTTGGAATCAAAGAGGATTCTAAATGGTGTATCTTTTATTTGAAATGGGAATTGTTTTGAAAGTTATGAATGAATCTTTAAAATTTGTTTTGAAAGCTATGAAATGAGTATTTGATTTAAAGCTCGGATGAGTTAATCCAACTTGAAATGGAATTGTTTTGAAAGGCTATAAATGAATCTTTGTTAAAGATTGGTGAACTTTGTTTATAAAATTGAAAAAGGGTTTTAAAAGTGAATCTTTTGTTTAAAAGATTAAAGTGTGGAAATTGTTTGAACCATTGAAGGTTTTTGAAATGAATCTTTTTGTTTAAAAGATTTGTAAATGGTAATTTGTCTTAACCATTTGAATGAAAAGTTTTGGATTTTAAGTCGTGACTTAACTGAAATCCCATTGTCTATATGTTTTTAAATATTGCGCTCATTATTCGGTTTAGCCGGGAGAGGACCTTGTGTCATATAACCCATTCCGAATACTGATACAACGATATGGATAACATTTGAAGACCGGTGGTGAAGACCAGATACTTTCAAAAGCGAAAGGATGACCTGTCGAATGTCTCTGCACCGAATGGCCCCGGTATAGAGATTTGAGCACCCATTGTGATGGCGAGTCCGGACGTGATTAGAAATTATCCGGATTTCAAGGGCTTCTTTGGAAGTGCCTTCGGTTCTGTTCGAACTTGGAATAGACTTGTATGGATGTGTGTCCGACGTTACACTTTGAGATGTAAAACCGGTTTCTATCAAATACCTTTCTGTTTGGTGGCGGAGATTTATTCTCTTATCTTAACACCCTTCTTTAAGACGTACGAGCTCAGAGGTTATGTAGTTGATGGTTACTAGGGATACATTGCCAATTTGGTAATGTGGCATACGAAGTGCTGCCGATCATTTGTTGATCAAAGAATGGCTTTTGTGAAAAGCGTAGCTTTATGGACGAGACTTCGTCAAGCCTCACACCCCGGAATGGTCGAAACAAGAAGAATGCAGCAAAGTTATAGGGGGTAGCACCCCTTAGGGTATGTGCATTTCCTTCTGGATAGAAGTGGTATCATGGTATGGATCACAGATACTTAACTTATGTGGATATCGCAAATGTATATTACTTTGTGATTGTTGTTGTTGAGGATCCTCGGATAAAGGTTGTTTACAACCGGGGGATGGCATACTCGTGTAGTAGTTAACTATTTTTGCAGAGGTAACCCGGCCTTGTATTGGCAGAGATCCGGTTAGGTTCTCGGGGCGTCCCTCCAGAGGCGTTCCCATGTGGCAATAGGAAGTTCCTTAGCCTGACCATTTGTTGGAAATCCATTCATCCAATACGCACCTTGTACGGTTTTAGTTGTATTACCTGCCATCTACTTATGGTGGCTCTCTACTTTTTAGATGGTAGCTATAGTAGGCATAGTTCAGAATGTCTATGCTGGCTAAGATTAATATTATACTTTCGAAATGTTTTCCACTATGCACTAATAATAATATCAAAATGGTTTTCGTGTATCAAGCATTTTTGACTATCATAAGGAGAAATCTCCTCCAATTCCGCTGTGTTGTTATACTTAATGTGTTATAAGCTTTGACGAACCAGATTCGACGTTTGGATCTGCGGCATTGGAATACGAGTGTCGTATTCCGTGCCGATTTTCAAAGGTCGGGTCAGGGTTGTTTCATTTGGTATTTTATTGTCTAAATTGTCTTCAAATGTTTCGTTTAACTTTTTTTTGTTTTATTCTCTACAGTCTTTAAATTTTATGGTTTTAAGTTTAAGGACAAAGTGCATCTTCAATCATGGTATTTATTTACCTGCTTTATCCCTGCAGAATAAGCGCTCTCATATGAAAATTAATTCATTTAATTTTATTGAATTGAATTTCTAAATATTGCCGCGTTTTTTATAATGCACTTTGTATTACGTAGATCTACAAAGCATACCCAATTCTGCTACTCTATGATCTGGTGGTCGTAGACATTGCATTATGTAAAGATGTATGCAGTCAACTAACTAAGTAGCAACATCACCCAATGAGTTATACTGTTTCTAGTCCCTGACATTCTTCAATTAATGCATGCCTTTTAATGTAATGAGAGGTAGAGAGAGAGTTAACTGTATTATTTTTTAGAGTCAACTAACTTTTCTAAACAATATTGTCCAAACATTTATTTGGTAGTCAAGTGCACTACTGATTTTTATAGAAGAGTGGAAAGTAGGATAATAGTGGGTAGAAATCGACTAGGTAATTTCATAATGATAAGGATCAAGGCAAATCTATAAGGAGATTTTTCCACAGAGTTATTTAAGCAGCACGATAAACTACTATATTTCTCTAAATTTACAAGGTAATTTCATTTGGGATATGTTATCATTTTGCAAATTGACTACAATGTGCATTTAGCGCCCAGAAAGAAAATAATTTACAACTCCCTTAAAATGATTTACCTAGGAAGCAACAATCAACCGATGGTCCAACTTGAAATTCATTTTCAAATTTAGTCCATTATTTCTATGCACATGTTAACTAGCTGATTTATTACTTTTTAAAATGGAGATGATGTAAGTTTTTTTTAAGTTCCAAACTATTAAAATTGTTAATTTTAATATTACTACATTTCTCTACTTATTGATGTAATGGTTGATTGATCTATTTATTCGAATATTTATTTATTAAAATAAATTTATTTCATTCATGTTTAGATAAATGGTAGATTTGTGCAGGTATGCACATAGAAAATGCAATGTATTCGTACACATCAAGTCAATTCACTAGATTAAAAAAATTGTATAAATGGTGTTTTATAACATCGTTCCTTCTGTGCACATGCATCGCACATGCCATCGTACTCGTATGTATGTATGTATATATATATACTAATATATTAATACCCAGTTCAATTTCGAGAGCACACAAACCTCCTTGAATTTTGGCAACTGAACAGTCTCAAATTCAATAGAGCGAGCCCCCCTCCAATTTTATTCAGCTTTTAGAACTCAAACCTTGTGCTATTTACCTATTGCTCTGCTCTCTTCTTTCCATCTTTTACTCCATCCGAAACTAGCAAAGTCCCTTCATATTGAACCGTCTCCATTCCATCGTCGTTGCCTTCTCCTTCAACCACCATCACCTGCCGCTTCAACTAGGAACCACCTCCAGAAAGACTGTCAACCAGATACGCCTCTCCATTCCTTTTGAATCTCCTTATGATTTGCTCAACAATGTTCATCTTCTGCCACCGCCATACAAGTTGTCTACTGTGCTTAAATAATGTGGTGTCTTCCAAGTTGCCACACCTCTTCCTAACGTAAGCACCTCTTCTTCCTGTGTATTTTTATTCTTTCACCGAATTAATTTAGGGTTCAGGTAATCTAAAGAATATATTTTCTTTGCTGCACAAAATTTAGATCCAAAATTAGTATGACACTGTTCACTCCCATTGTCCTTTCTTCAATCAATTTCTGCAGTTTTGGGTTCAGGTTATGACAGCGTGTAAAGTTTCCTTGAAAAGTTTTTAATCTGTTTTCTATAATCAATTTAATTTGGCTTTGCTATGACAATAAGCTATGCTATAGGATCAAGTAATATGGATAAATTACTTGTGCGGAACAAAATAAGTAAACAGTGAATGTAGTAAAGTAAAAGACACCAAAGATTTTTATACCGGTTTGGAGCACCGTCCCACGTCCAGTCCCAGACTCTTTCTAGAATTTCACTAACACAATCCTCACTTAACCCGGAGGAACATGTTTACACCGCATAAGCAACCGAACAGGACTTCAACCGCCTAAGCAACCGAATAGGACTTCAACTGCCTGAGCAACCGAACATGACTTCTTTACAAATAACAAATGTATCTGACTGTAGTGTGTTCTTAAATAACACTGGTAAGTCAATTAAGTACAATCTTCCTATAATCTTCTCCTTTATGATATATAGTGTGATATGCTTTGAGAATTGTGGAAGATGTAGTGATTAATGATCAAAGTATGTAAGCAATTTGAGTGCAATTTAAAAGCTTGAGAATAGATGAGAATTCAAGAAAGATAAAAGTAAATTCGGTGATTTGTTTGTTGAATTCCATAATCTTTTTATAGTATATAAACAGTTGCAACTATAGATGAAAAGTTATATTGAAAAGAACAGGTGTAACTACCGATTTTGAAAATGTTTCTCTTCGGTGAAGAGAAGTGTCTTTTCAAGAATAGCAGTTGGAAGTACTCAGACGTCTGAATTGAAAAATTTAGACTTCTGAATTAGATTGAAACGCAAACAGCAAGTTTTTAGCCAAATTTTGACTATATTACGACGTCTGAAAATTTTCACTCAGACGTCTGAATATTGTATATTCAGGTTTCAGAATTCAGATGTCTGAATGAATGAGTTCAGACGTCTGAGTTCAAACCTTTATGCATGTGCGTGCATATATTTATATATATATATATATATATATATATTGTTCCAGGAGAGATTTTAACAAATTTTTAAGTAAAGTATAGACTCTAGACATACAATGCTCAGCTTTAAACATCTGAAAAGGAATCTGCAATAAATTTCCTGCAAAGAAGGTTAGTATACACATAATACTTTATATAGCCTGTCATAATCAAAATCGAGATTCCAACATTCTCCCCCTTTTTGATAACGACAACTATATAATTAATAATAAATATTTAAAGTATTGTTACTCCCCCTGACAATATGCACAATTTTATATTTCTCTCCCTTTGTCATCGACAAAAAGAAAGAGCATAGATAACAATAGATAGCTCATCTCATTAAAGCAATTAGAGTAGTTAATACATGAAGAGATAATAGTTCAGAAATTTCCCATACAACTAGACAAGCAAAGTTAAAACATAAGCAAATCAAACATAATTTAAAAAAATAGACATAGATAATTAAAATTGACTTGAAATAGACGGATCATTATGATTAGAACTCGACCTTGAGGAAGACCACTGAAATGGGGATGGGTTGTAAGCTTGAGAGGATGAAGAGCCAGAACAAGAAATTCGATCCCTTATTTTATTAAGAAAGCATTTGATAGAGTTGAATTTTCTTTCCGTCCTCTTCTCGAGTGCCTTAATTTCCCGATGAATCTTTGATTGATTTCGGGAGAGAGTGATGATGGTTTGTCTTGAAGAAGTTTTCGGGCCAATTTCTTGAATAGTGTAACGACCCGAAATTTTCAATCCCGAAAATTCCAGATAGTTATGAAAAAGAAGAAAGAGATAGAAGAAAAAGAAGAAGATCAGAGAACCAACATCTCACATTCGCAGCGGATACAATATAATAATAACAATAACAGTTTACAAAAGAATATTATATCTGTCGATTGCATCTTAAATACATCAAGGGTTACACACATCTCAACCATTGGACATATACCAATCAACATGTCTCAGATGTACAACACTAATACAGCGGAAAAAAAACTCTATACGTTCTTGCCATCCAGCTCGCCTCCTGAGCTCCAGAACGTCCTTACCTAAAAATATGTAATACTCGGTCTGACCCGAGCATTACATTAGAGTAACACCCGGGTCAGGCTAGAAACCAGCGTGAGTAAACTTGTCTAACATGGAATACGACAGCATACAATACATATAAAACCCGAGGTAACTCGTTCATCACTATAAGTTCACAACTTGCTATAAACTACAATAAATGTCTAAGTACTCTGACTTAGTTTTAAAAGGTTCGGTCATTTTCAATTATTCTATTTCAGCCCATTTATATACCCATCCGTAAAGTATCATTGTAGGTCACATATCGAAGTGGGTTCGGGTATTACTGATTCTCGATCCCAGTCTTGTCGAAATCCAAACGTGTTTTAATGGCCAAGCTGTTTAATTAAATTTAACAATGGAATTTAATACTTTAATTTATAACGCATGTATCACAGATAAATCATACATAACCATCACAGATATATCTCAGAATATCACTAAATAGTCATCACAAACCAGATATTCAAAGTAAATCAAACATGAATCATCAAGGTATTAGTATACTTGGTTTAAGCAACTTATATGAATTTAAATTTTTTTTCCTAAGTATTAATCACAATCTTAATTAATAAATCATTCGCTAATTAATTTCTTACTTTCACACAATTACATAAATTGCTTCTTAATTATATTTAAATCAATTAATTAATTCTACTTTATTATCAATTAATATCCTTAATTAATTTATTTAAAGCTTAATTACTCATTTATCTATTCACTAGTTACTTAATTAATTAGTTATTAATTCTTAACTAAATTTAAATTAGTTAACTCTTAATTTTGAATTAACTTTAATTAGTTCATTTATTTTCTTAATTACAACTAATTAACATTTAATTATTAATAAATTTCTTAATCACAACTTTATTTGTTCAAAAATTTCAAATTTTAAATTACTTATCATTCTTTATCTGTTTGCCAATAATTAAACTTAAAACCATTCATCTTGTATTAAACAAAAATTTGTTAAAGTTCAATAACTTTAAAATTTCTCAAATTTAAACAATCCCGAGCAGAAACTCAGACAGCTTTACTTGGACTTCGGTTTTTTCATCTTTTCCCGAACTCCATCCTTGTGTTCATTTCTTCTTCACTGTTATTATATATATATATATATATATATATATATATATATATATATTTTAGGCATAAAACTGTGACACTCAAAGCTCTCCACAAATCCCGAGTTCCACTCCGAGGCACGAACCCACCTGCACGAGAACGCCTCCGAGACACACACGTGAACACTCAACATGACACCAAACTACCACCGTGCATGTGCACAAGCCTTCGACGGCGCTCCGATGATCGGCGATACCTCCGCCAAGTCGCGATTCACTACCACATTCAAATACAATGATCAGCTCGAATCCTAAAGTTCCGGATCGATGTTTCCTTTCTTGTTCGAGAACCTGAACCAAACTCCGACCAAACATCCTCCTCGCGATCACGTCACCGGCCACCAGAAGCCCAACGCCAACGGCCACGAACTCGTCACCCTCCGAGGCACCATCCCTCAAAAGCACGCGCAACTCGATTGGTCAGTGGTGATGAAATCACCATGTTTCCTGACCTCGACAAAATCTTGAATTAAACCCTAAATCTCACCTGTCTCATCATCTCGTGCAATGGAAAAATAAATCAACAATTTTCCCAACATCATCAGTCCATCCTCCATCCCTGATCCAATCCCTATCATCCCAAAGACCTCCGGCCATCTGAATTTGCTCAAAGACCATTTACAGTTCATTTAGCAACCGCTCTTAGCATACTCAAAGAAAAATTACCATCTTTATTTTAGGACAACAATTCAAGTTATATAACTGAATTCGTATTTCTTGACATTTGAATTTATCATAGAGTTTAAAATTTGTTCTGTAAAACTAAGTTTACAGAGACAATTCACCACTATCGAGTTTAAAACAATTTTTGGATCATAACCTATGCTTAAACATACTTATTTGTTTTAAATCCTAAGCTTGGTAATGATTAAATGAAAAGAAACTGAATTTACTTATTTTGTTTCCCGCTCTTTAACCCAGAAAACAGGTAAAATCAATGGAATACACAGCACAACATATTTTTATATATACAGAGTTAAAACTGAAAAGAGGGTACTCAAGCAAAACATAATATTCTTCATAAATCATACACACAGATCTACTTAAATCTTAAATAATTAGTTACTCACCTTTATAAGAAGAAGATAGAGAGGTTGATCAAAAATCTGGAAAGTAATTGATCTTGGATCTAGATGAATGTTCACTAATTAGTTGATTGCTGTTTGTTTTGCTCTGACCCTTTTTGACATTGATTTCTGCACCTTGTTTTACTGAGTTGAATTTTACTTGATAAAACTAAAACTTGATTGTGCTGTAGGTTTGTATATTGGAGATGAAATTGTGTTGCAGGTTTTGATTTTGATACTTTCCAGTTTGTTTATATTTATTCCTCCTTAGATCTGATTTTCTTAGGCTTGTAGATTGAGAAAGAAGAACAAAGAATGAGAGAAAGAGGGGATGGAATATTATATAGATTTAAATTTTATTCTTTTATAAATTTTCTCAAAAATAAAAGTTAAAATGACACTTGTACAATTTAACACCATTTGTCAGTACAACATAAATTTTCTTACACATATTAACAACTGCTTCATAATTAAACACTTGTATTATTATTATTTCATTTATTTTAAAAGATTTTTAAAAGCATCTTTTTTCTATAATTAACTTTCCTAATTAATGAATATGATTGTAAATTAATAATGCCTTTTCTAAATTTATATATAAATTTTATATTCAAATTTAACACAAATTCATATATATAGATATGAATAATATCAAATTTATCTGTTAAAATTCTTTTCTCATGGATTACACTTATTAACTTATGTTTTTATACAAATTTTTAAATTATATTTTCTAATTTTAAAGAAAATGTTTTACACCCAATATACATTAAATAAATTACCTATATATATTATTTCAAAATCCAAATTATTTTACTAAGGTATTCATTTAGATTTTAAATTCAAGTTTCTAATTCAGACTCAAATTTAAATTCAAATTTGAATTACAATCCATTTATTTATATAAATCAATACTAATTCAAATTTAAAATCACTCAAAAATATATATTAAACAAACACAGATTCAATATATAAATTTTAAGTAATTATATTAAGAGATTACCAATATTTATCCAGTTATTAAAATCCAATTTTCTTTAAGATATTTATATTTCAAAATTTATTATAGATTCAAATTTATCTATACTCCCATATATCAAATTTTAACTGTTCAACCAGAATAAATCAGTTAATTATCCACTTATCAGATGTCCAAAAATCCAGGTTATCACATTTCTTCCCCTTTTGAATCTTTTCGTCCTCGAAAAGGAATGAAAGCAGAATTTATTAAATATTTTAAAACCAGTTAAAATATTCTTTGATCATTTTTCATACATTTTTAAAATCTATATAATATTGCCAAAATAGTTTTTATAAAAAACACCTTTACAACTCGATGTCTTAACATGTCCATCCTTGTTCTCACAGAAATTCGGTCACACGTTGATCGGGCGTAAGCCTGAATATCTACAAGTACTTTGGTAAACCCGTTTTCAACACCCAGTGAAACTACTTGGGAAAATAATTTTATTGAAAATATAGAAAACAGTTTTTGAAAATAGGGGATATATCATTGGTGAATGCTCTGGAAATCATCACCCCCATCCATGGTCGCAGTTACATCCTGAGTTACGTTGCCATCGCAGCAAAAGTCCATGTAACTGTAGGCACTCCGAGCCCCTTGATTACGCCATGGAACCCCCCACATATCGCAGTTAAATTCCAGGGTTACGTTGCCATCACAGCAAAAGTCCATGTAACTGTTGGCTCTCAGCGGCACACATGATTTTCGTTGTCAAAATGAAACTTCTCCACTCCTACATAGATCGCAGTCTACCGATATAAAATCAAACGCAGACTGTTGGCTCTCAGCAGCACACGCAACTTTCGCTATGTTACCATAGGTCGCAGTCTACCGATATAAAATCAAACGCAGACTGTTGGCCCTGAACGGCACACACGACTTTCGCTATGGTATACTCTACTCATAATCCTCAGGAACTAGTTTTGTCCGGACTCCTCACAGGATCAACTTTAGAACCCCCCCTTTGGGGCTCAAGGCAGCATCACCCGGTGGTACTCCTGAGAAGTTCATTTCAAAGGAGCGCCTTTTTCCCCAGAGCCGTCACCAAAACACTTTATACTATACACATATAACATCTTTCAAATAATACACCTAGTATGATCTTATACAAAGCTCCTTTACACAAAAACGATTATCCCAAAATAGATAATTCTCAAACTAGGCTTTCCAAATTTTAATATTGATTTTACCCAAAAATCAAAATCCTTTCCAAATCCAAAGGTCCACAAAATCTTTTCTCAAAGTCCTGATAAGATCCTTTATATATATGGATATATATAATTTCCTTGATAAAAATCTTGGATCATTTTAAACTTGTATAAAACTTCTTTTATACTTCAAATACTTTCAAAATCTTTTCCTTCCGGTAATAGATTTAACAAGGGGAGATTTATCTTATATAACAAAGATATATAGCTTTGTTTATTCAAAACAAATATTCAATTTTGATTACTCTTTTCAATATCGATTTCATTCAAATCCGTACGATGCACACATATCATCCGCATGCTATACCAATCTGATCGCTAGCTCGATCACACAATTTCACTTCCGAACTAGTATCGTCCACCCGACTTCCTAGTGCAGACTCAGATCTGGTTTCTTGATCAGAAACCGTCATTCTCCTTGCATAGCTATAACTATGATAGAGAACATCCAGAACCAATCAACAATCGATATCCAGGTTCGCCGTCGAAATCGAATGAAAAATCCCAACTCGGATAGATACACTATCTCGCAATTCTATGCTCGAATCTGGATCAAATCACTATGCGAATAGAATAACATACGTACATTCTACGTATTTATCTTAATTAATTTTTAACTAAATTAATTTTCTTTCTATTCATATTCACTTATATTCTCATTTACTTATACACATTTGCCATAATTCCCATTTGGATTATCACTTCAATTCTTATCTCAGTTGGGTGTTTAAATCAATAATAGTTTGAACTCTGACCAGTGTATATTTAGAAAATAGCTTGAAAATTCTAAAAATAGATAAGTAATTGAAAAATAATTATTAGTTTACAAAATAGCTATAAAATAGTTGGAAAAATAGTTAAATAATTATAGAAATTTTAGATAATTGCAAAATAGTTGTAAAATAGTAATTAATTATAAACAGTTGAAAAATAGTAATTAGTTTATAAAACAGTTACAAAATAGTTAAATAACTCCAAAAGTAGTTACTAAATAAATATATGATAATTTTGGGTTTAATAAGAAAGGTTGTATATATAATAAATAACCTGGAAAAATAAATTTGTACTAAAACAATTTATATTGAAAAATACAGAGTCAAACTGTTCACTTTCCCTACTTCGAATCAAATTCCATTTGATTTTTACTTATTCAACTTTAATTACAGTTCCAAATTATTCAAATAAATTTGGACTAATTTCAAATTGAATCCACTTCAATTTCAAATCATTTAAATTTCTATAAAAATTAATTCCAATTCCAATTTGGATTCCATACTTATTCATCTTCAGTTCTAATTAATTCAAACTAAATTCAATTTGAACTAACGGAATCTAAATTTCAATCTTAACCCAAATCTTGAAACAATATAAAATTTTGAGTCAAATTCTCAAAATTCCATTTTAAATTATCTTTAAGTTCAAATAAAAGTAAAAAAAAAACAATTTTATCTTAAAAATTTAATTTATTACCCAATTTTTATCTTTCGGATTTGAAACCAGTACTTAAACAAATTTTAATTTACAAATTCAATTATTTAAGTTTCAGTTTAAAGTAATTCCATATCCTTATTTTCTAATTAAAGTTTAATTTCCCTTTATATCTCAATAATGGATATATTACCACACTTCACTTCTCATTCATTTAAACAAATCCAATTTGTACTTTAAAGATTTTTAACAACAATAGGATGGTATCATCTAATTATTTAAAAACATCCATCAATTTTTAACTTCTAAATCTCAAACCCGTTTTGAGATCACACAAACTGTCCACCCAAATTAATCGTTTAGCTTCCCAAGTCAAATCTCAATTTCACATTGAAATTTCCAATCAGGTCGTCCATTCAAACTTATTTAACTTCATTCAATTTCAATCTCAATTTTAAACCATCTCGGATTATATAATTTCGAGTTAAATTTTTAAATGTTGATTCAATCCTTTAAATCAAATCAACTTATCTCTTTAAACCATTTAATCCTGAATCCAAAATCCATTTTAGACTTATTTCAAAATTCAAATAATATTTCAAATCCCTTTTAAACAACTAAATCTTGAAATTCAATTTATCACCAATCTTAAATTTTTATAACCCAACCTTTGAAGTTTTATCTTAAACATTTCAGCCTTAAGTCCAAAATGATTCCATACATCAATTCACTACATACTAGTAGTTCATACATTTATCCAAAATAAGCGTCTTACAAAGTCATAAATCTAGATGCCTTCCTATTACTTAGAGGTTTGGAAAGAACAGAGCCCTAATACTCCTACAAGTATCCTTCCTATGGACTTCCTTCCAAAGGGCAAAGCCCAAACATACACTTCTCAACAGGGTGTCCCCACTTATAATATTTACCACAAAATGTTTCTACCCTGTCATCAATCAGGATAACCTTCACGCCTCCAACAGTTCGTTCTACCGCCTTACTCCTCTTCTGCCTCTCGGAGCAATTCCTAGCAATGTGTCCTGTCTTTTTACAATGATAGTAGATAGTCGACTCATTGACCAGTTCCATAGGTTTACGCTTCGTCTTTCTCACTTCAGGGCAATGATTTAGGAAATGTCCTTTCTTATGACACTTAAAGCACAACATCTCAGAGCGAAACCGATGGAATGTACCCTTCAATTCCTCCCTTGTTTTAGTGCACTTGGCTGCGTAATGACCCTTATTGAAACATCTGTAACAGATGACATTATTATAAGGTCCTAGTTCAGCTCTTTCCTTAACCTGTTTCTCATACTCTTGAATTCCTTCTTCTCGATCCCTACATGCAGCTGCTCTTTGCACTCTTCGCCTAACCTTCCATTCTTCACTCTTAGTCATCTCTCTCAAGGACTGAATTCTAGAGGAGCTCCCTTCCTATAAATTAGACGTAATTAGATTACTAAGTTATACCTTATGTTTTAACATCTTTGGTTTTTAATTTCAAACAAAGTTTTCAAACAACTTCTTATTTCGAAATCAGACTACTTTTCAGAACCATTCTGAATAATATTATTCATCATTCCCTTCAATAATTTGAATCCAAACTTAATTCTAATGTTCCTGATATAAATGGTACATTCTATTCAATTCCTACTCGGATACATATATTTACAACTTAAATTCTTATAGGGTTCCCACTTAAAATATTAACTGTTTACAACCAGTTCATAACAACTTCGTCCAATTTAAATGGTTTACAACACAATTACTTACATTCAATTCATTTTTAAACCAAAACAAACTCATATTCACCTCAATTGATATTAAAGTCAATTTATTTGCTTCTATTAATTCATAGTATTTCTTTTTAAATCAGTTTAATTTTAATTTGGTTATATTTCCGTTACCACTTAATTTAATCCCAATTCAAGTTTTCAATTCGATTGTATTATATTACTTCTTAATTTAATTCCAATAATTTAACAACCAATTACCTTAATATTTATTAGAAAGAAATATTGCTATATATATCAAAATATGTACTTATAAAATCATTTAAAATCTTTATATAAGAAAATATCAAGTACGCTCTCATATATATATATATATATATATATATATATATATATATATATATTCAACTCATTCTAGGGGATCATTGACCCTATCCTTAATGAGTAATCCCAGCAGAGCCAAGGTTCTCGCTTAACCTTCAGCTCAGATACCAAATGTAACGACTTGAAATTTTCAATCCCGAAAGTGCCAGATAGTTATGAAAAAGAAGTAAGAGATAGAAGAAAAAGAAGCAGATCAGAGCACTAACATCTCACATTCGCAGCGGATACAATATAATAATAACAATAACAGTTTACAAAAGAATATTATATCTGTCGATTGCATCTTAAATACATCAAGGGTTACACACATACTTAACCACTGGACATATACCAATCAACATGTCTCAGATGTACAACACTATAATACAGCGGAAAAAAAACTCTATACGTTCTTGCCATCCAGCTCGCCTCCTTAGCTCCAGAACGTTCTTACCTGAAAATCTGTAATACTCGGTCTGACCCGAGCATTACATTAGAGTAACACCCGAGTCAGGCTGGAAACCAGCGTGAGTAAACTTGTCTAACATGGAATACAATAGCATACAATACATATAATACCCGGGGTAACTCATTCATCACTACAAGTTCACAACTTGCTAAAACTACAATAAATTACTAAGTACTCTAACTTAGTTTTAAAAGGTTCGGTCATTTTCAATTATTCTATTTTAGCCCATTTATATACCCATCCGTAAAGTATCATTGTAGGTCACATATCGAAGTGGGTTCAGGTATTACTGATTCCCGATCCCAGTCTTGTCGAAATCCAAACATGTTTTAATGGCCAAGTTGTTTAATTAAATTTAATAATGGAATTTAATACTTTAATTTATAAGGCATGTATCACAGATAAATCATACATAACCATCACAGATATATCTCAGAATATCACTAAATAGTCATCACAAACCAGATATTCAAAGTAAATCAAACGGAAATGATCAAGGTATTAGTATACTTGGTTTAATCAACTTATATTAATTTAAATTGTTTTCTTAAGTATTAATCACAATCTTAATTAATAAATCATTCGCTAATTAATTTCATAATTTCACACAATTACATAAATTGCTTCTTAATTATATTTAAATCAATTAATTAATTCTACTTTGTTATCAATTAATATCCTTAATTAATTTATTTAAAGCTTAATTACCCATTTATCTATTCACTAGTTACTTAATTAATTAGTTATTAATTCTTAACTAAATTGTAAATTAGTTAACTCTTAATTTTGAATTAACTTTAATTAGTTCATTTGTTTTCTTAATTACAACTAATTAACAGTTAATTATTAATAAATTTCTTAATCACAACTTTATTTGTTCAAAAATTTCAAATTTCAAATTACTTATCATTCTTAATTTCTTTGCCATTAATTAAACTCAAAACCATTCATCTTGTATTAAACAAAAATCTGTTAAAGTTTAATAACTTTAAAATTTCTCAAATTTAAACAATCCCTAGCAGAAACTCAGACAGCTCTAGTTGGACTTCGGGTATTTTTCATCTTTTCCCGAGCTCCATCCCTGTGTTCATTTATTCTTCACTGTTATTATATATATATATATATATATATATTTTAGGCATAAGACTGTGACACTCAAAGCTCTCCACAAATCCCGAGTTCCACTCCGAGGCACGAACCCACCTGCACGAGAACGCCTCTGAGACACACACGCGAACACTCAACCTAACACCAAACTATCACCGTGCATGTGCACAAGCCTTCGACGGTGCTCTGATGATCGACGATACCTCCGGCAAGTCGCGATTCACTACCACATTCGAATACAATGATCAGCTCAAAGCCTAAAGTTCCAGATCGATGTTTCACTTCTTGTTCGAGAACCTGAACCAAACTCCGACCAAACATCCTCCTCGCGATCACGTCACCTTCCACCAAAAGCCCAGCGCCCCCGGCCACGAACTCATCACCCTCTAAGCCACCATCCCTCAAAAGCACGCGCAACTCGATTGGTTAGTGGTGATGAAATCACCATGTTTCCTGACCTCGACAAAACCATGAATTAAACCCTAAATCTCCCTCGTCTCATCATCTCGTGCAATGGAAAAATAAATCAATAATTTTCCCAACATCGTCAGTCCATCCTCCATCCCTGGTCCAATCCCTATCATCCCAAAGACCTCCGGCCATCTGAATTTGCTCAAAGACCATTTACAGTTCATTTAGCAATTGCTCTTAGCATACTCAAAGATAAGTTACCATCTTTATTTTAGAAATCATATTTTCTGATAACAATTCAAGTTATATAACTGAATTCGTATTTCATGACTTTCGAATTTATCATAATGTTTAAAATTTGTTCTGTAAAACTAAGTTTACAGAGACAATTCACCACTATCGAGTTTAAAACAATTTTTACGTCATAACCTATGCTTAAACATACTTATTTGTTTTAAATCCTAAGCTTGGTAATGATTAGATGAAAAGGAATTGAATTTACTTGTTTTATTTCCCACTCTGTAATCCAGAAAACAGGAAAAATCAATGGAATACACAGCACAACATATTTGTATATATACAGAGTTAAAATTGAAAAAAGGGTACTTAAGCAAAACACAATATTCTTCATAAATCATACACACAGATGAACTTAAATCTTAAATAATTAGTTACTCACCTTTATAAGAAGAACATAGAGAGGTTGATCAAAAATCTGGAAAGAAATTGATCTTGGATCTAGATGAATGTTCACTAATTAGTTGATTGCTATTTGTTTTGCTCTGACCCTTCCTGACTTTGATTTCTGCACCTTGTTTTACTGAGTTGAATTTTACTTAATAAAACTGAAACTTGATTGTGCTACAGGTTTGTATATTGGAGATGAAATTGTGTTGCAGGTTTTGATTTTGAGATTTTCCAGTTTGTTCAGATTTATTCCACCTTAGATCTGATTTTCTTAGGCTTGTAGATTGAGAAAGAAGAACAAAGAATGAGACAAAGAGGGGATGGAATATTATATAGATTTAAATTTTATTTTTTTATAAATTTTCTCAAAAATAAAAGTTAAAATGACACTTGTACAATTTAACACCATTTGTCAATACAATATAAATTTTCTTGCACATGTTAACAATTGCTTCATAATTAAACACTTGTATTATTATTATTTCATTTATTTTAAAAGATTTTTAAAATCCTTTTTTTTAAAATTAACTTTCCTAATTAATGAATATGATTGTAAATTAATAAAGCCTTTTCTAAATTTATATATAAATTTTAAATTCAACACAAATTCATATATATAGATATGAATAATATCAAATTTATCTGTTAAATTTTTTTTCTCATGGACTACACTTATTAACTTATGTTTTTATACAAATTTTTAAATTATATTTTCTAATTTTAAGGAAAATGTTTTACACCCAATATACATTGAATAAATTACCTATATATATTATTTTAAAATCCAAATTATTTTACTAAGGTATTCATTTATATTTTAAATTCAAGTTTCTAATTCAGACTCAAATTCGAATTCAAATTTGAATTACAATCCATTTATTTATATAAATCAATACTAATTCAAATTTAAAATCACTCAAAAATAAATATTAAACAAACACAGATTCAATATATAAATTTTAAGTAATTATATTAAGAGATTACTAATATTTATCCAGTTACTAAAATCCAATTTTCTTTAAGATATTTATATTCCAAAATTTATTATAGATTCAAATTTATCTATACTCCAATATATCAGAATTTTATCTGTTCAACCAGAATAAATCAGTTAATTATCTACTTTCAGATGTCCAAAAATGCAGGTTATCACAAATAGTGTCATCGTCCTCCTCTTCTTCTTTGTGTTGAGTATGAGAAGAAGAAGCAATACTAGTGTCTCGAAGTTGAGGAACACCTTGTTGAAATTTTTTGAGACCATTGATGGAAGGAGATGATTTGTTAAGGAGGAGGCCGCGGTGGAAGACCCATCAATCCTAAAGTTTTAGTGCCTAACTCACTGATAGTTGTAAAATCGAAGTCGAGCATCGGTACACCGACATTTAGGAGGATGCGCTTAATATAAGCACCATAATGAATGGTTCTATATTTTCTCCGGACTGTGATGTCTTGAAATTCATCCAAAATAATTTTTCCCCAATTCACTTGTTGATTGGAGTAGATAGAATAAAGCGCTTGGAAGTTTTCTTTATACACTTTTTCATAACTCCCCGTTCTTGGTTGTAAAGAACGAATAAGTGCACGGTGAATGAGTCTAGCTTGTGGCCTTAAGAAGGTAGATTTTAAATTGCCTAAATTTATAAGTTGATCGGACAGAAACTGATGTGAAACTTCGTCTTGATAATCCATATCAACTTCGATTTTATTAATATCAATTCCTTAATAAGGACAATTTAAAATGTGACCTAATCTTTGTAAAGGCAAGAAATTCTTACGCCACACACTATCAACTAAACACAATCTTATCGGCTTTGGGAATTATGATGATCCAAATTTAAATTTGCAAGAAAAAGTTTAATCATAAGATGATTAATCTTAACATTGTTAGGAGTATACCCAATTAAGCCATCGAAGTGGAATTGCTCCGCTAACTCTCTAACACGATTGCTGTGAAATCCGGTAATTTCATGAATGCTTCTTCGAAGATGATGGAATTCTTCATAGACTTAAACCGAGAAACAACAACATCGTTCCATATTCATTGCCGAATTTGATCTTCGGATGGTCCAGAGGTTGATTCTCTAGTTCTTTTTGATCTTGGTGCCATTGGAGAGTTAGAGGAAAGGTAAAAGCTTTGAAAGAGTTGAAAATGGGGGCTAGGGTTCTGAAGTAATTGGGAATGAAGTGAAAAAGGCAATATATAGTGGGTGAAAAGGCAGGGGTATAATTGGAAAGAAAATAAAGAAGCAAGGAAAAAAATTGGCTCAGAAAAATTCAGTCGCCCGAATCATTTGATTCAGACGTCTGAATTGGGCTGAGATACAACCCGCAAGGAAATAGTTCAAATTTGGCCTTATTCGGACATCTGTTTTATTTGTTTCAAATGTCTGAATCTAGGGTAAAATTTTTGTACCATGAATATTCGGACGTCTGTTTCGAATAAAACAGCCGTCTGAATTTTTGCTCAAAGGCACATATTGGCTTTATTGAACATAGAAAACAATATATATTATCAAATAATTTTAAATAATACAACTTTTAGAAAAAACATAATGAAATAAAATATTAACAAAAGTATTTAAACAGCACAAAAAATAATTAAAGAGATTTTGAAGAAGAAGTTGGACTATGACATGGCTCTTCTTCAATTTTAGTGTTCTCTACAAAAGTCGAAGTGGAGACCATCTATTGCCACGTTTCCAAGAATTTGGTGATGTCAGTGGTTGTTTTGGTTATGGTTCCCAAGTATTGTGGCGATTTGTAGAACGAACGGTAGACGGTTGATGAACTGTGCCTTTTGATGAAGAACCACAGAACTTTAATGCGACTTGTTCCAAAATGCTAAGCCGTTTGGCATTAACTTTTTGTTCATAGTATAATTCACGCTGTAATTCTAATATTTCTCTCTGATAGCGATGAATATCATCTATTTTCTCTTTTGTAGATGGTGATCCACAAAAGAAAGATCGTCTTGTTCTTTCACTTGGTGGAGTATATCTAGTATGAGTTGAGGGTGGAACAATAGGAACCGGTTCATAAATTGGTGTAGGAGTTGGTAGATTTACCGATCCCGAAGAAGGAGAAGTATAAGAAAGCTCACATGATTCACAGTTTTATTGAGATGACATGTTGAAACAATAATTTGAAAATTTAAAAAAAAAACTTGAATGAATTCTGGTGCAAAGAATTTTAGAGAATATATAGGTAGAGGCTTAATAAATATAGAAAAACTTTGTATGGTTAGGACAATTATAGCCATAGGAAAAAGAGGAGAAAATGAAAGGTAAATAAAAATTCAAAAACAAATTAATGTTTTAGAAAAAGATAAAGAGCGAAGTGGTAGAGCAGAAGACTATCGAGTATGAGATCCTAAGTTCGAGTGCTGAAAAACCCCCCTCCTTTTTTATTATTATTGATATGATTCCTAGTAAGCTATGAATTATGTAAAATATAAAAACCATATATTTTAAAAATAAGTGAATTTATAAATCTTTAAAAGAGACGATTCCAAGTTCTCGTCTTAAATTGATGAAAGTATTTTTATTTAACGGTTTTGTATAGATATCTGCTAATTGTTTATCAGAGGACACAAATTCTAGATTTATTAGATCTTTATCAATATTATCACGAAGAAAATGATAACGTATGTCAATATGTTTTGTTCGTGAGTGATTAATAGGATTTTTAGATAAATTTATAGTACTATAATTATCACAGTAAATAGTTTACTTGGGTAAATAAAACAAAAATCTTGTAGTGTTTTTTGCATATAGATAATTTGAGCACATGCCAAAGCTGCAGAAATATATTCTGCTTCACATATCGATAATGAAACACAGTTTTGTTTCTTACTAAACCAAGATACAAGAGATCGTCCAATGAAGTGACAAGTCCCACTTGTACTTTTTCCATCTGTCTGGTTTCCTCCAAAATCAGCGTCACTAGAGGACACTAATTGCGACGACCCGGAATTTTAGGCAATATCAATTTAATAATCTGTATTACTAATTAAATTGATTTGATAATTTTCCTTTATAATTTTAATTTAAATTGGTAAATTTAATCTTTTAAAGGTTAATAAATATTTAATCTGGCAATATTGATCGATATTTTTTTTACAATTTAAAATTGATAAGAATTATTTTTCAAAACTAATAAAATTTTATTCTATTTATAATATATATATATATATATATTTGATATATATTATGAATAGAAGATCTTTTGTTTTAAAGAAAAGATGTATTTTCACATTGTAATATATATGTATGTATATGTTATAATTTGAAGTTGTTTTGAAATTTAATATAATCTGTTGATAATATATGTATGAATATATTGTAATTTGAAGCTTTGTTTTAAATTCAGTATTTTTCAAAAGTAAATTTAAGATTGATTCAATTATTTTCAAAATATAAGATAATTATTTATTTTTAAATGTGATAGTTTAAATAAGACTTAAATAAAGTTTTATTTTGTTTCCTTTAAAATGCTTAAATTAAAATGGTTAAATATGTATATATAGTTTTGAATTAATGTCTTCTTTTTAATACCTCTTTAATTTAAAGGGTTTGTAAACATGAATGAATATAAATACAAATGTCCATATTACATAAATATAAAATATAATTATTTTTATAATAAGGTTTTAAACACAATTATGCAAGGATTTTAACACTTGTAAGCTAAATGAATTTGCATGGGCATTTATCTAAATAAATCAACAAGTGGCATCATCATTTTTTTGAGAAAGCCTGTTTTCATTTTTCCTCAGTTTAAGTCTTTCCTTTCTTCTATTTTCTTAACTAAATCAAAAAAACTGTAAATCAAAATAAACTAAAAGCAAATAAAGCTGAAACCTAGAATTCAAATCTGCAAACAAATAGGGGATCAAGCAACCAGATCAAATAACAAACTTCAACCTGTAACTCAACTAAGTAAAAAGAAAAGGCGTGCAAGGATTCCAGACTTCAACAGCAAAGCAAAACTCAAATATGCAATTCCAGAAAACAAGAACATGTCCTCTGCTCTCTGTTTATACTTGCCTGGTGAGTAAATATTTTTTAAAAACAGTTAATCTTGTTTAAACTTAAGTGCATGTGATGATGTTGGATTGAATTGAATCCTATAGTTCGAAACTTATCTGGATTTGCAAATATATGTATGTGAGCATGACTGTATATGTTGATATCTTGTTCTCTGTTTGTTACAGTCTGTGACTTTTGTTTTCAAAAATCCAAATTTCTCAATTAGATCCATATTAGCCTTGAATATGTAAATGAATTTTTTTTGAGAATGTATAATGAAGATCACAAAAATAATTTCATGATTTTAAATGCAACAGATAATTTTAAATAGGGGATTAACAATGAAACTAAAATTTTTGTTAAAAATCAACTGCCTTAAAATTCTAATTTGAATTACATGCATGTAATCATGATGGAAAATCGTGAATTTTGATATGCATTTCGTGATTTTTAGTTTAGTAATTCTTGAGAATTCGCCCACTGTTCGAATTGGGTGTTTTGGTGGTTTGCCGTTGAACGACGTGATGATCAGAGGTGATACCTTGGTCGAAGGTGGTTAGTAGGAGGATGCATGCGGGAAAAATGCTGGAAAATCTTTCCAATGGCTGAGTCGACCGGAATTGGGTCGAGTAGGGTTTAGTGTCTGGTTGTTGAAGCCGTCGTTCCAGTGGGTTTCTCGTCGTCGTTGAGAGACTGGATGTGTTCGCATGTTGGGGAATTGTCGTGTGGTGATACGGCGATGCTTTGGAGGGGTTACTGGAGTTTCCGGTGGCAAGTTCATTAGAGGCGATGGGTTTTTATGGGGTGGAGTTGCTGCAGTTTTTCGAGCGTAGGGTCGAATTTTGATTCGTTGTTGGATTTTGGATTCTGGGTTATGGGAAAGGTTGTCGAGGTCTCGTGTGGTTGGTCGGCGATCAGATAGTTGGTCGGAGAAGGGTGTTTAGGTTGCGCACGTACATGCGTGTACATTGTGCACTGGAAATTGGGGTTGGGGAAGACGAGGTCGTCTCGGAGTGTTCTCACGTTTTTCCTGTAGTCGATTCGAAGCAAATGAGGTGGGTGAGTGACACAAGGCGAGCACGGGGTTCGTAGGAGATTGTCTCGAGTATTTTAGGTCGTATGCTTTTCTGGTTTAGTACTGTAGGAAGATATAAGTTTACAGATTAAACTTATTATTTGAAATAAATAAAATCAAGTTAAGTTTTTCTAAAAGGAAATTTATTTACAAATTTAAAGACTTGTTCTTGAAGAAAAAAATGTTAATCAAACTTTTTAAAGTGTTAATTCAATTTATTTTCAAATTTAAAATGTTAAGATAATTTCTTTGAAAATAATAACTTAATTAAATTTTTAATTTTAATTTAAAAAGAGTTTTTGAATTTAAAATATTAAATCAAAAGTTTTAAGTAAATTTTAAGTAATGTTTTAAAAACTAAGTTCTCAAATTATATTGAAAATGAATAAGTTTAAATTAGATAATTAAAGGGTTTTAGATTTTAAAATTGAATTCTAAATGCTTTATTTTCAAATAAGGTTATGGTTATAATTTTGTAACCAATAAAATAATTTGTCTTTAAGTTAATAAGATTTGATTAATTCAAATAATTATTTTGTGAAGATAAATAAGGTTGAATTATTATTGTTATGAATGTAAGAATACTTAACTAAATACGATTTGTTAATAAGTAAAAGATTAATTAAGATAAATGATTTTCTTAATTAATTAAGGATTTTTAAACATAAGAAATTAACTATTTATTTAATTAATTTTAAATGATTAGTTAATTGTTTATTTAATTTTAAATAATCACTTAATTATGAATTAATTAAGTGAAATTACTTAATGAAGTAATTAGTGGTTAATTATTGAATGTAATTAAGAAGAGAAATTACTTATGGAAGTAATTAATGGAAATTACTTATAGATGTAATTGAGTGAAGTGATTAAGGGTTAATCACTTGATGTTATTAATCTAAGGATTGGTTAAGTTGATTGATTTGAAGTTAATTAATTATAGAGTAATTAATTAATTAAAGAATTAAGGTTATTTAATGATGGGATTAATTACTTGTTAAGGTAATTAATTTAAAGAGTAATCATCTAATGGAATTAATTAGAGAATAATTACTTATGGAAGTAATTAAGGGTTAATTACTTAGTTAATTTAGCTAATTAATTAATGTGATTAATTAATTAAGGAATGTGATTAATTTTGAGATTAATTACTAAGTGTAATTAATTAAAAATGTAATTAAATAATAAAGTAATTAATTTTGGATTATGAGATGATGTAATTAATTAATAATTTCCTAATAAAGAAAAAAAGATTTATTAATTAGAGTAATTAATCAAGGATTAATATAATTAATTAAGATTTTAATTAAGATAAGCAATTACAAGTTGTTAATTACTGTTTATGATTAATTAAAACTAATTAATGAGATGGTTAATATATAAATTAATTATTTAATTAATTAAAGGGTTAATTAATTAGTAAGAATCCCGAGTTAATATAATTAATGAATTAATCAAGGTTGATTAATAAAAGTGATTAATTAAAGTGTGATTAATTAATTATAATTAATAAAGGATTAATGTAATTAATCATAATTAATTAATTAATGGAAGCAAATGAAGGATCATTAATTAATGTAATTAATGATAGTAATTAAAGGATAATTACTGTTTATGGTTAAGGATAATTAATTTGTCCGCGGGCTTGGTGCGGTGGTGGGATGATGCGGCTCCCAAGTGGGAGGTTTAGGGTTCGAGTCCCACCTTGTGTGGGAGAAGAAACGACTTTTCACTTGGGAGGTATCCGGTTCATTTTCACGCCTCCTGCCCCAAGCCAAGCGAAAGGTCTGGCTGCTCGGAATAGTTGGTTGTGGCGGGACTTCCTGCTATTCCCTAGGTTTACTGTTCCGGAATCGCTAGTCGGTAGTGATCTAATAGGTTTCCCTAATTCCCAAAAACAATAATTAATTTGTGGAATTAATTAAAGAATTAAAGGCTAATTACTTAAATGTAATTAAAGGATAATTAATCAAAGGAGATTAATAAGGAAGATCATTTGGAAATGATTAATAAATTAATTTGTAATTAATTAATGAAAAAGGATTAAGGTAATCCAATTGATTAAGAGTTAATCAAACCTATTTATGGATGATTGATTGATATTGGATGACTGATATTGGATGATGTTGGATGATTTGGGTATGATATCTCTGATATGTGATGGTGCTGCTTTGTGAGATGAATGGTTGATATGAATTATTTATTGTGATAACGTGATTCATCTTTCTGTTATATCATCCTGAATATAAGTTTAAATTGTTTAAACCCTTAAACAACTTGGACATTAAAATGGTGTTTGGATTCGGTGAGACCGGAATCGGGTTTCCATATTTGGATATCCGAAAACCACATCGATCCAAATTAAACGTTAGGTCGTGAATCTAAGTGGAGCTTATTGAAGACTCGAACTGTAAGAACTATTCTTCAGTATAACTTTGAGGGTGATTCCGTGATGACTTTGATGGAGATAGTACTTACATGTTCGAGATGGTGATTCAGAGTGCAAGGGCTATGGTTGTTGACTCTGAGGGTGATTCCAAAATGAGTGCAACGAGATAGTGCCTTCGGTTTCGTTCGAACCCGGAATGAACTTGTATGGATTGAATGCTTTCAGAACATCGTCAGGTGGACGATGAGCATTCTAAGATAGATGTGTTCTATTAAGGTAATCACAGCCTCAAGCCTCATCAATCGGGAATGGCTAAAACAGGGAAGGTGCAGCAAGGCTAGGTGGGTAGCACCTATTTCAGGGTGAGGTCATCCCTGTCTAGATGTCCCTTTTTATTTTGGCTTAGTGGGTGGTTGGTCGCGCCAACCACGGGGTGATCTTACTCGGGACTGTCCCAATAAGGGATGGTCCCGGCTTTGTGTTGCAGGAGATTGGGAGTGATCCTCGGTACGGTGATCTAGGCCACGTACTGTGACGGGCGGTACCCCAGTAGCCCTGCCATTGATGGAAACCCATTCTTCCTACGAGACCCTACGGTTTTGATTGTATTACCCACTTTTGTGGCTAGTAGCTGGAATTTAATAATGTAACAATTTCGGCTATTTCTTATTTACTTGAAAACCCTAGACATTATTATAATATCACTGGATTTCCTATCAAATGTTTTGGTTAGCGTAAGGTAAAAACTTTTCCATGTTTATGTGTGGGAAGTCTTACGTGATACCTTTTCTTTTCAAAGGATTTTATAAAGTTAAGCAATTTTAACCGTTTACTCACACCAGACCCCTGTCTGGCCCGAGTGTTTATTTTCTGTTTTATTAAACTCTTGGGTACTCATATTATGTACGAGTAGTCGAGGGATTTAGGTTAGCTTGACGAATTCTGGAGGAGATATGGAGCAGGAGGCTTCCGCGTGTAGATATATTATGGTTCCGCTGTGTTTGTGTGATATCTGTCTCTTGTGATATCTTGAGTTTTATAGTTAGACAGATGTTTATAACTGTCTAATATGTGTTGTATAAGTTGTGTACTCTGACGTAATATGATACTATGTAATATTTTATGTGATATATTATATTTCATTCGTTCCGCTGTGAGTTACCTGATGTTGTTGAGTTTCTTCTTTCTTATCTTTTCTTCTTTTGTCCCTTTATTTCTTAAATCATGATGCGTTTTTCTGGTGATAGAAAGATGGGTCATGACAGCTGGTATCAGAGCATTAGGTTGAGTGAATACCTAGGCTCTGGAGTGGTGTCTTTCTTGAGAGAGCGTACTTGTAATTTATATACACACACACACACGCGCACACACACACACACACATATATATCTACCTGATTTGTTGGGTTATCTGTTCGGGTTTTCCAACATAGGTTTTAGAGGTAGATGGAGCAGTGGTGTGTGTGTAACACGACTACCACTAATGGGAAAGGTCCATATGTTGAGATTGGAAGTATATTTGTCGAGAGTGTAGACCCAATACCATCTCGAGTGAGCTTTGTAGCTTGGGGTAAGGATTTCTCAGATCGCCGAAGGAAATCTTTTAAAGATTCGGAGTTCATATTTGAAGTGTAAGTTTGGATTTCGCTCGGGTAAGAGGATTTTCTAGAGTTTGGATCTGTCGGAAGTGCAGAAGTAAGTGATGGTATCTTAATAGCTGCGTGGTGAGATGCAGTACCCATGGATATTTCCAAAGATGTTTTCTCTCGAAGCAGTTTTAGAAGTGGTTGAGGAGCAGTCTTTACTTGCAGCAGGGAAGACTCGTCTGTGTAGAAGTTATCTGGATCTTTACCAAGGAGGTTGGCTTTTTGGAATATGATACTAAGGTCTATAAGTTGATTTGCTTCGGCATGGTCTCATTGTCATCCCTTAAGGAGAGCGGGATGTTGATGTTTGGTTTGGAGCCCGAATCTCTTGAAAGGATGTTTGCCATCTCGATGGTCTGTTGTGTGGTTTGTTAATCATTTTGGTTTTCGAGGAGCCTTTGGAATAGGTGTCTTTGGTTAGATGTGGTAGCAGTTTCAGCTCGGAGATGTTTGGGTGCCATCAAGAAGGTCTTTGGCTTCGCAGTATCAAAGTAGAGTTTGGAAGCAGTAGTGTGGCCCGTTTCTCCGATGGTTCAGGAATCTTTGTGGTTCTTCTATCAGCAGTCCGGGCAGACGGTGTTACCTCCGTTTTGTCAACGAGTTAAGGCCTGGGCCGACTCATAAACTTAAGGTTCTTACCGACTCAGTGAGTCTACGACTCAAGGTAATTCATGACTTAAAGGTAGAAGCGACTCAACAAGCTAGTGAGTTAAAATTCAAGGCGGCTTAAGAGAAGCGGAACGACTCAAGAGGTTAACAGTTTATGAGACAGGCCGACTCAACGAGTTACCGACTCAACAAATTGAGGAGTTGTGCGAGTCACAGAATCGTGCAACCTACGACCTACCTTGAGTCGTCAGCGACTCAAACAAGCAAAAAAGAAACCATGTCCAGTTGACTCGTGCGCGACTCACGACTCACGACTCAGCATGACTCACCTACGATCTAAAACCACTAAGTCGTAGCCCGCTGTCACAATGCTTATGTTAAAGAGAATTGACTCGTGAGCGACTCATGACTTGTAATTCTGAAGAAGTGAACCATTGAGGAACCAAGGGTTTAGTCAGATAAGTCGGCCATGACCTCTTAACTCGTGGACGAGTTAGGACTTGCGCTATATCCAAAAGACCGAAGGCGCTCTGATACCAAGCTTGAACTCTACCAGTTGAGTCGCCCATGACCCAACTTAACTCGGCCACGGGTTGCCATGAGTCGAACACGGCTTACGACTTAAGGGTAAAATTTTCCTATAAATACCAACCTACCACAAGCATGAAGGGGACTTTTTGGCCAATCACTTCAAGCGTCGATACTCTGCTGAATTCTCGACTCACTCAACACTTCAAGTACTCCAAACACCAAGGACACTACTACTATCTCCAAGAGAAAATCTACATCATTCAACATGAATTCGGAAGATTATTCTCCATCAAAGTTTGATCTACTAGTCTAAAGTGTGTTGTAATTGAAGATTGTTGTAAAGTTGTAATTGATTCAGCAATAAAGTGAATTAAAGTGGACGTAGGCTTACCCTAAGCCGAACCACTATAAAAACTGTTGTCTTTTCTGCTTTCTCTATGATTTTTCTACTTGTTTTAGTTCCCGTGTTCGCGGGTGGTGCTTTCACTCAACTTCAATTTACACCAGGGTGTTTACGTCAGATTTTCACGTTAACATTTTTGGTGCTTTCACTGAGAACCCAACTCAGGAAACTTCCACTATTGCTCCGCGAAGGATTGTTGAAAGGATTTCTTTTAAAACTAGAAGTTTGTTGGAAATAATGGCTCCTGGGAGAAAACGAAGTTCTGTAAGATCCGATAATGTTCAAGAGAATACTGCTACCTCTCCTCCTTCAAGTCAAGCAGCTCCAACTGTTGGAGTTACACGGGCAGAGTTGGACGCCGTAATTTTGGGATTGAATCAACAATTGAATGCTCAGAATGCGCAATTGGAAGTCCAGAATGCCCAGAATGCCCCGATCTTGAGTAAATTGAATGATCTACTTGGGGCAAACCGTCAACCGGGTAATAATGATGGGAACCCTATTGTGGGAGCTCAGGATATTGAAGGAAACATTTCTCAAAGAGCTGCAGACCCTGTAGAAAGGACTCCTCTTCAAGCTGGAGGATCAGGGCCGCAGCCGACCCTCCGTGAACGATTGTCAAGGCAGAATTCAGAGAGAGTGGCTGATGTGTGCCCTCCAGAGCCTCTAAATGATGAAGAGTATTTTTCGGGTATGGTTCGTCAAATCATGAAGGAATATGCGAAGAGATGAAGATGAGAAAGAGTGGGGATTTGCTCCAAGAAAAACTCCATTCACTGAAAGGATTTTGAAGGCAGAATTCCCAAGGAAATTCGTTCCCCCTACTATCTCGGCATACAAGGGGACAAGTGATCCAAACGAGTTTCTGTATAAATACGACTGGCATATGACAGGTGCCAGGGCGTCTGATGAAATTAAATGCCGATACTTTCCGGTTTTTCTAGAAGGTGTAGCTCTATTGTGGTTTACAAAGCTGCCGGTCAGATCCATCGATCAATTCTCCGATTTGACCAGGAAGTTCAAGGAGCAATTTCGATTATATGCTTCTAAAGAAAAGGACATAATGTCACTGTCAAGTCTAGAGCAAAATCCGGGAGAATCTATCAGGTCCTTCTTGAATCGCTTTAACATAGCATTGGCTGAGGTAGATAATGTTGAGCCACGCATGGTCCTGACATACTTGATGAGGGCGATTGACAAATCGAGTGAATTTGGAAAATGGTTGAAAATGAAAGAACCAAACTCACTTGACAAATGCTATAAGAAAGCGGATGAATTCATGCGCTTGGAAAGCCTTCAAACACCGGCTAAAGTTGTATCAGCAGAAGTCGGGAACAATGGTGCTCCTTCGAACAAGAAAGAGCCTAGCACTCAGAAAAGGGGAAACGATGGTGGAAAGAAACAAGGAGACGCTAAGAAAGGCCGTTCTTTCAATTTCACACCCTTGACCGATACCCTTGAAAACATCTACTTTGCAACCAAAGATGATGTCAATTATCCGACACCACCTAAAATGAGAGTTGCGGTCAAGATGGAAAAAAGTGGAAGGTTTTGCCGGTTCCACAACCAGCTCGGCCATGACACCAACCAATGCCGCTAGTTGAAAGAGGTAATTGAACAACTCTTGAAGGAAAACAAACTCCAGCAGTATGTGAAAAGGAACAGAAACGCCCCAGCTTCATCAACTCAAGGATAGCAAGTTCCCGCTCACCGTCCTGGCTCAAGTGAGAAGGCCGCGGAACATGAATCCGAAAGGCCTGTCATCAATATAATAACTGGAGGACCTCACCCAGCAGGTAAGAGCTGGGGCGAGATGGAAAGGTATGCCCGGGCCTTGAAGCATGTATCAGCTGAAGAGAATGTTTTTGTTTAAGAGAATGATGCGCCTTTAAAGCAACAAAAGACTTCCACAGATGATATTGTGTTCAGTGCCAGGGATTCTTTGGGTATCGAGGCTCCGACCATAGATCCTTTGGTCATATCCGCTGGTATTGGGCCAGTAACTGTGAGAAGAGTTCTAGTTGATTGTGGAGCTTCATGCAACATCCTTTTCAAGAAGACCTTTGATCAAATGAAAATTCCAATGGCTGACGTTCAAGCTTCATCACTTAAGATTGCTGGGTTTGCTGGAGAACCCAAACAGCCGATTGGGACCATAGATTTGTTTGTAGAACTCGAAAAGGGACTGAGGAAGGTGGCTCGAAAGCAAACCTTTATAATTGTTGAAGAATTCTCTGCCTACAACGCCTTTTTAGGCCGACCAACTCTTGCTGCATTCAAAGCTGTTCTTGCCCCATGGTGCTTGACTCTAAAATTCCCCACAGATAACGGAGTTGGTGTGATTAAGTGAGACCAAGATGCGGGGCGAGAATGTTATTTTGCAGAACTGCGGGAATCCAGAAAGAGAGAGATGGGAAAAGGTGCGGCGATTCCAGTCCGCATCAAAGAACCAACCTTGTAGCAATTACAGGGTGGACCCTGCACTGGTGAATGTAGTGGGGCACGAAGAGAGATGGATCCAAGGAAAGCCAGTGCAGGGGAGAATAGAGTGGTACCAGTAGAGGTAATAGTACCGGTGCCTGTTGACCCAAAGGACCCAAACAAAGTGCTTAGTGTGGGTTCACAACTCAACCCGACAGTTCAGAATGTTCTGATTTCATTTTTGAAGGCTAATTTGGATGTATTCGCTTGGACTCATGCTGACATGTGTGGAATATCCCTAGAGATTGCAGTAATCACTCTAAATATAGATCCAAAGTTTACACCTGTGAAACATAAAAGAAGAACTCAGGGTCCTGAGAGGACGGCAGCATTGAAAGAAGAAGTTGATCGGCTCATGGAGAACAATTTTATCAGAGAATCTACTTATCCAAATTGGGTATCAAATCCAGTACTGGTGAAAAAGGCTAACGGAAAGTGGAGAGTATGCATTGACTTTTCAGATTTGAACATAGCCTGCCCCAAAGACTGTTTCCCGCTACCCAGGATCGATCAGTTGGTGGATGGGACGACAGGGCATGAATTGTTATCTTTTATGGATGCATACTCCGGATATAATCAGATTATGATGCATGAGCCGGATCAAGAGGATACAAGCTTCATCACAGATGTTGGACTCTACTGCTACAAGGTCATGCCTTTCGGACTCAAGAATGCAGGGGCAACTTACCAAAGGCTTGTTAATGCCATGTTTAAACCACAGATTGGCAAGACAATGGAAGTTTATGTTGATGATATGCTAGTAAAGTCTAAGAAAGCAGTGGACCACATGGATCACTTGGCAGAGATGTTTGCAGTACTCCGAAAGTATAGAATGAAGCTTAATCCCCTGAAATGTTCATTTGGAGTGGAGTCTGGAAAGTTTTTGGGTTTCATTGTGAGCGCGAGGGGCATGAAGCCAATCCAGCTCAAATCACTGCCTTGAGAGAGGTCAAGGCTCCTAGAACGAAGAAGGAATTGCAAAGTCTCAATGGAAAGGTTGCTGCTTTGAGTCGGTTCATTTCCAAAGCTACTGACAAATGCATTCCATTCTTTGATGCTCTGAAGAAAGGAAGGAAAATTTTTGAGTGGACTCCTGAATGTCGGAAAGCATTTTATGAGTTGATTCGTCATATGGAAGTGCCTCCGATACTTTCAAAGCCTGACAGTGGTGAAGATCTCTTCATATATTTGGCAATTTCGTCTCACGCTCTCAGTGCAGTGTTGGTACGGGAAGACGCAAGGATTCAACGTCCAGTCTATTATGTCAGCAAAAGATTCACTGGGGCAGAGATGAACTATTCAAGGTTGGAGAAGCTCGCCTATTGTTTGTTGATTGCATCGAGAAAACTGAGGCCGTATTTCCAAGCTCATCCCATCAAAGTCCTCACTGATCAGCCTCTAAAGCAAGTCCTATTCCATCCTGAGACTTCGGGCCGTCTTTTGAAATGGAATATCAAACTCAGCCAGTATGACATCACTTATCATCCCCGTAAAGCAATCAATGGACAAGCTTTAGCAGATTTCATCGCAGAATGTACGGATAAAGGTGATAGTGAGGAAGAAGACATTGATAGCATCCAAATCCAATGGAAATTGTATGTCGATGGTGCAAGGAATGATTACTGTTTCGGAGCAGGGGTTGTCCTTGAAACCCCAGAAGGGCGATCGCTATGTTATGCACTGAGACTAGAATTCCCTTCGACAAATAATGAAGTTGAATACGAAGCTCTCATTGCTGGTTTAAGGATCGCTAAAGAACTAAACATCAAGGCATTGCATATCTTCAGTGATTCTCAACTTATTGTTTGTCAAGTCAAGAAGGAATTTCAAGCTAAAGGAGGGAATTTACCAGCCTATTTATCAAAAGCCAGGGAGCTCCTTCAAGATTTTGACCGTTATTCAATAAACCATATCCCCTGAGAAGAAAATATGAAGGCGGATTCTCTCGCGAAGTATTCAAGTACTGGTGAAGCTCAACTGTTGGGGTTGGTTCCCGTCGAAGTCTTGTCAGCTCCAAGCACAGATGAAATGGATGTTGATTGGATTATGAATGTATCCTGAGAGCAAGAATCGTGGATGACTCCGATACTTGAATATCTACTCAATGGTTCTCTGCCAGAAAATTCAAAAGAACGACAAAAGCTGATGAGGAAAGCCTCCAGATATATAGTTCAAGACGGTCGTTTGTACAGACGAGGGTTTTCAATGCCATTACTCCGATGTGTGACAAAGGAAGAAGCTAAGACAATTGTAACTGAAGTACACGGAGGGGAATGTGGGGATCATACAGGTGGTCAAACTTTAGCAAAGAAAATCCTCCGTTATGGGTACTTTTGGCCAGAAATTAATCAGGATGCTGCTGACTATTCCCGAAAGTGTGATAAATGCCAGAGATTCGCTAAAATTCCTAGAGCACCTTCCACTGAGCTAACACAGATGGTCAATCCATGGTCGTTTGCCATCTGGGGAATAGATCTCATTGGGCCTTTGCCGACTGCCAAATCAGGGATTAAATATGCTATCGTTGCTGTTGATTATTTTACTAAATGGGCTGAGGCCGAACCATTGGCCACTATTACCTCTAAGAAAATGATAAGTTTTGTGACTAAAAATATCATTTGCAGGTATGGTATTCATCAGAAGATAATCACAGACAATGGTACTCAGTTCGAAAGTGAGGAGTTCCAAGATTTTTGCAAACGATTCAAGATCCGAAAAAGCTTCTCAGCAGTGGCTCATCTGCAGGCAAACGGGCAAGTGGAAGCAGTAAACAAAATCAGCAAATTAACCATCAAAAAGCAGCTGGAAAAAGCGAAAGGTGGTTGGGTCGACAAGTTACCGCTTGCACTATGGACATACAGAACCACCCACAAAACTGCGACTTGGCATACCCCATTTTCATTGGCATACGGATCAGAAGCGATGATTTCAGTGGAAACTGAAGTCCCCTCACACAGAAGGATCCATTTTGATCAAGATGAGAATGAAAAACTGCAACTAGAAGCACTTGACCTCCTTGATGAAAGAAGAGAAGAGGCTAGGCTTAGAATTGCAGCTCATCAACAAAGGATAGTCGGCACTTCAATTCCAAAGTTCGTCAGCGCAACTTTGAAGTTGGGACCTAGTTCTGAAAAGAATCATTACAGCCACAGGTGTGTTTGGGCCAAACTGGGAAGGGCCATATGTTATAGGCAGGAAACTTCTTGACGGCACATTCAAACTTACAACTGTCGAAGGATAAGCTTGGAACAGCAATCATTTGCGCCCTTATTTTACTTGAAAGCTTTGCTGAAATGTTGTAAAAGAATTGCAAATATATGATTCTTGTATTGAAAACAATTGTAAAGCAAGTGAATAATGAAAAGCTATAAAGTGGATGTAGGCCCAGTTTTTGGCCAAACCACTATAAATCTTGTGTTCTCTACTATTATAAACTGCTTTGTTTTATTTCGACATATAAAATACGTTAATTGTGTTACTAAAATGTCGATTTAATAATGCATGCCATAAAAATAAAGCTTACCCATCGCAAGACCAAGCGGTCTCCGACATCACTCAGCAAGCAAACACTAAACCATTCAAAATTTCCATATTCAAATCCTACAAAAGAAGTGCTTCGAACTAAAGTGAGTAATGTGGATAGAAGTGGACCATATCTATCTAACCGCAAATGTTTGAACAAACAAACAACCAGTTAAATAGCATGTGTCTGCCACCACCAACTCGCTTAACTATGAAGTATACTACTTTGGATAAGGGAAATCATTGGCAGCTAAAAAGTAATAACACTTGCAAAAAACAACGGGGATCGCCAACATGAGTCGATGGCAAAGTGACATGGGCGAGCAAGCGTCAATCAGCAAAAGACCTCTTCGGAGGCACAAGCCCTCTTCGGAGGCACAACTCTTCGGAGGATAAAGACCTCGAGCGGGCCTAGCCAGAAAAAGAGAGATCTTTCTCGATACAAAGTTGCGGAATGATCGGTCGATACACTCCCGTGAATCCGTCCAACCGAGAGAAAGAAACTCCAAACTTCCAGGCAAAAGCCCTACTCAGAGGCACACGTTTCACCGAGATTGAAATAAAACTTCCAAGTGTTGAAACATGAGAAGCCCTCTTCGGAGGCCCATTTCACCACAGTTGAAATGCTAAAAGACCTCGAGTGGGCCAAACCAGAAAAAGAGAGATCTTTCTCGATACAAAGTTGCGGAATGATCGGTCGATACACTCCCGTGAATCCGTCCAACCGAGAGAAAGAAACTCCAAACTTCCAGGCAGTAACCCTACTCAGAGGCACACATTTCACCATGATCGGTGATACACTCCCGTGAGACGAAATGTAAAAAGCCCTCTTCGGAGGCCCGCTTCCCAGCGAACAGGGAAAAATAAAAGCCTCTCCCAAGGGGAAGAAACAAAAAGACCTCCCGGAGGCACAATCAAACAAAAAAGACCTCTTCCCAGAGGCAGAAACAAAAAGACCTCCTCCCGGAGGCACAATCGAACAGGAAGACCTCTTCGGAGGCACACGTTTCACTAAGATTGAAATAAAACTTCCAGGTGTTGAAACGTGGAAAGCCCTCCTCGGAGGCACAACTCTCCGGAGGCACACGTTTCACCGAGATTGAAATAAAACTTCCAAGTGTTGAAACGTGAAAAATCCCTCCTCAGAGGTACAACTTTTCAAAGAAGCATTTCATCAGAAATGCAAAGCAAAGATCAGAAAGCCCTTTACTGAGGCGTAATAAAAAAAGAGAGAAGCCCTCTTTGAAGGCACACTTTAACTTTTAAAGGAAGAATGGTTCACCTATTCTGCAAAATACTCTTCCCCAAAAAGAAATTAAAGTGCCCTTCAGAGGCCCACTTTACTACATAGAAGAATTCACTTGGTAAAATGTGTGTATGCACAAAAGAAAAAGTGATATCTTCGAGGGACAAAGCGTAAAAAACTCATATGGAAGGAGCTGTACTCTATTTTTAACTAGATAATATTCCTCCAAGTATGGAATAATTGTTCTCCAGAAAATAAGAGTACAAGTCCCCTCAAAGTATAAAATATTGCAACGAGCTTATGGTATAGGGGCAACATGGTATAGCTACAGACAACATGGTATAACTACGTTGGTAAAATTGCATTCGAACAACATACCACAAGCTCACTGCAACATCATATAAAGAAACTTGTACAAAAAAGGATAGTAAATGCATTCTCAAATACAGACAGAAGTTTGTACAAACAAAAAGAATCATTTTATTTAACACCGTCAAAATTCTGTACAGGTACAGGTATGAAAAGCGGAGGCCGGTATCTGCACAATCTTCGGCCAGTACATGCAAAAAGCAAAAACTAAAAATAAACCAAAGCAGGACCCCTTACTTCTTCTTGCCACCACCCTTAGAGCCTTCACCTGACCTAATAGGCAGCTTTTCAGGACGGCTTGAGAGAGTCGGGGATGAAGGAGAAAGGGTTACTGCCGGATCAACTTTCACTTCCTCCTCAGAAACAAGAATGTCTTTCCTTCTTCTCCTGGAAGTGACACGCTTCCTTCTCCTCCTTGAAGAAGACTCACTTCCCGGGGTAACAAGAGCAGATAATTTTATGTTATCAGAAGTAGTTCGCTCCGGAGACTCATTGCCTTCTCCAGGCCCTTCTCCCCCATGTTCTTGAGAAGCAATAGGATCATCTAAGCCATGAAGAGCTTCTATTTGCTCCTCTTGTGACCCGGGTTGAGAGGCGGACGGAGGAGTGACTTGGAGAGCCGAAGGAGGAATAATTGCAGGAGGGGAAGTTTGAACAATGCTCGATGCTTTCTCTACAGAAGAAAAGAAGTTAAAGTCAGTAAAGAGAGGAGATAAAGGCTCGCTGAGGTTCAGGAAATAGTCAAGAAGCTCATCAAGCTCGTAAGAAACAGATGAGCAGTCTACTTGGACAAGATTAACAGTAGAATTACCTGGAGAAGTCGGTTTCCTGACATCAACCTCATAAGCCTGTGCTTCGGCACTCTCATCTCCTTCATCTCCACCCTGTATGCTTATGATCTCGGTGGTAACTTTAGTAGGGGATGGAGAATGAGAACTGGAGCCGATAATGTCGATTTCGCCCGAAGGAGAAGGCTGAACTGGAGCAGTTGAGATAGTTTTTCCTGAATGTTCCCCTACCGCCATTTCGGCCCTTAATTTCGCAAGCTGTTCTCTTCCCCTGGCGAGAGCGGCGCGAGCATCGTCATCAAAATAATGCTCCTCAAGAGCTGATTCGGCATAGCCAGCACCTTTGCCGCCAAGCATATCAAGTGCGGCCTCCCACACTTCAGCTAAAGTAATTTCATACTTGGGACCTAGAAAGGCGAGACTACCGTGCCCCAAGATGCTGTGCAGGTAAAAGTCAAACAGTGTCGAGGTGATGTTGGTCTTCGTTGCCTCATGAGATTCTTCAGCTGCAATTTTACTGGCAACAGCCTCATCACGCTCTCTTTCAGTCTTGGAAAGTTGAAGCTTTAGCATTTGAATTTCTGCCTCCTGAGAGTTGACTTTCTCCCGTAACTCTGTAACCTCAGCACGATACCTTCCTGTTGTTTTCTTCTCAGCTTCAAGTTGTGCCTCGGTATGTCGCTGAGCCGCGTGAGCATCGCGAACTTGCTTCTGAAATACTTCTTCTTTTTGAGTATATGTGGTAGAAGAAGTAGCAAGCTCTTGTTTAAGTTCCTCAACTTTCGCTTCAAGCTCTTCATTGTAAGTAGCGATGCTCCTCATTTCGGTATCATGTTGCTCAAGAACCTTCTGCCATTCGGCCTTATCATTCTCCATGGTAAGCATGGCCTCTATATTCGCACGGTTGACCCTTTGAAGCTCGTCTACAAGCTTTTGCCAGTTCGACATCCTTTCGATATCAAGCCCGACGGCATCGAGATTTCGCAGCATAGCGGGCTTGTCAATAGGGACCAAGTCAAGATCGAACCACACTCCCTTCAGGCACCACTGTGGAAACCGGCTTTGCAAAGTGGCTGGGCCCGGTCCAACTTGGAATTTAGGCCTGCTAATTATTGTTTGAATGTCTGTCTTCCCGAGAGCGGGAGAGCCAGAAGGAATGTCAAGTGGGACGGGGGCAGTGAACTTTTCAGGAGTTGTAGAAGTATGCTCCTCACCATGTCGAGCACGCTTGCTTGGGTCCTCAACCATATGGCTTTTTCCCCGGTCATCATGGGATTTTCTCTTGTGGGAATCGTTGCCTTTATGGGAAGAATCATGGTGCTCCTCCCTTTCCTTTCTCTCATAACGCTCTTCTTGAGCCCTTCTCTCCTGAGCCTTTCGAGCGGCTCTCTCTTAATCGGTTTCCCTGTGAGTAGGAAGGTAGCGCCTATAATCATATTGACTACGCCTCCCGTAGCGCTGAAAGTCGTCATAGTAGGAGCTGCTACGTCCCATCGGAGATTCTGAAATAAAAAAGAAGAGACAAGTCTTAAAAGTTTTCAGAGAAAAGAAGTGTAACTTTAGAATCTTCAAAGTACAGAGAGTTAGAAGTATAAAAGTGCCGAACGATTCTAAGTGTGTGTGATGTGTGAACTACGTGCATCAAACTACGAACCACTCTTCAATTGCGGAGTAGTTGTGGGGGTAGTAGTTAACGTCAACTCTTGGGTCGACGGAGCTTGTTGCAAAGAAGAAGTCGCTTCCACTACTAAAGAAGAAACCCCGGTAGTGATAGGATCATCTTTAAAGATCTCTTGTGAGGTGGAAAAGAGGTCGCTCAGCCCTTCGAAAGTGTCGTCCCTGCTCTGCTTGACAGGGCTGGTTTTCTCGGCTTCTTCACCAGATTTCTGTGAACGTTGGGGAGATCCCTGAGGCTCTTCTTCCTCAATAACCGAGGCAAGTGTGAATTTTCCAGATGACCCCGCAACATCGACAGTAGTAGAGCATTTCACTAGAGAAGCTTCGGAAACAGGATCCTTTGGTACGGGTACGTCAGAAGAAGCCGGGGCATCTGATGCTTTAGGTGGGGAGTCTGGAACCTCACAGGGGTGTGTGGAGCGAGAAGGGTGAAGAAGTCCGAACTGGTGAAGGAATTCGTCATTCAACAAAAATTTCATATCCCGCTCATTAACCGGCACAGCTACAAGCCTCTCCAGAGTTGGCTTGTGGCTGGGATCTCTAGAAGGAGGGGGAAGCGTTGAAATGAAAAAAAAATGAAGTTAACACTTGGCAATTCGAACTTCACAAAACTCAGAGTATAGAAGAGAGAGATGTAAATGATCTTACTTCCTTCTCTCCACACAACATAAAACCCCGGGGGGCAACGGACATAGAAGAATTGAGTTAAGAACCCATGGGCAGTGTCAGGGAGGCCAACGATCAATTTACGATTTCGTGCGCTTCTCACGACGGTAATAGAAGGATGATCCTTAGTCCTAGTAAAGGAGCATAGGAAGCAGATCTCGTCAAAGCTTGGAAGCCCGTCAAATGTTCTCCTAAATAGCACGCACAACCCCATCAGAATGGCATAGCCATTGGGGTGTAGCTGGAATGGGGAGATAGTTAGCCGAAGAAGAAGATTCTAGAGAAAATTGTTGAAAGGGGGAATGGCCCCGCTTAGGCACATTTGCCGGTTAACCGCTACGAAGCCAGTAGGCGCCACATCAGCAGTGTCACCTTTTTCAGGAAGAATGGCATCTACTTCAGCAATGCCAAACTGACCACACAACTGACGAAAAGCTTTGTACGATAAGGTGGTAGGGGCTCTTTCTGGAGGATTGACTAATGTAGCTGAAATAAGAGTGGCCTCTCCAGCCTGGGCTGTGATATCCTCTTGCTGAGAAGTCATTCTACACAAGCAACTGGATATTCAAATATGAAGGTGCATGTTTTCTAAAATGTGTGAAGTGTTGTGTAAAATCAACAAAGCAATAAGCAAATAAAACTGGAATGAATACTAGCAAGCACTTGTCAGTTATAAAGTCCAGGGTTTGTTGTTTTAAAATATGAAAGAGAAATGTAGATGCAAACAAACCAGTTCAAGATAGCAATGCTTTGATTAATATTTCACTTCAGTTGATTGGTTCACAGCATTTCATACAGTATGTTTAAGTTGGTTACTTTATGTTAACTAATCTGCCATTTGATGTGGGCAGTCAGTAGTAGTATATTCGTCCCAATTTTCTGTAAATGATGTATTGAACAGATTGTTAGCTTGCAAGCCAGAAGTGATCTGTAAAAGAATGCAACAAAGTTTAACAATTCAAAGCCCAAACAATTCAGCAATCCAAGTTAAAGTTCAAGTCAGAATTATGCTCCAAGACAGTTCAATGTGTTAACTCGCCCATGAGTTAAAGGTTATGAGGCGGCTTAGGTTAGGTCGTTTATGCTTTAAGTCGTTAGCACTTTGAGCCGGCAATGCTTAAGTCGTAAGTCATAAGAGAAAAGGAAAAGCTTCAGTTCAAAGCAATGAGAAAATCTCCAAGTTCTATCTCGGCCACGACTCAAGGCTTGAGTCGTGAAGTATGTTAGGTCGGTTCGTAGTTAAGCCACAAAGATTGCTGGATCACACAAAATTGCCGAGTCGTACCCGAGGCAATATTCAACTCTATTTGGCCAACTTACCATTTAACTCCTAGCTCGTCTACCTTCTAACTCTTAACCCGTGAACCGTTTCACTCCTATCCCATGAACCTTCTAATTCCTAACCCGTTAACCCAATAAACTCTCAATCAACAACCCTAGTTCTATCACACCACTAAATCGCCTCAGATTGCGAACTGTCAGATCAGACAACCCTAGGTCCATTGATGACTAAAGCAACCAAACTCACAGGGCTCAAGGGGGCAGATCGGAGATGAGTACAGGGCGCGTAGGTTAGTGATGATCGACAATCGGAGGAAAAGCAAGATTGCATACGTGATGTGATGCTCGAAAGAATCGGAGGTGGATTGAGTTGAAATCGCCTTTGGGAGCTCGGAGAAGTATTAATGGCAGATGCGACTTAGGAGATTGGTAATGAGAAGAAGGAAGTAAGAGTGACGGTTCATGCCTTTTATACCCCAGGGTAGTGAAACATGAGCCGGCACGCGCGAGTCAAGATGAGTCGAAGCACACGACCTACGACTTAGGCGTGTGCTTCGAGGTGCAAATGTTAACTCCGTTTTTTCAACGAGTTAAGGCCTGGGCCGACTCATCAACTTAAGGTTCTTACCGACTCAGTGAGTCTACGACTCAAGGTAATTCACGACTTAAAGGTAGAAGCGACTCAACAAGCTAGCGAGTTAAAATTCAAGGCGGCTTAAGAGAAGCGGAACGACTCAAGAGGTTAACAGTTTATGAGACAGGCCGACTCAACGAGTTACCAACTCAACAAATTGAGGAGTTGCGAGAGTCACAGAATCGTGCAACCTATGACCTACCTTGAGTCGTCAGCGACTCAAACAAGCAAACAAGAAACCATGTCCAGTTGACTCGTGCGCGACTTACGACTCACGACTCAGCATGACTCACCTACGATCTAAAACCACTAAGTCGTAGCCCGCTGTCACAATGCTTATGTCAAAGAGAATTGACTCGTGAGTGACTCATGACTTGTAATTCTGAAGAAGTAAACCATTGAGGAACCAAGGGCTTAGTCAGATAAGTCGGCCATGACCTCTTAACTCGTGGACGAGTTAGGACTTGCGCTATATCCAGAAGACCGAAGGCGCTCTGATACCAAGCTTGAACTCTACCAGCTGAGTTGCCCACGACCCAACTTAACTCGGCCACGGGTTGCCATGAGTCGAACACGGCTTATGACTTAAGGGTAAAATTTTCCTATAAATACCAACCTACCACAAGCATGAAAGGGACTTTTTGGCCGGTCACTTCAAGCGCCGATACTCTGCTGAATTCTCGACTCAGTCAACACTTCAAGTACTCCAAACACCAAGGACACTACTACTATCTCCAAGAGAAAATCTACATTATTCAACATGAATTCGGAAGATTATTCTCCATCAAAGTTTGATCTACTAGTCTAAAGTGTGTTGTAATTAAAGATTGTTGTAAAGTTGTAATTGATTCAGCAATAAAGTGAATTAAAGTGGACGTAGGCTTACCCTAAGCCGAACCACTAATAAAACTGTTGTCTTTTCTGCTTTCTCTGTGATTTTTCTACTTGTTTTAGTTCCCGTGTTCGCGGGTGGTGCTTTCACTCAACTTCAATTTACACCGGGGTGTTTACGTCAGATTTTCACGTTAACAGATGGTGTAAGTTTTCTTGAAGGATTAACCTGATTTAGAGAAGCTTAAGGCTGTTCTAATTGGTAAAGAGAGGACAGTTTCTTTGGAATCCGAACTAGGTAGGATCGCAAAAGTGACTTACGATTAATTTGGGAATTTATCTTGTGCGATCTTCTGTTTGAGACTGAGGGTTCTCATGTAAGAATAGGAGCTACTTGAGTAATCAGAAGTTTGACTGCATCTGGAGTTGAATTCCATATTGAATTGGTTCCAGAAGCGATACTGGTGGTTAGCTTGGTAGAAGGATGGTTCCTGGAGAAGGAAGAGTTGGTGTAGCAGCTCAGGGATTTATGGAATTTCGATTGGTCAGATCTAGTTTTGAGTTGGATTCTGCTATAAGGATGTGTGACCGAGGAAGATGGGTCACTAAGATTTTATGAATTTGATGAAAAAAGTTTTCGCGGATATATTGGATAAGTTTGTACTCGTGTTCATCAACAGTATTCTCATCTATTTCAGAATCAGAGTTGTGCAGCGGAAGCGAGGTAGCAACTGTACGAGGAAGGAAATAAGTTCGGTTTGTTATTGCTTGAGAAGTAGAGTTTGTGTTCTGGATTTCGACGGATCTTGGAAGACCATTTTGATGAATAGGATCCAGAAACTGGTTTGCACTGGTCTAATTGTTTCTGGAAGCATCAGCATAGGTTGAGCTGATCAAGAAGATGGGCAGCCCAGGATTGTCTATTGTGTTATGCAGATATGAGATAAGGAGTTTGGAATTCGAAGTTGGAGACTTCATTGTTGTTAAGATTTCTCTGGTTAAGAGAGCAGTGATTGGGTAACATTGGATGGCTTGATCTGAGGCATTCGGAATTTCTTATCTGTGATTTTGGTAGAATAAGTTCTTTTGTCTATAAGATTGAATTGCCAGTTTGGATAGCTGGAATTCATTGTATTTCATGTATCTCTGAGGGAGTATGTGTATGATTCATCGTTGGTTGTAGAATATGCAGCTCAATTGGATTTGGAAGTTGTGCTAGATTTGGGTATAGTTTGATGTTCTATTCGGATTAATAGATCTAGAGAAGAGAGGATATAACAACCCGCATATTTTACAATTGAGTATTTAAATATTTTATTTAAATATTTCATCGTTAGTCGGATTTTAGTCCGAAAAGCTACTTTTTGCAAACAGTCGAATTAGGACTTGAGACCATCCTCATTGAGTTGAAAATGACGTTTGCGACCTTTTTGAGTATAAACTTTGATATGTTTGGAGTTAGTGGAATTTTGCTACTTTTTCACTTAGGACTTTGGTTTTGTTTCATCCCATTAGACCCAAGCTTCACCCCTCTTCTCTTCATTACTTCATTTCTATTTCTTAATACTCAAGCTTTAACATTAATGGAGAGAGGAAAGGGAAATTAAAACTCCAAGCCCTAGTTTTCATTTGCAAATGAAGTTCTAGCTCCAAATCCAAAGAGAAGTTATTGGTAAGCATTATCTTCTTCTTCTCCAACTCATTCTCCTTTCAATTTCAGAAATTCCTAAACCTAACTTTGGGAATGTTCTTCTTTTGAGCTTAGATTCAAGCTCATTTGGGTTGTGTTGAAGTGTGGTTGATTCTTCCTTTGCTTTCAAGCTTCTCCTTCCTTATTTTTGTGAAAAGGTGAGATTTTTATCTCACATCTAAGTCTATGATTATCTTTGATTGTTAGGTATGAATTCCCAACACTTATTCGTGTGCATTTGACTTTGATTTGGATTTGTTTTGTGAATATTCCAATTTTTAGTGTTTTGGGTTCAAATCTTCAAAAATCATAGCTTTGTTGTTTGAACATGTTTTTGGTGATGCATCGAAGAGCCTACAGGGCTGGGTTGTCGATTGGCGTAAACCCTTAGTGCCCGTTGCTCGTCCGATTGCAATTTGGAAGAGTTGCACTTCATTTTAAGGCTGAAAAACAGTCCCAGTGCCAGTCAGTCGACTGACCCCCTGCAGTCAATCGACTGGCTGTAGAAAATTGGCACTTATAGGGCTGTGTGGAAACAGAGAGTCTCTGTTTTCTACAATCAGTCGACTGGCCCTCTATAGTCAGTCGGCTGACTGTAGGAGATGGAATTTTCGATTTTCTGTTTCAGTCGACTGACTGCAGAGGGCCAGTCGACTGAGCTGATCCTAATTGCCTATTATGCCTATTTTTGCCTATTTTGTTTATGATTCCAATTTTTATCGATTCGTTTTGATTCCTAGTTGATGCTATCAATTATTCGAATTTGATGACTTCTAATATGGGATTTTTGGAAATATCCATTTTGATGGATTTGATATCGATTTCTTTGGAATTAATTCACGTCTTCGTATGTGAATTTTAGTGATTGATTGTTTCTACAATCATTTTTGTGCTTTGTCACTTTAAAAATATAAAGGTTTCAATACTAGTAGTAAATATCAAAACTCCTTCATCAAAATGATTTCAACTCTATTTTAAATGTTAAGCTTGTTATAAAATCGTTTTCCAATCTCCTAGTATATACAAACCTTTACCTCACTCGTATGAGAAATCTAATTAAACGGCTTAGTAAAACAAGTGGTATGAAACGCTTGCGTTTACTTCGTCGGTTAATTCTTGGACTTGTTCGATTGAACCTCTTGTGACAATTTTCGAGTGGAGATCTACAATTTGTTCGTAAATATTTAAGTTAAGCTAGTGGTTATGGGACATGAAGCTAAGCTCATATATTTACTAGCTTAGTGTAATTGACACTTCTTGTGATCGATGATGATCATTTTTGTGATTTAGACTAGCAATGTGCGATGTTTCTTTGTCTGCGAGGGAGATTAAACCCTGTTTCTGTGGAGCTTCTACTCAAATTGGTGGGGTAGCGACCCATGGTCTTCAGGCCGTTTTGTGGAGCCTCGACTCAAAATTAATGGTTAGCAACCATGGAATAGATTTCCGTTTTGTGATACACGTGTTGGTGAGTTTTCATACTCCCGTTTTGTGATAGGCCTCCCCCTTTTTGTGATTTCTGGATTTCTATTGATGATTTCTAGAATTTGTGTTTCACCAATTTTTGTGGTTTCATTGATAAGTTCTATCAATATTTGTGCATTGGTGAATTTGTGTGTCTTTAACTTTTGTGATTGGCATTGATATAATTGTCAATATTTATGGTTTGGTAAATGAAATAAAGAGTATGACAATCTTTGATCTTTGAGAAGATTCTTGTGATATTGATTAATCTCTAGTTGATTTTCAATTACATACTTATCATAGTATGGCTTTATGGTTATCTTACGTTTTTGTCATATCTCTTATTCTATATCATTTTATCTGATATTTATAGTTAGACTGATCCGTTTATTACTTTCTTATTAAATAATACTCGGGTCAGACCGAGATGTTACAGGTGCTTCTGCTTGACTCCTCATCTGGGATTATTACCCTGACTTTTAGCCAACTACTTAGATTAGTAGTTTCTGGTTGTATACATTTGAGTTATAGACTCATTGATGTATACTTATTCTTTTGTGTAGCACTTGTAGCTATTCTTTTGTGATATTGTGGATCTTGTTTGACCACTACTCTGGTAAACACTTTTATGTGTAATATTCATATCTGTTTCTGCCTTTGATATATGAATTATCTGTGGCTGAATTAAGTTATGTTTATTTCTATATTTGTTTTCGAAGATCATATATAGCCACTCGGTAGTAGCTTTGAGCTTGTGTCGGTATGTCGGATTTCCGCTTGAGATAAAATGCATGTTATATTTTATCTGGCATACCGGTGCTCGCACAAAGCAATTACATGGATGGTCGCTCCTCAATAGCCTTATCCTCCGCGCTAGTTGATGACATTACCCCGTAGTGTACTTGGCTAGCGTGGGTATAGACGTGGGGCGTTATAGCTTGGTATCGGAGCCATACTTCGGAACAATGTAGAATAATTTAACAAGGATCTTCGTCCTAAGTCCATCTTAGGAGTCGTGCCTTAGGATTTAATTCATGTCTTTGTACCGTCCTATCCTATTTTCTTTTGTGATTCCTTGTTTTATCAACCATTATTGTTGGATATTCATTTTGTGAATAACCTTTTTCTTCTTCTTTCTTAAAGAAGAGAAATGGTTAGACCTGGCCGTCCCAGCGCCGGTCAATCTAGTGCTACTCCCCAAGATGGAGTTTTTATGTCCGCCCAGCAGCTTCTTGATCTAGCAAAGAATGCTCAAGCAGCCGGTTCCAATCCAGAGTCTACTCACCCTAAGTCTGGGTTTGCACGTTTGTGCAACGATTATACCAATTTGGGTGGGAAGCCATTCAAAGGTTCTGAAACCATTATAGAAGTCCAGGCTTGGCTAAGAACATGCGATCGAATCTTTTCTCGCATGAATCTTATTGATCTTCACCGAGTTCAGGTGGCCTCTAGTATGCTCCAAGAAAGAGAATTAGACTGGTACGAGCTTTTGATTTTTGAAATAATTGAAGCGGATCTTACTTGGGAGAAATTCCGGGAATGATTCGAGTTAAAATTTGTGCCAGAAGCTGAGAAGGTGACATTGGCTCGTCGTTTCATAGACCTTATTCAAGGTGAATCTTCCGTGGCAGATTATGTCACATCCTTCGAGCCACTTTCTAAATACGGGGTCGAATACATAAACACCCCATTGAAGAAGAACCAAAGATTTGTCTATGGCTTGAACAAAAATCTCAAGAAGCCGTTACTTCTAAAATTAGAAGTTTCTTTTGATCAACTCATTGACATCTCTCTTTGACTTGAAGAGGCTGATAGAGTAAGTGATGTTGAGTTTGGGAGTGCTAAACCAAACTTCACCAACAAGAAAAGGCCTAATAAGTTCAAAGGTCCTTATCCCAACAATAAGAAAGGGAAGCAAGCCTCTCCGGTAACTAAGACTTCTACCTCAAGTGGTGGGCAATGCTACAACTGTGGTTCTAAGGACCATTATGCGAATAAGTGTTCAAAGCCCCGAGCTTGTCGCTATTGCAAAATCCCGGACCATTATATATCTTCGTGTCCCAAACTTCAAGGCAGGAAGGAGGGAAAGCTTAATGTGGTGCAAACTCCTAGTAACACTTCTCGTGGTCAAGGTATTTCTTATTCTATCCTTGATGGCATTACTTTATTTCGTGATCAACCTATTCGAGTTCTTTTTGATACGGGTGTGTCCCATTCTTTTATATCGAAAGAACCTGTTGATACGTTTTCTTTAAGTGTTGTCGCTTTAATGACTTCTTTGAAAATTGCAAACCCGATTGGTGGATCCACAACAATTAGTTTGCTTTGTAAAGATGTCGAAATTATTTTGTGTGATTACTCATTCCATGCTGATTTGCATGTTATGCGTAACCTTGGCTTCGGAATGATTTTGGGAATGGATTGGCTTAACCGCTATGAAGCTCAAATCCTTTGTCCTGAGCGGACTATTCATCTTCGACATCCTCAATCTGTTAAGTAGATTTCTATTGATCTTAAAGATTCGGATTCCAGCTTGGCAGCATCTTTATATTCTTTAAATCCTCATGATGATGATGATGATGAGGAAGATGTCATTTCTCTTATTCACATTGTTCGTGAATTTTCCGACATATTTGAGCCCATTTTAGGATTACCACCTAAGCGAGCAATTGAGTTCAAAATCAATCTCATCCCTGGAGCTCAACCTATCACTCGTCCTCCTTATCGCCAATAAAGAAAATGAGGAGATGCACAAACAATTATCTGAATTGGAGAAGAAGCAATTTATTCGCTCTAGTTCCTCGCCTTAAGGAGCTTCGGCTATTTTCGTGAAGAAATCCGATGGTACACTTAGGCTTTGCGTTGACTACCGCAAGCTTAATGATCTTACTATCAAAAATAAATATCCTCTACCTCGGATTGATGATCTATTCGATCAACTGTGGTGCTAGAGTCTTTTCACAATTGGACTTGGCAACCGATTTTCATCAGCTTTGTATTGCAGATGATAGCATTCCTTTGAGATCGTTCCGTACTCGTTATGGATCTTATGAATGGCTTGTTATGCCATTTGGTTTAACGAATACTCCGGCTTATTTCGTTGACCTTATGAATAGAGTTTCCAAAGACTTCCTCGATCGATTTGTTCTCATCTTTATTGATGATATTCTTGTTTATTCTAAAACCGAGGAGGAACATGAAAAGCATCTTCAGATTGTGTTGGAAACTCTTAGGAGCAATCAATTGAAAGCAAAATTTTCTAAATGCCACTATTGGCAATCTCGTGTGAAGTTTCTTTGTCATATTATTTCCGAATCCGGAATTTCCGTGGATCCTTCAAAGATTGAAGCATTTCAAAATTGGAAGAGACCGGAGAGTGTGACGTAGATCCGTAGTTTTCTTGGATTGGAAGGTTATTACCGCCGTCTCATAAAATACTTTTCCAAAATTTCTATGCCTCTTACTAGTTTGACAAAGAAGGGAGTTAAATACATTTGGTCGGACAAATGTGAAGCTTCTTTTCAGAAATTAAAAGAACTCTTTTCCGATGCTCCTATTCTTGTTATTCCCGAGGGGAATCAAGATTTTATTGTTTATACCGATCTAGTCGCGTTGGTTTGGGTGCCGTTCTTTTACAAAGAGAACGTGTTATTACTTATGCTTCTAGGCAATTGAAGCCAGCCGAGACTAGATATGTCACTCATGATTTAGAGCTCGCGGCTATTGTTTTCGCTCTATAAATTTGGCGTCATTATCTTTTGGGTGAGAGATTTATTCTCTATACCGATCATAAATCTTTGAAGTATTTATTTTCCCAAAAGGAACTTAATTTGCGTCAACAGTGTTGGCTCGAGTTTCTTGCATCTTATGATCTTGATATTCTTCATACTCCCGGAAAGGGAAATCATGTTGCTGATGCACTTAGTCGCAAGCAACAAGCGGTTGTTTCTATGATGATATCCGAATGGAATGATCTCAAGATTTTATCCACTTGTAAGATTCGAGATCGTGTTTCCGATTTATGTTCGTCTCTTGTTTTATGTAGCCTTGAGGCTCATCCTTCTCTTATAGACCGCATTGTTGAAGCTCAAAAGCTAGATCCCGATTTGGCTCTTCTTGGCCAAAATTTTAGGGATAAAATGGATATTGAAGGTTTGAAAGACTTTGATATTGATTCTCGTGGCGGTATTCGAAAATTTGGTAGACTTATCGTGCCAAATATTAGTGATCTTCGTAAAGACATTTTAGAAGATTCTCATCGTTCTAAATTTACCATTCATCCCGGTAGTAGTAAAATGTACGCGGATATGAAGTGACTTTTTTATTGGAAGGGAATGAAATCTGATATTGCTAACTTTGTTAAGTGTTGCATGACTTGCCAACTTGTCAATGCCGAACATCAAAGGCCCAGTGGGTTATTGCAACCCTTAGAAATTCCAATTTGGAAGTGGGACCAAATTTCCATGGATTTTATTGACGGCCTTCCCCGTTCTCGTTCAGGTCATGATAGCTTATGGGTAATAGTTGATAGACTTACTAAATCCGCCCATTTTATTCCCGTTCGGTCCAATCGAACCGTTACTCTCTTGGCCAAACTCTTTATTAAAGAAATTGTAAAATTACATGGAGTTCCTACTTCTATTATTAGTGATCGTGATCCATTGTTTACTAGTGGATTTTGGAAGAGTCTTCAAAAAGCTTTGGGAACGAAGCTTAATCTTATCACCGCTTATCATCCTCAGTCCGATGGACAAACCGACCATGTGAATCAAACTCTTGAAGATCTTCTTCGTGCATGTGTTCTTGATTTGGTGGAAGTTGGGAAGAACATATTTCTCTTGTTGAGTTTTCCTATAATAATAGCTTCCAATCTAGTATTGGTATGACACCATTCGAGGCACTCTAGGGAAGGCTATGCCGTTCTCCTTCTTGTTGGCTTGAGGCCGGTGAAAAGCTGGTTTTAGGTCTAGACTTTATTCGTGATTCCACAGAAAAGATTGACCTTATTCGTCATAGGATGAAAGAAGCTCAAAGTAGGCAAAAATCCTATGCCGATAACCAAAGAAGGAAATTCGAATTTTCTATGGGAGACTTTGTGTTTGTTCGTGTTTCACCTATGAAGGGTGTTGTGCGTTTCAGTCGATCGGGAAAGTTAGCACCATGATATATTGGTCCATTTCCCATCACCGAACGTATTGGTTCCGTGGCTTATCGCCTCTTATTACCGACTCAATTTTCTGCTATTCATGACGTGTTTCACGTTTCTCAATTACGGAAATGCCTTCGAGACTCCGATTCTATTCTTGAGCCCGGTGTTGTGGAAGAAATTGAAGTTTTTCCTAATTTGACTTATGAGCAACATCCTATTCGTATCATTGCTTCGGAGATTAAACACCTTCGAAATAAAGATGTTCCTCTTGTGAAAGTTCAATGGTCCTCAAATCCTAAGGATCGCTCTTGGGAATATGGAGAATTCATCGAGCGAACACATTCAGACTTACTTTCTCGTGCTCTTTGAGGTGAACTTTTTATTTCAAATTTCTTTTGTGTGGAATATGCTTTTATGGTTGTTACTTCATATTTTCTTCTTAAATATTGCGAGGACGCAATTTTTTTAAGGAGGGGAGTCTGTAACAACTCGCATATTTTATGATTGAGTATTTTAATATTTTATTTAAATATTTCATCGTCAGTCGGATTTTAGTCCGAAAAGCTACTTTTTGCAAACAGTCGAATTAGGACTCGAGACCATCCCCATTGAGTTCAAAATGACATTTGCGACCTTTTTGAGCATAAACTTTGATATGTGTGGAGTTAGTGGAATTTTGCTACTTTTTCACTTAGGGCTTTGGTTTTATTTCAGCCCATTAGACCTAAGCTTCACCCCTCTTCTCTTCATTACTTCATTTCTATTTCTTAATACTCAAGCTTTAGCATTAATGGAGAGAGGAATGGGAAATTAAAACACCAAGCCCTGGTTTTCATTTGCTAATCAAGTTCTAGCTCCAAATCCCAAGAGAAGCTATTGGTAAGCATCATCTTCTTCTTCTCCTACTCATTCTCCTTTCAATTTCAGAAATTCCTAAACCTAACTTTGGGAATGTTCTTCTTTTGAGCTTAGATTCAAGCTCATTTGGGTTATGTTGAAGTATGGTTGATTCTTCCTTTGCTTTCAAGCTTCTGCTTCCTTATTTTTGTGAAAAGGTGAGATTTTTATCTCACATCTAAGTCTATGATTATCTTTGATTGTTAGGTATGAATTCCTAACACTTATTCATGTGCATTTGACTTTGATTTGGATTGGTTTTGTGAATATTCTAATTTTTAGTGTTTTGGGTTCAAATCTTCAAAAATCATAGCTTTGTTGTTTGAACATGTTTTTGGTGATGCATCGAAGAGCCTATAGGGCTGGGTTGTCGATTGGTGTAAACCCTTAGTGCCCGTTGCTCGTCCGATTGCAATTTGGAAGAGTTGCACTTCATTTTAATAGGCTGAAAAACAGTGCCAGTCAGTCGACTGACCCCCTGCAGTCAGTTGACTGGTTGTAGAAAATTGGCACTTCTGGGGCTGTGTAGAAACAGAGAGTCTCTGTTTTCTGCAATCAGTCGACTGGCCCTCTGTAGTCAGTCGACTGACAGCAGGAAATGTAATTTTCAAGTTTCTGTTTCAGTCGACTGACTGCAGAGGGCCAGTCGACTGACCTGCTCCTAATTGCCTATTATGCCTATTTTTTCCTATTTGGTTAATGATTCCAATTTTTAACGATTCGTTTTGATTCCTAGTTGATGCTATCAATTATTCGACTTTGATGACTTCTAATATGGGATTTTTGGAAATATCCATTTTGATGGATTTGATATCGATTTTTTTGGAATTAATTCTCATCTTCGTATGTGAATTTTAGCGATTGATTGTTTCTACAATCATTTTTGTGCTTTGTCACTTTAAAAATATAAAGGTTTCAATACTAGTAGTAAATATGAAAACTCCTTCATCAAAACGATTTCAACTCTATTTTAAACGTTAAGCTTGTTATAAAATCGTTTTCCAATCTCCTAGTATATACAAACCTTTACCTCACTCGTATGAGAAATCTAATTAAACGGCTTAGTAAAACAAGTGGTATGAAACGCTTGCGTTTACTTCGTCGGTTAATTCTTGGACTTGTTCGATTGAACCTCTTGTGACAATTTTCTAGTGGAGATCTACAATTTGTTCGTAAATATTTAAGTCAAGCTAGTGGTTATGGGACATGAAGCTAAGCTCATATATTTACTAGCTTAGTGTAATTGACACTTCTTATGATCGATGATGATCATTTTTGCGATTTAGACTAGCAATGTGCGATGTCTCTTTTTCTGCGAGGGAGATTAAACCCCATTTCTATGGAGCTTCTGCTCAAATTGGTGGGGCAGCGACCCATGGTCTTCGTGCTGTTTTATGGAGCCTCGGCTCAAAATTAATGGTTAGCAACCATGGAATAGCTTTCCGTTTTGTGATACACGTGTTGGTGAGTTTTTATACTCCCGTTTTGTGATAGGCCTCCCCCTTTTTGTGATTTCTAGAATTTGTGTTTCACCAATTTTTGTTGTTTCATTGATAAGTTCTATCAATATTGTGCATTGGTGAATTTGTGTCTTTAACTTTTGTGATTGGCATTGATATATTATCAATATTTATTGTTTGGTAAATGAAATAAAGAGTATGACATTCTTTGATCTTTGAGAAAATTCTTGTGATATTGATTAATCTTTAGTTGATTTTCAATTACATACTTATCATAGTATGGCTTTATGGTTATCTTACGTTTTTGTCATATCTCTTATTCTATATCATTTTATCTGATATTTATAGTTAGACTGATCCGTTTATTATTTTCTTATTAAATAATACTCGGGTCAGACTGAGATGTTACAGGTGCTTCTGCTTGACTCCTCATCTGGGATTATTACCCTGACTTTTGGCCAACTACTTAGATTAGTAGTTTTTTGTGACGACCCAGATTTTCCAACAATTTAAAATAGAATTGTTAATTGATTTTAAAATATTTAAAGGTTAATTTTAACTTGAATTTAAGATATCGATATTTACTTGATTATTAAATCATTGAATTATAGGGTTTAAGAAATGAATTTAATAATTGAAATTGGGTAAATTGTTGAATCTGGGATTTCGAAGCCTGTTTAAAATAATTTGAAGGCTTATAAAATTTATAATAATGATACTGAAGATATTAGAATGATTGAAATTTTAATTTAAAAGTAATTTGTTCAATTTTGATAAAATATTGTTTAAATTGAATTTAAAAATAGCCTTCCGAGACACAGTTTCGGAATTCGACGGAACCAGTTCCATTGGATCCGTAATAGTTAATTATTATCGAATTTCAACTTTCAAAGAAATCGGAGTTGTCATTTGACCGTGGCAGCTCAAAACGCTTCAAACTATTTTAATCAATTTAATTTTAAATTGATCGTTTAATTCCGTAACTCGCGTATACTTTCAAATTAGCCTCTGAAACACGTTCCATTATGATCGAAACGCGGGTAAAACCTTATGAACGTCTGTCGGCATGTGTGATTCGGGATTCGGGATTTCGTGTTTTGGACACGAGATACTTTCATATTTAATTATTTAGTTTTCACGCGTGTTCAAGAAGCCTCTCACCCCGTATCTATTTTAACCGTGTATACTACTTTTCCTTCCCCATATGTTTTCAGTTCGCCCAAAAACCCTATCTATCCAAATTAACTTCAGAAAAGAAAAGAAAAAAAAAATTCGAACGCAACCTAAAATCGAAAATCGAAATGGATTTCGAACCAAAGCCGTGACCTTTCCCCTCTAGATCGAAGCAACTCTCTCTTCCTCGAAGCTATTTGCTCGTGTCTCGATTCGTGAGGCTAGGTTTTAGGCCTCTCGAGCATGCGATCACCGTTTGAGATTTTGGGCGCAGCAGTTCGTGGCGAGGTCACTGTTGTGGGCTCGAGGCTTGAGAAGGAGTGCGCCGCCATATCGTGGTGATGACCGAGGTAAAGGAGGATCGATTAGGAGTAGCCGTTCGTGGGTAGCTACGGTGAAGGGTAGCGGGGTCGGTCGAGGCTCTGTGGTACTCACGTGAGGTTCGGGGCAGGGTCGTGATCGCTCTGATGCTTTCAGGAGAGATGTCAGGGCGAGGGTCGAACAGGGTTCGAGCCACTCTAGTGCGGCGAATGTTGGTCGCGTGTTTGTCGAGCTTTGCTGTGAGGTATCCTCGAATTTTATTAATCTTGATTTACACATATAAATATATTTTGCTGAACAATAATTATAGAAACAGTGGATTTTAGAAAATGATTAAAGATTTATGTATTTACTGTAAAATACTGCTGTTGTTATTATACATGATTTTGAAAAAAAAAGGAATTTTAAAATGTGTAGAGTTTATAATAATAAATAGATAGATATACATTCAGATCTTCTAGTTATTCTAAAATATTGTGGTATGGGGGTTAACCTATTTTATTAACTAATTAAATTATTTTATTTACTATAAGTTTTACTTTCTTAAAGGATTTTTTTTTTTTAAATTTAAGATTAAACTATCAGCTAATTCATCAACGGAAATTAATAAGGTTTTAATGATTGATGATGAATTTTGTTAATTAACACATTTAATTATTTTCGTCACTAAGCAACTTATTAAAGGAAAGTTCAAATTTAAATTTATTGAGTGGATAATAAATTGTTTGGTTAATTTAAATATTAATAAATTGTATGATGTTTATTCAAGGTTTAAAATCATGGAAACAAGTCAGTTTGGGAGGATTTTTCAAACGGCAGAAGTTAAGGTGAGTAAACCTCACTCTGTTGGATTTTATTTAAATTTAAATGGTTAAATTTAAATATGATGGTTGAATGATCGAATTGAATTGGTGTGCACTGTGAATTGGTGATGTGACTTTGGTTTGGTTGATTCGCGAGTTAATTATGGTTTGACTCGAAGTGTTAGGGCTTAAAGTTGTATAAAATTTAAACCATAAATAATAAAAGGATTTTCAAGTTGAATTTAAAAGAATTATGATTCACTTAAATAGTAGAGTAATTTAAAGGGATAAGAAATTAATCCAATTAACCAATGAATTAGATTAATTAATTTAGAAATTGACGATTTGAATTAATTAATTAAGGTTTAAGTTAATTAATTAAGTTTAATTAGATTAGAATAATCAATGGATGGTTTTTTAGATAATTACTTAATGTAATCAATAAAATAGAATTACTTTGCGTAATTAATTAAGAGATTAATTGAAATAACAAATTACGGAGTAATTAATTTATTAATGAAATAAATAAGAAGACGGTAAATTTTCAGGTTGAGGGTGATCGAGAATGAATAATATTATGGTAAATAAAGTAAATATAATTGGAAATCATTAAATTGTATAATTAACGATGTAATTAAAGAATGATTAATTATGATTGATTAATCCATGATAAGTGACTTGTGGTAAATTAATTTATATAAGAAATTAAGGATTGATGAAATTAATATAATTAATTTATGAAGTAATTAAGAGTACTTATTGATTTTGGGTTAGGTGAAATTAATATCGTGAAATAAATCAAAGACAATTACTTAAATATAATTGAAAGATAATTAATCCAAGGTGATAAATTAAGGTGAATAAATAAAAAATGGTTGATTGATCAAGTGATTTGGAATTAATTAATAAAGGAATCTAGGTGATTGAGATGTGAAATTCAATTAGAATCAAATGAATTGATTTGTATGTGGCTAAGCTTTGCTTATGAATGATTGGATGGTATTGAATGCTTTGGATGAATTGATATCTCTGATATGAAATATTGTGTATTTCATTTGGATAACTTGGGTTAGGATGACATGAGTTCGGAGAGACCGGGATCGGGTATTGGGAAATATCCGAAACCACTTCTAATTTTTATAGATTGATATGTAAAATCAGTAAGCGGGGATGAATGATTTAAGCAAATTGGATCATTTATCTAAGTTTGGTACTTAGAAATTGATGAGTGAAATAAGTGTTGTCTATAGCAAATTGCAAATTTGTTAAATTGATATATGTTACCCCGGGTTTATATAAGTTGATTGTTTTGGTATTCCATGTTAGTTGGGTTTACTCACGCTGGTTTCCAGCCTGACCCGGGTGTTACTTTGATGTAATGCTCGGGTCAGACCGAGTATTACATATTTTCAGGTTAGGACGTTCTGGAGCTCAGGAGGCGAAGGGTATAGCAGTATCGTATAGAGTTTATCCGCTGTACTTATATTACTGTAAATCGGAGACATGATAATTGTGTATATATATATATATATATTCAGTGACTGTATAAATGTGAAACTCTGATGTATATTAAATGTAATGGACAGATAGTATTCTTTTTGTAAACTGTTATTATTATTGATTATTATATTTTATCCGCTGCGAGTGTGAGATGTTTGGGGTTTCTGTTCTTCTTCTTCTATCTCTTTCTTCTTTTCATAACTATCTGAAATTTTCGGGGGTTCGAAAATTTCGGGTCGTTACATTTGGTATCGGAGCTGAAGGGTTAAGCGAGAACCTTGGCTCTGGTGGGGATTACTCATTTAATAGAGTCCGTAGTACTCTATAATGAGTTGAGTGACTATATATATATATATATATATATATATATATATATATATATATATATATATATATATATATATATATATGAGCGCATACTTGTTATTTTCTTATATAACAGTTTTAAATGATTTTATATAAGAATGTAATTTGATATATAAAGCTATATCGTCTTCTAATAAATATTAAGGAGATTGGTTGTTAAATTATTGAATTAAATTAAGAAGTAAAATAATATAGTCAAACTGAAATCTTGAATTGGGACTAAGTGAAGAAGGAATATAATACAACCAAATTAAAATTAAATTAATTAAAAATGAAGTTCTAGAATTAGAACTCAGAAATTAGAATTGTTTGAAGCTTTAAATGAACAAGTTAAATTTGGTTTAAAAAGGTTAAACTAATCTTTGAGAACTTAGCTCGAATTATATAATTCGAGATGGTTTAAATTTGAAGTTGGAATTGAACTCATTCAAATTGAATCCGATTTGGATTAATTGAATTTGGAATTGAAGATGTATAAGTTCAAAAAATTTAAATGGAGATTTGAATTGGATTGAATTGGAACGATTGAAATTGTTCAATTGAATGAATATTAGTCCAAAGTAATTGGAATAACTTTGGAATTCTAATTAAAGTGGAATTGGTTTAAAATCAAAAAGAAATTTGAAATATAGATTGTAAATGTAATTTATTAATTGAAATAAACTTTATAAATAAATGAGATTATAAGTTGAAATAGAATTCCAGAGAATATTTGCAAATAAAGTAAGATGAAAATTCCAGGGAAATTTTAAATATGAAATGGATGGATTGGGAATTTGGAATTTTTGGGAAAATTTAAAGTTCCTTTGGATTTGAAAATGGTTTCCAAAGGTTTTGGAGAAATAATAATACCATTTCAATAATATTTTGTGTTGGACTTAAAATATGGAAGATTTGAAAATAAAAATGTTTGGAAATGTTTTTAAAAAGATAAAAGCACTAAACTCTTTCGGTCACTGGAAAATAACGTCGGTGATGACTGCAGCATCATCGATGTTCGTTTTCGAGTTTCTAGAAGAGAAATTTTGCTACCAAATTGTTTAAAATTGGAAATGTTTGTGAATTGGGTTTGGTTTTGAAATTCAAAAAGGGATAATTGAATTCGCCAAAGAATTTTGGATATAGTTGAATTCTAAGGTGATATTGAAATTTGGAAATTTGTTTAATCTCTGGAATCTTGATTAAATGTTTATGGAATAATAAAATATATTGGCTAAATAAAATGTATAATTCTAAGTTAAAGGTAAATGTGAATGTAATTGATTATAAATAGAAGGTGTAAAATTGAAATTTATACTTAAGGTTGTAAGTTTAAAGATCAAATGGAATTTGATCTGAAATTGGAAGGAAATTGAGAATCAATTCAATTTGAATTGGGAAGTGAACAGTTTTGACTCTAGACCATTTTCAATGTAAATTGTTTTAATATGAATAGTTTTAAATCTATTTTCTTATCTATTTATTATACAACTTTCTGTTTAAAACCTAAACTGGTTTTGCCACTACTTTTGGAACTCTTTAACTATTTTACAACTGTTCTATAAACTAATTATTAATTTTCGACTAAGTTACGAATTAATTTCTATTTTACAATTATTTCGCAATTATTTAAGATTTCTATAACTATTTAACTATTTTCTAACTCTTTTACAATTAGTCAATTATTCTACAACTATTTTGCAAACTATTGATTATTTTTCAACTACTTTTCTATTTTTAAAATTTTCAAGCTATTCTCTAAACTGGTCGGAGTTCAAACTGTTATTGATTAAATACCCAATCGAGTTAAGGATTGAAGTGATAATCCAACTGGGGATTAATGAATTTGTGAATAAGGAATGGGAAATGGTTCTTTTGAACTGAAGGAATATTTTGAGAAATATGAAATGAATAAAGGTGGAAATTGGATATTTCTATGGTTTTTGGGAGTGTTTGGAGTATAAGAGGTGTTTTATACAAGAAAGTAAGGATCCAAAGTTTTAAATTTTTTTATATATATATATATCTGAATATATATAAAGGATCTTATGGGGATTTTGAGAAAGGCTTTTGATTTTTAGAAAAAAATCAATATTGAGTTTTGGAAAGCCTATTTTGAGAATTATCGATTTTGGGATAATTGATTTTGTGTAAAGGAGCTTTGTATGATATCATACTAGGTGTATGATTTGCAGATACTATATGTGTATAGTATAAATTATTTTGATGATGGCTCTGGGAAAAAAGGCGCTCCCTTGAAATGGACATCTCAGGAGTGCCACCGGGTGGTGCTGCCTTGAACCCAAGGGGGTTCTAAAGTTGATCCTGTGAGGAGTCCGGGCAAAAACAAGTTCCTGAGGATTATGAGTTGAGTTACCATAGCGAAAGTCGTGTGTGCCGCGGAGAGCCAACAGTTACATGGACTTTTGTTGTGACTGCAACGTAACCCAGGATGTAACTGCGACCTATGGTAACATTGTGAAAGTCGTGTGTGCCGTTGAGAGCCAACAGTCTGCGTTTGAGTTTATCTCGGTAGACTGCGACCTATGTAGGAGTGGAGAAGTTTCATTTTTGACAGCGAAATTCGATGGCGCTGATGCCTACAGTTATATGGGTTCTTGCTGTGATAGCTACGTAACCCCAGTTGTAGCTGCGATCTGTCGTGGGTTCCATGGTGTAATCGTGGGGCACGGAGGCCTACAGTTATCTGTGGATTTTGTCGGGATGACAACGTAATCATCGGGTTAACTGCGACCATGGATGGAGTGATGATTTTCAGAGCATTATCACCAAAGATATTTCCTCTATTTTCAAAATCTGTATTCAATGTTTTTAATAAAATTATTTTCCAAGTATTTTCACTGGGTGTCGAAAACGGGTTTACCAAGTACTTATAGATTTTTAGTCCTACGCCTGATCAACGTATGATTGAATTTCTGTGAGAACAAGGATGGACTGGTTGAGACATCGAGTTATAAGAAATATTTTTATAAAAAGCTATTTTAATTGTATTGTCTAGATTTGAAGGCATTCCTAAATTTTAAAGTAAAAAGGGGATTTCAAACTGGAATTATAAAATAAAATTGGACTCGGGAAATTTCAATGAAGCGATTCTTTGAAATAAAATCGCATATTGATTTGAAAGTTAGAAGTAAGCTAATTAACAAAATAATTACTTGATGGAGTATGTTAATAAAATTTAACTTTGGTTAATAAATGAATTGTAAATTAATAATGGAGTTTGGAAATGAATTCAAATTGTAAATAGAATTCGACTTGGATTTAATAATGAAATAAATTAGAAGAGATGTTGTAAAAATAAAATAGGGCTGGATTGAAAAAGAAATGTGATGGTTTGAATTATAAATAAAATTCAAAGGTGATTGAATAATATTTAATGGAAGTTGCAAGTAAACTGGATATATGGGAAGTGTTGTCAAATGAAAAGGAAGCGATTATAATAGAAATAGTTTGAGTTGCAAAACAAAATCCAAGTGAATAGAAATAAATTGAGATGGTCTTGTATTAATAAAATAAATTCGAAATAAACAAGCAAATTAAAAAAATTTAATTGGATCACTGGAATTATATAATAAATGGATGAAGCCTGATGGAAAAAAAAAATTTGAATCAAACTTTAATTGGAATTGGATTATCAGACTGGACTTAAGTTCGGTGGCATATGTGCCTGGATATTGTTTTGATAAAATTGAGAAGGTGGATTAAATTTACAATGAAGGAAATGGGCTAACTGAATTAAATGGAATTTAATTTAACGAGAATCAAATTTAATGGAAGTGAACTTAAGTTGATGTTGGAATAAATTAAAGTAATTAACTTAACTTCAAAGTTTATGGAAGCTTGGCTTCGAATAAGGATAAAAGCCTATTAAATTAAAGCTTGGATAAAATTAATTTGGAAATGGTTATAAATTTAGAAATATTCAATATGCTAAGCTTAATAAATAGTTTGAATGAAGTCATTAAGGTGGTGAAATGAAATACGTATGTATGGTTGGTGAATAAATTAAAATGGAATTGAATTAAATAAAACTGAGTTGGAATCAATTTTAATTGGTTATAAAACTTAAACAATTAATTATTCACATGGATATTATCAAATTGAATGCTATGAATTAGTGGAAGCGATATAATTGATTTATGAATCAATTGAAGTGAATATGAGATTGTTTCACTTAAAATGAGTTGAATGCAAATAATTGTGTGTAAACCATTAAAATTGAATGAAAAAGCATATAAATTTGATGGGAAATAATTAGATGTGCTTTAAAGCATATAAATTGCTTATTGGAAGTGTTTGGTGCTTGTTATTTATGTAATGCTTGTGTTTAGCTATTAAAAGTAAGTGAAATGTTAATAGATTTCCTATGTATGACACTTACGTATTTAAATTGAGTAAGTACAGGTACAGGGAAGCCGTTTGGCTAGATTTGGGGTATGCTAATTGCAAAATAAATAAGCTGCTTGCTTAAATTGCTAAATAAGGTACGCCTACGCAATAAAAATAGGAAATATGAACTGTTTTTGCTTTTTCCGACCGTGAGGGTCGATGTATACATATTTATATCTATTGTCAAATTGCAAAAGCTCCTCCGTACAAAGGAGACTCTGCAAAATTTTCTGTAAATTTTGGGAGTTAGAAAATTTTTGGAAATTTTGGTTAACGATAAAACAATTTTAAATTGGAAGTTAAAGTAAACTAGTAAATGAAACTAATATGAATTAGTTTAAAAGAAAGATATAACTCAATATTAGAAATCGAAAATAAATTGAATTCAAATGAAACGGCGAAAACTAATTTGAATAGAAGTGGGTATGAAACTTATGTAAAGAGATGTATAAAATGATTTATAAGGTTACGATTGGATATTGTTGCTAAGTGAGATATGCAGGTATTAAAGAGAAAAGAAATTGGATTTGGTTCCAAAAGATAAATTTGAATTGCCGACAAAAAGGTATGTATTTATATTTCTGTATGAAATTGGATTGGGTTTTTGATGCAGCCACTTGGCTTTTGTTTTCTTTTGGTATTTGGGAGCCCGTAGAGGCCTTTTGTAGTAGTACCGAGTTAGCCGCGAAAAGGAGACGCTGGCAAAATTTTCCGGGAATTTAGAGAGTTAGAAAATTTTGAGAAAATTTTGACAATTTAAAATTTGGTTTTAAATTGAAATTTGAATGATTGAGCAAAAAAATTATTATTTGAAACTATAAAAGGTTTTGGGAAGTTGGTTAAGGTGTTAGTGGATCTTAAATAAAGGATAGTTGGTAGGATGTTGAATTATGAGTTTTGGAAAAAGTAAACGAGTATTGGTCCATTTCTCCTAACTAGTAATTTCGGGGACGAAATTCTTTTAAGGGGGGAGGAATGTGACGACCCAGATTTTCCAACAATTTAAAATAGAATTGTTAATTGATTTTAAAATATTTAAAGGTTAATTTTAACTTGAATTTAAGATATCGATATTTACTTGATAATTAAATCATTGAATTATAGGGTTTAAGAAATGAATTTAATAATTGAAATTGGGTAAATTGTTGAATCTGGGATTTTGAAGCCTGTTTAAAATAATTTGAAGGCTTATAAAATTTATAATAATGATACTGAAGATATTAGAATGATTGAAATTTTAATTTAAAAGTAATTTGTTCAATTTTGATAAAATATTGTTTAAATTGAATTTAAAAATAGCCTTCCGAGACACAGTTTCGGAATTCGACGGAACCAGTTCCATTGGATCCGTAATAGTTAATTATTATCGAATTTCAATTTTCAAAGCAATCGGAGTTGTCATTTGACCGTGGCAGCTCAAAACGCTTCAAACTATTTTAATCAATTTAATTTTAAATTGATCGTTTAATTCCGTAACTCGCGTATACTTTCAAATTAGCCTCTGAAACACGTTCCATTGTGATCGAAACGCGGGTAAAACCTTATGAACGTCTGTCGGCATGTGTGATTCGGGATTCGGGATTTCGTGTTTTGGACACGAGATACTTTCATATTTAATTATTTAGTTTTCACGCGTGTTCAAGAAGCCTCTTACCCCATATCTATTTTAACCGTGTATACTACTTTTCCTTCCCCATTTGTTTTCAGTTCGCCCAAAAACCCTATCTATCCAAATTAACTTCAGAAAAGAAAAGAAAAAAAAATTCGAATGCAACCTAAAATCGAAAATCGAAATGGATTTCGAACCAAAGCCGTGACCTTTCCCCTCTAGATCGAAGCAACTCTCTCTTCCTCGAAGCTATTTGCTCGTGTCTCGATTCGTGAGGCTAGGTTTTAGGCCTCTCGAGCATGCGATCACCGTTTGAGATTTTGGGCGCAGCAGTTCGTGGCGAGGTCACTGTTGTGGGCTCGAGGCTTGAGAAGGAGTGTGCCGCCATATCTTGGTGATGACCGAGGTAAAGGAGGATCGATTAGGAGTAGCCGTTCGTGGGTAGCTACGGTGAAGGGTAGCGGGGTCGGTCGAGGCTCTGTGGTACTCACGTGAGGTTCGGGGCAGGGTCGTGATCGCTCTGATGCTTTCAGGAGAGATGTCAGGGCGAGGGTCGAACAGGGTTCGAGCCACTCTAGCGCGGTGAATGTTGGTCGCGTGTTTGTCGAGCTTTGCTGTGAGGTATCCTCGAATTTTATTAATCTTGATTTACACATACAAATATATTTTGCTGAACAGTAATTATAGAACCAGTGGATTTTAGAAAATGATTAAAGATTTATGTATTTACAGTAAAATACTGATGTTGTTATTATATATGATTTTGAAAAAAAAAAGGAATTTTAAAATGTGTAGAGTTTATAATAATAAATAGATAGATATACATACAGATCTTCTAGTTATTCTAAAATATTGTGGTATGGGGGTTAACCTATTTTATTAACTGATTAAATTATTTTATTTACTATAAGTTTTACTTTCTTAAAGGATTTTTTTTTAAATTTAAGATTAAACTATCAGCTAATTCATCAACGGAAATTAATAAGGTTTTAATGATTGATGATGAATTTTGTTAATTAACACATTTAATTATTTTCGTCACTAAGCAACTTATTAAAGGAAAGTTCAAATTTAAATTTATTGAGTGGAAAATAAATTGTTTGGTTAATTTAAATATTAATAAATTGTATGATGTTTATTCAAGGTTTAAAATCATGGAAACAAGTCAGTTTGGGAGGATTTTTCAAACGGGAGAAGTTAAGGTGAGTAAACCTCACTCTGTTGGATTTTATTTAAATTTAAATGGTTAAATTTAAATATGATGGTTGAATGATCGAATTGAATTGGTGTGCACTGTGAATTGGTGATGTGACTTTGGTTTGGTTGATTCGCAAATTAATTATGGTTTGACTCGAAGTGTTGGGGCTTAAAGTTGTATAAAATTTAAATCATAAATAAGAAAAGGATTTTCAAGTTGAATTTAAAAGAATTATGATTCACTTAAATAGTAGAGTAATTTAAAGGGATAAGAAATTAATCCAATTAACCAATGAATTAGATTAATTAATTTAGAAATTGAGGATTTGAATTAATTAATTAAGGTTTAAGTTAATTAATTAAGTTTAATTAGATTAGAATAATCAATGGATGGTTTGTTAGATAATTACTTAATGTAATCAATAAAATAGAATTACTTTGCATAATTAATTAAGAGATTAATTGAAATAACAAATTACGGAGTAACTAATTTATTAATGAAATAAATAAGAAGACAGTAAATTTTTAGGTTGAGGGTGATCGAGAATGAATAATATTATGGTAAATAAAGTAAATATAATTGGAAATCATTAAATTGTATAATTAACGATGTAATTAAAGAATGATTAATTATGATTGATTAATCCATGATAAGTGACTTGTGGTAAATTAATTTATATAAGAACTTAAGGATTGATGAAATTAATATAATTAATTTATGAAGTAATTAAGAGTACTTATTGATTTTGGGTTAGGTGAAATTAATATCGTGAAATAAATCAAAGATAATTACTTAAATATAATTGAAAGATAATTAATCCAAGGTGATAAATTAAGGTGAATAAATAAAAAATGGTTGATTGATCAAGTGGTTTGGAATTAATTAATAAAGGAATCTAGGTGATTGAGATGTGAAATTCAATTAGAATTAAATGAATTGATTTGTATGTGGCTAAGCTTTGCTTATGAATGATTGGATGGTATTGAATGCTTTGGATGAATTGATATCTCTGATATGAAATATTGTGTATTTCATTTGGATAACTTGGGTTAGGATGACATGAGTTCGGAGAGACCGGGATCGGGTATTGGGAAATATCCGAAACCACTTCGAATTTTTATAGATTGATATGTAAAATCAGTAAGCGGGGATGAATGATTTAAGCAAATTGGATTATTTGTCTAAGTTTGGTACTTAGAAATTGATGAGTGAAATAAGTGTTGTCTATAGCAAATTGCAAATTTGTTAAATTGATATATGTTACCCCGGGTTTATATAAGTTGATTGTTTTGGTATTCCATGTTAGTTGGGTTTACTCACGCTGGTTTCCAGCCTGACCCGGGTGTTACTTTGATGTAATGCTCGGGTCAGACCGAGTATTACATATTTTCAGGTTAGGACGTTCTGGAGCTCAGGAGGCGAAGGGTATAGCAGTATCGTATAGAGTTTATCCGCTGTACTTATATTACTGTAAATCGGAGACATGATAATTGTGTATATATATATTCAGTGACTGTATAAATGTGAAACTCTGACGTATATTAAATGTAATGGACAGATAGTGTTCTTTTTGTAAACTGTTATTATTATTGATTATTATATTTTATCCGCTGCGAGTGTGAGATGTTTGGGGTTTCTGTTCTTCTTCTTCTATCTCTTTCTTCTTTTCATAACTATCTGAAATTTTCGGGTTCGAAAATTTCGGGTCGTTACATTTTTGGTTGTATACATTTGAGTTATAGACGCATTGATGTATACTTATTCTTTTGTGTAGCACTTTTAGCTATTCTTTTGTGATATTGTGGATCTTGTTGACCACTACTCTGATATACACTTTCATGTGTAATATTCATATCTGTTTCCGCCTTTGAGATATGAATTATCTGTGACTGATTTAACTTATGTTTATTTCTATATTTATTTCCGAAGATCATATATATCCACTGGGTAGTAGCTTTGAGCTTGTGTCGGTATGTCGGATTTCCTCTTGAGATAAAATGCATGTTATATTTTATCTGGCATATTAGTGCTCACACAAAGCAATTACACGGATGGTCGCCCCTCAACAGCCTTATCCTCCACGCTAGTTGATGGCATTACCCCGTAGTGTCGTTGGCTAGCGTGGGTATAGAGGTGGGGCGTCACAGAGGAGCTCTGGATTATGGTGGTGTGGTTAGTTTAGCTTCTGTAGAGCGAGTCTCCCAGTGGTTTATACTTGGGAAACTCTAGATAGTTAGTAAGATCTATCCTGATTTGTGTCAGGATAATTAGTTAGGTTTGTTTGCTTGATTGGTTGCTATGGTTGCTAGTAACTGGATGATAGGTAATGCTTTACTGTTTAAAATTAAAATCTTTGCTGGGTTTTTAAATTATCTTTGCTTTTAAATTTCGGGGACGAAATTCTTTTAAGGGGGCAGGAATGTGACGACCCGGAATTTTGGGCAATATCAGTTTAATAATCTGTATTAATAATTAAATTGATTTGATAATTTTCCTTTATAATTTTAATTTAAATTGGTAAATTTAATCTTTTAAAGGTTAATAAATATATAATCTGGCAATATTGATCAATATTTTTTTTACAATTTAAAAATGATAAGAATTATTTTTCAAAACTAATAAAATTTTATTCTATTTATAATATATATATATATATATTTGATATATATGGTGAATAGAAGATCTTTTGTTTAAATAAAAGATGTATTTTCACATTGTAATATATATATGTATGTATATGTAATAATTTGAAGTTGTTTTGAAATTTAATATAATCTATTGATAATGTATATATGTATGAATATATTGTAATTTGAAGCTTTGTTTTAATTTCAATATTTTTCAAAAGTTAATTTAAGATTAATTCAATTATTTTCAAAATATAAGATAATTATTTAGTTTTAAATGTGATAGTTTAAATAAGACTTAAACAAATTTTTATTTTGTTTCCTTTAAAATTCTTAAATTAAAATGGTTAAATATGTATATATAGTTTTGAATTAAAGTCTTCTTTTTGATACCTCTTTAATTTAAAGGGTTTGTAAACATGAGTGAATATAAATACAACTATCCATATTACATAAATATAAAATATAATTATTTTTATAATAAGGTTTTAAACACAATTTTGCAAGGATTTTAACACTTGTAAGCTAAATGAATTTGCATGGGCATTTGTCTAAATAAATCAACAAGTGGCATCATCATTTTTTTTAGAATTAAAAGTTTATAAATAAATGTATGTTTTGAGAAAGCCTGTTTTCATTTTTCATCAGTTTAACTCTTTCCTTTCTTCTATTTTCTTAACTAAATCAAAAAAAACTGTAAATCAAAATAAACTAAAAGCAAATAAAGTTGAAACCTGGAATTCAAATCTGCAAACAAATAAAGGATCAAGCAACTAGATCAAACAACAAACTTCAACTTGTAACTCAACTAAGTAAAAAGAAAAGGCATGCAAGGATTCCAGACTTCAGCAGCAAAGCAAAACTCAAATATGCAATTCCAGAAAACAAGAACATGTCCTCTGCTCTCTGTTTATACTTGCCTGGTGAGTAAATGTTTTTTAAAAACAGTTATTCTTGTTTTAACTTAAGTGCATGTGATGATGTTGGATTGAATTGAATCATATAGTTCGAAACTTATCTGGATTTGCAAATTTATGTATGTGAGCATGACTGTATATGTTGATATCTTGCTCTCTGTTTGTTATAGTCTGTGACTTTTGTTTTCAAAAATCCAAATTTCTCAATTAGATCCATATTAGCCTTGAATATGTAAATGAAAATTGTTTGAGAATGTATAATGAAGATCACAAAAATAGTTTCATGATTTTAAATGCAACAGATAATTTTAAATAGGGTATTAACAGTGAAACTAAAATTTTTGTTAAAAATCAACTGCCTTAAATTCTAATTTGAATTACATGCATGTAATCATGATGGAAAATTGTGAATTTTGATATGTATTTCGTAATTTTTAGTTTAGTAATTCTTGAGAATTCACCCACTATTCGAATTGGGTGTTTTGGTGGTTTGCCGTTGATCGGCGTGATGATCGGAGGTGATACCTTGGTCGAAGGCGGTTAGTAGGAGGATGCGTGCGGGAAAAATGCTGGAAATTTTTTCCAATGGCTGAGCCGACCGGAATTGGGTCGAGTAGGGTTTAGTGTCTAGTTGTTGAAGCCGTCGTTCCAGTGGGTTTCTCGTTGTCGTTGAGAGACCGGAGGTGTTCGCATGTTGGGGAACTGTGGCGTGGTGATACAGTGGTGCTTTGGAGGGGTTACTGGAGTTTCCGGTGGCAAGTTCATTAGAGGCGATGGGTTTTTCTAGGGGTCTAATTGCTGCAGTTTTTCGAGCGTAGGGTCGAATTTGGATTCGTTGTTGGATTTTGGATTCTGGGTTGTGGGAAAGGTTGTCGAGGTCTCGTGTGGTTGGTCAGCGATCAGATAGTTGGTCGAAGAAGGGTGGTTAGGTTGCGCACGTACACGCGTGTACATTGTGCACTGGAAATTGGAGTTGGGGAAGGCGAGGTCGTCTCGGAGTGTTCTCGCGTTTTTCCTGTAGTCGACTCGAAGCAGATGAGGGTGGGTGAGTGACTCGAGGCGAGCACGGGGTTCGTAGGAGATTGTCTCGAGTATTTTAGGTCGTATGCTTTTCAGGTTTAGTACTGTAGGAAGATATAAGTTTACAGATTAAACTTATTATTTGAAATAAATAAAATCAAGTTAAGTTTTTATAAAAGGAAATTTATTTACATAATTAAAGACTTGTTCTTGAAGAAAAAAAATGTTAATCAAACTTTTTAAAGAGTTAATTTAATTTATTTTCAAATTTAAAATGTTAAGATAATTTCTTTGAAAATAATTAACTTAATTAAATTTTTAATTTTAATTTAAAAAGAGTGTTTGAATTTTAAAATATTAAATCAAAAGTTTTAAGTAAATTTTAAGTAATGTTTTAAAAACTAAGTTTTCAAATTATATTGAAAATGAATAAGTTTAAATTAGATAATTAAAGGGTTTTAGATTTTAAAATTGCTTTCTAAATGCTTTATTTTCAAATAAGGTTATGGTTATAATTTTGTAACCAATAAAATAATTTGTCTTTAAGTTAATAAGATTTGATTAATTCAAATAATTAATTTGTGAAGATAAATAAGGATAAATTATTATTGTTATGAATGTAAGAATACTTAATTAAATATGATTTGTTAATAAGTAAAAGATTAATTAAGATAAACGATTTTCTTAATTAATTAAGGATTTTTAAATATAAGAAGTTAACTAATTATTTAATTAATTTTAAATGACTAGTTAATTGTTTATTTAATTTTAAATAATCACTTAACTATGAATTAATTAAGTGAAATTACTTAATGAAGTAATTAACGGTTAATTATTGGATGTAATTAAGAAGAGAAATTACTTATGGAAGTAATTAATGGAAATTACTTATGGAAGTTATTGAGTGAAGTGATTAAGGGTTAATCACTTGATGTTATTAATCTAAGGATTAGTTAAGTTGATTGATTTAAAGTTAATTATTTATAGAGTAATTAATTAATTAATTAAAGGATTAAGGTTATTTAATGATGGGATTAATTACTTGTTAAGGTAAATAATTTAAAGAGTAATCATCAAATGGAAGTAATTAGAGAATAATTACTTATGGAAGCAATTAAGGGTTAATTACTTAGTTAATTTAGTTAATTAATTAATGTGATTAACTAATTAAGGAATTTGATTAATGTGAGATTAATTACCAAGTGTAATTAATTAAAAATGTAATTAATTAAAAATGTAATTAATTAATAAAGTAATTAATTTTGGATTATGAGTTGATGTAATTAATTAATAATTTCTTAATAAAGAAAAAAAGATTTATTAATTAGAGTAATTAATCAAGGATTAATATAATTAATTAAGATGTTAATTAAGGTAAGTAATTACAAGTTGTTAATTACTGTTTATGATTAATTAAAACTAATTAATGAGATGGTTAATTATAAATTAATTATTTAATTAATTGAAGGGTTAATTAATTAATAAGAATCCCGAGTTAATATAATTAATGAATTAATCAAGGTTGATTAATAAAAGTGATTAATTAAAGTATGGTTAATTAATTGTAATTAATAAAGGATTAATGTAATTAATCATAGTTAATTAATTAATGGAAGCAAATTAAGGATCGTTAATTAATGTAATTAATGATAGTAATTAAAGGATAATTACTGTATGGTTAAGAATAATTAATTTGTGGAATTATTTAAAGAATTAAAGGCTAATTACTTAAATGTAATTAAAGGATAATTAATCAAAGGAGATTAATTAAGGAAGATCATTTGGAAATGATTAATAAATTAATTTGTAATTAATTAATGAAGAAGGATTAAGGTAATCCAATTGGTTAAGAGTTAATCAAACCTGTTTATGGATGATTGATTGATATTGGATGATTGATATTGGATGATGTTGGATGGTTTGGGTATGATATCTCTGATATGTGATGGTGCTGCTTTGTGAGATGAATGGTTGATATGAATTATCTATTATGATAACGTAATTCATCTTTCTGTTATATCATCCTGAATATAAGTTTAAATTATTTAAACCCTTAAACAACTTGGACATTAAAATGGCGTTTGGATTCGGTGAGATCGGGATCGGGTTTCCATATTTGGATATCCGAAAACCACATCGATCCAAATTAAACTTTAGGTCATGAATCCAAGTGGAGCTTAGTGAAGACTCGAAGTGTAAGAACTATTCGTCAGTATAACTCTGAGGGTGATTCCGTGATGAGTTTGACGGAGATAGTACATACAGGTTCGAGACGGTGATCCAGAGCGCAAGGTCTATGGTTGTTGACTCTGAGGGTGATTCCAAAATGAGTGCAATAAGATAGTGCCTTCGGTTTCGTTCGAACCCGGAACGAACTTGTATGGATTGAATGCTTTCAGAACATCGTCAGGTGGATGATGAGCATTCTAAGATAGATGTGTTCTATTAAGGTAATCGCAACCTCAAGCCTCATCAACCGGGAATGGTTAAAATAGGGGAGGTGCCGCAAGGCTAGGTGGGTAGCACCCATTTTAGGGTGAGGTCATCCCTGTCTAGATGTCCCTTTTTATTTCGGCTTAATGGGTGGTTGGTCACGCCAACCATGGGGTGATCTTACTCGGGACTGTCCAGTAAGGGATGGTCCCGGCTTTGTGTTGCAGAAGATTGGGAGTGATCCTCGGTACGGTGATGTAGGCCACGTACTGTGACGGGCGGTACCCCAATAGCCCTGCCATTGATGGAAACCCATTCTTCCTACGAGACCCTACGGTTTTGATTGTATTACCCACTTTCGTGGCTAGTAGCTGGAATTTAATAATGTAACAATTTCGACTATTTCTTATTTACTTGAAAACCCTAGGCACTATTATAATATCACTGGATTTCCTATCAAATGTTTTGGTTAGCGTAAGGTAAAAACGTTTCCATATTTATGTGTGGGAAGTCTTATGTGATACCTTTTCTTTTCAAAGATTTTCTAAAGTTAAGCAATTTTAACCGTTTACTCACACCAGACCCCTATCTGACCCGAGTTTTTATTTTCTGTTTTATTAAACGCTTGGGTACTCATATTATGTATGAGTAGTCGAGGGATTCAGGTTAGCTTGATGAATTCTGGAGGAGATATGGAGCAGGAGGATTCCGCGTGTAGATATATTATGGTTCCGCTGTGTTTGTGTGATATCTGTATCTTGTGATATATTGAGTTGTATAGTTAGACAAATGTTTATAACTGTCTAATATGTGTTGTATAAGTTGTGTACTCTGACGTAATATGATACTATGTAATATTTTATGTGATATATTATATTTCATTCGTTCCGCTGTGAGTTATCTGATGTTGTTGAGTTTCTTCTTTCTTATCTTTTCTTCTTCTATCCCTTTATTTCTTAAATCATGATGCGTTTTTTCTGGTGATAGAAAGACGGGTCATGAAACTAATTTAAAAGGACATTCCTTTGGATAGAATAGTCCAAAGTCCTTGGTTTTATTAAGATACCGTAATATGCGTTTCACTGGTCGTAAATGTGATTCTTTGGGTTCTGCTTGAAATCGTGCACACAAGCAAACACTCATCATTATGTCAGGTCTAAAAGCTATTATATATATATAGTGACGATCCAATCATACTTCGATATAATTTTTGGTCAATACCTTTTCCACTTTCATCTTTCTCAAGATGTATAGTTGTACTCATAGGAATTGGAGTATTTTCCATGCCAAAACGTTTAATTATATTATTACAATACTTTTCTTGATTTATAAAAATACTATTTTCTAATTGTTTTATTTGTAAGACAAGAAAATAATTTAATTCACCCATATGTGACATATCAAATTCTTTGGTCATTATTTTAGAAAATTCTTGACATAAATTTTCATTTGTAGATCAAAAAATAATATCATCAACATATATTTGAACAATTAAAATATCTTGCTTGTTTCTTTTAATAAAAAGAGTTTGATCAACCTTCCTAATTTCGAAACCAGAATCTATTAAATATCTTTTAAGGCAATCATACCAAGCACGTGGTACTTGTTTCAAACCGTATAAGGCCTTTTGTAACGACCCGCCATCCGTCTCCACAGGATGACGCATCATTAATAAGAAAGAAAGGGATAGAAAAGAGAAATAAAAGAAGAAAGAAGAAACAACACATCAGAATCTAAACAGCGGAACGAATAAATTATATTAATAACATCAAATATTACATAGTTTACAACAATTATCAAAGTACACAGATAATACAACACATACTAGACAGTTATAAACACCTGTCTGGTTATTACAACTCAATACAACACCAAGACAACAAAGAGATACCAAACACAGCGGAATACTATATCCAACGCAGAAGCCTCCTGCTCCATTGCTCCTCCAATATTCGTCAAAACCAACCTGAATTCCTTGGCTACTCGTAAAAATTTGAGTACCCAAGAGTTTAAGAAAACAAAGAATAAACTCCGTGTCAGACATGGGTCTGGTGTGAGTAACAGGTTAAGGTTGCTTAACTTTGAAAAAACCTTTTGAAAAGAAAGGTATCACGTAAGACTTCCCACACATAAACATGGAAAAGTTTTTACCTTACGCTAACCAAAACATTTGATAGGAAATCCAGTGATATTATAATAGGTCTAGGGTTTTCAAGTAAATATGAAATAGCCGAAATTGTTACATCTATTAAATTCCAGCTACTAGCCACAAAAGTAGGTAATACAATCAAAACCGTTGGCACTTATTGGATTTTTGGATTTCATACAATGGCAGGGCTACTGGGGTACCGCCCGTCACAGTATGTGGCCTAGATCACCGTATCGAGGAGTACGCCCGCTCCACTACAACACAATGCCAGAACCATCCCTTATTGGACAGTCTCGAACAAGACAACCCCACAGTTGGTGCGCATATCCAACCGTCCATTAAGTCGAATAAAAAGGGACCTCTAGACCGGGGGAAATCTCGTCCTACTTGGGCATGACCCACTTAGCCTTGTTGCACATCTCCTGTTTTAGCCATTCCCGGTTGATGAGGCTTGAGGCTACGATTACCTTAATAAGACACATCACTTAGAATGCTCATCGTCCACCTGACGATGTTCTGAAAGCATTCAATCCATACAAGTTCGTTCTGGGTTCGAACGAAACTGAAGGCATTATCTCGTTACACTCGTTTTGGAATCACCCTCAGAGTTAACGACGATAACCCTTGCACTCTGAATCTCCATCTCGAGCTTGTAAGTACTATTTCCGTCAACTCAACACGGAATCACCCCCAGAGTTATACTGATGAATAGTCCTTACACCTCGAGTCTTCACTCTTCACATAAGATTCACGACCTATCGTTAATTTGGATCGATGTTGTTTTCGGATATCCAAATATGGAAACCCGATCCCGGTCTCATCGAAATCCGAACCGTGTCATTTAGGTCCAAGTTGTTTTAGATTTTAAAACAATTCAATTACATTATCTATATACACATAGATAGATAATTCACAGATTCACAACAGATAATTATCATTATCATAATCACAGATAATCCACATTATCATTATCAAAATATAATCCATATGATAATCACAATGCAACCAATGCATCCATATCGCTCAACAATACTAATCTCATAGTTGAGATTCCAAACCATTCAAGGCAACCAATATCATCCATTTATAAGCAATGATCTATAATCACACTATCTATAATTAATTTAAAATGAATTAAATTAATTACATCATCTCTATTTAATTTAAAGTGAATTAAATTAATTACTTATCTCAATATAAATCTTGCTTACATCACCATTAATTAATTATAAATTAATTAATTAACTAACCTCTAATTTATCATCTTAATTAATCAACACTGATTAATTATACTTTAATTAATTTCACAAAATTAATTACTCTAAACCAAATACGGTAATTAACCTTTAATTACTTCATTAATTAATTAACTATAATTAATTACATTTAACCTTAATTAATTACCCTTAACCATTGATTATTGATTAATTAATCTTGATTAGTCAATCTTAATTACATCATTAATCATATTAATTAATGATCCTTAATTATATTTAACTAATTATAATAAATCTTAATTAAACCAAAATTATTAATCACCTTTGATTAATCACATTCAGTAATTAACTTCCCTTATTTACTTATCAAATTAATTACCCCTTAATTCATTTCTTAATTAATCCCTTGATTAATTATACAAAACAATGTAATCCAAATTACTTTCACAATCCCAACATCATCCAATAATTACATGCAGTAATTATCTTTAATTACTTCACTGAGTAATTTTACTTCATTAATTACATCAAGTAATTATTATCAAATCCAATGTTTAAAATTAATTAAACTTAATTAATTAATTTAAACCAATCTCAATAAACTCCATTAATTACATTAAGTAATTAATGTCTTAATTACTTTCATTTAGTAATTAAACTTAAATAATTTTCATAATTGATTATCATTAATTATTTAATCTAATTAATTATTAAAAATTAATCATGTTAATTAATTATTAAAAATTAATCATGTTAATTAATTACTAAATAATTCTTAGTTAATGACCTTCATTAACTATTTATCATTCTTTAATTACTTTTCTTAATTTACTTCTTAATTATAAACTAATCTAAATTATTAATTTATACATTAAATAAATAAGACATTCCTTACTTATCTTATTCATATGATCATTTTAAAACTTCAATAATCTCTAAGAAAATCCATTTCTTATTAATGATTTTATTAATATTAAAGTGTACTAGAACATTGCATTTTTAAATTCAAATTCAAATTCCATTTTAAATCAAAAATTCAAAATGATATTTATTTAAACATTAAACAAATTTAAATTCCATTTATACTTCTGTAAATACAATTTATTACTTATATTTAAAACTTAAATAAGATAAGCCTTAATTTACTTAATTTTATTTAAAATTAAGTTTTTAAGTACATTACTATTATACTTAAAAATTCAAGTTATCAAATCCTTTAACTTTCATTTATAAACCCCTTATAAAGAATTTATTCAAAAAGAATCAAGTTTAAATATTTGTTTTGAAAACAAATTTACCTCTAACAAACAATTTAAATTTAAACTTGTTTGAAAACATTCAAAATTTTAAAACTTATTCAAATATCCAGATTTAAATTCAAGACACTTGAACCCATTCCTTATTTAAATCATTTGATTTAAACTTGAATTAAACTTTTGATTTAAACCTTGATTTTAAAATTCTTTATTTAAAATACAAATTCCATTTTTAAAACCTGAAGATTCAAAGGTCTTAAGAAAAGCTGAACATAATATTTGAATTCAACTACTGTTTTAAAATATGTTTCAGAATTTTAAAATGAAATTTAATTTCCAGAAACTGTCAGGTTTCTTTTTTTTTAAAACTGAAAAACCACTTTTAAAATTTAAAAACCTATAAGATTTCAAAACCATTTGAAACTATAATACATACTAGATTTAAACTTGTTTTAAATCTTATCATAACAACTTTAAAATTCATTTAAATTTGATTAAAATTTAAAACTAAGTAGGCAGGTTACAGAAAACTGTAACACTTCTCTAACCCGAGCCAAAAGAATTTTGCTTCGGGTCATCAGGCCCTCTCCTTCGAGCAAAACACAGCGCCTACTCGAGTTATTCTCGAGCTTCCCCTCTGACTATACCCAGCTAAACATCATAATGTCAAAAGTGCACGGTGCATGTGCACCGTGCCTCCGACCCACTTCAACCACCTCCAGGGGACTCCACATATCGACGACCATCTCCATATTCCACTCCGATCATCCCACTGCTCACAAACAACTCGAATTCGAAATTCGAGTTCACAACTTAAACCTGAAACAGGAAGTCCAAAACCCCATCAAAACCTGTCAACACATCATCTACGGCGCTCCGACCACCAGAGGACCTCCACCACCGGCCACAGCCTCGACTACACTTCAGCAAGCACCTCCCAAAAGCAATTGACACTCGATCATTCTTACAGGTTGAATCGACCCAGACAAATTTCCCAGATAAAACTAGGGCTACAGAAATTAAAACATCATCACTGCAACCATGGTGGTTTTCATCACCTTCACCTATTTTTCCTAGCTTCATTGGTAACTCCTCTACCCACAAAATGAACCCCGATCCCTCAAAATCGATAGATCATCAGAAATCCCCTAATTTCCCTTTTCTGTTCTTTACAAAATTACACCATTTTCCCATCATTTTAAATTATGAATTAAGCTTCAAAAATCATGATTTAGAGTAATAATATGGTTTACATTATTAAATTTATAAATTAAGATGTTTGCACTTTACTCATATCAAATTTATTCAGTCTTCCCCCTTGATTCCCAGTGATGTTACCATCCGATTTAACTTAAAGGTATATTAACTAAATCTTTACTGGAACACAAGAGTTTCTTTTGAAACTTAAGTTTTAACATGACTAAACTAAAAGATTTGAATTTAAATTTAGAAACCAAAAACTTAAAACCGGGAATAGAGATGTTCCAGATATTCAAATGCATTCTTCATACAGCAGCATTCATCAATCATATTTGCACAAACATACTTGTAAACATACCCAATTGCAATATTTTCTGAAAAAATAATATGCAACCTTAATTTATTTGAAGATGATCACAGGGAAAAATGATTTTCATTTGATCTTGGTAGAGGTTTTTTGAGAAGGTGTTTTCAGAGTGTAAATGGATCTGCATGCTTTGATTCAATTTTGAAAAATGATTATGCATGCTTCTGATTTTGTTGGGTTTGAAGATGTTTCAAATTTTAATATTTTTGAGGAAGCGTGCTTTTCTTTTGCATTTAGATTTAGAAATGAAATAAAATGAAAAAGAATATGTTTATAAAAACTGAAATAAAAATAAAAAGAAAAAGCAAATTTTAAAAAGGCCACATGTCTCCAATTCTAACATTTGTCAAGCTGTAAAGTTTATTGATTAACACATGTCTCATTTTAAAGTCAATTAGTTATAATTAGGTTAATTTGTATTTTATTGAATGTTAATACAAGATAAATGTAAATCTTTGTTTAATTAATTAGTCAATATGTATTTATTTATATGTAGAAAATTATAAAATGAATAAATCCAATTTAATTTATAAAATAAAGCTCATACAAATATTTCAAAATCAAAACAAATTAAAAATATTTATACTTTAAATTTTAAAGTTTGAATTCAAGTTCAAATTGAATTTTTGAAACACAACTATTTTTTATTAAAAATCTATTTTTTTAAAACAATGTATTATTATATTTTTTAAAATAACAACATTTGATAACTATAAATAATTTATAAAAGAAATTGTTTTCTTTATTAATAAATTATTTATTTTATCCAATTATATCAAAATAACCCTTATTGTTATTTTTATTTCAATTTAAATCTTAAGTTAAACATATTTTAAATCATTTCAATATTTATCTTATGTATTTAAAATTATTTAGTTATTTATTATATACTTTTTAAAAACTTAATATAAAATAAATTAATTTAAACAAATTAAAATTTTATTTTATCAATTTAAAACCATATTTATTTATTAAATAATCTTTTAAAAGTTTAACTTTTAAATAAAATCAAAATTCCCAATTTTTACTAAAGATATATATTTTTATAGAAAACATGATTTATTTATTTATCAAATTAAAAACAATATCTGTTTACAATATATACATTTTCTATATACATTATAAATTGATAACAATTTATTAGATTTAAAAAGATAAAATCTATCAATTAAATATTTATTTTATTGGATTATTAAATTAATTCAAATCTTATTACAAAGATTATCAAATCAATTTAATTTTTATTTAAGATTATTAAATTGATATTGCTTAAAATCTCGGGTCATCACATTCCTTCTTCCTTAAAAGAATTTCGTCCCCGAAATTTAAAACAAAGGTAGTTTAATAATCTATTTATAGATTTAATTTTAAAACACAAGCATATACCAATTCACCCAATCAATCAAACCTATCTATCCAGATAAAATTATGGATAGAGTTTCCTCGAGTTTCCCCGGTAAAAATATCGGGATACTCGTCTATAGATTCCAAACAATCAATACTATTAAGCTACAGAGCTCCTATTCGTCTAGATCTATAAAACTAGATAGCATATCAGACTACAGACGAGTCTGACTCAACAACCAAACCTCCTGAACAGCTGGTTCCAAAACCAGAGATAGATCATACACGTACTTCCTTAGAGATACGTGAAACATATCGAATCCCAGTTATCCAAACTGGCAATTCAATACGGAAAACCAAATACTTATCCTCTCAAGAACTCAGAGATCCAAAATATCTCGGTGCTAGTTTCCAGCCTTACCCCATCTTATAGCTTCTTTGATCGGAGAAAACTTATCCAAAACAAAACTCCGACTCCAGATTCCAAATTCCTTCGTCTCTTATCTGCAAAAGTCTTCGGACGATCCTGGGCTACCATCATCCAAACTGATCAGCTCAACCCCTTGCTGATTCCTCTAGAAACAATCAAAACCAAAAACAACCCAACACAATGATCTCCTCAAGATCAACCAAAACCGAGAACACAACTCTACTCCATAACCAGCAGAAGACTACAAACTTCTCCAAATTCGGAAAAGACAACCAGAAACACTTCCAAACTGCTTCCGCTGCACAACTCTGATTCGAAGTAGATAAGAATGCTGATGAAGAACACGAGCACAAACTGGACACTGTCCAGAAATATGGTTAAACAGATCCATAAATGAAAAACTCAGAAATTCCTCCAAAACTGGGTTGCTTCATCAAACTCTATCTCTAGGAACCATCATTCAACTAAACTGAACTACTAGTTCCACTCCTGTAATACTAGTCGATAAGAAAACTCAATCTCCAGATGCAGACAACCCTTTGTCTTCCCAGAAGACATCTAGAAAATCTCTGACAATCCAAGAGAACACTCAACTATCACAACTCGCTTTTGAGATCAACCTAGATAAATTTCCAAAGAAAACTGTCCTCTCTTTACCCAATAGAATAGCTTATACTGGCCTAGCCAATCCATTGAAGAAACGGATCCACTCTGCTGCTTCTGAATTCCACCTCCAGAAAAACTACTCAGCTAAGACCTCCCTGTCGGCTCACATAACACTCCGAGCTGCACTGCTGACAGCAATGCCAAACTTCCTGATCCAAAGTCCTTCAAGAAACTCGGACTCCAAAGCAAACAGAAACACCACAACATCCTGCTAAATTCAGCCACAACATCGAAGCAGAATACTTCCAAAACTTGTTCCAAAGAAGAATCTTCGGACACATACATAGTCACTGCATCTCATCACGCAGTTACAACTTCCTGAGGTATCAAGATACCATCACTTGCTATAGCCCAACAGACAGATCCAAACTCTACTCACCAAATTCTGCACTCCAAAGATGTCTCCGAACCTTAACAGGTTTGCTTCAGAGATCGATGAAATCTCTACACTCTGCACAACTTACTCGAGACAGTATTAGGTCTACAGTCTCGACAAATACACTTCCAACCTCAACATACAAACTTCAACCAATGGTAGTTGTCGTGTTACACGCACCACTACCTCATCTACCTTTATAACTTATATTGGTAAACTAGAACAGGTAACCCAACAGATAGGTAGAAATAGATAAATATATATAAATATTTAAAATTACAAATATGCTCTCTCAAGATAGACACCACTCTAGAGCCTAGGTATTCACTCAACCTAATGCTCTGATACCACTGTAATGACCCGCCATCCGTCTCCACAGGATGACGCATCATTAATAAGAAAGAAAGGGATAGAAAAGAGAAAGAAAAGAAGAAAGAAGAAACAACACATCAGAATCTAAACAGCGGAACGAATAAATTATATTAATAACATAGAATATTACATAGTTTACAACAATTATCAGAGTACACAGATAATACAACACATACTAGATAGTTATAAACACCCGTCTAGTTATTACAACTCAAAGACAACACAGAGATACCAAACACAGCGGAATACTATATCTAACACAGAAGCCTCCTGCTCCATTGCTCCTCCAATATTCGTCAAAACCAACCTGAATCCCTTGGCTGCTCGTAAAAATTTGAGTACCCAAGAGTTTAAGAAAACAAAGAATAAACTCCGGGTCAAACATGGGTCTGGTGTGAGTAACAGGTTAAGGTTGCTTAACTTTGAAAAAACCTTTTGAAAAGAAAGGTATCACATAAGACTTCCCACACATAGACATGGAAAAGTTTTTACCTTACGCTAACCAAAACATTTGATAGGAAATCCAGTGATATTATAATAGGTCTAGGGTTTTCAAGTAAACATGAAATAGCCGAAATTGTTACATCTATTAAATTCCAGCTACTAGCCACAAAAGTGGGTAATACAATCAAAACCGTTGGCACTTATTGGATTTTGGATTCCATACAATGGCAGGGCTACTGGGGTACCGTTTGTCACAGTACGTGGCCTAGATCACCGTACCGAGGAGTACGCCCGCTCCCCTGCAACACAAGGCCGGAACCATCCCTTACTGGACAGTCCCGAACAAAACAACCTCGCAGTTGGTGCGCATATCCAACCGCCCACTAAGCCGAATAAAAAGGGACATCTAGACAGGGGAAAATCTCGTCCTACTTCGGCATGACCCACTTAGCCTTGCTGCACCTCTCCTGTTTTAGCCATTCCCGATTGATGAGGCTTGAGGCTACGATTACCTTTATAGGACACATCACTTAGAATGCTCATCGTCCACCTGACGATGTTCTGAAAGCATTCAATCCATACAAGTTCGTTCCGGGTTCGAACGAAACCGAAGGCATTATCTCGTTACACTCGTTTTGGAATCACCCTCAGAGTTAACAACGATAACCCTTGCACTCTGAATCTCCATCTCAAGCCTGTAAGTACTATTTCCGTCAACTCAACACGGAATCACCCCTAGAGTTATACTGATGAATAGTCCTTACACCTCGAGTCTTCACTCTTCACATAAGATTCACGACCTTTCGTTAATTTGGATCGATGTGGTTTTCGGATAACCAAATATGGAAACCCGATCCCGGTCTCATCGAAATCCGAAGCGTGTCTTTTAGGTCCAAGTTGTTTTAGAGTTTAAAACAATCCAATTACATTATCTATATAAACACAGATAGATAATTCACAGATTCACAACAGATAATTATCATTATCATAACCACAGATAATCCACATTATCATTATCAAAAGATAATCCATACCATCATCACAATGCAACCATTGCATCCATATCACTCAACATTACTAATCTCATAGTTGAGATTCCAAACCATTCAAGGCAACCAATATCATCCATTTATAAGCAATGATCTATAATCACACTATCTATAATTAATTTAAAATGAATTAAATTAATTACATCATCTCTAATTAATTTAAAGTAAATTAAATTAATTACTTATCTCAATATAAATCTTGCTTACATCACCATTAATTAATTAACTAAGCTCTAATTTATCATTTTAATTAATCAACCCTGATTAATTATACTTTAGTTAATTTCACAAAATTAATTACTCTTAACCAAATACAGTAATTAACCTTTAATTACTTCATTAATTAATTAACTATAATTAATTACATTTAACCTTAATTAATTACAATTAATTCATTACCCTTAATCATTGATCATTGATTAATTTATCTTGATTAATCAATCTTAATTACATCATTAATCATATTAATTAATGATCCTTAATTATATTTAATTAATTATAATTAATCTCAATTAAACCATAATTATTAATCTCCTTTGATTAATCACATTCAGTAATTAACTTCCCTTAATTACTTATCAAATTAATTACCCCTTAATTAATTTCTTAATTAATCCCTTGATTAATTATACAAAATAATTTAATCCAAATTGCTTTCAAAATCCCAACATCATCCACTAATTACATCCTGTAATTATCTTTAATTACTTCACTGAGTAATTTTACTTCATTAATTACATTAAGTAATTATTATCAAATCCAATGTTTGAAATTAATTAAACTTAATTAATTAATTTAAACCAATCTCAATAAACTCCATTAATTACATTAAGTAATTAATGTCTTAATTACTTTCATTTAGTAATTAAACTTAAATAATTTTCACAATTAATTGTCATTAATTAATTAATCTAATTAATTATTAAAAATTAATCATATTAATTAATTACTAAATAATTCTTAGTTAATGACCTTCATTAACTATTTATCATTCTTTAATTACTTTTCTTAATTTACTTCTTAATTATAAACTAATCTAAATTATTAATTTATACATTAAATAAATAAGACATTCCTTACTTATCTTATTCATATGATCATTTTAATACTTCTATAATCTCTAAGAAAATCCAATTCTTATTAATGATTTTATAAATATTAAAGTGTAATAGTACATTGCATTTTTAAATTCAAATTCAAATTCCATTTTAAATCAAAAATTCAAAATGATATTTATTTAAACATTAAACAAATTTAAATTCCATTTATACTCCTGTAAATAACATTTATTACTTATATTTAAAACTTATATAAGATAAGCCTTAATTTACTTAATTTTATTTAAAATTAAGTTTTTAAGTACATTACTATTATACTTGCAAATTCAAGTTATCAAATCCTTTAACTTTCATTTATAAACCTTTTATAAAGAATTTATTCAAAAAGAATCAAGTTTAAATATTTGTTTTGAACACAAATTTACCTCTAACAAACAATTTAAATTTAAACTTGTTTGAAAACATTCAAAATTTTAAAACTTATTCAAATATCCAGATTTAAATTCAAGACACTTGAACCCATTCCTTATTTAAATCATTTGATTTAAACTTGAATTAAACTTTTGATTTAAACCTTGATTTTAAAATTCTTTATTTAAAATACAAATTCCATTTTTAAAACCTGAAGATTCAAAGGTCTTAAGAAAAGCTGAACATAATATTTGAATTCAACTACTGTTTTAAAATATGTTTCAGAATTTTAAAACGAAATTTAATTTCCAGAAATTGTCAAGTTTCTTTTCTTTTTAAAAAAAAAACTGAAAAACCACTTTCAAAATTTAAAAACCTATAAGATTTAAAAACCATTTGAAACTATAATACATACTAGATTTAAACTTGTTTTAAATCTTATCCTAACAACTTTAAAATTCATTTAAATTTGATTAAAATTTAAAACTAAGTAGGCAGGTTACAGAAAACTGTAACACTTCACTAACCCGAGCTAAAAGCATTTTGCTTCGAGTTATCAGGCCCTCTCTTTCGAGCAAAACACAGCACCTACTCGAGTTATTCTCGAGCTTCCCCTCTGACTATACCCAGGTAAATATCATAATGTCAAAAGTGCACGGTGCACGTGCACCGTGCCTCCGACCCACTTCAACTACCTCCAGGGGACTCCACATATCGACAACCATCTCCTTATTCCACTCCGATCATCCCACTGCTCACAAACAACTCGAATTTGAAATTCGAGTTCACAACTTAAACCTGAAACAGGAAGTCCAAAACCCCATCAATACCTGTCAACACATCATCTACGGTGCTCCGACCACCAGAGGACCTCCACCACCGGCCACAGCCTCGACTACACTTTAGCAAGCACCTCCCAGAAGCAATTGACACTCGATCATTCTTACAGGTTGAATCGACCCAAACAATTGACCTAGATAAAACTAAGGCTACAGAAAGTAAAACATCGTCACTGCAACCATGGTGGTTTTCATCACCTTCACCTATTTTACCTAGCTTCATTGGTAACTCCTCTACCCACAAAATGAACCCCGATCCCTCAAAATCGATAGATCATCAGAAATCCCCTAATTTCCCTTTTCTGTTCTTTACAGAATTACACCATTTTCCCATCATTTTAAATTATGAATTAAGCTTCAAAAATCATGATTTAGAGTAATAATATGGTTTACATTCTTAAATTTATAAAGTAAGATGTTTGCATTTTACTCATATCAAATTTGTTCAGTCTTCCCCCTTGATTTCCAGTGATGTTACCATCCTATTTAACTTGAAGGTATATTAACTAAATCTTTACTAGAACACAAGAGTTTCTTTTGAAACTTAAGTTTTAACATGACTAAACTAAAAGATTTGAATTTAAATTTAGGAACCAGAAGCTTAAAACTGGGAATAGGGATGTTCTAGATATTCAAATGCACTCTTCATACAGCAGAATTCATCAATCATATTTGCACAAACATACCCAATTGCAATATTTTCTACAAAAATAACATGCAACCTTAATTTATTTTAAGTTTAAAAGTTACTCACCTTAACTTGATGGACATAGTAGTGATTTTGAAAAAGACTTGTGCTTTTAAAACTGGAAACTCCCTTTGCTTTAGAATTTTAAACTGTAGTTTGCTCCCTTTGTTTTTCTTAATGAATCTGGATAGCTTGCTTCTTTAATTTTGTAAACTTTAAATCTTGTTTGTACTTGCTTCCAGATTGAAATGATGCAGTGTTTAAAACAGTTTTCCTTGAATGCTACAGATTTGCTTCCCAGATTCTTGAAAGGAGGAAATGCAGGCTTTTAGAGTTTGTAGAATGATTTTTTCTCAGGTAATGTTTTTGAAGATGATCACAGGGAAAAATGATTTGCATTTGATCTTGGTAGAGGTGTTTTGAGAAGGTGTTTTCAGAGTGTAAATGGATCTTCATGCTTTGATTCAATTTTGAAAAATGATTGTGCATGCTTCTGATTTTGCTGGATTTGAAGATGTTTCAGATTTTAATTTTTTTTAGGAAGTGTGTTTTTCTTTTGCATTTAGATTTAGAAAAGAAATAAAATGAAAGAGAATATGTTTATAAAAACTAAAATAAAAATAAAAAGAAAAAGCAAATTTTAAAAATGCCACATGTCTCTAATTCCAACATTTGTCCGGTTGTAGAGTTTATTGATTAACACATGTCTCATTTTAAAGTTAATTAGTTATAATTAGGTTAATTTGTATTTTATTAAATGTTAATACATGATAAATGTAAATCTTTGTTTAATTAATTAGTCAATATGTATTTATTTATATGTAGAAAATTTTAAAATGAATAAATCCAATTTAATTTATAAAATAAAGCTTATACAAATATTTCAAAATCAAAACAAATTAAAAATATTTATACTTTAAATTTTAAAGCTTTGAGTTCAAGTTCAAATTAAATTATTGAAACACAACTATTTTTTATTAAAAATCTATTTGTTTAAAACAATGTATTATTATATTTTTTAAAATAATAACATTTGATAACTATAAATAATTTATAAAAGAAATTGTTTTCTTTATCAATAAATTATTTATTTTACCCAATTATTCCAAATAACCCTTATTGTTATTTTTATTTAAATTTAAATCTTGAGTTAAACATATTTTAATTCATTTCAATATTTATCTTATGTATTTAGAATTATTTAGTTATTTATTATATACTTTTTAAAAACTTAATATCAAATAAATTAATTTAAACAAATTAAAAGTTTATTTTATCAATTTAAAACCATATTTATTTATTAAATAATCTTTTAAAAGTTTAACTTTTAAATAAAATCAAAATTCCCAATTTTTAATAAAGATATATATTTTTATAGAAAACATGATTTATTTATTTATCAAATTAAAAACAATATCTATTTACAATATATACATATTCTATATACATTATAAATAGATAACAATTTATTAGATTTAAAAACATAAAATCTATCAATTAAATATTTATTTTATTAGATTATTAAATTAATTCAAATCTTATGACAAAGATTATCAAATCAATTTAATTTTTATTTTAGATTATTAAATTGATATTGCTTAAAATCCCGGGTCATCACACCTTTTTGAGTTTATAGACGTGGTCAGGAAATTGTTCGTGTATGAACAAAGGAGGTTGTTCAACATAAACTTTTCTTTTATAAAACCATTTAAAAAGGCACTATTAACATCTATTTGATATAATTTAAAGCAATGAAAACATGTATAGGCTAGTAAGATTCGTATTGCTTCTAGTCTAGCGACTGGAGCAAACATTTCTTCATAGCCAATCCCTTCTTCTTGATTATATCCTTGTGCAACTAATCTAGCTTTATTCCTAGTAATATTTCCTTGTTCATCTGATTTACTTTTGAAGACCCACTTTGTACCAATAACTGATTGATCACTAGGCCTTGGAACTAAATCCCAAACGTCATTTCTTTCAAATTGGTTTAGCTCTTCTTGCATAGCGATTAACCAATTTTCATCGGTGGATGATTCTTTAATATTTTTAAGTTCAATATGAGAAAGAAAAGCTACATGACCCATTTGATTTAATTGATTTCTTGTTCTAACAGATGAATTGAGTTCTCCAATAACATTAACAGAAGGATGATCCTTTAATAATCTAGGTAGAGATCTAATTTCATTGTTATTGTAAACCATCTTTTCATTATTTTCAAAATTTGAAATTTCTGTGCTTGTGATATTATCAGGGAATTCTTCATCATCACTTATACTTGGTATTTGATTAAAATTTTCATCGAAGGATACATAAAGTGTTTCTTCGATGATATTGGTTCTTTTATTATAAACTCGATAAGCTTTGCTTGAACCTGAATATCCTATAAAGATTCCTTCATCGGATTTTGAATCGAATTTACCAAGCTGATCTTTTGTGTTCAAAATGAAACATTTTGAACTAAAAACTTTAAAATAAGAAATATTTTGTTTTCGACCATTAAGAAGTTCATAAGGAGTATTCTTAGTTAGTGATCGAATAGAAATACGATTCAAAACATAACAAGCTGTTGCAACTGCTTCGGCCCAAAAATGTTCTGGTAACGTACTTCCATTTAATAGTCCTTGAACATTCTTGTAAGGTTCTATTTTTACGTTTTACAACTCCATTTTGTTGTGGAGTTCTAGGAAATGAAAAATTATGGGATATTCCCTTCTTCTTACAAAAATGTTCAAATGCTTCGTTTTCGAATTCACCTCCATGATCACTCTTTATGTTTTTGATTTTCAATCCTTTAAAATTTTGAATTCTTTTGATAAAAGTTTTGAAATTATCAAAAGTATCGCTTTTATTTTTCATAAAAATAGTCCAAGTATATCTAGAAAAATCATCAATAATTACAAACACATATCTACTGTGATTAATGGACTGTACTTATGTTGGTCCAAATAAATCCATATACAGTAATCCAAGTGGTTGTAAAGTTGAAATAACCTTTTTAGATTTTAAAGATGACTTAGTTAAGTTTCCTAACTGACATGCATAACAAATATGATCAATCTCAAAATTCATTTTTTGTAGACCTTTTACTAAATCATTTTTAGAAAGCTTATTTTTAGCTTTGAAATTAATGTGACAGAATCGTTTGTGCCATAACCAAGGATCTTTTTCTTTGGCTATTAAACACATATCTGAATTATGATTTATTTTCATATTCGGAACGTAGATATTTCTATCTCTATTTCCTTCAAAGATAAGGTTTTGATTTTGATCAAAAATACTACATTTGTTTTCAGAAAAAGTGATTTTGAATCCTTTGTCACATAATTGGTTGATACTAAGTAAATTATGTCTTAAATTTTTTACTAGTAAAACATTTGAAATAAGAGGTAAATTTGAAATACCATTGTTGCTCGCATCGCCTTTGCCGATGATATAGCCTTTTGAGTTGTCTCCAAATGTGACAGGGCCTCCATTTGAGTAAGTAATATTTGATAGCATATCTTTGTCTCCTGTCATATGTTTTAAGCAACTACTGTCGAGTATCTATTTTCCTCTTTTCTTGAGTGGGACCTACAAAAAGTATGAGATAACATCGGTACCCACCTTTTTAATACGGTCCTAAGAGTTAAGTCTTAGGAAACCAAACCCAAGAGGGTTTGGTATCCCATTTGAAAATGTAATCTTTATTTTTATGAACAGTTTCTAAAAAGGTGTTAATATATTTATTCCTAATCAAACTGTTGTTTGTTTTAGGAACCCAAACTCTTATGTTTTTCATGTAAGTATTCCTTTTTGATTGTTTTTCTGTAGGATTAATATTTCTCCTAATTTTCTTTTTAGGTGGAGCTTTTGTTTTCTTAACATATCCTAATCCTTTCCTACTTGAAACAGATTGAGAGCTATCAATAATTTTAGATAGAGTTTCTCTTCCTTTATTAAAGTTTGAAACATTTTTGGTGATGCTATCTATCTTAGTTTTGAGACCAGCATTATCTAATTCTATCAATTTTACCTTTGTCTTTAATTCGTGATTTTCAAAAACAAGAGCGTCATTCTTCTCTTTTTGAGTTTCAATTTCTTGACTCAAAAGAGTGAGTTGAGAATTAATTTTAGAGTATGATTCTTATAATTTTTCAAGTTCTTCCTCTAGTATTTTCTTCTCATCTTTAATCATATCTCTTTCGAATTCTGCTTTGTTCTGACGTTCACGAGTCTCCTTATATCTTCTTTTAAGTTTTTGAGAGTGTCAACTAGCTCTGAATTTATTTCTATCATATCATCAAAGGTAAAATTACTAACAGCATTTTTGGTTGCCATGAAGCAAACATTAGCTTGCTTGTTTCACTGTCACTGCTGCTATCTGATGAAGAGGTATCTGAATCATCCCATGTAATAGAAAATGCTTTCTTTTTCTTATCTTTTCCGCCCTTGTCGAAGTATTTTTTCTTTAGTTCTGGACATTCTTTCTACATATGACCTTTCTTATGACAATTAAAACATTCTAGAACTAAAGATTATGGTTTGCTTGGAAGGTTCCTTTTTTCATTGTTTCTGTTGTTTTTCCGGAATTTCAAGAACTTTTTGAAATTTTTGACAATAAATGCTAGATCTTCTTCATCTGAATATTCATCCTTTTCTTCTTCAGCATGGAAAGCTATATTATTTTTGTCTTGTACTTGTACTCATTTTGCCTGCAAATTCACTCCATAGGACATTAGATTTCCTATTAACTCTTCAGGTTTTATGGTAGAGAGGTCATTAGCTTCTTCAATAGCTAAGAATTTTCTTTCCCATTCATCCGTTAAAGAGCTTAGGATCTTTGATACAATATCAAAATCAGTGTACTTTTCTCCTAATCCTAATAGTGAATGATAGATATCTTGAAATCTGGAGTACATATCATTGATGGACTCATCTTATTTCATTCTAAAATTTTGAAACTGATTTTTGAGCTTGGAGATTTTGCTTTATTTGACTTTGTAGTTCCTTCATTAGTGATTTTAAGTGTTCTCCATATTTTGTAAGCAGTTTGACATATGCTTATACGATTAAATTCATTTCTATTCGGCGCATAAAATAACATGTTCATAGCTTTAGCATTGGCAGAAGCATCTAATTTTTGTGTGTTTGTCCCTGTGGAGTATTCTCCTGTAAGAAGTGTGTACTCATTTTGTGTGATATTCCATGATTCAAAGCTATTTGATTGCATATAGATTCTCATACGAGTAGCCAAACAATTATAATTCAAACCATTGAAAAATGGAGGTCGTGCAGTTGATTAACCTTCTATAAAACTGATGTTAGTGCTTATAGTACTCATGCTAGTGTTATTATCCATATTAGCAAATAATCAAATAACTATATTACGGTTAGATGAAACCTTTCTCTGATACCAATTGACAATAAGCTATGCTACAGGATCATGTAATATGGATAAACTACTTGTGCGAAATAAAATAAGTTAACAGTGAATGCAGTAAGGTAAAAGACACCGGAGGTTTTTATACTAATTCGGAGCACCGTCCTACGTCCAGTCCCAGACTCCTTCTGGAATTTCACTAACACAATTTTCACTTAACCTGGAGGAACACCACCTGAGCAACCGAATAGGACTTCAACCGCCTAAGCAACCGCATAGGACTTCAACTGCCTGAGCAACCGAAAAGGACTTCTTTACAAATAACAAATGTATCTAACTGTAGTGTGTTCTTAAATAACACTGATAAGTCAACTAATTACAATCTTCCTATAATCTTTTCCTTTATGATATATAGTGTGATGTGCTTTGAGAATTGTGGAAGATATAGTGATTAATTGTAACGACCCGCTATTTTGGACCATTCAAATCGACAATAAAACCATACATGTTTGACTTGAATAATTCAAAATACCGAATTGTTAATTTAATTTGGCAAACTCAGCATAAACAGTAAATAAATAAACATAGATCACAGACATAGAGTAATAAAAATGCAGCGGAATAGATAAAGAATAGTAGTTCATGAAGCTACTATATACATCAGAGTTTAGAATAAAATACATCAGAATAACCCAGATGCAGTGAAGTCTCCAGTACGAGCAGATGACGTCTCTGAACCAATCAACTGAATGGCTGCAGGGATAGATAGCTGGATTTCCAAGCAAAGCTCCAACTTCGAAGGTGAGTCTCAAATGCTGTATCACTCGGTCGACCCTAGCGTAAAGAAAAACACAAAACACTCGAGTCAGGATTAACATTCTTATATAAATAAATCCAACTCAAGTGAAATGTCAACTGAAATACAGATAACTTAAAGGATGTTTGGGATAACCATCCTCTAAGGGTCCATAGAAATATCTACAAGGTAGAAATATACACTATAACACCGTGGTCATTTCCACTTAATTTATTTTTCCAAACCAAATATCATCTCACTTCAATTGTCCCTATATTTCCCAAAATAGTATTTATATATATTTATAAATAAATAATTATAAAGTAAAGAATTTTCAATTTCCTCAACTTAACAAATCGTTTCAACATCAACCCGACCTTCCCATTCAAATTAAATTCAATCTCAATTTATCAATTTAAATTCAACTCAATTTCTAAAATAACCACTTCAATTTTATCGATCTCAAATTCAGATTTGTAACCACAAACTACCTCTTTATATTTCAATATAATTCCAAACTTTAAGTATTCAACGTTTCAAACTAAATTTTTATTCAATTTAGTTTCTAAATAACCAATTCAAATTTAGTTCAACCTAAATTTTCATTTTAATTCAATTTAGTTTCTAAATAACAAATTCAATTATATTGATTTCAAATACAGATCTGAGTCTCAAAATAAACCATTTAAATTCCAATATAGTTCAATGCTTTAATATTTAATGTTCAATATAACTTTTTCATATAGATCTCGATTTAACCTCATTATTATTAGTATTGAAATACTCCGTCATTAGATTCAATATCATTTAAGTAATCTTAAATTACATTTTACTCGATACTTACTTTAATTTATTTAAACGTGAAATATTCATTAAATCACTTAAATCAAAAATCCAGTTACAAAATCATACCTTTAAATTTCCCATTCAATAATTTCAAATCGTTTTAATTAAATAAATCTTTATTTAAATACCATTTTTAATAATCCCAAAATTATCTCCCAATCTTAATTAATGACAAATTCAAATAAGTCCCAAATATATCTTCAAACCTTAGCTTATAAAATTTATTCCACAAATCTATTTCAGAAATATAAATTTAATAAATCCTTAAACATATTTCATATTAATAAAATCAATCTAAATTAAATTATCTTAATATTAAATCTATATATAAAATAACCTTTATATATAATACTTTAAATCAATATTCATTAAAACCATATATTTCCTTTCAAAACCATAGAAATTATTTCCAAAACATTTATATATATGGACCAGCGGTGTTTGTATATATTTCGTATCCTATGGTCAAGTGATACGGATATTTATCATTTCAATCCGTACACTAAATATATACGGGTGGATATCAATTCAACCCATAATCCCAAATTTAATTAAATGAAAATCGCTTGGGTCTATCATCTCAACCCATAACGAAATTCTCCTATTCTAAAGTCCGTTCGGGTATGTATCATTTAAACCCTTAGTGAATTCTAAACTACATGGAACTTGCAGAGTGATAACAAATAATAAAATAACAGGCATATATCATCAATAACAGTATAATATAAACAACGGGATATGGTGTCATATCCCACAGGTGATGTTGGGCTACGTGCTCTATTTATAGACACGTCCATGTAGATGTTGGGCTCTCTGAATGATTCCGGCCCACCAAGGCCATATGTCGAACCGTGCTTCCCATTGTAACCGAACTACTCGCGCCGAACAACAACCATGGCCGTACCATCCTTTGCTAAACCCTCAGGCCGAACTACCTCCTAATGCCGAGTCAACCTCCTAATACCGAACCAGGACCTTATGCCGAGCGGCATCTGCCGTCCTCCTCCTTATGCCGAGCCACCATCGGATGCCGAACCATCCAAAGGCCGAGTCACTAATGAGTGCCGAACTACCCCGATGCCGAACGATGTCTGATGCCGAACGAGGTTGGATGTTGAATGATGCTTCCATGCTGAACACTCGTCCAATGCCGAACGATGCCATCATTCCGAACGCTAGTCTAATGCCGAACGCTACTTCCATGCCGAACGCTACTAGGATGCCGAGCGATACATCTAATGCCGATCGATCCCTGATGTCGAACGATCCATCCTGCCGAAAGACCTACCATACCGAACGATCCCTGATGCCGAGCGACCTACCAATGCCGAACGATCCAACGTGCCGAGCGACCTCGTATGCCGAACGATCCATCGTGCCGGTCGACCTATCATGCCGAATGATTGCCAACGCCGAACCATATTTCCTAGACCCAAACTATAGTTGATCCATCTTTATCCAGTCATATTTCCATCCCCTAAGCACGTTGCGTCATCCATCCATCCAGTCGACTGAATCCATCGTACACCAGCCTTGACGAACGTGCAACCGATTAAGTTAAACCCGCATGTCCATGGCTTGGTAAAAAGGCGGGTTAACACTTGCCCCCCAAAACATGCCTTGCTATTGGAAGGTGTGTTTTGAATAGCCTCCAATCTAATATCCAAAGTCCATATCCTTTTTGTAACCATATTATCAAATCCATGACCTCTCCGGGCTTAATCTTGATTTTGTAGACCTCGCCGGGTCGTGTTATCCTGTTCCAGCCTTGACTTTTCCATCACAGGCTTGTATGTTCTCCGGCCTCGACTCTCCGGTCAAAGACTTTGATATTCACCGGCCTCAGCAATCCGGCTAAGGATTTTGATATTCTCCGGCCTCGACTCTCCGGTCAAGGACTTTTTATATTCTCCGGCCTCGACTCTCTGGTCAATGACTTTTTATATTCTCCGGCCTCGACTCTCCGGTCAAGGACTTTTTATATTCTCCGGCCTCGACTCTCCTGTCAAGGACTTTTTATATTCTCCGGCCTCGACTCTCTGGTCAAGGACTTTTTATATTCTGCCCGAGTCCATTTCTTCGCTCTCCGGCTAAGGGACTCGTAACTTGTGACCATTGCCCCGTCTCTCCGGTCGAGGACTTTTTATATTTTCCGGCCTCGACTCTCTGGTCAAGGACTTTTTATATTCTGCCCGAGTCCATTTCTTCGCTCTCAGGCGAAGGGACTCGTAACTTGTGACCATTGCCCCGTCTCTCCGGTCGGGGCAGTAATTATAAAACCTGAACTGTTTATTACATTGATCCAAAACCAAATATAAAATCAGAAATCGGTATCAAAATTCAAACATCCAAACCAGAATGGGAAACCAAGAAAAAACCAACCAAATCAGGAGTTCAATCCAAACTCCAAAACCATACGAAAGAAAAGTAAATGTCCGAAATACGAAAGAGAGAACCAAAGTTTGCAGAAAACTAGAAAGAAAGCAGAATTTCATAGACTCAAGTAGTACGGTTTTCAGTTATCTCAGAGCACGCCTAGGGACCGTCCTCAATCCCGTACGTGTGTAAGTGACCTAGCCGTATTACTTTGAGTTCTATTACTTATTCAAAACCATGAACCTGTTTAGTTGATAGTAAACCGGCGTTGACCAGACCCAATGCCGCCATTGCTAGAGGTAGGCGGTGGCTGCTCTTGCTCCCCTGCCATAGTCCGATTCCTGACATATTGCTGTAGGTGACCATTCCTTACATGCTCCTCAATGATATCCCTCAAATGCCTACAGTCGTTTGTGTTGTGCCCATCCAGCTCATGGAATAGGCAATGCTTTCCCGATGTCCGTTCGTATTCTGAAGGCTCTCTCTTTGCTGGCCTTTGGTATTGGAGCCACCCTCGAGTGTCCAAGTAAATCCTTTCTAGAGTCTCAATTAAATCTGTGTAAGAAGAAAACTTTGACTCCCTCCGAGGTTTCTTCAAAGTGCCACCATTTCCATTCGTTTTCCTTTTCCCTTTATCATCTTTACTTAGATCCTCCCTGGATGGACCTCCACCCCTTACTACATAAGCTTCAGCCTCTCTCCCTACTCTCTCAGCCCGCGCATCCTCATGTCTCAAGAACCTTTCCGCCTCATGATAGAACTCCCCGAGATCCCTCGGTGGGTCCCGTTCCAATGATATTTTGAAATCCGAGTTATCCGCGATTCCCGAGATGGCTGCCATCAAAACCATTGACAGATCGGGTCGATCCACTGAGGCTACCGCTGCGTTGAATCTGGTTAAGAAATCCCTGAGCGATTCCCCTTTCCATTGTTTCATAGATGTCAGAGTCATCACGTTCTTGGGTTTAACTATGTGGACCCGAAACTGTCTCGTAAACCTTTCAATTAGCTCCGTCCATGTGCCGATAGAACCATTCTCCAGCTGTCTAAACCACATAGCTGCGATATCTGTCAAATACAATGGGAAGCATCGAGCCATGACCTCATCCCCCAGTACCTCCATATGCCTTATGTATTTCGTCAGATGGACCGTTGGATCCGCCTTCCCATTATACATTTCCAAATTTGGTATCTTAAATTCGGGTGGGTTCCTAGCTTGCCTGATAGTAGGAGTAAAGGGACTCCTATTTACATCCTCCAAGTCTCTATTTACCAATCCACCTCTCATAGCCCGTCTAACCATCTCCGCTAATCTATCGTTGCCCCCAAGATGTAATCCTTGTCCATCGCCTCTGGTCTTCCCCCCGAGTTTATGAGGGAATTCTGGCACATACTCCTCATCTCGCACTCCTGCACTCCTGTTGGTGTCGGGTTGCACAACATCGTCTGGTATCCCTCCATGGGTTGGTCCAACATTTCCTAGTGGTATGCCCCCAAGTCTAGATCCATCTGGATTGGTAGCTGTTTGCTGATTGGGGGTTGCCCCCTGCCGAGCTATTCCTTCTGCTTGCTGGTTGAGTGCTTCTGATCCAGCTCCACAGATCTGAGCTCCTGCATTTTCTGTTTGTGCAAATTGTCTGAGAAGAGTCTGCATCATCTCCTCTTGTCTTTTCATCATCGCCTCCATTTCCTCTCTAGTGATGTAAATGGATGCTCCACCTGCTCCATCTCCAGAGGAAGCCTCTTGACTTCCCTCCTGATTGCTCCTTTCCATTACTTGCTTCCTTGCTGATGGTCTAGCCATTGCTCTTTTAAATCCAAGTTTCTAACTCCAAAATTCCTGAGTTCAACTCTCAGTGAAAGCACCAAAATGTTAGCGCCAAAATTGGTCACTAACACCCAAATGTAAATGAAAGCACCAATTAACAGTTACTGATAACAGATAGATTGTGTGTAGAGAGTAATAATATGAAGAACAGTTAAAATTAAAACGAAAGCAGTAAAGAACAATAGATTTTATAGTGGTTCGGCTAACTCTGGCCTACGTCCACTCTAGAAGTTTTCTTTCTTATCGATATGAGAATCAGTTATAGTTACAAAGTGGTAGGCTAGCCTTAGCCTTAGAAAATAGAAAGTCCGAAAGCAGAGGAGAAGAAGAAGATAAAAATGAAGTCCCTTTTTCTGAAGCTCTACGTGCTCTATTTATAGACACGTCCATGTAGATGTTGGGCTCTCTGAATGATTTCGGCCCACCAAGGCCATATGCCGAACCGTGCTTCCCATTGTAACCGAACTACTCGCACCGAACAATAACCATGGCCGTACCATCCTTTGCTAAACCCTCAGGCCGAACTACCTCCTAATGCCGAGCTAACCTCCTAATACCGAACCAGGACCTTATGCCGAGCGGCATCTGCCGTCCTCCTCCTTATGCCGAGCCACTATCGGATGCCGAACCATCCAAAGGCCGAGTCACTAATGAGTGCCGAACAACCCCGATGCCGAACGATGTCTGATGCCGAACGAGGTTGGATGTTGAATGATGCTTCCATGCTGAACACTCTCCAATGCCGAACGATGCCATCATGCCGAACGCTAGTCTAATGCCGAACGCTACTTCCATGCCGAACGCTGCTAGGATGCCGAGCGATACATCTAATGCCGATCGATCCCTGATGCCGAACGATCCATCCTGCCAAACGACCTACCATGCCGAACGATCCCTGATGCCGAGCGACCTACCAATGCCGAACGATCCAACGTGCCGAGCGACCTCGTATGCCGAACGATCCATCGTGCCGTTCGACCTACCATGCCGAATGATTGCCAATGCCGAACCATATTTCCTAGACCCAAACTATAGTTGATCCATCTTTATCCAGTCATATTTCCATCTCCTAAGCACGTTGCGCCATCCATCCATCCAGTCGACTGAATCCATCGTACACCAGCCTTGACGAACGTGCAACCGATAAAGTTAAACCCGCATGTCCATGGCCTGGTAAAAAGGCGGGTTAACACAAATAACAAAATATATAGCAATATAAATAACTAACAGCAGCATATTTCAATTGTCGTTTCAATTGAAATCAAATTTAATAAATAAAAGAATGTTAATCGTGAGTGATTGCTCACCTTTCGAGGCTAGAGGAGATTTGACAAATGAAACGAGTTACGAATCCAAGCAACGTTAGATGGACACGATTTGATGAGGAAAACATGCACGACTGACAAAGCTGATAAATGGCAAATCGAATTCACATCAGAACTAGATCGATGAGATAAATGGTATAAGTGAATACATACATATAAACCTATATAATTATTTATATATAAAAATCATATTCTATATTTAAACACATATTAGAATAGAATCCATATACATATATATACACATTTTCAAATAGATACCAAATATAAATACCTATAAAAATATAATAAGACAAATATAAGTTAAACTCTATATATATATACATGCAAAATGTATATAAAAAATGAGATAAATGAACTAAGACCAATATATATAAATATGCAGACTTATGATATGATATGTAAACCAATGTGACCAAAATCTCTAACATATATAGCTAACAACTATAAAAATCTATAAAAACTCGGTATGAACCCACATATAAGCTAATATGAAACTCGTATATACTAGTATAAAACTAACAAAATAAGTGTATACACGGTGCATATATATAAACAGACAATAAATAGTATTAACATAACCCTATACATAATAGATAAACATATATATACTAATATGCAGATACTTTAAAATCAGACCATATATATATATATATATATATATATGCTTATCCATACTTTCCAGAATGTTATTATGTATGTAAATTTATATAAATTAACAGTACATTACATCCTAAACCAAAAAAATGCAAACTCATAACAACTAGTGTAACATGACACGCATAAATAGAACAAATATAAAATATTTGAAAGTCTAATACGAAAGTATATTACAGCAAATCTAAGAGCACATGTAGACCAACTAACACTATACCAAATGCAGGCTCAATGCTCGAAAATAGGTGCAGACTCCATTCATAGACAATTATATTTGAATATATATATAAACAACTTAATGGACATATACATATATACCTTGCTGACATTTTATCAAAACTAGCATATAAATCTTATATTATGTATAGATATCACTACATGCATATAACTTAATAGTGTAATTTTTTTGCATAACTTAAAATACACTAACAGATAACTTTATATATGGCCCAGAATAATAATATACATATTGAATACGGAATAACATAGGCAAACATATATATATATATAAATTTTAAACTAATATATATTCACACAGTACAGTTCAAATCTATATGTATATATGTAAGGTGTATCTATAAACTTAAATAGGTAAATAGACATATATATACAAACTTAAATAAACTTACATATATTATTAAGCCTATTATATATACTGAACGCCTATATATATTACTGTAAATAGATATAACCTATAAAACCGAAACACTACATATACATTATATAGATCTGCAGCAAAAATCAACATATAACCAATATATAATATACTATATTATAAACTAATATACAAACAAACTTATTATGCGAACTTATAAAATTCATATATTTAAACCAAGATATAACAAGGGAGGCTCGAGCAATCGAAGAAGATGGAGGGGTAAGCGAAAGGTGGTGTTCGGCAGGAGGAGGAGCTCGGCCAGGCTTGCGGAGGGGGTTGTAGCACATGGTGATGCGGTGTTGCTCAGGTTGGAGGTGGGTGTGGCGACGTGGCGGTTGTCAGGCTGTTCGGCGATGGAAGGGATCGGGTGAAGCTCAGTTTCATGTTTGACAAGGGCGGAGGTGAAGACGTGGGTGGCGCGGCTAGCAGCGAAAGGAGGAGGAAGGTGGAAGGAGGGTGAAAGTGGAAACACAGGAAAAATGGAGGAGGGTCGAGTTTTGAAAAAGGAGAGTAGAACGAGAATTTGAGGAAGAAGTGAAATGTAGATCTAGATCTAAACGTACTTCTGTAAATATATTACGCAAAGTAAAAAAAAGTACGAAATCAATAAAAAGCAACGGAAAAGGAAAGGAAATGGCAATAGTCTCGCATTGATTCAGCTGAAATATTTAAAGCAATAAATTTTTGTTTGTTTGGATAGTAGGTAATGAGTTTGGAAAGGCAATGATATTTAAAATGGAGAAAGGAATGGACATAGAAATTTAAGCAAAGATAAAACGTACAAAATAAATATATAGTAGCGGGACAGTCACGATAATTCAATGGATAATTAAAGCAACTTTTAATGGCACCAGCTGCACGTTCAAATCTGAAAAGGCAGAGTAACAGACCATATAATAAATTGAAACGATGGATTGATAACAGCTGCAAGTATATATTTAATAGAAAAGAACGGACGGAGAAAATTTTGTGAAACATACTGAAAATAAATATGAAGTAATTATTATATTATACGTTTCTTTTTGAATGCAGAGTCCAAAATTTGAAAGCCAAGTAACGGTCAACCCTTGATTTGGTGAAAATAATTGTAGCAATTAATAAAAGAAATAAATAGCAATGGTCACGTTGCTTTGATTTAGCTGGCCCATCAAAGCAAATTATTTATAATTTAACCGGTAGGAAACGTAAAGGAACGTACCACCATAAAAATGAAATTGATAACATCTGTGCATTGATTCTGCAATATTTGTTAAAGAAATTTATTCTGCAATATTTATTAAAGCAATTTATTAGCTAGCTTGAATTAAATAGAATTTCACAATGGAATAAACTTTGATAAAATGAATTGAAAATTTAAAATCTGCTATGTTTAATTGGACGTAATCCAAATATTAAATTTTTATTTCAAAATAATATTATATCAAATTTCTCAAAAGTTTCAATTAATTACGTTAAATAAAAGCATTTAAAACTATTAAAATCTACGGATCGTTACATTAATAATCAAAGTATTTAGGCAATTTGAGTGCAATTTAAAAGCTTGAGAATAGATGAGAATTCAAGAAAGATAAAAGTAAATTCGGTGAATTTTTTGTTGAATTCTGTAATCTATTTATAGTATATAAAGAGTTGCTACTATAGATGAAAAGTTATATTGAAAAGAATAGGTGCATCTATTGATTTTGAAAATGTTTCTCTTCGGTGAAGAGAAGTGTCTTTTCAAGAAAATAGCTGTTGGAAATATTCAAACGTCTGAATTAAAAAATTTAGAGTACTGAATTAGATTGAAACGCAAAAAGCAAGTTTTTAGATAAATTTTGACTATATTCAGACATCTGAAAATTTTCATTCAGACGTTTGAATATTCTGAAACAATATTCAGGTTTCAGAGTTCAGACATCTGAATGAATGAGTTTAGACGTCTGAGTTCAGACCTTTGTGCATGTGTGAGCATGTGTATGTGCATATATTTATATATATCGTTTCAGGAGAGACTTTAACAAATTTCTAAGTAAAGTACAAACTCTAGACACACAATACTCAGCTTTAAACATCTGAAAAGGAATCTACACTAAATCTCCTGCAAAGAAGATTAGTAACACATAATATTTTATATAGCTTGCCATAATCAAAATCGAGATTCCAACATGCTGTTCATAATTTTTCATAAAATCAAATTAGGTTTTAGGATGAGAATTAAATAAGATTGTTAAAATTGTGCTTTGTTCATATTGCTTACAAATTATATCTCTAAATGTTTTGTTCAAGTAACCAAGTTCATTTATCTATGTTATATAATATATTCTAATGGTTTGATTGGAAGCATGGGAAGGTTCCACCCATAGATTTATGGCCATGGCCGAAACAAAGATTTATGTATTCAGTAATTTTGTTTTGATTTTGTTTAATCTGTTTCTAAATGTCATTTTTCATTGATTAATTTACTTATGATATATTTGGTGCTTTGCTACTCTACTACACTCTTATAGGTGATCGAAAAAGCAATTGGTAAGGTGTCATTAGGAAAACAATATATTTTGCGATGGTTAAAGCTGAATATATAGCCATTGTGTAGCACGGTCTCATTCGGTAAACTTTTATTTCTTATGGTATTCTTTGTTTTTATATCAGTCTTCTAAGAGTTCTTTTCCAAATTACAGGAAAAGGGAGAAGATGAAAGTAAAACAACATTAGCTGTTCACTGGTAATTTGACATTATCAAGATGTTTTACTGTAAAATTCATATATATTTGCTTCATATAGCTAACACTATCCTCTGTGTGTTTAAACAATCCTTAAATTTCATCACGACCGCTATTTGATAGCAAAAGTATACATATTTATTGGAATAAACATAAATCGCAAAAGTAAAAAAATATGGTATGGTTCAACTTTAATTGATATTTGATCTATGTATCAACCATACCGCACGTAGGTTTCTCATTTCATAGCAGAATTTATGTGATGATCAGGGTTTTTATTCTCTTTTATTATAGAATTTGTCCTTCTAATTTGCATTTTGACTCTCGACCTCCCCTTCCAATTCCTCCATTTGTTTTACATTTTTATGCATATCATTTAATTGTGCACAAATACGTGTTACGTTATATTTTTTATTTCGAATATAAGAGAACTAAATATAACTGTAACCATATAGGAAATGACAAAAAATGTCGGTTACTGGTGGAGCCGGTACATTGGATTCATTTGGTCAACGAATTGATGGAAGCCAAAAATATTGAGGTAATATGATATTTGTACTCTTTCCAAGTTAATATTATATGTCAGCATCTTATCCTAAGCTTAAAATATATGGTAAACCAATTTGATTAGATCCGAAGATATAGCTATATGGTCATGATATCATATAGCTAATTAATCTACATCCATACAATCACAATGATAATGTTTATTAGCATTATAAATCAATTTTGATAATAACAATTACCCTTACTATGTTATGAACAAATAAAATTATCATATAGTAATGAATAATTAGTGTGTCTAATATGGTATGATTTAAAAAAATAAGTTAATGTGTTAAATTAGTTAATTGATCTGATATCCGATAACATTTTTGTTTACATTGGTGCCAGGTATATCATTAATCTCATATTAAAAGCAGCAACATATCTTATTTAAGAAATTGATTTAAAATTTTATTCCTTCCTTAAAATGGAGGTAAGGTACATGCATCTGTTTACAGGGTGGTGGTACAATTTATTATGTTGAATCTTGGTTTATTCATCTAAACATGTAAAAATTGAATAATTTTTTTCTTCTAATTTAATATTCTATTTTGAATTGAAGCAAAAAATAGACACTGCCCTTTTTGACGTGTCCAAAAGTTCACTGTCAGTTAATTTCTATACCATTTTGATTGCAATGAAGATCTTATTTGTATGATAGTGTGTACTCACATAGTATTTTCTTCAATCAATATGCGCAATTTTGGGTTCAAATAGTGACAGTGTGAGATTCTTCCTTCAGAATTTTTGTTTGCACTGAATCAATTTTGTGTTTAGTTAATTTCTAGACCAATTTGAATGCGCTGAATTAATTTTAGTTATATTTTTTATGATAGTGTTTACTGACATAGTGTTTTCTTGAATCAATTTGCGAAATTCTTCCTTTAAAAGTTAGTGTTCATAGCTAACTTTTTCTACTAAAAGGAAAGCCTTACAGATTGAACAATAACTTGAAGGAATAACAAGTTTAAACTTTATTCTTCCTTATTTAATGTGCTAAGTATAAATATGCGTTATATCATTAAAATGTCATAGGTGCTAGCCCACATCTGATTCCTAATTTCAACTAGAAAAGAGATAATGATTATTTGAATATGAAAGATTACAAGAATTTTTATCTATAAGATAATAATTCATATTTCAAATAATGTGTGTACCAATAATTATGAAGTGAAACTAATAATTTGTGAATCACTACGGAGACTACACGTAAACAAAATGCTCATTTCATTGGTTGTAGAATCATCGCACAGATGAAGTTTTATATGGTCGATCATTTTTGTTACAAAATTTTGTCAATCCAAAATCGAAACATATTATATAATAGCAAATTGACTTTATTTTTGAGTTAGAGAGCACATTTCCTACTTTTTAACTTTGAACAGCACATAGTGAAATAAAGAGTAAGTTATATGAAATGAATGAAATTTTTTTTGCATAGGTTGGTTCGTTTTTATTCAATGTATCATTAATGATGTGAATTTTATGTTACTTTACAAAAATACAAATCTATTTTTGATATAGTTAGGAAAGAAAATGAGAAGAATATTTTTTTAAGTAAGCTCAAAAATAAGATAAATATGCAAGTGACTTTGCAAATAGGAAAGAAATTATAACGACCTGGAATTTTCGAACCCGAAAATTCTAGATAGTTAGGAAAAAGAAGAAAGTGATAGAAGAACAGAAACACAAACATCTCACATTCACAGCAGATAAAATATAATATCAAATAATAACAGTTTACAAAAAAAATTCTATATCTGTCAAATACATTTATAATACATCAGAGTTACACATATACACAGACACTGGATATACACAATCATCATGTCTCAGATATACAATAATATAATACAGCGGAAACACTCTATACATTCTTGCTATCCAGCTCGCCTCCTGAGCACCAGAACGTCCTTACTTGAAAATCTGTAATACTCGGTCTGACCCGAGAATTACATCAAAGTAACACCCGGGTCAGGCTGGAAACCAGCGTGAGTAAACCCATCTAACATGGAATACAAGCATACAACTTATATAAAAACCCGGGGTAACTCGTATCACTTTAAAATTCACAATTTGTTATAGACATCACTTATTTCACACATCAATTTTCTATGTACCAAAATTTAGATTTAACAGTCTAATTTACTTAAATCATTTCATTCCAGCCTATTGATTCACATATCAATCTATGAAAATTCGAAGTGGTTTCGGGTATTTTCTCCTACCTGACCCCGGTCTCTTCGAGTCTCATGTCATCCTAACCCAAGTTATCCAAATTAAATACACTTCAAACTTTAAATACAGGATGTCCCTTTACAAAACAATTCATCATTGATAGATAACCACAATATCATGTCCGCCCAAACATATGATACTACAAAACACTTCATATCAGAGATATCAACTCATTCAAGGCATCCAATATCATTCAACCATCCATAAGCAAACTTGATCACTTCCAAAATAAATTTAATCACTTCTAATTGAATTACTAACCTCAATCACTTAGATTCCTTCACTTGACACTAATTAATTTCAAATCAATTAATTAATCATCCCTTAATTATTCATCTTAATTAATCACCCTGGATTAATTATCCTTCAATTACATTCAAGTATTTATCTTTAATTAATTACACAAATTAATTATTCTTAACCAAAAACAGTAATTAATCTTTAATTACTTCACAAATTAATTAACTATGATTAACTACATTAATCCTTAATTACTTAGATTAATTAATTTCTCATAAATCACTTATTATTGATTAATTAATCTTAATTAATCAATCTTTAATTACGTAATTAATTATATAAATTAATGATTTCTAATTACATTTTAATTTACCCTAATCTAAATTAATTACATTAAGTAATTAATCATTAATTAAACCACAAATATTTATCACTCTTGATTAATCTCAACCAGTAATTAACTACCTTTTTATTTACTTCATTAAATAAATTAATTACTAATTTTATAAAAGAAGTTTAAAGGAATTTAAAACTAAATTCATTTTTAAATTCATTATTCCAATTATCAATATAATTCATCACAGAATATCAAATATTCATAACACAGAATATTAAACAATCTAAATAATTTTGAGGAATCCAGTTGGATCCCTCCAACCTGTTTCCCTGCATCCACAGACGTTAGCACAAAATAAAATACCAATTCCACTTCGAGGTGGAACATCGCGGTATATAGGATTATATAATATCATCCGCTATTATGTGGCGCATAGGGTCTCGTCTGCTATATAATGCGGGAAATGAATCACTCCAATATATACTATATATTACTATATAATAGACCACATCAAATCAATTCAATTATTCAACCATTTATTTAGATTTAGTCATTTAAATTTAAATCAAAATCTAAAGAGTGAGATTAACTCATCTTTGATTTTGCTGTTTGCACTTCATTCCAAACTGGCTTGTTCCATGATTTTAAACCTTGAATAAACATTATACAATTTATTAATGTTTTGAATTAATTTAACCATCAATGTCCAAGTAAAATTTTAATTGACAAATACTTTAATTAAACTGTTAATTTCCCTTTTGAAACTATATATATACACTAATAAAAATATATTGTAGCTTTTCAAAAATCTGTTTTTATAAATTCTTCAAATATTTTTAAAGCCCCTATATATTTTCAAGATCTTTTCAATATATAATTCACTAAGATAGGCATGTGTGTATATTTTCTTCGAAAACACATATGTGTGTGTGTATCTCTTTCTAAATATAGTTATATCTATAAATTCATTCTTGTATATATGTAAAAACAAAACTGCTTTACTTGTAAACATATATAAATATATATATTTTTCTCTTTTACTTTCTGTAAAAAAAATTCTCTTATACAAATTTGTATGATAAAGAAAGAAAAAGCCATACCCCAAATCAAACACCAATCAAAACGAACTCGAACAGATTTCGATTCCCCTTTCCCTACAACCTGCTTCCCACCCACGGCGATCCAACGACACGCGACCACCAATAGCCTCGCGTGAGCTTACCTCTTCCCATCTCCAATAGTCGCGAACCTCCGATGCCTCGCGTCCAGCCAACACCCACCCGCTTCCCATTACACCTTCAAACGTGCCAAAATCGCGGATCCAATGCCAGAATCCGCTTCGAGAGTCGCAACTAACTCTCCCCCTTCTCGGGCGCCCTCGATTTGCGCTCGCCCTTGATTTGCGCTCGCCCTCGATCTACGTTCGAACGAACTCGATCGCATGCTGCAAGTGAGGCTCGGCTCGATCAATTTCTCCCATACAAGATTCGTGCTCAAATTTGAATTGGTTTGGTTTGGGGATTTTTGTAAATGAAGAGAAGCTCGGTCCTTACATTGGAAGCCACAGTATTAGTTTTGAACGAAAAAGCTTTTGTTCCTTTGAGCGAGGTTGATTTCGATATGAAGACTTGAGCAAGACAAAGGCGTATTGGGAATGGCTTCTTGAGTATGAGTGTCTAATCATAAAAATATTATAAATTTTTTTGATTGACTAGTTGACTTCCAATTTTTATTATATTATATAAAACTTCCAAAATGTCTCGTTATACATATCTTGAAATTTTGAACCCCAACGGAGGCATGTTGCTAGGCGCATATAATGTTATACGCCTATTCCGGACGCACTGGAAAAAGGTTTCGAGTCCTAATATGATCGTATGGAGAAGATAGCTTTTTGGACCCAGTTATTATGTTAAATTTCGATAAAATTTCAATGCGTTTATCTACCGTACGGCCAAACGATCACTCCAAACACTATGAAAATTGAAATCCGATATTAATACAATATTACGGATCCAATGGAACTAGTTTTGTCGGAATCCTAGACTATGCCTCGGAAGGCTACTTTTAAATATCGATTTAAACGATGTTATTTCAAAACTTAACAAAACACTTCCGTATCAAAATTTTAACACTTTTACTATCTTCAGTATTGTCGATATAAATTTTGCAAGCCTTTAAATTATTTTTAACAGGCTTAAAACTCCAAATTCAACATTTGACCCAATTTCCAGTAATTAATTCCAATAATTTAATTGCTAAATAATAATAATATTTGAATTCAAGTTAAAAATTAACTTTTAAATATTTAAAATCAATTAAATATTCTAATTTAAATTGTTCAAAATTCTGGTTCGTCACAATCCTTCCCCCTTAAAAGAATTTCATCCCCGAAATTACTAGTTAGGAAGTATGGTCCAGTACCCGTTTACTTTTCCCCCAAAACCGACAGTTCAACATCCTACCAACTAACTTTTTACAAAAGACCCATTATCATTCTTACTAACTTTCCAAACTCTCCCACAGTTTTCAAACAATACCTTTTTGCTCAATCATTCAAATTTCAATTTAAAACCAAATTTTGAATTATCAAAATTTTCTCAAAAATTTCTAACTCCCTAAATTTCCAAAAAATTTCGCCAGCGTCTCCTTTGCGTGGCTAGCTCGGTACAACTACAAAATTCCTCTATGGGTTCCCAAATTCCAAAGAAAACAAAAGGCCAAGTGGCTAGATCAAAAACCAAATCAAATTTCATACAGAGATTTAAATACGTACCTTTTTAGTCAGGCAATTCAAATTATCTTCTGAAATCAAAAGCATCCATTTATCCTTTACCTTAACACACCTGTATATCCTATTTAGCAATAATGTCCAATTACAACATTTAAAATCATTTTGTGCAATTCCTTTCAAAAGTTTCAACTAAACAATTAGTTTCAATTTCCATTTCCAAAAACCCTTATTTCAATTCCAATTTGAAATCGTTTTGTCGCTAACAAAAGTTTTCCCCAAAAATTTCAAAAATTTCTAACTCCTAAAATTTCGAAATTTTTTGGTAGAGTCTCCTTTGTACGGAGGAGCTTTTGCAATTTTACAAGAGATATAAATATATATACATCGACCCACACGGTCGGAAAAATAAAAACAGTTCATATTTCCTATTTTTATTGCGTAGGCGTACCTTTATTTACATTTTAAGCAGGCGACTTATTAATTTAGCAATTAGCGCGTCCAAATCCAGCCAAACGGCCTTCTGGTACCTGTACTTACTCAATTTAAATATGTAAGTGCCATATAGAGGAAATTTATTTACATTTCACTCAGTTCCAATAGCTAACACACGAATTTCATAAGCCATACCTACCAAATAGCACTTAAAAGTAATTAATAAGGTTTCAATCACCAATTCATTTGCTTTCACTCTCTTTTCTTAGCCTTGCATTCAATTTAAGTGATGTACAACTCACTTACTTACCTTCAATTCATTTATATTCCAAACAAACTCATATTCATATCCATTGATTCAAAAATCAATTATATTTGCTTCCACTAATTCATAGAATTTGAATAAATCTAGTTTACGTCAAACGACAATCATTTCTATGCAATTTGATGATATCCATGTGAATAAATAATTATTTAAGTTTTATAACCAATTTAAATTGATTCCGACTCAATTTATTTCAATTCCTTCCATTTTAGTTCATTCACAACCATTTTATTTAGTTAGCCCATCCATTTTATTTTAATTCACCTTCTCAATTTATCAAAATAATATCCAAGCACATATTTAACTCATTTATATTCGAATTGGATTTTATTTGTAACTCAAATCATTTCTATTATAACCCAATTCCATTTTATTTTTATAACATCTCCACTTATTTTAATTCATTATCAATCCAAGTCGAATTCTATTATAATGCAAGTTTATCTCCAAACTTCATTATTAACTTACACTCCATTTTATTTAACCGAATTAAATTTTATTAACATACTCTATCAAATAATTTATTTAGCTAATTAGCTTACTCTTTTATTTTAAAATTTTAGAAATACTTTTAAATTCACATAATACTATTAAAATAGCTTCTTATAAAAATACTTCTTATAACTCGATGTTTCAACCAGTCCATCCTTGTTCTCACAGAAATTCGGTCATATGTTGATCAGGCGTAGGACTAAAAATCTATAAGTACTTGGTAAACCCATTTTCAACACCCAATGATAATACTTGGGAAAATAATTTTATTGGAAATATAGAAAACATTTTTTTTTGAAAACAGAGGAAATATCTTTGGTGAGAATGCTCTAGAAATCATTACCCCCATCTCAGTTATATCCTGGGTTACGTTGCCATCTCAGCCAAAGTCCATGTAACTGTAGGCACTCCGCACCCCTCGATTACGCCATGGAACCCACAACAGATTGCAGTTACATTCCAGGGTTATGTTGCCATCGCAGCAAAAGTCCATGTAACTGTAGGCATCATCGCCCTCGATTTTCGCTGTCAAAAATGAAACTTCTCCACTCCCACATAGGTCGCAGTCTACCGATGTAAAATCAAACGCAGACTGTTGGCTCTCAGCAGCACACACGACTTTCGCTATGTTACCATAGGTCGCAGTCTACCGATATAAAATCAAATGCAGACTGTTGGCTCTCAGCAGCACATACGACTTTCGCTATGGTCTGCAGTAGATCGCAGTGACATCGAGAAACACTGTCGTCACAACATAACCCAAATGTCTCTGTAGGCATCAACGCCCTCGATTTTCACTACACACTACTCATAATCCTTAGGAACTAGTTTTGTTCGGACTCCTCGCAGGATCATCTTTTAAATCCCCCTTTTGGGTTCAAGGCAGTACCAACCTATGGCACTCCTAAGAAGTTCATTTCAAGGGAGCGCCTTTTCCCAGAGCTATTTTCAAAACACTTTATACTATACACATAGTATCTTCCAAATCAAACACCTAGTATGAATCACATATAAAACTCCTTTTCTCAAAATCGATTATCCCAAAATCAATAATTCTCAAACTAGGCTTTCCAAATTCCAATGTTGATTTTACCCAAAAATCAAAAGCCTTTCCAAATCCGAAGGTTCCCAAAACCGTTTTCCAAAATCCTCATAAGATCCTTTATATATATATAATAATTTTTTTTAAAAAAAAACTTTGGATCATTTCGAACTTTTATAAAACTCCTTTTATACTTCAAACACTTTCAAAATCCTTTTCTTCCAGCAATAGATTCAACAAGGGGAGATTTATCTTATATAACAAAGATATAAAACTTTGTTTATTCAAAATCAAATATTCAAATTTGATTACTCTATAAAGTTACTTACCATTTTACTTACTTCCATAAAGTAAATTTTTACCATAGAAATATCCAATTTCCACTTTACTTCATCATATATTTCACAAAATATACCTTTCATTCCAAAAGCCATTTCACATTTCTTATCCATAAATTTCCAATATCAATTTCATTCAAATCCGTACGATGTACACCTATCATCCGTATGCGATGCCAATCTGATCGCTCACTCGATCTCACAATTTCACTTCCGAACTAGTATCGTTCACCCGACTTCCTAGTGCGGACACAGATCTGGTTTCTTGATCAGAAATCGTTATTCTCCTTGCATAGCCTATCTATGATAGAGAATATCCAGAGCCAATCAACAGTCCATATCCAGGTTCGCCGTCAAAAATCGAGTGAAATATCCCAACTCGAATCGATATAACTATCTCGAAATTCTGTGCTCGAATCTGGATCAAATCACTATGTGAATAGAATAATACATGTACGTCCTATGTATTTATCTTCATTGATTATCAACTGAATCAATTTCTCTTTCTATTCACATTTCCTTTAATTTCTATCCACATATTCATAATTGTTTCAATTCCATTGGATTATCACTTTAATCCTTATCCCAAATGGATATGCAATCATAAACAGTTTGAACTCTGTCCATGTTAAATTCAAAAAATAGCTTGAAAAGTTTAAAATAGATAAGTCGTTGAAAATTAATTATTAATTTGTAACATGGCTATAAAATAGTTAAGTAATTGTAAAATAGTTAAGTAATTGTAAAATAGTTAAGTAGTTTCAGAAATTTTTAGATAATTGCAAAATAGTTGTAAAATAGTAATTAATTTGTAAAATAGTTGAAAATTAGTAATTAGTTTATAAAACAGTTGAAAAATTGTTAAATAGTTTCAGAAATAATTGTAGAATAAGTATAAAATAATTTGGGGTTTAAAAAGAAAGGTTGTATATAGTAAATAGATAGGAAAATAGATTAAAAACAGTTTATACTAAAATGTTTTATTTGGAAAAATATTTCAGAGCCAAATTGTTCAATCCCCAATCCCCATTCTCATCAATTCAATTTAAATTTCCACCTCCATTTAAGTTGACTCAATTCCAATGTAAATAACTTCAATTTCCATTGAAATTGATTTAACCCCAATTCAAGTTGAGTTAATCTTGATTTCTTCCCAAATTCTAATCAAATTCCATTTGATTTTAAACCTATTCAACTTGAATTACAATTCCAAATTATTCCAATCAATTTGGACTAATATCAATTGAACCTACTTCAATTTCAAATCATCTCAATTCCTGTTTGAATTAGTCCCAATTCCCAATTTCATATTGAAATTTCCAAATCAGGTTGTCCATTCAAACTTATTTAACTTCCTTTAAGTTAAATTCAGTTTACTTAATCCAGTCTAATTTACACAATTTGCATCTCCATTCAAATTTTATACTTCAGATTAATAACTTTCCCACTTAAGTTTAAAACTTGCTTCACTTTGGGTTTCACATTACATTTCAAGGAAAATTCAAAACTCAACCTTAGAGTTTATTTCATATTTATTTCCTTTACACACCAGGTTACTTTTAAATTTAAACCACCTTTGGTTTTAAATTCAAACAAATTCCTTTAGAATTTTCAAATGACTCTTGTAGAATCAAGCTCTATCATTCAAATAATATTAAATAACATTATTTATTATTTCTTCATTACTTTGAAACAAAATTTTCAAATTCTGGACCCAGATTTAAAACTCCACAATTCAGATCAACTTCAGTTCCAATTTATAAGTCATACTTGCCTAAATGTTTTACTTCTTTAAAACATTTCATATTGCTTACTCATTAATTATTACACACAACAATCATTTATGATAAAAACTAAGATTATCATATCTGAAACCATTCATTATCATCTTATTCTAAAACCCTTCCCCAATTCAAGATTTTCAATTTCAGTTGGGTTGTATTATATTACTTCTTACTTTAATTCCAATAATTTAACAACCAATCACTTTAATATTTATTAGAAGGAAATATTGCTTTATATATCAAAATATATTCTTATATAAAATCATTTAAAATCTTTATATTAAAAAATAACAAGTACGCTCTCATACATATATATACACTCAACTCATTCTAGGGTACCATTAACCCTATCCTTAATGAGTAATCCCACCAGAGCCAAGGTTCTCGCTTAACCTTCAACTCTGATACCAACTGTAACGACCCAGAATTTTCGACCCCGAAAATTCCAGATAGTTAGGAAAAAGAAGAAAGAGACAGAAGAATAGAAACACCAACATCTCACATTCGCAGCGGATAAAATATAATATCAAATAATAACAGTTTACAAAAAATTCTGTATTTGTCAAATACATTTATAATACATCAGAGTTACACATATATATACAGACACTATATATACACAATCATCATGTCTCAGATATACAATAATTTAATACAGCGGAAACACTCCATACGTTCTTGCCATCCAGCTCGCCTCCTGAGCTCCATAACATCCTTACCTGAAAATCTGTAATACTTGGTCTGACCCGAGCATTACATCAAAGTAACACCCGGGTCAGGCTGGAAACTAGCGTGAGTAAACCCATCTAACATGGAATACAAGCATACAACTTATATAAAATCCGAGGTAACACGTATCACTTTACAAATTCACAATTTGTTATAGACATCACTTATTTCACGCATCAATTTTCTAAGTACCAAAATTTAGATTTAATAGTCCAATTCACTTAAATCATTTCATTCCAGGCTATTGATTTCACATATCAATCTATAAACATTCGAAGTGGTTTCGGGTATTTTCTCATACCTGACTCTGGTCTCTTCGAGTCTCGTGTCATCCTAACCCAAGTTATCCAAATGAAATACACTTCAAACTTTAAATATAGGATGTCCCTTTACACAATAATTCATCATTGATAGATAACCACAATATCCTGTCCGCCCAAACATATGATACTACAAAACACTTCATATCAGAGATATCAACTCATTTAGGGCATCCAATATCATTCAACCATCCATTAGCAAACTTGATCACTTCCAAAATAAATTTAATCACTTATAATTGAATTACTAACCTCAATCACTTAGATTCCTTCACTTGACATTAATTAATTTCAAATCAATTAATTAATCATCCCTTAATTATTCATCTTAATTAATCACCCTGGATTAATTATCCTTCAATTACAAGTAATTATCTTTAATTAATTACACAAATTAATTATTCTTAACCAAATACAGTAATTAATCTTTAATTACTTCACAAACTAATTAATTATGATTAATTACATTAATCCTTAATTACTTAGATTAATTAATTTCTCATAAATAACTTACTATTGATTAATTAATCTTAATTAATCAATCTGTAACAGCCCGCAAATCCGTACCCCTTGAGTCAACACTATTCTGCCTAAAGCAACTCAAGTTGTACAGAAATACGAACCATTTGGGTTAAAGAAGAAGAGGTAGAAGAAGAGAATAGAAAACAACAACAGAATCTAACCATCGCAGCGGAGTAAAATATAATAGATAATAAATAATCTTTACCCAAAATCAAATATATCTGTTTACATATATTACATCATCAGAGTACATCAATCACAGCTCACATCAATAACATACAACTGGATACACAACTACACAACACAGCGGAATATGTATATATATAAATAGGTACGAGAGTACGTATCGTCATTCTGCTCGTCTCCTGAGCTCCACAGCATCATATCATGTATCATACAATACTCGGTCTGACCCGAGCATTACAGTTAAATAACACCCGAGTCAGTCTGGAATACAAGCGTGAGAAAATCACACCCAATTGATTATTAAAGTTTCAAAAATCCTTTGAAAACAAAAGCATCTTGTAAGACCACGCCACAAATAAACATGTCGGGTTTTTACCTTACGATAGCTAAAATAATTTTTATAGAAATCCTCTGATATTATAATAGGGTCTATATACAAATACTTATAAAATAGCCGAAATTGTTACATCTATTAAATTCCAGCTACTAGCCACAGAGTGGGTAATACAAACAAAACTCGTACAAGGATCGTAGGGAGAATGGATTCCAACTAATGACTAGGCATTGGGGTACCACCTGTCACAGTACGGGGCCTAGATCACCGTACCGAGGAGTACGCCCGCTCCCCTGCAACACAAGGCCGGGACTACACCTTACTGGATAATCCTGAGTGAGATAAACCCGTGGTTGGGATCAGCAACCGCCCACTAAGCCGAAATAAAAAGGGACATCTAGACTGGAATGACCTCACCCTGCTTGGGTGCTACCCACCTAGCCTGGCTGCATAACCCCTGATTTTCAGTCATTCCCATTTGATGAGGCTTGAGGCTAAGCGTTACCTTTTTAGAATATATCCCTTAGAATGCCCATCGTCCACCGGACGATGTTTCGCAAGCATTCATCCATACAAGTCCGTCCCGGGTTCGAACGGAACCGAAGGCACTATTCCTACTACATCCATTTTGGAAATATCCTTAGGTTAGTAGCGACTAGCCCTTGCACTTCACTGCTTCATCTTCGAATCTAAAATCGTTTACACGAAACGTACAAATCGGATTGAAGTGGTTTTCGAGAAATTAATCTCGATCCCGGCCTCTTCGAAACGATCAGCGTATTTGTGTCCAATATTGATAGTCGATGATTTGACTATCAATTAATATTCACAAACATCCATCCAACAATAAATAATTTCCCAAATTATTTATTAACCTCGAAATATCTTCACTAGATATATTTCTATTTTCAATCCTTTGAAAACGGTTTCAAAACCATCTTTCTTTTCAGAATAAACTTTCCCAAATATTTTCTGTCTCCACTAAAATCACCAAGCACAAAACTAGCTTTTCTAAATTAATTTAAAACACTTTACCTTTAAAAATATACTTTAAAACATTCAAGTTAAAATTACTTCAATAATTTGTTAAAAATATATACTATATGAATATTTGAAAATAAGGTTACTTAATAAAATATAAAACTAGATTTCTACCTTTAAAAACAAAATACCAAGTCGCTCTTTAAATAATTACCGCTATAATAGATTTAAGGAAATACTTACTTTTATAATTTAAATATTTAGAAATAATAAGTTTATCAAACCATACCATCTTAAACAACTTTAAAGCTTTTAATTTATATTTAAAAATTTATTTTGAAAACGTACTTGGTTATCCAGGGAGAATTTTCAATCTCAATCACTTAAATCAATTTTCCAAATTGATTCCCAATTTATTCCATTTGAAATAAATTTCTTTACTTATCAGTTTATCTCAAAATTCATTAATTATGGACTTTATTTTTATTATTATTATTTTTCGATTGATTTTAAATATACCAATTTCAGCTTCTTCCCCATTTCTTCTATGTTCTTTTCAATAAATTAGATCTTGAGTTTAAATTTTAAATAAATGTTTTATTCTTTTTAAAATAATAACACTGAAACTTAAAATTCATTAATCTTCTGATTATTCAAATTTCCCTTACTAAACTTAAGACTTATTTATTAGAATTTTACAGGCACTTTATTTCTTTTCCAATTCGTTCTTAAATTTATTCAAGCTTCCATAATTATTTTACTTATAAATTCATTTCCTTTATTTCTCTTTCCAAAATCAAATTTATATTTCTGGTAATTCATTATACCCAATTATATCAACCAAGCCATAGCATTCAATACTTCCATATAATTCATTATAGAATTATCAAATAATCAGAAAAGAGAATACTAAATAATTTAAATAAAAGTTGAGGGGTCCAGTTGGATCCCTCCAACCTGTTTTCCCTGCATCCACAGACGTTAGCATCACATAATATGCCAATTTCAAATGATACTATACTATATCACACCACTCAATTCAACTATTCAATCAATTATTTAAATTCAATCATTTAAATTTAAATTTTAAACCGAGTGAGATTAACTCACCTTTAACTTTGAATGCAATTCATTCCCGTCCAGCTTATTTCTTTGCAGGTTCAAACCTTGAATAAATATTATATGATTTTTATTAATATTTGAATAAATCAAACAACCAATTATCGTTTAACAGTTTAATCAACCCAAAATTATATTTTTAACTAGTGATTTAAATTTAAAATAGGTATGTGTATATTCATTTTCCTTTTATTGAAACTACATATATACTTATAACAATGATCTGTATTCCCATTTACAATTTCCATTTCTGAATCTTATGTGTATATATATATACATTTACTTTTTCAATCAGTAAATAAAATAACTTGTTGTTTTTAAAATATTTTTATTTCCTTTTCTGTAAATAACAAATAGAAATCTACTTTAGTGTAAAAATAAAGATCTTGATTTAAAATCCTCTTTTTTTTATGCACATACATACATACATACATACATACATACATATATATATATATATATATATATATATATTACTACATTGAAAAAAATGAAAATGAAACAGCGGGTACCTCACTGCCTAAACCCAGCTTGAATACGAGCCTTCACGAATCGTGCCGCCACCACTGCCGGAGTGCATCGCGACTACGAGCAAACCCTACTTTCATTTGAAACCCTAGCCTTGCGATGCCCTATCTGGAATCCATCACCAAAGCGTCACGACCATTCCAGATAACCCAAACCCTAGTTAATAGCCGCCGCTGGACTTACTGTCGACTCCGATAACACGAGCACACTCCCTCCCAGACTCGAGAATGTCCATCGACATCCAATCTCCACGTGCTTGATTCGCCGCACTCCCCCCAGCACTCACGATTTAACCATGTTTTCCCCCTTTTCGATTTACTGATAAGAAAAGGACGGCTTCGGCCATGCTTATTTATTTTATTTTATTTATTTTTTTTAAAACGAAAAAGTAAGTTCGGCCTGATTTCATTCGATTTCGCTTGGAAAAGAAAAAAAGGTTTCGATTTTAAGTTAAGGGGACGCGTATACAGGAAGGCTCAACGATTTATTTAAATTAAATTTCATCAGATTAATATCTATTAATTTCAACGCGTATATATACCGTACGCTCACACACTAACTCCGATCAAAATGAAATTGGAAATCCGACAATAATTCAATATTACGGACCCAATGGAACTAGTTTCGTCGAATTCCGAGGTTGTGCCTCGGAAGGTTATTTTTAAATGCAATTTAAACGATGAAAATTTCAAAACTGAACAAATCACTATTAAATTTAATTTTAAAACTTCCATTATCTTCAGTATTATCAATATAAATTCTACAAACCTTCAAATTATTTTTAATAGGCTTAGAATTCCAGATTCAGTATTTTACCCAACTTCAAATTATTTATTCAACAATTTAATTTTCAAATAAATTATGATATTCATAATTTAAGTTAATAATTAACCTTTAAATATTTAAAATCAACTAAATATTTCGGGTTACAAATGCTTAAAAATTCCGGGTCGTCACATGCCTCCCCCCTTAAAAGAATTTCGTCCCCGTAATTACAAGTTAGGAAGAATGGTCCAATACCCGTTTCCTTATTTCTAAAACCAAACAATTCAACATCAAACCAACTATCTTTTATAAAGACCCATTAACATTCTCACTAACTTCCCAAACTCCCTCACAATTTGCAAACAATACTATTTGCTTAATTATTCAAGTTTAAGTTCAAAACCGAATTTTGAATTATTAAATTTTCTCAAAAATTTTCTAACTCTCTAAATTTTCGAAATTTTTTGCCAGCATCTCCTTTGCGCGACTAGCTCGGTACAACTACAAAATGGCTCTACGGCCTCCCAAATCCAAAAAGAAAACAAAAAGCCAAGTGGCTCAATCCAAATTCCCAATCAAATTCACACCAAATTTAAATACATACCTTTATGTCGAGCATTTCAAATTTATCTTCTTGAAATCAAAAACCAATTCTCTTTTCCCTTTTATAATAGCTGCATATCCTGCTTAGCACTAATATCCAATCACAACATTCCAAAAACATTTTATCGTCTTCCTCACAAAATGCCAATATCTATTCATTCCAATATTATTTGTAGTATCAATTCCCAATCAAGAATTCACCATTCCCTTCTCAATTTAGTATAAGCATTATATACGTTTCTTATATTTATTTTCATATTACCACTTTAGCTTATATCCATTCCTATTCAAATTGATTTATCCATTTCCATATGAATTTAATTTATCATTAACTCTAAATTTTAAATTTTTATATTTCGTTTATATTGATTCATGTCATTATCTTAAATTAGTTTCATTTTTTTTAATTTATTTTAGTTGCCAATTTAAATTCGTTTCGCTCCACAAACTTTCAAAAAAAATTTTCTAACTCCTAAAATTTTCGAAATTTTTTGGCAGAGTCCCCTTTGTACGGAGGAGCTTTTGCAATTTGACAAAAGAGATAAATATATATACATCGACCCACACGGTCGGAAAAACCAAAAACAGTTCATATTTCCTATTTTTATTACGTAGGCGTACCTTATTTAGCATTTTTAAGCAAGCGGCTTATTATTTTTAGCAAATAGCACAACCAAATCCAGCCACACGGCTTCCAGGTACCTGTACTTACTCAATTTAAACATGTAAGTGCCAAATATATGAAGTTTAACTATATTTCACTTATTTGCAATAGTTAAAACATATGAATTCTAAAAGAAATGCACATCAAACATTTTCCGTAAGCAATTTATACAATTTTCATACTAATTCAACTGTTTCAATTAATTTACAAACCATTTTCATTCAATTTGAATGGTTTAAAACTCAATCGCTTATGCTTAATTTATTTTTAAGCAAACCGAACTCATACTTAATTCAATTATTCTCAAAATAAATTTATTTTACTCTTATCCATCCAAGGCATTTTAATAACTTCCATTTACATTCAATAACAATTTATTCTTTGCAATTTGACGAGATCTATGTGAATAAATAAGCACTTGAGTTTTATAATCAATTTAAATTGATTCCGACTCAACTTACACTTAATTCTATTCCATTTCGGATTTATTCACAATCCTTATATTCTCATTTTTATTGCATTTAAAGTTGAATCCATTCACTTACATTTTATTTTATTAACCAAACTAGTTCATTCAAAACCATTAACAACTTAGGTTCGTCTTCATTACCAATTAAATTTTCTTTTTATTTTAATTCATTCAGAACCATATATTAAACTCGACACATTGCATTCCACATTTGTTTATTCCAAACTATTTTATTTAGCTCAAAGACAATCTAAGCTATTTCATTCAATAACCATTTCTCAACTTATTTAAACCATACTTCATTTGGTTCTTATTTATCCCATCCATTCACTTATTCAATATAATTAGTTTATCCACTCAATCTATTATGAATTTTCATTGCCTTAAATATTATTTTCAACCCACCAAGTTCTATTTCAATCCAAATTTATTTTTACTTGATTTAAAGCCAATCCAATATTATTAAACTTTGTTTAAGTTGAATTCAATTCAACTCTCCTTCATTCATTTAGCTTAAGTCAATTTACTTCATTTTATTCAAATTTTATACTTAAGCTCATTCTCATTTTGCAAACAAAGTTCTCTTTTTAATTTAACTTGATTCTATTTCAACACAATCTCCTTTCAAACTACAACTTTATTTGATTAGTTATTATAAATTTCAAATTTCCAAGTTCGATTCATTCTCAGTTCACTTAAGGTCATTTCAATTTATCTCTACGTATTTGGATTTTATTTGCAATTCAACTATTACTATTTTACTCCAATCACATTTTTATTCGATACATTCCTAATCTATTTAATTTGGTAACACTTCAACTTAAAGTACAATCTATAACTCAAGCTCTGGATCCACTATCCATTTTCAATTTACCACCCAATTTTATGAACTCACAATTCAACTTCATTCTCAATTACTTTCACTTCATCAACAATTTAAGTCAAATTCAATTTATAACTTGAGTTTATTTCCAAACTTCATCATAAACTCACCATTCAATTACATTTACTAATTTATTATCTAATTAATTCTTCCCCTGGACAAAATTCAACACTTGATTTTTAATCTCAAAATCTCTTCATTTAATTTCTTAAGTTCAAATCTATTTTATAATTCAAGTTTGGATTCTCTTTTCATTTTTCAATTCATCAAAATATTGATTTTGGTCATTGATTCCACTTTCAATTTAATAAGTCACAACTTATTGTTTTATACAATTCCATTCATCATAAGCTTGAATATATTCTTCTTTTATTTTAACTCAAGCCTTATGCTTCTTTATAACCCAAGCATATTTTATTCATGCATTTTAATTCTTTTATAAGTTATTCTGGTTTATTTATTTCAATCTAATTCTTATCCGATTTATTTCCTATCCAACTTATTTTCTAGTTATCCAGGTAAAATTCAATTCCAATTCAATTTTATTTTAACTCAGATTTATTTAACTCAATCCGATTTTTAACTTAATTTGAATACAACAGGATATTATTTTCTACCTATTCAATTAATTTCAATTTGGTCAAATTTTTATTTCCCATCCAAGTTAATTTCATTTTTAACTTTTCTCTTTAAATTTAAATTCCAACATTCAAAGCTTATATTTCCTTCCAGATTTAAAAAAAATCATCTCAATTTATAAGCTTACAACCTATCTCATCAGGATTTTCAAACATCCGGTTATTGGTTTCAATCATTTTGAAATCTCCAACATCTCAAAATCAAAATTCTCAAAAATTAAACCAACCCTGGTTTTATTCCCAACAAATTTTCTTTGAAATTTCAAAAACAAACATGTTTTCCTGAACAAATAATTTGGCAGCAATTCATCACTTAGAAACTCGAAAATGAACATCGATGATGCTGCAGTCATCACCGAAATTATTTTCCAGCAACTGAAGTGAATTCAATGCTATATCCCTTCCAAAAATTTATTTGAACCTATTTCCTTTCAGAAATACCGCCAAAAACAACAATGCTACTATTTATCTTCAAAACACTCCCAAAATCTCTGGGGTTTTAAAGTTCCAAATCCTGCTTAAATCAAATTTAACTATGATTCATTTGCATAGTTTCCCATTTGATTATAATTCAATTCATAAATTACATTTATAATTCATATTAATAAATTTCATTTCATAATTGGATTTATCTTCTCAATCTTTTATTATATTTACAATTTCTAGTTAAATTTTTCACTTAAAAATGATAATATTTTAATATTATCATTTCTAACATCCAAGCAACCATATATTACCTAAATAGTTTTCAAAAGCTATTCTTTATATCAAAATATGTTTTTGGGTAAAATTATTTCATTTACCCACATTTAAAACAATATCGTGTCGATTGTTCTATTCAAGTGTTTAGAAACCCCTTCCATACAGTTGCGCAGACTGTGTCGACTAGGGTTCATATGCCACTCAATAAACCAATCAACACAATATTAAAATAATTTATATTCACTAACAAATACGCGCTCATATTTATTAATAGCTCAAACTCATTTTAGAGTACTATAGACTCTATTTTAAGTGAGTAATTACCACCAGAGCCAAGGTTATCACCAACCTAAGCTCTGATACCAAGTGTAACAGCCCGCAAATCCGTACCCCTTGAGTCAACACTATTCTGCCTAAATCAACTCATGTTGTACAGAAATACGAACCATTTGGGTTAAAGAAGAAGAGGTAGAAGAAGAGAATAGAAAACAACAACAGAATCTAACCATTGCAGCGGAGTAAAATATAATAGATAATAAATAATCTTTACACAAAATCAAATATATCTGTTTACATATATTACATCATCAGAGTACATCAATCACAGCTCACATCAATAACAAACAACTGGATACACAGCTACACAACACAGCGGAATATGTATATATATAAACAAGTACGAGAGTACGTATCGTCATTTTGCTCGTCTCCGGAGCTCCTCAGCATCATATCCTGTATCATATAATACTCGGTCTGACCCGAGCATTACAGTTAAATAACACCCGAGTCAGTCTGGAATACCAGCGTGAGAAAATCACACCCAATTGATTATTAAAGTTTCGAAAAACCTTTGAAAACAAAAGTATCTCCTAAGACCACGCCACGGATAAACATGTCGGGTTTTTACCTTACGATAGCTAAAACAATTTTTATAGAAATCCTCTGATATTATAATAGGGTCTATGTACAAATACTTATAAAATAGCCGAAATTGTTACATCTACTAAATTCCAGCTACTAGCCACAGAGTGGGTAATACAAACAAAACTCGTACAAGGCTCGTAGGGAGAATGGATTCCAACTAATGACTAGGCACTGAGGTACCACTGGTCACAGTACGGGGCCTAGATCACCGTACCGAGGAGTACGCCCGCTCCCCTGCAACACAAGGCCAGGACTACCCCTTACGGGATAATCCCGAGTGAGATCACCCCATGGTTGGGATCAGCAACCGCCCACTAAGCCGAAATAAAAAGGGACATCTAGACTGGAATGACCTCACCCTGCTTGGGTGCTACCCACCTAGCCTTGCTACATAACCCCTGATTTTCAGTCATTCCCATTTGATGAGGCTTGAGGCTAAGCGTTACCTTTTTAGAATATATCCCTTAGAATGCCCATCGTCCACCTGACGATGTTTCGCAAGCATTCATCCATACAAGTCCGTCCCGGGTTCGAACGGAACCGAAGGCACTATTCCTACTACATCCATTTTGGAAATATCCTCAGGATTAGTAGCGACTAGCCGTTGCACTTCACTGCTCCATCTTCGAATCCAAAATCGTTTACACGAAACGTACAAACCGGATCGAAGTGGTTTTCGAGAAATTAATCTCGATCCCGGCCTCTTAGAAACGATCAGCGTATTTGTGTCCAATATTGATAGTCGGTGATTTAACTATCAATTAATATTCACAAACATCCATCCAATAATAAATAATTTCCCAAATTATTTATTAACCTCGAAATATCTTCACTAGATATATTTCTATTTTCAATCCTTTGAAAACAGTTTCAATACCATCTTTCTTTCCAGAATTAACTTTCCTAAATATTTTCTATGTCCACTGAAATCACCAAGCACAAAACTAGCTTTTCTAAATTAATTTAAAACACTTTACCTCAAAAAATATACTTCAAAACATTCAAGTTAAAATTACTTTAATAAGTTGTTAAAAATATATACTATATGAATATTCGAAAATAAGGTTACTTAATAAAATATAGAACTAGATTTCTACCTTTAAAAACAAAATACCAAGTTGCTCTTTAAATAATTACCGCTATAATAGATTTAAGGAAATACTTACTTTTATAATTTAAATATTTAGAAATAATAAGTTTTTCAAACCATGCCTTCTTAAACAACTTTAAAGCTTTTAATTTATATTTAAAAATTTATTTTGAAAACGTACTTGGTTATCCAGGGAGAATTTTCAATCTCAATCACTTAAATCAATTTTCCAAATTGATTCCCAATTTATTCCATTTGAAATAAATTTCTTTACTTATCAGTTTATCTCAAAATTCATTAATTATGGACTTTATTTTTATTTATGTTTATTATTATTATTTTTCGATTGATTTTAAATATACCAATTTCAGCTTCTTCCCCATTTCTTCTGTGTTCTTTTCAATAAATTAGATCTTGAATTTAAATTTTAAATAAATGTTTTATTCTTTTTAAAATAATAACACTGAAACTTAAAATTCATTAATCTTCTGATTATTCAAATTTCCCTTACTAAACTTAAGACTTATTTATTAGAATTTTACAGGCACTTTATTTCTTTTCCAATTCGTTCTTAAATTTATTCAAGCTTCCATAATTATTTTACTTATAAATTCATTTCCTTTATTTCTCTTTCCGAAATCAAATTTATATTTCTGGTAATTCATTATACCCAATTATATCAACCAAGCCATAGCATTCAATACTTCCACATAATTCATTATAGAATTATCAAATAATCAGAACAGAGAATACTAAATAATTTAAATAAAAGTTGAGGGGTCCAGTTGGATCCCTCCAACCTGTTTTTCCTGCATCCACAGACGTTAGCATCACATAATATGCCAATTTCAAATGATACTATACTATATCACATCACTCAATTCAACTATTTAATCAATTATTTAAATTCAATCATTTAAATTTAAATTTTAAACTGAGTGAGATTAACTCACCTTTAACTTTGAATGCAATTCATTCCCGTCCAGCTTATTTCTTTTCAGGTTCAAACCTTGAATAAATATTATATGATTTTTATTAATATTTGAATAAATCAAACAACCAATTATCGTTTAACAGTTTAATCAACCCAAAATTATATTTTTAACTAGTGATTTAAATTTAAAATAGGTATGTGTATATTCATTTTCCTTTTATTGAAACTACATATATACTTATAACAATGATCTGTATTCCCATTTACAATTTCCATTTCTGAATCTTATGTGTATATATATACATTTACTGTTTCAATCAGTAAATAAAATAACTTGTTGTTTTTAAAATATTTTTATTTCCTTTTCTGTAAATAACAATAGAAATCTACTTTACTATAAAAATAAAGATCTTGATTTAAAATCCTCTTTTTTTATACACATACATATATACATATATATATATATATATATATATATATATATTACTATATTGAAAAAAATGAAAATGAAACAGCGGGTACCTCACTGCCTAAACCCAGCTTGAATACGAGCCTTCACGAATCATGCCGCCACCACTGCCAGAGTGCATCGCGACTACGAGCAAACTCTACTTTCAGTTGAACCCTAGCCTTGCGATGCCCTATCTCGAATCCATCACCAAAGCGTCGCGACCATTCCAGATAACCCAAACCCTAGTTAATAGCCGCCGCTCGACTTACTGTCGACTCCGATAACACGAGCACACTCCCTCCCAGACTCGAGAATCTCCATCGGCATCCAATCTCCACGTGCGAGATTCGCCGCACTCCCCCCAGCACTCGCGATTTAACCATGTTTTCCCCCTTTTCCATTTACTGATAAGAAAAGGATAGCTTCGGCCATGCTTATTTATTTTATTTTATTTATTTATTTTAAAACGAAAAAGTAAGTTCGGCCTGATTTCATTCGATTTCGCTTGGAAAAGAAAAAAAAGGTTTCGATTTTAAGTTAAGGGGAGGCGTATACAGGAAGGCTCAACAATTTATTTAAATTAAATTTCATCAGATTAATATCTATTAATTTCAGCGTGTTTATATATCGTACGCTCACACACTAACTCCGATCAAAATGAAATTGGGAATCCGATAATAATTCAATATTGCGGACCCAATGGAACTAGTTTCGTCGAATTCCGAGGCTGTGACTCGGAAGGTTATTTTTAAATGCAATTTAAACGATGAAATTTTCAAAACTGAACAAATCACTATTAAATTTAATTTTAAAACTTCCATTATCTTCAGTATTATCAATATAAATTCAACAAACCTTCAAATTATTTTTAATAGGCTTAGAATTCCAGATTCAGTATTTTACCCAACTTCAAATTATTTTATTCAACAATTTAATTGTCAAATAAATTATGATATTCATTATTTAAGTTAATGATTAACCTTTAAATATTTAAAATCAATTAAATATTTCGAGTTACAAATGCTTAAAAATTCCGGGTCGTCACACAATCTTTAATTACATCATTAATTATATAAATTAACGATTTCTAATTACATTTTGATTTATCCTAATCTACATTAATTACATTAAGTAATTAATCATTAATTAAACTACAAATATTAATCACTCTTAATTAATCTCAACCAGTAAATAACTACCTTTTTATTTACTTCATTAAATAAATTAATTACTCATTTTATAAAAGAAGTTTAAAGGAATTTAAAACCAAATTCATTTTTAAATTCAATGTAACAACCCGATATTTTCAACCATCCGCATCTGCACATGTCGGACTTGAATTGCTCAAAATATCGCGTTGTAAATAAAATTTGGCAAATCTCAGAATATACCGTAAATAAAAAAATCAAAGATCACAGACACAGAGTAAATAATAATGCAGCGAAATTAAAAGAGATAGTAGTTCATGAAGCTACTATATAAAAATAATAGACATCAGAGTTAAACAGGATACAACAGAAGATTAACAAGATACATCAGATGCAAATCAGAATACAACACTGGAATCACTGGATACTGAATGAAAAATAGATGGTTGGATCTTCAAGAAAAGCTCCAACTCCGAAGGTGAGTCTTGAAAGCTAAATCACTCAGTTTGACTCGAGCGTAAAGAAAAACACAAAACACTCGAGTCAGGACATAAATACTTATGAACTGTAAATCAACTCAAGCGAACAGTAACAAAATGCATCAGTAACTTAAAGGATGCTTGGGATCACACATCCTTTAAGGATCCGTTAAACTATTTACTATGTAGTAATATTGCGCTATTGTAATAATGTCTATAGTAAAATAAACATACTTTTGAATAGCGTTCCGAGTTACCCATATAGCCCTTCACACATAATAGTCCCAGTAGTCCATCCAGTATCAGCATATCTCCAGATCGGGAGACTATCCAAAATACTCCACGGGCTGCGGGAGAAAACCAAACTCGTAGTAAGGCTCGATATAGTAGGTGACACGACACACAAAGCAATGCCAGGGTAGATATACCCATTACGCACACGGGCTGGCGGTAATGCAGCAGCCGCTACGCCCACCTTGGAACACACTCCCAATCAAAATCGAAGGATGGCCATTTAATCAACCACAAGTAAGAGTATAATATCGAATGAATGTGTCCGACCAGAGGGGCTACCCCTTTTGGCCCGAGATGGCTCCTGTTTTAGCCACCTTATGCCAACTCACGAGAGTTGGGTCCACGTAATATACCTCATGAATGATGCCACCATCCTACTTCATTCTGGAAACTCCACCGCGTACACGGTTGTTAAAGTGGTTTTTGGAGTTGGTAGAGAGTATGACAACTTCCGATCCCGGTCTCTTTAACAACCAATCGTTATTATAACACCGTGGTCATTTTAAAATAGTTCATGCTTCAAAAATAAAATCATTTCATTTCCAAACTATATTCCTTTCAAAATAGTTTATACTTCGAAAATCAAATCATTAAATTTCAAAAGTATATCCAAATCAAAATAGTTTATACTTCGAAACCAAAACCATTTTTATTTCAAAACTATATCCAAATCAATACGATATCATTTCCATTTCAAACATATATTCACCTTTCAAAAATCATAATACTGTTATAGTTATAACTCTTTCGAAACCAAAATACTTGAAATCATTACACTTTGAAAATCATAACAATCCGAAATCATACATTTTAAATCATGGAATATTCATTTAATTCTTTACATTTTACAAATTTACTCAATTAAACCCAAATCTTCAAATTACCAATTTAATTAAATTCAAACCATCAGTTTAAATTCAATTTAGTTTCCCAACACACCATTTCGAATCTTATCAATTTCAAATATAGATTTGATTCATAAAGTAACTATTCAATTTTTCAATAAAATTCAAAGCTTTAATATCTCACATTTCGAAACTAAATTTTATAATTTCATATATCTCAAATTCACTTTACTAATATTTAGTTTTGAAATATTTACTTAATAAACTCTATATTATTTAAATAATTCCAAATTACAAGTAAACTAAATATCCTTTCATACAAACATAAACTTTAAATATTCCTTTATCAAAATCAAATATCATTCCAAATTCACATTCTTTATCAAATAAAGATTATATCATTCAAAACCATTTTAACATCATTAAAACATCATATCCTTCAAAACCTCATTATCAAATCATTATTTGAATTCAATTTCGAATATTCAAATATAAATATCATTTAAAAAATCAAATATTCATTCATTTATTAATTCAAATATCATTACAAAATACATTTCAAAATTCCATTCAAAAATTCATTTATCTCATTACATTTCATTCCATTTAACATATAATCAAGTAAACCTTATTTAAATTCAAATTCAATTCAAATTCCTTAAATATTCAAATTTAAATATCAAAATATATTCAAAACTCCTAAAATTTCATAAATAATCCATTTCAAAAGTTAAATTATTTAACACTTTAAAATTATAACTCAAACACTGTTAAAATCTGTAACATTCCAAAATATTGTCAAATTATAACAACGACAACATTTAAAGTGCTATCGTAGCTTATAGTTTCCAAGATAGTTTAGTTCAAGAATAACGGCATGTATAAAATGCCGTAATAGATATTTAATTATTTCAGACATAGTTAAGTTCAGAGACAACAACATTTAAAAATGCTGTCAAAAGACTACAACATTTTGGAAATGCTATAAAATTCCAGATTTTATTTGAACTTTTCAAAAACAATAAAACTTCAATTTAACAAATTTTAAACTTATAAATCATATTTATAGACTTCAAAATTTCACATTTAAATAATTTTAACATATGATTTATCATAACAAAATTTTATACTTAAATATACAATTAAAACTCACTTTCATTTGTTAAGTCAAAATTCACTGTTTAATAACTTATAAATTTAATAAAACTTAAAAATTTACTTCAAATATCATTTCAAACTTTAAATTTAATTTACATTATTTACTTATATTTTAAAAATATAAATTTGAAATCAAAATCACAATTACTTTAAATTTACATACTTAAATTCACAAATTCAAAACTTAATATTTAGCTTTCTTAAAACCATAAAATATATATTTTTAAATCAAATTTCATACTTTTAAAAGTACATATTTTAATAAAAATCTTTCAAAAATATACCACGGGGTCTGTATATAATTTTCTAACCTAGGTCAAGTGATACAGATATATATCATTTCAACCCGCAATTTACAAAGAAAACCGGGTTCTATCATTTCAAACCCGCAATCCCAAGTCAAATAAAATACAATAAAAATCGCTTAGACCTATCGTTTCAACCCATGATGATTTTTCCCTATTCTAAAATCCATTCGGGTATGTATCATTTCAACCCATGGTGATTTTATTCTAAAAGGGAACTTGCAGTGTGATCATAAATAAACAAACAGTATAAACAATGTCAATGTCACAATATAATGTCATATATCAGATGCCAGGTGATAATTAACAATTTTAACATGGTAATAACATAGCATAGCATATCATATGATCATCATTAACTTACATAAACATTTTATATTACTATACATTTGCCATCAATTTACTATTTCATAAGTAAATATATCAGAGTGAGAATAACTCGCCTTTTCAAGCTGAAGACCACTATGACACACAAAAAGATTCCAAAGGCAGGACAAGCACGATACAGCACGACTAGTGATTCAAAAAAGTGAAGAGAGCCAAGATGACCATCTTGTAACAATCCAATAAATAAAAACAATTTAACATATGAATTATTTAACACAAAACAACATTGAAATAAATGGAAATACAAAGCAATCAAGAATGATTAGACCTTGCATTAATCATTCAAGAGCTCGACCAAGGGGCTCTTTTTCTCGGCCATAGATGATGATATAGGCTCTAGTTTGGATCAGGTGTGGCATCAAAAATGCATGTTAACCTGGAGATGAAAGAGATGATGATGGGTAGGAGTTGCAACATGGGAAAGATAAAGGGACAAGGCAAAGAGGAGTGGAGTTTTGGGCTCAACAAGGCTCGGCCTTGGATCAAGTGGGGCTCGGCCCTACATGCTTCAGGTCTGGTCATTGCTGGAGTGATGTTCAAAGGTCAGATCAGTAGGTGGTGGTGGAGCTAAGGGGTGGCCAAGGCAATTATGAAGGTGATAGTGGAGTTATGCTCGTCTAGGCAAGGTTTCAAGGGGTTTGGTGCAAAGTATTGTGGTGTTTGGTCCACTTGAAGGTCATTGCTTGAGGTGGTGGTCAGAGGAGGAGGTGGTGGTTGGTGTGGCTGGTGATGGTGGAGAGGATGGTGGTGATGATGGGTGGTAGTGCCGAGCAAACAAGGTGGAAGAGGAAGGCAAAAACTTAGAAAAATAATAAAAAGAGAAAGGAAATGAAGCCATTTCTTGCAAAAAAATAATTCTTGGCTGTGAGTTTTGTGATGGAGAAAAGTTTCTCACGTGTATTTCAAATAGAAATACATGGCTAGGGTGGGAGATGTGTACGACAACAGAAAGAAAAGGAAAAGGCACAAGAAAATGAAGAGGCAAGGAAACAAAGAGTCACTAGAAAATAAAGGGTCTTTGTCTCTTTGAATTTTCTTTTTATTCAAATTAAAATAAACTCTATATATTTCAGTAAATAAACTATAAAACCTGAAAAAAATAAAGTGAAAAAAGAAAATAAATAAATATATTTTAGAAAAATATAAAATAATTTTGAAAATAGCACAAAAATAGAAACTAGAGGTAAAAATTGTAGATAAAATACAATAAGCTTTAAAAAATTAAAATCACACATTAAAAATATTTTAAAAATAAAATAAATAGCATGACATGACATATAACACACATATACACAAGATATGATAAACAAAATATTATTTATATAATTTAAAATAAACAATTTTGTTAAATAAAGCAATGTACATACAATATTGTAAAAAGCATAACTTTCACAATATAAATCAGTTTTCAACGAAACGAAAAGCAGTATTCTTGAAAATTAATTTATTCTCATAATAAAAGGTTAAATTAAAAAATTCAAATATTTAAATTTTAAATTCAAAAGTCAAAGTTTGACCAGATTGACCAAAATTCACATTTTTGAAAAATATTCAATATATTCATGTTTGGAATTCTAATTTACATACAAATCAAAAAATATATTTAAAATAAAAAAAATTTATTCATTTTAAAAAAAATAAAGTTTTTTAATCAGGAGTTCAATAAATAAAATATACAATTAAAATAATCACAAAATATAGGGTTATTACACTCTCCCCCACTCTAAACTTTTCGTCCCCGAAAAGGAATGAGGTACGGGAAAACGCAGAAAAGATAGAACGAAATAGGACTAAGACAAGACGACAAGAAGATTGAAATCGTACCTGATAACTATTGTTATATGTAAGTTTAACAAGATGGAGACGATCTTCTCAAAATCCTCCAGAATCAAGAACACAAGCACGAAAAGCTCTTCTAGAATCTGATTCGCCCTTTCCGTTTGACCGACGGTCTATGGATAGCAAGCAGTGTTCAGATTCAAAAAAAATGAGTACCAAAGGTTATAGAAAGATTTCTAAACAGATTGGTATAAGCAATGGCTCCCCATTCTATAGAAAGATAAGGGAAATAAGGACAACAAAAAGATAGTTGGAAAAACAAAATAAGATAATAAATTTGAAACCATGAAAATTTCAAATTAAATTGAAAATTAATTTTACATAAGTTAATAAATCTTAATCATCTCTAATTTCATTATCTTATCATCAATTTATCTTAAATAACAATCTCTAAGATTATGGATTTGAAAAATCATTTATTATACTAAAAATGTACTCAATAAATTAATTCCTCTTTATTCCTAATTAAATTAAGTTTATTCCTCTCAATATATCTTATCACCTAGGTTAAATATATTTACACTTATTATAACTGCTTTAATTTATTCTAGTTCCTTTAACATCGTTTTATATTGTAAATTATTCCATTGCCCCTTTTCTCTATTTACCACCGTTAATCTTTTTATAACTAAAATTTAAGTGTATAATATTTATTATAACCACTCAAATTTTATTTATAAAATCCTTTTTATATTGTATATTATCCAATTACATATTCAACTTTTGTATAATTTAGGTAAGTTATATTGAAATGAAATTGTTTATTATACAGATAAAACTTTCTAATTTAATCATTTCAAGCTTATATATTTATCTAAATCTTAAATATATACTTGAAATTATCCTCCAAGATAAAATATAGGAATTAAATTTTCGATAAATTCCAACTATTTAGAGATAAATAAATGCACATATACTATATATATATATATATCTGTTCAAATTTATTTCATATACCAGCATATGTTATAAATCCAATCTTATTTTAGAAATTTAAATCAATTAAATTACCTAAAACAAAACTGTAGCAAGACTACAGAACGGTTCCTTCACCTCAAAACTCAAAAATGAATGTCGATGATGTTGTAGTCATCGACGAAGTTATTTTCCAGCGACAAAGAGAAGAGCACTAATTTTAAACTTTAAAATTTCTTTGGAAGCAAATTTATATTCGAAAATACTTTAAATAATATATCCTTTAAAATTTTAAACACAAGGTTTGAAATCCATTGGAAATTAAATTCTCAAATTCTTGTTTTAAATTCATTTTATATTTCCAAATAAATTTATAACCATGTTTATAGTTCCATTATTTATATATGAAACAAGAGATAATGATATATAAAAATCAAGTTATTATTTCTTAACAACCAATTCAATAAAAATCCAAAAATTTTTTATAATATAGTTACAAAATTTATTACAAAAATTTATTTCATTACTGAATCTGAAAAACCATATTGTGTCAGTTTGCTCTGTTCAAGTGTTTTGGAAATCTTATCGATAGCGTTGATCAGACGAATCGATCAGAAACCCAAATCAACATCAACAACTCAAACAACACAATATATAAAACATTTTAAATACTAGTTTACAAATACACTTCAAGAATGATTTGAAGATAAGTTGGAAAAAAAGATGAGATGATTAAATAACAGAATAGGAATATGGATAAGCTTATATAAATCGCGGGCAACCTTAACCGGGTCAACCGTGACTTAAAGAATAAGATCGATGTGGATTTCTAGGGTAAATCGACATTCGATCTCAAGGGATAGAATTTTAGGATAATAAGAGATACTAGCATCTAAACTGAGGATATAAAATCTTTGGTGAATCGATGCTATTGTAAAGGAGTTTCACCGCTTTTACAAATCAATTTGAGATTAGCGAGACTGCCGACTCATTATAAAGATCATTCGAAGTGGAGTTATGAGATACTCCAAAATCAAAAGAAGATGAATAGTGCGGACACGAGTAGATTTTGGAACCACAAGGAACGTTCCAAAATTCAAAGGAATCGAGTCAAAAAGAAAGAGATTCAACTTGAATGAAAGTGATTCTGTAAATACATTTACCATACATGCTGAGTTTTGCCTAGAGCTACCAAAGCTCTGATACCAAATGTAACAACTCGATATTTTCAACCATTCGCATCCGCACATGTCGGACTTGAATTGATCAAAATATCGCATTGTAAATAAAATTTGGCAAATCTCAAAATATACGGTAAATAAAAAAAATCACAGACACAGAGTAAATAATAGTGCAGCGGAATTAAAAGAGACAGTAGTTCATGAAGCTACTATATAACAATAAGATACATCAGAATTAAACATGATACAACAGAAGAGTAACAAGATACATCAGATACAAATAAGAATACAACACTAGAATCACTGGATACTGAAAGCAAAATAGATGGCTGGATCTTCAAGAAAAGCTCCAACTCCGAAGGCGAGTCTTGAAAGCTGAATCACTCAGCCTGACTCGAGCGTAAAGCAAAACACAAAACACTCGAGTCAGGACATAAATGCTTAGTAAATCAACTCAAGTGAACAGTAACAAAATGCATCAGTAACTTAAAGGATGCTTGGGATCGCCCATCCTTTAAGGATCCGTTAAACTATTCACTATGTAGTAATATTGCGCTATTATAATAATTTCTACAGTAAAATAAACATACTTTTAAACAGCGTTCTGGGTTACCCATATAGGCCTTCACACATAATAGTCCCAGTAGTCCATCCAGTATTAGCATATCTCCAAATCGGAAGACTACCCTATATACTCTACAGGCTACGGGAGAAAAGCAAACTCGTAGTAAGGCTCAATATGGTAGGTGACACTGCACACAAGGCAATGCCAGGTTAGATATACCAATTACGCACATGGGCTGGTGGTAACGCAGCAGCCACTATGCACTTTTCGGAACACACTGCCAATCAAAATCGGAGGATGGCCATCTAATCAACCACAAGTAAGAGTATAGTATCGAAGGAATGTGTTTGAAAAGAGGAGTGATCCCTTTTGGCCCGAGATCGCTCTTTTTAGCCACCTTATGCCAACTCACGGGAGTTGGGCCCACGTAATATACCTCAAGAACGACGCCACCATCCTACTTCATTCTGGAAGATCCACCGCGTGCACAGTTGTTAAAGTGATTTTCGGAGTTGGCAGAGAGTATGACAACTTCCGATCCCGGTCTCTTTAATTACCCATCGTTATTATAACGCAGTAGTCATTTTAAAATAGTTCATACTTCAAAAATCAAATCATTTCATTTCCAAACTATATTCCTTTTAGAGTAGTTTATACTTCGAAAATCAAATCATTCCATTTCAAAACTATATTCAAATCAAAATAGTTTATACTTTGAAACCAAAACCATTTTTATTTCAAAACTATATCCAAATCAATACGATATCATTTCCATTTCAAACATATATTCAACTTTCAAAAATCATAATACTTTCAAAGTTATAACTCTTTCAAAACCAAAATACTTAAAATCTTTACACTTTGAAAATCATAACATTCCGAAATCATACATTCGAAATCATGGAATATTCATTCAATTCTTTACATTTCACAAATTTATTCAATTAAACCCAAATCTTCAAATTTCCAATTTAATTAAATTCAAACCATTAGTTTAAATTCAATTTAATTTCCCAACACACCATTTCGAATCTTATCAATTTCAAATATAGATTTGATTCACAAAGTAATTATTCAATTTTCAATAAAATTCAAAGCTTTAATATCTCACATTTCAAAACTAAATTTTATAATTTCATACATCTCAAATTCACTTTACTAATATTTAGTTTTGAAATATTTACTTAAGAAACTCAAAATTATTTAAGTAAATTCAAATTACAAGTAAACTAAATATCCTTTCATACAAACATAAACTTCAAATATTCCTTTATCAAAATCAAATATCGTTCCAAATTCACATTCTTTATCAAATAAAGATTATATCATCCAAAACCATTTCAACATCATTAAAATATCATATCCTTCAAAACCTCAATATCAAATCATTATTTAAATTCAATTTCGAATATTCAAATATAAATATCATTTAAAAAAAATCAAATATGTCATTCATTTATTAATTCAAATATCATTACAAAATATATTTCAAAATTCCATTCAAAAATTCATTTATCTCATCACATTTTATTCCATTTAACACATAATCAAGTAAACCTTATTTAAATTCAAATTCAATTTAAATTCCTTAAAAATTCAAATTTAAATATCAAAATATATTCAAAAATCCTAAAATTTCACAAATAATCCATTTCAAAAGTTAAATTATTTAACACTTTAAAATTATAACTCAAACAGTGTTAAAATCTATAACATTCCAAAACACTGTCAAATTATAACAACGACATCATTTAAAAGTGCTATCATAGCTTATAGTTTCCAAAATAGTTTACTTCAACAATAACGACATACATAAAATGTCGTAATAGATATTTAGTTATTTCAAACACAGTTAAGTTCAAAAACAACAACATTTAAAAATGTTGTCAAAAGATTACAACATTTTGGAAATGCTATAAAATTCCAGATTTTATTTTAACTTTTCAAAAAGAATAAAACTTCAATTTAAAAAATTTTAAACTTATAAATAATATTTCTAGACTTCAAAATTTCACATTTAAATAATTTTAATATATGATTTATCACAACAAAATTTTATAATTAAATATAAAATTAAAACTCACTTTCATTTATTAAGTCAAAATTCACTGTTTAATAACTTATAAATTTAATAAAACTTAAAAATTTACTTCAAATATCATTTCAAATTTAAATTTAATTTACATTATTTACTTACATTTTAAAAATATAAATTTGAAGTCAAAATCACAATTACTTTAAATTTACATGCTTAAATTCACAAATTCAAAACTTAATATTTAGCTTTCTTAAAACCATAAAATATATATTTTTAAATCAAATTTCATACTTTTAAAAATACATATTTTAATAAAAATCATTTAGAAATATACCACGGGGTCTGTATATAATTTTCTAACATAGGCCAAGTGATACGGATATATATCATTTCAACGAAAACTG